>CM029780.1:9444039-10775539 GCA_017562165.1 Ectropis grisescens | reverse complement strand
GCTCGTTGTCCCGTTGCGTTACGGTAAATTATTCTTGCATTTCCAAACTCTGATTACTAGTATAATTTCAAGAATTTATACTTTTAACTGAAGGTTAATTTTCATGCGGTGGATCTTAGCTTTGTTGGGATAATATTGATTAAAGATGGCCGCCTCTACAAAATGGTGGAATAAATATTTCTTCATTTTCATTAATCTACCTCAATATGGGTATCAAATGAAAAGGCATGACTAGTAAAATACTGTGCACTATGACACATTTCAAATCCAAGATGGCCGCCACCATAAAATGGCGAATGACATTACCAATTTTTTCACTACTACCTCAATATGGGTATCAAATGAAAGGCTTTCCCTAGTAGAATACTACGCGCTATGACAAATTTCAAATCCAAAATGGCCGCCACCACAAAATGGCGAATGTCATTATTTTTTACTACTACCTCAATATGGGTAACAAATGAAAGGACTTGAGTAGTAGAATACTATGCACTATCACAAATTTCAAATCCAAGATGGCCGCCACCACAAAATTGCGAATGTCATTATTTTTCAGTACTACCTCAACACCATGACCAATGACCATGACCAATTACAATGACCATGAGGAACGGCCACGACCAATGACCGTTTCGACGTGTTTGAGCAACGAACTTCCAATATTAATTAATTATCATTAATTTTTACTACTACCTGAATATAGGTATCAATTTAAAGGGCGTGACTAGTAGAATACTATGCACTATGACGAATTTCAAATTCAAGATGGCCGCCACCACAAAATGGCGACGGTCATTATTTTTTACTATCAACTCAATATGGGTAACAAATGAAAGGGCTTGACTAGTAAAATACTATGCACTGCCACAAATTTCAAATCCAAGATGGCCGCCACCACAAAATTGCGAATGTCATTATTTTTTACTACTACCTCAATATGGGTAACAAATGAAAGGGCTTGACTAGTAGAATACTATGCACTGTCACAAATTTCAAATCCAAGATGGCCGCCACCACAAAATTGCGAATGTCATTATTTTTTACTACTACCTCAATATGGGTAACAAATGAACAAACTAGTCAAGCCCTTTTATTTGATACCCATATTGAGGAAGTAGTGAAAAAAGAAATGTATCTCACCATTTCGTGGTGGCGGTCATCTTGGATTTGAAATTTGTCATTGTGCATAGTATTTTACTCGTCAAGTCCTTTCATTTGATACCCATATTGAGGGAGTAGTGAAAAATTAAATGTATTTCGCCATTTTGTGGTGGCGGCCATCTTGGATTTGAAATTTGTCATAGTGCATAGTATTCTACTGGTCAAGCTCTTTCATTGAATTTGATACCCATATTGAGGTAGATTATGAAGAAATATTTAGTCCACCATTTTGTGGAGGCGGCCATCTTGAATCGATATTAACCAAACATAGCTAAGAACCAATGCACAAAAATTAACCTTTAAATGAAAATGAAATTATACTAGTAAACAGATTTTTGAAATGCAAGAATAATTTATCGTAACGTAACGGGACAACGAACGTAACGGGACAATAAGTCATCAATTTTCGTGCACGCAGCCAGCGTTCATCGATTTAGTAGAAGTTGTCACGTCAGAAAATCTCATCAAAATTTTTAGTACACTGCTGTTACGGCTCAAGATCGTTCTGTCCGCCTAAACGCTCGAGCTGAATCGAACGGACGCACGCTGACAATGTTGCAGGATTTTACCTAAAGTTGAGTTCTGTCGTTTCGTGAGAGAGCTCTTAAGTAATCTTTTAAATTGACTGTGCCAATTAAGAAATCAGAATTCATTTAATAGTTTGCTAAATGAATCCAAAGATTTAGCAAAAGAGTGGGTAACAAACAACTGGTAACAACTGGTTTTAAAAATAGTAGGCGAAAGATAACGAAGCGTTTTTTTGATGAGTTATCAAAGATGAGAGAATTTCCGACCCCGAATCCTATTTCAAAGTCAATGTATACTATTGCTGTTTAGATATATTAATTTCTCAAACTAAAGAAAGATTTCAGAGCCTTTGCAACCTGAGTAGTATATTCGAAATATTACAACCGGAGAAACTCTTATCTTCTTCAAGCGAAGAGATATTAAACGCTTCCGGAAAACTGTCTGCTAAATACAGTAAAGACATCTCACTTAATCTTTGTGACCAATTAAAGGCTCTAAAAACATGCTTAAATTCTGAAATTAAAAAAAAATTATTCCATTAAAGATCTCATTGAATTATTGCTAGTAAAATTCAATAGTCTTGCATTCAGTTTTCCCGAGGTAATCACAGCATGCTTTTTATTCTTGGACCCTTCCAGTTACAACCGCAACGGCAGAAAGAAGTTTTTCAAAATTAAATCTGATAAAAGTTACTTAAGAACTTCGATGGGACAAGAACGGCTGTCAGACATCTCACTATTGCCCATAGAGGCAGAAACTTTAGAAAAACTAAAATCATCATCAGCCATAAATGATTTAATAAATCAGTTTGCCGAAAAAAAGGCAAGGAGAGTGAATATTTAAAATTCGATTTTTATTTGTAAAATGGGTAACTTATGTGATAAATAAATATTTCTTTTCACAATATTTTTTTTTCTTTTGTGAAAAATCTTTACCTTCATATAAGGGCCTCCAAAAAAATTTTTATACGGGGCCCCGACAAGGCACGCTTCGCCAATGTTTCTTATATTAGGGATTGGCATATAAAGATCTTTTAGAACATTCCAAATAATGACTGTAGTTTCAGCGATTATCTGTGCAACTGTATTATCTCCTCTAGCAAAATAGTATCCGATGTTCACAAATGAATCGCCACTTGCCAAGTACCTAGAAACAAAAAAATAAGTTGTTAATTTTGTTTCAGAGGGCCAATGTAAAGAAAAATGGAAAAATTTGCGCGCAGTTTTTGTCCGGCACACAAAACCAGCTTCAAGTGACCCTCACCAAAAAACAAGAAACCTTATTATTTGGCCGATGCGATGCAATTTACCATTCCATTCATAAAAACTCTGAATAATACTGTATCAGGTAATCTCCCGCAGCAAGCAGTAGAAGAAGTGTTGGAACAAGAAGATAACGAAGAAGTAAATGAGTCGCAATCCATATTACATCAGAACATCCCATTATCATCTCAAAACATGACATTACCATCTCAAAGCACGCCATCACCGTACCAAAACAATCCATCACCTATGTCATGCCCTTTGCCTGCATCTTCTCCTATAACCAATCAACCACTGTCGCCCTTGTCATGCCCTTTATCCAGACCACCTGCTTCCAGTACTGGCAGCCGTTTTACTCGTCGTAAAGGGAAATCATTTTCAACAATCGATGATGGTATTATGGACTACTTTAAAGACAGAAAGGCTAAACTTGATAAAACACTATAGCAACAGAGGACCCTAAGCTAATGTTTCTTCTAAGCTTACTGCCAGACATGAAAGCAATGTCTGACAGTCAAACAAGAACCTTCAAGCGACGCGTGCTGGCTTTAGTAGACGAAATTTTAGAGGAACCTCAGAGACCTTCTTTGGCACCATCACAGCAAGCCACATCATCATATAATTTGGAAACACAGAGCGTATTTGTTTCTACACAAGAACTGCCTTCATTAAATGAGCAGCAATCCACGGCAGCATATAATTTTGAAACACAACACGTTTCTCTTTCCACGCAAGAGCAGCCTGTACCAAATGGACAGCGAGTCACACCAGCATATAATCAAATCCTGACATATTATGAATCAGTACAGAGTCTTATTAATACAAATGATGATTAGAATATGGTTTTAATAATAAAGTATCCTTTGTGGTATATCAGGGTGTTTCTTTATTTTAATAGTAGGTACTTACTTGTAATTACTGTAACATACTACCACGTTCCCACTACAGGGGGTATAAGTCTCTTTCCAATGAAATAAGGGCTTAACGGGTCTGGTCTGGTACTTCAAATCAACATTCAGTAGATCAAAACTTGTTATGTCAAAATCGCATAGTGAGCAACTCATTAGATCAGTGTTTAATTTAAATATGTAGGGAACCGCTGATCTAATGAATTGTTGACATAGCTAGTTTTTTTGTGTTGAATGTTAATTTGAAGTACCAGAACCGGGCTCCCAGGGGGTAAATTCTAAGTTGGGTGGAAGCAAGACCAGTTAACCTTGCTACTAATTAAATACATAGGTACATGCATATACTCTCGTCCGTGATCCCCCGAAGGGGGTGGACAGAAATAAATGGAAATCTTACCTTGGCGTTATTAAAATTCTTCAGCGCCCACCGACTCCCGCATGTATATATTTTTTTTTACAAATAGCAGGAGCTATTAACTGTACCAAATGTACGTAGCTATCTTTGGACATTCTATAGAATCCCACAAATTTATGATCTGTTTCACGCAACTCTCTCGTGCTGCAACTGACAATCTGCAGTTCACATTATTTTGGATGTATGGGCGAATCCAAAATCTGCATCGATTCCTTCGGCGTCTGTTATGATGATAATATAGTATAATGACATCGTCATCTTCGCTCGATCCACTCGACATTTTTATTGCGTCCAATATTTCCCCTTGCTAGGTTTTTCGCACGTGTTTATTTTATTTTTTTAGTAGAAATAACAGGAGTGACTGAAACCTTGCAATGTGAGTAGCGTCGCGTGCAAAATACAGTTTATAACTAGTTTGTAATTATAATTACTGATTAATTCCGTCATATTTGAGTAGCTTCATGCGCGGAGGGCCTTAAACGCGCGAACTCCGGCCGACGGGACGTATCGGGAACAATGGAGCGCCAACATTTTGACACGGAATTGTTTATAAACGAAATAGAAAAAAGGCCGGCGATATGGGATTTAGAATCACCTTATTATGCCAACAGAATTTTAAAACGCAGGGCTTGGGAAGAATTGGTGTTAATATTATCTGATAAAGATGACTCCGAGGAAAAAAGAAAGATATTGGTAAGTAATTATTATTACTTATTTTATTGAGTAGTAACAAACAAAGCAAAATTAGATCATTTTGTCCTGCCATGACAGTCGACCTTCCTTCATGAAATAATCAGCAAATATATCCCTCGTGTTTCGAGACCTTACACTCATGAATCAGTCCCGGAATGTTTAAAGATTTTTCCATGAGTTTTTTAAAGAATGTGGAGTTTTTAAAAATCGTTGAGTCATTGCTCTTCCCACATGCTCCAACATCTATAGAGATAAAACTATTGAATGTCAGTCCAATGCTCATACAAAATGTATAGTTGTCTATGGCTATGCATGTATCTATGCCCACATCCGTTTTGTCTAATAGAACTACTTAGAACGCACTTGTAATTTGTAATAGTTAACATAGGAAGTTTCTCAAAAATAAAGTACAACTTGATTGGAAAAACTCAGTGTTTCACTAAAATCATGATAGGTTATGGGCCCAGACACAAGATTCCGTATCCTGAGTTTGTCTGAATACAGAAAAGTCCGGTTACTCATCGACGAAGTGAGGTTAACTATTCAGTCTCACGGCGTGGCGTCATAAAACGTCGAGGAAAACTTGTTCTGAGATTGCAGGCAAGGCTGGAAAATGGAGAGTAACAACAATAATGTTAACGTGATCAAGTTGGAAGGTGCCAGAAACTGGAGTATCTGGAAATTTCAAACAATGGTAATGTTACGAGGCCAAGGTTGGCTAGACCTCGTGGAGGGAAAATGTATGAAACCCGATGCTGCTGCTGAAATATCCATTTGGCAAGCCAAAGATGCCAAGGCACAAACGTTATTAGTCACACGGATGACGGAAGAAGCCATGTTACACATAATCACGTGCACGAGTTCAGCTGAAATGTGGCGGAAGCTTCATAGTGTCTATGAGCAAAAGACTGAAACAAGTATACACATTATCCAACAGAGATTCTTTCAATATAAATACGAAAAAGGTACTGATATGTCAGTTTTCTTGTCGAAAATTCAAGAGATGCAAAATACATTAAAACAGATGGGCGAAGAAGTCTCAGATAAATTTGTTATCACTAAGATATTGATGTCATTGCCTGATGAATATAAACATTTCGTGTCTGCATGGGAGTCAGCACCTGATGACAAGCAAACCATTGACAATTTGGTGGCCCGATTATTGGTTGAAGAAGAGAGGTTGAGAGAAAAGAGTGATTTAACTCAGCAAACTTCATCTTCTGCATTTGCTGTGAAAAACAAAAAACAAATAAAGTGTTTCAAGTGTGGCAAAAATGGACACTATCAAAGCGAGTGCAGAAACACAAAGAAAGACAGTGAAGAAAAAATAAGTAAAAATAACTGTTTTTATTGTGGAAAGTATGGACACTACAAGGCGCAATGTAAGTTCAGAAAACAGAAAGTTTGTAAGACTGAGAACAACGCGAAGAGCAATGCATTTATAGTATCTAGATCGCCAAATGAACTACATAAATCAAAGTGGTTGGTCGACACTGGTGCAAGCGACCACATGTGTCGTGATCGAGCATTGTTTTCATCATTCACAAGTAATTCAGAGCAATCAGTAATTGTCGGGAATGGAGCAATAATTAATGTTGAAGGTTGCGGACAAGTTACAGTACAAGTTTCAAATGGGACCGAATGGATTGATACGGTCATAGATCTGTATGTTCCAGAATTGGAAAACAACTTATTTTCAGTCAATCGAGCTACAGATCGAGGTTATGTCATGATGACAAATGACAGGTCATGCAAGTTTTACAAATTTAATGAAGTGTGTGCAGTTGCAGAAAGAATTGGAGATTCATATTATTTGGAATTACAATACAAAAAGGAATGTGAGACTGTGAGTGCTGCAACACTAGTACAGGATGACTTAAATGAGTGGCATAAAAGACTAGCACATCAAAACTTCACCTATGTGAAAGACATTCTTCAGAAACACAACATTAATGTGAAACAAACTACTAGACCTGAGTGCGAAAGTAGCTTACTGGGAAAAATACATAGATTACCATTCAGTAAAAGTGAAAATAAAAGTACGAGAACCTGTGAGCTAATTCATGCTGATACTTGTGGCCCAATGGAAGAGGCATCTGTAGGTGGATCGAGATATTATGTCATACTGAAAGATGACTATTCTAATTACAGGACTGTATATTTTGTCAAATCAAAGGATGAGATTAAAAATTGCATTGAAAATTTTATTAATAAGGCTGAAAACATAACTGGAAACAGAGTAAAATGGTTTAGAAGTGACAATGGATTAGAGTTCATAAACAAAGAAGTAAGAGAAATGTTCTCAAAACGTGGAATAACACACCAAACAACAGTATCTTATACACCAGAACAGAATGGGAAGGCTGAAAGAGAAAACCGAACGTTGGTGGAGGCTGCACGGACAATGATACTGGCAGGAAACTTTCAAAAGAAACTGTGGGCGGAAGCAATTAATACAGCAGTATTTGTTTTAAATAGAACTGGGAAAAGTCATGAAAATGGAAAGTCTCCATTTGAAGTATGGACAAATAAAACGTTTGATATTCACCATTTAAAAGACTTTGGCACTGAAGTATATGTCCATATCCCAAAGGAAAAGAGGAGAAAATGGGACAAGAAAGGTGAAAAAGGAATTATGGTGGGTTATGACAACGATGTGAAAGGATACAGAATTTATTTTCCTCAAACGAATACAGTGGCTACAAAGAGAGATGTTGTATTCTTAAACCGAAAGAGTGAAGTGGAAATACTTCAAGAGAAGGAAGGTAAACAAAATGAATCAGTTTTGATCAATTTGGAAGAACTTATGGAAAATAGTAACTCTGAGATGCATGTAACTGAGCCAACTAACAATTCGGAGGAAACAATGGAGGTGACTCATACAAGTAGTGTGGAAGAGAATTTATCAGAAGATGACTGTGACAGTGAGTATTTACCATGTAGTGATGAGGAACATCTGTTGCAAGAAATCAGTTTGCCTATAAAGGAAAGAAGCAGGCGGGCTAGAAAGCAAACACCTTTCTACAAATGCAATAATGTGCTGTTGGATGAACATCAGTGTGAACCTGTTACATACTCTGAGGCTATGAAAAGAAGCGATGCAAGTAAGTGGAGTGAAGCTATTATGAGGGAATTACAAACTCTTAAGGACAATAATACATGGGATTTTTGTGATGTACCAGATAATGTAAAAACAATTAGCAGTAAGTGGGTTTTTAGGATTAAAAACACAAATAATAACTTACAATATAAAGCAAGGTTAGTTGCCAGAGGGTTTGAACAACAAGATATATTTGATTTGAGTGATATTTATGCCCCAGTTGCTAAGTTGTCCACATTTAGATTGTTTGTAGCAGTGGCAACAAAATTAAATGTACCTATTTACCAAATGGATGTCACAGGGGGCTTTCTTGTATGGGGAAATAAAAGAAAATGTTTATATTACTTTACCCGAAGGGGCTTATTCAGGAAATAGAAATATAGTAAAATTAAATAAGTCATTATATGGACTGAAAAACTCACCTAAGTGTTGGAACTTAAAGTTTAATAATGTAATTACTAAAGAAAATTTTGTAAGGTCGAAGTGTGACCCCTGTTTATATACAAAGCATAATGGCACAGATAAAACCTTTGTATTAATCTATGTAGACGATTTGTTAATATTTGGTACAAATGAAAATGAGGTAGCAAAATTAAAAACTGTATTAAGGAAAGAATTTAAGATGAAAGATCTAGGATTCATTTCAGATTTCTTAGGAATAAATGTACAACAAAATTTGCAAAATGGCACAGTTGTTTTATCACAGAAAAAGTACTTGGAAAATGTAATCCACAAGTTTAATATGGATTATTGTAAACCAATGATGACCCCGATGGATCTAAATTTTAATAGTAAAATACTTGAATCTGATGTAAAATGTGATAAATACATAGAAGGAATTTGCAGGCAAATAATTGGCTGTCTTATGTATGCTGTTTCAGGCACTAGGCCTGACCTTTGTTTTGCCATTTCTATGCTGAGTAGATACCAAAAGTGTGCTAACAGTGTGTTATTAAGTGCGCTTAAGAGAGTATTACGCTATGTAAAGTGTACTATTAATTATAACTTGGTTTATAAATGTAATGATAAAATGTTGCAAGGGTTTTGTGATGCTGATTGGGCAGGTGACGAAAGAGATAGAAAATCTACTACAGGGTATTTATTTACTTTTGCAAATTGCTTAATAGTATGGTCTTCAAAGAAACAATCATCTGTCAGTCTATCTTCAACTGAATCTGAGTATATTGCAATGAGTACGGCTGCTAGTGAGGCAATGTGGCTTGTAAATTTATTACATGACTTTGGTTTTAAAAATGTATGTCCAGTTAGTCTATCATGTGACAATCAGTCAGCAATATTGAATGCAAGCACAGAATCAGTAAAACGTTTGAAACATGTGGACATCAGATACCACTTTATTAAGGAGTTGATTAAAAATAATAAAATTTGTCTTAAGTGCATATGCACTTCGGAGCAACCAGCAGATATGTTAACAAAATCTCTTAGCAAAGAATTGATTGTAAAGTTTTTGAAAAAATGTGGTGTAGGTGATGTAATGGTTTAGTTATTGTTTTGTATAATTTTCTTTATTAATTTGTATGTCATTGAGAGGGGGGTATTGAATGTCAGTCCAATGCTCATACAAAATGTATAGTTGTCTATGGCTATGCATGTATCTATGCCCACATCCGTTTTGTCTAATAGAACTACTTAGAACGCACTTGTAATTTGTAATAGTTAACATAGGAAGTTTCTCAAAAAATAAAGTACAACTTGATTGGAAAAACTCAGTGTTTCACTAAAATCATGATAAAAACAATAATTTGCATCACACACGGCAAGCAGGACAATGAAAAAAAAAATGTTTATAATTGTAGAACATTGAGCCGGAATCTAAAGGTTTTATGATTCTTATGTTTGTTTGTTGAACGATGTTAATTAATATTGATGAATAATGTAAGTCAGCAAAATAACAGCCAGTTGCTAAATACCTGAAACAAAATTCAAAGTTATTGTTTAACTGTTTATTTCAGGTAATCTCTTCAAAAATCGTGGAAAGGTCTTCGGGACACATTTGTTCGTGAAAAAACAAAGAATGCACCAACAGGCTCTGGAGCTTCGAAGATTAAATATATATATATTTTCAACGTCTTATGTTTCTTGTAAGATCAGTGCGTAATAAAGTAACAGAAAGCAATATTCAAGACACCTCTGCAAACTCTGAGACAAGTAACGAAGAATCTACAGCAGATACAAGGGAAGACATAATGAGGCCGCCAAATGAAAATGTTAAAAGAAAGAAAATGACTGCTGCTGATACCGAATTCCTGAACATAATTAAAAACAATATAAGCTCTAGGAATCAACAACAGCCCCTGGCTTCCAGCGTAAAGGCTGATCTACACAGGGTCAGTAACTGACTACTAATTCGAGGCAAGTCAGTGCTGACCCGAAAATAACCCTGTGTAAACTGATTTGAAGTCAGTACAGTGGCTTGAAGTCAGCGCTGACTGGAATATTCGGACACGAATATTTTAAAGTCAGTTGGCGCCCCCCGCCACCAGCGCACCCCCGCGCCAGCCAAATAAACCCCGTGTAACCAGACAAGTCAGTGCGTGGCTGCGTGGTTAGTCACTGTCGCTGCGTTGTAGAGTGACCACGTTTTTTTCGCTGGCGAAAAATGACGCGTAAGCTTAGCGAAAACGAAACCTTCCAATTGGTGCAATTATATGGCGAAAACGAAAGCCTTTGGGATATTAAATACCTAAATTACCGCAATAAAGAAATGCGGTCAAGAGCGTTGCAAAATATGGCTCAACAAATGCAAATCAAAGGGCTCGATTCTACTGAAACAAAAAATAAAATTAAAGCCATAAGGGCTACATATTACTTAGAGCTCGACAAGATACAAAAATACACCAGATCTGGCGCTAGTGGGAACGTATATGTCCCAAAAGTCAAGTGGTTTTAACAACCCAACATTCTTCTCAATCGACTCTCTATTCAAACAATTCGTATTCTTATTTATCTAACAGTTCGGCTTCGTCTTCAACTTCGATTCCAGTTCGATCTCGATACCATGCACAACTTTCAAGACCAAACGAATTTACTTTTCAAGAATATGATCCAGAAACGCCATGGCTATCGCTAACAGCATGGCAAGGCCGAAATTCTATTTCAATGCAGGGATCTTCACAATGATGCCTCATTATACGTAAATTCTCCATCAACATCTTCAAGAGATTCTCAGGATAGAGAATGTCTTGAACTCTTCTAAAACGATCACATTGTTTAATTATTATAAATAACATTTGATGTGATTTTTATTAGTAAATATGATTGTTTATCGTAAAAGACTGAATTAGTATTATATAACATAGGTATATGAATAAAACATTACTTACCAGCACGTTCGCCGCTCACCTAGCTACAGAAATTGCCACAGACCTTAAAACATACCTATGTGCCACTGACGTTTATGCCGACGACAAACCGCCATAACGCGACCACAATCTTTGTACCGGGAGCCTCTCGCCGCTCGTGTGCGTTCCATAAATTATTACCTATTCTGTGACGCTGTCGTCATGCGCTCGATAAAATATCGAATAACAATAGAAGGGCTATATATATTTTTCTAAACTGTGGAAAGGATCAAGACTCATTACTCTGCTGAGAATATTTATTTTTTGGTCTTGGTTGTATGGTAAGGTACTAGATAGGTAATAAACTGAAGACACCAAACAGTAACATACTTACGTTTGTCACATAAGGATACCGTTATATTCATTTGTTGTATGTTATGTTTGTCTATATATATCTATAATAATAAAAAAATATTCACAATAAGTCGATATTTATGAACATCTTAAATATATAAAAAAACTTTCCTGAAACACATATGTGTTTCATGAACGTGCAGAAGCGAAAATGTAAATCTATGCTAATGAACCATATGTGTTTCAGGGAAGTAAAACCTACATCTGGTTTTAATTTTCGAATTATGTTTTTTCTTACTATGACTATAAAAACACCTAATTCAAAAAAGCCTGTTGGACTTGCCGGTTCGTTTTTTATTTTTGTATTGGGGCTGGGAACGTGTTAATTAAAGGTTTTAAAAATTATGAAAACAATCGGTAGTGATTATGTAGTTATCGACATCTTGTAATGCGTAAAACGTAATGCTTACGTTCCGTTGTCTGAAGAAAAAAAAATTCGACATGTCGCAGCATGTTTAAATTTCTCGAAAATTTGTTACCTATTAATCGTTCATTCATTCATTGTGTCATAAGAGTTGCCATATAACAAAAATTTTAACGTTTTTGGTCGTAACCTTAGTGACAATAACTGAAAGTAAGGAAAATTTTAATATATTGTGACAACTAAGAATATAAAGTTCAATGTTTAAATCTAAATAGTCTTTTAGATGGCTTGAACGTGGATAAGGAATACAGGGGTGGGTGATGGGACAACCACCGATTTTAGTCAATTGAAATAAAAGAAAGTATTACAAATTATTTATTCCTTTTCTTACATAACAATCATTTCTTATTCTAATTACAAGTATATTTAACACTAGCAGCGCCCCACGATGTTACCCGCGTAGTTCCGATTATTTTTCCAGGATAAAAAGTAACCTATGTGTTCTTCAAGACCATAATCTATATAATATATAGTAGTATGACACATCTGGATATACAGCAGCGTGTATAGTCAAAATTTAGACAAAATTATTCATATTTTACAAACATGTTTTGAACAAATAAATTATCTTTATCTTTACAATGGATGGATGCGTAATATTAATTCTACGTGATATTTTACTGCTATGGGCGTATTGCTTACCATCAGGACATGTTCCTCTCGTCCAGACACTCTAATCAATAAAAAAACAGTAGGGGGCGGGAGATAAATAATCCTAATAACATTATAAATTTTAATGTTTGGATGTTTGTTACTGAATCACGTCGTAACGTTTGAACGGATCTGGTTGAAATTAGGAATACAGGACACTGACAGTGTAGTATTAAACATAATTACGAAACTAACACATTTTTTGTGTGGTGTGGCCCATAGCAGTCTATGCACAGGCCAACGCCACAATCAGGGCAATATATGCCTGTGTCCTTTCGTTTTTTCTTTAAACTCCAACACCTAGAACACTTCCTTCGCTTGAGGACGCCACCATCACCTCCTTGTAATTGCTTAGGCATATGAGTGGGGACCTGCGGAGGAACTGTTCTAGTTGTTGGAGGAAGCAGGCCAGACAAAACTGTATCTCTAAATTGTTGCAAAGTTACAGTTTTGCCTGTGCCCGCTTTGTAAAGAAAATAAGCGTTTAAAAACATCATTTGAAATATGTGTATAGAATTTTTTTTGTACCACCGAATGGTTTCATGCTCACAGGGGTAGTACGCTAGCATTTGGTCGTGCCGATCTACACCTTTCATAAATTTATTATATTGTATGATTATATTTGTCTTCGACACGACACGACCACGCCTGTTGGTAGTGTCCTTCAGCTCGGGTGTATGTTCGGTGGAAAGAGTCGGTTCACTAATGTTTCATAAACATTTTTTTGACAAAACATCACTTTAAAACCAACTAGTCGTATAATATTCATTACGAAAACTTTACACCACAAAAATGTTTCATTTTAAAAACAACGTTTTGCATAATATTTATTTCATAAATGTCTTACATCAACAAATGTGTTGTTTTTCAAACCATCATTTTATAACCATTTATCCGGCAAACGTTACATTTAGACAATGCATCGAATGATATTTTGTTATTTGTACATTTTTTGTTTCATATACTATTCATTTTACAAATTTAACATTTACCAAAAAAATCTTCCGTTGTGAAATTAGGTACAGGTACAAAATCATAAAAGTACCCATTAAATTGTCCATAGGAGTTAACCGTTCTGATTAGGTCCTGTCACAGAGTTTTGACCTAACCTGTCCGATTAGGATCTATTACTAAGATTTGACTCCGGGTGGGCTCCCGCCAGAAGCTCTGCGGTCAGCCCTGAGTGTCGCTTCTCCATACTCGGCCTGCGCTTCACTACGCGCTTGAGCTTGAGCTTGAGCTTCTGGCTCCCGCACTTTTTATATACACTCTAGGGGTAGTAGCGACAAGACTAGGTGAAGTCGGGGTGCTCTGAGTCGGATCTGGGTCCTAAGTTACCTAACCGGTCCGATGAAATATACAACTTTTTTATGTATTTTATTTTCAGAAAAATCCAGAGCAGTAGCATGGCCAAAAAATTTGCCAATGATGTAGAATTTAATTTTAATTTTTGTTAAATGAAATGTTTTTATGTTTAAGTTGTTAAGTAATTAAAATATAATTTGAAATGTTTGTCAAACAACACTCTGTAAAATAAAAATGTGTCAAGTGTTGGTTTTGTTTTTAAACATTTATTAGTTAACTAAAATATTAAACGAATCAATTGTCAAATAATACGTTATGTAATGAAAGTTTGTCAAATAAATATTTTGAGATGTAACCAATTTGTGAAATGTTTTTTTGTGTAATAATCATTTTACGACCCGTGAGTTTGTCGAACGTTGGTTATCAGGTGTAGATTTGTGAAAAAAAGTTTTTCAAAAGAACGGATACCAAATAAATGCATATGCATATAGCTAACTTTTAGACTGCTATAGCTACGTACTATAAACGCCTTTTAGACTACGTCTAGATATTTAGTAATGCCATGTCTAGATACTGTATTTATTAGTTCCTCTACATAACATCATACCGTCTAAAAAATTACTACAAAAACACGTTACTCCGCGAGATTCTTTCGAGCCGTAATATTACATACAGCTACTACATTTTTGAAATTCCACTGATGAAATTATACGATTCTTCACGCTTCTTGAGAATAAGTATAAATAAGTTTTTTTTTCAGTTACTCCCCGGGATCGTTACCAAATAGACCTAGTTGTGGACATAATAAAGCCTCATTCCAATGCTGCGCATTAACCATGACTGACTTGTCTGCTTTTCATAATGCACTTTATAAATATAATGATAAAGAGATTCAAGATGCGCTCCTGATTAAGTGCTGTACAGTAGTACCTACAAAAAGAAAGAGACCGAAAAATCAAAAGCACAAACAAAAGCAGTTTCAAACAAAATTTACAATCATTCCTTAAAATTTTGATTATAACTAAACACAGAATTCAGTATGTTATGAAGAAGTTTTTTGAAACAGGAGAGCCAGTAAGGGAAAAGAGGGGCGGAGACCACAAATCGCACTTATTTAAGCGCAAAAAGGAAGCAGTTATGGCATTTATAAATTTATTTCATGTAGATGAAGCCCACTACTGTCGCGGTAAATCTCAAAGACAATATCTTTCAGCTGAACTAAGCATAAACAAAATGTTCAAGCAGTACAATGCCCAACAAACAGAAGATTGTTTAAAGGTCAAACGTGGGTTTTTCAGAAGGGTGTTCAATCGAAATTATTCGCTTGGTTTTGGAAGTCCTCGAACTGACGTATGTTCTACATGCCTACAACTTCTTGAAAAAAACAAAATTGAGCAAGACCCAAGGAAACAACAGTCACTTAGAACTGAGAAACGAATACATAACCTCAGAGCAAAAGCATTTTTTAATTTAGTCAAGGAAGAAAGACTAGATTTAAAGACTTTTACATTCGATTGTCAAAAAAATATGCCATTACCCAAAATACCCGATCAAAGTACTTATTACTCCCGACAGATTTACTTGTATAATTGCACAGTGGTTGAAGGAAGTTCCAAATCCAAGTTAACACCAAACAATGTTTTTGCGTACTGTTGGACTGAAAATGAGTTCCAGAAAGGATCAAATGAGATATCTTCCGTAGTACCTATATCATAGACTTACGCATACTGACTTCACTGGCATTCGAACAGTAAGATCAATAGCAGATGGTTGTGGAGGACAAAACAAGAACTCAATTATGATAGCTATGTGCTCTAAATGGTTAGTTGAATCTGCACCTGAAAATATTGAAATGCTGGAACTTGTTTTTCCTGTTGTGGGTCATTCTTTTATCCCTCCGGACAGAGTCTTTGCCCAAATTGAGAAACAAGTACGAAAACGAGAAAATTTAGTACAACCTGAAGATTACCTAGAAATTATAGGCCAGTGGAGTACAGTTATCAAAGTGGGTGCAGAATGTCAAGTATACGATTTCAAAACTGCTATGTCTTCTGTTGTAAAAGATGTTGGAACATGGCATTTCCAGTTCAAAAAATGCAAACGTTTTTTTATAAAACGGTCCCAACAACTAGAAAATATTACGTTGAAAGGAGAGATGAGCTACCGTGCCAATGAAGGCGTATTTAAGAAAGTGGCTCGTAAAAATAAAGTGGTGGTAAAGATATGACTCAAATGTCATCACAAGATGTCAAATAAAAAAACAAATATAAATAAAATAAATGATGTCAAAAAATTGCTCCACACTCATTATGGTGACCAGTGGCAACAAATAGAAGCTCTACAGTTTTATAAAACTGTATTTGATCAAGATTCTGAAACCACTGAAGATCAGAACAGAAATTCATCTGATGATGTCCTTTGCGAACCTCAAGAAAATGAGAACTATCTTAGAATTTAAGTTGATTCACAATTTTAGAATTATAGTTGATTAAAAGACTTTTAATTTAAATTAGTTAATAGTCTTTAGGGAAATTTTATAGCCTAAATAAAGATTTAACCTCCATCAAAAAACAAATCTTTTTGCCGTCTTTTCACCCGCAAGTATCAAAATCTTTTGTCACAGTTTCAACAGAAATTGTTATATCAAAACTGGCATTCTCCACAAGTGATCATATCAAAAACGGAAATATACTTGTAGTACATCAAAGTTGGCAATCTCCAAACTTATTTTTGTAAATTTACTCTGATAGTATCTTATTATCCACTTGAAATGATGATAATTATTTCCAAATAGAACTACTTCTGGTATTCAAAAAAATCTACATAAATAAATGCCCAAATATAATTAATATACATATTTTTTGTTTCCCAAAAAAAATTGTAAAGTGGATATTGCCAGGTTTGTTTTTATATGCCTCAACTAAGACTGAAAAGTAAAATTCAAAATTTTATTGCTGATGAAATTAGTCTCACTACCTCTTTAACATCATCTACGCCAATATCGCAATCTTTATTAGTCTCTCCGATAAACGCGTCATATCATTCAATGTCGTCGGTGCGGA
The DNA here is from genome assembly GCA_017562165.1 of Ectropis grisescens. Taxonomy (NCBI): domain Eukaryota; kingdom Metazoa; phylum Arthropoda; class Insecta; order Lepidoptera; family Geometridae; genus Ectropis; species Ectropis grisescens. The sequence goes on along the minus strand of CM029780.1, from coordinate 10,758,314 downwards.
ACTAACTACGAAAATAATCCCTTAGGTCTACACGAGTACGATACTGAGCTATCGCAAATGATTACTAACTTTGCAGTTTGTTTGTTTATTTTACTTTGAACTTAAATAAACCTTCAATATATACCTACGTACCTAATTTGTTTTCCTTTCCTTCAATAAATTAAATTAGTTAGATAAATTCAAATCCTAAAGACTTGAAATCTCAAATATAATTTATACAAAGTGCGTAGTTCCCAAATGTTCTGCAGAAATTGGCTGACAGATTTAATTAAAAAATAAATAATAATCAAATCGAAAAGGTACATAGTCAACAGCACATTAAGCGTAACACATGGTGTGACTTTTATACGCATGATGTAGTGTTAACTGTTCAAGTTTTATCAACTTCATCAAATAAAGAGGATTGATTCAACATACAAACACTAGACATTTTTGTTTTGATTTTAATATGAATTTCTTGGATTTCTTTTTCCTGGGTTCCTTTATCGATACTGAGTCTACCCCTAAGCTATGGCACGCAATTACTTTAACACCTTGTATATTTGAACAAGTACCTAGTAAATTATCATAGAAATTACACTGACCTAATCGTCAGCACCAATCTTTCCTCCACATTTATAGGTCTTCTATAGTTGGTAACAACATGATTGCAATCGTCTCTCATCATATTGCATAGGTAGTCAAATGCTTCTGGTGACATAGACATATAATCATAAAATGCAGACTCATCTTCTCGTAAGTCAAAATATTGATTGTGAAATTCACCACGAATTCTCTGTCGACGAGGTCTCATTTTTAACCGACTTCAAAAAAAGGAGGTTTCTCAATTCGACCGTATATATGTTTTTTTTTTATGTGTGTTCGCGGATAACTTCGTCGTTTATGAACCGATTTTGATTATTCTTTTTTTAATGTTTACAATGTACAGGACTTAATCACGATTTAATTCATTGTTTAAATACCTCGACGTTTCGGCAGCGTTACAACCGCCGTGGCCACGACAAGACTGACAATGAATTAAATCGTGATTAAGTCCTGTACATTGTAAACATTATGTGTTAAAATCGCGAAAGTTTAATAACAATATGATTCTTTTTTTGTTGTAAAGGAGATATTCCAAGGGTGGTAATGTTAAATTCTAAGGGTGGTGGTAACCATGATAAGGAAACCAGGATCTGATGATGGCATCCTAGAGAAATCGAGGAAAACTTTCGGAAATTGTAAAGATGACTAGCGCGTTAGTTAAGTTTTTCTTTGAGCATTTTAAAGTAGTTAAATTTAAAGAAGGTCTGGAGTCGATCTGATGCGGGAGCCGAAAGACGGCCGAGGGAACTCCTCGACGGCACATAGTAGTTACCTTGTGTTTGGGCTCGATGAATTTGTAATGATGGGTTGTGTACATTAGGGGTCTGATGATGAAGACAAAAGACAGTCAAGGGAATTTCTTAACGGCTTACAGGAACTAACCAGTGTTTAGGCTTAATTCATGCATATTGATAAGAACTTTCAGCTTTGGGAGATTTCTATGTCCAGCAGTGCTTTGATGAGATAAAGATAAGCTGATGATGATGATGCTGGATAATGATAAAAACTTTGCACCCATATGGGTTTTAAATGCCTTCATAGGTCTGTATACACTGACCATCCTGGATTTGAATGTTTTCATTGTGAATATTATTCTACTCGTCAAGTCCTTTCTTTTGGTACCATTCTTGAGGGAGTTTTGAAAAAAAAAACATAATTTATCACTTAGTGGTGACAGCCATCTTGGATTTATAACTACCTATCACATTGTGATGTATTGTACTAGTCAAGCCCGTTAATTTGTATGCCCGTGCCTGTCCCGCAAAGAGACAAAGTGAAAACGAGTCATAGAGAAAAGAGACAGAGAGGCTGTGAGACAGAGAAACAGAGGGACAGGGAGACGAGATAGAGGGACATAGAGACACATAGACACATTAAGAAACAAGAAGACAGAGTATCTGAAGCTGGAACCAAGAGCAAGACACGGCGATACACAGACACGCCAAGTTAGAAGTGTCTGTGCCTCTAATACCCCGTCGTTTTGGCATCAAAGTCCAAAAATAATAATACCAAATTAACATTAAAATCTTACATAGGACAACCACGTAATGACGATGCGTCAATTGGAGACTGCGTTTAAGTATCCTCATCGCGTTGTTTCTTTCGTCCGTCGTGTAAGCCTATTCACCTTATTCAATATTTAGTTTCTCCTTATTCAAGAAGTGTTTTTGTTAGATCTACCCATCACTTAAAATCGTAAAATAATATAATTTTAACAAAAAAAGAACTGACTTCAAACAGAAAACTAAAAAGTAAAAAATAAATTTATTTACTACAAAGAAATATCTATGTATTTTGATTTATTTTAACAGAAATGGTTGAACATATATTTTACAATTCTGAAGTCGGTGCCAAGTAAAACAATTGGAGCTAAAGCTAATTAATATTACTTAGTAGGTATTTGTTTGATGTTTTTCGACATTTGTATATTGAGAACATTCGTTATGTAAATATTATAAAATACTAGCGGCCCATTCTGGCTTCGCTCGGATAATAACCGATTGTTATTATTAACAAAGCAATTTGCGTCTCACGTTGTTTTTTTTTTCATTTCCACCTAAATCCGCACAAAACGTCATCCAAATATTTCCCGACAGCAAAAATTTTGCGTGTCTGACGTCCATGTTTGTGGGTATCAACCGTGCTACTGCCCTAGTCCACGGTCACGCTCGCTCCCGTAGTCAAATCGCGCGAGCGAGATTCGCGTAATCGCCTATTACAGGCTTTGCTTAGTTTGGGGTCAGATGGTGTTGTGTGTGAATTGTCCACCAATATTTATTTATTTATATTCGTGTTCTATTAGGACACCCAGTTTTTGACGTCGCGCGAACACGCGATGGTCGCATCGCTCGCATCGCGCATTCGCGTTCTATTAGGACAACGCCTTAGCGTCGTCTCAACGGTCGCTTTGGCCGGCTAACACAATGTCCCCCGCCCCCGCTCCAGTGCTTGCTAAGCTTTGGTTGAGTAATGTCATGTTTCGCGCTTTATTTACGTAATGTCGCCGCTTTTTTTTCGTGATTAATTCTGTTTAATTAATGACACTGACTAGAGAGGACTGTTATAGTGTTTTATTTTATATAAAAGAAAATGGCAACGCCATTAAAACGTACAAGTTCCATCTGGAATCATTTTCAAATAAAACAGGATGATGATACAAAAGTAACTTGTTTATACTGTAATGTCAGCGTTTCTCGTGGTAGTAAGGCAGTTTCATCGAAGGGCTTCACGACATCTAATATGTGGATACACGTGAAGCGTTATCATGAAAAGGAGTTGAAAACGACACCCCATCTACCTCGAAGGCTGAGGCCGGCCCGCCATTTAAAAAAACAAGCAACTTTGGAACACATTCTGGACAAAAATGTTATGTATGATACTGATGACCCAGAGCATCATCAAGCGATCACGCAAACGATAGCTGAACAAATATGTGTAGCCATGAGCCGTTCGATATAGTAAATAAACAGGGGTTTCAACGCACAATTAAGCAGTTGTGCCCAAAATACAAAATGGTTTCCATTCAAAATGGTCCACATATCTCTGAAAATGTGATTACGAAACATGTACTGTCGTGTGAAAACGAAAATAAAGGAACTTTTGCAAGAACTTCCGCACATAATTGTTGCGACTGAGTTATGGACTAGCGACGCTTCTTCATTCTGACTTTATAAGTCTGACTGCTCATGAAGTGAATAACAATTTTGAGCTAAAGAACTACAGCCTAGCAGTACTTCCTTTTGAAGGCGAAAGGCATAGCGGTGAAACATAGCTGAAAACTTACGTCAGTTATTTCAAAATTGGGGTATTAACGAACGAGCTGTAGTAACAGATAATGCACCGAATATGGGACTTGCTGTAACACAAATGGGTGTAGAACGTATCAGATGTGTTGCACACTTTTACAATTAGCGCTGAAGGATGCGTTTTCAGGAGAAGAAAAAATAAATGAAATGATTACAAAGGCGAGGTCTTATAATTGGTCACTTCAATCATTCTACGTCAGGTCGTAAAATCCTTACTGAAATGCAAAATCTCATAATATTCCTTGTCATGTGCCCATCCAGGATGTCAGCACTCGCTGGGATTCTACCCTTCGCGCTTCTTGAACAGCGAGTTGCAGTTCAAGCATCTTTACCCCGTGTGAAATATAGAACTTGAATTGGAATTACAGAAGAGTGGGTACTGATGGAACGTGTTGTCTCAGCCTTGACTTCCATTGGTCAAGCTACAAATTCCATTAGTCAAGAGTCTGCTTGCTTGTCTGACGCCATACCGCTGATCAACAGTTTGCGAAAAGTCTTAGAACGTATCAAGAACACCACGGTCATGGATGATAACGCTTATAGTCCTGAATACAATGCTTTTGTACTGAATTTGATAGCTGGGATTAATGATAGATTTGATTATTTAGAAAGTGATGAAACATTTATTTTAGCAACAGCACTAGATCGGCGCTATAAATTGCGTGCGTTCAATCTGCAATCTACAAGCATGAATGCGAGAAGAATGCTAATTTTATTAATTACAAATAATACATACAGAGAGTCTTAATACCGCAGAGGTGCGACAAGATCGTTTATAACATAAATAGCAACATTGCAAAGTTTTAACAGCATAATAGCCAAATTTGTGGGAGGAAACGGATAAACTATTCAAGTAGACAATCTAATGCAGCGCGTTGCGCAACTTGTGTGAGACATTTAACATGAAGCAACCAGTAACATACCTTTACATTAAGGTGCTCCATAAAAAGACCAATACATTCATAGCTCGCCTTGAATTAAAAAAAAAATGCGTCCAAAAACCAAACCCATCATAATGCATATTTTGAAACCGAGCAATAATACGGGTACGGTTAAAACTATGGATATTTCCGTCAGAAGCCAGACTTAAATGGACATGACTTGGATTTTGCGAAAACCGATCATTTGAAAAATTAGAATTAACAAAAAAGGAAAGATTTGGTCTATAAAGAAGAACTATTTTGCAATCAAACTGCATGGAATGGATACAAGAGAGACGAAAGCGCCTGACAGCATCTAGTTTTGGTAAAGTTTGTGAAAGAGGCCTTATAAAATTAAACCCTCTTGTGAAAAATTTACTTCGACGAACCTATTTAAAAAATATTAAATCGATACAGCATGGGAAAGACCATGAAAATATCGCTTTAGAATAGCTTACACTTTTTTGCAAAGTCATGGTTTTCCATGTGACATAAAAAAATGCGGGTTATTTGTAGATCCAGAAATACCCTATTTAGGAGCAAGTCCAGATGGGTTATTGGACGATGATAAAATTATCGAGATAAAATGTCCATATTCGTGTGCTAATATAAAGTAAAACAATTGGAGCTAAAGCTAATTAATATTACTTAGTAGGTATTTGTTTGATGTTTTCGACATTTGTATATTGAGAACATTCGTTATGTAAATATTATAAAATACTAGCGGCCCATTCTGGCTTCGCTCGGATAATAACCGATTGTTATTATTAACAAAGCAATTTGCGTCTCACGTTGTTTTTTTTCATTTCCACCTAAATCCGCACAAAACGTCATCCAAATATTTCCCGACAGCAAAAATTTTGCGTGTCTGACGTCCATGTTTGTGGGTATCAACCGTGCTACTGCCCTAGTCCACGGTCACGCTCGCTCCCGTAGTCAAATCGCGCGAGCGAGATTCGCGTAATCGCCTATTACAGGCTTTGCTTAGTTTGGGGTCAGATGGTGTTGTGTGTGAATTGTCCACCAATATTTATTTATTTATATTCGTGTTCTATTAGGACACCCAGTTTTTGACGTCGCGCGAACACGCGATGGTCGCATCGCTCGCATCGCGCATTCGCGTTCTATTAGGACAACGCCTTAGCGTCGTCTCAACGGTCGCTTTGGCCGGCTAACACAATGTCCCCGCCCCGCTCCAGTGCTTGCTAAGCTTTGGTTGAGTAATGTCATGTTTCGCGCTTTATTTACGTAATGTCGCCGCTTTTTTTTTCGTGATTAATTCTGTTTAATTAATGACACTGACTAGAGAGGACTGTTATAGTGTTTTATTTTATATAAAAGAAAATGGCAACGCCATTAAAACGTACAAGTTCCATCTGGAATCATTTTCAAATAAAACAGGATGATGATACAAAAGTAACTTGTTTATACTGTAATGTCAGCGTTTCTCGTGGTAGTAAGGCAGTTTCATCGAAGGGCTTCACGACATCTAATATGTGGATACACGTGAAGCGTTATCATGAAAAGGAGTTGAAAACGACACCCCATCTACCTCGAAGGCTGAGGCCGGCCCGCCATTTAAAAACAAGCAACTTTGGAACACATTCTGGACAAAATGTTATGTATGATACTGATGACCCAGAGCATCATCAAGCGATCACGCAAACGATAGCTGAACAAATATGTGTAGCCATGAGCCGTTCGATATAGTAAATAAACAGGGGTTTCAACGCACAATTAAGCAGTTGTGCCCAAAATACAAAATGGTTTCCATTCAAAATGGTCCACATATCTCTGAAAATGTGATTACGAAACATGTACTGTCGTGTGAAAACGAAAATAAAGGAACTTTTGCAAGAACTTCCGCACATAATTGTTGCGACTGAGTTATGGACTAGCGACGCTTCTTCATTCTGACTTTATAAGTCTGACTGCTCATGAAGTGAATAACAATTTTGAGCTAAAGAACTACAGCCTAGCAGTACTTCCTTTTGAAGGCGAAAGGCATAGCGGTGAAACATAGCTGAAAACTTACGTCAGTTATTTCAAAATTGGGGTATTAACGAACGAGCTGTAGTAACAGATAATGCACCGAATATGGGACTTGCTGTAACACAAATGGGTGTAGAACGTATCAGATGTGTTGCACACTTTTTACAATTAGCGCTGAAGGATGCGTTTTCAGGAGAAGAGAAAATAAATGAAATGATTACAAAGGCGAGGTCTTATAATTGGTCACTTCAATCATTCTACGTCAGGTCGTAAAATCCTTACTGAAATGCAAAATCTCATAATATTCCTTGTCATGTGCCCATCCAGGATGTCAGCACTCGCTGGGATTCTACCTTTCACGCGCTTCTTGAACAGCGAGTTGCAGTTCAAGCATCTTTACCCCGTGTGAAATATAGAACTTGAATTGGAATTACAGAAGAGTGGGTACTGATGGAACGTGTTGTCTCAGCCTTGACTTCCATTGGTCAAGCTACAAATTCCATTAGTCAAGAGTCTGCTTGCTTGTCTGACGCCATACCGCTGATCAACAGTTTGCGAAAAGTCTTAGAACGTATCAAGAACACCACGGTCATGGATGATAACGCTTATAGTCCTGAATACAATGCTTTTGTACTGAATTTGATAGCTGGGATTAATGATAGATTTGATTATTTAGAAAGTGATGAAACATTTATTTTAGCAACAGCACTAGATCGGCGCTATAAATTGCGTGCGTTCAATCTGCAATCTACAAGCATGAATGCGAGAAGAATGCTAATTTTATTAATTACAAATAATACATACAGAGAGTCTTAATACCGCAGAGGTGCGACAAGATCGTTTATAACATAAATAGCAACATTGCAAAGTTTTTAACAGCATAATAGCCAAATTTGTGGGAGGGAAACGGATAAACTATTCAAGTAGACAATCTAATGCAGCGCGTTGCGCAACTTCTGTGGTGACATTTAACATGAAGCAACCAGTAACATACCTTTACATTAAGGTGCTCCATAAAAAGACCAATACATTCATAGCTCGCCTTGAATTAAAAAAAAAAATGCGTCCAACAACCAAACCCATCATAATGCATATTTTGAAACCGAGCAATAATACGGGTACGGTTAAAAACTATGGATATTTCCGTCAGAAGCCAGACTTAAATGGACATGACTTGGATTTTGCGAAAACCGATCATTTGAAAAAATTAGAATTAACAAAAAAAGGAAAGATTTGGTCTATAAAGAAGAACTATTTTGCAATCAAACTGCATGGAATGGATACAAGAGAGACGAAAGCGCCTGACAGCATCTAGTTTTGGTAAAGTTTGTGAAAGAGGCCTTATAAAATTAAACCCTCTTGTGAAAAATTTACTTCGACGAACCTATTTAAAAATATTAAATCGATACAGCATGGGAAAGACCATGAAAATATCGCTTTAGAATAGCTTACACTTTTTGCAAAGTCATGGTTTTCCATGTGACATAAAAAAATGCGGGTTATTTGTAGATCCAGAAATACCCTATTTAGGAGCAAGTCCAGATGGGTTATTGGACGATGATAAAATTATCGAGATAAAATGTCCATATTCGTGTGCTAATATAAAGTAAAACAATTGGAGCTAAAGCTAATTAATATTACTTAGTAGGTATTTGTTTGATGTTTTCGACATTTGTATATTGAGAACATTCGTTATGTAAATATTATAAAATACTAGCGGCCCATTCTGGCTTCGCTCGGATAATAACCGATTGTTATTATTAACAAAGCAATTTGCGTCTCACGTTGTTTTTTTTTTTTCATTTCCACCTAAATCCGCACAAAACGTCATCCAAATATTTCCCGACAGCAAAATTTTGCGTGTCTGACGTCCATGTTTGTTGGTATCAACCGTGCTACTGCCCTAGTCCACGGTCACGCTCGCTCCCGTAGTCAAATCGCGCGAGCGAGATTCGCGTAATCGCCTATTACAGGCTTTGCTTAGTTTGGGGTCAGATGGTGTTGTGTGTGAATTGTCCACCAATATTTATTTATTTATATTCGTGTTCTATTAGGACACCCAGTTTTTGACGTCGCGCGAACACGCGATGGTCGCATCGCTCGCATCGCGCATTCGCGTTCTATTAGGACAACGCCTTAGCGTCGTCTCAACGGTCGCTTTGGCCGGCTAACACAATGTCCCCGCCCCGCTCCAGTGCTTGCTAAGCTTTGGTTGAGTAATGTCATGTTTCGCGCTTTATTTACGTAATGTCGCCGCTTTTTTTCGTGATTAATTCTGTTTAATTAATGACACTGACTAGAGAGGACTGTTATAGTGTTTTATTTTATATAAAAGAAAATGGCAACGTCATTAAAACGTACAAGTTCCATCTGGAATCATTTTCAAATAAAACAGGATGATGATACAAAAGTAACTTGTTTATACTGTAATGTCAGCGTTTCTCGTGGTAGTAAGGCAGTTTCATCGAAGGGCTTCACGACATCTAATATGTGGATACACGTGAAGCGTTATCATGAAAAGGAGTTGAAAACGACACCCATCTACCTCGAAGGCTGAGGCCGGCCCGCCATTTAAAAAACAAGCAACTTTGGAACACATTCTGGACAAAAATGTTATGTATGATACTGATGACCCAGAGCATCATCAAGCGATCACGCAAACGATAGCTGAACAAATATGTGTAGCCATGAGCCGTTCGATATATTAAATAAACAGGGGTTTCAACGCACAATTAAGCAGTTGTGCCCAAAATACAAAATGGTTTCCATTCAAAATGGTCCACATATCTCTGAAAATGTGATTACGAAACATGTACTGTCGTGTGAAAACGAAAATAAAGGAACTTTTGCAAGAACTTCCGCACATAATTGTTGCGACTGAGTTATGGACTAGCGACGCTTCTTCATTCTGACTTTATAAGTCTGACTGCTCATGAAGTGAATAACAATTTTGAGCTAAAGAACTACAGCCTAGCAGTACTTCCTTTTGAAGGCGAAAGGCATAGCGGTGAAACATAGCTGAAAACTTACGTCAGTTATTTCAAAATTGGGGTATTAACAAACGAGCTGTAGTAACAGATAATGCACCGAATATGGGACTTGCTGTAACACAAATGGGTGTAGAACGTATCAGATGTGTTGCACACTTTTTACAATTAGCGCTGAAGGATGCGTTTTCAGGAGAAGAGAAAATAAATGAAATGATTACAAAGGCGAGGTCTTATAATTGGTCACTTCAATCATTCTACGTCAGGTCGTAAAATCCTTACTGAAATGCAAAAATCTCATAATATTCCTTGTCATGTGCCCATCCAGGATGTCAGCACTCGCTGGGATTCTACCCTTCACGCGCTTCTTGAACAGCGAGTTGCAGTTCAAGCATCTTTACCCCGTGTGAAATATAGAACTTGAATTGGAATTACAGAAGAGTGGGTACTGATGGAACGTGTTGTCTCAGCCTTGACTTCCATTGGTCAAGCTACAAATTCCATTAGTCAAGAGTCTGCTTGCTTGTCTGACGCCATACCGCTGATCAACAGTTTGCGAAAAGTCTTAGAACGTATCAAGAACACCACGGTCATGGATGATAACGCTTATAGTCCTGAATACAATGCTTTTGTACTGAATTTGATAGCTGGGATTAATGATAGATTTGATTATTTAGAAAGTGATGAAACATTTATTTTAGCAACAGCACTAGATCGGCGCTATAAATTGCGTGCGTTCAATCTGCAATCTACAAGCATGAATGCGAGAAGAATGCTAATTTTATTAATTACAAATAAGACATACAGAGAGTCTTAATACCGCAGAGGTGCGACAAGATCGTTTATAACATAAATAGCAACATTGCAAAGTTTTTAACAGCATAATAGCCAAATTTGTGGGAGGGAAACGGATAAACTATTCAAGTAGACAATCTAATGCAGCGCGTTGCGCAACTTCTGTGGTGACATTTAACATGAAGCAACCAGTAACATACCTTTACATTAAGGTGCTCCATAAAAATACCAATACATTCATAGCTCGCCTTGAATTAAAAAAAAAATGCGTCCAACAACCAAACCCATCATAATGCATATTTTGAAACCGAGCAATAATACGGGTACGGTTAAAAACTATGGATATTTCCGTCAGAAGCCAGACTTAAATGGACATGACTTGGATTTTGCGAAAACCGATCATTTGAAAAAATTAGAATTAACAAAAAAGGAAAGATTTGGTCTATAAAGAAGAACTATTTTGCAATCAAACTGCATGGAATGGATACAAGAGAGACGAAAGCGCCTGACAGCATCTAGTTTTGGTAAAGTTTGTGAAAGAGGCCTTATAAAATTAAACCCTCTTGTGAAAAATTTACTTCGACGAACCTATTTAAAAAATATTAAATCGATACAGCATGGGAAAGACCATGAAAATATCGCTTTAGAATAGCTTACACTTTTTTGCAAAGTCATGGTTTTCCATGTGACATAAAAAAATGCGGGTTATTTGTAGATCCAGAAATACCCTATTTAGGAGCAAGTCCAGATGGGTTATTGGACGATGATAAAATTATCGAGATAAAATGTCCATATTCGTGTGCTAATATAAAGTAAAACAATTGGAGCTAAAGCTAATTAATATTACTTAGTAGGTATTTGTTTGATGTTTTTCGACATTTGTATATTGAGAACATTCGTTATGTAAATATTATAAAATACTAGCGGCCCATTCTGGCTTCGCTCGGATAATAACCGATTGTTATTATTAACAAAGCAATTTGCGTCTCACGTTGTTTTTTTTTCATTTCCACCTAAATCCGCACAAAACGTCATCCAAATATTTCCCGACAGCAAAAATTTTGCGTGTCTGACGTCCATGTTTGTTGGTATCAACCGTGCTACTGCCCTAGTCCACGGTCACGCTCGCTCCCGTAGTCAAATCGCGCGAGCGAGATTCGCGTAATCGCCTATTTTACAGGCTTTGCTTAGTTTGGGGTCAGATGGTGTTGTGTGTGAATTGTCCACCAATATTTATTTATTTATATTCGTGTTCTATTAGGACACCCAGTTTTTGACGTCGCGCGAACACGCGATGGTCGCATCGCTCGCATCGCGCATTCGCGTTCTATTAGGACAACGTCGTCTCAACGGTCGCTTTGGCCGGCTAACACAATGTCCCCCGCCCCCGCTCCAGTGCTTGCTAAGCTTTGGTTGAGTAATGTCATGTTTCGCGCTTTATTTACGTAATGTCGCCGCTTTTTTTTCGTGATTAATTCTGTTTAATTAATGACACTGACTAGAGAGGACTGTTATAGTGTTTTATTTTATATAAAAGAAAATGGCAACGTCATTAAAACGTACAAGTTCCATCTGGAATCATTTTCAAATAAAACAGGATGATGATATAAAAAGTAACTTGTTTATACTGTAATGTCAGCGTTTCTCGTGGTAGTAAGGCAGTTTCATCGAAGGGCTTCACGACATCTAATATGTGGATACACGTGAAGCGTTATCATGAAAAGGAGTTGAAAACGACACCCCATCTACCTCGAAGGCTGAGGCCGGCCCGCCATTTAAAAAACAAGCAACTTTGGAACACATTCTGGACAAAAATGTTATGTATGATACTGATGACCCAGAGCATCATCAAGCGATCACGCAAACGATAGCTGAACAAATATGTAGCCATGAGCCGTTCGATATATTAAATAAACAGGGGTTTCAACGCACAATTAAGCAGTTGTGCCCAAAATACAAAATGGTTTCCATTCAAAATGGTCCACATATCTCTGAAAATGTGATTACGAAACATGTACTGTCGTGTGAAAACGAAAATAAAGGAACTTTTGCAAGAACTTCCGCACATAATTGTTGCGACTGAGTTATGGACTAGCGACGCTTCTTCATTCTGACTTTATAAGTCTGACTGCTCATGAAGTGAATAACAATTTTGAGCTAAAGAACTACAGCCTAGCAGTACTTCCTTTTGAAGGCGAAAGGCATAGCGGTGAAACATAGCTGAAAACTTACGTCAGTTATTTCAAAATTGGGGTATTAACGAACGAGCTGTAGTAACAGATAATGCACCGAATATGGGACTTGCTGTAACACAAATGGGTGTAGAACGTATCAGATGTGTTGCACACTTTTTACAATTAGCGCTGAAGGATGCGTTTTCAGGAGAAGAGAAAATAAATGAAATGATTACAAAGGCGAGGTCTTATAATTGGTCACTTCAATCATTCTACGTCAGGTCGTAAAATCCTTACTGAAATGCAAAAAATCTCATAATATTCCTTGTCATGTGCCCATCCAGGATGTCAGCACTCGCTGGGATTCTACCTTCACGCGCTTCTTGAACAGCGAGTTGCAGTTCAAGCATCTTTACCCCGTGTGAAATATAGAACTTGAATTGGAATTACAGAAGAGTGGGTACTGATGGAACGTGTTGTCTCAGCCTTGACTTCCATTGGTCAAGCTACAAATTCCATTAGTCAAGAGTCTGCTTGCTTGTCTGACGCCATACCGCTGATCAACAGTTTGCGAAAAGTCTTAGAACGTATCAAGAACACCACGGTCATGGATGATAACGCTTATAGTCCTGAATACAATGCTTTTGTACTGAATTTGATAGCTGGGATTAATGATAGATTTGATTATTTAGAAAGTGATGAAACATTTATTTTAGCAACAGCACTAGATCGGCGCTATAAATTGCGTGCGTTCAATCTGCAATCTACAAGCATGAATGCGAGAAGAATGCTAATTTTATTAATTACAAATAAGACATACAGAGAGTCTTAATACCGCAGAGGTGCGACAAGATCGTTTATAACATAAATAGCAACATTGCAAAGTTTTTAACAGCATAATAGCCAAATTTGTGGGAGGGAAACGGATAAACTATTCAAGTAGACAATCTAATGCAGCGCGTTGCGCAACTTCTGTGGTGACATTTAACATGAAGCAACCAGTAACATACCTTTACATTAAGGTGCTCCATAAAAAGACTTAGCTATTCATAGCTCGCCTTGAATTAAAAAAAAAATGCGTCCAACAACCAATCCCATCATAATGCATATTTTGAAACCGAGCAATAATACGGGTACGGTTAAAAACTATGGATATTTCCGTCAGAAGCCAGACTTAAATGGACATGACTTGGATTTTGCGAAAACCGATCATTTGAAAAAATTTGAATTAACAAAAAAGGAAAGATTTGGTCTATAAAGAAGAACTATTTTGCAATCAAACTGCATGGAATGGATACAAGAGAGACGAAAGCGCCTGACAGCATCTAGTTTTGGTAAAGTTTGTGAAAGAGGCCTTATAAAATTAAACCCTCTTGTGAAAAATTTACTTCGACGAACCTATTTAAAAAATATTAAATCGATACAGCATGGGAAAGACCATGAAAATATCGCTTTAGAATAGCTTACACTTTTTTGCAAAGTCATGGTTTTCCATGTGACATAAAAAAATGCGGGTTATTTGTAGATCCAGAAATACCCTATTTAGGAGCAAGTCCAGATGGGTTATTGGACGATGATAAAATTATCGAGATAAAATGTCCATATTCGTGTGCTAATATAAAGTAAAACAATTGGAGCTAAAGCTAATTAATATTACTTAGTAGGTATTTGTTTGATGTTTTTCGACATTTGTATATTGAGAACATTCGTTATGTAAATATTATAAAATACTAGCGGCCCATTCTGGCTTCGCTCGGATAATAACCGATTGTTATTATTAACAAAGCAATTTGCGTCTCACGTTGTTTTTTTTCATTTCCACCTAAATCCGCACAAAACGTCATCCAAATATTTCCCGACAGCAAAATTTTGCGTGTCTGACGTCCATGTTTGTTGGTATCAACCGTGCTACTGCCCTAGTCCACGGTCACGCTCGCTCCCGTAGTCAAATCGCGCGAGCGAGATTCGCGTAATCGCCTATTTTACAGGCTTTGCTTAGTTTGGGGTCAGATGGTGTTGTGTGTGAATTGTCCACCAATATTTATTTATTTATATTCGTGTTCTATTAGGACACCCAGTTTTTGACGTCGCGCGAACACGCGATGGTCGCATCGCTCGCATCGCGCATTCGCGTTCTATTAGGACAACGTCGTCTCAACGGTCGCTTTGGCCGGCTAACACAATGTCCCCCGCCCCCGCTCCAGTGCTTGCTAAGCTTTGGTTGAGTAATGTCATGTTTCGCGCTTTATTTACGTAATGTCGCCGCTTTTTTTTCGTGATTAATTCTGTTTAATTAATGACACTGACTAGAGAGGACTGTTATAGTGTTTTATTTTATATAAAAGAAAATGGCAACGTCATTAAAACGTACAAGTTCCATCTGGAATCATTTTCAAATAAAACAGGATGATGATACAAAAGTAACTTGTTTATACTGTAATGTCAGCGTTTCTCGTGGTAGTAAGGCAGTTTCATCGAAGGGCTTCACGACATCTAATATGTGGATACACGTGAAGCGTTATCATGAAAAGGAGTTGAAAACGACACCCCATCTACCTCGAAGGCTGAGGCCGGCCCGCCATTTAAAAACAAGCAACTTTGGAACACATTCTGGACAAAAATGTTATGTATGATACTGATGACCCAGAGCATCATCAAGCGATCACGCAAACGATAGCTGAACAAATATGTGTAGCCATGAGCCGTTCGATATATTAAATAAACAGGGGTTTCAACGCACAATTAAGCAGTTGTGCCCAAAATACAAAATGGTTTCCATTCAAAATGGTCCACATATCTCTGAAAATGTGATTACGAAACATGTACTGTCGTGTGAAAACGAAAATAAAGGAACTTTTGCAAGAACTTCCGCACATAATTGTTGCGACTGAGTTATGGACTAGCGACGCTTCTTCATTCTGACTTTATAAGTCTGACTGCTCATGAAGTGAATAACAATTTTGAGCTAAAGAACTACAGCCTAGCAGTACTTCCTTTTGAAGGCGAAAGGCATAGCGGTGAAACATAGCTGAAAACTTACGTCAGTTATTTCAAAATTGGGGTATTAACGAACGAGCTGTAGTAACAGATAATGCACCGAATATGGGACTTGCTGTAACACAAATGGGTGTAGAACGTATCAGATGTGTTGCACACTTTTTACAATTAGCGCTGAAGGATGCGTTTTCAGGAGAAGAGAAAATAAATGAAATGATTACAAAGGCGAGGTCTTATAATTGGTCACTTCAATCATTCTACGTCAGGTCGTAAAATCCTTACTGAAATGCAAAAATCTCATAATATTCCTTGTCATGTGCCCATCCAGGATGTCAGCACTCGCTGGGATTCTACCTTCACGCGCTTCTTGAACAGCGAGTTGCAGTTCAAGCATCTTTACCCCGTGTGAAATATAGAACTTGAATTGGAATTACAGAAGAGTGGGTACTGATGGAACGTGTTGTCTCAGCCTTGACTTCCATTGGTCAAGCTACAAATTCCATTAGTCAAGAGTCTGCTTGCTTGTCTGACGCCATACCGCTGATCAACAGTTTGCGAAAAGTCTTAGAACGTATCAAGAACACCACGGTCATGGATGATAACGCTTATAGTCCTGAATACAATGCTTTTGTACTGAATTTGATAGCTGGGATTAATGATAGATTTGATTATTTAGAAAGTGATGAAACATTTATTTTAGCAACAGCACTAGATCGGCGCTATAAATTGCGTGCGTTCAATCTGCAATCTACAAGCATGAATGCGAGAAGAATGCTAATTTTATTAATTACAAATAATACATACAGAGAGTCTTAATACCGCAGAGGTGCGACAAGATCGTTTATAACATAAATAGCAACATTGCAAAGTTTTTAACAGCATAATAGCCAAATTTGTGGGAGGGAAACGGATAAACTATTCAAGTAGACAATCTAATGCAGCGCGTTGCGCAACTTCTGTGGTGACATTTAACATGAAGCAACCAGTAACATACCTTTACATTAAGGTGCTCCATAAAAAGACCAATACATTCATAGCTCGCCTTGAATTAAAAAAAAAATGCGTCCAAAAACCAAACCCATCATAATGCATATTTTGAAACCGAGCAATAATACGGGTACGGTTAAAAACTATGGATATTTCCGTCAGAAGCCAGACTTAAATGGACATGACTTGGATTTTGCGAAAACCGATCATTTGAAAAAATTAGAATTAACAAAAAAGGAAAGATTTGGTCTATAAAGAAGAACTATTTTGCAATCAAACTGCATGGAATGGATACAAGAGAGACGAAAGCGCCTGACAGCATCTAGTTTTGGTAAAGTTTGTGAAAGAGGCCTTATAAAATTAAACCCTCTTGTGAAAAATTTACTTCGACGAACCTATTTAAAAAATATTAAATCGATACAGCATGGGAAAGACCATGAAAATATCGCTTTAGAATAGCTTACACTTTTTTGCAAAGTCATGGTTTTCCATGTGACATAAAAAAATGCGGGTTATTTGTAGATCCAGAAATACCCTATTTAGGAGCAAGTCCAGATGGGTTATTGGACGATGATAAAATTATCACAAATATAATTACAAATAGTTGCCCAAGAGCCATCAGAATTTCGTTCAGACTTATTTCAGGCAGGTCTTCGGTGTAGTGACGTGTCAGAGTGGCTCTTTTGTCCTCGTTTTGTTGGAGATGAGGAGCATGCGATGCGTACAGCTGGCTGTAAAAGTCTTCTACTTCCGATAGGATTTCCGACTGGGATGAAACGACTTTCCCCGCCGAGGTGGTTAACTTCATCAGGTGGCTTCTACCTAATGTCTTGACGAACACTCTTGATTTCGCTCAATTGATTTTTCAATCAAGAGCGTGTTAGCTGATCGGAGGTTACGTCGTACAAGTTTGGTAATTTTCTTATTAAGAGCCCCTTGTTCTGACGAAGTTAACATGGGATTGCGTCGTTCTTCCATGAGTTTCAGAGTCTCCGTCGAAAGCTTTGACTGGCCCTGGCTTTGAAAGGCCCTGGTGCCCGGGCGTAGAATGTGGCATCGCCCCCCCCCCCTGCCTGTGGTAAGAGCCCACAAATGGGGAACCGAAACCGGCAGATGGCGGTTAAACCATCCAAATAACGGCGCAATTTAAATCCCAGCCGGTGACGGGCAGCAGCGTCACCGGTAAAAAAGTTGCGCCTCTGCGGTCGCCAACCCGCATGCCCAGCGTGGCGACTAAGGGCAAACCCTCTCATGATAGGTCCACAAAATAAAAGGCCCCTAGTTCCCGGCCGCCCTGCTATTCCTGGCCAAGGCGGCGGCCATGGTAACGGCAGGGCAAGGGGTGCGAAGAATCCCCGGGCTACGGTAGGCCGCCAAACCCAACTGACCCTGGCTGTATACAATGGACGAACGATTCGCGATGAGGATAGGCTTGCCCAGCTGGAAGAAGAGCTGACCCACATAAGATGGCACATTCTTGGGTTATGTGAAGTCCGAAGAGAGGGAGAGGACACCGTAACCTTGGAATCAGGCCATCTTATGTACTACCGTGAAGGTCACCAGCTGTCGCAAGGCGGTGTCGGGTTTTTGGTTCACAAAACTCTCCGTAACAACGTTCTGGAAATCGCAAGTGTGTCTCCGAGGGTCGCGTATCCTGTGCTGAAGTTGACCGAGAGGTATACCCTCAAAGTGGTCATGGTATACGCACCCTGGGAGGCATACCCAGATTCAGAGGTTGAGGCTATATCAAAGGCGTTACATCATACCTCCAAAGCCCACTTCAACGTTGTTATGGGGGATTTTAACGCCAAAGTGGGAGTACGGACTTGCAGTGAATCGGTAGTAGGGCCCTATGGTTTGGGACGTAGGTATGACAGGGGCCAAATGCTGGTTGACTTTCTCGAGAAAGAAAGGCTGTTTCTGATGAATTCGTTCTACAAGAAACAGCCTCTAAGGAGGTGGACTTGGCGAAGCCCCGACGGACGGACGAAAAATGAGATTGACTTCATCATTACGGATAAGCGGCGTATATTCAGGGATGTCTCCGTGATCTCTAGGTTTGTTACCGGAAGCGATCACAGGCTTGTACGAGGCACTCTGAATTTCAAGTATAAGCTCGAACGTGTCCGTTTGATGAAGTCAACACTGCCAGAACCTTCTCCAAACCATAGTTGGGTCTGAAACATTCCAGCTAAAACTGGAGAACCGATTTGCTGCCTTGGAAACCACAGATAGCGTTGACCAGAAGCTTGACAGAGTGGTGGATGTCCTACGAGATGAGGGCACTAAGTTCTGCAAAATGCGTAGCAAAGGCAGAAAGTCAAAGCTTTCAAATTATGGTATAGCAAGACATATTTCGAATGTACAGCGTGTTTCAACATTGTCCGAGCACAACATCACGAGTTGTTTTACAAGCTTATATTTATTAGTTTCACCTATCCCGATATTAACCAAGATCTGATGATGGATCTTGGAGTGGGTCATAGGAACTCTGTAATGAAATGACGAAACTTCGTCAAATCTGGGATCGTTTTAGTTGTCTTGGTCTGATGTAATCAGCTCTTCCTTTTGGGAGCTACGATGCTACAAACACATACACAGTTATGTCAAACTTATATAGTTGGGTCATTTTGATAGGTAACATTTGACAATTCATCAAAATTAGACAACGTAACCTTGTAACGGCGGGCATAAAATAGGTAATATATTTTTTCGTTTTGTTAGAACTGTACATTGGTTATTTTTTTCTATTACGACTACATATTTATTGTAATAATGACTGATATGAGCAATTATACGATTTGTTTTCACTAATAAACCATTCTAAATATAATAAGCAATTTCTGATCTAAAGAACTATACGTCGCTACAATGTTGCGTCAGTTAACCTTTTTTGTTTTTAACCACTAAGGACGTTACTGTAAAATCGTAAGCTGATAAGTTGAATCGAATGCAATGATTACTTGTGAAGAAATATCACCATAAATTAGTGACCACGTTGTGACTATAATAAAACATAATTATATTTATTATTATTTTATTAACTACTAGCTTTTACCCGCGACTTCGTCCGCGTAAAATAAGTATTAAGGTAACTGAGGCAGTACATAATATTTACTTGAACACTTGTACACCCATACAAATTTACTTTTAATAATAATAAAACTTTTTGTACCTACAATTTTTAAAAATCAGTTCAGTGGTTTAGTTGTCCAAACTTAACAACCAGACAGGCAGAGTTACTTTCACATTTATACTGTAAAATAGTATGCATTTTAAGTGTCTAGCTTAAAAATTTAACGGTTTTCAACATTGACGAACTTCCATATAAAATTTTTATCCCCCATTTTAAGCCCTATTTTCATCCCCCTAAGGACAAAAATTTATTTCTAAATGCAAAGTTTTATGGTTTTATCTTCAACAGTGACGAACTTTCACATAAAACCTTTATCTCCCATGTAAACCCCCATTTCATCCCCGTACAATTCGAAATGACAAAATTACTAGAACGAACACAAATTTGCTTCGCGTCAAATGTAGTTACGAAATTGCATGGTTTTGTCTTCAAATATTACTAATTTCCATATACCTCATTTCAACCCCTTTTCCGTAATAAAAAGTAACCTATATGTTTTTGAGATTAAGTCTGCATACCAACTTTCATTAAATTCGGTTATGTGGATTTCATGCTTGTAACTTTGAAAATTACGGCATCTTCATACAACCGTCCATCCCTTGTTTCACCCTCTTAGGGGGTGAATTTCACAAAACCCCGTCTTAACGAGCGCCTCCATGCATTTCTGAGTTTTCGTGAAGAGTGACCTTTCGTTTATACATATATATAGATAAATATGCAAAAAATAACTGAGAATAGACAATTATTATTGAAAATAATTAATAATATCTTTGAGTGCTGACAGCAATGATGAAGATGACAATACTAACTGTTGTTCAGATAATTCAACTTAATAAATGCATTTTTTTGTTATATTATGCACTTCTCTTATATTGCTCCTTAAATTTACGAAAATAATAATAATTATGCCCGTGCAGGTTTAAGTTTTTCTACATGCAAATTACATTTGTGCAATAAATATTAATATGTAAATATTTCACATAAAATGTTTATGATTGGAAATGTATGTCAATAAAAAGCTGGTATTCCTCAAATTATTTTATTTTTACTTAAAATATAAGGAGCTTAGGATATGAACTGCCAAACCATTGATTGGATTATAATGCCTATATTTGGCAATTATTACCGAAAAATGGCGTAAATAATTATTTCGTGCAATTAGTAATTATTAGTATTACAATTTAATCCAATTACCCATTTATAAAATAAACAATGAAATTTTTATTTATAAATCAAATAATAATATCATGTTATGTTAATTAAATATTACTTGTCATTTTTACTGACCGCTAAAAGCGTGAGCTTGTTAAAAGCTGTCTTTTAGTTTTTGTGACATTTGACTTTCGAACTAAATATTTAACGCGTATTTCAATGTATTTTTGAATCACTGCTCTAAGCAAATGCAGTAAATGATTGCTGCATGGTTCTTGTTCAAAACAAAGGAAAAATGTTCAGTGTTTTGCGTAGGTTTGTCCTTAAAATATTCTATACTAAATTTGTAGGACCCTTTATTTTCCTTACAAAAGTGTACCTCTCATTGTCATTTTTTTTAAATTGAATTTTACAATATTCTATACCTACTAAAATCTTCAAAATCAATTTAACTGTTAAGGCGTGATATCGTAACATTGCGTAATATAATGTATCCCAATGTGTTTGTTGTCGTACCGAAATGTACCGAAAAATTAGCTAATAATGTTTGAATATTGTTTAAACACACTGCGCAAAATCAGGCGGCGTCGTTCCATTTCGAATCTCTGGTCACTAACTGGCGGGGAAGGGGGGGCATGGTCCCCCGGGCGGCACACAAAAGGGGGCGGCGGATTAGCCACGTAACGAAAATATTACATTGCACGATTGAGGAACAAAAGACTTTTTCAAAATCGAATCCGCAATGTTACGTGTGTACCAAAAACGAAAAGAAACGCCAAAGGTGCGAAAGAGAAGACGATAACTGCCCGGCGCGGCGCGGCAGCGCCACGGCGCGCGAGTCTTCCCGAACGCGAACGAAGTAGATACTCGTTCAATCAGAAAAACAATGAAGGCCGTCACAGACGTAGCTATAACATATATTTTCATATTTCATAGCTGGACATATTTCCGTATATTTTCTATACAAATCCTCGAGTGCCCACACACGCAGCTATAATATATATTTTCGTGACGTCACCTAACTATACCGTAATATATATTAAGGCATATTAATATAAATTATGGTATCATCATCAGCCTGTACTTGTCCACTGCTGGACATAGGCCTCTCCCAAGATACGCCACTTAGCCCGATCCTCGGTCTTCCGTCTCCAACCGCCACCAGCTGCCTTTCGAATATCGTCACTCCATCTAGTCTCAGGGCGTCCTACACTACGTTTACCGATTCGCGGTCTCCACTCCAGAACCCGTTTACCCCAACGGTTATCAGTTCTGCGACAGATGTGTCCGGCCCACTGCCACTTCAGCTTACTAATACGGTGAGCTATGTCGGTCACTTTAGTTCTCTGACGAATTACTTAATTGCGAATGCAATCCCTCAGAGAAACTCCAAGCATAGCTCTTTCCATAGCTCGCTGGGCGACTTTGAGCTTACGGACCATTTTGTCTGTAAGTGTCCACGTTTCAGCACCGTAGGTCATAACGGGTAGGACGCACTGATTGTACATTTTTGTCTTGAGACTTTGTGGGATGGGTGACGAGAAGACTCGACGAAGTTTTCCAAATGCTGCCCAGCCCAACTGTATTCTTCTCATAGCCTCACTCTCAAAATTACCTCTACCTAGTTCGAGCGTCTGCCCTAGGTAAACGTATTTCTGTACAATTTCAAGAGTGGTTCCACTAACGGCAATCGGTCCCGGAGCAACGAACTCGTTGCACATGACTTTGGTTTTATCCAAATTCATCCGGAGGCCGATGCGTTGAGAAGCTTTAGCTAAGCTGTCCAGCATCCACTGCAAGTCCTCCAGCGATTCTGCCATAATTACGATGTCGTCCGCAAATCGTAAGTGAGAGATGCACTCGCCATTGATATTTAGGCCACGTCCAACCCAATCCAGCGTCTTAAACATATCCTCTAATGCGTTTGAGAACAATTTCGGGGAAATTACATCCCCTTGTCTCACGCCTCGATGTAGGGGAATATGTTTCGTCCGCCGGTCTTGGATTTGGACCGCCATTGTAGCGGCGTCATATAAACATCTCATCACTTCGATGTATCGCCAATCGACTTGGCATCGCTGTAAGGACTCAGAACAGCCCAGGTTTCGATTGAGTCAAAGGCCTTCTAATAGTCCACAAACGCTAAGCAGAGGGGGCGATTATACTCCTTTGTCTTCTGTACAATCTGCCGTACCGTGTGGATGTGGTCTATGGTGCTATACCCACTTCGAAACCCGGCCTGTTCAGGAGGTTGAAATTCGTCGAGTCTTTGGGCGAGCCGATTTGTGATGACTCTTGAGAACAACTTATAGACGTAGCTCAGAAGCGATATGGGTCTGTAGTTCTTCAAAAGGGTCTTATCTCCCTTTTTAAAGAACAGAATAACCACACTTCTGTGCCATGCCTGTGGAGTTCTCCCGGTGAAGAGGACGGTATTAAACAGTTCTTGGAGCTCTTTAATAAGTGGAGTTCCACCGGACTTTAAGAGCTCTGTAGTAATTCCGTCCTCAACCGCGGCTTTTCCGTTCCTAAGTTGCCCAAGAGCCATCAGAATTTCGTTCAGACTTATTTCAGGCAGGTCTTCGGTGTAGTGACGTGTCAGAGTGGCTCTTTGTCCTCGTTTTGTTGGAGATGAGGAGCATGCGATGCGTACAGCTGGCTGTAAAAGTCTTCTACTTCCGATAGGATTTCCGACTGGGATGAAACGACTTTCCCGCCGAGGTGGTTAACTTCATCAGGTGGCTTCTACCTAATGTCTTGACGAACACTCTTGATTTCGCTCAATTGATTTTTCAATCAAGAGCGTGTTAGCTGATCGGAGGTTACGTCGTACAAGTTTGGTAATTTTCTTATTAAGAGCCCCTTGTTCTGACGAAGTTAACATGGGATTGCGTCGTTCTTCCATGAGTTTCAGAGTCTCCGTCGAAAGCTTTGACTGGCCCTGGCTTTGAAAGGCCCTGGTGCCCGGGCGTAGAATGTGGCATCGCCCCCCCCTGCCTGTGGTAAGAGCCCACAAATGGGGAACCGAAACCGGCAGATGGCGGTTAAACCATCCAAATAACGGCGCAATTTAAATCCCAGCCGGTGACGGGCAGCAGCGTCACCGGTAAAAAAGTTGCGCCTCTGCGGTCGCCAACCCGCATGCCCAGCGTGGCGACTAAGGGCAAACCCTCTCATGATAGGTCCACAAAATAAAAGGCCCCTAGTTCCCGGCCGCCCTGCTATTCCTGGCCAAGGCGGCGGCCATGGTAACGGCAGGGCAAGGGGTGCGAAGAATCCCCGGGCTACGGTAGGCCGCCAAACCCAACTGACCCTGGCTGTATACAATGGACGAACGATTCGCGATGAGAATAGGCTTGCCCAGCTGGAAGAAGAGCTGACCCACATAAGATGGCACATTCTTGGGTTATGTGAAGTCCGAAGAGAGGGAGAGGACACCGTAACCTTGGAATCAGGCCATCTTATGTACTACCGTGAAGGTCACCAGCTGTCGCAAGGCGGTGTCGGGTTTTGGTTCACAAAACTCTCCGTAACAACGTTCTGAAATCGCAAGTGTGTCTCCGAGGGTCGCGTATCCTGTGCTGAAGTTGACCGAGAGGTATACCCTCAAAGTGGTCATGGTATACGCACCCTGGGAGGCATACCCAGATTCAGAGGTTGAGGCTATATCAAAGGCGTTACATCATACCTCCAAAGCCCACTTCAACGTTGTTATGGGGGATTTTAACGCCAAAGTGGGAGTACGGACTTGCAGTGAATCGGTAGTAGGGCCCTATGGTTTGGGACGTAGGAATGACAGGGGCCAAATGCTGGTTGACTTTCTCGAGAAAGAAAGGCTGTTTCTGATGAATTCGTTCTACAAGAAACAGCCTCTAAGGAGGTGGACTTGGCGAAGCCCCGACGGACGGACGAAAAATGAGATTGACTTCATCATTACGGATAAGCGGCGTATATTCAGGGATGTCTCCGTGATCTCTAGGTTTGTTACCGGAAGCGATCACAGGCTTGTACGAGGCACTCTGAATTTCAAGTATAAGCTCGAACGTGTCCGTTTGATGAAGTCAACACTCCGCCCGAACCTTCTCCAAACCATAGTTGGGTCTGAAACATTCCAGCTAAAACTGGAGAACCGATTTGCTGCCTTGGAAACCACAGATAGCGTTGACCAGAAGCTTGACAGAGTGGTGGATGTCCTACGAGATGAGGGCACTAAGTTCTGCAAAATGCGTAGCAAAGGCAGAAAGTCAAAGCTTTCAAATTATGGTATAGCAAGACATATTTCGAATGTACAGCGTGTTTCAACATTGTCCGAGCACAACATCACGAGTTGTTTTACAAGCTTATATTTATTAGTTTCACCTATCCCGATATTAACCAAGATCTGATGATGGATCTTGGAGTGGTCATAGGAACTCTGTAATGAAATGACGAAACTTCGTCAAATCTGGGATCGTTTTAGTTGTCTTGGTCTGATGTAATCAGCTCTTCCTTTTGGGAGCTACGATGCTACAAACACATACACAGTTATGTCAAACTTATATAGTTGGGTCATTTTGATAGGTAACATTTGACAATTCATCAAAATTAGACAACGTAACCTTGTAACGGCGGGCATAAAATAGGTAATATATTTTTTTCGTTTTGTTAGAACTGTACATTGGTTATTTTTTTCTATTACGACTACATATTTATTGTAATAATGACTGATATGAGCAATTATACGATTTGTTTTCACTAATAAACCATTCTAAATATAATAAGCAATTTCTGATCTAAAGAACTATACGTCGCTACAATGTTGCGTCAGTTAACCTTTTTTGTTTTTAACCACTAAGGACGTTACTGTAAAATCGTAAGCTGATAAGTTGAATCGAATGCAATGATTACTTGTGAAGAAATATCACCATAAATTAGTGACCACGTTGTGACTATAATAAAACATAATTATATTTATTATTATTTTATTAACTACTAGCTTTTACCCGCGACTTCGTCCGCGTAAAATAAGTATTAAGGTAACTGAGGCAGTACATAATATTTACTTGAACACTTGTACACCCATACAAATTTACTTTTAATAATAATAAAACTTTTTTGTACCTACAATTTTTTAAAAATCAGTTCAGTGGTTTAGTTGTCCAAACTTAACAACCAGACAGGCAGAGTTACTTTCACATTTATACTGTAAAATAGTATGCATTTTAAGTGTCTAGCTTAAAAATTTAACGGTTTTCAACATTGACGAACTTCCATATAAAATTTTTATCCCCCATTTTAAACCCTATTTTCATCCCCCTAAGGACAAAAATTTATTTCTAAATGCAAAGTTTTATGGTTTTATCTTCAACAGTGACGAACTTTCACATAAAACCTTTATCTCCCATGTAAACCCCCCATTTCATCCTCGTACAATTCGAAATGACAAAATTACTAGAACGAACACAAATTTGCTTCGCGTCAAATGTAGTTACGAAATTGCATGGTTTTGTCTTCAAATATTACTAATTTCCATATACTTTCATACCTCATTTCAACCCTTTTTCCGTAATAAAAGTAACCTATATGTTTTTGAGATTAAGTCTGCATACCAACTTTCATTAAATTCGGTTATGTGGATTTCATGCTTGTAACTTTGAAAATTACGGCATCTTCATACAACCGTCCATCCCTTGTTTCACCCTCTTAGGGGTGAATTTCACAAACCCCGTCTTAACGAGCGCCTCCATGCATTTCTGAGTTTTCGTGAAGAGTGACCTTTCGTTTATACATATATATAGATAAATATGCAAAAATAACTGAGAATAGACAATTATTATTGAAAATAATTAATAATATCTTTGAGTGCTGACAGCAATGATGAAGATGACAATACTAACTGTTGTTCAGATAATTCAACTTAATAAATGCATTTTTTGTTATATTATGCACTTCTCTTATATTGCTCCTTAAATTTACGAAAATAATAATAATTATGCCCGTGCAGGTTTAAGTTTTTCTACATGCAAATTACATTTGTGCAATAAATATTAATATGTAAATATTTCACATAAAATGTTTATGATTGGAAATGTATGTCAATAAAAAAAGCTGGTATTCCTCAAATTATTTTATTTTTACTTAAAATATAAGGAGCTTAGGATATGAACTGCCAAACCATTGATTGGATTATAATGCCTATATTTGGCAATTATTACCGAAAAATGGCGTAAATAATTATTTGTGCAATTAGTAATTATTAGTATTACAATTTAATCCAATTACCCATTTATAAAATAAACAATGAAATTTTTATTTATAAATCAAATAATAATATCATGTTATGTTAATTAAATATTACTTGTCATTTTTACTGACCGCTAAAAAGCGTGAGCTTGTTAAAAAGCTGTCTTTTAGTTTTTGTGACATTTGACTTTCGAACTAAATATTTAACGCGTATTTCAATGTATTTTTGAATCACCGCTCTAAGCAAATGCAGTAAATGATTGCTGCATGGTTCTTGTTCAAAACAAAGGAAAAATGTTCAGTGTTTTGCGTAGGTTTGTCCTTAAAATATTCTATACTAAATTTGTAGGACCCTTTATTTTCCTTACAAAAGTGTACCTCTCATTGTCATTTTTTTTAAATTGAATTTTACAATATTCTATACCTACTAAAATCTTCAAAATCAATTTAACTGTTAAGGCGTGATATCGTAACATTGCGTAATATAATGTATCCCAATGTGTTTGTTGTCGTACCGAAATGTACCGAAAAATTAGCTAATAATGTTTGAATATTGTTTAAACACACTGCGCAAAATCAGGCGGCGTCGTTCCATTTCGAATCTCTGGTCACTAACTGGCGGGGGGGCATGGTCCCCGGGCGGCACACAAAGGGGGCGGCGGATTAGCCACGTAACGAAAATATTACATTGCACGATTGAGGAAAAAAGACTTTTCAAAATCGAATCCGCAATGTTACGTGTGTACCAAAAACGAAAAGAAACGCCAAAGGTGCGAAAGAGAAGACGATAACTGCCCGGCGCGGCGCGGCAGCGCCACGGCGCGCGAGTCTTCCCGAACGCGAACGAAGTAGATACTCGTTCAATCAGAAAACAATGAAGGCCGTCACAGACGTAGCTATAACATATATTTTCATATTTCATAGCTGGACATATTTCCGTATATTTTCTATACAAATCCTCGAGTGCCCACACACGCAGCTATAATATATATTTTCGTGACGTCACCTAACTATACCGTAATATATATTAAGGCATATTAATATAAATTATGGTATCATCATCAGCCTGTACTTGTCCACTGCTGGACATAGGCCTCCCAAGATACGCCACTTAGCCCGATCCTCGGTCTTCCGTCTCCAACCGCCACCAGCTGCCTTTCGAATATCGTCACTCCATCTAGTCTCAGGGCGTCCTACACTACGTTTACCGATTCGCGGTCTCCACTCCAGAACCCGTTTACCCCAACGGTTATCAGTTCTGCGACAGATGTGTCCGGCCCACTGCCACTTCAGCTTACTAATACGGTGAGCTATGTCGGTCACTTTAGTTCTCTGACGAATTACTTAATTGCGAATGCAATCCTCAGAGAAACTCCAAGCATAGCTCTTTCCATAGCTCGCTGGGCGACTTTGAGCTTACGGACCATTTTGTCTGTAAGTGTCCACGTTTCAGCACCGTAGGTCATAACGGGTAGGACGCACTGATTGTACATTTTTTGTCTTGAGACTTTGTGGGATGGGTGACGAGAAGACTCGACGAAGTTTTCCAAATGCTGCCCAGCCCAACTGTATTCTTCTCATAGCCTCACTCTCAAAATTACCTCTACCTAGTTCGAGCGTCTGCCCTAGGTAAACGTATTTCTGTACAATTTCAAGAGTGGTTCCACTAACGGCAATCGGTCCCGGAGCAACGAACTCGTTGCACATGACTTTGGTTTTATCCAAATTCATCCGGAGGCCGATGCGTTGAGAAGCTTTAGCTAAGCTGTCCAGCATCCACTGCAAGTCCTCCAGCGATTCTGCCATAATTACGATGTCGTCCGCAAATCGTAAGTGAGAGATGCACTCGCCATTGATATTTAGGCCACGTCCAACCCAATCCAGCGTCTTAAACATATCCTCTAATGCGTTTGAGAACAATTTCGGGGAAATTACATCCCCTTGTCTCACGCCTCGATGTAGGGGAATATGTTTCGTCCGCCGGTCTTGGATTTGGACCGCCATTGTAGCGGCGTCATATAAACATCTCATCACTTCGATGTATCGCCAATCGACTTGGCATCGCTGTAAGGACTCAGAACAGCCCAGGTTTCGATTGAGTCAAAGGCCTTCTAATAGTCCACAAACGCTAAGCAGAGGGGGCGATTATACTCCTTTGTCTTCTGTACAATCTGCCGTACCGTGTGGATGTGGTCTATGGTGCTATACCCACTTCGAAACCCGGCCTGTTCAGGAGGTTGAAATTCGTCGAGTCTTTGGGCGAGCCGATTTGTGATGACTCTTGAGAACAACTTATAGACGTAGCTCAGAAGCGATATGGGTCTGTAGTTCTTCAAAAGGGTCTTATCTCCCTTTTTAAAGAACAGAATAACCACACTTCTGTGCCATGCCTGTGGAGTTCTCCCGGTGAAGAGGACGGTATTAAACAGTTCTTGGAGCTCTTTAATAAGTGGAGTTCCACCGGACTTTAAGAGCTCTGTAGTAATTCCGTCCTCACCCGCGGCTTTTCCGTTCCTAAGTTGCCCAAGAGCCATCAGAATTTCGTTCAGACTTATTTCAGGCAGGTCTTCGGTGTAGTGACGTGTCAGAGTGGCTCTTTGTCCTCGTTTTGTTGGAGATGAGGAGCATGCGATGCGTACAGCTGGCTGTAAAAGTCTTCTACTTCCGATAGGATTTCCGACTGGGATGAAACGACTTTCCCCGCCGAGGTGGTTAACTTCATCAGGTGGCTTCTACCTAATGTCTTGACGAACACTTCTTGATTTCGCTCAATTGATTTTTCAATCAAGAGCGTGTTAGCTGATCGGAGGTTACGTCGTACAAGTTTGGTAATTTTCTTATTAAGAGCCCCTTGTTCTGACGAAGTTAACATGGGATTGCGTCGTTCTTCCATGAGTTTCAGAGTCTCCGTCGAAAGCTTTGACTGGCCCTGGCTTTGAAAGGCCCTGGTGCCCGGGCGTAGAATGTGGCATCGCCCCCCTGCCTGTGGTAAGAGCCCACAAATGGGGAACCGAAACCGGCAGATGGCGGTTAAACCATCCAAATAACGGCGCAATTTAAATCCCAGCCGGTGACGGGCAGCAGCGTCACCGGTAAAAAAGTTGCGCCTCTGCGGTCGCCAACCCGCATGCCCAGCGTGGCGACTAAGGGCAAACCCTCTCATGATAGGTCCACAAAATAAAGGCCCCTAGTTCCCGGCCGCCCTGCTATTCCTGGCCAAGGCGGCGGCCATGGTAACGGCAGGGCAAGGTGCGAAGAATCCCCGGGCTACGGTAGGCCGCCAAACCCAACTGACCCTGGCTGTATACAATGGACGAACGATTCGCGATGAGGATAGGCTTGCCCAGCTGGAAGAAGAGCTGACCCACATAAGATGGCACATTCTTGGGTTATGTGAAGTCCGAAGAGAGAGAGGACACCGTAACCTTGGAATCAGGCCATCTTATGTACTACCGTGAAGGTCACCAGCTGTCGCAAGGCGGTGTCGGGTTTTGGTTCACAAAACTCTCCGTAACAACGTTCTGGAAATCGCAAGTGTGTCTCCGAGGGTCGCGTATCCTGTGCTGAAGTTGACCGAGAGGTATACCCTCAAAGTGGTCATGGTATACGCACCCTGGGAGGCATACCCAGATTCAGAGGTTGAGGCTATATCAAAGGCGTTACATCATACCTCCAAAGCCCACTTCAACGTTGTTATGGGGGATTTTAACGCCAAAGTGGGAGTACGGACTTGCAGTGAATCGGTAGTAGGGCCCTATGGTTTGGGACGTAGGTATGACAGGGGCCAAATGCTGGTTGACTTTCTCGAGAAAGAAAGGCTGTTTCTGATGAATTCGTTCTACAAGAAACAGCCTCTAAGGAGGTGGACTTGGCGAAGCCCCGACGGACGGACGAAAAATGAGATTGACTTCATCATTACGGATAAGCGGCGTATATTCAGGGATGTCTCCGTGATCTCTAGGTTTGTTACCGGAAGCGATCACAGGCTTGTACGAGGCACTCTGAATTTCAAGTATAAGCTCGAACGTGTCCGTTTGATGAAGTCAACACTCCGCCAGAACCTTCTCCAAACCATAGTTGGGTCTGAAACATTCCAGCTAAAACTGGAGAACCGATTTGCTGCCTTGGAAACCACAGATAGCGTTGACCAGAAGCTTGACAGAGTGGTGGATGTCCTACGAGATGAGGGCACTAAGTTCTGCAAAATGCGTAGCAAAGGCAGAAAGTCAAAGCTTTCAAATTATGGTATAGCAAGACATATTTCGAATGTACAGCGTGTTTCAACATTGTCCGAGCACAACATCACGAGTTGTTTTACAAGCTTATATTTATTAGTTTCACCTATCCCGATATTAACCAAGATCTGATGATGGATCTTGGAGTGGGTCATAGAACTCTGTAATGAAATGACGAAACTTCGTCAAATCTGGGATCGTTTTAGTTGTCTTGGTCTGATGTAATCAGCTCTTCCTTTGGGAGCTACGATGCTACAAACACATACACAGTTATGTCAAACTTATATAGTTGGGTCATTTTGATAGGTAACATTTGACAATTCATCAAAATTAGACAACGTAACCTTGTAACGGCGGGCATAAAATAGGTAATATATTTTTCGTTTTGTTAGAACTGTACATTGGTTATTTTTTTTCTATTACGACTACATATTTATTGTAATAATGACTGATATGAGCAATTATACGATTTGTTTTCACTAATAAACCATTCTAAATATAATAAGCAATTTCTGATCTAAAGAACTATACGTCGCTACAATGTTGCGTCAGTTAACCTTTTTTTGTTTTTAACCACTAAGGACGTTACTGTAAAATCGTAAGCTGATAAGTTGAATCGAATGCAATGATTACTTGTGAAGAAATATCACCATAAATTAGTGACCACGTTGTGACTATAATAAAACATAATTATATTTATTATTATTTTATTAACTACTAGCTTTTACCCGCGACTTCGTCCGCGTAAAATAAGTATTAAGGTAACTGAGGCAGTACATAATATTTACTTGAACACTTGTACACCCATACAAATTTACTTTTAATAATAATAAAACTTTTTTGTACCTACAATTTTTTAAAAATCAGTTCAGTGGTTTAGTTGTCCAAACTTAACAACCAGACAGGCAGAGTTACTTTCACATTTATACTGTAAAATAGTATGCATTTTAAGTGTCTAGCTTAAAAATTTAACGGTTTTCAACATTGACGAACTTCCATATAAAATTTTTATCCCCCATTTTAAACCCTATTTTCATCCCCCTAAGGACAAAAATTTATTTCTAAATGCAAAGTTTTATGGTTTTATCTTCAACAGTGACGAACTTTCACATAAAACCTTTATCTCCCATGTAAACCCCCATTTCATCCTCGTACAATTCGAAATGACAAAATTACTAGAACGAACACAAATTTGCTTCGCGTCAAATGTAGTTACGAAATTGCATGGTTTTGTCTTCAAATATTACTAATTTCCATATACTTTCATACCTCATTTCAACCCTTTTTCCGTAATAAAAAGTAACCTATATGTTTTTGAGATTAAGTCTGCATACCAACTTTCATTAAATTCGGTTATGTGGATTTCATGCTTGTAACTTTGAAAATTACGGCATCTTCATACAACCGTCCATCCCTTGTTTCACCCTCTTAGGGGGTGAATTTCACAAAACCCCGTCTTAACGAGCGCCTCCATGCATTTCTGAGTTTTCGTGAAGAGTGACCTTTCGTTTATACATATATATAGATAAATATGCAAAAAATAACTGAGAATAGACAATTATTATTGAAAATAATTAATAATATCTTTGAGTGCTGACAGCAATGATGAAGATGACAATACTAACTGTTGTTCAGATAATTCAACTTAATAAATGCATTTTTTTGTTATATTATGCACTTCTCTTATATTGCTCCTTAAATTTACGAAAATAATAATAATTATGAGGCAAGGATTTGCCTGATGATTTTTAAAATTCACATATATATATATGTTTCAAGTCCGTATCGATTCAGTCACTTTAATCGAGGTTTTAACCAGGTCAACTCACTATGACGATATAACTGACAAACGTCAAATGTTACCTATTAAAATGGCCTGACTATAACACCCCGTCGTTATCGCTTCGGGGATAAAAGTTCAAAAGACTCGTGACGTGCGCTCAGACAATGTTGAAACATGCTGTAAACTCAAAATATGTCTTGCTATGTTAATATGCCATAATATGAATATATTACGGTATATTTTGCTGACGTCACGAAAATATGAAAATATATATTATAGCTACGTCTGTGACGGCCTTCACGTTACAACTTATTACGCGAAGACATTGGATTGGTAGTTTTAATTGCACTAAAAACACAGACCTATTTTCATTTATTCAGAAACACCGTAGAACAAGAAAACACTATTCAAGGATAAAGGTAAGTAAATTTTCTTTTTTAATTCTCTTCATTCTTTGTTGATTTTCAATGTTTTCTTTGATCGTGATAGATATCTTATACGCTTGTACCTACATAATTACATATGCCTACCATATTTTTTAAACCTAGTGTAGTCAATAAAATGGCATTAGCTGGAATACTGCTGTAGTATTGTAATTTTTTGGAACAAAGTTCCTTACGGCAGGCTTGGAGGAGAAAGCTATTTATATAGACTAAATTATTTTTTACAAATTATTATAAAACTTTATTTTGTTATAGAACTAAATTTTGCGCAATTGAAATTTCAAACAGATTATATGTGAAATGTCATATACATGATACATATCACAATCTGTCTTCCAATAATAGAGCTTCGTCTAAAGTAACTATTTGTTTTTTTTTTCGAATTTCCCTAGTTCAGTATTTTATAGGTTTATTGGTGGAAGTCTGTTTTTATACGTTTATTTAGGATTAAAAGCTATGGCAGTACTGTAGCGGTGGAAAAAACGTTAGCCACTGCAGCTCAGAGGACAGGACGTCAGATGGGAAAAGACCGTTAAGTACCTCGGCGTCCACATCGACAGCGGCCTACGCATGTACCCGCAGATCTCGTATGCCGTCAACCAGGCGAAGGCCGCGAGAGCACTGTTAAGGCCGATCTTTCAATCTGGGCTGCCTATGAGAACAAACGTCAACATATACAAGATGTATATTAGAACAAGATTGACCTATGGAGCACCAGCATGGTACGCACTTTGTTCGGCTACGCAGAAGAAACGCCTCCAGATGGTGCAGAACACCACCATGAGAATCCTCACGGGAGCCGGCTGGTACGTACGGAACGACGTCATCGCCAGAGACGGTGGGGGAGTTTGTGGCTCGTTTAGCGCGAACTATGTTCGACCGCGCGGACAATGGGCCACACCCTCTCCTAAACAACATCGCACCACTCCACAAGCGTCCCCCCGACGTACGTAACTGGCGTGCCCTCCCGAGAGATCTCCTGCAAGCCAGACTGGCAAGCAACGAAGACAATGATGAGGCCATACGACAACAAAGATGAAGAGAGTACCACCAACTCAAGACGCGGCCACCGTGTCTGAGCTGAACCGGGCCCAAATTATGAGTCTCAACACCCCTCCAAGTCCTTGAACTTGGGAGCCCCGCCCCGGCAGAGGTTCGCTCGGAGCCGGCTTCCTACCTTCCCCCATGGGGATAAGGAAGAACACCTGTGATGATGAAAAAACGTTAGAAAAATCAACATGTTTTATATTACTTAATAATTTGAACTACTATTTTATATGTACTTAAATAAAACCAATCAGCAAAAACTTACAAAAGTCAACTAAGACAATTAAATTGCTATAGAGGAGCAATCTAAATAAAGAGGAGTAATTAAAAAGCAAAACACACTTTTAAAACAAATTATTAAAAACAAAATTTAATATTTTAGGGTCAGTATGTAAATATTAATAAAAACATTTCGTTTTTTTTTTCATTTATAGCTCATATCTAACTAAAAATAAAAAGAGCTAAAGAAAGTGGAGCATATTATCGCAGTAAAAAGAAAGCAAAAGAAGATAACATTAAGAGGAATTTGAGGAGGAGCTTTATTGAAGTTCGTGAAAGTTTCGGAAACGACAGGGTGTACGCCAGATTCACCAGAGTTTATGCCATGGCCTTCGGTGTGAGTACTGTAAAAAACTAGTGATGTTCAAAACCAAGATGTCGATCCAATAGGACAAATTACTAACGCCTCGCAGCCGGTGATTGATAGTAATAATTTAGCAAATTCAAATACGTTTCCTGTAACTGCTGGAATTCCGACACTGCAATATATAAAATATAACCGATTTTCACGTTTTAATGACGTAAGCAAAACATTAATTTTTGCGGCTCAATTTCTGGATAAGAAATGTTTTGTTTTTAATAAACCTTTCGGTGCGTCTCATAAATGGTATCACCGGAAAGTGACGATTTTCAATAGATGTCACTAGCGAAGCGTCGTGTCTATGGCTCTGTGGTAGCGGGCGGGAATTTTAAAAGAAGTTAAATCGTGGAGACTTCGACCTTTATAACCCCAACTCCAGTAAACTAAAATATATTTCTCTTCAACCAGGGTGAATAAATGGAAATCGTTTGTATAATGTGAAAATCTGTTTAATCACCTACGAAGTAAAATTGAAATCATTGTGACCCGACGATATTTTATCGGGGCCTAAAGCTCCTAAGAAAATTTACAATCTCCTTTCAGCCCGATCCGTTCAGACGTCATAACGTGATTGAGCAACAAACATCTAAACATTGACATTTATAATATTAATAGGATAGTAGGATTAGGATTGTGAAAATGTTAAATTATACCTAGCGTTACATAATACATAATAAACTTAAGACCATTACCCATTAATACAATGTCATTACTTCTCATAGATACGAGTGTATTTTCCTTCTAGATCAATGCTTAGTAGTTTATCTTGAATTGCAATAAGGTGTACGATATCCATTAAGTCTATTGAATGTAATACTTGAACTTTAAATTATTTATAATTAAAGTAGGGGGCGGCGAATTTTCGGGCGGCCACGGGAGGCGAAAAGCCACGCTACGCCACTGCGATCACTGGTATTTGCGATTATTTTTGTTGTTCGAGAACTGAATATCTTACGACCACTGACGGCGCGGTAAAAACTAACGAACGATCTACTCTTTGTTATTTACTCTAAGCAAACAAAAATTAAATTAATAAGAATAATTCCTGTTTATTATCGGTAACTGCCAACTGCCACATGACTATGAATAGCGCAAAGCCGTCTGATCGATAACTGTTAGCTTAGAAATGTATGACATGGTCCTAAAAACCATAAAAGAACTACCCGCATTAAACGCAATTTTTTTAATTAAATTTTTATATAATATATGGAAATTGTCTTGAGATAGTCTACAAAACTTTGCTTTTGTGGTAATTTTATTGATATATAGGAGGTACTAAGGTGGTTTGGTGCTAAGCTGCATGTGCTTTTATTTATTATTTTCAGATGGCACCAAATAAATCGAAATCCATTCAGAACACAGCAAGAGAGAAGATGATCGGTGTGACAAAAAAACCTGTAAGGCGTCTCTTCACCTATAAAGAAGAAGATATTATAAGAGCAATAGAAGATATTCAAAACTAAAGAATGGGATTTAGAGAAGCTTGTAGATTTTATGGTCTACCAAAGACTACAACAGTTCACGACCGACTTAGTGGCAAAATTTCTATAAATAAAAAGCCAAAAGTAGGTCCAGATCCCGTTTTAGGTGTTAAAGGTGAGCAAAAGCTCACTAACTGGGTCCTGAATATGGCGAAATGTGGTTTTCCTATCAGTAAAGCAGACCTTCTGAAAACGTCTATTATTATTATTAAAAGTCTGATATTAAAAACCCGTTTAAGGATGGTAAACCATGGATGGGGACACGTGGTACCAGAAATTTTATAACTTCATCCAGAGATAAGCCTTCGTGAGCCTGAATCCATAAACAGCGCAAGAGCCGCCGTAACTGAGAACCGCATACGATCATGGTGAACTAAGAAAATACTTGACTGACTGAAATACGCGACTGAAATATTTGATGACCCCGACCGAATTTTTAATGGAGATGAAACAGGTTTCTCACTTTGCCCGAAAAGCGGTAAAGTTTTGGGACCTAGAGGGTACAGAAACTTATATGTAATAAAGAAAAACAATGACAAGGAAAATATTACCGTTTTGGTAGTTTTTGCAGCAAGCGGAAAGCTATGTCCACCATTGGTAATATTTCCATATGTCAGACCTCCTAAAGCCGTCGTTGACAATATGCCTAATTCATGGTGCTCGGTCGCTCTGAGAGCGGCTGGATGAAGAGTGACGTATTCTATGAATACGTGACAAATGAGTTTAATGCCTGGCTGGAGTTAAACCATATTAAAAATGGTCATTGGTCATGGTATTGAGGTAGTAGTGAAAATAATAACATTCGCAATTTTGTGGTGGCGGCCATCTTGGATTTGATATTTGTGACAGTGCATAGTATTCTACTAGTCTAGCCCTTTCATTTGTTACCCATATTGAGGTAGTAGTAAAAATAATGACATTCGCCATTTTGTGCTGGCGGCCATCTTGGATTTGAAATTTGTCATAGTGCATAGTATTTTATTAGTCAAGTTCTTTCATTTGTTACCCATGTTGAAGTAGTAGTAAAAAATAATGACATTTGCCATTTTGTGGTGGCGGCCATTTTGGATTTGAAATTTGTCATAGCGCGTATTTTACTAGGGAAGGCCTTTCATTTGATACCCATATTGAGGTAGTAGTGAAAAAATTGGTAATGTCATACGCCATTTTATGGTGGCGACCATCTTGGATTTGAAATGTATCATAGTACACAGTATTCTACTAGTCATGCCCTTTCATTTGATACCCATATTGAGATAGATGAATGAAAATGAAGAAATATTTATTCCACCATGTTGTAGAGGCGGCCATCTTTAATCAATATTATCCCAACAAAGCTAAGATCCACCGCATGAAAATTCATCATCATCATCATCAGCCGCAAGACGTCCACTGCTGAACATAGGCCTCCCCCCTAGATTTCCACAACGATCGGTCCTGCGCAACCTGCAACCAGCGGTTTCCAGCGACCTTTGTGAGGTCATCTGTCCATCTAGTGGGAGGCCGTCCAACACGGCGTCTTCCGGTTCGTGGTCGCCACTCGAGAACCTTTCTTCCCCATCGGTTGTCAGTTCTGCGAGCGATGTGGCCTGCCCATTGCCACTTCAGCTTGCTTACTCTTTGAGCTATGTCGGCCACTTTCGTTCTTTTGCGAATATCCTCATTACGGATTCTGTCGCGCAAAGAGACTCCGAGCATAGCTCTCCATAGCTCGCTGTGTGACTTTGAGCTTCGTTATGAGGCCCACAGTTAAGGACCACGTCTCAGTTCCATAAGCCATCACTGGCAACACGCACTGGTTAAAGACTTTCGTCTTTAGGCATTGGGGTATTCTGGACTCAAAGATGTGCCGAAGTTTCCCGAACGCTGC
Source organism: Ectropis grisescens (assembly GCA_017562165.1). Lineage (NCBI taxonomy): Eukaryota > Metazoa > Arthropoda > Insecta > Lepidoptera > Geometridae > Ectropis > Ectropis grisescens. The sequence continues at coordinate 10,719,563 of CM029780.1, read as the reverse complement.
CCATCCGAGTTGGATCCTTCGCTGGACCTCTTTGTCGAAGTTGGATCTACCTAATTGGATCTTTTGACCCAGGTAGACGTATTCGTCAACAACTTCCGAGTGTGGTATTCCCAACAATAACCGGTACAGGTGAGACATGAACATTTGACATGACTTTCGTCTTGTCCATATTCATCCTCAAACCTACCTGTTGGGATACTCTACTGAGGTCCCTGAGCATAGCACCGAGGTCCTCCAGCGACTCCGCCACAATGACTATGTCGTCGGCAAACCGAAGGTGAGTGATGTATTCGCCGTTGATATTGATGCCATATCCGTTCCAGTCCAGTAGCTTAAAAACATCTTCCAGCGCGGCAGTGAACAGTTTCGGAGATATAACATCTCCCTGTCTCACGCCTTTCTGTAGCTGGATATGTTTTGTGCACCGGTCCTGTAATCGGACAGACATTGTGGCTTTACTGTAGATACACTTCAACACTTCGATATAGCGATAGTCAATGCGGCATCGCTGGAGAGACTGAAGCACTGCCCAGGTCTCGATGGAATCGAAGGCTCTCATAGTCCACATACGCTATACATAGTGGCCGATTATACTCCTCGGTTTTCTGTATAATCTGCCGAAGCGTATGGATGTGGTCTATGGTACTATAGCCTTTTCGGAAACCGGCTTGTTCGAGTGGCTGAAAGTCGTCAAACCTGCGTGCGAGACGATTCGTGATGACCCTCGAAAACAACTTATAAACGTGGCTCAGAAGTGAGATGGGTCTGTAGTTCTTCAACAAGGTGCTGTCACCTTTTTTGAAGAAGAGCACCACCACACTTCTGCTCCACGCTTCTGGCGTATTACCGTTAAGTATGACGGAGTCGAACAGCTTCTGGAGGACTTTAAGTACCGGTTTTCCACCCGCTCTCAGAAGCTCCGTCGTAATTCCGTCGTCGCCAGGTGCCTCGTTGTTTTTAAGTTGTTTGAGGGCCATCCTAATCTCATACAGGCTGACTTCCGGGATATCTTCGGTAAAGTGTCGAAAATTAACCTTCAGTTAAAAGTATAAATTCTTGAAATTAAACTAGTAATCAGAGTTTGGAAATGCAAGAATAATTTACCGTAACGAAACGGGACAACGAGCGTAACGGGACAATGGGCTTAACGAGACAATGAGTCATCCCATTTTCGTGCATGCGGCCAGCGTTCATCGACTTACTAGACGTTGTCACGTCAAAAAAAAATTTACAAATTCTGCTTCTTCAAGAAATAAGTAAACAAGATCAAATGTGATGGTCCGATCCGAAAAATCAGAATGAAACGTTATAAAACGCCAAACGACTTAAAATTTTGTGGTCGCACTATAATTATTCTAGTTTATGTCATAAACGCGCGAAATATATAATTTTACTCATTAGCTGTGGTGAAACTGCATACGAAACCATAAGTTCAGGATAGCTTTCTCCCGTTGCAAGGTATCGTAGGGTTACAAGTAAACGTTTTTTTGCTGGTACACTCTCTCTCATAATAGTATCACGACGTTGAATTTCGGGTCCAACTATTCCTAATAGCATTTCCAATGTTTCACTATCCATTCTAAGATAAGTATGAAAATCTATGACGTCAAATCATTCATTATATTATTAATTTGAGTATACTCCGCACGCTTGTGGTAATTTTTTTTCATCCAGAACCTCTTCTTATTTTTTTTCTTCTCTTCTGCTGCTGCTGACAATATGAGAACTCCCATTTTTTGGCGCTTTGATAAATTATGCGGCATTATAAACACGCACAACCTCCTCGAATAATCGATCGATTACATCGATTGCATGCTGGATGCGCGCACGAGTGTGTGTATGTTACATCTAGCGCCGCGGCCTTGAGCGGACGTACAGCTGGGATGGATGGTGAATAAGGCGCTTTAATTGCCCGTCAAAAACTGAGGTAAGTAATTCATTTTTCAAGAGGGGTATGAGTCATCTTGGAGCGCCGTTCTGTTTTCTTGATACGATATATCGGTTTCACACTTAGGATACTGCGCTCCATCGCTCTTTGGCAAACAAACACCAGGTCAGCCCAGAAAATGGTGGAAACATGAACTTAACGCCCACAACCAGGATTAGACCACAATAGCTCTCGATAGAGATCAATGAAGGGAGGTAAGAGAGGTTTTTGCTCAACTTTCGCACAATATAGGCTAATATAAATTGTAATAATGAGTCATAAATAATCGAAGAAATTCAAAACCCCAACTATCACGGCCTCGCCGGTATATAAACCACTAAGATCAACAAGGCAGGTAGTATTATAATGTTGTTTTAATTTTAAGGTACCAAACCAGTTCATAGACTCCCTTATGGCTGATTACAGCGATGAAACTGGCATGGGAATCCTTGTATTTTGCTCGGCGGAAGGTAAAGAGCAACTCAAAGTCCTCAAGCACTTATTCATGGATGGATACCAAGGACGTTTTAAACCTATAAATATACCCAAGGAGATTTTGGTAGGAATTCTAATTTAGTACAACTTGGTTTTGCTTTTATGTCACATCTAACGGAGAAGGCATATTCTATTGTTTTGAATTTGATTAAGTCCCAAATGTCAAAATGGCGACCTAGGAAAGTCACCATCGATTTTGAACAGGCTGCAATAAAAGCGCTGTCAAAAATGGAAACAAAAACAAAAGGCTGCCACTATTATTATTCAAATGAACTTCTAAGGAAAGCTAAAAAAGATCTCCAGCTATTAAAGGACAAAGGCAACAAAAAATAGTTTTTTAATGCATAAATTTGCCATTTCTTCCACAACATTTGATTGGTGATGGCTGGGACTATGTTCAAAATCAAATGAAAGATGATGACAAGTCCATTCATATTATATTTAAAAGTATTTCCAAAACTATTGGATGAAGGATAAATTTACCCAAATGTGGTGTCTATTTGGTGAGCACGAAGCATCGAACAAATAATGCTGTTGAAGGTTGGCGTCATGCCCTCAATACTAACGTCACAAGAATGAGGTGCAGCTATTACAAATTCTCCACATTTTGCGCAAAGAGTCATCATTACTGCTTTACGTACAAATCATTTGCACAAATTTGGGAAACATACACAACCGAAACGCCGCAAAATGTATGTAGCGACAGTTAGACGTATTATAAATGCTGAGATGGAGCTAACAATGGAACAAATCAGTGTTGGCCACTTTCTCGAGATAAAAAAATTTGTTTTGTCGTAGCGTTATTTATCCGCTTGATACTCTGGCGATGACTCGCGTTTACAATTTTGGCGGAAAACGAGTGTCAGGTTACCTAAGTGGGTTGTTTACGCTTCGGCATATAAAGTGCCGCCTTACTTGTACCTGTTTAAGCCCATTAATCTCAAGGGCGTTTCAAGATGCTTTTAGCAATATCGTTTGTTTATAAAACACGTTGCCTGTCCAGAGTACTTTGGATAAGGTTGTCATGACCTCCAATTTTTTTTTTTCGGCCAAGATGTTTCATTTTATTTATTTAGGAAGCATATACAAATGATTTTCACAGTTCGACGCGAGTGTTCACGGAGGACGCACGTGTTACCTGTGTTATCAATAGTAGTCGCGCGCATAGTGAGTCACTGCGTCGAAACCACATCAACAGGGTCCCCTGGCAACAGGAGACCCGCACTTCTATCACCATGAGCCAACTTTCAACGTATTCCAACAACTCGTCACAACAACCTACAATGTCAACAAACACCCAACAAACTCCCAACTCAAGCTACGCCAAAGTTACATCTACAACATGTTTTCCGAAGAAAAAATAAGCGATGATACTCGAATCCATCGACGGAATAACTTTAAAAGAATACCTAGTCGCCTTATCGCGCGCAACACTCAGTTCAACAATTAGATTCATATCGAGGATTTCAAATGGACGCATTTGTGTGTATTAAGATTCAGAAACTACAGCTAACAGACTAATAGAAGAAAAGAAAACAATTTCGGTACAAAATAATGTTTTGGAAATAAAATCCCTGATTACAAGAAACAAACGAATCGTTCTATCCCATGTTTGTCCAGTCATTCCTAATTCCGTAATAGAACAAAAAATTCCAGAACCTTAACATCACCATAAAGTCTCCTATTCAATTTTTGAAGATAGGAGTGACTGACCCCGGATTCTCACACATCCTTAGTTTCCAAAGACAGCTTTATTGGACCCGAAGATGTTACAAATCTACCGGAATCGTTTTAAGTAGCATTTGAATGTACCAATTACTGGATATATACGTCGACAGATGCTTTGAAATGTTTTACCTGCAATACGTTAAGACATTTGGCAAAAACTTGTCCAAGAAATATGATCGATCCAAATATTTCACAAAACAAAGAAGCAGCCCCAAAGATGCATTTGAAATGAATTATGACCGACCGGTTACTAGTTCCCATACGGAAGTTCTTCACACTCCACCACCGAATGAAAAGTTTCTAGAACCATCCCAACATCAAACAAAAGGAGTGAAACGAATCCATTCTCCTACAATGACAGAATCTTCACAACTGGAAGTCATAAAACAGTGTACACGAGACTATGATTCTGATAGAATAGAAGTTGAAACTGATGAAACAAGTAGCAATATTTCACTAGAAGATGTAGAAACACAAACAAAGAAGAAATTGAAAAAGTTGGATCCAAGAACAGAAAAAGATATTTGGAAGAGCATCGAAGAAAACATAGAATCATAAAACAACGAAAACACGTTTCCTATCAATCTAGATCAATTCATCAGTCTCTTGGATAATATACGAGGAAAACAAAATATAAAAGAACTAGTTTACTCATATACCAATAACATAAAAGACCTAATTAAAATGTGCAACAAATTGCATTTTCAAATTAACAAGGGATTAAAAAATAGATGCTCAAGACTAACAAAAAAAATACATGAATTGTTGAACGATACATCTATCATGACTTCGGACACAGATAAGTAAATTACCTAAACATTATAAAAAATACCTACCTAAGCAAGTAAATATATTTATATCTATCTATTATTTATATTACTCATAAAGCTATCTTACACTTTTATTTATTCTACATATTATACCTATACATTTAATTTATTCATTAGAAAAGATAACTGAGGATATCTTACAACGGAACGTTAATGGCTATTTTTATTCTACGTATTATACCTATACATTTAATTTATTCATTAGAAAAGACAACTGAGGATATCTTACAACGGAACGTTAATGGCTATTATACACGACTCGAAAACATCAAACTACTATTGAATAGATTATCTCCAAGTTGTGTTTGTTTACAAGAAACAAACTTTTTCGCTAAACATTGCGCATTTATACCAGGTTTCGATGTTTTCCATAAAAATCGCATACAAAGTGACCGGGCCAGTGGAGGAGTAGTAATTTATATAAAATCTCATACAATCCCCGAAAAATTTTCTTTGTGTACGGATTTAGAAGCAGTTGCAATAAAAATTAAATTTCCAGTTTCAATAACAATATGTAACGTTTATTTACCCAATAGCAATCTTCTGAACAAAAATGAATTAAATGATCTTATTCGACAACTGCCACCGCCCTTTTTACTATTGAGAGATTTCAACAGCCACCATTTTTATTGGGGTTCAAAAACATGTGATACCCGGGGTAGAATAGTCGCAGACTGGATAGACGAACACGATAATTTATTTGTACTTACCAACGGCCAACCTACTAATTTTAACAGTAATAATGGTAGCACAAGTAATATAGATCTTACTTTGGCTTCACAAAATATTACCTCTTATTTTGAATGGAATGCCCTAGATGATTTATATGATAGCGACCATTTTCCAATTTCCATAAAATCAAATTTTTATAATGACAATATCACAACAAACAACATTAAAATACCACAAAAATGGAAGTTTGAAAAAGCAGATTGGGCGTCGTTTAGAGAGTATGTTGACATAAATATATCCGAATTAGTACCTCCTAACCTTTTTACCGATTGCACTGTTAATTATATTGTTACAAAATTCACAGAAGCTATAATTAATGCAGCCGACAAAACAATACCTAAAACTGCTGGTAAGCTAAAGAAAAATAACTTACTTTGGTGGAATGATGAGTGTAAAGCCGCCATGAAACAAAACATGAACATGAACAACAAACACAAACATGAAACAAAAAAGGCGTTCAGACTTTTTAAAAAATATGCTAGAAACGATCCTAACTCTTCATATAAAATTGAATATAAAAAAAAGAGAGATTACTATAGAAGACTTCTAAAAGAAAATAAAAAGAAATATTGGGAAAGTTGGGTATCATCTATTAATGTTAAAACCCCCGTATGGGATATGTGGAAAAAGATTCAAAAACTAAACCATAACAACCTTATATGTCATAATATTGTACTAAAAAAAATGCTGGGTCATTTACGTCTAACCCTGCTGAAGTATCAAACCTACTTGCTATACAACCTTCAATTCTAATTCTAATAACTACGAAAATCTTTTTACTCAGTACAAATCCCAACAAGAAAGTAATCCTAATTTTGACAAAATCAATAATTCTAACCCAATTAATAAAGAAATATCACTAGATGAATTGTTAAACATAATTTCTCAAATTGGCAACTCCAGCCCAGGCACAGATAATCTACCTAACTTAATAATTAAACATTTAACAGTCAAGGGATTCGAATATCTACTTAGAATCTTTAATTTTATCTTTTTGAAACCGGTATTTCCTGAAAAATGGAAAGAAGCCTTGGTAGTTCCGATCTTAAAACCTGGGAAAATAGCGTGCTTACAAACCAGTTATAGGCCCATCCATATCTCTAACATGTAATCTTTGCAAAATACACGAAAAAATTCAGTAAACGAATCAGATGGCACTTTGTGACGTGTTTTCGTCACAGATGCAAATTTGTGGCTTTTGTGTTTTAATCAAATTTCTAAGAGCGAGTACACATTAGGCGTTTTGAAGCGCGCGCTTTGGTAACGCGCGTTTTGAGAACCAGTACTTCTTATCTAGGTGTACACACACAAGCGCGCGTTTCTGATCAAGCGCGCGTCGAACGCGCGCTTTGAGATTTTCGTTCAAACGCGCGTTGGGAGGGCGTCAGCCGCGCGCTTCGAGATACATGAGCCGCCATTTTGTTGTACATTTGAACGCGCGCTTTCGTGTAGAGTGGACGCAATTCACCAAAATGGAGACCGAGCACTTCGATACTGACTTATTTATCGACGAAATCCAAAGGCGTCCAGCTATATGGGACATGGAAAGTCCTGATTATAAAAACAAAATATTAAAGAAAAGGAATTGGGAGGAGATTGTTGAAATTTTCAGTGATTGTGAAGACAATTTAGAAAAGAAAAACTGTTGGGTGAGTATAATAATTTATTGATATTTCCTATAATTATGTCATATTTGGTAAGTAGTAAGTACCTAAATCATATTGTCTTGCCAATGTAATTTTCCTCGTTTACAAAATAATTGGCGAATTTCTCTCTTGTAGTTCTAGCACACAAGCTGCCTCGTGGTACATTTTCTAAATTAATAGATTGTAACGGTGAAAGATAAAGTGTGTCTTCATATCTATAACCATCACGTATTCGAACGTAGTTGTGTAGTACTGTGCAAGCTTTGATGATATTCTCCGCGAAATTAATGTTTACATCTATCGGTCTATGAAATATTCGCCATTTATTGCTCATTATTCCGAACGTGCATTCGATATAGCGCCTTGCTCTTGATAATCTGTAATTGAAAGCTTTTTTTGTGTGTGAGTTGTGTTCCTCCATACGGGCGCATTACATTCGACATAATTCCAAATGCTTCATCGCCGACGAAAACGTGAGGCAGTGGTGTTCTGTTGACATTTGATATGGGCTTCGGGTTAGGAATATTTAACTTACTATCCATCATCCGTTTAAAAAAATCAGAATGTTGAAAAATAGCAGAATCACTGGTTTTGCCATAGGATCCGACATTAACGTATACAAAACAATAATTTGCATCACAAACTGCTAGTAAGACTGATGAGAAGTAGGTTTTATAATTGAAAAATAGCGACCCTGTTTGTTCTGGCTGTATTAGCTCAATATGTTTCCCGTCAATTGCACCAATACAATTTGGAAAGTTAGCGTATTTCCTAAAACCTTCTTCTACTTCTTTCCACTTTTCTGTTGTCATTTCAGGCATGGATGTAAATTTCAATTTGATCCATAGTACTTTGCAAACTTGTTCCACTATCTTTATAATTGTTGATTTTCCAAGCCGGTATCCATAATGCAAATCAGCGAAGGAGCAGCCTGTGGCCAGTATCTGTCAAAATAAAATGATTATTGTTTATTTTAGGTTCTACACTTATGAAAAAATGGAAAAGCATTCGGGACAATTATATGAGGGAATCTAAGAGGCAAAAAAAAGCTTCCATCTGGATCTGGATCTTCCAAACATACGCCATATGTGTATTACAGAAAACTACAATTTCTTGCGAATTCTACAGCAAATAACGACACAGAGAGCAATTACCAATCTTCTGATACAACCGGTTTAGGTGTAGATAATACAGATAATACAGACTTGATGCCACCTCCTAAAGATCATATTGAAAGCACAAGGAAAAAACAAAAAATGAATGCTGTAGATAAACAAATAGTTGATATTTTACAGAAAAGTTTAAACGCAAAGGAACAAAATGAAACGGGCGACTAACTAAAGAAGACGATGATAAATTATTCTGTTTATCATTATACAGTGAATTGAAAAAAGTACCCGAGAATCAACGCCTAACAACAAAGATTGAATTGCTCAATGTTATTAAAGAAGCGCAGAATTATCATCAATCATTACCACTACAAACTAATCAACACCAATACATGTATTCTACACCGACATATTCTGGATATACCACTGCTAGACCCCAACACAGCAGTGTCCTACGACGCCGCCACCGCCCCAAAACAGCAGTGGTCTACGACGCCACCACCGCCGCCGTCATCGTGGTCGCCTTCACCTACAGGCTCCAGCCAAGATTCAGACAACTTAAATTTATTTGAATAAATAACCTTACCTTAACGTTATCACGAGTTTTTCTTCTGGGAAATTGACTCTCTTAAAATTGTTGAAACACCAGTAATATCCGCTTTCATAACATGGAGTAAGTCATCAAAGGATTTTATGGACATTCTAAAATAGTTAAAAAACTTAGGTTCATACTGTCTTAATTTGGGATACAATGTTATAAACATTCCATGCGTCAGTCTATCTCGTAGTATTGGGTGCACCCAAAATTCTCTTTGTCTCTGCCGTCGTCTTCTGTAGCGACGGTATAGAAGCCACACACAAGCAATCACTTCGACGTCCATTTCCGAACTGAGCTGAGTGTGGACGCCCTACTAACGCTCGTAAAACGCCGTGCTAAGCGAGCTGTATGTACGCTACCAACGCGCGCCTAACGCAACGCCGAGCGCCTAATGTGTACTCGCTCTAAAAGTCGAGTTGCGATTCTGATTCGAGTTTATTGTTCCGAAACTATGATCTGACAGGTGTTGTTGACAGCCCAGTGATTTTTGACAAATCTGAACTGTCACTGACAGCTTGGTTTGATCTGTGCTCGAAAAAGAGGATCCGTCCATTTTTTCGCCGCCATGGGCGGAGGCGGGCGTTTGTAAAATAAAATTTCTTATTTCTGCCGAGGGCAGATGAAAGATTGAAATCCTTTCAAATTTGGTGAATCCTATGGAAGAATATATAGATTCCATGGATTCGTGACTCCCAAAGGTGCGTGGTTTTTTCTCGTCGATGTATTTTGATTGTTGGTGAAAGTGTGCGTTCACGAGATTTTTACTGAGTCGTTTGTTTGTTAATTTGCAGTGGAAGCCATCTTTTGAAATGTAATCCCCGATATAAATTTATGCGAGGAGGACCCATATTTCCCACTGGAAACGGTGAGTTTTTATGTTTATTCCAATTGAAAGCACGCGGCCATTTTCTAGCCGACGCGTGTTGTTTTTCTAATAAGAATCTTAGGCAAACAATTTTTATTGTTACAGCCTGAAGGGCGTTTCCCGTATGGATTCCCGTTTGAATACCGTTTGGATATAGTTTGAATACCGTTTGGATGCTGTTAGATACGGTTTTAAATGTCTTTTAGGGTTATGCGTAGGCTCTTTTTTGTTTGGACAATGTCTGCTTAGAGTTTATTCATGTCCGTTTATTTTTTTCTACGTAGATTCCTTTCTATTTCCTGCGTAGAATATTTTTTTGCTATGGACTTTGTATAGGAAAGCCATACTTACTTATAATTTGTTAGCTTAGTTTCAAATTAGCTTCATTTTTCTATAACATGTAAATTCTACATTTATGTTTCCCTTCTGGAATGAATATTTCATGTTTGACTTAAAATCTAGTTTCTTTTGTGATTTGGAATCCTCAATTCAAAACTTGCTAGAAAGATTAGGTAATCCTTAGTACAACCTAATTTCACGGCCCCGTTCGCGTTCTTCTATTTCTACGTGGAAGCGGCTGGCTGCAAGAAAACTGGAAGATGTATCTTTACCCGTTCTTCTCGGACATGTCAGATAAGCTAAAACTTTATTTCTTTAACGATTAATCTCAAGACTATTGGACAGGACAGGAATGGATGGTTTTTCAGCAACTTGAATTAAAGACTAAACTCTAATTAGTATTAATATATTTATATTTTGGAAATAACATCTCAAGTAAACTTAAGGAATTTCTTATATAACTTCATAGACCTAAATTTAAAAAGTAATTAACTTCATAGTAGCAATAACGTACCTTTTGGCATTACCCAACAACATCAAACAATACATATTAACATAACTATTTATGATTTTACTTACTAAGTTAATATGCAATTTTTTTTTACTCTTAGAGGGAGACTGGCGCTCGATATAAATACATAAATTTGTTTTCCTCAACCATTTCTAAATATTATACACAACAACCAAATATGTTTATGACAAACTTAGACCCATAATCACTTATCAACGTTCCAATTTAGTTTTCGTCAATTTAAGTCAACTACAGACCATTTAATTAATATAGAAAGTGAGATTTTAAACAGTTAACAACATAAATATTACACAGTAATTGTAGCACTAGACATAGAAAAAGCCTATGAGATGGTCTGGAAACACAGGCTTTATAGCCTTTTACAAAATATCAATATATGGGGAAATACCCTAGCGTTCATTATACATTTTCTAACCGGTAGAATAATAAGAGTTAGGATTAATAATACAACATCTGGTCCCATATTACTAGAAAATGGTCTATCACAAGGTTCCGTTGTTAGTGTAATTTTATTCTTTTTAGTTTATAATAATTAATGACGTCCGTGACGTGTGACGTGTTTGCCGATGACCTAACAATTATTTGTAGTGGTAGGACACTGAATCCAACAATAAAATTGATTCAAAATACTTTAAATAATCTACTCAGCTGGTCCATGAAAACCGGTTTTAAATTCTCAAAAACTAAAACTGAGTTTATGATAGTGTCAAACAAAAGAAAACGACCTAAAAACGTAAAACTAAACTTGAATGATTATAATATTAAGGAAACAGACAGTTTAAAAATTTTGGGCTTGTTAATTGATAAAAAAATGTCATGGATTCCTCACATAAATAAAATTAAAATTGAATGTTATAAAAGATTGAAAATAATGAAAACATATTGTCGTCGACAAAATGGGGCTCTGACAGAAAATGCCTAATGAACACTTATAGCGCCTTAATAAGATCAAAAATAGACTATGGTTTTGTAATTTATGACTCGGCAAAAAAAACGTACACTTGATTCACTAGAATGCATTCAAAACACTGCGTTACGATTTAGTATTGGAGCGTTCAAAACTAGTCCGATAAAGAGTATTTTAAGCACGAGAAATACCATTAGAGCTAAGAAGGAAGGGTCTTGTAATTACATATGCCAGTAACGTATTATCCCAACCTCAAAATCCAATGTACAATAGTTACAATACATTATTAAGCGTCGACTAACAAAACGAAATTAATTCTAAAACTCCGTCCCCCTCTACGAATTAGAGCACACAGATATTTAACAGAGCTTAACCTTAAACTACCAGTAATGTATCCAAAAAAACAACTCAGTTCGGCTCCATGGGAAAAAATAGATTTTGCCATTAAATTGGAACTGAGTAAAAATAGAAAACACGACACTCCACAATTTGTTTTCAAAAACTTATTTAACTAACTTAATAATAAATACACTAATCGTAAGACTTTGTTCACGGACGGATCAATTATAAACGCAAAATCTGGTTGTTCAGTAGTATATGGTGACAAATGCTACCGTTATCGACTTGGAGATTTTAATTCAATTTTCAGTTGCGAATCAATAGCAATCCTTAAAGCTCTGGAATTAATCCAGAGAGAGCCTAATACGGAAAAATATATTATATATACAGACTCAAAATCATGTTTAATCAGCATTACAAAATCATAATAACATGAATCCGTTAATAATAAAAATCAAAGAAACAATGACTAAATTACAGAATAAAAACTATTCATTCGAAATAATTTGAATCCCAAGTCATCAAGGCATAGTAGGTAATGAAAAGGCCGATTATGAAGCCAGACAAGCCACAAATGATGTAGTGAATTGGGAAACAATTAAATCAACCTCAATTGAATTAAAAAAGTTATGTTAAAAATTTTGTGGGATCTCCTTTGGAAGACAGAGAACACGTCGAAGCTATTTGGAATAAGAAAATCTATTTTTGATAAGTCACCAACCTTATTCCATTGTAGAAGAGACCAAACTATAATAACAAGATTGCGTATCGGACACACGAATATTACACACGTACACCTCATTACTAAAGCAGACAAAAATAAATGCAAATGTGGGCAAGAGCTTTCTGTTTTGCATTTATTGAATGAATGCACAACATTTTAAATAGAAAAACAATTATGCAAACTCCCAAATACTATATAAGAATGTTTAAGTCATGATGGATGTATGAGAACACTAAATTTCCTAAAAATGATTGATTTGTATAACCTAATTTAACATATTGCTTACTAACGTGGTCGCTAATGACCTGAGATGTTAAAAAGCGACATAAAATAAACATATAAAAAAAAATGAATAAAACTTCTGAATTTACTGAATTTCAGCATAGCATTATTTTTAATACACGGACGTGACAGCTAGAAAACCGTGCATTACAATAATGCACAGACGTAGTAGCAAGAACATTGTGGATTACATATAATGCACGGGCGTTTAATGTAAACGTTTGTCATATTCATAGACAATAAATACATTGCTATATCCTTATGACCTTATTATTGGTTTTCGTTCGTATCATTGTCAATGTCATTCAAAACTTTCATTGTCTTAAGTCATAAATGTCACGTTTTACCGCTAAAAAGAATCGCTTGTTAGTAAACATCATTCAAATTTTTCGTTATTGTTTTTAAGTGAAAATACCTCTAAAATATATATCTGACTAGCGGCCTGTTACGATGCCCGGTTACATGGATTTCGCTGACCAACCATCGGACCACCCGGAAGACGGACGCCGTCACTTCGTAGTCTCATATCGACGCGTTGACACTTATTATAATTAGTTATAATTTAAATGTAACTTTAAATTTTAATAAATAATTTAATTTGCAAAAAGGTTTTTTAGCAACTCCTGGACTCGCTCAACTTAACCGGACTGTTTCGGCTTCGCTCGGATAATAACCTAGATTCTAACTGCAGCGCCATCTGCCGGGCTGATTTGTGAATCTAAACCATCTAGGGCCCTACACAAACGTATACAAAAAAAAATCATGCAATTAGGTCCAGCCGTTTTGGAGGAGTAGTTCACTTACAACGAAAAGTGACATTGATTTTTATATATGTATATACATGAACAAATGCGACGTATTTTGGAAGATAGAGACGGCGAAGACGAATTCTCGCGCCAACTAGAAGATTTGGACTCAAACGACGAAGACGATTTACAATCAGGTACATACTTATATAATGCACAAGATATCCCTATGCTTTCGCTGCAGGAGGATCTGTTTAGTATTTAACAATTTATTGATACATACTAATACACAGAATGTAAATGACGCCATTGCACCATCTGGTAACATAACCGCTTCTGCTACTGATAATGACGAGCTTGAATGCCACCCTGCTAGGTCTCCTGCTGATTCCATTTTACCTGCTCCACCTTTCCCCCCAGCTTAGTAGTGAATGGCAGAATTGGCAGAGTGAAATAAGGAATTTGCCACGGCAGGTTTTTACTAGTTATAATGAAGGCAAACGCCAGGAACGCTTATTTTCTGATCAATCTGTCTTATGGACGATTTTCAGTCACATTTTCGATTTTCGATAAAGACATAATTTAATTCATGGTAGTCGAAACCAATAGATACGCTTCGCAAACCACAGTGAATGATTTGAGCCCCAACAGTTCTCTAAGGAGATGGAAACCAATAACAGGAAATGAAATGAAAAAGTTCTTAAGTGTTTATTTGCTGACAGGAGTAATAAATTTTCCAATGCTCGAAAACTACTGGAAAAAGGACAAATTGTTGTACTGGCAATATAAACACAACTCTATGAAAGATAGTTTTTGAGTGTCTGTGGAACGAGAGTCTTTTATCTATGTTGTTGATCTAAGAAAAAAAAATGGCGTGATGTTTACCTTTTGCTGTGCGGTGATGTAATTTTATAAAAGTCTAATAAAAACAACCAAATACGTTCCTCCCAACCACTGCGCATTTTATTTCACTCTGCAGACCCATAACCTTCACAGGTTATGGGCCCAGAGCTTGTTAGGAGAAGAACAGACGAGCTGTAACGTGTCGAAGAAAAAAAAAATCTAACAAGATGGAGTCGTGTTCGCATTCACAAAGTGGAACAAATCTGAAGCTATGCGATAACAACTACGCCGTGTGGAAATACCAGAAACAAATCATTCTAAGTTCGAGAGGATTATTACCCGTTGTCGACGGATCGCGCGTAAAACCTGAAGATGGAAATGTACAAAAATGGCTTGATGACGACGCGAAAGCGCAGGAACTAATTGTCACCAGAGTAAGCGACAAGATACTTAATCATCTATTAACATGTAAAACCAGTTCAGAAATATGGCAAAAGCTGAGTTCAATATACGAGCCAAAGTCGAAAGTTAGCGTCCATCTTATCCAGCAAAAGTTTTTCAATTTGAAATTCGAAGAACCGATAACCACATTTATATCAAAACTTGAAGACCTGCGTCATCAACTCGAAGCATTCGGAGAAAAGATGTCTGATATAATGCTCATAACAAAGGTATTGATGGCACTGCCAGAAAAGTACAAGCATTTTGTTTCAGCATGGGAATCTGTCCCGGAGAGTACCCAGAGTTTCCAGAGTCTAGTGTCTCGGTTGCTGATAGAAGAAGAAAGGCACGGCCACTCACGAGTCGGAGAACTCATCAGCATTTGTAGCATCCCAGCGAGGTCGCGGTAACAAAAATGTTAATATTATTAGAAGAGGTGAAAATTATTTAAAATGTTTTGAGTGCGGATATAAAGATCATTTAAGAAAGGACTGTCGGCGGAGAAAATGTCATTTCTGTCACAAAGCGGGTCATTTAATAAAAGATTGTAGAATGTTAAAAGATAAACATAATGTGAGCGGTGTAAATGTAAATAAAAATGCCTTTGTTGTATCGCCGGTGAGAGCTGTAGGTAATGCTTTTATATTAGATTCAGGAGCGAGTGAACACATGAGTCACTGTAGAAGTCTTTTTTCATCCTTTCAAGAAGTGTCGAGTAGGTATGGAATGGTCACAGTAGGAGATGGAAAGCGACTAGAAGTAAAAGGCATAGGGAGTATAGACTTATTGGCTTATAATGGATGTAAATATATACCCACAACTCTCAACGATGTATTGTATGTACCTAACTTAAGTGTTAATTTGTTCTCATTAAGATGTGCTTTAGACAGAGGTCATATGATGGTATCTACTGGCACCGGGTGTAAATTATTAAAAGAAGGGGAGGGTGGTAGCGTTAGCTGACCGTGTCGATAAGATGTATATAATGAATTTTAGGATGGATCATGTTGCTTTGACTACATTGTCAGAATGGCATGAACGCATGGCTCACCAGAATTTTAATTATGTTAAACAATGTCTAAATTTAAATAATGTAAAGTATGAAGGACAGACTGAGCAGTGTCAATCTTGTATTCAGGGGAAACAACACAGGCTTCCATTTAGCACTAGTGATAGTCGAGCAGAGAGTCCGGGCGAATTAATTCATATGGATCTGTGTGGTGAAATGACACCTGCTTCACTAAGAGGATCACTGTATTTTCTTTTAATAAAAGACGATTATAGTAGTTACAGATATGTTTATTTCATGCGGCATAAATCTGAAACAAAAGATAAGATTACAGATTTTATAGAACAATTTAAGAACGAGTTCAGCTGTAAAATCAAGAGGGTGCGTTCAGATAATGGAGGTGAATTTATAAATAGAGATGTAGAGAAGTTATTCAAATCCAAGGGGATTATACATGAGACAACAGTTAGAGCGAGAGATGGGAACAATAGTAGAGTCTGCCAGAACAATGATTATACAATTAGGTAAAAGTAAGGAGTTATGGGCTGTAGCTGTCAACACTGCCGTCTTTACAATTAATAGAACAGGAGCGAGCAAGGAAAAAGGGAGAAAACACCCTATGAGTTACTATATAAGAAGAGTTATGATATACAGAAGTTGAGAACATTTGGTACAGAGGTGTATGTTCATATACCTAAAGAGAGAAGAACAAAATGGGATCCTAAAAGCGAGCGAAGAGTTTTTGTTGGTTATGGAGAATATTGTAAAGGATATAGAATCTGGTTTCCAAATACAAGAAGAGTTGATACCTATAGAGATGTTATATTCTCTGAAAATAAAAATACAGATGAAAATGCAGAACACAACACAAGAAACAAGAAAAATACCTAGAAGACAAGTAAAAAAGCCAACTTGGTTAGAAGAGTATGATACTGTTTTCATGGCACAAACAGAAGAGCAGCTTTCATTCAAAGAAGCCACAAGTGGAGAAGACAAAGAATGCTGGTTAAAGGCCATCGAAAATGAACTCGAAGCATTAGATAAAAATAACACCTGAATTGAGACCGAGCTACCAAAAGGAAAGACACCAATTGAAGCAAAGTGGGTGTTCAAGATTAAGCAGTACGAGAATGAAAAGAGTCAATATAAAGCGCGTTTAGTTACCAAAGGTTTCCAACAAAAAAGAGAGATTTGATCATGCAGAAATATATGCCCCAGTTGCAAAATTAACAACATTCAGAATTTTAATTGCTATAGCAATTAAATATAATTTATGTATAAACCAAATGGACGTGAAGAGTGCGTTTCTGTATGGAGATATTGGTGAGGAAGTATATCTAGTTAAACCAGAAGGATTTCAACAAGATGGAAAAGTATTTAAATTGAATAAATCACTATACGGATTAAAGAAGAGTCCAAGAAAATGGAATGAGAAGTTTAACAGTTTCTTACTAAAAGAAGGATTCATAAGAAGTCGGAGTGATTGGTGTTTATACTATAGAGAAGGTATACAGTTCTATATACTTGTATATGTTGACGACATTTTATTAATATCAGATGATAAAGAAGAAATAAATAGAATAAAGAAGGCATTGCATACAGAATTTGAGATGAAAGACATGCATGGAGTAACTAAATACCTCGGAATAAATATAATTATGAAAGAAGGTAGTATAGAGCTGGAACAGAAGCAGTATTTAATAGATATATTGAAACGCTATAATATGCAGGACTGTAAGTCAGTGAGTACACCAATTGAACCTGGATTAAAGATATTAGAGTCACCATCAGAAGATAAAGAATTGATTACACGATGCAGAAGTTTAATTGTTTAATTGGCAGTCTAATGTATGCAATGTTGGGAAGTAGACCTGATTTATGTTTTGCACTAAGTTATTTGAGCCGTTTTCAATCGAAGGGAAATGAAGATTTATGGAAGGCTTTAAAAAGGGTGTTGAGATATATAAAAGGAAGTCTAGATTTAAAGTTGATCTATAAGAAAACTGAGGAACTACCATTGCTTGGATATTGCGATGCAGATTGGGGAGGTGACATACAAGATAGAAAATCAACATCAGGATTTATTATGAAAGTTTTTGGCTGCACAGTATCATGGGCAAGCAGTAAACAGCAGTGTGTTTCGCTGTCTTCAACTGAAGCAGAATTTGTTGCACTAGCAAAGGGATTATCAGAAGCGTCTTGGATTAGAAATGTATTGAATGAGATTGGGATACAATGTAAAGAGATTTGTATTTTAGAGGACAATCAGTCAGTCATTCATACAACTAAAAATCCTGAAAATCATAACAGGCTAAAACATATAGACATTAAATTTTATTTTGTTAGAGATTTTGTAGAACGTAAACTTTTGAACATAAAATATGTTGCAACAGAAAATCAGTTAGCAGATTTTTGTACTAAACCTCTGAGTGTTATAAAATTTAAACGATGTAGAGATGGGCTGCGATTATTGTAAGTAGTAGATAGAGATGTGTTTGTAAGCTTTGTTTTAGTGAGTAGAATCTTATGTGTTTAGAAGTAATTTATGTTTTTTTTTGTTTGTGTTGTGTTTATATTGAGGGAGGGTGTTGTACTGGCAATATAAACACAACTCTATGAAAGATAGTTTTTGAGTGTCTGTGGAACGAGAGTCTTTTATCTATGTTGTTGATATAAGAAAAAAAAAAATGGCGTGATGTTTACCTTTTGCTGTGCGGTGATGTAATTTTATAAAAGTCTAATAAAAACAACCAAATACGTTCCTCCCAACCACTGCGCATTTTATTTCACTCTGCAGACCCATAACCTTCACACAAATAAGATAATAATAAAAAGACACTGGAATGCTGGCACTTTGTAGATAACGAATCACCACGTAATGAAGGCGACCGTTTATATAAAATACAGCCACTCATCGACAAACTAACAAAAAACTGGCGAAACATATTTACCCCCGGAGAATGTATGGTAGTCGACGAGACGATGGTTGGTTTTAGGAAGACTTATTTTTCGAACTTACAACCCACAGAAATCGCATACGTACGGCATACAATTTTCTAAATTATGTACTGACAGTGGTTATACCTGGAGATACTATCTATTCTATGCCTGGAGTTACCGCTTTTATTCTGGACAAGACGACCATATAGCTGGATAACATAAACCGGGGTCAGTTGTTGTTAGTTTGTGCACAGATTTGCTTAAAGAATATAATCGTGATAACGGACAATTACTACTAGTCTAAGATCCCGCTATACAACGACCTTCAGCGAGATGCTTATTTAATGAAACGTATTTTATATATTATTTAATATGCCAATAAATATATCCTATATGAGTTGCCTAACAAATTTCAGTACAGAGTATTTTTAATTAATAATTTAAAAAAATATATATGCATTCCACCGGTGTGTGTTATTAAATAAATTCGATACCAATAGTAAGTTTGAAGCCCATAGAACATGCAAACGTTAGGTTGCCTATTTTTTTCCGGTCACAACTAGCGGGTTGCCAGGAGTAAACAGGTAAATCTATACCAGCATTTTGCAACGGTCTGATTATTGAATCAAACTTAAATAAAATGAAAGATTATTTTATTATGAACACGGTGGTATAAAGTTAAAATCAGTCCCGAATTACGGTTGTCGAATTTTAAATAATAAAATATCGCTGCGAGTGAATGTGTGCGAGAGAGAGGTCCCAAACCAACCATCCCATGCGGTAGAAAATAACACAGCATAGTAGCTGTTTATAGTCCGCCCATTTAAAGAGAGTGCGCATGCCATTTGTGCTTGGAAATGAAAAGGATAGCGACTCGTATATGCTGTGCATCATTTTGGAGTAGATTGTCGCTATAGATACAAGTGAAAAAACGTGCTACTATTTATTGTTGGAAAAATGGCCAAAAAGTGTTTTTTGTGTGATTCGGATGACAAAATAATTGATTTTGATGATGAAGCTTTTGAAAACTGTGTATTAAAGTTAGCTTTTCGTAAAAAAAAAAAAAAAAACTATTTTGTTGAGCTACCCAGTGCGTCACTCCAATTTGTAGGTTATCATACCACGTGCTACAAAAAAGTAACCGTTTCGAATAAAAAATATAACGAAGAATTTCTTAAATTTATCGCTGAATATAATATATTAGTTGACCGCACACAAAGTCGGAGAGTCTTTAAGCAAATAAACAAAAAACAATAAGATCATTTCTCCGCTTACAGACAAGCTGGCTGACTTAGCTACAAGGGACGGCTTGATCTCCAGCATTAGATCCATTGCTGTTGAGGTCGGAGTGTCTCTTGAATCCATCTGTGTTGTTGGAAACAATAGTTGGTTAGAGGTGATATTATCTTCCAACAGTTGTAAGGGAGAGGCTAAGAAGCTGATTAGATCAATACTAAGGTTGTTTGGGGTGTCCATTGACTTGATCCCACAGGGTCAAGGAGGAGGACCAATAATACTCATTCACCATTGATAAATCAATCAAGAAGAAGTTCCTTCTAGAGTGGCTATCCTGTGGTCTGCCATTTAAGAAGTTCCAGATTCATCAGGTAGTTGAGAGGTCCAATTGGAGGAACAAACCACTAATATTAGAACCAACCACTTGTGGTGGATTCCTAGTTATTGGTTTTATTCCACCAGAGGAAGAAGAGGCTCCCATAAATTCAAAGTTGTGTCATACAATTTTGTTAAAACACCACTACTAGGGTACCTGCTGACCATCTCTATAGATAGTCAATATGGCACACCCTCTTAGTGCGGAAGCGGCTGAAGGCTGGGTCAGGATATCTGCTTTATCTTTTGAACCTGGGGAAAATCCGACGCAGATATTCGAAAAGGTTAAGGCTGCTCTAGCTACTATCAAATCAAAAGAATCATGGGTCATAGAGGCTTTTGGTTACACTGGATTTGATGTGGCCCAACATCGCCTTAAGATCATGAAGTCTCTTGATCTAGGCGACATTGTGATATGCTGTGTTTGCGGCATAATGAGAGGCAACAACATAACTAGAATCATTGATTCCACTTCCTCTGCTGAGGCTGTTGCCAAATTGAGAGGAATTGTTCAGAAAGTAGGTCTGAGAGACAAAGCTGCCGGGAAGACAAACAACACCACTCTGTCTCGCATAATAATCTGCTTCCCGGAGGTAACTGCAGCCATATTCCGAGACATCCCAAACATCCCTAGTGCTGTGACACTGGATCAGCTTCAGGTGGCTACAAAAGTCAACCCATTCCCTTCCATCGCTAGATCTTCTGGTCTAGCTTGCTTCTTGCCGAAGGAACACCCACAGACTCAGCACATCCTGAATGCATTTTTCTTACCGAACATGATGCTTTCTGAGGTGATAAATCAGAAGAATGATTTGTGGACCCGGACTGATAAGGCCACAAGAGCCTCTCAGTCAAAGGTCTACCTCCTGAACGCCCTCAACTCTCCACTGTTCAGTGAGCCTGAGAGGGAAGTGTGGTCTCACCAGCTTGGTCTCACTACCAAGAGAAAGGGTGGTGAATTTACCACTCTGTGGACCTCAGCTGCAGATGCTTGCAAGGCAATCCTTGACAAGGATTATGGTGTAAGCTTCTGACTAGAAGAGCACCCGTTTCTAAGGACAAGCCAAGCAAATCATGATCTGCTTGGTGCATTAGAGACTTGATCCAAAGAACACTGTAGTTCTGTTATAATCAAGAATCAAGCAAATTATATAAATGTAATCTCCTTAGATTTTATCTATATTGAATCTTTAAAATTATCTAAGCTAATACATCTTCTATATTTTTGTCATGTTGAAGTAATTGCTAGTAAAATTCACTTCAATAGTTTTATTATTATAATAATAAAAAAAAGGACAAATGACATAAATATATCTCAAAATGTTTCGTCTTCTAACTTTCCTTATTCTGATATCTTTCACTTTAGGAGTTTCATCTCTCAATTCTGAGATAATCCTCAACATGGCGACTCCATTATTCAAATCTCTTCACCAATAATGCGGGGTGCATTGGTAGATCAATATAACCATCAAGCGTTAATTATCAAGATTAAATCCCCGACCAAGATAATAACCGACGTAATTAAAAGAATCGAATTCCGTGCTATGGACCCAGATCTTTCCATAAGTCTTAAGAAGATATTCGGAAGTTTAGAATCTCACTATCAAAAGCAATTTACCGCAATATTATCTCTTCATCAGGAATTGATCGCTACTCCCTATCCAATGGAAGTTCAAGAAGGGAGCGGACAAATAATTGACATCTCTCAATATAAAAGACAGAAGAGAAACATCTGGGTCCGAGTCCTAACATTCCTAAGAGCTGTTAGGCCTGCAGCGCGAATTGCTGGGAAACTGACTAAGTACGGCAAGTTCACGAAAGGCATCAAATATGCAGGGTATACAGCGTCTGCCGCTGTCTTTGCGTACGAAATGGCTGATATATTCGGTGCAATCCCTGATGCCAGATATGATGAAGTATCAAGACAATTAGAAGAACTCCATAAGGCTCGTACAGAAGATTTGATACTCATGCGTAATATAATACTTTTCACCACGGGTCTCCATTCTAATATCAAAGACGTAACTCTTCAGCTAAGTGAAGTTATTTCCGAAGCATTTGACCGCTATGAGATTTACATAAAGTCATCACAACTTCTGAACTCTTATCTACAACAACTAAACATAAACCTCGTCCTTGTAAGGTTGGGAAGTATACCCTCTCATCTGATCACAATAGAAACACAGAGGAGATGGATAGAAAGTAAGATCCCTAATGAGCTCCTCTCTGACATTAGTTCTATTACTCCTCATCTCAAGATTAACCTTAAAGCAATCGATGAAAGTAGGGCTCAGGTAATTCTATCTGTAGAAGTTCCTGTAGTTGATACAGACTTTATATTACTTAACTTTGTTAGTTGGGAACCTGAAGTTATTGTTGGCGGCATCTGCTATTCGTCACCAAAATCCAATCTTTACCTGGCTTTCAAAAGGAACCTAGGGCCTGGTCCAGTAAGAAATCCTCTACTTATAGATACTGAATCGTGTATGACTGGAGGATTTCTTATGTGTGAATCAGACTCAATTCTCAATGAGTTTCCAAATTTAACAGCGAACAAAATCTGTACCAGACGACGACGAAATATCCGAAACAAAAGGCAGACTGAGGATCTTTATACATTGGCTCGTCACCCAACATATGAGATAGGAGAACTCGTCGGAAGAATCATAAAGAAAGAAGAAAGGGTCGAAAAAGCTGAGTCAGAGCTGGAGGACTTGAGAGCTAAAATTGAAGAACTTATTAAGTAGTCATCGGAGAATGAATCCAGATCTCGGGTCCTTTTAGAACAGGCAAAGAGGGATGATAATTTATTCAAAGGTATATTCGTCCTTGTAACCGTTTTCGGCCTATTGGCAATAGGATGGATAATAGGGTGGAGCGAAATTTTTTTTTTTTCGTTATCGCTTTATAATACCTGTAAAAAGTTGCTCTTTTGTTTCACGAAGACATACACAATTTTTCATTTAACTCCTAATATCTTTAGAGGTGCCCCCAAACTCATAAATATTTGAAAAAAATGCGAAAATTGGTAAAAAAATACTTTCGTCATGTTTCCGCTTAATTTGATTCTGAACGTTGCCCTGTTTGTTTATGATACAAATATTTAACCCCGAGACGTGTTAGTTGATGCGAGGGACGGAAGTACGCGGGTACGCGGGGAGGAGGTCATTTCACTACTCTCATCAAACGTTGTTTGAACGCCACTTAGTCGACATACGCGCGCGGATTGTTATTGTATTATTTGTGAGAGGCTTCGTTTTTAACAGCTGAGATTAAAAATACAACTCATGTAAGTAGTATTTACAATGTAATGTTGACAGTTAATTTAATATAGATCGAATTACAGTACTTTTGATTTGAATTAATACCTATTAATTTTGTTTATTACAGTACAATGTCTCAAGTCAAAACTCGACAAACGACGTCTTGTCCCGTGTTTGGTTTGCCAGAGAAGTTACCAGTGTCTCAGTTGCCTACTTATAGTGATGTTATGAAGTATTATATATTCATTAAATATCAATTAAAGACAGACAAAACAACAAAAGAGCCGACTGTCCATGACATATCCGAAATATTGGCTGAAGAAATATTAACTATATGGCAAAAAGCTTCGCTGCCAACAGTGAGCCGTAAGAGAGTATTACAGTTAATTCGCACCTATCATGATAAATACAGAAGTTTAATGAAACCTTATCATGGTCGTCAAACCAACATAAACTATCAACAGAAAATTAATACATTTACAGCTGAGTCTCATAGATTATTTGATATTTGCAGTTGCAAATGCAAACTTACCTCAAACTGTTCTTGTTTGAAAGACAGTCGTGTTCCCAAAGAAGAATTACCCTTTCTACTCGATCAAAGAACAACAAGAAAAATGATAATAGGTGGTGTAGATCTAGCTGCAACTATAAAAATAAGAAAAAGAAGAAAGAAAACAAAAAAGTTCATTGCGTAGCAGAGAGACAATTGATTCCGAGAAACCGTGCTGTTCCCGATTCTTAACAGATAATGTGACATCGGCGATCGAAAGTACTAGTGCTAGTTCCAGCAATAGCGAAACCTCTAGTCCAATAAAAACCCATTTGCCGCGCCATCAGCAAAAAGAAGAGGTTAAGTTTACCATCTTTAGCTCTTGCGTGTGATCGCACTGGAGTTTCTGACAGAGCCGCTGCTATGATAGCTTCTTCGGTGTTGAAAGATGTGGAATTGTTTCTTCAAACGATACCGGTAGCGTCATTGATAGATCTAAGTTGCGCCGTGAGAGAACTAAAGTCAGAACAGCTTTACAGAATGAAGATTGCGATAAAATCATATGTGGTATTTATTTTGATGGTAGAAAAGACAAAACTTTGGTTAGTATTCAAAAGGAAGGTAAATTTTACAGAAAAAGAGTTACAGAAGACCATTATGTGATTTTATCGGAGCCAGGAAGTGAATACTTCGGACATGTCACGTGTGACTCGGGCACTGCGAAAGGTATTGAAAGTACTATTTTAACTTACTTAAAATCCAAATCGGTAGAACTCGGCGAAATATCTGTTGTTGGTTGCGATGGAACAGTAGTTAACACAGGTTCTAAAGGTGGTGTGATTCGCTTGATGGAAGAAGAACTTAAAAACCATTACAGTGGTTTATCTGTCAATTACATTCAAATGAATTACCACTGCGTCACCTGTTATTGCGTTTGGATGGAAAACTACAGGGCCTAAGTGCTTTTCAGGTCCCATTGGATCCGAATTACAAAAATGTGAAATTATGCCAATAGTGGAATTCACTGCCATTTCGTCAACGTTACCTGAGATAACAGCTAATGATTTAAGTACGGACCAAAAATATCTATACGATATAATGACGGCTGTAAGAACTGGTGTTTGTTCTTCCGATTTAGCTAATATGGAACCTGGGCCTCTCAACCATTCTAGATGGCTTACGACAGCGAACCGAATTTTAAGATTATATATTACGAAAACAGATCCCGACGAAAAACTGGTGATATTAGCTACGTACGTGATGAAAGTTTATGGTCCGATGTGGTTTACAATAAAAAGTAATCCTTCGTGTATTAATGGAGCTAAACACCTGTGGCAAACTATTAGTCTGAGTCGCTATTTGAAATCGGATATGAAGAAGATCGTTGACAATGTAATTCAACGAAATGGATATTTCGGTCATCCAGAGAATGTTCTTGTCGCCATGCTTGGAGATGACATGGAAAGCATACGTCAGCTGGCATATCAACAAATCTTGACAGCAAGATCAGAGACTGCTCCAGGTATTCGAACATTTAAAGTACCTACTTTAAATTTTGACGCCGAAGATTATACGCAAATTATTAAGTGGCAAGACTTGAAAATAACTGAGCCACCGCTGACTGCTAAATTATCGGATGAAGCTTTGAAATCAATTGTGAAAAGTGGTTTGGGTACAATTCCAAATATAAAAAATATCCATGCCACACTCAAGCCGTAGAGCGCTGCATCAAGTTAGTGACAGAAGCTTCAAGTGCTGTTTGTGGAGAACATAAACGAGACGGTTTCATCAGGGCAAGGCTACTTTCGCGTCAGCAAATGCCACATTTCGATACAAAAAACAATTTCATGTTTAACTAAAATTATGTAATTTTATTTTTCTTTTAATTAATAAATTGTTCGAAATAAGTTACGGCTCTTTTAATTATCGTATTTCCAGGTAATTATAATTATATTTATTAATTGATAGCAGAATGATACAATAATTGAACAATTTGACAGTGTGATAACAAAATGTAAAAAGTAGTTATATTTACCTATTTTCAATCAAGCTGGGGCACCTCGAAATATTATAATAGATTAACGAGATTTCGTATGTTTGATTCTCTCATTCAAAGACAACTTTATATCGCTATGCCGTTCAAAAAAAAAAAAATTTTTTTTTTTTCATATATAATCACTCCACCCTAATGGATAATGTTTGTCATTTATAGGAGAGTAACCAAAAGAGAATTATCCGATGTCAAGAGGAAGAGATTGGCTCTGATCGAACACCTCAAGGCAACAAAGGAGATAAGGCGCCAGGAGGCAGAATACCCTTAGCTCTCGATAGGCACAATAGTTCCAAGTAAGTCAGATTGATCAATCAATTAATTAGGTTTAGAAAAAAAAAACGGTCATTTCAAAATTAAGCAAGAAAATGTTCTGATTTCCTTTTTTTTTTTGGAATAATTAAATGAGGATGTTTTCAATCAACTATTCTTAAAAAAAAAATTCACAATCAAACATTTTCATTTAATCGCAACAATTGATTTTTTTAGGAGCATACCGATGTATCTACTACTGAAGAAGAACCACAACAGTTGAACTCTAGTGTCGATTCCTGTGCCACAGCTGCTGAGGACGAAAGGAGTAATGTTGAAGACCTGCCCCAAACTTCTGGGGGCTTTGACAAGGTAATAAAATATTATTATTTTTTAAGCTTTTTTAAAAAAGTGACATGAAAATCTATTAATTGAACTTGTATTTTCATTTATATTTGTTTTCTTCCATTTTTACTCAAAGAATGATTTAAATTCTTTTAGGAGCAGTCGACATCAACAGCATCGACATCAAGCACAATTATTTGTCTTTTTTGTGACCACCGCCAAAAAAAGATGTGGAAAGAAGCTGGTTAATCTTACTTTCCCTAAAAGTAAAGGTAAAGGACAAAGTACCACTACAGATCAAAAATATCGCAGAAAATTTAAGCGATTCGGTGATTCTCTCCAAACTTCAACATCAAACTATCGCGTACCATCGGCCTTGTTACGCACTGTATCAATCGGAAAAAAGCGGTCCACTGAAGAATCTACCGATTCCACGTATAGTAAATATCGACAGTTACATCAGTTGGCCTTTCAATCCATATCAAATTTTATTGAGACAGAAATAATTGAAAACAACAAAGCTCAATTATTTTTAAGATACCAAGCTTTATTGTTAGAGTTTGGAAATCATGAAATTGATTTCGATGATATTCAAGATTACCGATGTGAAACCTTGCAAAAAAAAGTTAATGAAGAAATGTGGTAATCTTATTACGATTGAAGCGTCAATGGGAATACGTAACAAAAAATTTGTGTACAAAATAGACACGGACGTTTCTATAATGGCTAACAATTTAAAATTTTTTGGAGACAAGAAATGATTATGAGTTTGAAAATGTAGCATATTATTTGAGAGGCTGCATTAAAAATATAGATTGTCATCAGCTTTCTCGCAACGTAACTGCTGATGATGTCATTCGTGGAGAATGTGACATTCCTAAGCAATTAATAGATTTTATGCGAAATCTTATTGAAGAACCTAATCATTCTGATGAAGATTCGAACGGACTGAAAGCTAAAATAACGTCAATATGTAGTGACGTTATTTATGCTGTCACTAGGGGTGCATGTAAGCCCGCAAACAGTTTATCTCTTGAATTGGCAGTAGTCTTTAACCAACTCTAAGCAAGTAATTACGATATTTAATAGGTATGGCCATACAATTGGATCTAATTTGGCAGAAGAATTGGAAACCGAAATGACGTATACATCGATCCAAGATAAAGTTATACCAAAAGGCATCACTGCACCAAATGGACACAGCACCCATGTAGCGTTCGATAATTTCGACCGCTTCGTTGACACAACTTCTGGAAAGGACACTATGTACGACACAGTTGGCATTATTTATCAATTCTCTAATAATGGAACTGATAATTTTGATGATGGTGAAGCTACAACTTCACCAGCGCCTCAAGTAAATGACAACAAAAATGAAGAAGGGCCTACCCACAAGAGAAGGCGTTTCAATGAAATATCACGAGAAATTCGACCATATTATTCGAAACCTAAGGCAAGTATGCAGCTGATTACTGTAGATTCGTTTACCAATACAACCGAGTTACAGAAATAGCTACAGATAAAGATTTATTATGGATAATGTCGTTATCAAGAATTGATTCTGTTCCTATGTGGTTGGGTTATAACTGTATGATATCTTTGAACCACAGTGAGAAGCAAAGAGTTGAATATTTGCCTCCCATAAATTCATCACCAACGTCGTATGCAATAGTCAATGAAACATTAAACGTGGCTAAAGAAATCGCTGAAAAATGTCAGCAGCCAGAAATTATTGTGGCATATGATTTAGCGATAGCAAAAATGGCTATGCAAATTCAAATTCAAAAATAAAATGAAAGATTATTTTATTATGAACACGGTGGTATAGAGTTAAAATCAGTCCCGAATTACGGTTGTCGAATTTTAAATAATAAAATATCGCTGCGAGTGAATGTGTGCGAGAGAGAGGTCCCAAACCAACCATCCCATGCGGTAGAAAATAACACAGCATAGTAGCTGTTTATAGTCCGCCCATTTAAAGAGAGTGCGCATGCCATTTGTGCTTGGAAATGAAAAGGATAGCGACTCGTATATGCTGTGCATCATTTTGGAGTAGATTGTCGCTATAGATACAAGTGAAAAAACGTGCTACTATTTATTGTTGGAAAAATGGCCAAAAAGTGTTTTTTGTGTGATTCGGATGACAAAATAATTGATTTTGATGATGAAGCTTTTGAAAACTGTGTATTAAAGTTAGCTTTTCGTAAAAAAAAAATAATACTATTTTGTTGAGCTACCCAGTGCGTCACTCCAATTTGTAGGTTATCATACCACGTGCTACAAAAAGTAAACCGTTTCGAATAAAAATATAACGAAGAATTTCTTAAATTTATCGCTGAATATAATATATTAGTTGACCGCACACAAAGTCGGAGAGTCTTTAAGCAAATAAACAAAAACAATAAGATCATTTCTCGGCTTACAGACAAGCTGGCTGACTTAGCTACAAGGGACGGCTTGATCTCCAGCATTAGATCCATTGCTGTTGAGGTCGGAGTGTCTCTTGAATCCATCTGTGTTGTTGGAAACAATAGTTGGTTAGAGGTGATATTATCTCCCAACAGTTGTAAGGGAGAGGCTAAGAAGCTGATTAGATCAATACTAAGGTTGTTTGGGGTGTCCATTGACTTGATCCCACAGGGTCAAGGAGGAGGACCAATATACTCTCATTCACCATTGATAAATCAATCAAGAAGAAGTTCCTTCTAGAGTGGCTATCCTGTGGTCTGCCATTTAAGAAGTTCCAGATTCATCAGGTAGTTGAGAGGTCCAATTGGAGGAACAAACCACTAATATTAGAACCAATCACTTGTGGTGGATTCCTAGTTATTGGTTTTATTCCACCAGAGGAAGAAGAGGCTCCCATAAATTCAAAGTTGTGTCATACAATTTTGTTAAAACACCACTACTAGGGTACCTGCTGACCATCTCTATAGATAGTCAATATGGCACACCCTCTTAGTGCGGAAGCGGCTGAAGGCTGGGCCAGGATATCTGCTTTATCTTTTGAACCTGGGGAAAATCCGACGCAGATATTCGAAAAGGTTAAGGCTGCTCTAGCTACTATCAAATCAAAAGAATCATGGGTCATAGAGGCTTTTGGTTACACTGGATTTGATGTGGCTAACATCGCCTTAAGATCATGAAGTCTCTTGATCTAGGCGACATTGTGATATGCTGTGTTTGCGGCATAATGAGAGGCAACAACATAACTAGAATCATTGATTCCACTTCCTCTGCTGAGGCTGTTGCCAAATTGAGAGGAATTGTTCAGAAAGTAGGTCTGAGAGACAAAGCTGCCGGGAAGACAAACAACACCACTCTGTCTCGCATAATAATCTGCTTCCCGGAGGTAACTGCAGCCATATTCCGAGACATCCCAAACATCCCTAGTGCTGTGACACTGGATCAGCTTCAGGTGGCTACAAAAGTCAACCCATTCCCTTCCATCGCTAGATCTTCTGGTCTAGCTTGCTTCTTGCCGAAGGAACACCCACAGACTCAGCACATCCTGAATGCATTTTTCTTACCGAACATGATGCTTTCTGAGGTGATAAATCAGAAGAATGATTTGTGGACCCGGACTGATAAGGCCACAAGAGCCTCTCAGTCAAAGGTCTACCTCCTGAACGCCCTCAACTCTCCACTGTTCAGTGAGCCTGAGAGGGAAGTGTGGTCTCACCAGCTTGGTCTCACTACCAAGAGAAAGGGTGGTGAATTTACCACTCTGTGGACCTCAGCTGCAGATGCTTGCAAGGCAATCCTTGACAAGGATTATGGTGTAAGCTTCTGACTAGAAGAGCACCCGTTTCTAAGGACAAGCCAAGCAAATCATGATCTGCTTGGTGCATTAGAGACTTGATCCAAAGAACACTGTAGTTCTGTTATAATCAAGAATCAAGCAAATTATATAAATGTAATCTCCTTAGATTTTATCTATATTGAATCTTTAAAATTATCTAAGCTAATACATCTTCTATATTTTTGTCATGTTGAAGTAATTGCTAGTAAAATTCACTTCAATAGTTTTATTATTATAACTAGCTTTAACCCGCGGCTTCGCTCGCGTTCAGTAAGTTTTTTATTGTAGATTCCTACTTTGATAGCATGAGCGTCAAATAATAACATAACTAATGCTCGTCTATAATAGGTCTAAGGGTAGTTTATGCGTTATTATGTATTTTAATTCCCTATTTTACCATCTCAGGGGTTGAATTTTGGAAAACTAATACGCTCATTATTTTAATGTTCATGCAAATAAATGTTTTAACTGCTATAATAGGTTTACTCTTGACCGCAATGTCGCCTAAAGTTAAGTGATTATGTGGTCTACGGTAGAGCTTGCTATCCTAGAAGAAACCGATTCAGTCTCAATTTGGAAACACCAGCGTTGTAATCATCATGAAAAATCCATTCAGGCAACGTCTTAGAGTATCTCTCCACTTAGTTTGTGAACGCCTTTCACAGCCTAGGCGTTATTGTAACAAAAGTAGTCCGTCAAAGCTTTTCGTTATAGTCTTTAGAGCATGTCTAAAGTCCGTACAAAATTTTATCCACTATTACGTACCTAGTATGAATTTGAAAAATATCCTTCTTTCTTGTTTGCTTCATAAAATATAAATATACTTACATTTTCACACATGTAAATACAATGTCTCCTGTGCGTAATATTATTTATAATATATAAAATTTTCATACCCACTTTTCATACACTTTCTTTGGGATTAAATTTAGGAAAACTCTGTTTTACATAGCTCATTATTTTTCCGTACTCATATCCTACAAAGCTTAAAGCAAATATGTCACAAGAAATAAAAATGTTCACACAAACTTTTTTCCCTTATTTTACTACATTAGACGATGTATTTTGAAAAAAAAAACACTGAAACACATAACTCATTACACATATTAGCCGTACTCAATTTATACGAAATTTCATTCAAATATGTCCAAGGAATAAAAGTTTCATAATACACACTTTCATACATATTTTCTTTAGGCGTTGAATTTTGAGAAATCCGTCCTTAGTGAATATGTCTACGTCATAAAAAGAATACGTATGTGACAATTTAAGAATGTCATATTACCCTCTTATGGGTTACATTTTGGAAGTAAATGTACTCATAACTCATTATTTAGGCCGTACTCAATTTCTACAAAATTTGATGCAAATATGTACAAGAAATAAAAAGTTTCATAAAAACTATGATAGTTTACCCTTATGTCACCCCTTTGAGGGTTAAATTTTGATAAATGTTGTAATATGTACCTCGTGATGCTAGCTGAAATCAATTCATACGAATTTTGAAAAACCTTCCTTTGGTCGATGCCTACGTCATAAAAAGAATACGTGTGTGAAATTTTAAGTATGTCTTAAGGGTACGTCCTGTGCGTTATCATAAAACTTTCATCCCTATTTTAAAACCTAGAGAATGAATTGATAAAAAATGTACTACGTAAGTCATTATTATGGCCGTACTCAACTCTTACAAAATTTGATGCTAATATGTCCAAGGAATAAAAAGTTTCATACAAACTGTCAAACCTTATTTCACCCCTTTCACGGTTGAATTTTAATAAACACTGTAATACATACCGCATGATATTCCCCAAACTTAATTTATATGAAATTTCATGCAATTATGTCTTAGGAATAATAAGTTTCATGCAAACTTTCATCCCCTATTTCATCTCTTTAGGGGTTGAATTTTGAGAAACCCTCCCTTGGTGGCTGCCTACTGCCTACGTAATAAAAATCATACGTGTGTGAAAAAATTAAGTAAGTCCTAAGGGCTTGTCCGGCGTGTTGATATTTATAAAACGTTCATCCCCTATTTAAACCGTTTTAGAGGTTGAATTTTGAAAAAAAATATGATCATAACTCATTATTTTGGCCACACTAAATACCTACGAAATTTGGTGTAAATATGTCCAAGGAATAAAAAGTTTCTCTACAAACTTTCATCCCTTATTTCACCCCTTTGAGGGTTGAATTTCGATAAACGCATTAATACTTACCTCATGATTTTAGCCAAACTCTATTTATATGAAATTTCATGCAAATATGCCCAAGGAATAAAACGTTACGATACAAAATTTCATCCCTTATTTCTCCCCTTTGAGGGTTGAATTTCGATAACCGCTGTAATACGTATCCCATGATTTTAGCCGAACTCAATTTATATGAAAATTCATGCAAATATGCCAAAAGAATAAAAAGTTTCATACAATCTTTCATCCCCTATTTCACCCCCTCGAGGGTAGAATTTATCAAAATCCTTTCTTAGCGGATGCCTACGTCATAACATCTACTTGTGTGCCAAATTTCAGCCTGATCCCTCCAGTGGTTTGGGCTGTGTGTTGATAGATCACTATGTCAGTCAGTCAGTCAGTCACCTTTGAGTTTTATATATATAGATTAAAAAAAAAGGACAAATGACATAAATATATCTCAAAATGTTTCGTCTTCTAACTTTCCTTATTCTGATATCTTTCACTTTAGGAGTTTCATCTCTCAATTCTGAGATAATCCTCCACATGGCGACTCCATTATTCAAATCTCTTCACCAATAATGCGGGGTGCATTGGTAGATCAATATAACCATCAAGCGTTAATTATCAAGATTAAATCCCCGACCAAGATAATAACCGACGTAATTAAAAGAATCGAATTCCGTGCTATGGACCCAGATCTTTCCATAAGTCTTAAGAAGATATTCGGAAGTTTAGAATCTCACTATCAAAAGCAATTTACCGCAATATTATCTCTTCATCAGGAATTGATCGCTACTCCCTATCCAATGGAAGTTCAAGAAGGGAGCGGACAAATAATTGACATCTCTCAATATAAAAGACAGAAGAGAAACATCTGGGTCCGAGTCCTAACATTCCTAAGAGCTGTTAGGCCTGCAGCGCGAATTGCTGGGAAACTGACTAAGTACGGCAAGTTCACGAAAGGC
This sequence comes from Ectropis grisescens, assembly GCA_017562165.1. NCBI lineage: Eukaryota > Metazoa > Arthropoda > Insecta > Lepidoptera > Geometridae > Ectropis > Ectropis grisescens. The sequence continues at coordinate 10,685,561 of CM029780.1, read as the reverse complement.
ATCAAATATGCAGGGTATACAGCGTCTGCCGCTGTCTTTGCGTACGAAATGGCTGATATATTCGGTGCAATCCCTGATGCCAGATATGATGAAGTATCAAGACAATTAGAAGAACTCCATAAGGCTCGTACAGAAGATTTGATACTCATGCGTAATATAATACTTTTCACCACGGGTCTCCATTCTAATATCAAAGACGTAACTCTTCAGCTAAGTGAAGTTATTTCCGAAGCATTTGACCGCTATGAGATTTACATAAAGTCATCACAACTTCTGAACTCTTATCTACAACAACTAAACATAAACCTCGTCCTTGTAAGGTTGGGAAGTATACCCTCTCATCTGATCACAATAGAAACACAGAGGAGATGGATAGAAAGTAAGATCCCTAATGAGCTCCTCTCTGACATTAGTTCTATTACTCCTCACCTCAAGATTAACCTTAAAGCAATCGATGAAAGTAGGGCTCAGGTAATTCTATCTGTAGAAGTTCCTGTAGTTGATACAGACTTTATATTACTTAACTTTGTTAGTTGGGAACCTGAAGTTATTGTTGGCGGCATCTGCTATTCGTCACCAAAATCCAATCTTTACCTGGCTTTCAAAAGGAACCTAGGGCCTGGTCCAGTAAGAAATCCTCTACTTATAGATCCTGAATCGTGTACGACTGGAGGATTTCTTATGTGTGAATCAGACTCAATTCTCAATGAGTTTCCAAATTTAACAGCGAACAAAATCTGTACCAGACGACGACGAAATATCCGAAACAAAAGGCAGCCTGAGGATCTTTATACATTGGCTCGTCACCCAACATATGAGATAGGAGAACTCGTCGGAAGAATCATAAAGAAAGAAGAAAGGGTCGAAAAAGCTGAGTCAGAGCTGGAGGACTTGAGAGCTAAAATTGAAGAACTTATTAAGTAGTCATCGGAGAATGAATCCAGATCTCGGGTCCTTTTAGAACAGGCAAAGAGGGATGATAATTTATTCAAAGGTATATTCGTCCTTGTAACCGTTTTCGGCCTATTGGCAATAGGATGGATAATGTTTGTCATTTATAGGAGAGTAACCAAAAAGAGAATTATCCGATGTCAAGAGGAAGAGATTGGCTCTGATCGAACACCTCAAGGCAACAAAGGAGATAAGGCGCCAGGAGGCAGAATACCCTTAGCTCTCGATAGGCACAATAGTTCCAAGTAAGTCAGATTGATCAATCAATTAATTAGGTTTAGAAAAAAAAAACGGTCATTTCAAAATTAAGCAAGAAAATGTTCTGATTTCCTTTTTTTTTTGGAATAATTAAATGAGGATGTTTTCAATCAACTATTCTTAAAAAAAAAAATTCACAATCAAACATTTTCATTTAATCGCAACAATTGATTTTTTTTAGGAGCATACCGATGTATCTACTACTGAAGAAGAACCACAACAGTTGAACTCTAGTGTCGATTCCTGTGCCACAGCTGCTGAGGACGAAAGGAGTAATGTTGAAGACCTGCCCCAAACTTCTGGGGGCTTTGACAAGGTAATAAAATATTATTATTTTTTAAGCTTTTTTAAAAAAGTGACATGAAAATCTATTAATTGAACTTGTATTTTCATTTATATTTGTTTTCTTCCATTTTTACTCAAAGAATGATTTAAATTCTTTTAGGAGCAGTCGACATCAACAGCATCGACATCAAGCACAATTATTTGTCTTTTTTGTGACCACCGCCAAAAAAGATGTGGAAAGAAGCTGGTTAATCTTACTTTCCCTAAAAGTAAAGGTAAAGGACAAAGTACCACTACAGATCAAAAATATCGCAGAAAATTTAAGCGATTCGGTGATTCTCTCAAACTTCAACATCAAACTATCGCGTACCATCGGCCTTGTTACGCACTGTATCAATCGGAAAAAGCGGTCCACTGAAGAATCTACCGATTCCACGTATAGTAAATATCGACAGTTACATCAGTTGGCCTTTCAATCCATATCAAATTTTATTGAGACAGAAATAATTGAAAACAACAAAGCTCAATTATTTTTAAGATACCAAGCTTTATTGTTAGAGTTTGGAAATCATGAAATTGATTTCGATGATATTCAAGATTACCGATGTGAAACCTTGCAAAAAAAGTTAATGAAGAAATGTGGTAATCTTATTACGATTGAAGCGTCAATGGGAATACGTAACAAAAAATTTGTGTACAAAATAGACACGGACGTTTCTATAATGGCTAACAATTTAAAATTTTTGGAGACAAGAAATGATTATGAGTTTGAAAATGTAGCATATTATTTGAGAGGCTGCATTAAAAATATAGATTGTCATCAGCTTTCTCGCAACGTAACTGCTGATGATGTTATTCGTGGAGAATGTGACATTCCTAAGCAATTAAGGGCGTGTAGGCCGTAATTTTGAATTTTTAAAACAACTTTAAGACCTTTAAAATAGTGTATTAAACTCTGAAAAAAATATATGTATTAGTTAAGGATCTAATCTAGTGCAATTCGCAGTCAATAACACGATTTAATGAATTTTACTTGATAGAAAAAAATCCCAAAGTTTCAAACTTTTCAAAAGGTTTTTTCAAGTTTATGACTAAACTAATGATCTTTTTTACTAAATTTTTGTACTCAACGAAAGCCACTAAAAAGTTATAGATGCTTTCGCAGAGTTTGACTTGATAAAAGTATCAGTTATTCACTATGTTTTAATATCTACCATATATATAGCGCGCCGTTCGGCAGGCCTGATCAGTCGCGTTTCGGCGCTCACGGACGACGGGCCTATGCTTGATTTTGCAATTTTGACAACCAATAAATTTTAAATATTACGATCATAGTGCCACAGTATAACAATATCAGTAGGTATTACTAGTGAAGCACGCTATGATCTTGATTTTTGATACCGTTTTCATTGGAATTGCAAATAGACGCTGATACTAATTAGTACGCTGTTTACTTTATGTTGTAGACCAATAGGGAGTCTCAAAAAACTGACGTCGATAACACATCAGTAAAAATTCAATGCAGATGCAATGGAAAATAGATTAGTATCGGTAAAATATTCGTCCGTCAAATCAGAGATCGGGATAAGGAAATAATGAGAGGGGGGAAATCCCCTGCGTAAATCCCCTAATATATGCCATTTAGTTAAATTCTTTGGTAGTAAGGTACTTAGTACTTGGGAGAAAAGTCCTCACATACGGATTTCACCACTTTGGAAGAGATTCTTGCGCAAACTATTCAATTTAGAAAAAAAATGTTAGGAACTTCAATACAATTTTTGAACACCTATCCATAGATACACTTAAGGTTTTGATAGATTTTTTTTTATTTTTTTCCAAGTTTGTGACACCACCAAAATTTGTTGTTTTTTCGTTTTTTGTATGAAACTGTTAATATTGTTCATAGAATACATGTACTTACCAAGTTTTAATAGTATACTTCTTATAGTTTCGGAGAAAAATGGCTGTCACATACGGATGAACAGACATAACGTATATTTTAAAATTTGTCCCCGAATCCCTAAAAACCCAACTTCGTTCATTTAAAACTTATTTAAAATGAAATTTAGACACTCGACCAAATTAGATAAGAAGGCAGTAAAATTACTCGTAGAATTTAACTCTGTACTAAATTTCCGATTCGTATTTTTCGGTTTAGAATCATTTCCTGAGCATAAAATTACAAAATAATAACAAATCCAGGTGGAGCTTCAAGCGCCAGCTCGAAAAAAACGTTTTTTGGCCAATATTCCGAAAAAGTTATAAAGCCTATTATTATTGTAGAAAATAAAATTTCCCATCTTTTGTTGCCAGTAAACTTTTTTCGAACTTACCGATTACGATTTATTATGTCCAATTTAATGATAACAATGTATAAATAAGATGTGAATTCCGTTCCCAGTAGCATAAACATGTCTCTTTTTACCGGAATGGAAGAAGGGTTATGTTTTTCGCGCGTATCTTTATGTTTGTAAAACTTTTATTTCCACATATCTTCCAAACGGCTGGATGGATTTTGGTAACTAAGATATTCTAAGACTGGTCTCATTCGCCAAAGTGTCCATAGACTCCTTAGATAGTAGGTAATATTTTTTACGTGTAGATTTTTTGTAGTCGGTTTTAAATTAAAGTAATTCTATCATATTGCTCGTTGCTCGAATGAACAGCACCGTTCATCATCATGATTGAAGAGTTGAACGAAGAGTTTGGTCTCCACTTTTGTAATAAGAACAACTAAGCTGTGAAACGCATTGCCAGAGTGGGTTTTTGTCGAAGGTTCGATCCTTGGGGTTACGATGCGGTACACTGTGTTTGTTTCTATTAGAGAAGCAAGTTCCATCGTAGACCACATCATTTTCATCCACTATTTTCGGCATCATCACAACCGTATCATTAAATGGCCTATAAATCGTAAACGGTAAGTTTTACAAAAAAAGTTAAAAGCAACAAAAGATGCAAAATTTTATTTTCTACAATTGTTGTCAAAATATATAGTTTCCAAAATATCGGCTAAAACAGTTTTTTTCAATTGGCGTTTGAAACTCTACCTGAATCTGTGAGCATTTTGTAATTTTATGCTCAGTAAGTGATCTTTACCTCATAGAAAAAAATTGGATTAGAAATTTAGTGCAAACTTGGCCAAAAAACCGTCTATATTTACTGGCCTTGCATTACGTTTCACCACATTTTTTAAATTTTTTTGACGAACTTGTGAATTATTAGGAAAAATTTTAAAAAGGTGCATGAAATTTTAAAAGCCGTTCTCAACTTATAGTGTGACCAAAAAAGAAAAGGTTGAGTTTTGTATACCTACGAGTATAGATAAATTTAATATTTATTCGTTTATATAGCTACAAAACTCTTATCATAAACAAACAAACGTAAACAAATCTTGAACAAAAAATGAGTTTAAATTACATAGTCCAATATTTTAATGTTATTTCTGCACTGTGGCACCGATTCCGCGGTCGGTGACGGTCGCGAGAACAAGACAGCGTTAAATGCCTACTTTGACAGAATTACCTGGCCTTAATAGATTTTATGCGAAATCTTATTGAAGAACCTAATCATTCTGATGAAGATTCGAACGGACTGAAAGCTAAAATAACGTCAATATGTAGTGACGTTATTTATGCTGTCACTAGGGGTGCATGTAAGCCCGCAAAAAAGTTTATCTCTTGAATTGGCAGTAGTCTTTAACCAACTCTAAGCAAGTAATTACGATATTTAATAGGTATGGCCATACAATTGGATCTAATTTGGCAGAAGAATTGGAAACCGAAATGACGTTTACATCGATCCAAGATAACAAAGTTATACCAAAAGGCATCACTGCACCAAATGGACACAGCACCCATGTAGCGTTCGATAATTTCGACCGCTTCGTTGACACAACTTCTGGAAAGGACACTATGTACGACACAGTTGGCATTATTTATCAATTCTCTAATAATGGAACTGATAATTTTGATGATGGTGAAGCTACAACTTCACCAGCGCCTCAAGTAAATGACAACAAAAATGAAGAAGGGCCTACCCACAAGAGAAGGCGTTTCAATGAAATATCACGAGAAATTCGACCATATTATTCGAAACCTAAGGCAAGTATGCAGCTGATTACTGTAGATTCGTTTACCAATACAACCGAGTTACAGAAATAGCTACAGATAAAGATTTATTATGGATAATGTCGTTATCAAGAATTGATTCTGTTCCTATGTGGTTGGGTTATAACTGTATGATATTTTTGAACCACAGTGAGAAGCAAAGAGTTGAATATTTGCCTCCCATAAATTCATCACCAACGTCGTATGCAATAGTCAATGAAACATTAAACGTGGCTAAAGAAATCGCTGAAAAATGTCAGCAGCCAGAAATTATTGTGGCATATGATTTAGCGATAGCAAAAATGGCTATGCAAATTCAAGAACAAGAAAAACCGCTATACAATAAAAAAATTGTTAACTTGGGAGCGTTTCACACAGAGATGGCATTTTTTAGAGCCATCGGAAAATATATTGACTCCAGTGGATTAGTGAAAATACTGGTGCAAGCTGAAGTATTAGCCGGCGGCTCCATGAATAGCTTTTTGGACAGCAAGCATTTCAATCGTTGCAAGCGCTTACATCCGCTAACCGCCGCCGCATTACAAATATTACATTTTGAACAGTAGGTATTTATCGACGACTAATGTTACACTTGAGGCGATGGACGAACTGCTGCAAACGCAAATACAGAATGCATCAAATCAAACTGCTTATGACGCCAACGAAACAATCGAGTTACCAGATGTATTGAGTCGAATTGTTAACGGTTATAAAGAATTCTGCAATCAGACTTCAATCGGAGAAAAAGGGGAAAACTGCTCAATTTTATTACCAGTACTGTGAGTTAATTAATTTATACCATCGGTTTTCCAGAAGTATCCGCACCAGTAACTTTGAACTGTACGTGGACTGATTTTCAACATGGCTGATATATTTTTTGCGTTAAACCAGCCCAATTATGCCAGATGTCCTTGTTATATTTGATCAATTTAATCATTTTGGATACTAATAATTCATCTTTGGTGGCTGAATTTCGTCGAGGTGCCTTTGAAATTAAGACGAACTGCAGCGAATTTCGCTCGATTACCGGTTGACTTGGCGCTAGAGCTGTCAGATCAATGCTGATGCTAGCAATCAATTGGCTGATAATCTTGCTGCGGACTCAATATCTGCACGTCAAAGATGGGCACTCAGTCATAGCACGAGGACGAAGATATTAACATCTATCAAACAAAAAATCGGATTAACGAAAAAAGATGATACTCACTCATTCCAACGAAGTTAAATTAATCAGTAAAGAGTATCATTAAAGCAATAAAATGTACGATGAATCCATTTGATGACACTATTGACAAAGACACATTATTCAACATTTCAACCGGTAAAGCTGCATCGAAAGAAGTTTTTCTGCTGAACGTAAAAACAGCAGGCTCTCAACAAAAAATAAATTTTATCTCGAAATGCTCTTCAACTCCCGGAAGATTCGATAAACCAATAAAACGAAATAAAATCTGCAATTTTGCTTCTCAATGTATGACTAAAGTCTTGAGTACCAAAGACAAGAACAATAAAGTATTGTTGAAAACGGAACGAGACGTATTTGGGCGACTTTTGGCAATAAGTCTAAACAAAAAAAATCTCGAATTTTGCCTAACTTTTCCACTAGCACCATTACCCCTGCTCTTTTGCATGTACTGGAGAGATGTTAAAACTTCGAAATCAACGTTAGCAAAGGTTTTGAAATCCAAAACTAAAATGGTTGAGCCAACACATATCAATGTTGAAATAATAGATGGTTTTTATTACTTGCATGTAATCGGAGCTTCTATAGCTCAAACTTTTGATAAAATTGCCGAGTCAATACTCATAAAAATATGTTCTACAAACGCGACAGAAATACATTTAATTTTTGATCGCTACTTATCACTGTCAATCAAAGATTCCGAACGTGAAAGCAGAAAAGAATTCGATATTCCGTACAAAATATCGGGACCTCAGAAAACTACAGCAAAAATTTTTTTGCAAAGCCTTAAAAATGATCGCTTTAACGAGGCTCTGGTGATGTTTCTGGCTGATTATTGGCAAAACGACAATTTGGTAACGATAATCCAAAACAAAAAAATGTTTTTAACCGTCGACCATCACTGTTACTTTTATCAAGTTCAGGAAAATTCCGTAAAAAAACTGAAGAAACTAATTATGAATGTCATCACGAAGATGCAGATACAAGGATTATTTTCCATGCTTCTAAAGTGGAACCAGGCTCAAGAGTTTTAATAAAGCCTCTGATAATGACGTTTTGATTATTTTGTAAATATGTACAAACTTATCGGATCAGAAATTTGGCTTGCCAGTTCAGCTACAATAAAGAGTAATAATCAAACTGTTGATTGTATTAATCGCCCCGATTTAGCGTTGGAGTTAGGAATTAAATTATGCCAAAGTCTTCCAGCATTCCATGCATTTACAGGTTGCGATTACACGGCAGCATTTTATAACAAAGGGAAAGTAAAACCTTTTCAGCAAATTTTCAAATAATGAAAAATATCAAACAGTTTTTGCGTCATTAACAGATGCTGCTGATATTTTCATTGGTGAAAAATTTACGTCTAGTATGTATGGTATCAGGAACTGTACCGGTGTGAATGATGCGAGACATTGTATTTTTTTGAAAAATTACTGAAGAAAGCTTTTTTTTTTACTTTATAGGTTTACACTTGACCGCCATCTCGCCTGATGTTAAACGATGATGCGGTCTACGATGAAGCGTGTTTACCTAGAAGAAATCGATTCACTCTCGATTTGAAGACACAATGATTGTAACTATTGGGAAAACCCCTCTCAGGCAACGTATTCCACAGCCTAGACGTTCTTATCACAAAAGTAGAGTCAAATCTTCGTACAAATCAGTTGCACACTCTCCGAAGTGTATCCGATAAAAAACCGATAAGCTTGCAATTTTCCGGCGATGTTCGAGACTTTGCAGTCTTTTTCGCACGAGAATGTCATTGCCTATGAGCCTTTTGGCACGTCTCTCGATCGATTCCAGAGCTTCCAGCTGATACTTAGCCGATCCATCCCAAAGGTGCGAGCTCTCCATACGTCTCTCGATCGATTCCAGAGCTTCCAGCTGATACTTAGCCGATCCATCCCAAAGGTGCGAGTACTCCATACAGGAAAGCGAGCACTTTTTGAAAAAAATAAAAGGCTTCGACTCCAACTCCATACCACCATGCTGGATATCATTAACTCAGAAAATTTTACGAACTATTTTCGTAAATTCCATGTGGCTTAATGCAACGGATCTAATATGCGTTGGCGTTGGGTCTTAGATGAATATTTAAAACCAGTAGGATTCATTGGGGATCATACACCTTTAAAGATAGAGGACATTGTCGAAAAAACTGAAACTGAAAATGATGACAAAGAAGATTCAGAAGTTGGAGATCACAGTTATATGTCCGACGACTCGGAACCTGAATAATTTAAAAAAATAATGTTTTTAATTTATTTTCAATAAACAGAAGTATTCTTTTAATTGATGTTTTTTTATTTTGGTTCCTAATAATAAAGATAAAATTTGCCAAATTAGTAATATATATGTATTACTGTCTTACTCTACTAAATATGTGTATATACTTTAGTGTCACATAAAAAATATACATAGATAAATAATTATTTGATTAAAAATTAAATAACTATTTCTTTATATTAATAATAAACTACTCCAAAATGATGCACAGCATATACGAGTCTATCGCTATCCTTTTCATTTCCAAGCACAAATAGCATGCGCACTCTCTTTCTTTAAAAGGGCGGACTTTAAACAGCTACTATGCTGTGTCCTTTTCTACCGCATGGGATGGTTGGTTTGGGACCTCTCTCTCGCACACATTCACTCGCAGCGATATTTTATTATTTAAAATTCGACAACCCTAATTCGAGACTGATTTTTCGCAGGTAACTCTATACCACCGTGTTCATAATAAAATAATCTATCATTTTATTTAAGTTTGATTCAATAATCAGACCGTTGCAAAATGCTAGTATAGATTTACCTGTTTACACCTGGCAACCCGCTAGTTGTGACCGGAAAAAAATAGGCAACCTAACGTTTGCATATTCTATGGGCTTCAAACTTTCGATTGGCATCGAATTTAGTTAATGATCACACCGGTGGAATGTATAAAAAAAATATTTTATTATTAATTAAAAATACTCTGGACTGAAATTTGTTAGGCAACCCATATAAGATATATTTATTGGCATATTAAATAATATATAAAAAATACGTTTCATTAAATAAGCATCTCGGTGAAGGTTGTATAGCGGGATTCTATACTATACACTAGCATACCTTTAGCAAGGTACCTAAAAGAACAAGCCACTGATTTGTGTGGAACAATACGCAAAAACGAAAACTGCCCCGAGAAGTGGTTCACCAACGTTTTGGCCAAATTTCTGTACAGCAGAACAACTTTGCGACCATCCCAAAATGGCATGATAAACGAGATGTGTTTATGTTGTAGACGTGTCACGACCATGAACTGCGAATGTCCACTGGTTATAGGAGTTTTGAAGCCAACTATGGTGCTGACCTACCGTCAATCCGCGGGGCATTGGTGTTTTATTCCCAATTCACTGCTCATACGTCTGCAAAATATTAAAGACGTAGCTCTCACGTCCAGTCTACAAAACCCCATTCAAAAAGAATAGGCTCGTGCATTATTAATAATGCACGGACTTCAAAGCCACAGACAAAAATGTACAGTATAATGCACGGACAGGCAACGTGTTAATACGTGTTTCTTACCAAGCAATGAAAATCAGTTGCGATCCGTAATGAATGAGATGTCATTGGTTTACGGCGACTCTTGCCCAGGAAAAACCATGGTGTACAAGTGGCACACTTTATTTAAACAAGGAAGGGAATCCCTTGAAGACGACCCGAGGCATCGCGGTGACCACGCCAGAAGTTATCTAAAAGTCGAAAAAATTGTACTCAACGATGCTCGACTAAAGAAGAAACAACTCGCAGAGATGGTTGGAGTATCAAATACAACCATTTTTAAAATTTTGGACGATCATCTTGGCATGAATAAGATCAGCTCAAGATGGGTGCCGAGAATGCTCACGCTGCCGCAAAAACAGCAGCGCGTACAATGTTCACGTGCATTTTTGGATCTCTGTAATGAAGACAAGGATGGTGTTTTGAGCCGAATCGTAACTGGAGACGAAACTTGGGTTCATTATGAACCTGAGTCGAAACAAGACTCCATGAAGTGGCATAAAAAGGGCACAGCACCTCCCAAGAAGTTTAAGGTCCCACAATCAGCTGGGAAACTCAAAGCAACGGTCTTTTAGGACTCAGAAAGAATATAATGGGGGGGTTGCAACCCTCGATCATTTCTCCTTGTCGCATGATTTTTGTACGGCATTGCGAAATAATGGATTAAAAGAGGTATTAAAATGTATACCCTTCCCATCCATGTATAATTTACATAATGGTACAAATGAGAATTCTAATTTGAGTACTCGCAGTAGTTCCATCATTTCATCTTTATGCATAAATGGAACTAACGCGAAAAAACATACGCGGTAGTACCATCATGGAACTAGTGCGATTGAACCAAATCAATGGACATTATTGTTAGATGAAAAGCAAATACTAGAAGGAATTAAAAAAAATTACACAGGAGTGTAACTTAGTGAACCAAATATTTACATAAATTTAATATTTAATTTATAGATTATAATTACACTACTATCCACTGTTTAACCGAATGTAGTCGAAGATACAATTGAACATACCAACAGAGCATAGACTTATTTTTGCATTTAAGTTGGATTATACTATGGTTTTGTTATTTGTAATACATCAAATCATTTATACTTGATATGTACAAGTTACAATAAATTTATAATAATTGTTTCATTGTCGTACTTATACGATTATTATGATAATATATTCATACATTTACATTGGTTATTCCGAAACAAGAGTTCTTGATATTTCGCCACAGTACTATGTACCGTTTATTCACTACATAACCGTTAATTGTCTCCATAAAATGGTGCCCTTTGACGGAATAACTACAGTACAATTGTTATTACAAAAACGAATAATTTTAGCAATATAATATTAACAATAGTATAAAATTAGCCAATGTATCACATTATGATTAATCGAAACAAACGCAAACATTAATACGTGAATAACATGAATAAGTAAAACAATAAATATACCAATATACCATACGTAATTAGTGATACTGCTGTAGTAGACAATCATGATAATATTCTGAAAAATGTAGTTCTGAGAGCCGGTAGCAAAATTTGGGTACCTATTTGAGGCAAACTGAAAACTTATCTCATGTCTCTACCGAAAAATTATGAAATCTCAGTTTTAAAAGCCACCCAAAATCTGCCACCAGCTCTCGGACTATAATTTACACAATGTTTGAGCGAGCTTCTTTAGTTCATAATAAAGAAGTATAATTTTCAATGAAATAGTAACTTCTCAAGACCATCAAAAAACGTAGACAAATACCGTAGAACCTTACAACATTGCCCTCGGAATACAACTTTGCCCAAAACCAAAAATTAACTAAAAGTAGTTGTAGCCCATTCATTTTTTTTAATGGCAACATTTTTCAACATTTCGTGCAATCTCTGACATATACATGGCAACACAAACTATCCGTTGTGTTCCTAACTTCACTCAGTTGACTCTCATCATTTGTCAAAGTAGAGGTCTACGCAGGTGGTGCCAATTTTGTTGTTCGTGTTGGTTGAACCGTGCTGAATCCAAAAGAATTATTGGAGGTGAGTTTAAGTTATTGTGCTCATAACTGATTAAATAGCGATTAATTTTGTTCTGGTTTTACCGTTTTAGCTTTCTTTATTACGCAAAAATTCAAGTGGGCAAAGTTGTAAGCAACTGTGTAGCAAAGAGTTTGCAACATTGCAAACCCTAAAAATGGTGTTAGGGTTGTCACTTTTTCAATCTGGAAAATATATAAATACAGATATGGTTTTTAATTTTTTATTGTAGGTAAAGATTGTGAGTCATATTTGTACTTACCTTTGATGGCTTAGATTTGCAACTAGACTCAATAGGTGGCGCTGCGCTTAGGTTTTACTAATTTTATGACAACTTTTTAGTAGATCGTAAGGAGTGGTAAGGAGGCCTTTGCCCAGCAGTGGGACAATATACCTAACCAAAAAGTATTTGGCAGGTCTGCTAGTTCAAACACTTTATTATGTGAATGTAAGCTAAGTAAAAGTATTCCTAGATAGGATTTTGGCGGAAGATAGATTAGGTATTTTTCTTCCGAGTGGTTGAAAAATAAGTTATTTTAATAAAAATATAAAAGGCATACATAATTTAACGAAGAGGTGATTTAATGGAAATGGCCCTTTACTTACCTTTACGTTTCCCTTGTATCGTGGGTCATTTTAGATGCATTACAAACACAAACACCTATAAACCAACTATTTGCTTTTTACATTACACAAAATGAAAATAAATGTCCCTACTTAGTTTTTTTTACCTACAGGATGACCAAAACAACGAGAAAAAAAAGCCGAAGACGTGTAGGTGCACGACCGTACAAAAACTACTCAAAAGAGATGTTGGACTTGGCGGTACAATATATAAAAGAAAAAAAAATGTCATCAAGAGAAGCCGAACGCCAGTTCGGCATACCGCGGCGCACGTTATTAAACAAACAAAAAGAGAATCACCCAAAAAATGTAGGGAAACCTACATTGTTATCCGAGGAAGAAGAGGAAAACATTGTTAAAGTTATAGTTGCAGCAGCGGACTTTGGTTGTCCTCTAACGAAGCTGGATTTAAGGCTGGTAGTCCATGATTATTTAAAAAAAAAATGGTCGTGACGAAATCTTTAACAATCAACCTCCCGGAAAGCAATGGGTAGAATGTTTCATGGAAAGGCATGAATCAAAACTGACAACGAGAAGTTGTCAAAATATAAAATTGGCTAGAGCTGAAAAAACAGTGGACGAATTCATTGAATATTTTAACAATTTGGAAGAAACACTCAAAGATATTCCTTCAACACATATATTAAATTTGGATGAAACCAATTTGAGCGATGATCCGGGCGTATCCAAATGCATTTTTAGGAGAGGAATTAAATATCCTGAGCGGGTTTTGAATTCCACAAAAGGTGCTATTTCATTGATGTTTACAGCAACAGCTGCTGGCCAAGTTTTACCTACTTATGTAGTGTACAAAGCTGAATGTCTTTATTCTGAATGGATTTCTGGAGGCCCTCGAGATACGCGCTATAATCGAACAACGTCAGGATGGTTCGATTCCGCCACTTTTGAAGAATATTTTAAGACAGTTGTCGTACCATGGGCAGACAGTTTACCTGGAAAAAAGGTGGTTATATGTGACAATCTATCCAGTCATCTCAACGTCACCGTTATTAAGCTTTGCGAGGAACACAACATATCTTTCGTATTTATACCCACGAACTCCACACATCTTAAACAGCCTCTTGATGTAGCTTTTTTTGCTCCCCTAAAAAAGGCTTGGCGAAAAGTCCTACTTGAATACAAAATGGAAAACCCTAATCAAACTGCTTTAAATAAAAATCATTTTCCAAAAATGTTGACAAATTTGATTAATAGTATAAAACTGAAAGAGGCCAAAATTATCCAAAGTGGGTTCAAGCCACCGGAATATTTCCATTAAACCCACGTCAAGTTCTTCAGCGAATTCCTGAGTTTGCTGACAATATTGGAAATTATAGTGTAGATTCTACATTACTGGATTATTTAAAAAATGTGCGACAACCGAAACCAGTCTCTGTAAGTCGTAATAAAAAAGTGACCGTGGAACCTGGAAAACCAGTAACGATTGATGACTTCTATCACATTCTAAGAGAGAAAGAAGCAGCTGTTGCAAATAAGAAATCACAGAAAAAAAAATAATACGGGAGTGAAAAAAAAAACAAAAATAAAAAAAATCTAAAGAAAAAGAATGAAAATGAACAAGAGTTGTCGCAACTCATTGACGCTAACGAATTTATACAAAGTGATGGTAAAATGGTTAATAGCATTGATCATAACAACTGTTCTGATATTTTTCCAGAAGAAAACTATTTAGTCAATCACTTTTTTGGGCAAGATGTCGTAACCAAACTTCTCGACTTTAAAGACATTACCGAGCATCACAACAGAGAAGTTATAAACAAAGAGTTAAAAAAGAACTACAAAGAAATCGGTGTTTACCTGTCAGACGATGAAACGATGAGTATTATAAAACCAGACCAAAATAATGAAATAAGTTTTTTGGACGAAGTTACGGGAGAAATTGTAAAATCATCTTTTCAAGGAAGACCAACAGCTCCACCCAGTTTGGCTCCACCAAGTTTGTCTGTCCTTTGTACGAAAAATATCAACAATCTTTTGGGCTCCGCCATACAAGAAATTTTTGATCAGTCATCAAATGTATGCATATTAAGTAAATTTTCTAAGAAAAAAGACGTTCAAAACATGTCATTTAGGGCAAATACTGAAAATGATGTACCGTCATGTATAAAACCAGGTACAATATCGGATAGCCAAAAGTCAGAAAACTGTCTGACAAAAAAAAATCTCTAATGAAAAGGTAAGTGCTGATAACAAGATAACATGTCCCGAAAAAGTAAACAAAATTAAAAAAACTTCTAAGCGGAGCAGACATTATAAGACAATCAGCTCTGCAGATGAAATTAGCTCCTATGAAAAAACGAAAAGGAGTAAAACATGAAGTTAATATTTATGAAAAAAATACTAATGATGAACCGAGTACATCAATTGACGCAACAAGAAAGCGTAAACAAAATGATTCTATAAATTCAGAGAGTCAAAGAGTTCAGAAGAAAGTGACAAAATGCAATTTTTTTTACAAAATATGGTACTGCAAGTAAAGAAAGAGCAGAAGTAAGCAATAAGGTAACGAAGCGTGAAGAAAAGGCAAAATCAAAAAAGAGGGCTGTAAAAAAGAAGAAAAACTTTAAAATAGAAACAAGCTCCGAAATTTCAGATACTATGAGCATAGCAAACACAGAAGATTCATTTGATGCAACATTTGATGAATATCTCACGGCTTTTTGTGAAGAACAAAACGGGAAAGAAAATATGGATCCAGAATCAGATGTTGTACCATTTGGGTGCAGCGACATTCTATACTGCGCAGATAATAACTACCATAAAGATGATTGGATTGTTGCCAAGTTTGCAACGAAGAAGAGTCTGAAACACTATGTCGGACGCATTTTAAGAGTGAGTAACAATATTCCTACAGTCAAATTTTTAAGGAAAGTTAAAAATTCGAAAGGATTCGTTTTTACTTACCCAGATATAGATGATGTATGCGAAATGAACCACCCAGATGATATTCTTCTGATTTTACCTAAACCAAATATTTCTCGGCGCGGACAAATAATTTTTAACATAAATTTATGTGATTACAACATTCAATAAATCACATAAGTACATATAATTTACGACTGTTTATAACCAATGGCTTGCTAGATGTAAATGACATTAATGTCCTTGTTGATTAAGCCTACGAATTTCGATTCGAAGTTAAATTGTTTGATTGTAATTTTTTGGCGTATTGTATATTTGAATTTAAAATATTTTTGGAATAATAGTGTTATGCCTAATAGTCTTATGCTGATATACAAATATTTTACGTTTTTACTGTAGGATACAATAGCAATATTTTAATAGATTGGTCCAACTAAGCAACCCATGGCTTTTCAAAAATGTTCGTTTTGAGTTTTTGATTTAGACATTAAATAATTTTGTTATTTCTTAAAACCGTTATTTCAATGTTAGGTAGATTAAAAATAGCAAAAATTAGATAGCTTTTGAATTGCCTATTTTGGAAAGTATTGTTTGGACGTTAAAATAACTTCAGATGATTTAATGTTTTTTTGTTAAGTTAATATTATGTAAATCCGTTTATTAATTATTAAAATAAGTATCTCTAAAAAAAGTGATCTCTAATTATCCAAAGGTTAAGAAGTTGGATAACATGTATTATTGTTCATTCATAATTATAATTATAGTGCCACCAACTTAACTGTTCAGGTGGGCGAAATGGGAACTACCGTAAAACGGGGTAAATAGGTCCAGTTTTCACTTTCAATTGTAATTTTATCCTTCTTTCATTACTAGTAAGGTCTTTTCAGCTGGTTTTTAGAATGTGTGGTAAGCTCTTTTAGACTATAAATAGCTTTGTATTGCCAGAATATGGTCATATTTTGAGAAATTCCACAAAAAGTATGTTGGATTCCAATTTACCCCTGACGGGGATAATAGGAACGGCTGAGGGGTTATTGAGAATTTTGGCAAGGGCTGTCACTATCTATCTGTCTAAAATGGAATCATCATCATCATTATCAATCAGGAGATGCTCAAAAGAAAAATATCATAAAATCATAAGGGGGTATATTTTCAAAAGTTTCAAAAACATTGTATAAATAATAATAAACGACAACCTTATTATAAGTTTAATGAAAAAAAAACGTATTTTTATAGTAGATTGTTTTACCAAACAAAATAAAAAGTATTGAGTAACTATAAGTATCAGTCGGTTTATTCGTATTCACAGTCTTCATTTTCAATTATCAAATGTTTAAAATAATATTATACATGAGAAAAAATATCTGATAGGTAACAAAAAATATAATTAACTTAGATTTTCTTCTTTCAAATCAACGAAAATAGCGGTTGCAGTTCCCATAATAATTAACCTTATTATAATCAGAAATACAATCAGTTTTCTTCTGAAATTCTCAAAATACCTTCTTTATCTTTGTTAAAATGCAGAATTTATCATATTTGTTACAAACTAGGAACTGGTCCCATACGCATTTTGTAAAGTTTGCTTACGGTTTTTTTTTTCATTTAGGCTGATTCTATATTTATTGTTACTTACATTAGATATAAGCATTCAAAACCGTAAAATAAATTAATAAAACTGTTGT
Organism: Ectropis grisescens; assembly: GCA_017562165.1. Taxonomy (NCBI): domain Eukaryota; kingdom Metazoa; phylum Arthropoda; class Insecta; order Lepidoptera; family Geometridae; genus Ectropis; species Ectropis grisescens. Next base: position 10,668,007 of record CM029780.1, on the reverse strand, counting down.
AAGCGCTCCCCATTCATCTATTTGAAGTCGGGCCAGCCATTATTATGCAAAAATAAAAAAAAACTGAGAAATAACAAAAAAAAAACTTAAATATTCTTCTTTCAAATCAATTGCACAAATTATTATTTATTAATCTCTATTGTACCTATCTATTATTAAGATTAATCTTATAGTTAATCTTAACATGAAAATAATTTAATTTTCCTCTAAAATTTTTAAAATTTCTTCCCTGTCTTTGGTAAACTTCAGAATTTTTTTCCGCTTTGGAAGGGTCGAGTTACTTGTTATGCTGTTCTGTGAGGTAAGATTAACATATTTATTTTTCGAAGTCAATGGAATTGGAAGTTTAATGTCTGATAGTATTTCAATTTTCGGCTTTTGTATTTGAAGATTTACATTTTCCTTGGTATCATCTTGATTGTTTTGGTTCTCGTTATCAGATCTTACAATTATTTCTTCGCAATCAAAATTTTCAGAAAATACAATAGGCATTTCATCAATGGTAACATCAAAAGGGTCAGGAATCACCACATTATACTCACTATAATCATGTATCTCTAAACTTTTACTACATATTTTCAAACAGTGATTGCTGTTTACATCTTTGTTGTCGTTTTTAGTGTCAATTTTAGGTTTCGTTTTTTTGCCTATACCTTTTCCTTTTAAAGACATTACTTTTGGGGTCAACTCTTTTGTTTGCTTGATTATTTTTTTCTTTTTTGGTTTCACAGGTTCCTGGTCTTCATTTCTGTCTATTTCTTCAGCACTTACACTTTTTCCTGCAACTACTTCTAGTTTACTTTTTTTTGGTTCTCTAACATTAATTGACCCATATCGCATTTCTTTTAACAATTTCAAAAAACTCTCATTAACAGCTAATATTTTTGCCTCTTCGTCTTCGTTATTTTCTCGGAGAGGAAGCCTTGCTAAAACTTGACTAGGATCTATTGGGACAATGCCACATTTTCTAAATCCGGCTCTAATATTTTTACAGAATTCACGCTTAACTCATCCAAAAGCATTTTCAACAGTAGTGGAAAACACCCTTTTGAAACATGATTGTGTTCTCCCATCGTCGCTTTTTTTCCATTTCAGCAATAAGTGACGCCAAATCATTTTCATGGGTCTAAAAACAGCCACGTCTAAGGGCTGTGTAAGATGCGTAGAATTTGCTGGCAGAAAAATGAAATGGATATTGTTTTCCTGACACAGTTTTATAACATCAATAGATAAATGTGAGGACAAATTGTCTCCTATCAAAACTTTCTTGCCCTTTCTTTTCCAAAAAAGGTATTACTATTGTCTTTACCCAATCCTCAAAAATGTTACCGTCAAACCAGCCGGATAGAGACCTGTTATATCTTGCGTTTTGTGGTCCTCTTGTCGTCCACGAATCATACAAATGAGTTGCCTTGTAGACAACATAAGGAGGCAGAAAATAACCATCTGCTGTGGCTGACATCATTAATGATATTGACCCTTTTGAGTGATTTACTACACGTTCTGGGTACTTACATCCTCGTCTTACTATCACTTTCTTGCGGCCAGGATCATCTGTCAGATTTGTCTCGTCATAGTTAATTATATTCCCGATTGGGACGTTCTCCAAAGACTTTGCTAACTCGTCAAAATATCGTTTTATCATGTCTGGAGACACTGCTGCCCTGGATCTCTTAATATTCTGACATATTCTTTGTGATATTTTATTTGCGTGTCTCTTTAAAAATCCATTCACATAGTCAATACCGGGCATGTTATTTTTGAATATTTTGTGCTGTATATTCATAGAGTCTAGATATTTTTTTATTATATATCTCAGGTCTGTTGTATCTAAAGGGTAGCCCCAATCGCCGCAAATATTTAAATTTTCTACCACATACAATTCTTCTTCCTTAGTTAATGCTGTTGGCCTGCCATGGGGTTTCATTTCTCGATTTTTATGGCGGCATAGCACTGATTTTGCTATCCCATATTTTTCAGCCACAACACTTAAGCAGTTATTTGTCGACGTTATTTCATCCAGGGCTTGTTGAATCAAAAGTCATCATACTTTTTATAACGTTTAGCACCTGGTTTGGGTACATAGTTGCGAGGCATGCTGAAAAACATCAAAATAGTTGATTAAAATACTTGCACTACCTACATATTTGTTTCTATATAAATCAAAAATAAAATGAACTAGATTTGCTTACTTTCGGGCTAGATGGTAATGTGTATGAAATATCCTTCAATCTACATATGTATATAAAAATGAATGTTTATAAATTACATACATTTTCTATGTAGTATTTAAATCTACTTGCATAATTTAGGTTTTGGTTTTTGACAACCCTATTTAGGAATTCCAATTTACCCCATACACAAACCAAATAACCCCCGAGTCGTTCCAATTATTCCCGTTCATGTGTTAATTTCCCCCCTTTACGTTCCAATTATCCCCAAAATTCTCTGAAAACGAGTGTTCGCCTAAAACAATGATGTTCAGTTAAATTAAGCTATTATTTACTTACGTTTGCGTTAATCCAAACTACAATTCCCTTCACGATCCAGATATCGTCACTTTTTCTACTGTTTTTTCAATTTAACTCTGCAAAATCCTAAAGTTTTAATAGGCAACATTCACGTGTGCACGACGACTTCACTTTGAGCTTGTTTTTTGTTAATAAAACCTGATTGGCTGTTTTAAATGCGTAGTGTAGCCAGTAGTAAAAAACCTAAACTCGTTCAAAAACAAAAAAATTTTGATGTCCCTCAAATAGAATGACACCAATGGAACAGTTTAGAAAAGCAGGTTTTAATTCCTATTTACCCCGTCATTCCTATTTCCCCCGTTTTACGGTACAGCCGCGTCAGCCGCCATTTTCTAAACGTCATTCCACTGTCAGTTGATGTCTAGTGCGAGTGCTCCCGTGTTATTTTATTGATTTCATTGTGAAAAAAGCAAATAAAATGCCGAAACCTCTCAAAAGTGATGCACGGCTAATTATTTTAAAAGTTTTATTTTTTATGAAAGAAGAGAAACGCCTCCAAGCTCCATTAATACCATTTGAAAAGCTGAATGAACGCGTTGCTGCCGCGACAGGTCAGTGTAGCCAGATATGGAAATTTTAATCACTCATTTAAAAAAAAAAAAACATTTTTATAGCTGGTGATTATATTTTAAAATATATAAAATAAGCTAAACATATTCAAATAAAATTGCCGCCTGAGTATAATTTAACCGACTTTAAAAAACAGGATAATAATTATCCTGCTATGTTATTGCTATTTTCGATTGCACGTTTTTTTATGTATGTTCACGGACATCTCCGTCAATTATTATTGTGGATTGATTTAAATTTGTTTTTTTTTTTGTTGAAAGGTATACTTTTTAGGTGGTCCACACAGTAATTATTTCGAAATCGATTTCGTAGTCAAAATTTTGTTTATTATTTATCCTGATTGGTCGGAAACAATCTGAAAGTAATGTTAACTTTTTAAAGCGGTTGCTGTATTTTATTTTATGGTTGTTCATTAAAAAAACCTATAAAATATTAAATTGTTCTTATTGTTACAGGTGTTTCAGAACGGTTTGTCTACAAATTAATCAATGAAGAAAAACAGGCTCAAGAAACTAATTCAAAATTTCTACCCTGGCAAGAAAAGGAAAGAAAAACAGGAAACTGGATATTGATGATTTTGACATTGGTGTTATAAGAAGAAAGATACATGAGTTTTATTCAGTAAAAAAAGAAATTCCGACCTTACCAAAGTTACTGACTGTTCTCAGGGAAGACATAAATTTTCAAGCAAAACGTGAAACTCTTCGAAAATTGCTCCACAAAATAGGGTTTCGTTTTAAAAAAACAAAATCGAATAGAAAAGTGCTATGTGAACGCAACGACGTAGTTGCCTGGCGGGCATCCTATCTACATAAAATTAAGGAAAATGAGCGAGGAGAAAAAAAGCCTGTTGTTTATTTAGATGAAACTTACATACACTCGTCTCACTCAACTGGCAAAAGTTGACGGCGATTTGGAACCAGTTTCGAAAGGAAATAGGTGGATCATTGTTCATGCTGGCGGACAAGAAGGTTTTGTCGAAAATGCCCTTCTCGTTTTCAAATCAAATACAAAAAGTGGGGACTACCATGACGAGATGAACAATGGGTTCTTGAAAAATTACTGCCAAATCTGCGTCAACCCACACTTATTGTGATGGATAATGCGTCATATCATAGTATTTGCGTAAATAGGTGTCCTAACTCAAACCACACTAAAGCTGATATGCAAAAGTGGCTGGTAGAAAACAAGGTCGAGTTTTACGAACAAATGACAAAGCCTCAGCTTTACGAGTTAATAAAAAGAAATAAACCTACACCTGAATATGAAATTGACAACATATTGAAAAGCCATGGTCATGACATTCTTCGATTGCCTCCTTATCATTGTGATTTGAATCCAATTGAAATGATATGGAGCTCGATGAAGAGGAATGTAGCAGAGAAAAATATCGGAAAATCAAGTGCACATATGCCTCAATTGATTGAAGATGCATTCCGCAAAATCACACAGGCAGAGTGGAAAACCATTGCGATCATGTAAAAAAATTGAAAATGAATACAGACAAAAGATGCGTATTTAGATGAACCTTTTATCATTCAATTACAGAGTGACAGTGAAAGCGATTCGAGTGACTCGAAGATGAATTGTGGGAATCAGCAGATGGTTCAGGAACATCGACCGGAATTCCTGGAGTGCGGCCGCTTGAGCTCAGAGACCATGACCACAATTATTTTTATAAAATATAAATAAAATCCTATTGTGCCGCATTATTGTTTATTTATGTAGTTAATAAGATTCATAGCTATATGTTATATTTATTTATTTGTGAGCCTGTCGCAAATTTTGACCTGTTTGATCACTATCTCACCTGATGGTAAGTGACGATGTGATCGAAGCTGGTAATTATAATTAAGCCATATTGAATCTATACTATGTTAGTTAGGCTTTGTATGATTGATATTGTAGTTTCTTAAATTTTAATGATATCTATAGACTGACTTGCAAGACATGTTTTAATTACCTTTGTTTCTTGGTGAATTTCTTATATGGCAATACCAAATTCTCCACTAGCGACGCTGTCAACTGAACAGATAAGATGGTGGGACTGTAATAGTGATCTCCAGCTGTATAAGCGCCGCTTAGATTTGTTTATAAGTTTTGTTCCTTTCGGTGCCAATAGATGACGCTGGGAGCCCTTTATTATTTAATTAAGATATAAAAAGGCTCCCCTGAGACATCCATTGACGCAAAACAAATAAAACTTGTTAAGAAACCGGAGCAGCGCTCTTGGACACTAAATATCCATAGGATATTTAATTTGGAAAAGTTTTGTTTTTGATTCAGGTATTGTATTAACTTTGTTTTTTTCTTATAACCGTAATTTCAAAGTTTAATTTGGTACCTTTTGAATTGCCTGTTTTGGAAAGTATTTTTTAAACGTTAAAACAACTTCAGATGATTTATTGCTACATTGTTAAGTTTATATGTAAATCCGTTTAATGATTATTAAAATAAGTATCTCTAAAAAAGTGATCTCTAACTATCCAAAGGTTAAGAAGTTTGAAAACGTGTATTATTGTTTATTCACAATTATAATTAATAGTGATCTCCAGCAGTATATGCGCCGCTTAGGTTTGTTAATTACTAATAAAAATAATTCGTACGAATAAAACATACCTGATTTTTATTTCGCAGCAACCCTAGCACTTTGCGTCTTTTGTATAAAAATAGCTTTGGAAGGTATTCCAACATTGCCCACATCAATATATAAACAAAAAAAAATATTTTCGTCTGTTTTCAAGATGGTTTACATCTTTGCACTATTATTCGTTACATATTTTATTTTCAAAGCAATAGTGCTCAATGTTGCTGAGATTTTGAGGGTGGGCAAAGTTGTAAGGAAAGACAGATAAAGTTGCCCAGCTCTTTAACCGTATATTTTGATGCTTTAAATCTAAGATAAACTTATTTAAGTTTTAAAGAATTATTACATTAAGTTAGCTTTAAATAACTTATACTCAATTTTAAAATCAAGTCTATAGTTTTTGAGTTATGTTAAAAATAAGCAAAAAAGCGGGCAAAGTTGTAAGGTTTCACGGTACTTAACTACAAACACAAAAATCTCTATTGCTGTTTGCACATAAGATAACACGATACAGAGTATTTAAAATTTCGACGTATGTACTTGGTATACATAACATCACGAAAGAGACTTCGCGTCCACTCTGAACAGACGAAGAAATTATGCACCAATAGCGAAACTTTATTTTTCAAGGAATTTCCCGCTATTGGTCGAAATTTTCCTCGCGATCTTCGCTAATCCCGAGGGTACAGTAAGCCTTGATCAAGACGTACTTATGTATACAGCGTGGCGCTTTGGTGCCGACATTAAATGAACACACGGGTAGGGTTACTGACCAGTAATCATACAAAAGGAGTGAAAAATAAATATTCGCTTATTTAAACAAAAAATAGTTTCTAACAAACTAAATAATTGTATCAAGCGATCGAATGAAAATCACCCTGTGCACTAGATTCATTTAATAACTTCCGTTGTGTGAGTAAGTTGCGTGTGAGTAAAGCTGGCAACGCCGCATCTATCACGCCTTCTACCGCCTAACTAAATCGGCTTTGGCTTTGCTATTGCCATCTCAAATCATGTCAAACGAAAAAAAGAGAGAGAGAAACTAGAAAGCTATGACAGGATTCGTTCGTGCGGTAAGCCCCCGAGTACCTATCAGCCGCCGCCGCCGCCGCGCCAAGCGGGGTCGTATGTACCTATCTACAGATACGTTTACATAATTTTTAGTTATTTAATTCTGATTCATTTAGAACGTGAGTGAGTAGGTACATCATGAAACAGCAGATTCAACATCTGTTCACCACTAATAAATCGAATACCCAATAATAAACAACAAAGGTAAGCACACACAAAATGTTGACTTTGAAATAATAAGATGCGTATTGTTAGTACTCATATCGATTTAGAACACATCCGTCAGATTCCTGTTTCGTCAGGTCACTTCTTTTTTCCGTATAGGTCAGAATTTTGAAACTGGTGACGAAACAGGAATTCTCGCGATTCTTCTTGCGACAGATTCCGCTTTCGTCAGATATTATTTTTCTTTATTCCTTAGGAATTTACATATCTCGTGGATGCTCAAACGAAAACTCGTCGAAACCTCGTCGGCTGTTCTGAAGTCCTTACAGCGATGCCAAGTCGATTGGCGATACATCGAGGTGATGAGATGTTTGTACGACGCCGCTACGATGACGGTCCAAATTCAAGATCAGCAGTCGAAGCATATTCCTCTTCAGCGAGCCGTGAGACAAGGGGACGTAATTTCCCCGAAATTGTTCTCAAACGCACTAGAGGATATGTTTAAGACTCTGGATTGGGTTGGACATGGCCTAAACATCAATGGCGAGTACATCTCTCACCTACGATTTGCGGACGACATCGTCATCATGGCAAAGTCGCTGGAGGACTTGCAGTGTATGTTGGACAGCCTGGCTGACACTTCTCAACGCATCGGCCTCCGGATGAAATTGAATAAAACCAAAGTCATGTGCAACGAATTCGTTGCTCCGAGGCCGTAAATGCCGTAAATGGAATCACTCTTGAAATTGTACAGAAATACGTTTACCTAGGGCAGATGCTCGAACTAGGTAGAAGTAACTTTGAGAGTGAGGCTATGAGAAGAATCCAGTTGGGCTGGGCAGCATTTGAAAAACTTCGTCGAGTCTTCTCGTCACCCATCCCACAAAGTCTCAAGACAAAAATGTATAACCAGTGCGTCTTACCCGTTATGACCTACGGTGCTGAAACGTGGACACTGACAGTGAAAATGGTCCGTGAGCTCAAAGTCGCTCAGCGAGCTATGGAAAGGGCTATGCTTGGGGTTTCTCTGAGGGATTGCATCCGGAACGAAGTAATTCGTCATAGAACTAGAGTCACCGACATAGCTCAGCGTATTAGCAAACTGAAGTGGCAGTGGGCCGGTCACATCTGTCGCAGCCCCGATAGCCGCTGGGGCAGACGGGTTCTAGAGTGGAGACCGCGAATCGGCAAACGTAGTGTAGGACGTCCTGAGACTAGATGGAGTGACGATATTCGAAAGGCAGCTGGTGGCGGTTGGAGAAGTAAGACCGAGGACCGGGCTGAGTGGCGTATCATAGGGAAGGCCTATGTCCAGCAGTGGACGAATACAGGCTGATGATGATGTGGATGCTCAAACCCGCAGAACTTAGAGCCTCTGCAGTTGCGTAGAGACGTGGCCTCATTGGCAGTATTTTATCGCCTCTATCATGGCGAGTGTTCCGAGGAGCTCTTCGATCTGATCCCTCCTTCTCCCTTCTTATCCCGAACAACACGTGCTGGACTTGTATATGTACAGGATTCTTTACTTGAATTTTCATTACTTTATACTTGATAAAAATCGGAACCTTTTTACATTTAAGCCCTTTCGCGTTTCAAAATTAGGTCATTTTGCGTCTAGGGGCTTTTTATTATTTTGTGAACAGTATAGGTGTAGGTACCTTTTTATGTTTAAGTTGTTATGTACACAATGTAAAATATATTTTTAAAATGTTACTGATTATGGCTTATTACTATCACAAAAATTAACTTTAACGTCAGATTCCACATTGGTCATTCCTGACGAAACTGAACGGATTTTACAAAAAAAAAAACTATTCTGACGAAAGTGGAATCTGACGGATGTGTTCTAAAACCTCATATCAAGGGCACTTCGCATTTTTCATTATTCCCACTGGTGGGACTCGGGGCCTTCTCTAGCAAGGAGATAGGCAGTTAAGGCCATAATCCATCACGCTGGCCATAATCCATACTGAAGCTCGGTGGATGACACATACCCACGAAAAGTACATGTCAATTTCCTCAAGATGTTTTCCTTCGCCGTTTTTAATTTAGCGGCCTTACGCACATGGCTTTGAAAAGTCAGTAGTGTGCGGGGGTACGGATCAGCAGTCGCCGTTCTTCCTACTAGACCAACCGTCACTTCAAGAACACTTGGTAATAACAAAAAGCATTAGCGTTTTTAGCCTGAAACCTGCTGAATTGGTTAGCCTACATCATTCTTTAAAAATAAAATAAAAACAACTTCTCGCGATAGGTTTGGTTTGAAGATTTGAATTTCATAAACAATTTAACCAACAAAACCCTTTCAAATAAAAGAAAAATTTGTTTGAAATCTAATTACGATTATGTAAGTAAAAAAATAAGAATGCCTTAAAAACAGTACCTAACTAGGTAGGTACCTATAAGTTGTAGGGATAGTTGTAAGTTGTAAGTACCTATACACCTCTACCTCTACATGCCTCTACGCACGGAGCGGCAACACCGCGCCTACACCGGCGCGGCGACGCGCGGGGTAATCCTTTGAAATTTTAGGTACAAACATCGGAGCGAAACTTTTTTGATCTGCATTTTTAAAATGGTCTACGTGACCGCCACTTTCGAGAACACTAAACCTTATTAAAAATGAAAATGAAAACGAATGCTTGCCAATAAGTGTCCAGGTGAAGCTGAAATCTGTGATGCTCTGGGAAACTTGCACTTTATCGATGACTTGCTTTGGGCGACAAATCGTTTTCGCAAAGGCAGCTATTTGATGGGTTTCTGTGTAAACTAAAGTCATGTCTGCATACTATGGAGTTCCACAACACCAATTAAATAACTACTAGCTAGGTAATGATTTGAACTCTTCATGTTCCAATAGCTGCGTGTCACTGTCATGTAATGGGCAGGCATGTTGCTTATCATTACTGCCCTAGTGGCTTAGTTGGTAGTAGCTCTGCCTGCGAAGCCGAGGGTCGTGGGTTCGATCCCCACCCAGTGCAAATATTTGTGTGATGAATTCAAATGTTTGCACTGTGTCTGGGTGTTTCTATGTATAATAAGTATGTATTTAAAGCTATATAAGTATTATATCAGCTATCTGGCTGCCATCACACAAGCTTTGCTTAGTTTGGGGTCAGATGGTGTTGTGTGTGAATTGTCCACCAATATTTATTTATTTATTTATTTATTAGGCACATGTCCAGTTCGTCTTGTCACTCTTTACAGGTTGTGGTGATGTGTAAAAAAGTGTCTACGAACAAATATACAATTAAATACTACAAATGTAGCTATTACACATTTTAATAGCTGGATAGTATACCTCACTCTCTCGCGAGATCGGAAAAACTGACTCACATTATGGGACCGGAAGTTTATAACACTCTTCCTAAAATAGTTAAATTAGCACCGAGTTCGGGTAGCTTCAAAACCGATTAAAAGCTGGCTTATCGATCAAACTTTTTATAGTTACAGTGAGTTTTTATATAGTGATGGCAAACTCACAATAAAGTTGTAAAAAATTGACATTGTTCATTACAATTGTAATAAGTACATATATTTTAATTTTTGACACTTATTTGTACGATACCTATTATCGTACAATATAAAGTTCAATTTAAACTTTAAAAATGTATACTCTTTGTATACTCTTATTTTGTTTTTTTATAAAATTGACGTGTAAATTGTACATTTATCAATAAAGAACTTTGACTTTAATTTATTTTTGTTAATAAAGGCTATGCTCTCAATAAAAAAAAATCATAATTAAAGTTTGATTGAGGTCTGATTATGCAATTTGGCAGAAAAATCTAGAAACAATTCTAGAGTTTTCTGTCAAATTGCATAATCAGATGTTTCTACAACCATATCTCAGTCTACACACAATTTATAACATTGATACAGTTTAGTGTCCTGGGGGTACGAGTTATTGGTACCGGCACCACTGTCATTGCTTTCCGGGTTTCCCAGGCGGCCACTGGTCCTACCCTCACCAAAAAAAAAAGATAGAAAAACGAATGGATAACTAAACTTTTGTTTCTAGACTTTTCTGCAAAGTCGTATTCGAGTTAATAACTAACCATATCTCCGTCTACACACGATTTATAATATTGAAACAGTTCTTGTAGTGTCCCGGGGGTAAGAGTGTTTAGTACGGTCGCGTCGCCACTGTCATAGCTTCCTTTGTTTCCCAGGCGGACGCTGGTCCTACCCTTAACAAAAAAAAAAGAAGATTAAAACTAACAAATAACTTAACTTTTGTTTCTAGATTTTTCTGCCAAGTCTTACGTTAGTTATGAACCAACCATATCTCCGTCTATACACGACTTATTACATTACAGTTCTTCTAGTGTCCCGGAGGTACAAGTGTTTAGTACCGGCGCCACTGTCATTGCTTCCCGCGCTTGCCCGGCGGCCGCTGCAGTTGGAAGCTGTTGTCTGAGGCGGGGAATGAAGTGTTGAGACTGGTGTTGAGGCTGGTGTTGACGGCGGGCGTCGCTTGCGGTTGCCACGACGGTGCTGGAAAGGGTATTTTTTACAGATGCAATTTCGGAATGTGCAGGGAGTTTACATGACCTTATATTCCCTTCTCCTTTCCACTACAGGACCAGTCGCAAGTCAGCGCACTACCATATAGGTACCTACCATATAGGAGGTTATAATTTTCAAAAATTGTGTTGCGTAATATTTGAACGCTGCGTATCATAGCCAAAAATTTTATCCATCCAAGCCATTGCCAAAATTCAGCCAGTTTTATGTTCCTACATTTGAGACGCAGGGGTCATCTTTCACATAGAGAATTCAAAACGATTACCCACCATGCAGTCTCAAGCGCAGGTATCACCAGTCTTTAAAGAATGAATGAATGAAAACTCTTTATTGTTCACACCTTAAAATAGTACAGAAAATAAATATATACACAATAAAACTAGTGAAACAACTGGCGGCCTATCGCTGAAAGCGATTTAATTAATTTATTAAGAATGTGTTTTAAAAAAGAAGATTTTATTTCCAAATAATACTTCACCGTCAACCAGTAATGACAAACATGTGCAACTATAAAACCTTAGGCTTAAGAAAGAAAATAAATACGTGAGTAATAAGTTAACGTTTAGTTCAATGACGTTACATTTACTGGTATACACACCTGTCGATTCAGGCGTGGGGTAGGGCGACAGGCCACCGACATAGCCAAACGGAGATGGACCAGCCAAATTCATACTCCCTGAAAAGCGTAACACCAAATAAGGCAAGATTCGTAATTAAATAGAAATTCGTTTGACAGAAAATATAAAAAAAAATCTGAAATAATTGGTTAAAGTGTAACATGATAACATAAACTAAGTGATATTATAATTCGCAGTGTAACATCCAGATGTGCATATCCTGCTATTTCTTAATTGTAGACCAATGCAAAATACTGCTAAAATTCGTCATTTCGAATTTCGCAGTCTTGTAAAACAATTTTATATTATTTTGTAAAAAAAACAATCTACAAAAAAAGTATTGAAAAACTGTGATAGGTACAAATGGCAAGTTTTAGCAATATTTTTGCTTTCCTCTACAAGAAAATGTAGATACGCTCATCTGGCACCGCGAATTAGATTACTATTTTCAAAAAACTAAAGCAAAAGAACAATTGGTGGAACATCACTGATTTTGATCATTTTGAACATATATATATTAAAATTATTTAAAATATTTTTTAACCCCCAACCAAAATAAGTTTGACGTCGATGTCTGTCTGTCTGTCTGTGGCACCGTAGAGCTCAAACGGCCGATTTCGATGCGTTTTTTTTTATTTGAAGGTTAATATGTAAGTTAAGATGTTTTTAGCTATGTTTGGTTAATATCGATTCAAGATGGCCGCCTCCACAAAATGGCGGACAAACTATTTCTTCACAACCTACCTCAATATGGGTCTCAAATGAAAGGGCTTGACTAGTAGAATACTTTGCACTATGACAAATTTTAAATCCAAGATGGCCGTCACCACAAAATGGTGAATTATATTATTTTATTCACTACTACCTCAATATGGGTATCAAGTGAAAGGGCTTGACTAGTAGAATACTTTGCACTATGACAAATTTAAATCCAAGATGGCCGCTACAACAAAATGGCGAAATACATTTATTTTTTGACAACTCCCTTAATATGGGTATCAAATGAAAGGGCTTGACTAGTAGAACGTTATACAGATAATCCGAGATCCGAGCTAGTCGGGGGTTAGTCAAAATTTTTAATTTTGTTCTTGTTAAATACATACCCATTAAAATTTTAAAATGGCTACCATCAGTGTGATAGGCAGAGAATAATACCAATTATAACTAGCGCGAGCGAGGTAGATATCTCAGACAGAGACAGAGATGTCTTAGATAGAGACAGATGTCACAGACGCAGTTTGTCATCAATGTCAAGATGTTCAGGGCTAATCTTGAGTTCTATAATCTTTGCTTATGATCATCGTGCATGAGTGTGCATATGCATGATGGTCATAAGTATAATTCATGTCTGAAGGAACAAAAGCCAACTACCTCATTCTCAGTACCATAAAAAATAATGTATTATAACAATTGAAAGTTTACCTATAGCGACTCTAGGGTCCGCCACAACCGCGCTCCCGTCCACAGTATTGCCAGATTTCACTTTTTTACTGCTGCTACCGTCGAGATCCTTCAGTATTTGATCCAGAGTCGACGTCGCTAAAACAAAGGACATAAATTAAGGAACAACATTAGCTAAACATTTAATGATTTGTTTTGATACATTTCCTGTGATTAGTGCCACTTACTTACCTGTAGAACGCCCAAAAGATTAACGTCCAGATAACACAGATACAAAAGTTGGAATAAGGTGGTAACACTTTTCGATAGTGGCGCCATCGGCGGCTGAAGGACCATGCCCAAGAATAAATTTAAAAAAAGTGGGGCCATAAATACATTCTACAATTAAGTTGGCCGCACTGTATGTGGATTTTATCATATAGGATTTTATGAACAAAGTATTGTCAAAAGATACACTTACGAGTGGGGTTGTCAAACACATTGGTGGGATCTTTCAAAATGTACTTCCTAAGATTTAGATACTGTTCTTTCTGCGCCTCAACGGCGGAGTGAGCGCCCTGAAGACGCGCAGCTAACGCCACCAGCGACTCGTGCATACGACGGAAACCCATGTTTAACTCTGAAAACATTTTTTTTTTCATTTCGTTGTAACTATTAAGACATTTGATAGATACTATTGATTTATCTCACGACTTTGAATTGTTCTTGCCACTGTCATAATACACTACAGGGAAATAGCAAGACTCTGAATGGACATTTTAGAATATTATTTTAAGCTGGGCAAATTGTTATAGGCAGGTTAAAGTTTTATCTCCGTCCATCCGTGTCTTACCAAACTATTTTGATTTCGTAAAACTCAGTTTTTTCTGCAATATTAGTAGCCTAAAATTACTCTTCATAGCATCATAGTATCTATCAGTGATTGTTCCGTATAACTCGGTACAACCGTTTCAGAGATTAGCTGGACAAACAGACAGACAGGCAATTTCTTTTCTTTTTTTCAGTAAATAAATAGCATTAACAATTTGATATTAGGTATGCATTTAGTGAAAATCTGTCAATTTGGAACTGCAAATAAACACTTAAATTTTATTTATATTTACATTTTATGTAGACTATAACTACTTTTAAATTGGGACAACCCTGATATCACCAAAGAAAACAAAGTTGTACCATTCATTAAAAAATATATACATATATGGCAAAAATTAAATGGAACATTTGTATCTTTTTTCTTTCAGAATGAATCCATCCATCAGATCAATCCGTCAGAATCCATCCCTTGCAACAGAGCTACATATTTAAACAACCGCTATACATATTGAAATAACGATTGCATTTTAGAACAACAAGAATCATTTTGATTTATTTTTGTATAGTACCCAGTTTTACTGACCTTGTTCAGTGAGTAGTTTGGGTGATGACTGCATTTGCTTGTCAGCGCTGTCCATGTGTTCCCGGAAAACGATTAACTTCTGCTCCAACTCTGCGATTAGCTCTTTAACGTAGGACGGCGGCGCTGAACCTTCTAGCTCCGAACCTGGCGAACGAAACGTAATGTTAAGAAGATTAATATAAATAACAACTAGTCATCGCCACGATATTCACTTGGTTCTTTTCGGGGTGGGGTAGTAGATGATTAACAGGTACTTTGCTGTATTGAATTATAACAATTGTGTTTAATTTTGAATTTACAATTGTGTTTATGAAAAAAAGGGTGTCCTGTTCTGTTTATTCCTCATGCTAATAAGTCTTAACTTCAACCACAGATAATATAATGTTTTCAACGCAAGAAGTATTAATCTGAAGTTGGAATGTTTACTAACCAACTTCATGACTCATGACGTCAGGTTTCCGTGACTTTGCGCGCGTACAGTAAAAAATGACTCATCATTTTCACTAAAGCGCCAAACCAAAATAAGTGTAACTTCAGAAATTATTCAAAAGTTCAAGATTGTATCTACGATAAAGGCGGCAATCTTATTCCATGTGATTTTCACTTGATTAAGTACGTATGTAGCAATTATATAGGTACGTAGATAGATAGGGTAGTTGGGTACGTAGGTATTAGGTACGTATGTAGGTATTGTAGGTAGGTACGTAGGAGAATACGTAGGTGGGCATGTAGGCAGATATGAAGGTAGGCAGGTAGGCCAAGGACCAAGAGGTCGGACTGCAGTCAGTCTAGGGCGGCACGTTATTCACGGTACACTCGGCAGCTGCTAAGCCTGAACCGGCAACAGTTGCGACTGGTTACGGGCGCACTGACAGGTCACGGTTTGTACAATAAACACCTATTCACACTAGGTATTACTGACAGTCCTCTTTGCAGAGCTTGCCTTGAGGCTGAAGAAACGGCCGTTCATGTACTCATGGAGTGCACGGGAGTGGCGGCTCATCGGGCGAAGTTCCTGGGCACACCAAAAACTACGCAACACAGGCGCACTGAAACATCGAGTTGCGGAAATGGCCCGCCCACGAAGCCTGAGCGGAGCGCTACTACTACTACTAGGTAGGTAGGCACGTAAGTGGGTAAATACGTAGGCAGGCAGGTAAGTAGGTAGGTAAGCACAGTACGACCAACTTATTTATGAAATGTAACGATGGCGCCACGATCGAAAACCATTGCCACCTATTAAAACATTAGACAACTGTGTATTGTAACTCAGTAGTTTCGCCTTTGGCTGTTCTACAGTAAGTTGGCTGCACTGTACGTAGGTACGTAGTGTTACCTGGATGCGCGTGGTCCCTCGCAGTGGCCTCCGCGGCGGCGATGGCGGTGACGGCGGCGTGACGTTGTAGACGCGCCGAGCTGCGCAAGCGCACCGTCGCACTGTGCATGGTCAACGCTTCCCGCAACGTCACTTCCGCTTGTCGCGACACCTGAACAAAATCACTAGCATAAGCAGCCTATTCAATGTTAATTTCTGCTAGGAGCAGTATTTTAGCACTCCTATAATATAGAAACCTTAAAGATAGATTATGTTTGTATCTTCTGAGCGAGCTTGTTATTTATCTGTTTAAGGATTATGGTCCTACTTTAATGCGTAGGTTATATTGATATAGCATAAGCAGTCAACATATTCCCACCGCTGGGACTCGAGGATCGAGGGTCTTCTCTCGCAAGGAGACATGAACATGACCTCGAAAGATTCTAAGAACAAGTCGGCCGATCAAGTTGCTCACGATTTTTCCCTGCACTGCTTTAAGTTAGCGTTATGTCTTCGTATCAATCACTATTTTAGTAAAAACAAAGAATCAAAAATATTTAAGAAGATAACAGGCACACAAACAGAGGGGCGTGACCAATAGTGGAGCTATCAATATTCATATGAAATGTATTGCATAATGCGAACAATAACGACTTTATTTTTAATAGTATAGAGCTATAGAGTAACGGGACGAGCAGGACATGTGCGTGATGGTAAGCATCATGCCTGCCTATAACAGCAGTGTCAAAGTCATTTCCTAACACTTCACAGTACTCGTTATAGGATGACTTATCTCTTTGCCCAGTAATCATTGCCCTTCAAATCGGAACACATGTGATATTTGCACAATTCTGATGTATGATGGAATAACAAGAAAACATGCAGTCCTTCCCCAAGCGGACTCAGACACCTACGAGAAGACCCTTTTCTCAGGTCCAAACAGCAAATATTTTAACTGGATACAGTAAAAATTTACCGTGTGCAATGGTTTGACGGACACTCGCATAACTTCAGAGCTCAGGGTCTTCTGTTTCTTGATGAAATTCTTGAAATTATCCACATTGGTGACTATTTCATTGGGTAATTTCTGTTGCTTGGGCGGGTCACCTGGAAGTAAAATTATTAACATTGTTTATTTATATACGTAATGTTTATTGCATAATACTCGTAACAGACATTGTGTAAATGTTTGTTGTTTCTGTCCTTTTTTGGTGTATCAATAAAGAAATCTATCTATTTGTATATATACTTACTTTTAGCATCTGTAGTATTTCCTATGCCAATCCCACTTGTCAGATTAGATGTGCCTCCTAAACCAAGGCTTGATGTTACTGTGAACAAATAATAAGTAAAATTTTAAATTTTGATAATTAGTGGAGCATGGAGTAAAACATGACTTTAGAATCCCAAATAAAAAATTATAGTTGTATACATTTGCTTGGTTATCATCTCGACTAGATAATCTACAAACTAGATAATAAACAAAAAACATTACTGTTGTTTTTTGTTACTAGATAATAAACAAAAAACATTACTGTTGTTTTTTGTAACAATGATGTTTCTTTTCACTAAAATTGCTTTACGATATTGTAACATTGGTACAGGTGGGAGATAGATTAAAAAGTATTATTATAAAGCGTGTGGCGGAAAGGCCCAACAATATTTATTGTAGTTCATCTATACTAGGTATCGAATCACATATGTGAATATTAGACACGAAAGCACAAAATTTTTTCCCATACAAAGTAAAAAATTCGTTGTTTATTATTTTATTTGACAACCCTAATCACCGGCCGCGCGGCGCTCCGTCGTCGCACGCCGCGCCGCCGCGCATTAGGGTTGAAGCTGGTCAATTTTACATCAAACTTTGACTCGTATTATCTCGCGATCTAAAGTGCTGAGGGGAAAGAGACCTTCGGAGATGAAGTCCACATCAGTGTTGGAATGGCCTATTCAAATATCGTTGGACCTTTCCGCCACACGTTGTATATTATAATGGCAATGTCTCATCCCTGTTTCGATATGGTGTTATCTTTTGGGGCAATAGCACAGGAAGACATGCAGTTTTTAGGTCACAGAAAAAATGTGTTAGAGCTATCTGTAAGCTCCGCCAAAGACAATCCTGCAGACCACATTTTAGAAAATTAAATATATTAACGTTGCCATCGTTGTATGTCTTTGAATGTGTAATGTTTGTGCGGAACAATCTGGCGTTGTTTGATAATTTGATGAGTGAACGCCACAAACATAAAGTGAGAATCCCTAAGTGTAGTACAACACTACTAGCCAATAGTGTGCTTTGTATGGCTCCCATAATTTATAATCACTTGCCAATCCATCTGTTAAAGATTAATGAAATGCACATTTTTAAAAATAAATTAAAACGTTACCTGACTGAGAAGGCATACTACACAATAAATGAGTATCTGACTGACAGTTTGAATACTTAGGTGTTTTTATTTTCTATTATTCGACATCGTTTAACAATAACGCACTTCGACATTGTAATTTTATTATTATATTGACATTATTTGTAAAATGACATTATTCTGTAAACTGACGTTATTTTGTACGCTTACGTTATTAAGTAATAATTCACAACATTATTTTTATATAAATTAGTAACCTATTTGACATATATAAATATATATGCAATTATTGATCTTACACCATGAAATTGTATTTGCTACTGACAATGCTTTCCCATTTCTATAAATGTAAGCGTATATTTAATATTTAATGTAAAGTAGTTTGTCCTTGAAGGCTTTAAATTAGTTTTGTTTCTAAGCTTGTCTATTATTTGTCATAATAACTTGAAATTTGCATGCCATAAGGTTGAATATGGAGTTCTCAATACATTTTTATAATATCTTGTACCTACCCATTTTCGCAAATAAAGAAATGATATGATATGATGAGTATGTAAAAGGCCTTTACAGAGCGGAAAAGAAGCTTTGAATGCTGATTATGATGAGTATGGTTGATTAGACATTCTCTTGATACATTGCCGTTCAAATAGCATCAGTAACATTTATGATTAAGGAGTTAGTGGTTAAATTTACCTGTAGTCGTAGCAAAAGTGCCTGTGCCGGTCGCCCCCCCTAATTTAGGACCTGAAATACAATAACATTACATAAATAACTTGGATCTTAACATTTCAGACAGTAGTATTTAAATTTAAGGTTAGTCACAGAACGCCACACTGGCTAATACATCTTGGCAAGCCTTCCTGACACATTATCTTAAAGAAACCTTTTTAATGTTCTATCTAGCTGGTTGGCGAGTCAGATGGATGGATGCCATCAAGTCTATTATGAGGAATACATAGATGAGATCACGTCAGTGGCACAATACAGGCTAAAAAAATTGGTTGTCTGTAAAGTCGGACAGCAGGAACCATATGGACGAGGAAGGCGGGTAACAGAGAGGAATGGAAAAACTTGGAGGAGGCCTATGTCTAAAGACCAACTGGGGTGTAAATTATAGAGTTAGAATAAAATAAATATATACTGTAAAAATGAGACGACCTTCTTAGCATTCCATGGATTCACCGTGCGGGTCGCCGGGTCCATCGTGTGGCGGAGAGAGAAAACTCGAGAAGATCCCGAGACTTGTGACTCGGGCGTAGATTTAAGGGGCCCCTTTCTGACGTATATCAACACTCACCTGCACTACTCGTTTTTCTCTCCCTGCCCAGCCAAATCTGATATGAGCCTACTAGTGCAGCTTTAGATACTCGTTCTAGTATAGAACTTACCAATACCCTAGTAGTAGATTCAATACCCTAGAAATAACAGCTATCTTTATCTTTAAAGTTGGTTGGTTTACAGACTATAGTTTAATGTGACAATGACAGAAATTGTATAATAGAGACAACCATACTACATTTTATAAGCTCATAATTATCGCATTCTTATTTCTACAATATAATTCAATTGTTTCCTTTCGATATTTAGTAATCATTTATTATCAAATTTTATTTTAATTTTTAAACAATGGCAATTAAAATTGTATTTTTTTGTGATTAATAAATATTATCTATCTAAATGATAGAAGTATTGTTTATTCTATTATGGATATGAGTTAAACTTTTTAAAGCTCAATGACTAGAAATTAATTCTGGCGAATGTGAAATACCATTTCTATAGTTCTAACTAATGCAATAATTCTGCCATAATGAATAGCCAAGACCTATAAAACCAAGCAACTTTAAAACTTAATTTGTGTCTCACCACAAGATGGTGTGATAGTTTTATATATATCTCGAGTTGCACTTTTGACTGTGTAGCCAGAAGTCGGCATACTATTGGGAGGGATCATCTGGAACGTCTGGGTCAGTGGGATAGTGGCATTGAAAGGAAGCATGGACCTGAAAGTAAAGGACCTGAGGTAATTGTAAATATCATCAATTCTGGTTTTCATAGATCAAGCTTAACTTCATTTGGGGTAAGATAGTGTTGAGTGGTAAAAAAAATGATTTAATTTGATTATTTGGAACCACCAATGGATTAATAGATAAAGGTTAGTTAAGTGTTAGTACCTAATTAAAGTAAATCAGAATCGATGCCCTTCAGAGACAATCTATTGAGTACTTTCAAAATATTTGTTCAAAATTAAATTTTGGCAAATGTTAAATTTGCAAAATGAATAATTTATGAAATAATAATGTACAAAATGTCATTAGATATATTAAAGCCTTACCAAATAAACTATTTGAAGTGGCGACAGCTGTGCTAGTGTTGGTAAGAAAACTGAAACCAGCAGAGGTAGTGGTGGGAGCTGCAAAGCTGAACCCGCCAAGGCCTCCAAGTGTGGCTGCTGTGGTGGCTGGAGGTCCAAAAGACAATCCTGTTGAGAGAAAGATTAAGGTATTGAAATCATCCCTTTTTTTTATTGCACAGAGAAACCACAGAATAATCTCACTTTTGTAATAAAAAAATTACCAGATTAATTGTTAGTTTAATCCTTCATAGAAGCCTCTCGATTCGATAGTTACTTTTTAAATAAATTTTATAATAGATTTCTGACATCAATCACGCAAAACATACATACTAGCACCTGTCCCCAATTCGCTCGGATATAACCTAGACATCGACTGCAGAGCCATCTGACGGGCTGGTTTGTGAATCTAAACCACCCAGGGCGTCACCCAAACGCATACAAAAAAATCATTCATATTGGTCCAGTTAGTGTAGGAGGAGTTCAGTGACAAACACACGCATAAAATAAATAAATATAAAGATTATGTTTATATTTTTTAAATAGTAAAGATTGATGGGGCATGCAGGATATGTGTCTGATGATAAACAACATGCTTGCTCATGAAAGGTATTGGAATATGAAGATCCCAAACACAGATTTCTAAACAGATGAAACCTTCGTGAACGACACTGTGAGGCCAGTCATTAGTCATGTATGCGTGACAGCTCTCACCGACGTTGTCAAATTACTCACGTTGGTGTGCGTGTAATGTTCCCCGTCTTAAGAAAAAAGTCCCACTATTGTTGAGACGATTTTCTTAGGTAACATTCCATGGATTCACCGTGCGGGTGCCAGGTCCATCGTGTGGCAGAGAGAGAAAACCAGAGTAGTTCCCGAGACTTGTGACTCGGGCGTAGGTTTAAGGGGCCCCTTTCTGACGTACATCAAAACTCACCTTCACTACTCGTCTTTCTCTCCCTGCCCGGCCAAATCTGATATGAGCCTACTAGTGCAGCTTTAGATACTCGTTCTAGTATAGAACTTACTGCACTTCTGGATAAGCCAAGGTCTTTCAGCAGGTTATAGAGATATTTTGCTAGTATACCTCTCGCTCCCACTTCTACAGCGTATAAACTAACTACATAGCCGTTTTTTTGTTAATTCGTTTAGGAGGTCGTAATACTTATTTTGTTTCATCGCGTGGTATTTAGGTATATTAGTTTCTCACAATACGGTAAGTTCTACAAGGACTATGCGTTTTGTAGCTCTAAAAAGGAAAATGTCCGGTCTGGATGACGAAACACCCACATCCTCTGGGATTTTGTAGTGCTTTTCATACGTGTCCATTAAAATAGTCCAATCAGGTGCTGTACCCAGGATTGAGTAAGGCTTGTTCCTGGAGTTTGATGTTGAGCCTTCTTTTACAAAGTTAATTTGTCTTTTCTTTGTCGTCAATCCCTTTTGGGCTCTAGCTACTGAAAGGCTCATGGCTTCACGTATGATTTCAAGTACTCTGTCATGGCGCCGTGAGTAATGACCCCCATTAAGGAGCACCTTACATCCTTCCAATATGTGTCTTAATATGTGTTGTTAAGCTTTGGAAATTTTCACGTATAATAAACGCATAAAACAATATTTTAAAATAATTTATTATTACACCGATAATATATGATGCAAGGATTTCTTGTTAATAACCTGCTCCACAAAAAAGGAGACAGAACGTAAATGAAAATTATAGACCTATTAGCCTCATGTCAAACATTTACAATTTTTTTTTCAAAGCTGATCCTAAATAGAATATCAAGAACTTTAGATGAAGAACAGCCTATTGAACAAGCTGGTTTTAGAGCAGGGTTTTCAACTATTGATCATATGCATGTATTAAAACAGTTAATAGAAAAATCTCAAGAATATGGGAAAGACCTATACATTGCATTTGTCGACTACAATAAAGCTTTCGACTCAATCAAACACAATCTGCTCTGGGAGGCTCTAATTCAACAAGAAGTAAGAAAAAAATATGTTCGTATTATTAAAAATATATATGCTAACAGCACTGCACAGATCAAGTTAGAATCCACAGGTCATAGACGAGACGTTTTATAACGACGAGGATTTGTTCTTATCTATTCGTTTCATAACTATAGTTTTCATCAACACTATTAGTATTTTTATTAACCCTATTAGCGGCGAGGATTTGTTCTTGGCATCGATTCACATTAAATAAAAAAAATAACAATTATAAAAGTAGGGCTTAGAATTGAATTATACAATGTTCATCAATAATTTGGTATACGAGTATCTTCAAAACAAAATTAGAATCTATATTTTACCTTAACTTCAGGGAAAATAATTTCAATTTACTATGGCAACACTGACCTATTTTCGTTGAGGTGTTGTGTTTCTATTCATCAATCGAATTAAAATCGTCTAAATTATATAAATACCAGTAAAAATATTCAAACTTTCCTATGAAATGTCCTTTTTTATTTTTGTGAACAATGTTTGCAATGTTTGATGACACAAGACGGCATAATCTTAAACAAAACATAAAATCACACGGGACTCCCGTACGAGACGGAAGTCAGTTTCGTACTGACTGGAGTTTGTATTTGCTTTGGCGTTTGATATTTGCTTTCCGGACCTAAGGATCTGTGTTCCGCACGTTCCATCTGCCTTTTGTTTTAGAAATCTGTGATCCCAAATTATTAATAATCCTAGCACTACACTGTTCTCATCATCCAGAGATATAAATAACTAATGGCCAGTTCCGGCTTCGCTCGGGTATTGTCATTTAAATATATTTATCGAAATAAATACTATCTTTGAAGTTGGCTCAAACTACATATGATGTGCAAATTTGATTAAAATCTGTTAAGTAGTTTATGAGTCCATCACGGACATACAATGTGACGCGTAATTTATATATATTAAGATTTCTTAGTACTGGTGAAATGTGTAATTAAACCAAGTAAAAAAATGACAAAATGGCTTTGGAATATTCATGTAATAAATTTTTCACATCAAGATTTAAGCAATAGACTAGCTAGACAAAATTGTAACAGAAATACAAAGTACCTAACACAAATTCACAATTTCTTCAAGGGGCCTATTTATTGTAAACGGCCTCGAATAACCTGAGTAACTTTGGGTTAGCATAGACTGGCTAAAGGCTCTTAATGATCTAAAAATACTAATTAGACTTGTGCACATACACAACAACTAGTGCATGGGTACCTCAGTTGATTTACTTTTGAGAATACATCAGTAGGAAAAATCAAGGATCAGCCTGGCATATAGTTTTTGAACTTTTTCTTTATATAAAGAGTGATGAGACAAGCTGGACATGTACCTGACGGTAAGCAACATGCCTGCCACATAGCAGCACAGTGACACGCAGCTATTGGACCATGAACAGTCCAAATCATTACCTAGCACTGCACTACACTCGTCACCCAGAGATCTAAGATGTTATATCTCTAAGCCCTGTAATTTCTCTGGAAACATCGCCCTTTAAACCGGAACACAGTAATGTTTGCACATTGCTGCTTGGCGGTAGAATAACTGCCAAAGATGTGGTACTTCCCCAGGCAGACTCTGTTAAGAGTCCTACCACTACTTTCACAAATTGAACTCATATTAAACATAAACATAGGATTTAGTTATTTTGCCGAGCTCTTTTCTACACTTAGCCTCTTAAGTGGGCCATTGTAACATAGGTCTTAATCACAATATAAATATTTAATTATTTTATTACAAATGATGTGGTCATGAGAAGATTGATTAAATAAGTATTAATTCAGATCATGATGTAAGTCCTATGTTACATTTGCAATTTGAGGTCTTCCTGGCATCACCCAATAAAATGTACAAGCGTCTATGAGAAGGCAAGATTTGGTGCACATGCGAATGTACTCAGTACTCATAGAACATAATTACTCAGATACATAGATACAGTACATACCTGTACTTGGTGCAGATGTATTGGTTCCGGCACCAAAATTAAGGCCACCTGTGCCCAATCCAAATGATGGAGCAGTTGTAGCACCAAATGATGTCCCTAGACCTGCTGCTGGTGCACCTATAGAAAAATAATTATTGATTTATGAATTTTGATGTAAATGTACCTACATACATAAATTTTATAGGGGCCTGTCCAAGTAGTTGATGAAAGTGACAAGTAACTAGATAGTATCTAGGTGTCTTCAAATCAAAAGTGAATCAGTTTCTTCTAAGTACAACATTGTCACTTAACATTATAAGATAGGGGTCATGTGTAAACCTATAACAGTTAACAAAAAATGCTATTTTATAAAAACTAATGTGGTTGTTACACATCTTTAATAAATTCACAGGTAACTCACATGTGATACGGGTCGAACTAGGACTAACCATTTCAGATGTAATTTACCCAATTAATCATATTAAATTGATTTAAATACATTTGTATTTTTTTTAATAGTATATGAGACGAGCAGGATGTTTCCCTGTATTTTCTCTAGAAACATTGCCCTTCAAACCGGATATATGTATATTTGGTTTTATTCTTAAGAGCAAGTACATATTTGTAGATATTGAACAATTTGAAAGGAACAGGTTGCCTGAGGATGTTATTTCAGCAAAGTCATGAAACTCTTTTAAGAACAAACTGGACAAATGGATACCAAAAGATATAATATAATTTTAACAGACAATAGACAGATAATTGTCATTTCAACACTTTTTTTTATACATTTCTTGCTTGCCTATTATTCAATAAATTAATTAATTAATTATACACACACAAATCATTATCTACAAATTCACTGATGACCCTACATCTCTCCTTATTATGCATAGTTTTTGTATTTATGTTGTAATCCAAGATACAAATTAGGGTTTATTGATGGGGTTTTAGGGTTTATTATAGTTAATATGTGTTGTCAATTTAATATGTCATAAACATAAGTTGGAAGAGATTTTTTTTCATAGGTAATGTAATAAGTAGGTGTTGCATGATATTAAGAGATGTGGTTTATGATGGAGCACACTTAGAAGAAACAGAAATGGTACCTTCACTACCTTGTATTTTTTACATTTTACCCACAGTTCAAGTTACGACAATTGTAGCCCATATAGCAATATGAAAAACATCAAACATCTATATTATGCCAGTTTGAGCAGAATAAAAATTTTAAGAAATATTTTGATATTATTATGTGCATTCTGAGGTTTAATATCAAATTTAAAAATAACTTCAGGTTACACACACATCAGTGTATAAGTAATACAGATAAAACAGAATGGTGGTAAGTACTTCAGTAAGTTAAGATATAAGTATAAGTTTAGGTATTTGTTACTCAGTCTAGTTGGAAAAGCTGAACCAAAGAGTTTACATATACTATGTACTGAGTTGGAACAAACGATTTACACCAAAAGCACGGATCCAATCACTCTTGCCTTGTCGCTCTTGTGGAAGTGTCATAGTTTTGTCACTCTGTTGCCTTAGCAAATATGCACATCACCTGCTTATGATTGGTACACATGAACCGTGTGAAAAACCCTGATCTATTTACTTATTCTCTATCTAAGGGCTGAACAGATAAAGTTGAAATTTAGAACAAACATTATGGTGTGGAATAACACATGGGCTAGTATGAGCCACGCACAATGGCCCAATTTGAGAGGCTAAGTGCGGAAAAGGCCCCGTTTAACTAACTAACTAACACATGGGCTACTTTTCATTATGTGAAAATTAGCAAAATAGGATCTATACACATACATCCATGAGGCTCTATTAGTGCAGACAATTAATAAATCAGTGCCACACACTTGAGAAATTCAAACCAATATGACATTCATATTTTATGGATCAATGCTAAATAGGTACATATTAACCTCTTGTGTGCGTGACGCGCCATTGACTGTTGACATAAGGGCCGGCCCCCCCCTCGCGTTTTTGGCGCGAATTCCCCGCGTGCTACTAAAATCAGTATTTCTACATGTTTTCTTTTGAATTTACCTAAGAAACATATATCATTGGAATCGCCTTGAATGCAGCTAATAGATTATGAACATATAATGCAATTTTGTTGGTATATGTATTATCAGTCGAAGTTTACGTAAAATAACACATCACTACCCATATTTTGAGCAAATATACGTATAATATAGTCTAGAACTGTTTAAACTTACTTTTCCATGATGGTCCGTCGCAAAATAAGCTCCAAATCACCCAATAACACCAAAAATCCACAATGTCACAACACAACACACCACTCCGTTCAAAGCGCGCGAACGACCACGAATGAAAATAAAATGTCGTTAAAAATTATCAGGCGATGGTATTTAAAACCATATATATATTCATCCTTGTCTTTTGTTCTATCAATCTCCCAGATTAAACAAGGATAGATGCATGTTTCACTTCATAATAAAGTCAAATAGAAAGCGCGCGAAAAATATGGTGGATCGGCCGGCAGCCGGCCGCTTGCCAGATGCGCACTTTATAAGATCGGCCGGGAGCCGGCCGACCGCCAGCCTGGGGGTTAACAGAAGTTTGACTACTTGAGCATTTTACGTTCACCATTAAGTGAAAATAATGGTAGGTACAATAATGGTGAAAATAGTGGTATAAAAAATGGAAGGTACCTTAAGGTATAACATAAATCCTACCAATATTATTAAGTTGAAAATCAGAATGTTTATTGCTTATCACTTTGTAGCATTGAATTGATAAATCTAAATTTGGAACTCTGATAAATTATAGGATTAGCAAATAGCACATAGCTACTTTTATTTTACCCGGATAAATAGTTACTTAGCCAATACCCTTTTTTCTAAATTACAATTTATGCAGACAAAGTCATGTGCAGATTAGTTAGCTGCTTTCTTATAGTTACGGGAACAGCAATAAGCAAAAAACACTAACCAAAACTAGGAGCTGAAGTAGCAGCACCAAATGCCGGTGTACTGGTTCCAAAAGCGGGTGCTGTCGAGCTTGTACCAAAAGCAGGGGTAGTCCCGAATGCCGGCGTCGTATTAGCTCCAAAAGATGTAGAACCGAAGGTCGGGGTTCCAAAAGCAGACGCAGAAGTTGCAGGTGTGCTTCCAAACAATCCTGTGGCTGCCTGTGTCGTCGGTGTTAGACCAAAGCCCGTAGCAGGCCTAAAAATCAAACAAATAAGAATAGAAGAAAAGAAGATACGCCAATATCACACGAATTAATAACAAAAGTTAGGTTATGCCGTTTATCAATGTTGCAAATTTGACATCTTTACTTGTTTTTGTTTGGTTTTCAACCAGTCAAATTTTGTAATAAAAATAATGATATTGATTTATGATACAATGAAATAAGTTTTTATTACTTACTTAGTAGCTCCAAAATTAAATCCCCCAGTAAGTCCAGTGGTGGCAGGGGCACTCGAAGGAGTACCAAAGGCAAACGTAGTCATCTTAAGAAATTCTCACCACTTTTGTGTATAATGTAAAACTTTTCAATAACAATCAAATAGGTAATTTCAAAAACATTCGAAAAATGGGCATAAACCAAGTTCGCCAAAAATCACAATTCACATTCACAATCACAATATCACAAACACAAAGACGAAAGGCGCCATTGCCATTTTCCATTTAACGTTTTTTAATTTCTTTTTTCTCAAAGTTGTAGTATCGCAATTGAACATTTTGCCAATAACGCGAAATGTCTTGCGTCTTCTTCTGCTTCTGCTGTAAATATCCGCAAAGAAGTCAAATAAGTACTTTTTTTTTTGCCTTTTATAGGCTCACACTTGTACGCCATCTCGCCTGATGTTAAGCGACGATGCGGTCCACGATGGAGCGTGTTTACCTAGAAGAAACCGATTCACTCTCGATTTGAAGACACAAAGATTGTAACTTTATAGAAAATTTCGAACAAAAAGTAAAAATTGTCTTGTGGCTGTGATTATCTTTGCTCAACTGTCATTAAGCCGTCAACCGTACTTAGTCAACTCAGTTTGAAAACCTCTGCTCTTAGTCAACCTAATTTACATTCGCTTCCATATGTACATTACATTCTCTTTGATTTATATTCTCTTTGTTCTCTTCATTCTTAGTATATTACATTCTCTTTGTTGATTATCTTCGAGTCAACCCACAGGAGACGACCGATTTTCGTGAAATTATATTTGTCCTTAAACTTAAAAAGGTGTTTATGTGAATTGTTTTTACAAAATGAATTATTTAGCTTCAGGAGGTCCGCTACAAAAAGCCTGTAAAGCAGTTTTCAAAACTACGCCAATCAACATGGGCATACGTTTTCCAATTCTTAGCTATCCAAAATCAGTGCCCATTTCCCTGCGGCCACCTAAGAATTGCTTTCAAGCTCACTATGATCGCCTGTACACTGGAAATATCAGGGCTGTATGTGGAGGCTTCGGGGTTCCAAAAGACGGAGTTCCCGTAAACTGTACCTGCGTTTATTACTAATAAAAATTTACGGAAAAATGCTGTTTTTACTCACTTTTAAGAAAGAAGGTACTAGAAGAAGAGGAGAGGTATAGAATCTTCTATAGAAGGTTTGAAATTTTATCTTCTTATTGGCAACACGCGATAAAGAAAAACAAGCGCACCAAAGTGTTTATAAGGGCTTATTACAAAAGTTTTTTGAACTTCTTATGCGACTTCCAACAAGATTGCGTCAAATGTTTAACGCTATGGAGACATGGAGAGGGTATGCAAGCACTGCGGGGGAGAGGAAATACAGGATACAAAGCGAGATTGAAAAGTTTCACTTCTTCCTCAAGGATGGCCTCCACGCATATTTTTTTAAAATGAAAACTTCTTATGGCGCGCCTAGACAGATTTTTCGTGGGCTGTGAATTGAATTCTATCGTCACGCTCGAGTATGATAAGAGGTTTTCGGGTGAACTCGGGATGCTAGAGCGAGAAAGAAAATATAGTGAAGAGTGCCATAGGGAGAAATGTAATAGTTCACGTGGTCCGATTGATCGAACTACTCAGTCGAACCACGTGGCCTGGAGGATATAATCAACTGCTCTTCTCATTTGTGTCCCTATGTTTAGTATACCTATTAATGTTTTTATTTTATCGCGGCATTAACTTCTAGGTACTTACTGCATTAATTGAACCTGTCACGAATTAAAATCGCATTTCACATCCATTGCAAAAGGTTTTTGTTGTAATGTACTCGTATTACTGTTTTATCACAACACACAAAATGACGTCTATTTTCATGAAAGCACTTACACATACACTATAACACAACATATTTATGCATTTATAGCGAAATATCTATAAAAAAAAGAAAAAACCAAAAAAATATGTGTGCGCTTAAGCACGGCTGAAGTGAAGACTAAAATTAGAAATACTTATATTTAAAAACTACAAAATAATTTTGAATACAAATAAAAATTATTTAGAAATTGAACATTTGAACATACCTTGTAAGCACAGCAACACGAGAATAACATGAGGCTGAATCACTAGTGTATTAATGGCCAAGAAAAAAAATCATTAACGCGGGTCGGAAATAGCGTTTGACTGGCAAATTGTTTAGTAGTAGTATTTTGTATTTTTAGTTGTAGTTGCTATTTATTTATTTTATAGGTATATCGCTAAAAATGCATAAATATGCCGTGATTATAGTGTATGTGTAAGTGCTGCGATGAAAACAGGTATGATTTTGTGTGTTTACGGAGTGTAAGAGTGCTGTGATAAAGCAATAATACGAGTACCTATATTACAACCAAAACTTATTTGCAATAGATGTGAAATACATTAATAATTTAATATTTCGTGACAAGTTCAATTAATGTGTTAATAATTTACCCGAAAAGCTATTATCATACCCGAGCGTGACGATAGATTTCAATTCACAGCCCACAAAAATTCTGTCTAGACGCGCCAAAAGAAGTTTTCACTTCAAACATTTGCGAGTCCACCGCTATTTCCGACCCGCGTAAAAAATGTTTTTAGTTTATTCTTGCCATGGATACTAGTCATTCAGCCGCATGTTATTTTTTTGTTGCTGTGCTTAATAGGTATAAATATTTAGTTTTAATACACAAATCCTTTTTATTTTTGATTATTAAAATTATTTAGTATGTAGTCTCTAAATAGTCAAGTTTTTATTTTACTTGTCACTTTTGCCGTGCGGTTTTAAGCGCACACATTTTTAACCCCCGACCAAAAAAAGGGGTGTTATAAGTTCGACGTCGATGTTGTCTGTCTGTCTGTATGTCTGTCTGTCTGTGTGTGTGTCTGTCTGTGGCACCGTAGAGCTCAAACGGATGGGCCGATTTCGATGCGAGTTTTTTTATTTGAAAGTTAATATCCGTGCGGGTGTTTTTAGCTAGGTTTGGTTAATATCGATTCAAAATGGCCGCCTCCACAAAATGGCGGACAAAATATTTCTTCACAACCTACCTCAATATGGGTATCAAATAAAAGGGCTTAACTAGTAAAGTACTATACGTTATAACAAATTTCAAATCCAAGATGGCCGCCACCACAAAATGGCGAATTATATAATTTTTTTCACTACTACCGCAATATGGGTATCAAACGAAAAGGCTTGACTAGTAGAATACTTTGCACTATGACAAATTTCAAATCCAAGATGGCCGCTACCACAAAATGGCGAAATACATTTCTTTTTTCACAACTCCCTTAATATGGGCATCAAATGAAATCAAATGAAAGGGCTTGACTAGTAAAATGTTGTATAGATAACAAATCCGAGATAGTCGGGGGTTAATCAAAATTTTTAATTTTGTTCTTGTTTTTTATTTATCTACTAGCGGCCCGCCCCAGCTTCGCACGGGTACATACACACACACATCCACCCTTTTTTTGTATCGGGTTTCAAAAAAAAAGTAAAATTATAAAGGAAGTTTGAATTTTTTTTATGAATTTTTTTTATTAATGTTTTTTTGTATTTTTTTATTTTAAAATTTTATACATATATAATATTATTTACAAAACAAAAGCCATTAGTTTTAGTGAGTCAGAGCTTCCCTGTAAACGATATTTGAAGTACTTAGTTTTATTTTGTGGCAGCAAAATAAATTGATTTTCAGGAGATCCGACACGTGATAGGCCAACATACAGTTGGCCATGAGTGAAACATTCTTTTCGTAGGTCGATCCCTAATAATTCGAAGGTTTGGCCCTGGGACTTGTTAATAGTTAACGCAAAGATGATTTTTATTGCCCTCGCCTGGGAACTATGTTTAGAAAGTTGAGATCTTGATCTTTTTTGGCATTTTTGGGCATTATAAAATGAAAAATAGAAGGAAATAAATAATTAAACAGGCTTTAATACATTTTTGCTTATTGAACTATATGAAGTACTAAGCTGTTTGAATAATTAAAATATAATATTTATTATCAGGTAAGTAGTAGGTACTTATTGAAAGAAAATTAAAAATATGGGCTTAGAAAACTACCTTTTACAAAATTTTTGAACAGGAACACCCATAAAATACTACTATAAGCAGTTTGAATAGTTACATTAAAATATAATATTTATTATCATATACTTATTTACCTACGAAACGAATTCAAATTTTTTTCAAGCTAAAATCATGATCACACACACGACCGCTGCGTAGAGAGCCGATCGCGCGAGTGCCGCGCGGCACTTTATTTTACGGATGTTAAAAAATAATCGATTTTTATTTTATAATAATCGATTTTTTTGTGTCGATTTTTAAAGTTACAAAAATCGATTTTTTTATAAATCGATTATAAAATTTACGCATTTAAATCGATTTTCGAAAAACATGAAAAAGTTGCTGAAAATTCTAGTTTTTGGGACAACGTAGTCGTTTAGTTATTTAATCCTCGTTTTAAGTATTTTATTTTAATACTAGTGAACTGTAACATAAGACATTTGTGGTTTTGTGGCATTCATTATTTGTAATTTTACTGTTATCTAAACTTGAAGAATAACGAAAGAGTATTTTATAGTATACTTTTTGAGACCATACTACTTACATAGTTGTTCAGGATTTTTAAAGATCATTTTGAGTAGGTATTTTATTTTAATACTAACTATTAATGTGATGTTAGTGGGTGGTAACTCTGCCTGCGAAGCAGAGGGTCGTGGGTTCGATTCCCACCTCGTGCAAATATTTATGTGTTGAATACAAATATTTGTAATACGTATGGGTGTTTATATGTCTAATAAGTATGTTTTTACAACTGCGAGTATATAAATATTATAAATTACGCTATTTGTATGCCATAGTTGCTAAATTACGACTGGTCTAGTCGGGAGAACGGTGTCTGCCGATCCGGAGACCCCAGGTTCAAAACTACGCACACCACTATCTTTGCGAAGTCATGTGCGTAATGCCGCTAGCTTAAAACGGTGAAGGAAAACATCGTAAGGAAACCGACATGTACCTTTCAAAGTCATGTGTCATCCACCAACCCGCACTG
Source organism: Ectropis grisescens (assembly GCA_017562165.1). Classification (NCBI taxonomy): domain Eukaryota; kingdom Metazoa; phylum Arthropoda; class Insecta; order Lepidoptera; family Geometridae; genus Ectropis; species Ectropis grisescens. The sequence continues at coordinate 10,634,701 of CM029780.1, read as the reverse complement.
GGCCATCGTGGTAGATTATTGCCTTAATTCTCTCCTTGTGAGAGAAGGCCCGAGTCCCAGCAGTGGGAACATTTAGTGGGCTGTTGATGATGATGATGATGATGTCTACCATAGTACAAGCTTTGTCTAGTTTGGGGTCAGATGGTGATGTGTGTGAATTGTTCACCAGTATTTATCTATTTATATGTAATTTTAATAAGAACAGGATTTACTTTTGACTAATACAAAAAAAATCGATTTTTTTCGCAAAAAGCGATTATTTTTTTTAAATATAATCGATTTTTAACAAATCGATTAATTTTAAATAAAGAAAAATCGATTTTTAATTAATCGATTATTTTCCATCAATCTAACATCCCTACAGTTTATTTTATTACATTGCCTCCCCCCCCCCCCGTACCCCAGTGACGCTTACATGGAGCCTACATCGCATGCTGGCTAGCTGAGCGCGGTGAGCGACAACCACGCGACTTTTTTCTAATACTTACATTTTTAAACTCGTGATATCTTCCGAATGAAATGTCCGAATTGAATAATTCAAAAAATTATAAAAAGGTATTAAAGCCGTCTCGAATATAAAGTAATTTATTTTGATAAGGATTAATACCAAGGTACAAATGAAGAGCCTTTTCAAGAGGCGGCATATATAAATTAATATTTTAGAATAAAAATCTGCTTACTGTGACATAATAACTATAATATTTAGACACAGATTTCTAAAACAAAAGGACTTTCTTTGTCCAAAATTGGGAAGAGGGGTGTTAAAGGTGAACGTCAAAAACGCCTTTAATTTGGATGATCGTGGAGCCCTGTTGTCCGAAGTGAAGAATAAAATTCCTGACCTCTACAAATTTTTTTTTGGCAATGTTATGGCAGACCCACAAAATTATCAAAACAATCCTATGCTATCTTCCGTTGGCTATCAACTTGGTGAACCTTCGGCCATGCGACCTTCGCCCTGGCCATTCACTCTATCATTTAACGTCTCCAGTCCAATTTAAACGTTTGGTACTTGGACGACGGAACTTTGGGTGGAGATGTGAATAATGTTCAACTTATTTACAAAAACTCTTAGAAGGTTTTCGTTGGTTTCAAAGGTATCAGGTAAAAGGTATCAACATTTTTGAAAAGCTGAACTTTTCGTTTGCGAAACGCGTCCAGACAAAGATTGGATAGTGAACAAATGGAATGATCTGGCCCCCCAACATCAAATCAGTTGACAAAAATTATCTGCACCTCCTGTGTTCGCCGATATTAAATGAGTAGTTGCCACCTTTTGTCAAGCATAATAGTCAAAATTTCACAAGAAGCTCCGATAGAATACTCAAAATAAACACACACATTACTTTTACTATTCGGCGTTGTCTTTTTTTTATTCCGAATTTTCTGTACGAATATTCGAATTTTTAGTTGCATGCAAAATCAAAATTCTTAACTTCATAGGATGGATATAGTAAGCACAAGAAATCCTTGCATAATATATAATCAGTGTAATAATAAATTATTTTAACATTATAATATATGTGTTTATTATACGCGAAGATTTCCGAAGCTTAGACAACATTGGTGGGATTTTTTTCTTAAGACTGGGAACATTACACGCACACCAACGTGAGTAATTTGACAACGTCGGTGAGAGCTGTCACGCATACATAACGAATAACCGGCCTCACAGTGTCATTCACGAAGGTTTCATCTGTTTAGAAATCTGTGTATTTAGACATATGCTGTCGCGACACTTTTTTGTAGATAATGATGAGTTCTGCAAAGTCGTAGTAAATGATTTTGTTCTATTATCAATAGTTTTCGCAGCGCACGCGACGTAAGGAATTTTTCAGGTCTTTTTTTACACCTTATGTTACATTATTGGAGTTTTAGTAAGGATTCCTATTTTTTTTTTTAAATACGAGGGTCAAACTGAAAGTTCTTAGAAAATCAAAAACTGATTACATTAGCCAGTTATTAGTTTTATTATATCTTTTCAAAATATTGTCCATTCACGTCAATACACCGCTGCATGCGATGGAACCACTGGGAAAAGCACTTTGCCCACTCGTCCTTAGGGGTCTCTTCAATGGCATCGCGATACCCAGCCACCGCTTCTTCAGCATTCATAAACCGCTTTCCTTTAAGTTTTTCTTTAATTTTGAAAATAAATAAAAATCACAAGGCGCGAGGTCGGGGCTATACGGCGGGTGACCCAGTAATTCAACGTTTGATGTCGCCAAATAGTCGATCGTTCGCTTGGCGGTGTGCGATGAGGCGTTGTCGTGGTGAAGGAGGATCCTACTGCGAGGTCGTTTCTCTCGAACTTTTTCCAAGACAAGTGGCAAACAATTGGTAGTGTACCATTCTGCAGAAACTGTTTTTGATCCTCTAACACAATTGTTGCGAAATGACCTATCCTTCCAAAGAACGAGGCCACCATTTTTTCCCCGCACTTCGATCTCTCTTCACTTTAGTTGGCAACTCCTCGAAAGGAAACACCCACTGAGCAGATTGTCTTTTGGTTTCAGGATCATAACAGTAAATCCAGCTTTCGTCACCTGTTAGTATGTCGAACACAGCATTTGAGTCACCTCCGTTAAATCTTTCAATCATTTTACGGCACCAATCCACATGATGGAGTTTTTGAGCCTCAGTCAAATTATGAGGTATCCACCGGGCGCAAAGCTTCCTGACCGCTAAATGTTCGTGTAGGATTTTGTGCACTTGACTCAAACCGATGCCTAAACTTGTCCGAATCTGCTGATAGGTCACTCTTTTGTCAGTCTCTATCATACGCCGCACAACACAGATGTTATCTTCAGTCGTCGCCGTAGAAGGCCGTCCCTCACGTAAATCATCAGTGAGATTAGTGCAACCACGTTTAAACTCATTAAACCAGTTGTAAACAGTCGCACGAGATGGGGCTTCATCGTGAAAGGCCAATCGTAGTCTATCATAACTTTCTTGTTGACTTAAATGACATCGAAAGTCATAAAAAATCATTGCACGAAAATTTTCTCGTGTTAAATTCATGTTGACGTGACACAGACAATTTTCAATTTGCCGCCAAATCGTAAAACAAATGACAAATGAATGAAGTATATACTCAGTAATATTGGCAAAGAGTTCTATTTTCAAATTATAGATTTTTTTTTTATTATATTGTTTATTAGTGGCCAGTTCTAAGAACTTTCAGTTTGACCCTCGTATAATATAGCCTATGTTACTCGGGGATAATGTAGCTTTCCAAAGGTGAAAGAATTTTTAAATCGGTCCAGTAGTTTCGGAGCCTATTCATTACAAATAAACAAACAAACAAATCTTTCCTCTTTATAATATTATTATTATATATTATATTAAGTATTAAGTATAGATTGATTATTTACGTATAGTGGCAGTGTTTCTCATCGAAGCCAGAGGTTTTAAGAGAACTCTAGAACTTCTACGTAGAGCTATACACCTTGTCACAAAGCCTGTGGCGCTAGTGATGCTAGAGTCCGTTTAACCCGATACAACACACAATACATTCCGGAAGCCTGTAAGAGGTGTAAGAGGCACCGAGGTCTACTCTAGCACCGAGAGACCAAATCTGGCCGCCAGATCGAGAAGGGACGCCCAGTCCAGCGCTTCCAAAAAGGAACACGCAGAACATTAGTCCAAGTAGGTTAAGAAAGGAGACAACAGTATCCTGAAGAACTATAGGGCCATTTTGCTGCTAAGCCACGTCAAAAAGGCTGGTTTCGAGAGTTAGTACTAACAAATCGTCTCGCTCGTAGGCTTGGCGTCTTCCAGCGTCCCGCACAAGTCGGGTTCCGTAAACGGTTTAGTACCGTAGACCATATCCACACGCTAAGCCAGATTTTACAGAAGACGGAAGAGTACCTATAATCAGCCCCTTTGTCTAGCGTTTGTGGACTACGAGAAAGTCTTCATTCTGTCGAGAGGTCGAGACCTCGAGACGTGGCAGTTTAACGGTCGTTACGGCGGTGCCAAATCGACTTTATGTGTGTCGAAGTGTTGAAATATTTAAACAACAAGACTATACGATGTATCTCCGTCTATATATGTATATCCGTCTTCAGGAAGAAAGCAGAAATCCGATCCAAATGCAAAAAGACGTGAGATAGGGAAATGTTATCTCTCCGAAAATCTTCACCTCTACATTGGAGGATATCTTCAAGCTTTTGAACTGAAACTGATATGGTAGCAACATTTATGGCGAATACCCGAAAACACCACTCACCTTCGATTTGCCGACGACATTGTTATTGTGGCTGAATCGCTGGACGACCTTGGCTCACTGCTCGGTGACCTGAATACCGACTTCCAATAGGTAGGATTAACCATATCAAATACCCATTTTGCACCCATTTACATAAATAGATGAGTTGGGAGCACTTGTAATAGTTACATGAATGGGGGTTTCTTTTTTAGTGCCTATTTGTGGTATTGAGTATGTCTAAAAATAATTTAAGTAAATCTATATTTTTTTTAAATTTAAACTTTAATTAACTCGGCGCAAACTTTTTCGTCCATCTATAATTACGTCGGCCGTGACGCTAGGCCACCCACGGAGTAGAGGCACAGACTATATTATGTAGAGGTAAAGTGAAAGACGCTCGACAGAGCAGCCGAGGCCAATTTAATATGGCGGCGTTACCTTGTCGTTCAGTTACATCGAATATTTTTCCAAAAAAATTTAGTTAAATGTCTAGGTACAATGCGGAAACAAGTTTCACTTTTACCGTGGTTTCATAAAACCAAACAATCATTCACTCAATCACTTAACTTTTTTCCGTGCTAGTGACATCTAGTAGAGACATTGTATACTGCCTTAAGCTAGTTGGTTCTATAAGTTCTGTTTATTATTATGGCTTGTTTTAAAACGTTCTTCAAGTTCAGATATATTATCATAGATGACGCTTCAATGCTATGATGACAATAATTTTTAACAATTTCAAATACATCAAAAATGTTCGTATGAGATCATCTTGCAAAAACAGTTCTTCTTCATGTTCGTTTAGTCAATGATCTAATATATTTATTGTATTTTCCATATAGGTTTATCGTCATAATAACCTATGACCGCCTATTTTAGGCTATGGCCGTATAGCAACAAGAATGCACAGTTTTTCAGACGAGAAACAAGAACAAAATTAAAAATTTTGATTAACCCCCGACTACCTCTGATTTGTAATTTGTACAACATTCTACTAGTCAAGCCCTTTCATTTGATAACCATATTAAGGGAGTTGTGAAAAACGAAATGTATTTCGCCATATTGTGGTAACGGCCATCTTGGATTTGAAATTTGTCATAGTGCATAGTGTTCTACTAGTCAAGCCCTTCCATTTGATACCCATATTGAGGTAGTAGTCATAAAAAATATTGTAATTCGCCATTTTGTGGTGGTGGCCATCTTGAATTTGAAATTTGTCGTAGTGTAAGTACTTATAGTATTCTACTAGTCAATTATAATACCCATATTGAGATAGGTTGTGAAGAAATATTTTGTCCGCCATTTTTTGGAGGCGGCCATTTTGCATCGATATTAACCAAACATAGCTAAGAACATCCGCACGGAAATTAACCTTCAGATGAAAAAACCGCATCGAAATCGGTCCCTCCGTTTGAGCTCTACGGTGTCACAGTAAGACACACACACTAACAGATAGACAGACACACAGAGAGACAGACATCGACGTCAAACTTATACCACCCCTTTTTTTGTGGGGGGCTTAATATAAAAGTGGTCAAGTGCGAGTCGGACTCGCCCATGAAGGCTTTCGTAGCAGCAAGTATCATAATATAAAAGTTCTTGTAGTTCGTTGTTACTTTAATCAGTGTTTTAGCAATAGTGAATTTATGACGTATTACCTATTAAACAACTCATAGTTTCGGAGAAAAGTGGCTGTGGCATACGGACGGACAGACAGACAGACATGACGAATCTACTAGTATAAGGGTCCCGTATTTTGTCATTTGGCTACGGAACCCTAAAAAGGTGTTTTCAAGATGCAAAAATAGACATGTCAAAGATATTAACTTTGTTAAGTGTGACGCCAATTTTCCGTTTCGTGAAATTCTACTAACAGAACGATGCATTGGCGTAGACGTAGAAGCGTTGGCAAGAAGTAATGATCGAGAGTTGCAACCCCCATCTTCACCTGAAATCAGTTAGACAGCTTTCCAAGTGACGGAATAGTGCTCAATCTTATTATTTTATACCCTTCTATCATCCCACATAGGTCTCCTGTACATTTTGTTCACGGGCCTGTAGTCTGCAATTAGTATATTTCTTGTCACAATAATGCTGTCAGCACCATCTATCGGCAGATATTGAATTAGTTTATGTAGATTCAGACAATCTGTAATTTAATACATAATTTTATTACAAGACAAGATTTAATATAAGATAAGATTTATTATAAGACAATCTGTAATTCAATACATAATTTAATTGCTAAAATCGAATATGTTTTCTGCAAATTCTTCTAACCGGCGCCGGACGAAGTCTGGATTTTTCTTGGAGCCTTTCACAATAATGTGGTCTTCGCCGTAATCCATGTCTTCGTATTTGAATCCGTGCACGTAGGCAAAGTTCCCGAAGTAGAGACAATGCTCGTATTTTATTGGGACGAAATCTGTGAACAATTTTTGCCGATGAAAAGTATTTTTGAAGTGAAAACTTCTTTTGGCACACCACACACAGTTTTCCGTGGGCGTTGAATTGTGTTCAAGCGTCACGGTTGTAAATGAAAGAAATATTGGGGTAAACTCGGATGATCTTTAGAACCATGATCATGGCCACGCACGTTTCACCCGCGTAGTATCCTAAGTGAGCTATCATATTCTGAGTTGTTAGTTTTGACTTCTATCGCATATCGCATGTCTCTAACTGACGTTTTTTTTTGTATTAAACAAACCGTTTTCTAGATGCTATTGAATCTTTCAAAAAAGTTCTGAATTTTGTCATAAGCGGCACCAGGCACTTTTATGTTTGTTGGAGAAATTTCATAAAATGAAATATCGGCAATATGCGCTATATTTTGCAAAATGGGACGCTATCTTTGAAAAATCTACATATTTACATCTTGAAAGGGCCTCACTAAGATGTGGTGTACCCTTTAAATTAGGTAACGATACACAAAAGTAAGTAATTAGAATTAAATATATTAGGTAATTAAAAGCGGTTGGAATCCAATGTAGTTAAACATACGAGGCAGCAATGGAATATACTGTATGCTGCCCGAATGTATTTTTAACACCCGACGAAAAAAAGGGTGTTATAAGTTTGACGTCGATGTCTGCCTGTGGCACCGTAGAGCTCAAACGGATTTTTTTTATTTGAAGGTTAATTTAATATCCGTGAGATGTTCTTAGCTATGTTTGGTTAATATCGATTCAAGGTGGCCGAAGTGATGGCAAAGTTCCTATAAAAATGTAAAAAAAAATGACATGGGTCATTGGATCAGTACGTTAATGAATGTCAGTTTTCCATTGAACTGATGATTTCAAACTTTAAACAAAACAAATTTAAATTTTTAAATTTAAACAAATTGTATGCTCTTTCTTTTGTTTTCTTTTTTTTTAACGTGTAAATTTGACTTTGCTACGCCGGAGAAACGAGTGGGGGTTTTGTCCGTAGGAGCACCACTTTTAGTGGTGTCGAGCCCGACATACCCGCTGTGTCCCGTAAATGCTTTCCTCCACAAAAAAGGTAGCCTCCATTGCCTGGCAAACTTTGGGCTGGCGCAGAAAGCAGAGGGCCTTACTAACTACGCGTAGAGTATACCTGAAAGCATTCCATATACTAACCACAAGTAAGTATATGGAATGCTTACTTCCATACCACAGTTACCGTACTCAACGAGTAGGTAGGTACTTTTCGTACGATGGCTAGTACTATGGTTGCTTAGACGGAAACAACTGGAGCCTTTCTGGAGTTTAGTTCATGTACTGTGAGTAACCTTGTGAGAATGTGTATTATTAATTGGTCCCCGTTTGTTAGTTTATAATTTAACGGTTAGTTTCTAGTTTAACGTTTAACCATTAAAGGTTTTTTCAATTTTACGTTGACATATCTATAAATACGAAAAACTTACGAGTTCCTTCTATGCAGTTATAGAGGTCCATAATACAGTGATTATCGTATATGAACGTAGAGTTTGTTTGGGTATCTATAGCACATATCTTCTGGAAGTACGTGGGACATATACCGCATCTGTGGGCGAAAATAAAAGGTTTTTAATCATGCTAGTAATAGTTGAGAATGTAAGTGTGCCACTGATCTGTATGATCTAATACCACATAGCCAATTTTTCTATCAGACTGCTCGCAGCTCGAAAAAGCGACATCATTTCATGATTGATGTTCTGAAGATACAAAAGAAGAAATTTGAATCTAGTTTTGTGATATGATCGTCTAGGCTGTGGAATGCGTGAGTGGGGGTGTTCCGATGGTTACTTAGTATCTTCAAATCGAGAGTTTTAGAATTATAATTTATTTATTTAAATTATAATGAAAAATTACGCCACTAAATCAATTAATACATATTTTTTAAAATATAAACTTTTAGACAAAGTAATAATAACCCTACTAATCGGGCATGCCGCCAGGCGAAACACTTCGTCATGTTATTTCCGGTTGTTCGCCAGTTCTCGAGAATGGTCGTGCGTTGCTCTATTGGGACCGCTATATTATCACGGACAGGACTATTGTCGCCAATAAGCCTGACATCGTGCTGGTAGACCGGTCTCAACACATGCCACATGACGTAGCGAAAAGTCTCGACCAACATCTCAAGAGACTTTCGCTAGACGGTTGGATTAAGGGTCAGATGCAGAAAGCGGTCATCCTCGACACAGCGCGCATCGTCAGGAGGTTCCTCAGTCTGCAGCCCTAACCACCGGTTGCTTGGGCCCTGCCCCGCTGCTGGCGGCACCCTAGTTTTTAAGTTTTTTATAATGTTTATATTTTCATACTTATTGTAAAAAACTTAGAAATGAAGAGGAATAAATAAATAACTGAATCCTACTAAAAATTGCGAAATTTTCGATGTTTGTTGCTCAATCACGTCGGAGCGGCTGAAAGGATCGGCTTGAAATTTGGAACACAGTAAGATTGTAGTCCGAAATAATACATAGACTACTTTTTAATGCGGAAAAAATAACAGGAACGGGAACTACGCGGACAAAACCGCTGCTAGTTTTCTATAAATTGAAATGAATGTTAAAAAAATACAACTTTGCGGTATTGTTTAAGACTGAAGTGTATGATATTTACCTGTGTTTATCGGGGGCTGGATTTTGCTGATACTCAAGTTTATTTGGCTCATCATATTCCACAATGTACGTTGTTCGTGCTCCTGAAATAATATATTTTATGACGTGAGGGTAGAATGTAGGAGTTAATGTTTGAGTAGGTATACTGTAATCCCCAGAATTGTGCTCTTGAATCAGGGCATCTTACCTTGGCCTTGTAGTAATTGAGTCCGTTTTGTACCGACTTCCAAAAAGGAAAACATAGTTTTTACTATGTTTGACGCGACATTTAATCCCGAAAAATTTACGCGAAAGGGAACTACGCAGGCAAAACCGCGAGTCTTTACTAGTAAGTAATGAATGCAGTGCTTTTGTGCTGCTTTGAAGTAACTTTTATTAGAAGTAGGTAAATAAATTACTTAAGCAACAAAAATCGCGTTGCTCTAATAAAAATAAAATTGTATAGTACAGAGTAACAAGACGAACAGGACATGTGCTTGATGGTAAGCAATATGCCTACCGATAACAGCACAGTGACACGTAGCTATTGGATCATGAAGAGTCAAACTCATTACCGACCGCCGCACCGCACTGCTCTCGTCGCCCAGAGATATAAGGTGTTTTATCTCTTAGCCCAGTAATTTATCTGGTACCATTGCCCTTCAAACCGGAACACAGTAATGTTAACACATATAACAGTTTTATTATCCCATATTTGTTATCCGCGACGTACCTATGAAAAATGATGCAAATACACAGAAAACTAACACACACATGACAGCGCAGTTAATGACTTTACTAGGCTCTTGATAAAATCTTTGAAATTTTCAATTATTATTTTACTTTTACGAGTTTCCAATTAATTTTTAAATTGAGTTTTATACGTGTTACGGTCCTGGCACCGTCCATCACAACGTCGTCGATGTTTTGAAAAAATCTAACCGAGTGATACGATTTCATTTCCTTTACAAATACGGTTTTATTATAGACTTTTATGGCCGAACATGTTTGTACCAATAAGTGTAATAATGGTACGTTATTGTTGCTCATTGGGACACATTGAAATTTTAGCTACCTCTACCATAGAGTTAAGTTACGGCTGCTCTGATCGGGAGAACGGCGACTGCCGATGCGGATACCCCGGGTTCAAATCCAACGCGCACCACTCTCTTTTCGAAGTCATGTGCGTAACTTAAAACGCTGAAGGAAAACATACTGAAGAAACCTACATGTACCTAGAATCTTTCGAGGTCATGTTACGTCCACCAACCCGCTCTGGGCCAGCGTAGGGGTTGTGCAAAACTCTTTAAATAGAGTTTATACTGGTACACTTAAAATTTACACCGTTTTTGGCGCGAGTCAAAGTAGATAGATAACCTACAGATAAATCGTTAGCAACTCCCCGTAAAGTTCCTCTCGTTCTGCGATATTCAAGTTTTAAAACTGAGGACCGATCGCGGCAAAGTAATTAAAAAGCTTGAAAGTTGTAGGCGAAGCCCGGGTCGGATGCTAGTTCAAGTTAGCATAATGAGAACAAAACTACTCTCAGTGAACAGATGGTGAAATTAAACCAGACACACTGCTGGCTTGTTCACTATTGAAAAGTTAGCTCGTACATTCCCCTACTACGGAGGAATGAGAATGTTTGCATATCTTGTATTGGTATTGATTTTAGTGGTAGGACTCCATGCAGAGTCCGTCTGGGGAAGTACCACAACATTGCCAGTTATTCTATCGCCAAGCAGTAATGTGCAAACATTACTGTGGTCCGGTTTGGAGGGCAATGTTGCCAGAGAAATTACATGGCATCAGGATAAAAAAAATCTTTTATCTCTGGGTGACGAGCGCAGTGCAGTGCTAAGTAATAATTTGGACTCTTCATGTTCCAATAGCTGCATATCACACATGTCCTGATCGCCTCGTCTAACTATAGGTACTATAAAACATCTTATCTCATTGTCTTAATATTTGTACAAATATTATCACGTCGTTTGGCCGTGATGGGCTCCTATAAACTACTTAACCGATTTTAATCAAATTTACAGGTTGTGGCACTTTGATCCAACTTGAGAGGTAGGATAGTTTTTTTCGATTTTGAATTTTATTTTATAAAAAAAAACTATACTGTACATATTGGTCGCTAGTTTTCCTACTATCCTACTATAAATGTCAATGTATGGATGTTTGTTGCTCCATCACGTCGTAATCTATGAACGGATCGAATTGAAAAAGTGGAGCACAGATAGATTATTTATAGTTTCGAAGAACACATACACTTTTTACCTCGGGGAAATAACGGGGATGGGAAATACGCGGGTGAAACCGCGGGGCGCTGCTAGTTTATATATATATTTAATTATTGTGTCATTTTTGTTTCAAGTGAACTCTTCATCAAGTTACCCATATTCAAGAAAGTTGACTTTAAAGTTGACTCGTAGCTTAGTCCAACTTGGGACACAAGATAATAATTTGATTATTATGATTAAATTATATATTAATGTAATAGGTTATAGCCGCATTTTTTATCTCAAATTTTAGTTTATGATTTACTAGCAGCCCGCCGCTGCTTCGCCCGTGGTACACAATGTATAACGCTGAGAGACCACGTAAATGTTCAACGGTGACAGTATTTTTGAAATCGGTCCAGTTGTTCCTGAGGTTAGTGCGTTGAAACAAAAAACCTCTTCAGCTTTGTAATGGTAGAGGAGCCCACGATGCTAAACGGGGAGTTACTCGAGCGTCATAGAGACCTATTATTGGATTGCAAACCTTGACCTTGAAACGAATGCATGACGAATGCTTGCATCTTGCGTACAAACAATGAAATCTGTGTCCACGAACCACGAAGCGGCAACGTCGCGTCAGCCGGTCGTCAACGAACGTATGACGAGCGGCTGCCGCTTCGTGGACACAGATTTCATTGCGTATAACGTGGACAATTGGCCTTACTTTTTCATTTGGGGAAGGGGCGCGGCTATAAAATTTCAAATATGAAAAATCTTTTAATTAATTAATTTTTGTTACTTAGGCTTGTTTGGCTTGTGGCTATGGAGCTCATATTTGGTTTAGGTTTTAGGTACTTTACCGGGTGCAAGGTTTCCAACTGTATATTAATCTGCCGCGCTGGAGTAAATCTCGAAATCCCCTCTTGGGCTCTCCTACTATAATGTTAGTATAGATGACATTACTCTAGTGAAACCGAAACGGGCCGCTAGTTATATATATGCTTAATACTAAAATAGGCAACCACTTTCCTCGTTTTAATATTAAAATTCCATTTAGTTGAAATATATACTATAGGCAGGCACCTACAGCTTCTTTTGCGGTGTTGGTGTATCTTTTCTCGAGTTTGTAATTAAAAATCTTGAAAGTCAATTTAACTTTGACCGAAGTTCAGCCGCGTTTGCCTTTGGATTGAAATCGTAATGAATTGTGGAAAATCAAACTCCAATAGGTACGGTTCTCTTTGTCTCAGCTAAAACGGCCTATCGATCGGATTGGAACTGGTGATATACTCGTAGATTTGGCAAACATTATTTTGAAACTAAAACAACTTAATTTTTTTTTTTTTGATAGAAGTGAAAACTTATAAGGCAGAATTTGATGGCTCACGTTGGAAACTTTGCGGGTGAAAAAGGAGGGCGTGACCATGAGCATGGCCATGTAGATTTCTAGATGGCCAATGGGAAATGGTAACGCATTTCTAGATGGATAATAGCCATGGACCCGAGTTTACCCGAATATTTCTTATCGTTCCCGAGCGTGACACTGGAATTCAATTCACAGCTCATGAGAAATCTGTCTGTGGCGCGCCAAAATAAGTTTTCACTTAAAAAAAAATAATATCTAACAATATTAATCCTAATTTCCTAATATTATAAAAATAAGTGTGTTGTTTATTCACGTCAGAAGCTCAGAATATCGTGTATGGATTGGGTTGAAATTTGGACCACATTTAGAATATATTCGGAAATATAGGCTACTTTTTTCCAGGGAAAAGAAGTAAAGCAGATCCTTTTTTTTTCGAGGTTTAGTTTTTCGGCGACCACTGGATAGAAAACAAATTATCAAAATTGGATGATATGATTGTGATATAGGCACCTACTCTATATTTTAAAAGAGTTGAAGAAGTCAATAGGTACTAGGCAGTAGGGGCCACACGAGACTAGTATCACTGACTTCATCTATACGTACTCCTGTTCCGTACCCAAATGGGAAAACGGAACACTATTACTAAGAATATTCTGTCATCCGACTGTCTGTCACCAGACAGTATCTCCTGAACCGTGAAAGTAGATATTTTAACAAATGATAATTATATTTCAAAATTTCTCGTATCGATGATATTTAAAACAATAATAATAACTTTAGTATCAAAAGCCCGACTGCAAAAAATCAAGAGATAAAAACTTTTTCTAAAACAATATATAAATTATTTAAGGACACTTAGGTGATCGAGACGAATCTAACGACATCATAATTATTTAAATTCATCCAGCCGTTTGGAAGATACGTGGGAATAAAGAAATACAAACATACAAGATACATAGCAAGATAGCAAGGCATATTATAGACGACTTTGTTAAAGATAGTAACGTATGGAAAAGAAATGTGTCGAAATTAGAATCTTGTAATAAGGTAAAATAATAGATTTTTAAGACTTTTGATGTTACATTGTTTGTACTAATGTAGTATCTGTATACTGTGTGTATTGATTATTTGTTATATTGTCTTCGACAAAGCCTTTTTACAGCTGCATGTAATTGACTAGGCCCCTTTACAGCTGCTTTATTCTTTTTGACGTTGTTATTTTATCATATTATGTACACAGATTCTTTGCCTTTTTGTAAATGACGTTACCAAGTGTTCTTATGAATTTATGGTATGAATAAATGAATTGAATTGAATTGAATTGAATACGCGCGAAAAACATAACTCTTCTTTCAGTCGGGTAAAAAATGTCGCAATAAAAATTATGATTATATTTCTGTTGCCGCTAATAATAACAAAAACCATAAAACAACAAACGTACGTTTTTTCTTGATATTGATAACGGTAAATTGTAACAATGGAGACGCTTAAAATTATCACTGTTTTTAGACATATGTACCATACAGCCTGTAAGATATTATTTTTTTGTTATTTTTAATGGTTAATGGTACATAGCCCTGCGTGCGCGAGTCCGAGTCGCACTTGGCCAATTATTTTTACACGTAATATTTTATTGAAAAACAAATATTGTTAGACATGACTCACACAACACCATCTAATCCCAAACTAAACATAGCTTTTTTTGAGTTTTTATTTTGCCTTACCAATAAAAAAAATGCAACAAACATGGACTTGGGTAAATATATAATTATAGAGGATAGGCGATTGCCCAGAAGATAGGTACTTGTGGACACGTCATTTAAAGGTTCCTAGATGGTCGGATATTCCACATTTTCTCTCAAAGATCGATCTTTGATGTTTAAAAATAGTTTTTTTACTCGTATAATGTAGAGTGACGGGGTGAGCAGTATATGTGCCTGACGGCCAGTCCATAGCAGCATAGTGTCACATGAAGAGTCTAAATCTAAACCTATTGCTGTACTGCGCTCGTAAGCCTGAGAAATAAATGATTTAAATGTTATAAGTATTTGCTATTACATTTTTTATTTTATATATTTTCCTTGTAATTGCTCTGGAAACATTCCCCTTCAAAATAGAACACAGTGATATTTGTACATAACTGCTTGTCGGTAGAATAACTGGCAAAGATGTAGTGGTACTTCTCCAGGCGGACTGTGCAAAGAGTCCCAACACTAACTCCCCCAGGATTCTCCATAGTCCTACCAACGTGTGCGGTGTTGTAGACAGGAACACTCGACGTCTAGTCGTCTACCGTAAAATCTGTAAACGCAATTAAGTTCAAACTTCACTTACACATCGCTTCCTACTCAAAGAAAGCCACTTTGCTGCGATTTTCTTTACTACCTTCATACATGTGCAATACGGTCTATTTTATAGATTTTTACAGCCTTTTAAAATTTGTCAGACCTGCCTTTGTTGTCTACTGACTAGACTACAGGGGATGGGGGCTGCATTTTGTTTTATTTGCACACATAGACTTTGTCTGTGTGTACATTGAAATCAATGTGTGAGTGTGATTAAGTTTGTGGGAAGTTGATTAAAACCTTTTTAATTGAGTTTAGTTGATTTTTTCTTATATCTGTGAAAGTTGTCATTATAAGTTTTTATGTCTGTAGTTTTAGAGATGGCAATTGCATTATAAAATGTAATTACCATGTAATTACGCTCAATTTAGTAATTTTGCGTAGTTTTACGTCACAAACATCAAAATTTCTGATACAAACAGATTTTTTGTGGGCAGTGAATTCAATTCTAGTGTCACGCTCAGGAACGATAAGCAATCTTCGGTTAAACTCGGGACTATGGTCATTGGCCATCTAGAAATGGTGACGCATTTCTAGATGGCCATTCTCATGGTCACGCCATCCGGTTTTACTCGCGTAGTTTCCGAAGTAAGCTATCAAATTCCGAGTTATAAGTTTTCACTTCTAGTGGCAGTTCCTATGCCTGCCAATTTTTTTACAAGTTTGTTTCGAAGATTTACGGAAGAACGATAGCTTAGCCCGATATCTACAGCCAAGCTATGATTTACGAGTGCAAACTTTAATATATTCTTAGGAATAAATCTTTTGATTTCATAATATAAAGCAAGACTTGCACTTGATGGTTATTCACACAACAACAAGTGAGACGCAAGTCTACGAATAAAAAGAGTCCAAATCAATGTTAGACAAGACAAGACAAGACAAGACAAGACAATGAAGTTGTGGTGACAAACACAGTACCACTGTACTGTGTTTGTCACCAGGCAATTTAAGATGATTTACTTATCTTTTTTTTCTTTATAATTTCTCATGAAATATGACCCTTTAAACAATTTATGTTAGCAAATTACTGCGTAACGGTAGAAAAACGTGCAAAGGTTTGGTACTACTCAAGGTGGTCTCTGCTATTATAAGAGTCTTAGCACTACAAGTTGCTGTAGCAGAATTAAGAGTAAGCGTTAAAATCGCTTAAAAAGTAAATTATCAAATGTATGGAAAATAAAGTCGTTTTAGAGTCGGTAATTTTGTAGGGAGTTTCCTCTTCTTTTTGTTTTTTTTTTCTGATCGGAACTATCTCAAATAATTTTTAACATATTGGCAAATAAAGACACACCCTTATTTATTTTCACTTAATTTTTAATAATTATTACATTTTTTACGAGCGAGCATTTTCTCATAAAATATCTACCTCTAGATTCCATTCCGAATCGAATAATAACTCAATCATAATGTTAAGAGAATTCGACAAAATTGCAACCTAAAAAGCACTTGTTGACTTAACTAATGGCCATGGCCATGGCCACGCTCTCCGGTTTCACCCGCGTGGTTTCCAAAGAGAGCTATCAAATTCTGAGTTATTAGTTTTCATTTCCATCAGCAGTCCCTAAGACGCCATTTTTTCTCTTAATGAAATTTAGCGGGCTCAATTGGCCTCTATTGCTCATCTAAGTATAATTTTTAAAGGGCAGAAATTACAATGAGAACTACGATACACTGTATACCTAACTACTTACACTATACACTATATACCTAACTACTTACACTAAACACATCTGAATTATTCATACCCTCTACCTGGGGAAGTACTAGATAATGATTTGGATTCTCCGTGTTCAAATTCGTTCATGGGACTTTACTGTTTGGCCAAACGCTTATAATCAGACCCGTGTTTTGCTCTTTCCGACATATATTCTATACAGGGTTACTGGTCAATCAGCCTGTATCCGTTCAAGGACGTGTTCTGTAATTTTAAACAAACAACTTTTGTTAAAATTTAATACATATTTTAAAAAATAGTGTTTGTTGTCCTCTCTAGCACTGTTTAGCAGCTGTTTAGTGTTTATTCACTTCAGCACATCATTTATCGAGGGTTAAAGAAAGCGCGCGCTCTTGTTACGAAGAGTTCAATGCATTTAGATCGGGAAAACACACATTTAAAAAAAAAAATGTTTGGGAAAAAATACGATTTTTCGTAAACTATAGAACAAAAGTTTACGTATTCAATGTACTTAACATCCCCTTATACGGATGCAGCTGATTGCCAATAACCCTGTTCATAAAAAAGGAGTAAAATTTCAACCCTCACATTTTATTGTAATCACGTACGCAGAATGAATGATCCTTTTGCTCTTCTGTCCGTCATCCCCATAAGCAACCCCTGCCTAATATTCTTTTATGTAAAGTGTCCCTTGTTGAGATCCTGATTTAATCTCCTTTTCTGATATAGGTAAACCCTTTAAGTATCTTTGAAACAGAAATATGTTACTATACAGAGTTACTGCCAATCAGCGTTTGTTTAAGGACATATTCTGTAAACAAACAACTTTTGTACTACAACTTTCGTTAAAACTCAATACATATAAAAAAATGTGTTTGTTGTCTTTTCTAGCACTGTTTAGCGGCTGTTTAGTGTTTATTCACTTCGACACATATTTTTTCGAGCGTTAAAGAGCGCATGCACTCTTGTTACGAGTTGTTACGAAGAGTTTGATGCTTTTACCGGACAACTACACTTTTTAATTTTTTATGGGAAAAAATATAGATACGAATTTTTAGAAACGGCAAAACAAAAGTTAACGGACTTAATATACTTAACATCTCCATAAAAGGATGCAGGTTAATTACCAATAACCCTGTAGAAATTATAGAGCAAAGAGATACGCATTTTAACTAACTCATTTTTGTTGCCACCGCTGGGACTAGGGCTTTATCTCACAAAAGATAGCCGCAATAAGCCAAGCTGGCCAAGTACGGGTTGCAGGATGGCGCATGTTTTCGAAAGATATCTTAGAACACGTTTGTTTTCTCGCACTATGCTCCTTCCCCGTTAAAGCCTATGCTGATGACAAACTTTTACAAATGTACTTGGATTCGAACCCACGATCAGATTGCAAAATCAGATGTACTCGCCCCTACCACGCATTTTTTCTACATTATTGCTATATTATTCAGTATGGCAGTCCTGATATAATGTTCTGTGACGGCAGTCATAGAGACTGCGGATAGAAGTGAAACTTATAACCCAAAATTTGATGATGACCATGATGCTTTTAACCACGTTACGAGCTCACCCGAAGATTTCTTTCATTTACGAGCTAGACGCTTGACGCTCAATTTTCAGCCCACAGAAACTATGTGTGATGCGCCAAAGGAAGTTTTCACTTCAAAAAACATGTCATACCTTTTTTGAAGTCCGTTAATTAAGTGAAAGTTTTAGTAGTGACATCACAAACACAGACAGATTGAGTGGATCAGTAAAATGGACGTCAGTTTTTGTGAGATGGTAGACTAGGAGTAGATAGACGGTGAATGAAAATTATGAAAATTACTTACTTACTACATTATTTACTTGCTTATTTATAAAAACTATAATTTTCGTCTTTGTTCAGTCTGTTATAAAAGTAATTTGAAGGGATACAGAAACCTGCCACACAAGCTTTGCTTAGTGCAGGTTCTGTGATATTTAATTGTATACTTAAGTGAAGTTTTTTAAGGAATAATGTGAGTGTTACTTTGTTTCATGTAAATTGGCTTGTTTATGGGATGAATAAAGATATTTATTATTATTAATAATGGCGGGGCAGCGGGTGTCTAGTCTAGATGGCCATGATGCTTCTAACCATGTCCCGAGTTCGCCCGAAGATTTCTTTCATCTACGAGCGTGACGAATTGACGAATTGTGTGTGGTGCACCAAAAGAAGGTTTCACTTTAAAAAACATACAGCTGAATTGATAACCTCCTATTTTGAAGTCCGTTAATTAAGTAGTTTTAGTAGCTCTACTTAGGCTGTGGTAGAGACATCTTAAACACAGACAGATTGAGAGGAACCAAAGAGTTTACACATAATACGGATAGAGTTAGAACAAACGCTTTACACCAAAAGCACGGGTCTGATCGCTCTTGTGGAAGTGTCATACTTTTGTCGCGGCACATGTTGCCACTGTTGCCATAGTTAATATCCACGTCATCTGCTTACGATTGGTACAGGAACCGTGCGGAAAACCTCGTCTATTTACTTATTCTCTATCTAAGAGTGAAACAGTACATCAGCTTATTAAAACAAATGTAAAAAAAATTCGAAAAGTAACCTAGCTTAATAATATGATGCGATAAACATTAAAAGTATAGAAATTAGTAAAAAGGAAAGAATTATTAAAGTAGTAAGAAGAGAAGATATTTCGAACACCTTTCCTTTCCTGAGATAAACTCCAGAAAATCAAGACATGATATATCAAATATGGTAATAAACCCCTGACAATCATGATCGTTAGGGCACATGGGCAAAAGAAAAAAAAAGAGTGGAACAGTAAAATGGACGTCAGTTTTTGTGAGAAGGTAGACTAGGAGTAGATAGATGGTGAATGGCGGGACGGCGGGTGTCGACCGGCGCGCCGCATCGATCGTCACCTGTGGGCTGTGGCCGACGCGCTTCCCTGTCCGCACTGGCACGTAACGCGGTACGTATCACATTTTTGAACAGAAAACTTCTTTTGGCGCGCTATTGAATTTAAACTTATGGGTCAAATGAACCACCAGGAGACCTATGTAGGATGACAGAAGGGTATAAAGTAATAAGATTCAGCACTATGCCGTCACTTGTAAGCTGTCCAACTGAGTGCAATTGAAGAGAGGGGGGGGGGGGGGGGTTAAACCTTAATAATTTCTCGATAATTTCTCCTTGTCCTTGTCGCATGATTTCTGTACTGACTGTCAATTTCTTTTATTTAAAATTCTATTTAATACTAGCGGCCCGTTCCGGCTTTGCTCGGATATTGTCACATAAAGCCCATTAATCGAAATAAAAACTATCATATCTTTTAAGTTGGATCGAACTGCACATGGTGTGCGAATTTTATTATAATCGGTTAAGTGGTTTAGGAGTCCATTGAGGACAAACATTGTGACACGAGATTTGTATATATTAAGATAGTCCATAGATTCCGGGATCCATCACCTTTGTAATTTGGATTATTTTTAAACTGAAACTTTTAATACATCGTCTCAAACTTTTTCGACCATTTCGTCATCTGTTGCATGTCGCGTGACGGTCGGCCGCGGAGTAAGGGCAAAATGAAAGGCGCTCGACAGAGCAGCCTAGGCCAATATGGCGGCGTTACTTACCAAAAATGTTTAGTTATATGTTTGATGATTGAGCAACAAACATCCAAAAATCCCAACTTTAGTATTTATTTTAATAGGCATGACTACTCATTTTTGATTTAATGTGCCACCAAAAGGCTACTCAATAACTGAAACATAGGTGAAAGAATTACTTTGTTATCTTAAAAACTTCCCGTGATATCACGATTTTAAAATCACAATTTTGGTTTCTCCCAAAACGCTTCATACCAAAATCGCGCGTAATGTTTGTATGGTAGCTATATTAAATATTGCGTTTAAGAAACTGGTTTCATAACAAAAGTCACTTGAAATTGAATAGGTTACCCTATGATAAATACATTTTCTAATAATTTCGTACTTTTAAAATGGACTTGCCCATCCAGCTTTGAATGATCATAAAGTTAAACTAAAAAATATCAAAATTAAAATTGGTACATATTTTATCGTATCTAAATACTGTCATTATACCAAATAATTTAATATAATTACAGGACCTGTCGTCATGCCTATTAGTCGCATAGTAGGATAGCGTGATACGTAACAATCTACGTCATAAATTGAGCTGTCTGCATTTTATTGCATTATCGATATGCCGCCATGGCTGGAACTTTATAAGACCTTAAGGGCGTGTGGGCCGTAATTTTGAATTTTTAAAACAACTTTAAGACGTTTAAAATAGTGTATTAAACTCTGAAAAAAATATATGTAATAGTTAAGGATCTAATCTAGTGCAATTCGCAGTCAGTAACACGATTTAATGAATTTTACTTGATAGAAAAAAATCCCAAAGTTACCCCTTTTCAAAAAGTTTTTTCAAGTTTATGACTAAAGTAATTAATATTTTTACTAAATTTTTATACTCAACGAAAGCCACTAAAAAAGTTATAGATGCATTCGCAGAACTTGACTTGATAAAAAGTATCAGTTATTCACTATGTTTTAATATCTACCATATATATAGCGCGCCGTTCGGCAAGCCTGATCAGTCGCGTTTCGGCGCTCACGGACGACGGGCCTGTGCTTGATTTTGCAATTTTGACAACCGATAAATTTTAAATATTACGATCATAGTGCCACAGTATAACAATATCAGTAGGTATTACTAGTGAAGCATGCTATGATCTTGATTTTTGATACCGTTTTCATTGGAATTGCAAATAGACGCTGATACTAATTAGTACGCTGTTTACTTTATGTTGTAGACCAAAAGGGGAGTCTCAAAAAACTGACGTCGATACCACATCAGTAAAAAATTCAATGCGGATGCAATGGAAAATAGATAAGTATCGGTAAAATATTCGTCCGTTAAATCGGATATCGGGATAAGGAAATAATGAGAGGGGAGAAATCCCCTGCGTAAATCAAGGTATCATAAATAAATATTGCTGGACAATGATACACTTGCATTTATATGCCATTTAGGTAAATTCTTTGGTAGTAAGGTACTTAGTACTTGGAAGAAAAGTCCTCGCATACTGATTTAACCACTTTGGAAGAGACTTTCGCGCAAACTATTCAGTTTAGAAAAAAAATGTTAGGAACTTCAATACAAATTTGAACACTTTCCATAGATACACGTATGGTTTTGTTAGAATTTTTATTTTTTTTATTTCTTTTCCAAGTTTGTGACACCACCAAAATTAATTGTTTTTTCTTTTTTTTTGTATGAAAATGTTAATATTGTTCATAGAAATTTAGACACTCGACCAAATTTGATAAGAAGCCTTTTAGGCAGTAAAATTACTCGTAGAATTTAACTCTGCACTAAATTTCCAATTTGTATTTTTTATATAAGGTTTAGAATCATTTCGTGAGCATAAAATCACAAAATAATAACAAATCCAGGTGGAGCTTCAAGCGCCAGCTCGAAAAAACGTTTTTGGCTGATATTCTGAAAAAGTTATAAACCCTATTATTATTGTAGAAAATAAAATTTCCCATTTTTTGTTGCCAGTAAACTTTTTTTTCGAACTTACCGATTACGATTTATTATGTCAAATTTGATGATAACAATGTAAAAAAAAAAGGAACATACATACGGTCGAATTGAGAAACCTCCTTTTTTGAAGTCGGTTAATAATAAGATGTGAATTCTGTTCCCAGTAGCATAAACATGCCCCTTTTTACCGGAATGGAAGATGGGTTATGTTTTTCGCGCGTGTCTTTTATGTTTGTAAATCTTTTATTTCCACATATCTTCCAAACGGCTGGATGGATTTTGGTAACTAAGATATTGTAAGACTAGTCTCATTCACCAAAGTGTCCTTAGATAGTAGGTAATATTTTTTTACGTGTAGATTTTTTTGTAGTCGGGGTTTTTAAATTAAAGTTATTCTATCATATTGCTCGTTGCTCGAATAAACAGCACCGTTCATCATCATGATTGAAGAGTTGAACGAAGAGTTTGGTCTCCACTTTTGTAATAAGAACAACTAAGCTGTGAAACGCATTGCCAGAGTGGGTTTTTTGTCGAAGGTTCGAACCTTGGGGTTACGAGGTACACTGTGCTTGTTTCAATTAGAGCAGACCACATCATTTACATCCACTATTATCGGCATCATCGCAATCGTATTATTAAATGGGTTATAAATCGTAAACGGTAAGTTTTACAAAAAAAGTTTACTAGCAGCAAAAGATGCAAAATTTTATTTTCTACAGTTATTGTCAAAATATATAGTTTCCAAAATATCGGCTAAAACAGTTTTTTTTCAATTGGCGTTTGAAGCTCTACCTGGATCTGTGAGCATTTTGTAATTTTATGCTCAGTAAGTGATCTTTACCTCATAGAAAAAAATTGGATTAGAAATTTAGTGCAAAGTTGACCAAAAAAAAACATCTATTTTTATTGGCCTTTCATTACGTTTCAGCACATTTTTTTAAATTTTTGACGAACTTGTGAATTATTAGGAAACATTTTAAAAATATGCATGAAATTGGAAAAGCCGTTCTCAACTTGTGTTGTGTTGTGACTAAAAAGAAAAGGTTGAGTTTTGTATATCTACGAGTATAGATAAATTTAGTATTTCTTCGTTTCACTTCACAATTCACAAAATTGTTATCACTAGTATAAACAGTATAAACAAATCTTGAACAAAAAAATGAGTTTAAATTACATAGTCCAATATTTTAATGTTATTTCTGCGCTGTGGCAGCGATTCCGCGGTCGGTGACGGTCGCGAGAACAAGACAGCGTTAAATGCCTAATTTGACAGAACTACCTGGCCTTCAAACCTTTTATCCGACTCGACAGAAAGAGGCACATTTATTACGTAGTTTTGTATCACGAGATCACGTAGAAATATATGGAATTTACTATCTAGCCACCCCAAAATAAATAAAGCTTATGCTGTATGTGTGATTGTAATAACATTGGACCCAATTTTTTTATAAAGAGAGATGGAACGAGCAAGACATATGCTTGATGGTAAGTAACTCACCTGGCCATAACGCTGCCACGTAGCTATTTGAACGGCCGGCACCCAGAAATATAAAATAACGTATCTCTTTGTCGTGTAATTTCTCTGTAAAATATTTGTAAAGGAATATATATTATGTGAACATGTAACAATATATTTATTTTTTCTGTTGATTTTTACAGAGAATCGGAAAAACTGCAGATTTACACTAGTTCGATTACACCGGCCGCGGCCTACAAATGAACAATTTTGGAACGTAATTTCCAGTTCATTGTTAAATAAGTCTAATGACTAAACATGGCTAATTTGGAGTGTTTTGAAGATACTTGCGATTTTACTTACTTACTAGAAAAAAAACAACGTACTATATTTTGGAAATTTAAGAGAAAAATTATAATTGTTGAGCTCAACTACTACACTACAACTCAACTAACTAAAGACTTTTTAAACATCTTGACTAACATTAGGACCTCGGGAACTACTGGTCCGAAATGAAATACTCTTTTTCTGTTGGATAGTCCATTTATCGACGAAGGCTATATAATCTAAACAACACTACGGTACTATCAATAGGAGCGAAGCATGAATGAAAAATGAAACAAAAACGGGAAAAAATATTCTAAATCTTTTTCTTAATCCTTTTTTAGAGCTTTCGTACCGTGTGTTGCCGTGCCAGCATGTCCAATAAATTGCGTTTAGAAATCTGTGATTGCGTCATTAGATGTTTAACAAACCTTTGCTAATCAAATCTACTCTGAGTTGGTACGACCAACTTCCAACAGGTGGCGTAGCAGGTAGCTGAAGAGGTTTTTTATTTGAACGCAATATTCTCAGTAATTACTGAACCGATTCCAAAAACTCTTTACCCGTTTAATATGTTCGGGATTCCTATGCACTATAGGCTATATATTTACCACGGGCGAAGCCGGAGCGGACATCTAGTTTACAATATGATATCGGGTGCTGTTATTTTTTAAGTTTTGTTACGTATTAGTTTTTGTGATCATCATCAATGATATAATTTTGCAGTGACCAGCAGTAATTAGCTATCATACGTACATTTACAATCCTTCGCCCTTGGTGTCTTGGTCCGTAGCTCAAATGAAAATGAAAATGTTTATTAGCACATAAAAACTTAAGTTACTTACAATACCAACTTAATTAATTAAACATGTAAGGTAGATACAATAAAAGAAATAAAGTGAAAAATAAGTCGGTGATCACTGGATCCCACACTAGGGTGACCTGTGACGTGGGTATCCAGGCTCCTTCTTGTGCTGAGGGTATTTAGAAAACAAACAAAGTTTTGAACAAAACAATGCATGCCAGATAATTAAAAAAAAATGGTTAATGGGTATTTGCAAAGAGTTTACAAATTTCTTTATTTAAGAGCCCTCTCACAAAAAGACAGAACTCAACTTTAGGTAAAATCCTGCAACATTGTCAGCGTGCGTCCGTTCGATTCAGCTCGAGCGTTTAGGCGGACAGAACGATCTTGAGCCGTAACGGCAGTGTACTAAAAATTTTTATGAGATTTTCTGACGTGACAACGTCTACTAAATTGATGAACGTTGGCTGCGTGCACGAAAATTGAAGACTTATTGTCCCGTTACGTTCGTTGTCCCGTAACGTTACGATAAATTATTCTTGCATTTCAAAAATCTGATAACTAGTAAAATTTATTTTTCATTTTAAGGGTAATTTTTGTGCATTGGTTCTTAGCTATGTTTGGTTAATATCGATTCAAGATGGCCGCCTCCACAAAATGGTGGACTAAATATTTCTTCATAATCTACCTCAATATGGGTATCAAATTTAATGAAAAAGCTTGACCAGTAGAATACTATGCACTATGACAAATTTCAAATCCAAGATGGCCGCCACAACAAAATGGCGAAATACATTTAATTTTTCACTTCTCCCTCAATATGGGTATCAAATGAAAGGACTTGACGAGTAAAATACTATGCACAATGACAAATTTCAAATCCAAGATGGCCGCCACCACAAAATGGCGAAATACATTTCTTTTTTTTCCTTACTTCCTCAATATGGGTATCAAATAAAAAACTTGACAAGTAAAATACTATGCACAATGACAATTTCAAATCCAAGATGGCCGCCACCACAAAATGGTGAGATACATTTCTTTTTTCACTACCTCCTCAATACGGGTATCAAATAAAAGGGCTTGACTAGTAAAACACTACGCACTATGACAAATGTCAAATCCAAGATGGCCGCCACCACAAACTGGCGATTGTCATTATTTTTACTACTACCTCAATATGAGTAATAAATGAAAGAACTTGACTAATATAATACTATGCACTATGACAAATTTCAAATCCAAGATGGCCGCCCCCAAAAAATGGCGACTGTCATCATTTTTTACTACCACCTCAATATGGATAACAAATGCGCCACCACAAAAATTTTTGTGGTGGCGGCCATCTTGGATTTGATATTTGTGACAGTGGATAGTATACTACTAGTCAAGCCCTTTCATTTGTTACGCATATTGAGTTGGTAGTAAAAAATAATGTCAGTAGCCATTTTGTGGTAGCGGTCATCTTGGATTTGAAATTTGTCATAGTGCGTAGTATTTTACTAGTCAAGCCCTTGCATTTGATTCCGATATTGTGAAGTAGTGAAAAATAATGACATTCGCTATTTTGTGGTGGCGGCCATCTTGGATTTCAAATTTATCATAGTGCGAAGTATTCTACTAGTCAAACCCTTTCATTTGTTACCCATATTGAGGTGGTAGTAAAAAAATGATGACATTCGCCATTTTGTGGTGGCGGCCATCTTGATTTGAAATTTGTCATAGTGCATGGTCAAGCCCTTTAAATTGATACCTTCATTTAGGTAGTAGTAAAAATTAATGATGATTAATTAATATTGGAAGTTCGTTGCTCAAACACATCCGAACAGTCATTGGTCATGGCCATTGCTCATGGTCATTGGTCGTAGTCATTGGTCATATCCGTTCCTCATGATCATTGTAATTGGTGGTCATGGTCATTGGTCATGGTATAGAGGTAGTAGTAAAAAATAAGGACAGTCGCTATTTTGTGGTGGCGGCCATCTTGGATTTGAAATTTGTGACAGTTCATAGTATTCTACTAGTCAAGCCTTTTCATTTGTTACCCATATTGAGGTGGTAGTTAAAATAATGACAGTCGCCATTTTGTGGTGGCGGCCATCTTGGATTTTAAATTTGTCATAGTGCGTAGTCAAGCCCTTTAAATTGATACCTATATTGAGGTAGTAGTAAAAATTAATGATGATTAATTAATATTGGAAGTTCGTTGCTCAAACACGTCGGAACGGTCATTGGTCATGGCCATTGCTCATGGTCATTGGTCGTGGTCATTGGTCATATCCGTTCCTCATGGTCATTGTAATTGGTCATGGTCATGGTAATTGCTCATGTTATAGAGGTAGTAGTGAAAAATAATGATATTCTCAATTTTGTGGTGGCGGCCATCTTGGATTTGAAATTTGTCATAGTGCATAGTCAAGCCCTTTATATTGATACCTTCATTTA
Source organism: Ectropis grisescens (assembly GCA_017562165.1). NCBI lineage: Eukaryota > Metazoa > Arthropoda > Insecta > Lepidoptera > Geometridae > Ectropis > Ectropis grisescens. The sequence continues at coordinate 10,607,243 of CM029780.1, read as the reverse complement.
GGTAGTAGTAAACATTAATGATGATTAATCAATATTGGAAGTTCGTTGCTCAAACACGTCGGAACAGTAATTTGTCATGGCCATTGTTCATGGTCATTGGTCGTAGTCATTGGTCATATCCGTACCTCATGGTCATTGTAATTGGTCATGGTCATGGTAATTGGTCATGGTATAGACGTAGTAGTGAAAAATAATGACATTCGCAATTTTGTGGTGGCGGCCATCTTGGATTTGAAATTTGTGACAGTGCATGGTATTCTACTAGTAAAGCCCTTTCATTTGTTACCCATATTGAGGTGGTAGAAAAAAATAATGACATTCGCCATTTTGTGGTGGCGGCCATCTTGGATTTGAAATTTGTCATAGAGCATGGTCAAGCCCTTTAAATTGATACCTTTGTTTAGGTAGTAGTAAACATTAATTATGATTAATTAATATTGGAAGTTCGTTGCTCAAACACGTCGGAACGGTCATTGGTCATGTCCATTGCTCATGGTCATTGGTCGTGGTCATTGGTCATGGCCGTTCCTCATGGTCATTGGGCATGGTCATGTGCATGGTCATGTGCATGGTCATGGTCATGGTATTGAGGTAGTAGTGAAAAATAATGACATTCGCAATTTTGTGGTGGCGGCCATCTTGGATTTGAAATTTGTGACAGTGCATAGTATTCTACTAGTCAAGTCCTTTCATTTGTTACCCATACTGTACATACTTAATTAATATTGGAAGTTCGTTGCTCAAACACGTCGGAACGGTCATTGGTCATGGCCATTGCTCATGGTCATTGGTCGTGGTCATTGGTCATGGCCGTTCCTCATGGTCATTGGGCATGGTCATGGTCATGGTCATGTGCATGGTCATGTGCATGGTCATGGTCTTGAGGTAGTAGTAAAAAATAATGACATTCGGCATTTTGTGGTGGCGGCCATCGCGTTCATCGACTTATTAGACGTTGTCAAGTCAAAAAAATTGACAGATTCTGCTTCTTCATGAAGTAAACAAGATCAAATGTGATGGTCCGATCCGAAAAATCAGAATGAAACGTTATAAAACGCCAAACGAATTAAAATGTTGTGGTCGCACTATAATTATTCTAGTTTATGTCATAAACGCGCGAAATATTACGTAACCGACTCCCACGCTAACTGACGCAGGTCCTCCCCCGACGGCCGCTCGCGGCATACTAAATTGCGCAGCAGTAATTTATTGTAATTTCGACTGCTGGTAATTTATATTTTTGAAAAATTGACAACTATGATTTGAAAAATAACTATAGAATTGGATTCTACAAAGAACAAAGTCTTATCGTGTCTAATTTTTATTTTGGAGTTATTGTGTATTTTACACAGAGACAACGCTAAAACTGCAATATAAAACTTAAAATTGGCTTATGATTTTGTTTTTTTTACTAATAAATGGGACCAAAATTCAGATATATGTGACTTGAATGAATTAATAAAATATGTGTATGATGTTCCCCATATTTTTTTAAGTATACATTTTGAGTATCACTTGTAGATTTAGAAGTCTGAAACTGACACGGCGGCGACTTTTCGGCGAAATGGTCATGGGAGATCGTTCCCTACGACTAAAGGCTTTATTATTAGTAAAATTGAAACAAGGAAACGTCAACAAGAAAGATCGGCCTATTTTTTGAACGTAATTATCTTTTTCTAGATAATACTAAAGATGGAAATATCGGAACACAAACTTTTTGAATTTCGTGCGACGACGTGAGCCGGCTCTTAAGGGTATTTGTGATTTACGATAAGTAAGAGATAATCAGAGTGCGAGGGAGAGGTAAGTCTGTTTGTGGTAGTGTGTGTTGTTATGCAAGGTGGTTTTGAGGTATGTGAGTGTAGTATAATAATAAATAGATGATCAGAATAGTTACATCGTACTTTGGTGTGTTATGTGGTGCCACCATGATATTACGTATGAGGTGGTCGTAGTGTGCGTCGAGTAGGCAGCCGTAAGCAGTAGATCGCATGGATGTGTTTCTAACAGTAACAAATGTAATTTTTCTTGACTAAGACAACACCACAGTACTCGTAGCTCTATACCTTTTTTTATATTTACTTGAACATAAAGTGTAAAATACATAAATACAAATAATACTTTTGTGTCTTTTTATGTCTTATTAAATTCAATAAGTATAAAACATGTGAGACACAAGTTTGTTTTGAATAAACATACAAAATATATTAAATTGAAGATACATAATTTGCATATATGTACTATTTTAAAATAAATTCAAATTTAAATATAAAGTACTAATTTTCTTGATGTTATATTTTTACTAGCGGTCCGTTCGCCCGGACATTGTCATACAATGACCATTAATCCAAACAAAAACGATGCCATCCTTTTAGTTGGATCAAACTGAGCACACAATTAATTAAGTAGTCAATAAGTACACTGCAGACAACTTCGATATTTTATAAATGTCAAAATGTGTCAACATCTTTGCTAATTCATAGGCAATTTTCTATTACTTGTAGATTATAATAATTATAGGTTTGCATTAGGGTACCAATAACGAACTATAAAAGTTATTCGTGATAAGAGACGGCACTCCTGGTATATTATTTATAGGTAGTGGTAGGACAAAGCAAGCACACTAATGTCAAATCATGGCTCAGGCACAATATACATTTTTTACTATAAACTGTGACTCAAGTGAGTGCTGTTAAGCGTACACTATTAGCGGTCGATGTGTGAGTGCTCATGGAACAATACTGTGCATATCACACGGGTTTACTCTGAGACAGTATTATAATTGAACATAAACAATTTGTTCTTTTTTTGAAAATATTATCAAATGTAGTTGTTATGGAAAATGTTAAATATTTAACAGTGTAAAAGTAGTAGTGGAGTGTTTTGTGTACAAAACAAACAAAAAATAAAAGTATCTTAGTTTGTGTGTATAAGTTCAAAATAAGTTCAAGTTTTAAATTGATTGTTATTAATTATAATATAAACGTAGTACATCCAAAAACATCATAATAAACATAATCATCATCATCGGTGATAGTGGACAGACGGACGCCACATCTCGTGACATTACTTTAGCACCTTTAGTAGATTTACTGTGTCTGTGTAACTTTGGGTCATTAGCCAATACGTTATCTTTTTTTTTACATTTAAATCGCGACAGTTCCAAAATGTCTAGCTTTCTGTCCAAAGTTTGATGAATAAATGGACCTTTAAATGAGTATGCATTCTGAGCATGATTGGTTTTTTGTAGTGGGTAGACACCAAGTGTTACGTCGTCGATTGTAATTTCGCTTGCTATGCGCCGCCGTATTTAGAGCCGATTTATGGAAACGTAATGTTACTGCTAAAATATATAATTGGCGGACTGTCAAGTAGTTGGTGTCTTTGTATAATTGCTCGGTTGGGTATCTGAACGGTTTTTTATATGCTACCTTTAAAAGAACTCTTTGGGCTCTTTTCACCTTGAGGAGCCGAGTTTCTGCAGCAGACCCCCAACAGACGATACAATAGTTGACAATTGACTGGCATAAGGCTGAATAAACTATTCTTAGGGTTTTAGGGTCAGCTACGGATCCAAGTCGCTTGAATATGTAAATCATTTCACGTAATCGACTGCGTAGGAGAATTAAGTGGTTGTTGAATGTCAATTTGTTATCAATTACTACCCCAAGATATTTAACATGATCTACACACTCCAGCAACGGGCAATCGCATTGTGCTGAATTAGCATGATCACAGTAGTGTATTTTAAGTGAAATATCATTTTTGGGACGACTTTTCTGCGATATACGAAAAGCTACGAATTTGGTCTTAGTCGAATTTAGTGTAAGAAGATTATACTGCAACCAGTTAGCTACTGTCGCTAACCCTTTTTCAGCCACTTTGACAACCTCTTCCCAACTATCACCATGGCATATAAGTGCAGTATCGTCTGCAAAGGAGTATATATATGCTTTGTCTATTTTTAACTCGCACAGGCTATTAATATAGGTTAAAAAGAGCGTCGGCCCAAGCACGCTTCCTTGCGGGATTCCGTAGCTTAGTGAGGTATAATCGCTGAACTGAGACATAATCTGAACTCGCTGTTTTCTTTCGCTCAGGTATGAACGGAACCAGCTCAGGGCCACGCCTCGAACTCCCAGAAACTCCATTTTTTTTTAGCAGTATTGGCCAACTCACTGTATCGAAAGCCTTAGCCATATCGAGAAAGACTCAATACATTTTACCCGTATCCAGATTAGTCGTTACTTGATTTACTAGAGCAACTACGGCATCTTCTGTTGACTTATTGTGTCTAAAGCCATACTGGTGCGGTGAGAGCGCTTGGTTTTTCTCCAGAAAGTTTAGTAAACGTCTGTTGACAACTTTTTCTAGTATCTTAGAAAGTGACGGCAGTAACGAGATAGGCCGATAATTAGATACTATTGACGTAGAACCGGTTTTATGAATGGGACAAATATCAGCTGTTTTAAAGCACTTTGGTACCACACCCTGGATCATACTCAAGTTGCATATAAAAGCAATAGGTGAAGCCAGTAAGTGTTTAGCATGTTTTAAGACTTTATTATTAATTTGATCACTGCCGGGGGCAGAGGATAGTTTTAAGCTAGAAATAACTTTAATTATTTCAGCTGTATCAGTCGGAGCAAAAAAAAAAGGAGCCAGAGGGTGTGTTTTTATCAGACTTAATAGAATTTGCAAATTGTTGTTCAGATTGATCCAATTTTAGATATCCTTCTAAAATTGGATCATTATTGTCGAAAATAATTATTAGTTACAAAAATAATTATTTTTCTAAAATCAGAAAAACTAGATTTGTTCAAACAGTTTTCTTAGCAGAAATTTGTGTAAATAAGCCGCCGTTGTATCATCATTTCCCCAAACAGCATACACAATCAGTAAAAGCATTTTTCAGTTACCAGTAGTAATCAACCATCATACATACATGAATAATAATACAATTACAAAACGCCGCCATCTCGCCTGATGTTAAACGACGCGACGATGCGGTATACGATGGTTGCACACTCTCCGAAATAGGTCCCTCACCTTGGTTCCCTAGTTTAATAAACAATTAGATTTCTAAAATCAGGAAAACTAATTCAAATACACTCCTTAACATAAAAATGTGTAAATAAATTGCCGTTCCATCATCACTTCCCTGAACAGCGTACATAATCAGTAACATCATTTTTCATTGACCAGTTGTAATTAGCCATATTTCGAGGACCTACGAGTGCATTTACGTAACATAACCTTTCTTGATACGTTGGTTCTCTAGCTTAGAAAATAATAATTGATACAAAATCAGTAAAACTCGATTTATTCATCCACTATTCTTAACAGAAAGTTGTGTAAATAAATTGCCGTTCCATCAGCATTCCCCGAAACAGCGTAAATCTATTGCTCCAAGTTTTCGTCACCCCGAGTTATGTCATAAAGGCGCCGAGACAGATTGCTGGCGACATCACGCTTTTACTATCGATAAAACGAAGTGTTTCGCTTAAGGCTTCCTGCACAGACTGACTGTAGTTACTTTTTATTGTGCAGTAGATAAACTTTCGCGTTTCAAGTTGCGCTTACCTCGTCTCTAAAGTTCTACGTAACGATCTGACGTAATGACGTAATGCTGGAGTTATGACGTAATAATGTAATTCATCGGGACGGTCTCTGTTACGCATATGTGTCGAACAAAGAAAATAACATTTGACTTCTGTAATATAATATTTGCATATTTTAAGGGTAATTCTCACAATTCTGGTGTACATTTGTGCAAGATGATCTACGTGATCTAATATCACATTTTAGTTTTTAAGCTTTCGCAATTTTAACACATTGTCGCGTCACGTCGTGGTTATTAAATAATAATTTAGTAGTGTATGTTTGTAATATCACTTTGCCCTTTTTTTCGACCAAAACTGCACTGCGCTCATCACCGAGAGATATAAGATGAAATTCACAACGCCTTGTTTCTGGAAACAAGACATGATGAGTTTCAGTGATGTTAGCACAATATTGTTTGATGGTATAATGACTGGCAAAGGTGCGGGACTTCTCCAGGCGGACTCTGCAAAGAGAAACCTACAAATAGAAGTGGCTATTTTAATGAGGTCTGGTCACTGTATCGGTGACTTCATCTGACTCTTTCTACCTACCACTAACCATTTAATTATCAGTTTTTCTTTAAATCGTGTCATTAAACGTCACAAGTAAGTTTTAACATTGTAGATTTAGTCATACTCTTCATTTATTATCTTACTGTACACTACTTCCACTGTGCTAGCGTTGCACAACTTGGCAAGATTTTTTACAAGTTATTCGACTGTAAGACCTGAAACTTTCGTAAAAGGGTGAACTAAGGAGTAACTTCAATGAGCTCCACTGAGAGAATTCGTGCGGAATTTTGTGGTCGAAAAAGTATTTGTATTGAATTCTCAATCCGTTGTAACTTGTAAATAAGTGGGACGTTTGGATGGTTTGTGTTTTGGTGTAACTAAAAGGACTGCTTTAGTGCGGTTACTATTTCTAGGAGAATTTCTACGGGTATGTACGGTCATACAGAAATCTTGTACTAAGTTGAAGGGTTTTGTAGTGCTGGGACTTTGTAGAGATTGCTTGGGGACATACACTTTTGCCAATTATTCTGTCGCCAAGCAATAACACGCAAAGGAATAACTTTAACCATAAATTCCAGTTTGAAAGGTAATGCTTTCAGGGATGTGTCTCTGGTTGGTTGTATTTACAAGTATTGCCTTTCAAACCACTGAAATCGAAACTATGTTATTACAGGGCAAAAACTTAAACCATTTAAATCTCCGCGTAACGAGCGCAGTGAAGTGTCAAGCCGTGATAGTCAAGAGTGGAACTGTGCTGGTATAGACAGACCCTTTGCGTATAAGTTGATAAGGAAATCATTACCAGCAGCTTTTACTATGGTTCAGAAATCGAGAAAAAAGTCAGCTGTTCCGCCCGCTTTTTTCTGCAGAATTTTCTTTAAAAAATGTATTAATCGAGAAATTGTTTTATTTCGTCAAAATTGGTTCAGCATTTTTATCAGCTCTTTTGTTAGCTGTGCTCGCAATATCTGACGCATAACTGTTTTTTTTTATTTTACTTGCATACCACGCGCGAAAATGCGTGAAAAATGCGTAAGAGTATTTTTTTATTAATTTATAGGTACATGGTATTCGATTGTATAGAATAAATAACCTAATTTAATTAATTTTTTTTAGTTTGAACCGTTCCAAATCCTACTAATATTGTATTATAAATGTCAATGTATGGAAGTTTGTCACTCAATCTCGTCGTAGACCGTATGAACGGATCGGGCTGAAATTTGGAATTCAGGTAGAGTAAATAAATAGTCTTGAAGAACACATGTCACTTACCCCGGGAAAATAACAGAAACGGCAACTACGCGGGTATACCCGTAGAGTGAAGCTAGTAGTTCATAATAATAATAGTATATTGTGTGATGTTGTATATTGGCTATAGTTTGTACTGACTTATAATTAAGTTGTGGAACATAGCAGCAGTGTTTCCGCATTTCTCACAAAAAAACCCTTAAACGTTGAATATATCTGCTGAGCGAGCGTGTATTTATTTTAAGCATGCAGTTCTATTTTAATGATTAGCTATATACATTTATTCATCTATTGTTTTTTTTTTGCGGTCACCCAATTTACAAAATGGAAAACTTGATATATCGCGTTATTTACGAGTTTGAGTTTCATCGTGGCACCAGTGCTGCAGAAACGGGTCGAAGGATTAATTACGTGTATGGTGGTGGTGTCGCAAAAGAAAACACAGTGTGGTTTTGGTTCCAATGTTTTCGTTCTGGAAAATTCGCCCTGCAGAACAAACCCCGTGGACGGTCAGAGACCAAAGTTGATAACGAAGAATTGAAGGCTATTGTGGAAGCGGATCCATCGCAAACTACGTCCAAGTTAGCTGTAGGATGCGGTGGTAATGATAAAACTGTTTTAATCCACTTGAAGCAAATTGGGATGGTGAAAAAACTTGAAACGTGGGTACCTCATGACTTGAGTTGTTGAATTGAGCAGTAAACCGAGAAACACGCGTCGCCTGCTTTACTTTACTCGACCGGCACAATAATGAAAGGATGTTAGATCGAATCATGAAAAGTGGATCCTGTACTCAATAATCGGAAACGCTCATCACAACAGCTGAACCCTGGTGAACCAGCCAAACACTGCCACAAGCGAAAATTGACCCAAAAAAAAATACTTGTTAGCGTTTGGTAGACTAGTGTAGGTTTCGTTCACTACAGCTTTCATATCACTCGCGTTTTTGCTGTTTATTTTAAATATTTTAGGCATTTGCGCCAAATAGATGCATACGTGTTATAATAATTTATTGTGTATGTGTATGAGTACAAGTGCTGGTTTAAATATTATTTTGTGTGTTTAGCAGTGCTTAGAATTAAATATTATTACAAAAACTTTTTTACATTTGATATGAAACAGCAAGAGAACGAAACGGAAAGAAAGATAATGGTATAGTTTTTACTTTTACTCGTCATTTCCGTTGTATATTTTTCTTACGGTTTTAGTCTCATACAAAAAGTTTACATATACTACGTATAGAGTTATATTTTCCGCACGGTTCCTTTGTGTCAATCGTAAGCAGATGACGTGCATACTTTCTATGGCAACAGTTTGACACTTCCACAAGAGCGACACGGCAAGAAAGATGCTACCCGTGCTTTCGGTGTAAAGTATTTGTGCCAACTCTATACGTAGTATATGTAAACTCTTTGGTCTCAGGCAAGGCCGTAGGTAAAGAACTCCGTTCCAAAAAACCCTCTTCTTTTTCTTCTTTGATCTATATTTATCCTACTAATATTATAAATGTCAATGTTTGGATGTTTGAATATTTGAAAGTTTGTTGCTCAATTACGTCGTAACGTATGAACCGATCGGGCTAAAATTTGGAACACAGTTAGATTATAGTCTGGAAGAATACATGGATTTTTTTTCCTGAAAAAAAAAAACAACCGGAACGGGAGCTGCGCGGGAAAAACCGCGGGGCACTGCTAGTATTAAATAAAAACAATTAAGTATTCCAGAGTTTTCCAGCGAAAAGTGCAATTGCGCGTAGAAACGATAAAAAACTGGAGACCTCAGAGGACTATAAAATCGGATGCACTATAAAAACTGCGGTAATAGAAAACAAAACCGCTCCTCGATCCATTAGACGTAGAAGAAGAATAAAACAAAAAACAAATCGGCCAAGTGCGAGTTGGACTTTGATACTTAGGGTTCAGTAAAACTGATATTGTTAGAATGTCATTTGTTTATTTCGAAATTTGTTCTGTGTACCCGATTCATACTTGATTAGACTTTGGTATTCATTGTTATATATGTCGCAGCCGGATTATATGATTCGCCGTATTACATTACGGCTAGCCGTTTTGAAAAACAGGGCCGTTTTGTCATACGGCGGTTCAACGATTAGCCGGATTGTCATTGCGATACGTTCTTCGATACGGCGGCCAACGTTTAGCCGCTTTGTACTACTGCTTAAATTGTAGGGTGACCATAGTTACAAAATAAACAATGGTTAAAATGAAAATTAATTGTATTAATCAGAAAAAGCTGACAGATTATTTCTTGCGAAATTCCTTACTTTTTTTAAACATCTTACCTCTGAGATAAAACTTGAAAGCCCCTAACTTGATATTGGTGACGGTACACCTAAGAAATATGGTGCACTTGGACAAGGTTCTATCGTTAGGCATCGTATAGGTTGAGATTTGGCTCCGGGTTGGCTCCCGCCAGAAGGTCTGCGGTCAGCCCTGAGTGCCCAGGACCTCCCTTGAGCTTCTGGCTCCCGCATTTTTTATATGTACTCTACGGGTAGTAGTAGACTACCAACCTACCCGGTCCTATTTAGTCTTAACAAGGTGGACGGTGGTAAACCACCCCAATAATAATGTGAAGGATTCCGCCAAACACCAGAATCCACAGTCACCTTAGCAATTTGCCAATACGCGTACTGTTTCCAACGCCATAGTTGTTGTTATGTCAGGCACCGCCATGAGTATTAAGAATCGGAACTAAAAATTGTCAAAGAGGCGGCTATTCTCTCGCTTTATTTCATGACGTCGAATACATTCCGGCTATTTTTTAATCAGCCGCTTTCAATCCGGCTGATCGTGGAACCGCTGCTTTACAAACAGGCCCTGTTTTTCGAAACGGCTAGCTGTAATGTAATACGGCGAATTATACAATCCGGCTGCGACATATATACATCAAAATAATTTATAGTTTTAACTAAGCATATTTTTCCAATATACAGTGACGAGGAAGTAAAATACCATCTGATGGTAAGCAACAAGATGTTTTATAACAGAACAGTATCAGGCAGCTCTTCAAACATGAAGAGACCAAATTGCCGTCTAGTACTCGTTAGCTATTCGAGATCAAAGAGCAAAAAGTTGTGTAAGTAAGATACACTCTGATGGTAAGCAACAAGATGTTTTATAACAGAACAGTATCAGGCAGCTCTTCAAACATGAAGAGACCAAATTGCCGTCTAGTACTCGTTAGCTATTCGAGATCAAAGAGCAAATAGTTGTGTAATTTTAATTTGGTATAAAATAATCTAAATAATTATAATACAATTTAAAGTAATGTAAATTATATTATTGTATGTGTAAATGGATCTGAGATATCTGAAATAAAAAGATTTTGATTTGATTTGATTTTTGAAAAAAGGTTTATTTAGAATATTTATTAATCTGTTTTCTATAAATTAAGAGAATAAAATTCTTAATACGTCGAATCGTTCATGGAAGAAGGCTCGTTTTACCAGTGGGACTACAAAGTTAGCCCCTGTGTTAACATTTTAGACTTAGTTACAAAGCGGCTTACTATACAGGTCATAAGCAGACCACTGTAACACACCAAATATTCTCATTGCTAAACTCGGCGTTTTCTCTCGGAAGGAGAGGAGTCAAGGCTATATCCACCAACCCTAACTAAGCAGTGATGATGGGTGGATGACGCATGAACTCGAAAGATTCTAGGAAAGCTACTATATTGCTAGCTTATCGGTTTTTTATTGGAGAGTGTGCAACTGATTTGCACACAGATTTCGAATTCTTTTGTTACGCGATATCTTTGGATCTGCATGATCTAATTCTAATATCACCTTGTCCTTTATTTATATCGGACTTCTCGTCTCTCGATGAGAGCGACATCGTTTCATGGTTGATGTTCCACAGACACGAACGAAGAGGTTTGACTCCACGTTTGTGATAAGATCGTCTAGGTTGTGGAATGCATTGCCTGAGTGGGTATTCCCCGATGGTTATAATCTTGGTATCTTCAAATCGAGAGTAAATCGGTTTCTTCTAGGTAAGCACGTTCCATCGTAGATCGCATCGTCGCTTAACACCAGGCGAGATGATGGTCAAGTGCGAACCAATTATAGTTTAAAAAAAAATAACGTACCGGTTTTCTTTCACCGTTTTTCAGTTAGCGGCATTACACACATGACTTCGAAGGAATTGGTGCACGTGGGATTACCAGGGCCTCCGGATCAGCAGTTGCCGTTCTTCCGATTAGACCAGCTTTTACTTACGTAACACTAAAGGTCTAACGATACAATTCGACAAACTCTAAATAGATCAGATAGACGGACAGGCGCCACAAGCTCCCAGACGTTTTTTGTACAGAACCCTACAAACACGTTATGACGGTCGCGGTGATTAAGTACAACGGGGAAGCGTTTGCTCGGCGATTGAATGGTTCCGAGTGCGGTTAGCGATTCAGCGAGTTTCACAATTAAATTTAACCTACTTTAAAATATTCATTCAGCACTTTCAGGAATATTCGGCAAGATGACGAACGGTGAAAGTCACGAATGCCGGTTACGTAGCAAAGAGCTCAAATAGCGCTGAGCAAAACGTATGACTCGTTGTGGTAACGGCAGATGTGGACCCTGTCGGTTACTCGTAGCATAAGCAGCCCACTAAATGTTCCCACTGCTGGGACTCGGGGCCTTCTCTCGCAAGGAGAGTTTAAGGCAATAATCCACTACGCTGGCCAAGTGCGGGTTGGTGGATGACACACGACCTCGAAAGGTTCTAGGTACATGTCGGTTTCCTCACGATGTTTTCCTTCACCGTTTTTAAGTTAGCGGCATTACACACATGACTTCGAAAAGACAGTGGTGCGCGTGGTGGAATTCGAACCCGGAGGCTCCCGATCGGCAGTCGCCGTTCTCTCGACTAGACCAACCGTAACTTACTAGACCAGCCGTAACTTCGGTTACTCGTAAGGCTGGAAATTTCAACTGCAAGTCAACAGTTGCTGGAGATGATGGGGTGACATCAGACCCATCACGGGAGACGAGGGATGTATGGACGAAATTGGTTCAGGATGCTAGATCAGATAAGTGGTGCAAAAGAGAAGTGGGGCACATCCAAGAGTTTTTTTTAGGTGAAACCTTCGTTTGTCGCATTGAGCACTTTATGGGTTAAGTTATATCATGGACCTGACGTCATCGTCACCTAACGCTTTCGAAAACATTTTTTTCTCTTATGTATTACGGTATTTGCGGGTTTAGCAAAGAACTACGTTAAGTGAGCTGTCTAATTTTTAGACGGAATTTTAAGCTTCCATTGGTAGATACTGCATTTTTTTTTAAATAGATGTGGTCGGTTTAGTCAGGAACGTAAGAGAGGACACGCTTGGGACTGCTCGCTTGTCCGAGCGGTCCCGAGCGTGTCCTCTCTTTCGAATGCGGATGAAAGTTAAACTAAACCAACCACATCTATTTTTAAAGAACTGTAGTGGCACATACTACCCTCCATGTCATGTTAAACGTCGGACGCTTACTAATTTATTTGGCATCCCTAACCTTACGGTATAAACCTTCTCTCGTGTCAGGATCTCCGACTTATCGAAACGAATGAAACGTTGAGTGTCAAAACGAACAGGAAGCTCCGCTGCCGCAGGGCTATTGCCGTCCAAATTTTCTAGTCGTGCGTGAGTGTTCTGTGAGCCCCGTTAACATATTTCAACGTGGTTTGCTTACATAACTTCAGCTGTAGTATTTTAGATGGACAATAGGCTTGCACTTGACCGCCATCTCGCCTGATGTTAAGTGACGACATAGTCTATGATGGAGCGCACTAACCCAGAAGAAACAGATTTGAGAAATTTCTCGATTTGAAGATACCAAATGAAAAACAAAATGAATAGGTTCAAAGACCCAACAAATTCAAGCAACATATTTCAAATTTTAGATATTTTTATATTTAGATGTTTTTATACTATGAAAGTTGAGTCTTCATTGTTTGAGTGTTTAGAACATTAAACGTTAAACAATATCGCTTTTTGGAGCTACAAGCAGCTTGATAGAAAAATAGGCAAGGTGGAGGAAATAAGATCATGCAGATTAGTTAGTATATGCCCTAAACGAGTATTGAACCTATCTATACTTTCTTCTATTCGGCTGGCCTCGTGGCTTAGTGGGTAGTAGTAACTCTGCCTGCGAAGCCGAGGGTCGTGGGTTCGATTCCCACCCAGTGCAAATATTTGTGTGATGAATTTAAATGTTTGCACTGTGTCTGGGTGTTTCTATTTATAATAAGTGTGTATTTAAAACTATATATGTATTATATCAGCTATTTGCCCGCCATACTACAAGCTTTGCTTAGTTTGGGGTCAGATGGTGTTGTGTGTGAATTGTCTACCCATATTTATTTATTTTTTGACGTGACAACGTCTTATAAATTGGTTTACCGGGTGACACTTCAAGAAACTGCGTTACGCTCCGCTCACGTTATGCGCTCACAACGAGAGCGAGTGAGAGGCACGCGTCCCTTCCACTCGGGCATGCATGGTTAGCCCGCCTAAGAGCGAGAGAGACAGACATAAAAAGTGAAAGGCACGCGTCCCTTCCGTAAAATTATTTTACCACTCAAAGTCGTTGTCACGTAAAACTTTCGCCCGTATACCGACTTTACAGGCAACCAATTTTTTAATTATTAAGAAAAGATGTCTTTATCAGTATACAACATGACAACATGAGTAAGTTTTGTCTCGTAGATAGATGTGCACACAGGTGTAATAAATATACATAAATTGTGTCGCTTTGTTCATGCTGTACCCGATCGGTACAAATCGGCTTACAAATGTCAGGTAAGTGTAGTCTATCATTTCTTTCACAACTATGACATGGAAATTCCGCTATGGTGATGGCCTCGAATCTACAGGCCATTCAGTTTGTACAAATGCTCTCGCCTATTTCGAAGCGACGCAGAAAATAACTTCGGCTACGATACATCCGGAATGTCCCTGACCTTTTTATGAAAGAACTTTTAGGGTGTTTCAGTCATTGTGTTCGCATTGATCTCTTAAAATGTGTTTATGTGCATTCAGCCTAATGCGTGTCTTAGTTCTTTAGATGTCTTATAGTACTAATACTTGGGCACCGAGGTTATGTTTTCAGCTTCGAGATAAATCTTACTAGCATTACAAATACGAAATTTTGTATGAATGTATGATAGATAGATTAACTCTTTATTGCACTTAACAAGTAAACGAAAAAAAAGTTACAAAAATATTCAACATTTAAAAAAAATACTTAAAACAATTTGCGACTTTATCGCTAAAAGCGATCTGTTCCAGGCAGCGGCTATGTAATCAGGTATATATTCTTTCAAGCAAAAAGTACCGGAAGGATCTGGATAAAGTTTGGTAAATATATGCATATGTAATGTATTATGGAATGTATTATATAATGTAATTATGGAATAAAACATACTTGTTTTAGTCCAAGAAAATGACAGAATCCGGAACTACGCTTGTGAAGCTGTGAAATCTCAAGTTGTAACCTTGCTAGTAATTTAGATTTATTATTATTTTAATGTAAGTGCTGGGTTCTTTTGTATAGGTTTTATGAGGGCCGAGGTTGATTTTAGAAGTATTTCGTTTTTTTAAGATTGGAGTAGAGAGATATTTAAGTTTTTTTTATTATTATTTTTTCCTGTGGAGAGTTATAATAGTAAATGAACATTGTATTTCTAATAAAAATAAAAAAGTACACCTTGCAATATACTATGACTGTGAAATTTTGTATGTATTGATGTGGTGTGTATGTATGATGTACGGATGTGGATCTGTATGATTTTTATCGCTCTTTCATGCAAATACAAAATCCAAAGAATCTGGCTAAAATTTGATAAAGAGAAAGATTGTAGTTTGGAATAACTTTTTTAAATAAATCAATTATTAATAGCGCGGGAAAATTCCAGGGTCGACAATTACACGTGTAAAACAGACGTTTGCTACTAGTTGTGGAGGCTCTGGGCCGGGAGGAGGCAGCTTAGGCAAATGGCAAAAGGCAATTAGGCAAACACTCGATGTCGAGTCGATTCCTAGCGGAATCCCAACCGGTAGTGATCGGCTCTACAGACGAGCACTACAATTAGATTTTAAATGTACCCAAATCCCTTCTATTTTCCTCTTCTCCTTATCCAAGAAATGTGTAAAAAAAAAAGATTATTGTCATGACAAAGATCACGGACCCCAGAGTCTGTGGAGTGGATAATTAAAAAAAAAAAAAAAAAGTAAATGACTAGTAATGAATATTTCTGTTTATGTCAAAATTATTTACACTTACAAATAATTTAATGATATAGCGATTTTTGTTATTTTATCTATTTTGATAATTTTATTTAGCGACAAATCTCGCTGTAATTTGTGTGCAAATCTTGAAGACAGATTTTTTGTACACAACAAAAGAATAACTGTCTTAATTTCCCGAAAACATTTCAGTGTAAATTACACACAATTTATTCAAAGTGAAATCCGTCTCACAGAATAAATATAAAACCGTATTCAAAGGCTTGTTTCTCTTAATTTATCTGCAGCCATTGTGCTGAAACCGTGAGGGTTGAAACACACTAAATTGCGTTGCTCGATACGACTCAATGCTCCGAAGAAGGGAAGACGCTTTTTGGTGATGGCTTGATGGATGTGTATTTCAGCCGCTTGAAAAATCCCGTATTTTTATATTAGACTGGTGGGACTCGGACAGACACGTGAAATGTGAGAAGAATGGCCAAAAGACAATTTTTCGACATATTCGACAGAAGATAGAGATAGACAGAAGATAGAGAGCTAAAACCACAACCAAAGGTAGCTTTGAATTTCACAGCGCAGACAGCGGTTTGCCTGATGTTAAGCAATAGCTTCGCCTATGAAGTAATACGGTAATTTCGGAGGAATCTGTTCTCTTTAGATTTAAGGACACGCAGGTTGTACTTATCGGGAGTCGGGAGGCTCAAAGTCGCGCATTGTGTTCTATAGTCCTAAGTAACACACACGTTACAGTAAGATACACGTTGATGTGAAGCTTGTGTATTAGTATATTTTCTTATTAATATTTATAACTAATAAACATGGAAACAAACATGAGAAAAATCATGTTTATTTAAATGTTACTTAACTACTACACGACAAGAAATAACATCCAAAAGTTAGCTACTTTTACTAGGAATTTAACCTCTCGATTGATCAAAATAAAAATTTATGGAAATACCTATGTAACAGCAGACCCAGGTATATAAGATCGTAAGATAATACAACAAAAAAAAAGCGCTAAAACTCAAAGCACAACGTTTGTGTTCAAATGAAACACAACATTTGTGTTTAAAAGTGCAATTTTGATACGGGGCAGAAGTATTTAAGCTATTGCATAGCTTTTATCGCGGGCCTGGGGACCGAATTTTAGTGATCGTGCATCTCTTTCTTATGTTCACAAGAAAGATGGATGGAAGACCGTAACGCCGTCCTCACCACTCGGTCATTCGACTTTGAATCTTATTTGTATTAGCTTTACAGACTAAATGCTCTTAGTTGTCGAAGACTGACTAGATTGTATATTACTCTGCATTTTTTTTTAAGGTAAACAAATGTCACTCTTCAAAAAAAAAGCAATTCCGAAAAATTGTTAACATCCCTATTGCTTATATTGATAAAAATGCATGCAACATGCAATAGCTTTACCGCGGCAGTCCCCGAGTGCCGCACTTCTTTTTTCATAGATAAAATAAATTTTATTCGTGTGCTCTACTGTTGTAGTAAAAGTTGCATCACATAAATGGCGTGTCTTGAGACCTAGTGCGTTCTTATTTGAAACCTTTTGAAGCAAGTTGTAGAATTAACAATGCCGATGTTATCTCCTTT
The DNA here is from genome assembly GCA_017562165.1 of Ectropis grisescens. Classification (NCBI taxonomy): domain Eukaryota; kingdom Metazoa; phylum Arthropoda; class Insecta; order Lepidoptera; family Geometridae; genus Ectropis; species Ectropis grisescens. The sequence goes on along the minus strand of CM029780.1, from coordinate 10,590,018 downwards.
CTCGCCTCCGAGTTAAGAAAACTTACTTCGACATTTCAAAAGGTACTCAGTTCTGAGTTTCATTTGACAATCTTGAAAATTCTGAAAATTTCTAAGAAAACCACTATGAAACTCTACTATCTTAATTCTTACAAAAATTAGAAATGTCAATGTTTGGATGTTTGTTGCTTAGCCACGTCGTAACGTCTGGACGGATCAGGTTGAAATTTGGAACACAGATTAGGTATAGTGTGGAAGAACACATAGGCTATTTTTTATCGTGGGGAAACAACGGGAAAGGAAATTGGTATGTTCCAAGAAAGAATCTTTCGACGTGTGTCATCCGTTGATCCCCACTTAAACAGCGTGGTGGGTTTTAGCCTTGTCTCTCTCCTTAGAGATAACACTCCAAGAGAGATTTACTTATACGAGCGTTTAAGTTAGATGAAATGAAAGAAGTTACAGCTGGTCTAGTCGGGAGAACGGCGACTGCCGATCCGGAGCCTCCGGGTTCGAATCCCACCACGCGTACCATTGTCTTTTCGAAGTCATGTGTCATCAGCGTGGTGGATTATAGCCTTAAACTCTCTCCTTGCGAGAGAAGGCCCCGAGTCCCAGCAGTGGAAACATTTAGTGGGCTGCTAAAAATAATAAAGAAATAAAATAATGAAAGTTTTTTTTTTAATAAGAAGTGACGAGACGAGCAGGACATGTGCCTGATGGTAAGCAGCATGCCTGCCACATAACAGCACAGTGACAGGTAGCTTTTGGAACGTGATGAGTCCAAATCATTACCTAGCACTGCACTGCGCTCATCACCCAGAGATCTAAAATGTTATATCTATAAGCCCTGTAATTGCTTTGGAAGCATTGTCCTTCAAACCGGAACACAGTAATAAATGAAAAATTTCACATTACTGCTTGGCGGTAGAATAACTGGCAAAGGTGTGCCACTACAAAATTATATAGTACTAGCGGCTTCGCTCGGATATTATCACATAAAGCCCATTAATCGAAATAAAAACTATCCTATCTTTTAAGTTGGATCAATCTACACACGGTGTCCAAATTTGATTAAAATCGGCTAAGTAGTTTAGGAGTACATCGAGGACAAACATTGTGACACGAGATTTATCTATATATAAAGGTTTTCAGTTCGCCTAAATCATCGAACCAGTAGATGTGCCTTGAGCACCTTGAAATCGGTAATAAACTGCGTCGCTGTTTGTATCGTAAGTGTTTTACACACAACCAATCTACATGACCCTTACAATCGCTAGCAGCGAGATATGTTGTGGTTTTATTTATTTTGGTTGTCGACATAGGATAGGTAAAAACGTCTGGCGTTCACCGCTTCCTGCAACCGGCTAGAACGGAAAGAGTGAGCTCACTCTTCCCAACGATGACATAATTCCGTGCGGCTGAAGTTTGGGAGGGCAAATCCATGGTTTATATCGATAGTCTAAATACATAACCTGAAACACAGGTTCTACCTCGTTCAGGCTGATAAAATTAATATACCTGTTGTAAGAAAATATTGTACCTATAGTTAAGATCTATGTTATTGAAATATATTTTTTTATAGGCCTGTTGCTTGAATTGACGGCTTGCAAACCGCGGAAACAAACCCGCGGCTTTGTTTCCATTTCCCTATTAAGTAAAGTTTTGCCAATCTACAATAAAATGGTATAGATGTTTATTTTTGGAAATGTTGTGTACATATTTCTTTTTTTATTGAAGCGCTAGTTGCGCCTTGCAGTTTTATCCGCGTAGTTCACGTTTCCGTAATGAGCGAGCGGTAAAAAGTAGCGAATGTGCTATTCCGGTCAAATCACCTAACTGTGTCAAAGTTTATCCCGATCTATTCAGTTGTTCCAACGTAATTGAGCAACAACCATCTAAACTTACTCTCTTATAATATTAGTTGGATTGTAGTACGTACTTAATCGCAATCTAATGTTGGTTATATAGCTGAATGTTTTGGTGGCGTTGCAACTGCCCTGGTTATGAGAATTTGGTGTTTAATATCAGGCTATAGAATTTTAATTTCGAATATAAAGTAAATTTTCTCCAGTAAAATAATTAGTTGGAAATAAACCGCCACATACCAATCACTTACTCAACCCAAATAAAGGCGTGTTTAAAACTAAAAAAATTTGGATACTCTCGACATTTGTCAATTCTCTGACGTAATGTCCAAGATCCCAGATCCCAGAGCAAAACGGCCGACAGAAAGTGTCTGGGAGTATTGGGGCCTTATTTGTAAGGAAACCTATAACATGCGTAAAAATCAGTTATCAGAAGATATGTGAAGTAAGCAATGTTTTTATGTACCTTAATTACTCCATATCTCAAAATTGGCCGTCTAAGCAAGTTAGCGGGTAAGCATGTGTTCTTAGTAAGTATGTACTCGTACTAACTTTACTCAATCGTCCACGTTTAGTTCATCAGAAAATAAGTGACGTCTGGTGGCTCTGGGATCTTACTCAATAACCAAAGATACAAAATAAAGTCACATTTTTAATCACCGCATTGTGGCGAATACTTTTAAGTTCAAGTTCTACGCTATGAAAACATATACTGATTTTCGTGTATTATCTCGTTTTACAATTTTAAAAGCTACTAACACACTTATAAAATAATACGAGTATTTTAGTTAATATTATTGTGTGTAGCTTAATATAAATATATATGTTGGTATAAATGTTATGTTGGTTTGTGTCCGCTTCAAAAACTCAAAAAGTTCTGTACCGATCGAGCTGAAATTTTACAATGATATATAATCCGCATCAAGGATTGTTTTTACCTAATTTTTGCATCACAATGTGCTACAGCGAAGCGTGGCAGGATACAGCTAGTTAGCTATATATTATTAGCTTGTAGCTATGTAGTTAATATTATACTGTGTAACTTTATTCTGTCTGTGTTCAAAATTCCGGGCTATAACGCAAAACGACTGTTTGAGCAGGCCTAACCGCTTGTTAAGGCTACTCGTATGCTGGTTAGCAAAGCGAGATAATCCTTGATTAACCTTTATACTAAATTTGATATCAGCAAACGACTGAACCATTTCCTATTAAATGTTTTTGTTTATGGACAGGTTAAAAGTGCTTTAGGGTTAATCGAAATACCGTAAAGAATATGTTTTTTAATACAGCGATATCATTAATTACAGGCTTTACAGGATATTAAGACATTAAATAAGCAGCCTATTAAATGTTCCCACTGCTGGGAATCGGGGCCTTTACTCGCAAAAAGAGAGTCAAAGCCATAATCCACCCCACTGGCTCAGTGCGGGTTGGTGTGTATGACGCAAAATCGTCCTTGAAATGTTCTAGGTAGATTACGGTTTCCTTCACGTTTTAAGTTAGCAACATTACGCACATGACTTTCTTAAAGACTCCGGATCGGCAGTCGACGTTCTCCCGACTAGACTTGTGTTAACATTACTGTGTTCCGGTTTGAAGAGCAATGTTTCCAGAGAAATTACAGGGCTTACAGATATTAACATCTTAGATCTCTGGTTGACGAGCGCAGTGCCGTGCTAGGTAATGATTTTGACTCTTCATTTTCCAATAGCTGCATGTCACTGTGCTGTTATGTGGCAGGCATGTTGCTTACCATCAGGAACACGTCCTGCTCGTCCCGCCACTTATTTAAAAAAAAAGACCAAGCGTAACTTATTGAAGGAAAGTCCTTAGGATACTGAGTTAGCCAATACTGGTGTGGAGCTAAGTCCACGCCATCAGATATGTTGAAGCCATCATTAAGATTTTATAAATGTGAAAATTTGGTTTGTTGTCTAATAATATCAAAGAGTTATTGAGAGATCAGGCTTAAATTTGTAACTCAGATAGATTTTAGTACTTTTATTAGGAAAAGTTAAGAGTTCTTTCGATAATACTTATTTTCTAAATTTTACTTGAACAAAGTTGGTATATATAGCTGGATAGCTTCTGTCGTCTATTTATGAAAAAAGCAAGCGTAACGCGGACAGCATTTAGCAGGAACTTTCTTGCGGCGTATTTAGACTTGGACCATTGGTCGCGTCATTGGTGCTACCTTATTTACCAACTTATTTTAGATCTTGAAAACGTGAATATAATACTAAAAAGGTTCGCTATTAACGGACTCCACTAAGAAAGCTGAATTTCAAAGGGCCTCCGCCTACAGACCAAACCCGCTACCTAAACGATCGCCCTCCCAATTAACGAACGGATTTGTCAAACTAAACAGAGGTAAACCATAACCACTCTATAGCCGCTTTTAGGGCTATGTCTCAATACTCCAACCCTGTAACGTACCGTTTTAGAATTAGGATCCTTCGATTCTAACAGCGACATAGTTCTAAATAAGCAAAGCATTTCCTAGCCATTAGACATTTTGCACAAACAATTAATAGCTGTGAAATTCTGAATTATTTGCAAGGTACGAATGGAAAGTGGAAACTGTGAAACACAGGAATAGGAGACAGATAAATAAGTTATTTTTAAAATTAACTGTATTTTATGTCAAAATTGCAGACATTATTATTAATTAACAATCTTGTAGTATACAAACTAGTAGCGCCCAGCAGTTTTCTGGGGATGAAAAATAGCATATGTGTTATTTCAAAATTGTATCTATCCATGTACCGAATTTTATCGAAATCTCTTGAGTAGTTTTTGCGTGAAAGAGTAACAAACTTTCATCATCATACATTCGTACACAGTTTCGCGTACATAATATTAGTAGGACTGAAAATGAGCCGTATTTAGATGACACCAAAAATGTATCAATAAAATATAATAGATGGCATTTATTTACTTATACATTCCACGTAACTTGATTTTAACTATTTTTAAACAAATCTTGGAGTCTGCTCTTGTAAACTTATGTTTTCACAAATTACGTTCCTAAAACTGGCAAGTTTGTTTTTCGTGTATCAGTTCTTATTTTTTTACTAGTGGTCGAAATTTGACCACAAAGCAGCAATCTGTTCTCAATTTGACCACAGATTTTTTTTACTTAGTGGTCGCCAAGTGGTCGATATTCGACCACAAAGCAGCAATCTGTTCTCAATTCGACCACAGATTTTAACAGTACAAAAAATTGGCCAAATGCGTGCCGAGAGTTGGTATATACAAAACTAAAAGTTATGGTATTTTAACGGTGATATATAAGTACTAGGTATATTTAGACAAAACTAAGTGTAAACTCCTTCTGTACATTGTAGTTATAATCTTTATGGAATAAATCAATTACTTTACTTTACATGTGTTGCCAAATGAAATCCACCATAGAAAAAAAAAATTGGTGATGTAACCGAAAATTTAAGGTTTCAAATTTTTTCCTTTATGTGTGCTTTTTTCCTTTTTTCTTTTACTTTTTATGGTTTCAAATTTTTTCCTTTTTGTGTACTTTTTTCCTTTAAATGTTGATTCGTGCCAAATTTCAACATTCTAGGTCGACTAGAAGTAGCCTTTAGGTTTTGATTTCCTTGCGAGAATTTTCAAAATATGTACCTATGTATTACTGGAACGAGAATGAACCGTCATATCTAATGTTACTAAGTACTACAACGGATGTGGAGTATATGGAGTAAAACACTGAATCCCACAACACAGGACCCTAGGTGTGGGATGCAGGATCCACCTCCAATATGAAGTTAACTATACCGATCATTGCTATTGTTCCATTGAAACTATGATAATGTGTAAGTAACTTCATTTATATTTCCTTGTATTTTTGAATAAATAAATTTGATTTAGTTTTTTTTATATTTGATTTTGATACAGCTTAAATACTTGTTTCTTTCGAGCGTGTTAACATAGAAGTCTAATTTTATTACAGCTTAAAAATTTTATAAGCAGTATTTGATATGAATTTTAGCATGATATCTTCACGAGTTTCTGAGAAAAAGGTCTTAACACGCGGACAGACGGACAACAAAGTAATCCTATAAAGATTCCGTTTTTTCCTTTTGTGGTACTGAACCCTAAATTTTTTATGCGTACAAACGCAAATAGATGTTTCTCTGATTTAATTATAGTTTTATGGTGATTATATATTATGTGGTCTTCTATGATAGTTTTGATTTAATTTATTTTTATACATGATTAACAAAATATTAGCATTCTGCACTCTACTTCTAGTTTAGTTAAATAGTAAAATATAAGTGTGGGAAATTTCATATTTCTCCGGCCGCGTAATTTTCATAGAAAGACGTACTTACCAATTTTTTCTTCGCCTATTATAGTCAAATAGTTATCAAGAGACGAAAAGCTTAGCTAAGAGTTAGTTTGCACCTGGTTATGCATCTGTTCTTCTATATTTTGCATCCAGAAAGTACTTCGCAAGGTGTTTAATTAAAGCTGTTCCCGTTATCTCCAACACGCGGCTGTTGATTCATAGGAAAGTACTTATTGGATTAATCTAATTCCATACTAAAAACTTGGAAGAGATTTAAGAACCCTTTATATCGACTTAACCATTTTATGAGCTGAACCTAGTTTAAGAAAAACACGTGTTCTTTTTATCTCGATAAGGTTGAAAATACAGCAAACAATAAATCATTTGTAACACCACCAAAATCTGATTACATTCATGTATTACGCTGATGACAACGGTAATTAGTCGGTTGTAAGACGTGCGATGGCTGCATCGTCCAAAAATATTGTCGAGTACAACCTACAGATGGTACAAATATCATGCGACACGGAGAAATTATCGAGGGTAGTAAACCCCGTCTTCAACTGCACTCAGTTGGACAGCTTACAAGTGACGGCATACTGCTGAATCTTATTACTAGACCTATTTAGGATGATAGAAGGGTATAAACCCTTCTATCATCCTAAATAGGTCTCCTGGTGGTTCATTTGATCCATAAGTTTTGTTCACGGGCCTGTAGTCAATATGCATACAATCTCAGTTCATAGAAATGCGTTCGTATTTTGTTTTTGTAGCACTGATAATAAACGTAGGTGTTTTTAGCTGTCGTAGTAAATTCCGAAATTGTAGACAACCGTCGGCGTCGTAGCTAACCGTTGTAGAGCTTGACCACAGCTTGACTTGGGTAAGATCCCTCTTACACAGAAAGGAACTGAGACAGACAAAATGTACTCTGAAAATGTACTTTGAAATCTCATTCTAATAAGGTTTCAAAAAAACGTCATTTTATGAAACTACTTTAAATACAATTAAATTCAATGAAATGGTGAAAAGTAAGTAACATCTAATACTACCGAAATTTATCGAAATCTCTTGAGTAGTTTTTGCGTGAAACAACTAACAAATGTTCATCATCATACATTCTTACACAGTTTCGCACAAATTGCAACATTTTTATTTACAAACGCACAATGCATATCATTCAAATATTCAAATTGAACACATCATTCGAATGCACAAGACGATTACGTCTCAGTGAATTAGGTCCTCACGTAACGAATTCGAAGACCTAGGTCGTCATACCATTCATCATGTAGACGCGCTCCTATTTTATTCGTGAAAGCGATCTTAACGTTATTTATATGCAAATTTAAAATCCCACAAAATACGTAGTTACTTTAAAAACAGTAGTGTGTGTGTGTTAGTTTTATTTTTATACTAATACTAGCAGTGCCGGGATAAAAAAGCCTATGTGCTATATAACTATTCTAAACTATAATCTATGTTCCAAATTTCAACCCGATCTTTTCAGTCTTTCCGACGTGATTGAGCAACAAACATCTAATCATCCAAACTCTGTCATGTATAATATTAGTATGATTAATTAGTTATTATAAAGATTAAAATAAAAAAATAAGCATAAGCAGCCCAATTCATGTTCCCATTGTTGGGCTTTCGTCACAAGGAAGAAGGAGAAAGCCAAGGTTATAAGTGGTCATTATGCAAAACTCTGGCCATATGAACGTGTGCTTGTTAGGCAAGTGAAAGATTTTTTTAACTTGCTGCTTTCCTCACAATATTTTCATTCACCGTCAAAGCCAAAGGTGATTACAATCTTTTACACCTGTAATTGGAACAATACTTAAAAGTGCAGCTGGTTTTTGAACCTACTACCTCACAACTGCCTCGTTTTAACTTGTGTTTTTTTTTACGTTTGTGGGTTTCCACTTGACCGCCATCTCGCCAGATGTTAAGCGACGATGCGGTCTACGATGGAGCTTGTTTACCTAGAAGAAACCGGTTCACCCTCGATTTTAATTATTTTTATTTGAAGTGTATGTTATTATAAAGAATTATTATAAAGCTGAAGAGTGTTTGCGTTTGAACGCGCTAACCTCAGAAACTGTTGTACTGATTTCAAAAAACTCTTTTACTGTTGTACTCGTATATGTACGTGATCTCTGGATAGGCATTTATTATGTTATTTGTATCATGGGTGAAGCCGGGGCGGATCACTAGTCTTATTATAAAGAAAGCCTCTCAAGTTATATATAATAAATAAATCTGTGTTAAAGTAAGTTACGATACTGCTTTTCAGCTGGAAGCGTCGCCTACACGCGACTAGTGCAGTTAATTTTGCTCAAAAGTCGTCGACTGATTTATTGAGGTTTTATCGAGACAAATTTATTCGCAAGAGTTGTTCGATAGCGTCTAAGGTCTATCGAACGAGTGTGATTTACAGTTGAGCTACTGTTGAAAAATAATAGATGAACCTCCGTTTTAAAAACCTGATTTAAAACGAAAACTTTGCATTGCTATATCTATTATGCTTGCAAATTTTGTGCCGTCTGTCAAGGTATTTATTTACCAAATGAAACCACATGTTCCCTGTTCCCGGGCTTAGCTTTTTGGAAGGGTTGAGAAACACGTAAGTAAGTAATTGTCTCGCCAAGAATGGAAACCTAGAAAAGTCTATGACATTAAGAAAAAAACATGACTACGCAATTAATTATTCAGTTATATCACAGTCTCAATTATCATACTTTCTTATCTTATACCTTTAAACGAGCAATTCTTGTAAGTATATATATATAGAATCTGAATCTCGGAAACGCCTCGAACGATTTTCATGAGATTATGTATACAGGGGGTTTCGGGGACGATAAATCGATCTAGCCAGGTTTTATTTAAAAAAAACGCCGTTTTATGCGCGTTTTTAGACAACGAAAAACTGTTACATAAAAATTAGAATGCGATGGTAAATTTCGCGACGGCGCGCGACAGTATATTAGCTCAGTCGGGAAGATGTAGGAAATATGGTAGGTCCGGGTTCGAATCCAACCGGCTGCGTTATTTTTTCAAGTTCATTTTTTTTAGAAAATCAGTATGTATCTAAGTAACCGAGCAAAGCTCGGTCGCCCAGGTACTTACTATTAAGTATTATTGCCCTTGTGACTTGTGTGTAGTGATAGTAGTGTAGCGTGCGGTGGAGCTTATCCGAGTTTTCGCGAGTTCGGCCCCGCGTATCTCCATGGTCTGTGTTGTGTACTGAAGTGATTTGATCGCTTCACCAAGCGATAGAAATTTATTCACTTCGGCTTACCTTTACCCTTACGCTTACGTTGTTTTTTTCACAGGTACATTTAGAACTAAAATACATAATTATGTTTGATACACTTGGAGAAATATATTCCTACGTATGTGTTCCACTGCAGTGATCAAGTTCCTCAAGAGTCAAGTCCATAATTCACCACCCTGGCGGAGTGCCGGTTAACAGATGATGCATAACTATCCTACAAGGTCTTGGAACATGTCGATTTCTTCACAATGTTTTCTTAACTGTTAAATCGAGTTATGATGCCAAACTTCTACACCAGCAATTGGTAAAATGTTCACAGGTGCAGACGTGATTCGATCCTACGATCACACCATTTTGAATAGGACGTTCTTGCACCTAGAATACTGTGTCAATAGAAGTTCAATTCTCCACCGTTCTCAATATTTACCTTTCGTACTCAATGTTATAGGCTAGGCGCGCAATGGAGTTGAGTGTGCGAAATATGAGGACCAACCTTGGTGTACGGTTTTGGACTCAGAAAAGCATGCAGATTATGATTCTGGGTGTTGCCAGAAGGTGTATTGATTAACTTTTTACGAGGGTTTTTACCTTTAAACATGAAGTAAACGGAGTGAACACATGCTTTGGTATCATTGTAATAATTGTTTTAGTCACAGTACCAAATCGTTTTTATGATAATCTAGCGACCTGCCCGGCTTCGCACATGTGCCTTGCTGATACTATACTAAATATATTAATATGTATTGGTATGATAAATACAAATGAAACTATTGTGGGTAATCCCTAAGAGACAGATATATACTTTCGCGGACTTTTTATTAGACCTTTTTAAGGGGTATAATACTATAGTACATTATTTTGATCTATCTTGCAGTTGACAGCTATTTATTGACAGTTTTACACGCCAATATTTGAAAGTCTCTTGTTAAATCGAGTGATAAGAACGCAAATATTTGTTTGATTTACTTGAAGACCAAGAGAAGATCACTAGTGATCGCTCCATGAGTTATCTTCGTCCAATAAAACTACACAATGGGATCTCATTTCAAACATCTTAAATGAAATTGCTTATCCGAACCAGACAAATTGATTCCATCGATTACGCTCACATGCGATTTTTCACATACCTTCTCATTCGAATTACGGGTGAAGTGTAAATTAGTACTACTTTACCATTTTATTTGTGGATTGAGTAATGGCGACACTGTCGATGTTTTTTTTACAAACATCGACTACTTGCGGTAATATTTGATACTGAATTGGATAGTATGATATACTCGTAGTAATCTGTTAAGTATATCTAGTATTGCAATCTTCCAGGCAACGTTTAGGAAGAGGTTTTAGACTTTTAGTCATTTAAAGAACTGGGATGTCCTATTTTAGACTCTACATCATTTTAATACAAATTAGTTATGTATGCTATAAATAGACATATACTAATAGAATTACATAGGGAAGAAACAAGTACTCTTATCTTCGGTAGTGTAGCTTACTTCGCTGGATAATTTACTTTCTGATTGTCAACGAATATACTAAGGAGCCAATATAAATATATATTGGTTCCTTAGTCAAAAAGTGCAATAAATATATTATCTATTTGTTTACAGAGGAATACCGTACCTTTTTTGTAGAAAGAGTAAAACAATTAATATTACTCATTTGCACATAACGTGATAATTGATTTTGAAGGAAAAATAAATTTCTGCTTTATTTAATAATGTTAGGGCTTAAAGTGCGATAAATGAATTTAAATCTTCGTGATTACCTAGGTTACCTATAGACAATATCCAGAATAAATCTTGGAAAAAATATTTTCTGAAATTCAGATAAAAACTTGTTTGCATAAGTAATACCATACTTTGTCAAGAACATGTTTAAACAAAATCTATGCAGGGTCTAACGACATAACTGAAGCAGATGTAGCATAAGCTAGCCTCGAATGCTTTTATTTTAGTTCAACCTTTTATCGATCACATTAACATAAGTTGGCGTCACTGTAACTACATATCAATTTGCTACCACAAATTCGATTTTCAAATTAATTCGACTTTCTGAAAACTCCGTTTTCGGTAATTCGATTCTAAATCGAGCAACTTTCGATTATTTTTCGAATGTTTGTCAACGTTTTTCTGGGAACTCTTCATATCGTTTTATTTTGAAGATCTACGGTTCTGATAATACTATTTCAGTGTTGTATCTCTGGTTCTAGGAACATTTTATTCAACAAGTGTAGGTCATAATTCAGTAGGCATTTCATAGACCCATATCATAATCATAATTTGTTAATTTATTATATTATTATTCGCCTACTATTTATTTATCTATTATTGTGTTGCTAATATATGTAATTTTATTAATGGATGTAAATCTGGAAATACACAAATTTCATTTCATTTTTCATTTCGTAATTTTTGTAGCGCTCTTTGTAGTAGACTCCGCTTGGAAAAGTAACGATAGTACTTTTGCCGGTTATTCTACCAACAAGCAGTGATGTGCAAACATTACTGAGTTCCAATCAGGCACATTTTTTTCTCGTCTATCATTTTATGTTATGTAAAAATGTATGGTTTTTAATGTTATTTTTTTAATAATAAATGGGTTTACGTTCTACCATCGTCTTTTTTAAAGCACACTATTTTTTGACAAGAAATATATAAAAATTAAATATTAATATATTTACTTAGTCAGTAAGTTTTTTTCCAAGATGTGTCTTTCTCGTTGACATATACATGTATTGGGATTTAATTGTAATTGTTAAAAATAAACAAGCCTTAATCGTAAAGGTTTACCAATTACCAAATTTTAAATCAACGTAAAAAATGAGATTAGTTAAAAAAGTTAAACCACCATTATTAAACTTGCATTAAACCATAACTTGTATCTTTGAGTTATTTTAGTGTCGAAAATTTCAAAAACCTTTAGATATTGATTGTACTCGAAAATTTTACCGGTTTTATGCTTGTTTCCACTCTGAGCAAATATTTGAAATACTTTAAATAAATCTACCGTAATATTTACAAAAACATTAAATCGAAATGTGAGCAAAACAGCAAACCATGACCTACGCAACATTAACAATACGACCCACATCTTTCTTTAGTATCTTTATTCGATATTTCTATAGAGAAAATATATACAAATTTCACATTAAGAAATCTTACATATTTTACAAAGAAAACACATTTCGAGAAACGTTAGGAACGTCTATATATCATTCGAAATCATATCCAACCTTCAAAAACTTTCCAAAACACAACGCTGCACCCTCTTCGACATTTCGACGCCATTTATATTTAATAACAACAACCCCAAGAGCGGGGGTGAGGGTGCAAAAATCGATATCCATGTCTGGGAGGGTTCGGGACCCCAACTGCATCCCTATCTGCATTTCAAACGCGCATAGGACCAGCCGAATTGGTGATTTACGTATAGGTGGCTATGGGACGAATATATTTGGTGGTTTCTAGACTGCTAGCGTCACTGACAGCCTCTAGTATGTCTCATGCATCGTAGCTCCTGACCGGCAGGTCTACCGCCTAAATCGTTATCTTTCTGCTATGCTTTCATTTGTAGTGTCATCAAACCTATGTCAAAGCAGACAAGTACGTCTTGCTTTCCGTATGTAGTGTAACTGAAAGCAGATGTAGTTGTCTGCTTTTGTCGGTGTTACCAAAGTGGCCTATGGCGTTACAAATGAAAGCATAACAGAAAGCAGGAGATTTAGGCGGTAGACCTGCGGGTGAACTGTTTTTATTTAAATTTATTTGTCGCTAAAATTTGTTGGCAGTATTCAGCTATGGTTGATGCAAATTTGTCCAAGATGGCCGCCAATTACAAAATGGCGACTTATTATTTAATTGCTACGCTGTTATTCGAAACAGGTCACATGCGTACTTGTTTAGAATGTAATATTTGCTGTAACTTGAAAATTAAAAAATTAACCGCTTTTCACTAAATGCAAATGAAAGTAAAAACGATAGGTACATACCAGTACACTTTTTTTTGCCAGTGGATTTGTTCCGCCTAATCCCTACTGAGGCTTTCACTGGCATTAGCAATAGCTTAGGTATGTTAGAAGAAATAAGTTGATCTACTAGTACCTATTTTACAAAAACAAATACACGAATCCCACGACAAAAAAATGTACAATGTTGAACGGGTTACTCAATGTTCGTTAGACAGTCAAATTCAAATTTCATAAAATTATCATTACTATGTATAAGTAACTGATTATACCTCTAATTAGTGATCTCTTTTCTTGGAACATGAAATAACTACTGAATACATTATAATACGAGGGTCAAACTGAAAGTTCTTAGAAAATCAAAAACTGATTACATTAGCCAGTTATTAGTTTTATTATATCTTTTCAAAACATTGTCCATTCACGTCAATACACCGCTGCATGCGATGGAACCACTGGGAAAAGCACTTTGCCCACTCGTCCTTAGGGGTCTCTTCAATGGCATCGCGATACGCAGCCACCGCTTCTTCAGCATTCATAAACCGCTTTCCTTTAAGTTTTTCTTTAATTTTTGAAAATAAATAAAAATCACAAGGCGCGAGGTCGGGGCTATACGGCGGGTGACCCAGTAATTCAACGTTTGATGTCGCCAAATAGTCGATCGTTTGCTTGGCGGTGTGCGATGAGGCGTTGTCGTGGTGAAGGAGGATCCTACTGCGAGGTCGTTTCTCTCGAACTTTTCCAAGACAAGTGGCAAACAATTGGTAGTGTACCATTCTGCAGAAACTGTTTTTGATCCTCTAACACAATTGTTGCGAAATGACCTATCCTTCCAAAGAACGAGGCCACCATTTTTTTCCCCGCACTTCGATCTCTCTTCACTTTAGTTGGCAACTCCTCGAAAGGAAACACCCACTGAGCAGATTGTCTTTTGGTTTCAGGATCATAACAGTAAATCCAGCTTTCGTCACCTGTTAGTATGTCGAACACAGCATTTGAGTCACCTCCGTTAAATCTTTCAATCATTTTACGGCACCAATCCACACGATGGAGTTCTTGAGCCTCAGTCAAATTATGAGGTATCCACCGGGCGCAAAGCTTCCTAACCGCTAAATGTACGTGTAGGATTTTGTGCACTTGACTCATACCGATGCCTAAGCTTGTCCGAATCTGCTGATAGGTCACTCTTTTGTCAGTCTCTATCATACGCCGCACAACACAGATGTTATCTTCAGTCGTCGCCGTAGAAGGCCGTCCCTCACGTAAATCATCAGTGAGATTAGTGCGACCACGTTTAAACTCATTAAACCAGTTGTAAACAGTCGCACGAGATGGGGCTTCATCGTGAAAGGCCAATCGTAGTCTATCATAACTTTCTTGTTGACTTAAATGACATCGAAAGTCATAAAAAAATCATTGCACGTAAATTTTCTCGTGTTAAATTCATGTTGACGTGACACAGACAACTTTCAATTTGCCGCCAAATCGTAAAACAAATGACAAATGAATGAAGTTTATACTCAGTAATATTGGCAAAGAGTTCTATTTTCAATTTATAGTTTTTTTTTTTATTATATTGTTTATAAGTGGCCAGTTCTAAGAACTTTCAGTTTGACCCTCGTAGTAAATTCAGTGCAATTCAACTTCCGACTCCAACAACCAATACTCATGTTGCTAGTTAACCAATACTCATGTTGCTAGTTAATCGTTCTAGCCTTCTAATTGTTATGTACTGTGATACAATAATTATTATTTTATTAGGCTGTGAAACTTTTTTTTTTTTTAATTTTTGTAGGTTTACATTTGTCCACGAGCTCGATACGGTCTACAATGAAGCGTGTTTACCTAGAAGAAACTGATTAACTGAGATTTTAAACATCGTATCGAGAAAAGCCACTCAGGTGATGCATTCCACAGCCTAGATGTTCTTTTCACAAAAGTTGAGTCAACGCTTAGTCACAAAATTTCATTCCTGTTTTCTTCGTGACGAGGATGGCAAAAGCAAGGTCGTATTAGATCATGCAGATCAGTTACATTTGCATACTCTCTAGATCTAATTACAGATAACAGTACCTACATAATATTGATCTCATTAGTCCTAATCGTGCATTTTAAAGAAAATAGCACCGTGAATGGCGTACAGACATATTGCAATTACAATTTACATATTGCGTGAAAAAATGTCAACCTCTATACTCTTTTTTTTTTTTACTTTTATAGGTTTACACTTGACCGCCATCTCGCCTGATATTAAGCGACGATGCGGTCTACGATGGAGCGTGTTTACCTAGAAGAAACCGATTCACTCTCGATTTGAAGACACAAAGATTGTAACCATCGGGGAAAACCCACTCAGGCAACGTATTCCACAGCCTAGACGTTCTCATCACAAAAGTAGAGTCAAATCTCTTCGTTCGTGTCTTTGGAACATCAACCATGAAACGATGTCGCTTTTTCGAGCTACGAGCATTCCGATAGAAAAAAGGGCAAGGTGGTATCAGATCATGCAAATCAGTATATATATTTACTAGTATATACGTATGGTATTTTCCAGGTCCAGCGGTACTTATGCATTCGATAATGCGAGTGACGCACAGTCTGCGATCCAATTAGTGAACCGAGTGGTCTGAATATTCACTCGGTATATCTCGAATGCGAATCGATTATCGAATAATTCGATTCGATCTGAACTCGACTGTTGTTAGTCAAAACAAGTGTCGTTATCCGTTGGAAATTGCTTTACAAAACCTGGATTTTAAACGAAATGTTTTACGCTGTATTTAGAAGTACTTTTTTTATAATTACTTAGACAAGAACAAAATTCAACATTTTGATTAACTCTCGACTACCTCAGATTTGTTATCTGCACAACATTCTACTAGCCATGCCCTTTCATTTGATACCCATATTAAGGGAGTTGTGAAAAAAAGATATGTATTTCGCATTTTGTGGAAGTGGCCATCTTGGATTTGAAATTTGTCATAGTGACATGTATTCTACTAGTCAAGCCCTTTCGTTTGATACCCATATTGAGGTAGTAGTGAAAAAATTTATGTAATTCACCATTTTGTGGTGGCGGCCATCTTGAATCGATATTAACCAAACGTAGCTAAGAACATCCGCACGGATATTAACCTTCAAATAAAAGAAACCGCATTGAAATCGGCCCTTCCGTTTGAGCTCTACGGTCCCACAGACATACACACACACAGACAGACAGACAGACAGACCGACAGACAGACAGACATTGACGTCAAACTTATAACACCCCTTGTTTTGGTCGGGGGTTAAAAAGGGAGGAGCTCTGGTCTTCATGATCTAATACTACACTGTGACATATTTTTATAAGTCTTTTTTAATAGGATAGAATAACGGTATAAGCAGGACATGTGCCTGATGGTAAGCAACAGGCCTGCCTATTATAGCATAGGGTAACGCAGCTATCGGTACATAAAAAGCCCAAATCATTACATAGCACAGTACTGCGCCTATCAACCAAAGATGTTAAGATTATTTATTTTTATGCCTCGAAATTTATCTAGAAAATCGTCCTTTAAAGAAAACACAGTATTCTAAATCAAATTTAGAAGCAAGCTATCTTTGCTTCTGAATGCTATTTCACTTCACTGAATCCAGTAGCGACCTAATTTAGTAGGCAAAATTTAGCCAAATGTAATATATATTTTTTAAACCTATTTACATAAATAGTAATGGCCTTGCTATAGCTCTCTCTCCTCTCTCGTTAAGGGCGTGTGGGCCGTAATTTTGATTTTTTAAAACAACTTTAAGGCCTTTAAAATAGTGTATTAAACTCTGAAAAAAATATATGTAATAGTTAAGGATCTAATCTAGTGCAATTCGCAGTCAGTAACACGATTTAATGAATTTTACTTGATAGAAAAAAATCCCAAAGTTACCCCTTTTCAAAAGTTTTTCAAGTTTATGACTAAACTAATTAATTTTTTACTAAATTTTGTACTCAACGAAAGCCACTAAAAAGTTATAGATGCATTCGCAGAGTTTGACTTGATAAAAAGTATCAGTTGTTCACTATGTTTTAATATCTACCATATATATAGCGCACCGTGCGGCAAGCCTGATCAGTCGCGTTTCGGCGCTCACGGACGACGGGCCTGTGCTTGATTTTGCAATTTTGACAACCGATAAATTTTAAACATTACGATCACAGTGCCACAGTATAACAATATCAGTAGGTATTACTAGTGAAGCACGCTATGATCTTGATTTTTGATACCGTTTTCATTGGAATTGCAAATAGACGCTGATACTAATTAGTACGCTGTTTATTTTATGTTGTAGACAGTAAAAAAATTCAATGCGGATGCAATGGAAAATAGATAAGTATCGGTAAAATATTCGTCCGTTAAATCAGAGATCGGGATAAGGAAATAATGAGAGGGGAGAAATCCCCTGCGTAAATCCCCTAATATAAATGCAAGTTAGGTATCATAAATGATAACTTGCATTTATATGCCATTTAGGTAAATTCTTGGGTAGTAAGGTACTTAGTACTTGGAAGAAAAGTCCTCACATACAGATTTTACCACTTTGGAAGAGACTTTCGCGCAAACTATTCAGTTTAGAAAAAAAAATGTTGGGAACGTCAATACAATTTTGAACACCTTTCCATAGATACACGAATGGTTTCGTTAGAATATTTTTTTTTACTTTTCCAAGTTTGTGACACCACCAAAATTTATTGTTTTTTTTTTTTTTGTATGAAAATGTTAATATTGTACATAGAAATTTAGACATCCGACCAAATTTGATAAGAAGCCTTTTAGGCAGTAAAATTACTCGTAGAATTTAACTCTGCACAAAATTTCCGATTCGTATTTTTTATATAAGGCTTAGAATCATTTCCTGAGCATAAAATCACAAAATAATAACAAATCCAGGTGAAGCTTCAAGCGCCAGATCGAAAAAAATTTTTTGGCTGATATTCTGAAAAAGTTATAAAGCCTATTATTATTGTAGAAAATAAAATTTCCCATTTTGTGTTGCCAGTAAACTTTTTTTTGGAACTTACCGATTACGATTTATTATGTCAAATTTGATGATAACGATGTAAAAATAATAAGATGTGAATTCTGTTCCCAGTAGCATAAACATGTCCCTTTTTACCGGAATGGAAGAAGGGTTATGTTTTTCGCGCGTATCTTTTATGTTTGTAAATCTTTTATTTGCACATATATTATCTTCCAAACGGCTGGATGGATTTTGGTAATAAAGATATTCTAAGACTGGTCTGACTCGCCAAAGTGTCCTTAGATAGTAGGTAATATTTTTTTACGTGTAGATTTTTTTGTAGTCGGGGTTTTTAAATTAAAGTTTTCTACCATATTGCTCGTTGCTCGAATAAACAGCACCGTTCATCATCATGACTGAAGAGTTGAACGAAGAGTTTGGTCTCCACTTTTGTAATAAGAACAACTAAGCTGTGAAACGCATTGCCAGAGTGGGTTTTTGTCGAAGGTTTGTACCTTGGGGTTACGAGGTACACTGTGCTTGTTTCTATTAGAGAAACAAGTTCCATCGTAGACCACTACATCCACTATTATCGGCATCATCGCAATCGTATCATTAAATGGGTTACAAATCGTAAACGGTAAGTTTTACAAAAAAAGTTTACTAGCAACAAAATATTTTTTTTTTTTTTTGAATAAGCAAAATTTTCTTTTTTACAATTATTGTCAAAATATATAGTTTCCAAAATATCGGCTTAAATAGTTTTTTTCAATTGGCGTTTGAAGCTCTACCTGGATCTGTGAGGATTTTGTAATTTTATGCTCAGTAAGTGATCTTTACCTCATAGAAAAAAATTGGATTAGAAATTTAATTTAGTGCAAAACTGACCAAAAAACCTATTTATTCTATTTAACTGGCCTTTCATTACGTTTCAGCACATTTTTTAAAATTTTTGACGAACTTGTGAATTATTAGGAAACAGTTTAAAAAGATGCATGAAATTGGAAAAGCCTTTCTCAACTTAAAGTGTGACCAAAAAGAAAAGGTTGAGTTTTGTATATCTACGAGTATAGATAAATTTAATATTTCTTCGTTTCACTTCACAATTCACAAAATTGTTATCACTAGTATAAACAGTATAAACAAATATTGAACAAAAAATGAGTTTAAATTACACAGTCCAATATTTTAATGTTATTTCTGCACTGTGGCACCGATTCCGCGGTCGGTGACGGTCGCGAGAACAAGACAGCGTTAAATGCCTAATTTGACAGAACTACCTGGCCTTAATACCATTTAAAACTACAGAGAGAGTATTATCATATCGATACCTTAATTTGCAAAACGAATAACTCCATAGTAGCAAATTAAGGTATCGATATCAAAAACAATATAAGTTCGGTGGTGGATCCTCCAGATAACCAAAGCGAACAGTACAAAGAAAAACTACCTCTAACACGCATTAGATAAAGAACACTTTCCGAATTTCAAATTCCTAGGGCTGAGAAAAATGGAATAAAGTGTGACGCGAAGAACAAAAGTTGTGAAAATTCAGGTTAATTTTCTTATGGAAATAACCTTTCTAGGAACTTACGTAGAGTTGTAGACGTATACAAGCCAAAAAGGAGTGAGCATTAGCATAATGCTCGGAAGTCCATCTCTCTAATTGCATCGCAGAGTGCCATGAATATTTATATCGGGGCAGAATTAACGTTTACATTAAATTTTATACAAATTCTTGCGTAGATCATTATTTTAGAAACTTGCCTACTTTAATCAAATCTCAGAAAATACGGTTTGAGATGTAAAGTTGATTTCATTATTCGTTTTTTTTTTTCGATTGTTCTCGTGGCTCTGTTAGTACTGAGCCTGCTCTGAGCCAGGGAAATTATGGAGCCGTAACCGTAACTGAAACTATCGGTAACCGTAATTAGTTCTTAAGTTTCGGACAGTGTCGGATAGAATCGACTTTTAGGTCATGAGACAGCAAAATTCATGGAACATGAAGAGTCCAAATCATTACCTAGCAATGCACTGCGCCCATCACCCAGATATCTAAGATGTTATATCTCTAAGCTCTGTAATTTCTCTGGAAACATTGCCCCTCAAACCGAAACACTTTTTGTGACTTCAGCTTTTTGTGAATTAATCCGTAACCGAAATTATCCGAAATTAACGGATAATCCGAAATAATTACATATCCGTAACCGTATCCGAAACTGATATAATTTTATTCCTATATCCATATCCGTATCCTAAACTAAATCTATTGATCTTTGGGTCAAAAGTCGCAGGACCAGACTACTCTAATCCTGATTAGGTTTATTAATAATTACAATCAATTTATTTATTTGCACAGTGTATATACATATATTAGATAGGTCTTAGAGCTAAAATCTATAGCTGTGTGTACAAAGACCCTGTTAGGGTGTTGCAAAACAGGACGACAACACAGTTTCGTCCGAGAGGTGTAATTATAAAATGTATAAACATGTATATGAAGTTAAACAAAGAAAATGTTACAGGAAGCGCTAGAATTAAAAAAGGTACTATTTACACTTTTATAAATTAATGGGACCTACCATCTATCTTCTATAAATTCTTGTATGCTGTAGTAACCTTTTTCGATGAGTTCGGACTTAATTTAATTTTGGCTGGGCAGGGAGAGAAAAACGAGTGGTGAAGGTGAGTGTTGATGTACGTCAGAAAGGGGCCCCTTAAACCTACGCCCGAGTCACAAGTCTCGGGGTCTACTCGGGTTTTCTCTCTCTGCCACACGATGGACCCGGCACCCGCACGGTGAATCCATGGAATGCTAAGAAAATCGTCTCTCTCTGCTATTTTTATTTATTTCACATAAAGTAAAATTCATGTTTATATTGAACATCTTGTCATCTTGAAAACTTTAAAATTACGTTGCACCCTAGATTTGTTAAGTTGTACTAGACTAATGCCTGTGTTGCATATTCTAGTGCCTTCATAGGATGGACAATAGAATAAAATAAATACATAACGTTGCTTTACGAGCGTGCATGCAAGTGTATGCTTATAAATGCGTGAATAAGTGTATGCTTATGAATGCGTGAATAAGTGTATGCTTATGAATATGGCTGGCCTGGTGGCTTAGTTGGTAGTACGTCTGCCTCCGAAGCCATGAGCCGTGGGTTCGATCCCCATCCAGTGCAAATGTTTGTGTGATGAATTCAAATAATTGTACTGTCCTTGGGTGTTTTCTATGTATAATAAGTATGCATTAAAAAAAATATAAGTATTATATCAGCTATCTGGCTTCCATAGTACAAACTTTGCTTAGTTTGGGGTCAGATGGTGTTGTGTGTGAAATGTCCACCAATATTTGTCCACCACCAATATGTTGGCGGCAATATTACTACACAACGCAACGTGATGATGATAGATTGGTCGCAGTAGAGCAACGTTATTATTATTTTAGGTACTTAATTAAAAGTCATCATAATATCTCAAAGTAAAGACTTCGGAATGCTTCGTAGATTAAGCAGTATTTACCGCTGGGCGTACGGCAATTACCGCTGAAATACTGACCATCTTAATTATAAGGCTAATTTGTTCAGCTCGCCTTATTAACTTGTATATTTTGTAGCAGATATTTTGGGATATATTTGGCGTGCTATCTCTTGGTTAAGTAAATTAGAAGTACCTCGACACGGTTTAAATAATATAATAATAATATGTTGTAGTGGTAGGACTCTTGGCAGAGTCCGCCTGGGGGAAGTACCACACCTTTGCCAGTTATTCTACCGCCAAGCAGTAATGTGCAAACATTACTTTGTTCCGGTTTGAAGGGCAATGTTTCCAGAGACATTACAGGGCTTAGAGATATAAGATCTTAGATCTCTGGGTGACGAGCGCAGTGCAGTGCTAGGTAATGATTTGGACTCTTCATGTTCCAATGTTCTAATAGATGCGTGTCACTGTGCTGTTATGTGTCAGGCATGTTGCTTACCATCAGGCACATGTCCTGATCGTCTCGTCACTCTTTATTTAAAAAAAAAACAAACAACATTTTTGAGAATGAAACCTGGCTAGATCGATTTATCGTCGCCGAAACCCTGTTTGTTTACTTCATCTATCTATTTGGTCAATCAATATCGTGTTTGTACTCGTTAAAACAAAAGGTCGAGAAAGGTTATTAGAGGTAAAGTAACATCAGCTAATATAACTGTCTAATAAGTAGAGTAGTTAATTAATTTGTTCCTCTAATTCTCGAAATACTTTTGACCTTTTTAATTCCTCTCACGTCCCAAACTTACGAAGGCTTTGTACGCCTTGTAATTAGACTGCTTAGTTTTTTTTTCTTAATATATACAGAAAGACGCGATACCAACAAGCAATAAAGTAATTAGAAAGAGAATGTGCGATTTCTTTTTTTTTATCTTGAACTAAAGTAAATCTATATTGTGACAAAATTTGTAATTTATTTCTAGAGCTACTCGTATTTTGTTTTATTTAAAAGCACTCCACTCACTCGATGCTAAATTATTATCTTTACGCAACATCTGCAGTATTGTTGATCGAATTGAAGTCAGGAGTTGAAAATGAAATTTATTTATTTATTCAATGAGCACACAAACCACAATGTAATATGTATGTAATGTAATATGTATTACATACATATGTATGTAATAAACATAAAAGTATACTGTACAGAACTGTATTACATTCCAAACTTTGTGGGCCTAGAAACGATAATTATTAAAATACAGTGGTTTGATAATAAAATTATTAAATTGGTCCCGTTGCGGTATATTAGCACAGGGATGAAACACCCCATGGTTTTTGGTGACTAGGCCGCCGTCTAGCGGAGAGTCCCACATGTCTTCCGTGCTCCCACCGAAGCTGGTGGAATTCCTAAATATTTTTTCTGTTAAAACAAAACAAACAAAATCTCTTAAAAGTTACAAAATTAAACTAAACCATTAAAAAAAACATAAAGCATCCACCTGCGAAAGCTTTGATGAGTCTACTTGGAAAATACCACATTTTTGTCAGCAGCCAAATATTTATTTATTTTTTTAATAAAAAGGGACTAGACGAGCAGGACATGTGCCTGATGGTAAGCAACATGCCTGCCACATAACAGGACAGTGACATGCAGCTATTGAAACATGAGTCAAAATGTACCTAACAATGCACTGCGCTCGTCACCCAGAGATGTAAGATGCTATATTTCTAAGCCCTGTAATTTCACTGCAAGCATTGCCCTTCAAACCGGAACACAGTAATGTCCTACCTGTACTGTGTTCCGGTTCCAAGAGTAATGTTACCAGAGAAATTTAAGAACAAATGGATCAATGATCTGAAATCTCTGGGTGTTTATCTCGTCCCGGTACTAAACGGAAAACGAAGGTCCGGTTTAGATCATACGTTCACCTGTTTACATTTATTTTGCCGAAATTCGGGCTGCCAATTTTATGATGAGTTTAATTATTAAGATGGCGGCCATTAACTTAAGTGCCTATTAAATTTGGATGTCAAAACAACATCGTAACTTTAATGTTATTTTGAATTTAATCATTTACAGGAGCACAGGAAACTGCTAATTAAAAGCGCCGCAAAGTTCGCTTGGCGTGTTTCACTAAAACCTTAATACTCCTACCACCCGCTTGTTTGCTTACACTTGTTTTTAACCTCCGACGCATCAAAATCTACAGGATATTGTAAGTTTGACGTGTCTCTGTGTGTGTTTGTCTATGGCAGGGGTCGGCAAGTAGTTTTAGGTGGGGTCCGGATGATGTGCGAAAATTTTCATGAGGTCCAGAAAACAACTAGTGGTAATAATTGCATAAACAGCCCACTAAATGTTCCCACGCTGGCCCAGTGCGAGTTAGTGGATGACACATGACTTCGAAAGATTCAAGGTACATGTCGGTTTCCTCACCAGTTCAGTCGGTTTTAAAACAAGACCTAAAATCAATGCTATAAATTACACCGATCTTCTTGAGCCAGTTCTTTATAGTTTGGTTCTCGAGAAGAACAGCAACTTTGAAGTGTGTCTTCTGCGAGTAATTAAGCGTCCGTCGTCCGTCGGTCGATCTCGAAAATATCGGTTTAATTTTTGTGAAAGATGATCACATACGAATGTCGAAAAGAAAGTTATGGCTGGTCTAGCCGGGAGAACGGCGCCTGCCGATCCGGAGATCCCGGATTCAACCCCCACATGCACTACTGTCTTTTCGAAGGATACAATTTCATACATTTGCAAAGATGCATCTTTTTGAGTATCAATTATTTCAATTTCAAGAGAAGCCTTTGCCAAATTAAACAATTTGGCAGTATGTCAGCCACAATGGCTTCGAAATAGTTCATGAGGTCTTCGTCCACCTTGAGGCGATTGATACTTTTTTCTCAAAACCATTTAGGTACCAGAGCAGAAGCCATGGTTCGCACTTTGGTTTTGAACAGGTTTCTCCGTTGACTCACTGTATTCTCGGTACTTCCCAGCTTTCCTAACCCAATTTGACGTTTGAGTTCCCTTCGATGGTCTTGACCATCTCTAGGATTTTATCGTCCAGCATAATCTTGGTACATCGGGCAGTAACTACAATTGGGTCGTTTGGAGATGTCGCATAAAGCATAAAAAGGTCTTGCCGTGCATTCCATCTCTTTTTCGCTGAGTGTCACAAACCCATTTTTTGCTCTCTCCCCTTGATAACCCGGGACATTATTGTAAATGGCTGCTTCATCCTCTTCGATTTTTACCTTTAAGAGGTTTTCACTTCCTAGCTTATAGGATTGCATGATGTTTTCGCAGATCTTGAGGTTGACTTGTCTTGTCACTCTCAGCCACAAGGCTATAAATGCCATGAAGGAATTAAGTGTTTTCCACGGCTCCGAAGCCGTGACATAGCGGGGCGGTTCAATCCATCCCATGTCGGTTCTCCTTCGGCTCATTTTTTGCTGTGAAGCTGCTTTGGTGGCTTTGGTGTTGACGTCTAGAGGGGTGATGCATGGGATGAGGTTCGGAGTATGGTCCTTGCTGCTGCGTTGAAGGCAGTCATGAAGGCTACCGGTTTGGTTGGCTGCGACTCTTTCCGCGGCTGTCTTCTGTTGCGCACTTTCGAGCTGATTTGGATGGTCGAAATTGGAACAGGATGCCCCCCAGATGTCAGTTGCATTTGTTTGATCGTGCAAAGGGGCTCTGCGGAAGCTCAGAGTTTCTCCCCTATCTTCGTATACGACAACTTCATGAGTATTCACGACTTCACAACTCACGACTTTCGCTCTTGAGTATTCGATTGCCATCGCATCCACCCTTATCACCCGGTGATCGGTGGCCATCTAGCCATCTACCTCGCACGCCGGCATAGCGTCGTAGGTTTTCCGCTTCATTGTGACTTTGCGGTACTTCCATTGAGCAGGCAAGACAATCCAGGTGACAAACGGGCTCGTTTCTGTTTCCAGGCACAGCAAAAGCTTATTCCGAATCTTTCTTTGTTACTGTCCATGAAGAAAGCCACTCCGTGTATACGGTTCTCTAGTAGTTGTTGGACGGAGATGCTCTTCGAGGAATTAATTATCTTGGGCGGAGACCGCATTCCACGTTCGTGTCCACGGACAGCGGGACAGGTGTGGTGACGAAGGGGGGCGTGTATTTAAAATTGTGGAGTTTCACTTGGCCACTATACGGAAAATATTTTGTATAAATAATTTATTTACTAAGGTAGATTCTACGTGGCAAAAATATTGTTTCAATTAATAAAGGTTCAGTGTACCTTATCTACATTATAAAATGTGTACTTGGTATACAATACAATACTTGGCGGTCCGAGGTTCGACCTTCCGCGGTCCGGATACGGACCGCGGTCCGCCTGTTGCTGACCCTTGGTCTATGGCATTGTAGCTCCCGAACGAATGAATGAATTGTGATATTGTTTTCTTTTTATTTGAAAAAAGAATGTGAACAGCTAAACTAGCTGGGATCATGCGCGCCCACTGTTGTTGAAAATAGTCGCCGCGCCGGATCATATCGAAACTTGAGTCAGACTGGATTGATAATTAGTTTACTTGAGTATCAAACGTAAGTTTTCTGTGTATTTATTTAAGATTGAAAATAGAATTAACAAAAAGTATGTTAGCAATGTTTCATCAAAATCGGTTTAGCTTTTTTGAAGTTATCAGCTCTTTTGTTAGCAGCGGTTGAAATTTTAGACACATACATAGCTATGGTTGCAAAAACATACGTGTTGCCAGAGATTTTAATTAAGTTTATAATTTTTTTAATGTAAACATTTTATAAGTTGAAGTCACTGGGCTATTTCACCCCCTTGGGGGTCTAATTACGAAAAATCCTTCCTTAGTAGGTGCCAACGTTATAAGGAAAATGTGTGCAAAAGTTTAAATTTATAGCTCTTACGGTTTGGGCTGTGCGTTGATCCATCAGTCAATCACCTTTGCCTTTTATATTAATAGATGAAATAATTGGAATAAGAAGATAAATAAATAAATAGAAAATACGAGTAAGATATAGAGTATGTGCGAATACAGACGCATAAACGTTTACGTTTGCGCAGGAAATGGCGGATTTTATACTGGAACTTTAGAAAAAAAAACATCGGTAACTTGTATCTGACATATCATACGATTTGAGTCCTACATATATGTAGAACACTAAAAGTGCTTACGTTTGCATTTGCACCTTGCCTAATCATCAGTACGAAAGAAAAATGCCCATGTATTGAAATAGATCCAAGTGTATCAGAGCTCCAAGTGGCTGATACTCGTTACGGCTGATTCCAGCGAGCTTCGATCCTGAACTTTCCCTGTACATTTCACCTAATTAAATAGTTTCAAACAACCTGAACAATGTCGGCGTCTTTTATATTAATAGAGAACAGAATTATTCTACAAAGTTTTATATTATTCACTACAAGGAATTCTTTGTAATTGGACTCGATATTAGAACTGCTTTTCTTCGTTAGGGGCCTGATTTTGACATATCATTTGTATAACTATTTTACTACGCAAAATCTCAAAACTCGGGCATTAATATGAATAAAATCTATGTCTTGATGGTTTTACGTATTTTTAAGTGCTTATAATTTATTTTCTTCATAAAAATTCATTTATTTTAATAACAAGAACCGACTTAAATTTTAACACTCGCCCCAATTTCATAATAAATTTCACTACGTCGTTTAAATACATGAAAGCAAATTTTAGTTTTGCGTTAACATTTCAAAAACTGCCACAAGATTTCCATAAAATTTACACGGGACCTCGGAACTACGATCTACCAAACAAAAAAATATATATATCACAATGGATTCACAAACGGCGGCGCTATAGCGTAACATACATAAATAAAAGCGACCAAGTGCGAGTCGGGTTCGCCCATGAAGGGTTCCGTACCATCAAGTAACATAATACATAAATTCTTGTAGTTCGTTGTAACTTTCATCGATGTTTTAACAATAGTGTAGAGGTATTTATGACGTACTAAAAAAACTACTTACTAGATCGAGTTCAAACCAATTTTCAATGGAAGTTTGCATGGTAATGTAGAATAACAAAGCGCACAACTAACTACAGTGTCTTTTGTGTTGGTACATACCAACATGGGTTTTTTTACAATAAATGGGTTTGTAAAAAACACTATAAAGAGACAGTTGTCAGACACCTTCATCGTGTCGTTTTTGTCTATGTAACATTTAGTGGGTTGCTTATGCTAAAGTCCTAAAAACCCTCAACACACGAGCCCTAAAATCAGAGGAAATTACGTAAAACTAGTGGGGAGGACCCTACATCGCACCATAAATCACCAATCATATGGTGCGATGTAGGCTCCTCCCCACTACTTACGTCATTTCCTCTGATTTTAGAACTCGTGTGTGGAGCGTTAAAATAATTAAACGATTTCAAACATGATCTTACAATAAGTACAAAACCTTTATTTAAAATTGTTGCGTGAAAAAGTATCACCAATATTTTATTAGTTAGGCAGATGAAATTTAAGTATATCCGTATTTTTTTACATAAAAAGTTAACAATATTACTAAGACTCCACTGTCCGACGAAATTAGTAGAAATATTAGTTATTATTACGAATATTTGTCAGATAGTGGAAAGTAAGATAACTGTTTCAAAATTAGCCATTTATGGATAAAACCCTGTCTTTTCTCCTTCTAGGTAGCCGATCTACGGCTTTGGTAAACCCGTCTTCATTGTCATTGGGCAGAGATTATCACAGATTCGGGTTCTACATCAAAACGAGCTCCGATTCGAACCGGAATGGCGTGACTAGTGCTTCATAAAACAATAAAACGAACATGATATGAGTCACGTCAGCGATTAGAAATCCCCATGTCCGTTGTCGGTACCTGCCTACTACTGATCAATAACGATTCACAGTGCCGTAGCTGTGCTATCTGAGGCCTGTCGCAAAATGTTGGGGCCCGCGTATTAAATAAAAAGTGCGTACTGAGTGTGTCGAACCGGAGACCCTGATTCGAATACCACGCGCACCACTATCTTTTAGAAATCATGTGCGTAATGCCACTAACTTAAAAATAGTGAAGTAAAACGTCGTGAGAGAATCGACATGTTTCCAAAATCACGTTTAACTTGATTTATTTGAATTAGTATATTTTCAGGAAAAGTGGAGACAGGCGGAGTACTATGTTGCAAAGTGTTGCAAACTGGTAGACTGGTAGAGGGTGCATTGGGCGCGCAGCATAAAGATGCTATCAACTATATATATAATCAAACCTGGACTTGATTACCGCTGAATCGAAGCAAGATAGTAAGAGTACTGTCACCAGCGTGTGGGATAAGGAAGACTACAGAAGATGATGATGGCCTTTAGTGGTATCCAACTTAATTGACTAACGAGGCGAGTCATAAAAAACTTCAGCTGGTCATTGGACATACAGTGTGAGAGTAATTTTAACGTTTTAGCCACCTTTACCTGGGAACAAACATTATATCACTGAATTTGTATAAATTTATTTATTCAATGAGCACACAAAACAGAATGTAATAAACACAAACTATAACATAAGAGTATACTGTCCAGAACTGTATTACATTCCAAACTATGTGGGCCTAGAAACAACATTTGTTTAAATACAGTGGTTTGATAATAATATTAAATTAGAGATAATACATAAAGAAAATTAGGCCAACAACTTATTTTATAAAATAAGTTGTTTACAAATAATTGTTGGATCAGGGGCCCGTAGTATTTACCAACCCTGTCGCCCTACGTTACTGAGTTGAGTCGTTGACCCCGGTAACTTCCCATGACACCTATACCGTGCCATGCGAAATGTATTGATTTTATTAGCGAACGAAACAGGTGGTTTATTGCTTTATTTATGCGCGACTTTACATGTTTATACAGTAATTGATCGGTCAACTATATGGACCGGACTCTCACACCGCACCAATGCCTCCTCTCACACAGACCAGGTTATTAGGATTAGCAGTCCACTTTTTTTTTATCTGTGGCTGAGCCTTTATTAACAAAACTAAAATATAATGAGAACTACACTACACTACAAACCTACCTAACTAACTACTTACACTAAGCACACCTGAATTATCCATAGACCACTGTAGGTCTACAGATAATCAAGATGTTCAAGCCCACTACCAATCGGAAGCGTACCCAGCATGCTGGCGGCATTACCAAGCTGAATGGCAATGCTTATGCGTTATGCTTTTTTGTTACTATATACATTTGTAGCTTGGACACAAGTAATTCTTTCACAACAAGAGAGTCATTATCCACCATGATGGCTAGCTGGTTGACGGATGCCACATATTCTCGAAAGGTATCATTCTTGGAACATGCTGGTCTCCTCGCTATGTTTTCCTTTACCCTTGAAACCAGTGGTGATGACTAATTTGTTCATCTGCATTTGGAAAAATTCTGAAAGGTGCAATTGGGACTCGAACCTACGATCGTACGATTGTAAAATCTATCGGTTCTTTAATGTAATTCAAGATTTTTGAGCTGTGTATATTTATAAATAGCAAAAAACCTTTGACTTTTTTTTCAAAAGCCATTTTGGCTTCCATTATTAATTTGTATATTTCTAGAAACAGGTCGTTAAATAGTGGTTAATACTGGCTCTCTCACTCTACTTTGCTCGCAAATTAGCCTGACTTTACAGAGAAAACTTTAATTTAAGTAATTCAGAGTTGAAACTAAATAGAACGGAACGAAATCTGAAAATTGATTAGTACTTAAAGCAGGGCCCAATTACTTTCTCCGAGATTTTCTCAATAAAATTCTTCAATAGCCGAGATTATTGAGAGCTACGGTAGAACCTAATTGAGTTTGCTTCATTCGAAAATTTAATAGTCTACAGACGCTGAGTGCTAAGTAAGTTTTTTTTAAGAATAGGACCACTTACGACGACTGGCGTTTTCCTGGTGTATTTCAAACATTTTAATGCTAGCCAAAAGTTGTTTCTCTTCTTAACAGGGCCTAAGGCATTTGGCCTCTAATGGGCTGTACTTGGGCATTTTATTTTTATGGTTTAAGAGTTATTGGAGGCCATGCATTTACGGATACATATCACCTAAAGGATGGTTGAGTTATGTCGTATTCGATTTCGAAACTTAAAGGCTAAAACCTCCTAGACATTGTAACTTTCCGCTTACGATGGAAACGCTCTCGAATACTTCGACGAACTCATCGCAGTTTGGCCGTTATCGGTGCATCTAAACGCCTTGGTTGCCTCGGTGATCAACTGTTAAGTGAGCTGTGGGAAGTGGAAAGTCTAGTATCTCTCTTGGTATCCAAGGCGGTTCAGGTTTCTTGTTCCACCGCCTACCACTTTTTAGCTAAAGATGACAGGAAAAGCGATACACCGCTACACCGGCACTTCTCTTCACCTCCATGCATTTGTGGTTATCTCGCCTCCGCGGCTACGATGTCTGCTACTAAAATCGCGGCTACAAATCGCGCGAGCCCAGTCTGCGCCGCACAAGATTTTGACGAGTTGCCCCATCTCACAACTCAGGTTTCTTTTCGGTTTACCGTGGTTGTTTAGGCACGGCTTCTGACCTTCACGTCAACAATACCTCGGGGACAAAGGTGGACTCCTCGGAGGCAACCAAACGAACTTTAGGTGTTAAAAATGGCGCAGAGCCGTACTAACCTAAACTTAACTATACTTCCGTACACACGTAAAGCATTCCTGATATTTTTATTTTATAAAGTGATGGGATGAGCAACACAAGCGCTTGACGGTAAGTGACACGCCTGTTTATAATAATATAGCATACTCGAAGGATACCTGAAAGAATTCCTTGCACTTACCATATACTCGTACCAACAAACACTACTATCTCGCATGCCAAAGAACCATCAAATTATTGAGTACTTACAGTCAAATTCCTACAGAAATTTACGAAGTCTGTAGGACGTTAGTAGGGCTCAAAGAGATGTAATTGAGTTTCCCTGTGATTTCCAAAAAATTAGTCAACTCTATGATCTACCAAACAAAAAAAGAATCTTCAAAATGGATTCACAATTGGCGGAGCTGTTGCGTAACATAGGTGTACAAAAAACTTATTACCGTATTGAAAACATTATTTTTTGCAGCCGGTTAATAAAATAAAAGCCGTTTTAAAATCCAATCCCATACACCCCAGAGCAACGCAACCTCACCCTCAGGGCTAATTAATTGCATCGGCGGGACAAGTGCAACTTTTAATCCCCTTCGCCCAGTCTGGACCCCTTTTAATTGGCACTTTACAGATGTAGCCTTTTTATGGACACGGCCTTAAATATCCTATTTCGAGGCTTTTCAAGGCTCGATAGTTTGTATAGACTAGATGTGAGAGTCAGGCTACAAATAATGAAATCTACAGAAGATTAATTTCAAGCAAAACTTTCGAAAACGTATAAACAAATCTAGATTTTGTTTCTTAATTCATTAACTTTTTTCGTGCGTACACAAGTAAACACATACTTTTTAGCATACCTCGTCATAATAAGTTCATCATCATCATAATCAGCCGCAAGACGTCCACTGCTAGGCCTCCCTAGATTTTCACAACCAACGATCCTGCGCAACCTACAACCAGCGGTTTCTAGCGACCTTTGTGAGGTCAATTAACAAGATTAAAAAGGTTATAACAGAGGTGATTTGAAGAGATCAAATATACACACCCTCTTCACATTATAGTAATAGGAATGAGTCATTCTGTCCATTATTAATACTACAAAAGCTTGTATGTACGTGACACGTGCTAACTCTCTCTCACACATAACGTCATTTCATCTGCACAGGCTTACACACGGCCCCACACATGCCTACCCTAACATACCATTAGTAAGCATATATACCGAATGAATGTCTATCGAAAGTTGAAAAGGACGCGTTGTCCTATGGCAATGAAGAACTTTTACGACCGATTCTGATTTTGTTAACAAAGTTACAATAAACCTACCGGAACAGTTGTTATAGACATTAAACACTGTATTGTTGAAGGGTTTAGATGCTAAAACCTAGTAAAATTTATTTATTTATAGCACACACATACTCGTATGTTTATATACAATACAATACAGAAACATTTTATTATACCACAAATATTACAAAAAAACAGTGATCAGACTTAAGATTTTGGGTACAAAAGGCGATACTGGCTTAAGGCGGCGTTCGCGCCGCGACCGCAGCAGGAGAGCAAGACAGGAGCCCGAGACCGGAGACCGCGACAGGCACTTGACATTATAGCTTTGTATATTGTATGGCCGTCAGATCGCGCCGTGACTGCGACAGGACAATGCGACAAGTGTCTCGGTCTCCCGTCTCTGTCTCTTGTCGCCGTAGCAGCGTCGCCCTTAGGCATAAGCTTAATTGACGAAATAAAGCAGACCCTACATAAAGGATGTAACAACGACAATCTCTAAGCATTTTATTAACATTTAAAAAAATAGACAAATACAATACAAAAAAATACAAATACAAAACAAGAAACGTTAATTAATTAATATATACTATTATAAATATATATAAAATTTATTTTCACAAACGTCGCTGTGGAACTTATATTACTTGAAGTTTCATCAGTAAGGTCATGTTTTTGAGCATAGTGAAATTAGTATGAAAATTATCGACATTTATGGTATCACATGATTTCGAAGAGCCAAACATTTTTGTAATACTGCGCTTAAACTGAAGTGTCCTCGACCTTCGCTAGGAAGCTAAGTAAGATGCGAGTGGAAAATATTTCCCCATAAAATTACTCATTTTTTTGACTGTGGCAGGAAGAGCGCTAGTGAGACGAGGTGTTACATGTACATACAGAAACGTGAAAATAGAAATGGTAGGTAAACAACCGCTACATGTCCTTGCAACTCTAAATCTTAAATTATTAATGGTCACAATAAGCATCAGTCAAGTAGACACACAACACTTAATTTCCATACAGCAAATATTTCCCTAATCTTATTTTTACCCTACTTTGAAAACGTAGTAGGTTTTCACTTCGACAAACATAATAAATACAAATATTTTATGTATGTTCCACGATCTGTTTAATCTCGTTTTTTTTAATATCAATAAAAAAACACATAGCTCAATTATATTAGTTTATTATTAATTTTATTAAACTTGAAACTTCTTAAACTTAAACTAGTTTAATTTTGAAATTGAAGTCAGTTGCTTTGATTTAATTTTTAAATTGACTTGATAACATAGATAAGTTTCTGCTATTTTGTTATCGCCCCCGATGTAAAGCGTTGATACGGTCTACCGTGGAGCCAATCCACTTACCTATACATATTAATATTAGTCAACCTCATTCTAGATAACCTCGTAGGTACTATCACATTGTTTAGTGTAGTGCGTATCGTGTATTTTTTTTGAATAGGTTACACTTGACCGCCATCTCGCCTGATGTTAAGCGACGATGCGGCCTACGATGAAGCGTGTATACCTAGAAGAAACCGATTCACTCTCGACTTGAAGACACCAAGATTATAACTATAAGGAAGAATCCACTCAGGTAGCTCATTCCACAGCTTAGACGTTCTTATCACAAAAGCAGAGTCAAACCTCTTTGTTCGTGTCTAACGACGTCAGATTACAAACTAACCTTACCTGCCGAGAGATAGTAATCTGACGCGTTATATTATAATCTGACTGTGTTGACATTTTTACGGTGACATGTACAACCATGTATTTGACACACGCGCATAAATACTCATTTGTTTATTGTTAAAGTCTGTGCTCAAATTGAGAGTTGATAAATATTGTTTTATGGAATTTACAGGGCTTAGAGATATAAGATCTTAGATCTCTGGGTGACGAGCGCAGTGCAGTGCTAGGTAATGATTTGGACTCTTCATGTTCTAATAGCTGCTTGTCACTGTGCTGTTATGTGTCAGGCATGTTGCTTACCATCAGGCACATGACCTGATCGTCTCGTCACTCTATATTTAAAAAAAAAAATCGACCATTTGTCGACCACTAGCATTAATTATATAAAATAAATAGATATCTACACAAATGTAATGGAATTATTTTAAGTATATTAATGATACAACAACACAGAACAGTTACTTAATAAAAAAATCTTTTTAACCGACTTTCAAAATTAAAGGACAATTCAATGGATCGATTTTGATGATTATTTTTTTGTTTCGTGCTTCAGCGATGGTCCCCGTATAAATTTTATCGAAATACGTTTTGGAAATATGTACAAAAAACCAGGGATGTTACGAAACTCCGTAACCGTAATCGAAACTATCGGATATCCGAAATAAAAATATATCCGCAACCGTAACCATGTATTTGTTTAAAAAAAATCGGATAGTTTTGGATAGAATCGCCTTTTAGGTGAAAATGGCTTTTTGTGAAATATATTTATTTATTTATTTAAAGAAACACCAACAGTATACATATTAAATAAGTCAAATATGAATTTACAATGTTTCCTGATATGTATACCCCTTACAGGTATTTACAGCATTCTCTACAACATTAGACGATTAACTAAACAAAAAAAAATATACAAGAAAAAACAAATCTTACAATAATCAAACTGAGATCAAACTAAGATATATATATATAGAATATATAAGATATACATATATATATATATATATATAATATAGTCGTCCGCTGCTCAGTTTTGACTATTAGAAGTAAATTCAACCTAATATCCGTAACCGAAACTATCCAAAACTAACGGATAATCCGTAATAATTACATATCTGTAACCGTATTTAAAACCTATATAATTTTATTCCTATATTTATATCCGTATCCAGATCCGCAATATCATGTCCACAACAACCCTACAAAGAACAAAAAATTGCTTTCATGTATATAGACGATAATACCAGTGATAGATTCTTATGAAATTTGAGTGCCTGAATTTAATTTTATATTAAAGTCGGTTTTTGTTTCTTGAAAAAAAAAATAGTTCATTAGGAAATTTAATGAATGTGAACTACTAATTAATCGTTACTTTAATCGTATTAACTTACATTAGGCGTGATACCGGTCAAATGAGAAAAAGAGAAAAAAACGTATTTAATTAATAGTAAGCATTGAATAAAGTATTTCAAAAATACAATCAGTTTAAGTGAAATGTAAAAAAAAATAATGAATTGTTAATTAATCATATTTTGGACTGTAATTTTTTAGACAACCCATTTGCAATATATTTGTTGACATATTAAATTGAATATCAAATACTTTTCATCCAATAAACAACTCGGTGAAGGTCGTTTTATAGCGGAATCTTATACTATACCAAGATAAGTAAACGCCTGAATACAAAGGTATTGTGATACGCTAGATTTTATAAAAAAAACACGGAATTAAGAAAAACGCGGGTGAGACCGCGGGGCGTTGCTAACGTTCCATAAACCAAATTTTAGCTTGTGTTGCATAAAGTGGTAAGTACATAACGCACACATACACAGGTACTTATCGAGGGTTGACCGAGATCGATAGTTTTCCCCTCGGGAACGCTGCGGCCGATCGATAACCGGGCACGGTTTGACAAACCCTAACCTTGAGAGATGTGTATGTAGTATGTAGGCACTCATACAAACTGAGGGAGTAGATAGAAACAAACTCTGACTGCACTTAATAAAATAATCATAAAATATAGTACCAAGTGGCTAACTAATTGCTAAAAGCGTTCTCTTCCAGGCAACTGTAAAATGGAAAAGGAAATAATACAAAGAACGTTAGAGTAATCAATAAACAAAATTGATGAACTTCAGAAAAAAGTTAAAATCCTCTACACACGAGCCCTAAAATTAGAGGAAATTACGTAAAAGTAGTGGGCCCTACATCGCACCATAAATTCGTCGCCAATAAATCATATGGTGCGATGTAAGGTCCTCCCCACTACTTTTACGCAATTTCCTCTGATTTTAGGGATAATGTGTAAAGGGTTTTAGTGCTAATTATTGTCATTAACTAAAATGTAACAAATGAAGCCCACTAAATGTTTCCACTGCTGGATGGAACACAGGGCATTATCTCGCAAGGAGATAGTCTAGGCGTCTAGGCTATTGACCACGATGGCTCAGTACGGATTTTCCACCGAAATTTGACTTTTTTGGAACACGCCGGTTCCCTCATGGTGTTTTCCTTCAACAGTAGAGTCAATAGTAACAACAAACTCGTACATACGCATTTAGAAAAATACTCCGAGATGCAGACAGAATTCGAACCTGTGGCCACACGATTGTGAAACGGAAGTCGTAACCACTAAGCCCCTTGGCATTTTTTGAGGGAAACTGAAAATATCTACAATACGAGTTACATTTATGTAATAAAAAAATTACATGTTAAATGTTAAATTAATATAAATTATCTTAAATTATATATAAATTATATTAAGTTAAATTAATATTATCAATATAAATGTTACATTTATAATAATATAAATCATCTACAATTAAAATTACATCTCCAAGTTTAATAGTTTGTTTTTTGTTTGAACGCACTGATGTAGGGTTACAAGTAACACTCGCAAGTTATTTTATAAAGTTTTTGCGTTTGATAGCTTATATCATGAATACACATGTTATTTATGCGCGAAATTTGTGAAAGAAAAAGTATTTGTACCGTTGTCGTGTTGTATTCGTGTCGGTTATTTTTACATTATTTCACGTCAAGCGATGATACGGAAAGTTAACTTTGCCGCCCGTTCATATAGCATTAGGCATCGTCTACATAACGTCTATATAGCAACACCCCACGGTTTTACCCGCGTAGATGCCATTCCCAAAATAAACCAGCCTATTGCTATTAGTTATTATTATATGTGCTATTCCAGTTAGTAATCTAATTGTGTTCTACATTTTAAGCCGACGTGATTCAGGAACTAACATCAAAAAATCAAAATTTTCATTTATAATATTAATATGACATGTGTTCATAACTTCATCTGAGTAGAACATCAAAAACCGGCGTTCAGTACCAGCGTTAAACCGATCTAGCTTCGCTTTTGGTATTGTAAGAAAGGCTCTGGGTTGTTGGTATAGATGCTCCTGTAGGAAAGATAATGTCACTGTTTAATTACGTGACGTGGAACTCACGAGTGATGTAGTCGGTCCAGTGGAGTCACTGACAGTGGAAAACGGGCAGAAATCACGCGCGTTTACTCGCCTTGAAATAGGCCGCCGGACGCGGGCGAAACTCGAGCCAGACGCGGCCGAAACCTGAGTCGGAGTGGACCGACTACATAATATGCGAATTACTCGTGATGTAATTAAATTATATCACTGGTTTTGCGGTCACGGCTCTTTATAACAATCTTTTAAATAAAGCCCAGTTTTTGGCAAATTTACCACATTAGAACTTCCAGAGCATTGAGAACGAGCGGTTAATCCTACACCTGACAAGTGCACTCCCTCAATAAGAAAAGCCATTCTTTTCCGTCTGAACGTTTTTTACCTCAATGGATTTAGAAAAGTTGGCTCTCTCAAGAATATTATTACGTTTGAAGATTTGTTATTGGATTTCTATTTTTAATGTCAATAATGTTTTTTGTTTACCTATCGTTATACAATTTCATTTTATTTTCAAAAGAAAGTCACAGGCTAGTTTTTAATGAGGAGTTTTTAATATTATTATTCACGTATTTATTTCTTTTCTTAAGACTAAGTTTTTACAATATTGATATATAAAACAACATAAAAACATTATAAAAACTTAAACCTAGTTTGCCGCCAGCAGCGGGGCAGGGCCCAAGCTACCGGTGGTTAGGGCTGCAGAGTGAGGAACCTCCTGACGATGCGCGCTGTGTCAAGGATGACCGCCTTCTGCATCTGACCCTTGATCCAACCATCTAGCGAAAGTCTCTTGAGATGTTGGTCGAGACTTTTCGCTACAAGCCCGTTTGCCGACACGACTATGGGGACTATGATCGTGGAATCAACATT
The DNA here is from genome assembly GCA_017562165.1 of Ectropis grisescens. Classification (NCBI taxonomy): domain Eukaryota; kingdom Metazoa; phylum Arthropoda; class Insecta; order Lepidoptera; family Geometridae; genus Ectropis; species Ectropis grisescens. The sequence goes on along the minus strand of CM029780.1, from coordinate 10,551,231 downwards.
CCACATGGCGGTAACCTCGTGAGCCAAGTCAAGGTACTTGCTAATCTTGTCCTTCTCAGCTTTCACGAGGTTCTCGTCATGTGGTATGGTGATATCGACGATCACAGCCCGACGTTGAGACCGGTCTACCAGCACGATATCAGGCTTATTGGCGACAATAGTCCTGTCCGTGATGATAGAGCGGTCCCAGTAGAGCAACGCACGACCATTCTCGAGAACTGGCAGAGGTGCGTACTTATAGTACGGCACCTCGGACTCGACAAGGCCGTGTCGAAGAGCAAGTTGCTGGTGGATGATCCTGGCTACTAGGTTATGTCTGTGCAAGTACTCGCCGTTAGCAAGATGCGAACAACCGGAAATAACATGACGAAGAGATTCGCCTGGACGGCGGCATGCCCGACAAATGTCGACCGTACCGTCCTTCATTATGTATTTCCGGTAATTGTTCGTCTTGATAACTTCATCTGCAATTGCACAGACAAACCCCTCGGTTTCTCCGAAGAGGTCCCCGAAGCGCAGCCAGTTCACCGACGCGAGCAGATTCACATCGGGTCCCGTCAAGGCCCGATAGAATCGCCCATGCAGCTCCTTGCTCTTCCACACTTCCTTGCGATCATCAGTGCTGAGCACCGATGGTTTGCGCCAGTTCTCGTTTGCCAATGAAAGAGGCGTGAAGCTCCTGTCAACTGCCACAACATCGCGATGCATCCCGGACTCGCTGTTGCGGAAATAATCCCTGAGACTGCATACTTCGCGGTTGTGTAGGTTCTTGGCATTTAAAAAGCCTCGACCCCCCCATTTCCGCGGAATATACAGTCTCATAACAGACGAGCGCGGGTGTAGCATGCGATGAGTTGTGAGCAGTTGACGGACCTTTCTGTCCAGGGCGTCGAGCTCAGTCTGAGTCCATCTCAGTATGCCAAAGGAGTATATCAGCAGAGGCATTACCCAACCGTTGAAGGCTCGCGCTTTGTTACCGCCTGACAGAAGACTTTTGAGTACTTTTGTCAGCCGGCACAAGAAGCGCTCCTTCACCGATCTCTTAATGTCATCTGCTGAAATACCCAAGGACTGTGACATACCGAGATATTTGTAGGTCTCGTCTTCGAGAGAGATCTGAGAGTTATAGTCTCGGAAAGTTGTAAATTCTCTGAATTTACTACTTTCCCTCGCTGTACATGCATGACCGCACACTTGTCTACACCGAACTCCATCTTGATGGCGTTACTAAAACCTCCGTGGTTTTTAATAGCTCCAACAAGTCTTGGCGTTTCGGTGCAAAAGTTTGAGGTCGTCCATGTACAACAAATGAGATATAACCTCACCTCCTCTACGAAGACGATAACCTAACTCTGAATCCTTCAGCAGAGTGCTGAGAGGATTCAGACTTAGGCAGAACCATAGGGGACTTAGACTGTCACCCTGAAAATGCCTCTTTCAATCCTAATCAAGTCCTCCGAAACAAAAGAGCTGTCTACGCTACCTGGTTGACGAAGGACTGTGACCCACTGTCCCATGCATTTGCTTAGAAAAGATTTTAGAGTTGGATTTATTTTGTACAACTCTAAAACCCTTTCTAGCCATGAATGGGGCACCGCATCATAGGCCTTCTTATAGTCAATCCAAGCAGCGGAGAGGGCTCCCTTGTTTCGTTTGACTTGTTGGCAAATGGTCGTGTCAATGAGGAGCAGCTCCTTAGTACCACGGGACCCAATCTTACATCCATTCTGAGAGGAGGCCAAAACGTTATTCGCGACAATATGCGCATTAATTTTGCTCTCAGAATGGATGTAAGCAGCTTGTAGATGGTAGGTAAGCACGTAATGGGTCTGTAGTTCTTCGGTTCTGTGGTACTACCAGACTTATGGAGCAGGAAGGTGACTCCGGTGGTCAAGAAACTGGGAAGAGAACCCGTATCCAGGGCTTCTTGAATTGTGTTGCCAAACGTTCATGTGAGCACCGAAACCACTTTATCCAGAAGTTGTGCAATCCGTCCGGTCCAGGACTTTTCCAGTTCTGAGCCGTCCGGATAGCACAACTAACGTCTATGGAGTCGAGCGTAATAGACTCCATGGGTTCGATAAGCTCACATGCACGTTCGATAACACGCATCCAGCTCCCTCCGTGTGCTCGACAGGCACCGACCAGATGCTGCGCCAGAAACTTTTCATGGCGCTGACATCCGGTAGCTGCGTATCGTTCACACGTGGATTAGTAGTTCCCTCCCAGCTTCGGTACACCTTCCTTTGATCGCTCTGGAAGTCGCGATTTTGCCGATATCGATTCACACGCTCTCTGTTGCGGCGAATACGGTTTGCCCACGCATAAACTTTCTGCTTCAGATAGTCAATGCGTTCCGTAACATTGGCAAGATAGTGCTGGCGACTGATACCAGTCCCAGCAAACGCCTGTGCTACGAAACGCATGACTCGGGGACGACTGTTCCCCTGACTGAAGCAGATTAGCTTTGCAATAAGAGTCCTGAATTTGCTGATACGCCGTTCTATTCGTACTTGCCATGCGGGTACATTCCCAGCGGTTCGCATTGTACGGTCAGTGTCTGGGAACTTGACACGTGCAACGCGACACGCCGCGATAGCACCACAGTACAGAATAGAATGGGTATCTATCAGTCAAATCTTTGCTAGTTCCCAAGTAGGGCACTAGCAAAGTATTCAAGGCTCCCATCAAAGCCAAATTCCGTTTATGGGTGGGCAAACGCGGTAAGCGCGGCCTAGAGTTGGGTGTGGATCTATATCGCAAGATCACGTCTTCCAGAGCGCTCCTCAGTTGCTCTATTACCTGGTCAGATAAGCCCGTACTCGCCGAATCTCCCTCCTCGATATCGAGATCGACCGGCGCCGCAAGTGTCGCCACTGATGTTGGCACTGAAGCCAGGGTCGACGACGCGGCGGGCGGATCTCGAGTCGAAGCAGGAGCTGGGCGAGTACGTTGTTCTTCCAGGCGTAGCCGATCAAGTGCCGAGTCATCCAGCAACTTGCATCGCCGGATGGCGCGGACTTGGTCTGACAATCGTTGGGCGGAAACGGCGACGGTCGGTTCGAAGGCCTGAAACAGAAGCAGCATCCTGGCACAGTACGCAGTCAGGTGGGTTCCTCCCTCTGTAGCCCTGTAATAGGCGCGCATGCAGTTCTCGTTCATTTGGCGAGTCCATCGCATGCGACGCACTACACCACCGGTAGCGAGGGCCGGGCGCGAGGCAGGTTGTCTCACAGGCCCCAAGCGTGCCGGCAGCGGCGGACGCCCACGACGTCCTGTTCTTGTGGGCGACGGGGTCCGCGTCGTGTCTGTGTCACTCGTTGAAGCACTTGTGTCGGGAGGAGTCACAAACACTTCCTCCTCCGACGACGAACTCGATGGTGACGGTGACGGAACACGAACTGGTGGTAAACGTGCGTTTGGTTCCGCTTCATGTCGTCCTCTCGACCGCGTAATCATAATTTCATTTGTATTTTCATTCCGTTTCTTGATATTTTTGCATAATATTGAATGTTTTTGCGTGTTATGACATTGTCAAAATTCATCGTATTAGTTCTGTTTGTGATCAGGTTTTATTGTAATACCTTATTATTTTTTGCTGTTTTCGTTGTGTTTTCCTGTTTGTTATTTAGCAAATAAACGATAAAAACTCTAAAAAAAACGGGTGAAATTAAATAAAATTACAAAGCGATATGAAAAGAACGTCAACTCGTGACAGCGGTTTTTTTTTTTTTTTTTTTTTTTATTATTATTACATTTATTATTATTATTAGAGGTATACTCCAGGATAATACATTAAATACATCACACTAGACGTATTATGTTTATAACTTCACATTTCAATTCAAACCTAATATTAAATTGGTGAGCCGAGTTGCTAGCTAAATGTTGTTTTTGTAGATGACTGTGATGTGTGATGACTTCTTTCAATGCGTTAACATTTTTTTGGTGAGGAAAATTTTCTTCTCTGATATTCTAATGTGGTAGCCGCGTAGGAGCGGCACCGGAGCAGCGGAGCGGCACATGCCAGTGAAACACTTTTTTGACGGGTGAAATGTTGCGAATTCGCGTCCACGACATGCCTTATAGCAGTATATATATGGCTATATGTACAGCTCACGTATAGTGCAACATTAGTGCTGTTTATTTCCAACTAGCAGCACCCTGTGCCTTTACCCGCGTAGTTTCCGCGTGCGGGTGCTGCTAGTGTGCTGTATATTGGGTTCTAGCATTTCCATTTTAGGGTTTTTTTAAATAAGAATCTCTTCTACGAGTTGTATTTGTCGAATGATCGACTGACAAATGATGATATTATGATAAAAAAGGTATATATACCTTATCTATCATATAGGTAATAATATATTTATTAATATATTTTATATTTTATAAATCGTATGTAATTTATATAAATCTCCATTAGTAAAGCATGATATTATTTATGTATTAGTTTATTTTTTATTTTTTTATTCGTATTTATGTATTAGGATGTAGGTTTTGTTATTCATCTGTAAGTTTATGTAGTATATACATATATATATATATTTATATGTAAGTGGTTTTGTTCACATAATATTATTATCAGATCTAACTTGCAAATTTATAGCACTGTGAGTATCTTACACTCGTTATTTGTACTTCCCCGTCTTCTTAATCTTCAATTCTCCTTTTCCATCATGCGGTTGCCTGGAAGAGATCGCTTTTAGCGATAAGGTCGCCAATTGCTACTTGGTTTTTTTAAGTTTTTATATTTTTGTTTATTTGTGTTGTAATTAAGTGCAATAAAGAGTTTATCTATCTATCTATCAATCTAAGTACCATCTTCCTCGGCCCTGTACCCATCAAGTCCAGGTGTAATCTGCGATGAAGACAATATAGACGTGACGTGTATTCATCGCAGATGGATATTCTATTGGTATTTGTTCTAATATATAAATCTGAAGAGTACATTTAAATCTGTTTGGCCGTTTTAACGTGATTGAGTAACAAACACCTAAACTTGAATACTTATGATATTAGTAGGGTACTCGAATGTAGAGGGTAGTTTTGTAATTTTTAGCACACCTTTAGCTCTCAAAAAAGTTTACTATTCCGTTAAAACTGCATAGCTACTTTAACAATTGCCAGCTTTTAATATTTCAACATCTGACATAAAAAGTTACATCAGCAATTCAGAAAGTAAGCTCTCGGAATTCCTGCTCGTATCACATATTCATTTCAACTGGCTCACTCTGCGAACTACAACTCGCCGCTTTCGTCTGTGATGCATTTCAGAATAACGGCCAAGAGCGAGTTACAACTTCGTATACAAGGTTTCGGTGGTTTACTACGATGAATTATTATTTCTATTATTTGAAGAGACTTTTATAAAGTCAATGAAAGATGCTATTCTGTCACACCAATGTTAAAAACATCATCTTGACTTTTAATGTAAAATTGTGAAACAAATCACACCGAACGCATTTGAATGAAATTTTATCGCAAGATAGATAGCTAATAAATTAACAAAACACAGAAGCCACAATTATATTAGGATGGGCGAGGCCGTCCTATTTACAATAGTGAGGTCTAAGGCTCAAATCCTGACTGCTTCTCCGAATCTCTCCATATTTTTTTAAACCATAAATTTGTCATCACAAATCGCTTTGACGGTAAAAGAAAATCTTGTACGGGAAAGTAGTATAATCCAAGAAAGACATGGTTTCAGGATATGCGTCATGCATCACTGTACGATTGACCAGCGTGGCGGATTATGTCCTTGACTCTTTCCTTGTCAGAGAAGGTCCCTATTCCCATCAAAGGGTAAAATGGGCAGCTTCAGCCATTTTTTATAGCAAAAAATTTGGCCAAGAACATGCAAAAGAAGCTTCACCCCGCTATTAGTGATACATAGTAATTATTTATTTGCATAATTCTTGTCACCGATTTTATGATAACAAAGACATTTTATTTTTATGCCATGTTATTTTTAAAATGCATAAATAAGTATTTTTATTTTATTTCTTTTTTTTGTACAAATTTGGTCGTTATTTATTTATATTCTTTGATAGATACGTACCTACCAAGTAATAATTAAGGCTTTATTTTCATTGGAATGGAGCAAAGTTGTGAAATGACTCTCGTACTTTACTAACACATTGTTGAAAAACATTGAATGTTGTAAAATAATGAGTTTTTTTTTAACTTTTATAGGTTTACACTTGACCGCCATCTCGCCTGATGTTAAGCGACGATGCGGTCTACGATGGAGCGTGTTTACCTAGAAAAAACCGATTCACTCTCGATTTGAAGACACCAAGATTATAACTATCGGGGAAAACCCACTCAGGCAACTCATTCCACAGCCTAGTTTTTACATGCTAGGTAGTATTTGAGAAACTTACTGTGTCCGCAGCCAAAAGTATTAAGTCAGAGCGTCCTACCCGTTAAGACTTACGGTGCTGAAACATGGGCACCGACAGTGTAAGCGCTCTTTTAAGTTCAAAGTCGAATGCCAGCTCGAAAGGGATTGAATTCGGAATGAGATAATCCGTCCGAGAACTAAAGTTATAAAGCACAGCGTATTAAAAAACAAACTGAAACGACAGTGGGCCAATCATACTCGTTTCTATGTCGTTTCTATGTATATAATGTAACTTTCTGAAAACGAAACCCTAACTATTAAAAAGGTTTGCAGAGCAAAAAACTAAATCGCATCTTTTTGATGGAAGCTCCGGCAAATTTTCACATTTAGCTATTTTAAATAGAGAGGTTTATATACGGAACATTTTTAAGTTGGGAAAACATATTCCCTTTACCGTCTGTACTGAAGTGCAACACTTCAAAAGGGAGTTTCATGAATTTTGGACGCGACGGTGAAGCGTCATGCAGACCCACTCTACTTCTGGCGCTTGCAGCAAAATATTGCCTAATTTCATATTTATATGTTCGTTGCATCTGTTTGTTTGCACTACACGCCAAAATTCTTTGTATTCAGCAAAGAGCTTGCTGAATACCTTTGCACCTGACAACCTTTGACACCTTTGCCAGTTCTTCTACCGTTAAGCAGTAATGTGCAAACATTACTGTGTTCCGGTTTGAAGGGCAATGTTACCAGAGAAATTACAGGGCTTAGAGATATAATAATACCTTAGAATAATATCTTAGATCTCTGGGAGACGAGCGCAGTGCAGTGCTAGGTAATGATTTGTTCCAATCTTCATGTTTCAATATTATAGCTGCGTGTCACTGTGCTGTTATGTGGCAGGCATGTAGCTTACCACCAGGCATATGTACTGCTCGTCTCGTCACATTATATTTAAAAAAAAAGAGAAGTAGATACGTAGAACTTATTTTATTTTATATATAAAATATACGAGTATGGGTGGGGATTTTTCATACAACTTATAAGTATTTTATCACCTATTTGGCTCCGATATTAACAAGTTTTGCTTAGTTTAAGTGCTAGATGGTAATGCGTGAGAAATGTCCACCAATATTTTTATATATTTTATTTAGTTCAATTATAGGTAAACCCTTAGAACAATAAATGCGGGTGGATAAATCAGTGTACGATGTGATGTATTGCCTAGCCTCACACAGAGAACTACGGGGTAGTTGTTTGACGTGAGCACACGCGTCTAGCCTGAGAGATAGAACCTTCTTACATTTTGAAGTAACACTTCTTTGGCGCGTCATGGTACAAGTTGGCGCTGAGGTATACTTAGTCTGTGGCTGAGACGGCGACAGGCACTTGACACTATAGAAATGTATGGGTGCCAGTTCGAGTCGAGACCGCGACATGTGTCTCGGTCTCCTGTCGCGGTCTCGGCGCGAACTGGCCGCCCATTCAAATCTATAATGTCAAGTGCCTGTAGCGGTCTCTGGTCGCGGTATCCTATCGCGGTCGCGTGTCGCAGTCTCCGCGCGAACTAGGGAGAAATGAGAGTAAATTATTACAATGCGCGCATACACCGTCATGAAAAACCGATACCCTGTAGTTAGTCCACATTTTAGTTGACACCAAACATTTTAATTCTTCAGGTTAATACTTCGCGCTTTAAATATATTATGTATTCTACGGTTGAAGTTAGACTTCTTAGCAAGGGAATAAAGAAGAGAAGAAGTACTAAATTCTTGCACTACACTAAGTACACACACATTTTTTTAAAGCTCATACAAAAGGGTGTTCAAATCGATACCATTATTTGGGTCTTACGAGTTTAACGTTTGTCTGTAGGCTTAAATTCCAACTTCGCCTCTGAGTATTTAGTAGCAAGCAGTACCGATTTGTTATCACCAGCAGCTTTACTGCCCAAGGAAAACATCGTGAGGAAACCGGATTGTTTAAAGAAAGACATCTAGACAATTATTGAGGGTTTTATTTGTATTCGTAATAAACAGTAGAAATAGAGAGACAACATGAACAAGACTTATGCCTGATAAGCCACATACCTGCCCATGACAGCACATTGCTGTACCACTATTTCTATTTAAACATGAAGAGTTCAAATCGCTACCACTGCTAGTAAACTGCACTCATCACCCAGAAATATAGAATTATCTTTTTTTCGTTCGTAATTTCATTTCTTATATATTTCACTCTATGTTTGTACCTTTGTACTTACTTTTAACTCACCGTGTCACAGTGGTCGGTGTCTCCTCGACTACAAGTCTGACGGCCGCTGCCTTGGGACCCCGATGACGTAGAGGACGTGACGGCTAACGTCCGTCCAGACGTGACCAGGAAACCTATTATACCACTTATCTGTAGCTTTCCAAAAACGTGAAAAGCGCCTAGCGCCTCATGTAATTTTTTCTCTAAATATCTAAATATCACTGCAAGCTCTGCCTTCTATAACATAACATAACATAAAAAAAAATCTATACTAATATTATAAAGCTGAAGAGTTTGTTTGTTTGAACGCTAGGATCTCGGGAAGTGCTGGTCCGAATTGAAAGATTCTTTTTCTATTGGATAGTCCATTTATCGAGGAAGGCTATAGGCTATAGAAAATAACGCTACTATTAACAGAAGCGGAGCATGAATCAAGAATGTAATAAAATCGGGAAAAAATATTCCTTTTTTGAGAGTTTTCGTACGTTTCGTACTTTGACATGACACATGACAGCATGTGTCTAAGATTGCGTCATTGAATACCACAGATTACATACCTCTTTAATATAAAACCTTTGCTAATCTCTGAGTTGGTACGACCATTTTCCGACAGGTGACGTAGTAGGTAGCTGAAGAGGTGTTTTGTTTGAAAGCGATATTCTCAGGAATGACTGAACCGATTTCTAAAATTTTTTCACCGTTGGATATGTGCGGGATCTCGATGAGTGCTATATATGTTCCACTAGTTCTAGTGTTCAGATAAAAGTTGTGGGGAATTTCATCCACTACGATATTTATCCTACTTATTATAAAGGTCAATGTTTGGGTGTTTGTTGCTCGATCACGCCGAAACGTCTGAATGGATCGGATTGAAATATAGTATATATAGTCTGGACACACACATGGTTTTCTTATTATCACGGGAAAACTACGGAAATAAAACTGCGCGTGTGAAACCGCAGGGGGCTGCTAGTATTTGTATAATACATTTAACTCGCCGTGTCACATATCGCTAACTTATCTGTAGCTTTCTATAAACGTGAAAACTAGCGCCTTATTTAATTTTTTATAATGTTTACTCTAAGTTAAACAGGACAGAGGGCGCTCTCTGTCCTATATCTTGAAAATGGTTCAAGACATAAAAAGTTGCTGGTTTTTTAGGTACATTTATTCTTTTATTTAAATACTGGCAGGGAAGAGAAGTTCCAGTTTCCTTTATTTTCCCAGGATAAAGTGTAGCCTTTGCGTTCTTCCAAACTGTAATCTTGCTGTAAATTTCAGCCCGATCCGTTCATACGTTACGACGTGATTGAGCAACAATCATCCATGCATTGACTTATATTAGTAGGATGTTATACTACATAGCATAAGCCCACTGAATGTTCTTACGGCTGGGACTTGAAACCTTCCCTCGCAAGGGAGAGTCAAAGGTCATATTTCTCCATGCTGGCCCAGTGCGGGTTGGTGGATGATCCATGACTTCGAAAGATTCTAGGTACTACATATCGGTTTCTTTATGGTATTTTCCTTCACCGTTTTAAAATTAGCGGCATAACACACATGGCTTCGAAAAGACAGTGGTGTGCATGGGATTGCCAGTCGCCGTTCTTCCAAAAACCAATCGTAACTTTCTAAACCAGCCGTAACTTACTAGACCAGCTGTAACTTACCACACGAGTTGTAACTTACTAGATCAGCCGTAACTTACTGGAACAGCCGTAACTTACTAGACCATCTTGTAACATACTAGACGAGCCGTAACTTACTAGATCAGCCGTAACTTACTAGACCAGCCGTAACTTACTGGACCAGCCGTAACTTACTAGACCAGCCGTAACTTACTAGACCAGCTGTAACTTACTAGACGAGCCGTAACTTACTAGATCAGCTGTATCTTACTAGATCAGCCGTAGTTTACTAGATTAGCCGTAACTTGTTATTTTACACTGGATTTCTGTGAAATTTGGTTGTGAGCACAGACGAAAATTGATTTTTTTTTTAGTAAACAAATGAAAAAACTAGCAAACGTTTTTCCCTTGTCCAAGAAAAATAGCTTAAGAACATCGCCGGTAAAACTGTGAGGCATCCGGATAAAAGAGAGAATTCCTAAGACGATTTAGAAAAAAAAAAGCATTCCTATATCGGGATATAAAATGAAACACCGTTATCAAACCAGTTTCTTTATTTCGTGTTCATCATTTCAATACAACATACAATTAAAATTATCATCAGATATTATTATATCAATCCTTAACCACTATCTTAACTACGACCTGAGTAACAAGTAGGTATGTAGATATGAGTATTATATCGAAGGGTAAGTTGGTTCAACCCACAGAATAATAAAAAAAAAGCATCAACAAACGGGCAAACCTTGGAATGTTAAAGTCAATTCCGAGATTGTATCTTACGGTAAAAACTATATGTTAAACACAAACACACACAAATTCAACTTAACTAAAAAAGGGTCATATAACTTAATTATTGGGTTTAACTAAACTTAAAATTGACCTAAAGGTGTTTGTATTAACATGTCGTACTGTGTGTCCTCGCATGAATATATATTTAGTTTCGACTAATCTAGTGTTTACTAATTAAACATTATGAAGTTTACAAGATTTTATTAGCACACATAGAACAAAGTCGTACAGATAGTAACGATTATCATAATACAACTGTGTGTAACTCAGGGCACTTTTAGGATTTTTGAGATGACCTTATGACCTCAAGAAATAATTGTAGAGGAACAAGAATTTAACTTATTTAGATTCATTTAATGTAACATAAATATGAATCCATAAATTCGTGATTAATCATTGAGGTGTTCAGAAATGGACAATACCGTCTTCCGTTTTCATTTTAGAAAGTTACTGACTTGCAATTGTTTTTGGTTCTTGATTGCTATCGTGGCAATCATATGACATTAACCATCATTGTATTCATGAGCTTCAAACGTCCTTTTATAGCTTGGACCATACTAAATGATAATTCACTTGAACCGAAAAACCTACTGTAAAAATAATGAATCTACTAAATTGTAATCCTTCGTCGACAACATCATTTCTGTGTCGTGACAAATATCAGTTAATTTGAAACTGAGATAATGTGGTGTGCAAAATGTTCGCCATTTCGAACAATTTTTTTTCCAAAGTCATGTCCCGACAGCTGGTTCAGACTGCACTTGAATATTGCTCAGGTTAGGCTAAAACATTAAGGTTTCTTTTAGTTACAAGAACACACAATACGACTAAGAAGTAAACAAAACATATGTTTAAAATAACCTTTCATCTTATAGACAAATGACTGTAACATTAAAATCTTAACTCAGAGACTTTTAGACATCTCTTAATGAAAAAACAGTCAGTATTTTTGACAACTACCAGATAACAGATTTAAAATTTTACAATTAAAAATGCTTATTGAGAGTTGTGCCGAGAAAATAAAAATGTGCAATCGACGAATATGATTGAGCGTAATATAAGTTGGTTTCACAAAAAATAGGCAATAAAATACAGTTTTTAGATTTTCGTGTATGATTTAGAATAGAACTTTACTCAAGCTAACTTATTACGTGGTAATTTAAAGTAAAACTTTCAACGTGCCTAAATTGTGTTTAGTCACGATAAGGCTTTCAGAACAAGAACTGTAAAATTAAGTGTTTAGGGAACGTAATAGGCGCGAGTCTACCTCGCTCGAACATTACATTTGTTAAATATTAAATTCACTGACCGTCGATGGCAAAATAACAGTAAATGAATTAGTTCATAAAACTATTGTACGTATTGGAAAGAAAGATGTGTATCTCAGTTTTGGACAGTTTTCCGAACAATGAGCACATGGTTTTTGTGCATTTTTTTTTCCAAAAATGTGTAATTGTGTAACATTTGTGTTGATGGACTATTTAAGTTGATATCGTTTTAGGTTATTACCATTGATATATTATTAATTATGGGATATTTAGCGTGATTATATGAAGAAGCTAGTCTCAGATATTGCGGCGAAGTTTCACGCACCATATTCACTGCGAAACAGTTGGTGAACATTGTACTTGAATCTGCATCAAAATATCGAAGACTCACTCCCCGTGTATTCGTGAACATGTTACACGAAACTGCAACAAAATACCGGGAACTCGTATATAATTACAGTAAACGATACACAAAACAATAACTAGGCTTTCCATTTAACAAAGTATTTATCCATCACTTTCATATTTTTATTCAGTGAATTTATGTTTATTGTATACAAAATATGTTTCGTGGTCGCGATGTTGTCGCGCGCCTTGAGCGTCTCTTAATAAACGCCGTTCCCTAAGTTTTGCGCTCGCATCATATTCCCACGAAGACACGTAACAAAGTGTCAGAGCTCGTGACTAGAAAAAGAAACCGCTTCTTAAGAAACTCCGGGAGAACTAAATTAAACACGTTAATATCGGAAGAAAAGTTTTACTACGAAGTTGCGAAACTATTACGTAACGTTAACCTAAAACTTGACTGACTAGCGTCGACACACAATAATAACTTAAGTTAAGAATAAATAGATGAATAAATTAGCAATAACTTAGTATGTAACAATTTTGTGAGGAATCGAGTGTTGGAAACATTCGTATTTAAATTTCGCTTATGGAAACGAATTTGCAACCTAGCAAGCATCAAACTTGTCGACACTGCGGTTATTTTCCGGTTTTAGAAAACAATGCGTTTTGGCAGAACATTGTAGACAATTTTTAAATGTGCACAGCAGCTTGAATATCAAATGCACCTAAGCCCAAGGCTTTGAAATTGCCGCTCCAACTGCAATATGGTTGAGGAAAGGACGCTAGCAAAGGAGAACACACGAATATGAGCACTACACAAAATCATGTATTACCTCTTACCCGAAAACTTACCTCAAAGGCTAGAATTGCTTATTTCTCTGGCAAACCTCTGAGAGTCCAAGACTGAGATAAAATATTTGTTATGTGTAGGAAAGAGTATTTACTAAAATAAGACTTTGACACCTTTACTTTTAATTTTATAGGTATTTTTGAGATTAGTGGTTTTGATAAAATTTACCGTAAAACTGTTTTGGGTAGGTGGCGTCATAGAATCGAAAAATATGCAGTGATCTATATTAAATGTGCTCTCTCTTACTAGCGTATTAATTGTGCAAAATCAACGTAGTGCAGGGAAAGTAAACTGATGTGGGTTGATATCGAGAAAGGGAAGGAAGGTGCTTTAAGGCGGAAACAGGTGTACAGTTAATTTCAGAGATTATCAATCTGTCAAATACAATCTAATGTAACATGAACACTAAACAACTAATTCACTACTTACTCTTTTGTGTCTTGTACTGTAACAGCTTTTGTTTTTAACTCTGCCGTTAATTGATGTTTTTGACAATTGCATCACGTGTCATGTCAAATTTATTGAGAAGTTCTTTAGTGGTTGACTATTGCTATGTAAGGTTAGGTTGAATGAAATAGCCATGAGAAGTACAAGATACAAACGACAGTGGTAATGATGTATTAAAACACACGTTAAGTTAGAATTCCTACACAGATATAAACCTTAAGTATCGATTAGCATTCAAGTTCAATATGAAAAAATATATCATTGGAAATATTTTTCAACTTCTCTCCTTAATTTCAAACCACCCAAGAGTAACTTAATTATGCATGTGACAACCGATTTTTATACCTACATGTTATCTCTAACAACACTTTGGCAACAAATAGTATTTTCTTCAAGAATGTTTTTCATTTCGATTGCAACGTTAACATCATCGAAGTCAACATTAGCAAGTTTGTGTCATTCCCATTCATGTATCGATTTTCATCGTCGTCTTTAGATAGAAGACATAGGAAAGTATCGATAGAAGACGATCGACAGTGAAATTGGGGGTAATCGATAAGTAGTTCGTCCCGTCACTAATTTGGCTATCGAACTTTAAAAACACTATCCCACGAACAACTGATCGATTACCGCATAAGTAAAAATTAAAACCTTCAAAAACAATGTCATGATTTTTTTCCGTTTTTATTCCTTTTTCTGTCATCAGTCTTAAAATTGAGTCATACCAACTAACTAAGAAACGATGAATTCTTATCGTAATCTAGGCCAGAACTAACGTCGGAACATGATATTTAGTATTTATTTTAGTGGAAGTAAGAGTTATGAAGGGATATAAAGGTAGGTTAATGTAAGTTTAGGCGACGACATATTTAAAATTACGACCTTCAATAGACCATGTCCGTCCTGAAAATTTCCGTCCATTTAACTGCATTTTAAAGAGTAGTTTTTAATTTTATGGATATTTAAACTGTCTAAGGAAAAGGCGTTCATAAGGCTCTCGGGGAAACTAAGTTACATAATCCTTAACACATACATTATTGGTTTTTTAGAGTAATCAACATTTAATAGTTTTTTTAATATTAATCTTATTACTAAAGAGTACAAAAAATAAAGGAATAATTATTGAATATATGAAAAAACAACAAGTTATCAGCGAATATCTTCGCATTTTTCATATAAGAACAACGTTTTTTTATTCGTTTACACAGTAACATTATTTTTCACGCTTACGAAGTAGGGTGATGCGACACCATGTAGAAGTCTCCCGCTGTTCATAGAGACGAGCCATGCAGACTCCAGCTATTCTTTATCACTCATTTGTTTCCCTTCGATTATCCTCAAAGTATCAAAAATATCTGCTAAGACAGCCCTTTCCTTTGAAATCTCGATACGAGTAAGTAGTACATGAACAGTCTCGAAGTAACTAATGAGTAGGTAACAATTACAAACGTCAATTGGGATATGCACTTCCAAGTATTGAAACCAACAATAATTAGGACGAGTTGAAGCGATACCTACACAGACCTACGACAACATCTAAATATTGGATACCATACGAGTTTAAGACATAATTTAGCACTTACTACAAAACAAGTATTATTCTAAGTGGTCACGTTCGACAAACATAGACAGACGTACTTGAAACTGTAGTTGAACTTGAATACAAAACTTGAATTTCTCCGAAAAATGTGGTATCAATTTCCTACCACTACGAATAGCGTACGTCCATAGTTGTCGAATGTGAAGACGTAGCATAAATGATGACGCGTAACGCGCAAGATCTTATACCTGTTCAAACGAACATTTTTTTCATTTTTTATCAAAGGTTCAACATATTTCCTCAAATTTTAAGGCCACGGCGCAAAATGGTGTTTCAGTAGAATATAATAGTTAGATTACTGAATAATTATGTTTTAAAGATGATTCTACACTACGGCCTTAAATAAGGTTTCATTAAAAACCTGTTGCTTCCTCAGCGAAGCTTGCGTGAGATACCGAGGTGGTGTCAAAGCCTTAAATGACGCGAAAATCAGTAGTATCTCAAGTATTTCTTACACTAGGAATGTATTCTACCAAGAAAGCGCTGGTGGAAACGTTAACACTACATCGGTAAAAAATATCGGTGATAGACTCACACTGTTCGAAGCTCAAGATGTGCTTACACACTAGACTAACGTAGACAATGCGATATCTAAAAATACACACTACATCGTACCCTAAGTAGAATATAACTTTATTTAGTACATCATAAGCATTGTGTCATAACTGGCAGGATGGCTTTAAGTGTGTAAAATCGTGTGGACATAAGCATCGTATGACTAATTACAAGAACTAAGTGCGTACACATATTACGATTAACATTTACATCTAAAAGCATCATATCTTCGGCGACTAGCATCATTTAGAAAGATTCCAAATTTTAGCTCCCGTCCTTAACCATTCGCCTAACGAAACAGATTTGCTATTAATTTTGTCTATTTTTCTTGTCACCACTAAGTGGACGATATGTAGTTCCATTGAAACATTTTACTATTAAACCTTTTTTATTTTCAACATGCGAATAATCCATATCGTGTTTTATATTGTCAATAATTTCAAACAAAATACGCTATTTCGTATCATCTTCTTAGTTCACTAACCGTTTCCGTCGCGCCACAATCGTTCTAATATAAACATTACATGATATGTCATTTGCTAAACCATTCATTATCCTACGCAGTATATTTGGAATCTTTCCATTGGTAAAAATATTTAAAACTAAAAATCACACACCTTAGTACAATATATTACCTAAAACACGCAATGGAAAATAAATATCTAAAATGTCAAACTGTATCTCGTAAGAAATATTTCTTTTATAGGAATACTAAAGTCGAACAATTTCTTACAATAATACAGTTACCTAATCAAGCATTATGACAAGTGATAGCAACATCGACCTTTATGATCTACAAGAAATTATTGACGTAACGCATGGAATAGACGAATACACTAAGCCTACGATAAATATAGAAATATCGTATAAAATACCTAAGGACTCCAAAACATCGACCTCCAAAAAATCGTCATTGAGAAAATAAACACTATTATATGCAAACGTTTAACTAACTTAAGCGTAAGTAAAATATTTATCTTTTACAATAAAATGTATCATAAATTCAAACGTGAATTACAATTTAAAACATTCAGCGTATTCTTTGAGGATGGATGGTTTGTGCATATAATGTGCTTTGTTACTCTCCTTAACTTACAACAATCACAATTTTTGAGATTTCGTGGAGACGAGGATGGCTAAATATTGATCAGATGCCTGGCTACTACTTCAGGCGCGACGCACTACGCTGCATCCTCGGCCCACACTTCAACGAATAAGTCCCACAAAACTCAACGTCATTCAGTACAGTAAAATCATCGAATATACATATTTCATGAAAAAATACATCAAAAATCAAGTGAAACACCAACGTTCTGTGCAATTCACTAAAATTATCAGCGAATTTTAAATTTCCAACAATGAAATATAAATCGACCTTAGATTACTTGATGTCAAACGAAGAACATCAACACGCGACAAATTCATTGTGAAAATTAATACAATTCCTGAGCAATTGTCGCTTAAATACGACAGTCTGATGTCAGTTGATGGAAAAGATGCAGAAGCAGCTATGGCATTTACTCGCTTTGGTTTATCCGCATCGAATCGCATAAATAGAAAGAATCTATTTGAAATATATTCTGATCTAATGATAGATATACAAATACATCGGCGTTTCTATTATGTAGCAAAGTTTTAAAACGACACCACTTTTGCCGAAATCTACATAATCGAAACGCCGAGATAATTAAAGAAATATGAGACAATAATTAATGTCTGTTAATTACTTTCAATATGAATGCAAATAGCGAATGTTTAAATTTAGGTTCTTAATACCTTTATAAAATTTAACGACTACGCAAAATAAGTGACCGAACCACATTTAAACTGACAAGCTAACATCGACACACTTACTACGATGATGAATACATTAACAGGTGATTTTACGGTCACAAAATTACCGATTTAAACAATGTTTTAGTCGTTACAACTATCGATATGGTTAATTTTAAACACTTACGGAATCTAATCCTGACAAATTCGGATATCTTTCTTCACCTGCGTCAACAACAAACCGTAGCTGTCTTAACTGCTTCCATTTAACAACAGGGCATCGAATCTAAGTAACATCTTACAATTATCGTCGATTCATTACAAAAATACACACTCTTTCGATACTACACTCCGCTTCGTTCACTCTCTTGTACAGATCCCGGCATACCTTACACTAAAGTAATACTACCAACATCGTAAATCTAAATTTTAAAATTTATTTACATAACACTTCCTGGTAAAATTTGGGTTCAAATGAAAATGTTAATTCGTCGGGTAAGGATGGGGTGAAGAAGCTTGAATTTCATCAATGATCAAGTATCTCAATGAGACGCCCTCGAGAGGAAAATCCGAGGTTTGATAAGGAAACTAGGAAGAGAACAGCAGCTTTTGTGTTTGTGATCGTTGCGACTGAAAAGGTGAATGATTCGATTGAATTATTAATTTTAAAGACGTGAAACGAGTAGGAGACAATCTTAATGTTATCCTTAAGAGAACGGCTGAGTATAAAATTATAAATTTCAGTAAGCCTAGCTGTGCTTACATCACTAGTAGGTGCTAAAGTTAGTAGTAAAATGTTCCCTAGAGTAATTGACTTGGAAATGTTGGGTTTGGTTGCGTTTCAAGCAGTGCTGCTGGGAAAGAGGGCTGTTGGGTTTTAATAGCTACTTTTTCGTAGAAAAGTAAAGCTTAGAAAGGATATTTAAGTTCACCTAATTTAGAATACAAATAGTTCTTACTTAAGTTCTTATATACGAAGAATTTATAGCCTACGTTCATAAGAATATGTATATTTTCGTCAATTACGTACCGCCCAGTATTGAGACGAAAATACTAATTTTGAAATTCGAAAATAATTTTACTATTCCCGAGGTATTCTAATTAATTTGACCTTACTTATTTCTAAATATGTCTGACTAAAAAAAACACCACATTTACCTTAAGTAACTTTAAGAGTTTACTTAGGTAAGCATAATTGTGTTTTTATATATGTTTGACGTGCTAAACATCAAAAATCTATTTACGACTTGAGTTTGATCCAAAATTTAACAGGTTTTTCACTTCTGTAAGCATCGGGTTATGTTTCCAATACGATAGCCTCAGCCTGAATACTGAAATATTAACGAACTTCAAACAACAGTAACTAAAATGCAATTTTTTTAAACTTTTGAGGTTATGTCTAACGATTTGGTACAGTTTAGAAAATGTTCGTGACACCTGTTCTTTTGTTTTATTAATATTAGTACCGTATAAAATAAATTAATACAGTGCTCGCACTGTGGTAAAACATATTTTATATGAAAATAAGTAAATAAATAATAAAGCAGTACTTACGTATCATTTTTGTATCAGGCACCAACTCCAGCGGTTAGCGTCAGGCAAAAACATGGCATTTTTTACAAGGATTTTATCTGTATAAGTAACTGAAATATTTAAAAACTATAATTTTGCTGCTTTACTAAAGGACTAGCATGTTGTATAGAAAATAAACATGCAAACTTCTCTAAATAAGCTGCATACTTTTTTTAAATGCTGTTGTTTCGATACCACTTATTTGTTGTTTTTTCAATTGACTGAAAACTTTGACTATCGCAATCGAATCGTGAGTAATCCGTCTAAAATGTGTAACATGAATGGCGGAGAACTAAGTACGAGTATACCATGTCAGGGCTATGTTCCATTTATTAAATAGGCATGCTTTATCATTTAATCTGCGTTGTTTGAATAGTTTATCATGTACATAGATAGCTACACACTTCTAATTATTGAATCACACAGGGAGGACATCATACTATGATTGTCGGACGCCAGCGCAATGGTTTTGTTGTTATATTTAATTGTTATACTGTGTTGCTTTTTCAGAAGAATATTTTATTATAATTTGTAGTTAACTGCTAACTTAAATCATTATATTATTATTTATCTTAAATTGATAAGTGAAATTGTGTTTTATCAATAAAGTATCTGTACCTACATGCGACTAGGCTATATTGATTCTAACGTAGTATTATTACTGCGATTGGAATATCTAAACAATTGATTGGAGACGAATAAAAATTGCATAAGAAATAAAGTAATTAAAAAAACTATGCACTTCATGACATGTTTTCTTATAATACCTCTAGATTATTTAAAAAAATTGACGAATCATTTACATGCGTAGTATTTTATGTATGAAATATGAATGTATGAGTTATGAAATATGCCATATCTTTGCTGGACGCTAATTATACACACTCTTTTGCGAAAAACACACGGGACCACACCGGTATACGCTTGTGCTAAAGGATGAAACTAAATAAATACACCACTACATTTTTCGCATAAAATATAGGCTAGCCTGATACCAATTATGTTCATAAAAAACTGAAGTTAAAAGGATATCTAGCGAATTCTGTAAGCGTGGACCACTAACCACATATACCACGGGTAAAATTTAGATATGTCACTAAGATACTTCATTGCTGGTATCAAGTAGTATATGAAGTTAGGGCATGGTGTCTATAATTTTTGCAGGATTCACATATAGAAAATCATTGTACAGAACTTAATTCATGGAAAAAAAGTTATCCACCTTCGCAAATTTGAAATTTATAATCCAAATCGCGATAATGTATGTCTACTTCTTTGTATTTCAATTCAAAATATTAGCTCTACGAAAAATGTGATTTACGATGTGCTATTTATATATCAACACCGACGGCTATATACTTCCTGGTACTTAAAATATAGTGGTGTAAATCAACTCAATAATCTACTGGGGCTTACTGTTAGTGCTTGTACTTTTTTGAGTTTTACTTAGAACATTAACATTTATTTATACTCGTCCTGATTGGATTCGCGATATTAAAACTTAAATCATCAACTCAAGAAAAGACATATCCACTCATAGTATATTAATGTACTATCTATACTGCAAGACTAATGAAATCAAAATGTTGTGATACGTAATGGAAAAGTAATTTTTCTTAATGTAAGCGTTTTTCTGTATCCAAAATAACTAAATGAACAACCCTTATAAAGAATCAGTAGTTTACATCCAGTAGCACAAACATGCATTGCAATAAAAAAAACTACTAAAGCTCTACCCGGGCAAACAAAAATAAAACACACAATAAAACTGTAATGAATTGGTATTATTATAAAAAAGCAATTATACAACAAAAATAATTCAAAACAAAACGATGTACATTAATTTAAAGAACAATTGTTTATACAAATAATTAAAAAAATATAATAATTATAACAACAAACATCGACAAAATATATTTAAAGAAAACATGTTCAATTTTAATCAGTCCAAGAGTTTTAGAAATGCAATTTTAAGAATGAATGTTCCTATAGCAAATTAATTTGTTTACTTAACATTATTATGCAAAATAAAAAACAAATGACAATTTTGTGAACGAAAACGTTAAAACTTAATACCATTCCTCTGGTTAAAAAAAAAGTTAACCATCGTGATAAATAAAAATGGAATAAAATGCGTTACGAAGGTGTAGTTGTCATAATTTGCCATTTACGTTAATTCCGAAACACTATACTATACTTATCATAAATATAATACGTTGAAAATTATCTCAAATAAGTAGAAGCGTATGTTGTTACAAAACAGACTTAACTCGTAAAAAATATAACAGATTAATAGTTCATATTTCAAGAATTAAGTCTGCATTAAGTCTAAATTATACCCAAAAAGTCTGGCGAGACCTCAGCCCATTAGAACGAAACTAAAGAAAAGGTTTAAAATTCGTAATGATACATAGAGTTAACTCATTTTGGTCTGGAATTAAAATTGAATGTTGGTGGATGCTTAAGTAAATAAATTCGGCAGAATGAACTGAGGTGAGGCAGTGGCGATAGATATCAAATCTTATCGTATATCAGAAAACAAACAGTAAGGACAAACAGTACTTCGACTGCGAATTGACTGCCAGAAATAATTTCACACATTCGGGTTTCGAGTAGATTTCGCGATCATAGTTTCGGTTGCCCTTACTGTTTCCATTCTGCATTATTGTAGCCTAAATCATTAAAAAAACAATGGATTATGCGAAAAACAAAAACTCGTTTTAGGAAAATTTAGGAACGGAACAGTCTATCGATAAAATCATTGGTGACAAATCACTGAATTTTTAACACTAAAACGAGCGCTACAAGATTGTTATTCGCCTAATCCAGTGATGCATTGCTGGGATTATTAACTACTATCGAAGACACGTCAAGATATCCGGCAAGTTTGCACAGCAGCTCACGAATAAATACAGGAATTGCGGAAAATCATAGACCAGGATGCCTGCGTGGCCCAGAAACTGATTGTAGGAATTTAAATAACTTGTAAGAGTTAATCATTTGGACTTTATGCCCATACCCTAAGCGGTTGATGTAGTTTTGCGTCCAATGGATGGTTTGTATTTTCTTATTCCTTTAGAGAGATTTTTTACAAAAAATAATTATT
Source organism: Ectropis grisescens (assembly GCA_017562165.1). Taxonomy (NCBI): domain Eukaryota; kingdom Metazoa; phylum Arthropoda; class Insecta; order Lepidoptera; family Geometridae; genus Ectropis; species Ectropis grisescens. The sequence goes on along the minus strand of CM029780.1, from coordinate 10,528,699 downwards.
TCTTAGTTCTGTTTTATATTGCACTCAAAATAATGCTCTTAGATCTATTCAATAATGTTTTAAGTTCTCCATGATTTTTTAAGTTGGAAATAAATAAGAAACTTTGTAATAACAACTAGATAACATGTTGATAATGTTATGACCTTCATCAGAGCCGTAATACAATAGATGTTTTACCAGTCTTAAGGATCAAGGCTCATCAATGACCACAACAATACCAAGTCTTGGGTCACACATAACACATAAAAGGATATTGTTATAAGACTGAAAACTACAAATAAACTGTCAAGATATATAAATTACGACGCACAGTTTCTAAGACAAAACGGCTGTTCGCAGTAAATGCTCAGTGCAACACGCGCGTTTCTAGATTTCTCCATTTCATAGCGTACGAGTCTTGCACTAACAAGTGGAAGGTGGATCAGACATTCTCCTACGATTAAATTCAGATTATGGTACATATTTACACAACAAAACTAAATATCACTTATCAAATCACAACATGATTGTATGGCACACGTCTAGCAGGTATGGCGGGTGCTGTGGTTACGTAAATCATCGACGTGCCTTCAATTCATCAGATAATTTAAAAAACACATAGGAATATCACCAAATCATAACACAATAACCTAATTATACTAAACCAGATCAAATTATTAAGAACGACCTCGATCCAGCAGCAACGGATCGCATCAGATCTTTATTGTCATAGAATCAGCAAAAAATACTAAAAAAATCATTATTAACCACTAAAACCAAAACTAACCAAATCAAACTAAAATAATTCTGCTAACACACTCAAACACACGGTAATGAATAAAGAAAGATAATAGCGTAATATTGAAAAAATACAAAGTAAACGTTACACATGCACCGTATAATACTATCACTACGAAAATAAAATGTTTCATATAAAAATATCTTACCGCAATAACAAACTGTATAATTTTGTATACCAAACGGGATAATACTCCAGAAAGCCGTTGTCGTGATTATGAGAATGTATTTAAGATTTCTTAAGGCTTCCGTGCCAAACCGAAAACAGTGTGGGGAGAAGCAGAATTTGTGAAGACATTTCAACCAGGAGGTAGAGATGCCATTGAGTCAATTTGTTGCAAAATAACAAAGCCGACGCTTGGGCTCTTGATTGAGCGCCCAAGACTGAGATTGAGCTCTGCCGAAATTCTCAAAAAAATACCTATTAAAAACAAAATGCTAGCGAGACGAACATTACCTAAAGTGCTCTAATAGTTACTACCGCGTCCGATTGCTACAATTTAAATACTATCATGGAATAAAAACGAACAAATTAATATTATTATCAACCAAATGTTACTAAGTGATAAAAACAACGCGAAAAACTAACTGTGGGTCTCAGTGACTAGGCGGTGACGACGTTCGAACAGAAATTGTCTCTCGACTCATTGAACTGTATCTTCATTCTAATTTGTATCAGTATCTTAAAATGATTTATAATTCCCAATTCTTTGCGATCGATCGATTCACATCGTGTTGTACCAATTGAGTTGTATAAAACACTTTAGATTTCTCCCATAATTGTGATGCTAACTCTAATTCAGTAAGACTAAACAAGTCATAGCTGCAATCTCTAAACGCCGCAGTCAACTATGTCATTGATAAAACCCCTAACATCACATCCCCCTCATAATTTTGTAACTACTAATGGGGTAGTAACTAAAGATTGTCCATATCAGCTCAATCTATTCAACACTTATCTAATAATAATGTAACAACTTCTTATTTTAGTTTCATAAATCGTAATTCCATCGACACAGAATAAGTGCTAATTAAAAACAGGAAGTGCCATTGTGCCGTAGAATGATCTTACAACTAACAACAATACCGCTCGATGCTCTCCTATACGATAAAATCACACGCTTAACGCCTAACAATTTTTAAGTAATAATAGTTAAAATATTGGTCCAACAAATGGGCTAAAAATAATACAAATGCCCTCAATATTCATCCCTAATTAAACGATGTGGGATATGAAAAAATATTACTCAATAGCTCAAAATGATAAGGGTTCGAGAACATCGCACTTTAGATCGCTTCCAAATAATCTCCATACATCAATTAGGTACTCGAATAACAATGTCAATACTATAAAACTAATCTCATTACAGTTTCGATTGGAAATAATTCATACAGAGATCTCGAGCCGAATACATTGAAGGATGCCTTCGTCCATCGCGTCGATAACATCGAGACAGCCGGTCATAACACTCGCCACTTACAATACTAGAAGTTCCTCTCACTTCACCGAAACTATTACGAAAAATTGACACGCTTTTCCAAATGTTGGAGTCCTTAGAAGAAATTTCGTCGCAGTGTGCCCATTTTTGGCCGATAGTTCGGTTGGGTCGGTCATTCCGATCTCCTGAGGAAGTAACGCGAAGCTCACATGCCTATGGGAGGCACCTGCACGTAGCGGTAAATGTAAAGACGGTAGTCCTTGCTGGCGAGCACTACGGATCCATCGTCCATCAGTGCCACGTCGAAGCACTGCGCGTGTTTTACTTTGCTCTCGAGAGCGGACACCAGTTGTCCGTCTTGCGTGAATATCGTCAAGTTGAAATTGTTATGATTGTCGGCTATCAAGATTTCGCCGGCCGCGTTTATGCCTACCCCGATCGGGTAGTTCGTAACACCTTCTCCTCCGATCTGGCGCAAGTAGATACCCTCATAGTTAAAAACTTTTACGCAGTGAGCGCGGTTGTCGCTGATAAATATCTCTTGTTTGTCATTCACTACTACTCCGTTCGGGAACTCCAAATGCTTCGAGCAGCCAAATTTCTGCAGCACATTTCCGACTTGATCGAATATGATGACACGCATCACTTTGCATTCGACCACTACTATGCGACCTTTGTTGTCGACAGTGACTCCACGCGGGTGTTGTAAAATATTGGCACCGAATTTACGCACGAATTGGCCGTATTGATTGTATATCTGGATTTGATGCGTAGGTGACCTTTCCGTAACGATAATGTCACCAGATGTGCGAACAACAGCCACTCTGTTGGGGTATAGCAGTTGACCGTCACGTTTGCCGCATTCGCCGAATTGGAATTTAAAACGACCTTCCTTGTCAAAGATTTGGATGCGATGGTTGTTGGTGTCAGCGACGATGATGTCATTCTGTGCATTTACAGCTACACCGCTCGGTTCCGTAAACTGGCCCTCCATCACACCGAATTCACCGAATTTGCAATGATAAATCATTTTCTGACGCTTGATTTGTGACTTTGGCGGGAAAATGGCTGTAGAAATCAGCTTGTTTGTCAAATCCAGGATAGGGTCAGGATGCGTAGCGGCCGCTAGAGAGTACGGGTCGGGCGTAGTGGGAGGGAACAACGCATCGCAACCACCATTAGACCATTTCTCGTACGGATTGATTCCGTTCAGATTTATGTCTCCTAGAGTCGTTGAGAATGGTCCGAGACTGGCCACGCTGTTGAAGCGTTTCGAGATAATGTTAGATTCAAATGGAGATGTGGACTGGCTTGTATGTCCGAGAAGGCTGCTTGTGTAAGGGCGGTCGAGAACGCCGTTCAAACCATTCGGCAAATGGATTCCTCCATTAAGGCTACCGGAGCTTCCGTTAACACTACTGCCGCTGGATGACGATCCACCATTTAGAAGAGCAGATCCGTTCGTGGGTCGGGCAATAGGTGGCTGCTTGGTGGGACCAACATTAGCTTCAGAGCTAGAACGCACATATCCAAAAGTGTTTCGGACACCGACTTGGATCGCCTGGTAATTCGAAACGAATTCTAATTCACATGCAGTTTGCATGCTTTGCTCAGGGTTCGTGCTCATCAAAGCTTGCAATTTAGTGTCCAGTAGTTTCCTGAACATGAGAATTTCAGCGATGTTAGCGCACTTCGTTAGTCTCTCGACGAAGTCGCACGTTTGATAAATCTTGTCCACTGTTTCTTGAGCTTTCTGCCCGACAACAGTGAGTGCAAGCTGTTTAGTGGAAAATAAGCTTTCCAGTTCTTTGAGCAACTCTTGTTTACGTTCCTCGAGCATAGATCTGTAGAACTGGAACGTGTCGTTGATTTCATTTTGAGCTTTGTGGTATTGAACTTGCAGTTTTCCAGCTGCGTGTTCGACAGTTTTGACGACGTGCCTAATTTCAGTCGCGCGTGTCTTGGCTTCATTTACAGCCTGTTGGATCAGTTCCAACTGCTTGGGTCCAGCGTCAGATAGATGTTCGCAGTCGTGGAGACCTGCTGGATGTTCGACGATGGTGCACTCTTTGCAGACCGGTACGGAACATGTACGGCAGAAGTACTTCAAGATGTCGTTTTTGTGTCTCGGACAGAAAGCGGTCTTATCACCGCTCGTGGTGATTGTGGTACATGTTCCGAGTAAGCCCTTATCGTCTTTGAAGTTTAAGTCTTGGAAGGCCAACACACGGTGGCCTTCGAAGCAATGCATAAATTGGTGCGCCATGACGCAGTTGGGGCAGAGTAGGTTGGCGCAGTCGACGCAGCGAGCAACGGCGTCGGATTCCTTGGACTTGCAGCCCGTACAGCGGATGGAGGGTGAGCTGGTGGTGGTACGCGCGGCGGGCAGAAGATCAGCGTCCTGCTCGACGGCCGCAGCGATCACGAGGTTGGTGAGGAGGCCGGGCACGCCCGCGGGAGGCAAGATGCTGTCCACACGGCAAGTGACGCAAGTCACTTTCTCGGGGTGCGTCTGTTCTCGCTCCAAGCAGCCCCGGCAGAAAGTGTGGAAACAGTTCAGTACTTTGGGGTCGACGAACGTCTCTCGGCAGATCGCGCAGATGGTGTCGAGTCCGTCGAACTCGCGGAGGTCACATACGGCGGAGTCGCTCGCAGGCGGCGACGAGCCGCTGAGGGTGAGGGGAGACAGGGAGCCACGCTCCAGCGAACCTATCGAGTTGGCACCGGGCAGCGACTCAAGCGACGGGGTGCGTGAGGCCATCTTCAGGAAACCGGCATCCCTGAAACAATACAACGACATACATCAGACTTTTTATAGAGGACAGAATTTAGTGATCTTTTGTTATTGCCGAGCTTTTGATGACGTGTCATAAAATTCAGCCTACGTTCGGGCCACGTAACCACGATAGAGCTCGGCGAAATTGACTGAGAAAATTGTATCGATGTGACGGCTGTGATATGTGAACGATATCACACTGTACGAAAGGTGTCCTAACCTGCTTTAGGAATTATCTAATATCTACTGACACTTGACACCTTATTGGGGAAAATTCTTATACAACACAGAGTAAATGCATTTTCCCCGCCGGCGTGGTCCTGACCTTAGATACAGGGTGTGCCATAAATGTGATAAATGGGGACGCTTAACTCAATATTTTGGGATAAACGAGTAGACGAGAGAAAAAGTCGTAAGGAAGGGAAGGAAAACCAAAAACATCAATAACTATTGCGACAACGGTAAAGAAAGATACGAGATAGAAGGGTTATTAAGAGTAAGTATTTTGGTACGTTCATTGAAAACGACGTAAGTCAACAAATTAATAAATAATTAAGTTAATTAGTTTAAAAGATATTTACTGCTTCAGTGTTTTCAGGACAATGTTATGACCTAACGTTAGGGAGAAATTCTAAAACAGCCACACCAATACACACTGACAGTTTTTAATTAATAATTTATGTAAACGTAAGTCAATCAGGCTAATTGCCATTGACAGGGCCTACTCGTGGATAGGATAGATTTGCATAAATAAATGACTGAAATGAAATGATAAATTAAAATGTTGGTTAGGTTAGCGCATTCTATCATAGTTCAAAAAATACTCGTATGTATACGGATCATATCTACACTTACAAATGATAAAAGTAAAGTTTGCCCGTAAACAGATATACATGTTACTCTTTATACACTTTTATTATTTCTCTTAGCGAGTGAAATAGCGAGATCCAGCTAGTAATATAAAATGTAACAATCTTAACACGATTTATCAAAACATCCCGGTGTTGCCATGGCAACGGTTAGGGTGACCACTAACTTGGGGCTACAGCGTGCCCAAAGTAGAGGGCGAATATTTATTACTCCCCCAAGTTACAGAACCCAACAAGACTAACAATACGACGTGCGTGATGCATAACAAAATGTTTTGTACACTTCCAACCACATAAGTGAGTCAGAATTTTTCTACCAAATATAATGTAGTACGTATATAGTCCCAGAAACGACACGAAGGTGTACTTATTATTATAACGCTTGTAGAAATCTAATTTTTTTGTACATAATTCAATAGAAAGAATTACGATAAATGAATATAGTTAAGTTCATATTTTCAGTCGTATCAACGTCGGTTCAAGTCCCATTCGTTTAAGTTTTGGCGTAATTGCATTTTCAGCAGTTAATATGCCTACTAAGCTTATATATTGTTAGATGGCTTTTATACTGATAGGCTATTGAAAACTAATCAAGAAACCGGATTCATAACCAAAGATTTAATTTCCTTTTTTAATATTAAAACATGAAACACCTCTCTCAGTATTAACAATAAAGTTTAAAATGACATTTAAAGTAATAAATAATTTACACTTCTCATAATTCAGGCTTTTTTTTTATTTTTGGAGACTTATTTTGCGACGTTGGATTAAATTCACTTTCTATTAAAATAATCTGAATTGAAATACTGAAGTAATTAAAATATAAGTGCAATTAGTTAAACATAATTACGTAATTAATAACTATGGTCCGGTCCGGTGGACAGGACTTATACCAAATTAATAAATTATCTAGGCCCAAACTAAGCAAAATAAGATAGCGTAAATGCACTGGTAGGAAACTGTGATAGCATAATATTGTTATAAATGCAGCTAAAACCGGCCGGCTTGTTTTTACCGTGCAGAAGCGTCTCGGGTTGCCATAGCAACGCCGGGGGCAACCGAGGGGTACTTTCGAATTAGGGTGGAAATTTCGAGGGAGGATATTTATTTCCACTCCCCCGTTTCACCTTAGGGGAGATATCCGCGAGGTGAACGGCCGGCGTCTCGTTTAGATTTTGAGCTGTAAAAGCTGTTTTAATATCTCTAATTTTAGCTGCAATTCTGCACCGAATCGCTGCTTTAGTGCTTCTACAAAGTGTGTCTGGTTGGTTAATAATTTCGTTACGATGCGGTTGAGATAAGTTTAAGTTATAGCAAGGTTTAAAATTAAGATACTGTCCAGTGAACCGAGTAAGATAAGCGAGTAATTTTATTATGCTCGCATTTAAGTCTTAATTAAATAAGCTGAGAGGGATACATATTTTGGAAAATTGCAATAAACGTTTTTAGAAAATCAATTCTATAATACATATTAATTTTTGTATTATTTCCACCCCTTGTATTTACTTATTTTGCGTAAAATACACAAATTTCAAGTATATAACAATCTGTTTAATCCTAGGTATTCAAATGTGACGATGCAAACAAGGCAAATACGACTAATTTTACCATTCCAAAATAAAATCGACAGTTTTATACATACTAAACAACGCTTTAGATTTGGCTAAAAAATGATTTTGTTATGGGAGACTTCTTCTATAATTATTAAATCTATTTTTTAACGCCTCAATTAATTAGATATAAATATTGGATAAGATGTTTTTACAGGTTTCTAAACAGATTTGAGATTGTAGTTTCTTTAATTAACATAATAATTTCTTTAGAAATATGGACCCTTGTATTCGTACATTTGCTCAAGGCTTTCGTTAGTGAAGAGTCTATGAAACTTTTGAGAAAAGACAAATCGGTATGAAACTTTTTTGAATTCAGTGACGTCAAAGTCAAAGACACATAATGAAGTCTAATTAAAGTTTTGTAATACTGAATTTAATCTTTACATCATGTAAATCGTTCTGTCCATATATTCAATAGTCATTGGTTAGGTGTCCATTAATCTTGTGTACTCACTGCGCCCCGCATTATCCCTCGCATAGTTCCCGTTCCCGTTATTTTTCGGCGATGAAAATAATCCTGTGTTGTTACAGACAGTAATTTATCTGGATTCCAAATATCAACCCAATCGGTTCAAGTGTTCCGACGTGATTAAGCAACACACTTCCAAACATTCGCATTTACAATATAAGTACGGTTTGTAGGGCAATGTTTCCAGAGAAATTACAGGGCTTATAGATATAACATCTTGGATCTCTGGGTGACGAGCGCAGTGCAGTGCTAGGTAATGATTTGTACTCTTCATGTTTCAATAGCTGCGTGTCACTGTACTGTTATGTGGCGGGCATGTTGCTTACCATCAGGCACATGTCCTGCTCGCCTCGTCACTCTTTATTTACAAAAAAGTACGATTCAGTTTAAATATTGATATAACGAGTTATTGCTTTGAAAAAAAATATGTAAGAAACTGAACACTTTACAAATGAACGTCAATTTGCAACTAATATGCCGTGTTTTGTACCGCATCCGCATCCGCTACGCCGCAAAACGCAATGGCCATATAATACCGTACTGGGGTCTCATTTATAAACTCACTCGCATTGGTATCATTGCTGGACAACTAATATGACGCAACCATAAACTTATTCATACACGCAGTCGCAATCCAACCCCCGTGCGTCAAGAATAGATCTTGGAGATCAAGAAATAGGAGTCAAATTTGACCTGTAACAGTCACCCGTACCTTGATAATAAAATTATGTTTGATTACGTTTTATATTTTTCTTTAAACTGATATGTAAAATTATACTTTAATTTGTAATTTTATGTTTATGTTTTCATATCGTTATCGTAATTAACATTTTTTTATTTAAATTTCTCTTTTTATAAATAGTGGATTTTCTAAAGTAAATAATCATGTTTAAATTGTTTGTGTATAATTATTTAATACCGATACGAGTTAAATTACCTGAAATAAATAGATTTAAGAAGTATACATATATACGAGCGTAAGGAATGCACGCTACACTTTATGCAACTACAAAATACATGATCGCATGCGACTTGTTTCAAAAATCGAGGCATCAGCTTACGTATGCGTCCATCACGATATAGGCCCCCAGCTAGCCATAGCGCTACGATGCTACGCCGTAGCACGTCTACGTGACGTATGGAATAGCTACGTTTGATTACACGATCGTAGCGCGTAGCGTTTGGTCATTGTAGCCGTAATGGAACGTTTGCAATAGGTGTTTGGAGACTACGGTTTTAGGCTTCGAGCTTTTACCCGTAATTGATGGGTAATGTTTGAGTGGAATTCGTAATTTGAAAGGCAATTTGAGACAATGATATAAAATAGATATTAATAACACGTAATCGGTATAATACATCAACGTACCATTTCTAACCGACTTAAAAAAAAGCAGGAGGTTCTTAATTCGGTTTATGTTTTCTATGTATGTTATGCAATAGCTCCGCAAATTGTGAATCAATTTTGATAGCTCTTTTTTTGTTTGGTAGATTATATTTCAGAGGTGGTCCCAATACATTTTATCGAAATCTCTGTTTTGAAATATGAACAAGAATAACTAAAATTTACTTTCGTATACTTGGAAGACTTGTAATTGTCTCCTATGAAATTTGGACGATTGTCTAATATACTGAAGTGTATATGTTATGTTAATATTGAAGTGACTATGTTAATTTTAAATTAAAGTCGTTTTTTTTTCGGATAATATAAACGATTCCTAATTAATTATTATGAGTGTTGATTCCTTCTTTTTTAATCAGTTTTTTTGTTATGGTACTTTTATGACAAGTCACATGGCAGTCCCATCATTTATAACACTGGGTATGCTAATAATAAGGTGGTTGGTAAGAAAATGGTAGGTACTAAAAGGCGTTAAGGGCTATGTCAACATATGAGAGGATCAGTTGAGGTGAGCGACATACTCGAAGAGGTTGGCTGCGTCTGACGCAGGCTCAGCTAGCACTCGGTGGAACCTTCCCACGTCGAGGCTATTCAGGTTGATTCCTTCACAAAGATTGATTATAACGATGAGTAGAATGTGATCCTTTGGGCTAGTATACGTATCATAAACGCTTAGCTATACATAGACCAACAACAACAGACAAACATTACTGTGTTCCGGTTTGAAGGGCAATGTTTCCAGAGAAATTACAGGGCTTAGAGATATAAGATCTTAGATTTCTGGGTGACGAGCGCAGTGCAGTGCTAGGTAATGATTTGGACTCTTCTTGTTCGAATAGCTGCGTGTCACTGTGCTGTTATGTGTCAGGCATGTTGCTTACCATCAGGCACATGTCCGGATCGTCTCGTCACCATTGATTAAAAATAAAAGACCAGCTTAGGTATTTCCGTTGAATAAGATACGACTACAAGGCCTTCATTAGTCGTGCGACGCACTAACGATGCAGTAGAGACATACAATCGAACTAAGCACCACAGGGACCACTACCGAGGGTTTGACCAACCGAATACACGTGCCTGAGGGAACTACTATCTTATTTTCAGAACGTGACTTTGGTCGGCTGAGTAATGGTTTTAGTTTTATCATTTAACCGGTTGACATGTGCATGTTTTCCATTGAGCGACGATTAAAACAAAGATATACATATTTTACAAAGCCTCTATCAGAAGAAGTTTTATGGTTATATCGCTTTCCATATAAAAATAGCAGCGCCCCGCGGTTTTTCCCGCGTATTTCTGGTTGTAATTTTATTATCCTTTAACCTTCTGTGTTCCGGTTCGAAGGGCAATGTTTCCAGGGAAATAATAGGGCTTAGAGATATAACATCTTAGATCTCTGGGATCTCTCTCTGGACTCTTCATGTTCCAATAGCTGCGTGCCACTGTCCTGTTATGTAGCAGGCGTGTTGCTTACCATCAGGCACATGTCGTGCTCGCCTCGTCAGTCTATATAAAAAAAAATCAACTTGTGTGTTCTTCCAGACTATTACCTGTTTTCCAAATTTCAACCTTATCAGTTAGTTATTACGACGTGATTGAACAACAGACAAACTGTTATCTTTAATATTAGTAGGATGTGACAATTCGGGTGTTTAGATAACGTTATTCAGTAATGCTGTGAGAAAGAAATACTATTGATACAATAAGATTCAGCTGTAAACATTTTGCATTTGTATTTACGGTTAAAACATTTTATTGCAACAATATACTCGTACTTGTCCGTTGGGGACAGATAGACTTTGGAAGATTTTGAGCTCCTTTTGTTTTCTGCGAGACCAGAAAACAGAAGGAACACAGAAAAACACTACACACACATATTTCATTATCAACAAAAATATACTTGCGATATTATTTTACTCAGGTAAAGTTTATTATTATCGCTAAAACATCACTACAAACTTCAGGAGCGATCACAGTGCACTCAAATATAGATAAAAAGAACTGGTTCCCCATAACAACAGCCAAGTTTTTATTCGAGTCTCAAATCGAATGGAAACCAAATCGAAACTTCGTAAATCGAATATCATAGTTGAGATACGTTCCCAAAGGCCGAAACACAATACCTTATCTGGCGGAGTTGGCCTTAGGGACCTCTCTCCCTTGAGAATGGACGACAAAAGCGCACAATTCGTGCCCATTGCCACAATCCGATACGAACCGATGTGTATTGACAGAGAATATTCGACAGAAGGAAAACTTGAGACAGAAGAAGTCAGTAAAAAATAACAAACTAGCCATATGGCACGGTTTCATTTATTGGTGACAATTGGGCTATATTTTTTCTTCAAATTTCTTTATTCTTTATTTTATTCTATTATCGTCGGCGAGATTAACGTGTCCAAACAAAGTAGGAATTCGTCCATCATCATCATCATCATCTACAGTTAAGCGTAAACATCACAACAGTACATAAATCTAAGCACTCTTTCGTCAATCTTCTGTACTTTAAGAGTCTTGTGAAGTTTTAACAAAATTGATTTTCATGTATTAATATAGATACAAATTTAAATTAAGGACATTCGTCTTCATCATTTAACGACGATCTGTTGCACTCGAAGCTAGTATCTGACAAGACCCGATCTTAAATCGAGTGGTAGATGTTTGGCGAAAAGTGTTGTAGAATTAATGAGCATGTATTCTTTCCACTGGACGGACCATTGAGATACTGATACTTAATTAATTATGAATACATTTAAACGTTTATGTTTGTGTTTGTTTTAATCTACGTAATAATTTCGTCTTTCTGTTTATGTCGTTACGAAATCGAACATAGCGGTTAGTAAATAGCATAAATAAATATTTGTATTTTAAATTTAAATAGTGTCGTTAAATAAACACTCGCAAAAACAAACGACGATTTGCGTTTTTGTAGCGTTCTGTTCTCGTTTTCCTGGACTGATGTAAGTTGTTCTTCTGTGATTCTGTCTTCCGTAATATAGGAGTCCCTTTTACAAATTGTACTGGGTCCTGATACAAGTTTGTTTCTATTTCAAATGTATTGAGGGTACAATTGGGTTGTACATTTTACTCGAAATCTTGTGAATGGGGATATTTGGCTTTGTTCGGAGTGGCGGAAATATGTTTAACCCCCCGACGTAAAATTAGAGGTTTTATAAGTTGAACATGTTAACTGTATGCTAGTTCTGCGGCAATGTAAATCTTAAACGAATTGACCGATTTTGATGTGGTTTTTAGTTTGTAATTTGAGACATTTAAATATTTCTTCTGTAAATTTTGTGGCCGCGGCTATGTTTTTTTTTAGTATGTGAAATAATAAGACGAACATTATATGTGCCTAATTGTAACACGGCTGGCTGGCTGGCACAGTGACACGCTATTTAGACAAAATGAAAAGTCAAAACTATTTACTTAAACCCCTCAAGGATTTATCGAAAATATGAATTGTGGCGAATAAACACACTTGTTTTTGTGGCGAATCCACAATAACTCTCAAATATGTACAACATATTATGTATAGGAACAACAACTTCACAGTTCTGATAATAAATTAAGCCTATCACCAAGATACATGCCCCTCTCAACTCCCAACACCTATCACGACAAGATATAACAAATTCACAACCCAAAGTCCATCCTTGCAAGGGACGCCATTAATTGCAATCGGGTTCGTAGCAGATTACCTCGCCCCAAAAGGCTTTCCAACAACACTAAATCAAGTGACATACCCTTCAGTGAAACCTACTTTAAACAAATACTTTATAAAGGTTAGAATTGCATGGAATATGGAACAATTGAATCAGCAGGGTTGCGGTCGACCAGAGGTGTAATGTAAAGTATGGACTATTATTTTGGGGGAACATGTACTAATTTTGCTTGGTCGTGGAGACCTTTTTAGATTTTGTATCCCTTGAAAAATTCTGTTTTCTGCAAACATAACATCTTTTGACGTACAAAGCTAGTTTTGATAAGCGGTGTAAAGTGATATTTTTATTTCTACATAATAATATATTAGGAGTACAAATAAGTTTCCGCCGTTTTTTAACACAAATTAAATATTTATCGTTTATGAATCATTCCTAATGATTTTAAACGATGTGAGACTGCTTGCTGAGAGACTTCTATGTTAGAGCAAGTTCTTTTTGTGTTTGAGATGTATATTCCTCCAATAATTCCTCCAATTCTGCATCCTCGTAAATTTTTGGCCTTCCACTGCGATACAAAAAAAAAAACAAAAATACAAAAATCTTTATTGCTGTTTGCAGGTAAGATAAGATGATACAAAACATTTAAATAATTGACCCATACAAACTGGCCTCTTCTTCTAGAGGCATGCAATATGTCTGGCAACGCAGTTTCCATTGGTCTGAATTTATACAATGATAATAATAGTAATAGTCAGCTGATAAAGTCTTCTTCTTCTTTTTTCATTTTTAACTTTTAATTGGTTGTATATTATATGTCATCTGATTCATCGTCTATTAATTTCTGGCTTCTATCCCGTTGTGCTATGTTAGTGTGATATGATTGGTGAGCACAATTACGCCAACGTCTTGTGCTTCAGCAGGATGCTGTTACGGGCTTTGACAAGTGTGTGGTTTCATGTAGAATCCAAGGTCTTGCAGTAGTAGCTCTTGCAGTTCTTTCGATCTTTGTCTTCTACTTCTTTGCAGTTCGATCTTTGTCTTCTACGTCGAAATCACCGTTTTTAAACTTTTGAAACCACTCTCGACATGTTCTCTCACTCAAAGCACCCTATGCTTCTACGAGCAATTGTTGCGCCTCAGCAGCAGATTTCTTTAAATTAAAGAAGTAAACTAATATTTCCCGCAAATGACGCTTACTTGGCTCAAATTTTGAGATTTTCAACTTATAAAAACTATATTTTACCAATATAAAATCAATAACATTAATAGGTTATGTTGTTCTTGAATGTCCAAACTATTTTTTAAGCCGGTTATCATCTGCGAAAGCTAACCGAAACTCCGTGCCGCACCATCTACATTAAAACGGCGGAAACTTATTTGTTCTCCTAATAATAAGTAGGATCTAATAACATAGTACATACAACAATTTGAACTACCAAGGTGCAATCGCAGTTGCTGTGGATTTTTTTTCCGGGTCTGTATTTTCTGATAGAAACCTATTTTAAATCTAAAGAAAATAAGTAACTAGGACAGTTACTTGCCCTTGCTTTAACATTTTACGCCATTCGAAATAAAATGAAACAGCAGAGACAATCCCACGAATTACAAAAGCAGTTCAGTTCCGCGTTAATTCCAATGACTTTTCTACAGACGACATGAATATGGTTTTCATCGAGTACTAAAAATGATATTCGAGCCATATTTCACGCGTATGTGGACAAGTTTAGCGCTTATTCTGGACAGACATTTATAACCACGCTTACCTAGATATGTGATAACAGTAAGGGCAAATGTAGAGTACGAGATTTAAACAGGTTGAACAAAGTAGTATTTCCACCCGACTGAAAGAAGGGTTATATTTTTCGCGGGTATCTTGTATGTTTGTAAATTTCTTTATTCCTACGTATCTTCCAAACGGCTGGATGGATTTTGACAACTTAGATATTGTTAGATTTCTCTCAATCATACGTACACACGTGTTCTTGGATAGTATATAATGATTTTTGCAGCCGGATTTTTTAAAATTAAAGTTGTTACTTTTTTGATATATATATTTTTTAACTTTTATAGGTTTACACTTGACCGCCATCTCGCCTGATGTTAAGCGACGATGCGGTCTACGATGGAGCGTGTTTACCTAGAAAAAAACGATTCACTCTCCATTTGAAGACACCAAGATTATAACTATCGGGGAAAACCCACTCAGGCAACTCATTCCACAGCCTAGATGTTCTTATCACAAACGTAGAGTCAAACCTCTTCGTCCGTGTCTTTGGAATATCCACCATGAAACGGTGCCGCTTCTTTGAGTTACGAGAAGTACGATAGAAAAAAGAGCAAGGAGGTATTAGATCATGCAGATCAGTTGCACACTCTCCGAAGTGTTTCCGATAAAAAACCGATAAGCTAGCTATCTTGCGGCGATGTTCAAGACTATGAAGTCTTTTTCGCGCTAGAATGTCTTTGCTTTTGAGCCTTTTGGCACGCCTCTCAATCGATTCCAGAGCCTCAAGCTGATACTTAGCCGATCCATCCCAAAGGTGCGAACAGTACTCCATACAAGAGCGAATCTGTGCTTTGTATAACAAAAGTAATTGTTCAGATTTGAAGTACTTTCGCACCTTTGAGAGGACACCTAGACATTTGCCATGTTTATGTTTATATGCTGACGCAAGACTCCGACACCCTCATAAAATCACGATAAATATTCTGTGACTAGCAGCACCCCGCGGTTCTACACGCGCGATTCCCATTATTTTCCCATGATAAAAATCCTCATCCATAATCCATCGTAGATCTCATCATCGCTTAACATCAGGCGAGATGGTGGTCAAGTGCGAACCTATTATAGTTAAAAATCCTATGTGCTATTCAAGGCTTTAATCTAATTGTATTCCAAATTTAAATATGATCCGTTCAGATGTTCCGATGTGATTTAGCAACTAAAATCCCAACTTTCACATTTAGAATATTAGTAGGTTTATTAAAACTAGTGCTTAAGACAGCTAGCAAAACCAGTGAAAAATAATTGAAAAGTTTAAAA
Source organism: Ectropis grisescens (assembly GCA_017562165.1). Lineage (NCBI taxonomy): Eukaryota > Metazoa > Arthropoda > Insecta > Lepidoptera > Geometridae > Ectropis > Ectropis grisescens. The sequence goes on along the minus strand of CM029780.1, from coordinate 10,512,649 downwards.
GATCAGGCTAAATTACTTTATCAAACTATTAATTAAGTAACTTTTGCGGCTAACATTTAGGCTGTTTAAGTTAATGACTGTTTTATACACAAAAGGTTACAGAAGAACAATTTTATCTCCGAGTTCGTTTGACAAGCATTGAAAATTATTAAAACGATTTGATTATACTAAAAAAATTGACAGCTATTATTGGGGTCGCGTAAATTTTGAGTAACTCGTAATAGGGTTAAACTTTTCCTGAGTTATGATACCTAATCCCTTAAAAATAATTACGTTTGATGAAAACACAAGAATCTGGGTTAGACATAATTTATTAATATAAAGGAACATTAAGAAATTTCATTAAAATACACAAATTTTCAATGGAACTTAGCAGAACTGACTATTATTATCATTGTACAAATTCAGACCAATAGAAACTGTATTGTCAGACATATTGCATGCCTCTAGAAGAAGAGGCCAGTTTATATGGGTCAACTTTTAAAATGTTTTCTATCACCTATCTTACCTGCAAACAGCAAGAAAGATATTTATATACTTCCTGTTTTATATCCTCAAAACTACTGTGAGTTTACACAAATAATTATGTATTGTTAGATTATAGTATTTACTACGTGATTGTTCTGTTTTACGTATTACGGTCCAGAGCAGCACTATCGTAATTCGTGATGTACATCATTTCCATGATACAAAAAGTTCTAGCAACTGCTGAAACTCGTATTTAAGGTCATAAGCAAGGCAGTTGTCACAATTGTGAATCAACTTCGTAAACGCTAAAAAAATCAAAGATTACGAAAAACGGTGTGTTCCAATGATGATATAACCAAGACATCTTTCGAACACATGTGTCAACCACCACCCCGCAGTTAGCAAGAAGTGGATAACGAACCTTACCTCTCCTTTTGAGAGACGGCTTCGATTTTCAGCAGTGGCAACATAAAGTAGACTATTTAGCTACCCTTACTGTTTTTATAATACACGTGTTTCTTAGTAGAATTTCTACGAACTGATTCCCAAACTGTCTGTTTCCTGAGAAAAGTACTTCTCGGAGGAACTTAATAAGCTTTGGCTGTTATTTTAATGTAATTCCTTAATAATTTCTTTGATTCGTGATACAGTATAATGCTTTAATTACGTGGAAACACATTTAAAATTTATAAAGATATTTCGGAGCTTGTAATTAGAGAGGTCAGCTGTGGGCGATGAAAAAGTTCTAGTTAAATTGGATTCGTTTGTTTGAATGTAGTAATACCCTTTTTATAACTAGCGGCCCTTTCAAACTTTGCTCAGTTACTGTCAAACAAAAACCATTAATCGATTTAAAAAGTATCATATCTGCCAAGTTACACCAAATTACACATTAATGCTTAACTTTCGTGAATATTAGTTGACTATTTAGTTTGGTATGTGTTTATAGGCTGCGCTGTTCATTTAATTAAATGGCGGTTAAATAGCGTAAAATCGTAGGTTCAAATCCCGTCTGCTCAAATACCCATAAGTAATTTTACAAGATGGCCTTCACCACAGTAAAATAGCATGAAGTAACAACACATTTGAAAAATATTAACGTGAACCATCATACGTACAAGTCGTTTTAATAAGAGCCGGCCTCAGCTTCCAAATCGATAAAAACCTACGCTACAAATAGAAAAAGTTATAACGGCACAACACACAAAGGTATTAATTCTGGGACTTGACTTCGGATTACCATAATCTCCCCTTAGATGGAAGATCAAAAAACTGTTGAGCATAGTTTATTGATTCGCGCGACTACGGGGTCGGTACACAGCGAAACTAACGCAGTAACCTCGTTATACGGTGAAGCGAACAACCGTGATTCCTAAAAATGATATTTTTAGCGTGCACGTTTATTTATTTCGAAGACACAAAAAAAATTGCACCTTTTTTGTAGTTTTTTTTCAGTAGCTCGAATTTCAATGGCCAGATGTAAACGGAAAAAACTATTTTTTACAAAAAATTAAACCGACTTCAACACCACAAATAGACACTCAAAAGCGAAAAATAATTTAATATAGGTAATTATTATAACCTCTACTCACTCATCCATATGAAGTCGGTGCCAGGCTAGTTAAAAAGTTAGCAGATATACTATGTACGAGGTAGTAAGTAAGTAGGCATAGGTAAGTAGTATCTATCTACTACCTGTTAGATTTGGCTGGCACCGACTTCATATAGATGAGTGAGTAGAGGTTATAATAATAATACCTATATTAAATTATTTTTCGCTTTTGAGTGTCTATTTGTGAGTTGAAGTCGGTTTAATTTTTGTAAAAATAGTTTATTTTACCCTTTTAGTGCTAAACAAGTTTTCACTAATGCATTTACACGATTTCGTGTTGAGATCTCAATACATGAATTAAACCCAAACACTGGGTAGTTCCTGTAAACCGTTAAGAAATTCTCTTGACTGTCCTTTATCTTCATCATCAGACCACTAATGACAGTCACAACCCATCTATGTAAAAAGTTCTCATCAATACAAATTCATCGAGCCCAAACACAAGGTAACTACTATGTACCGTCGAGGAGTTCCCTCGACCGTCTTCCCGTTCCCTCATCAGATCGACTCCAGACCATCTTTAAACTATACTGCTTTAAAATGCTCAAGCAAAAACTTAACTAACGCACTAGTCATCTTTACAATTTTCGAAAGTTATCCTCGATTTCTCTAGGATACCATCATCAGATCCTGGTTTCCTTATCATGGTACCACCCTTGGAATATCTCCTTTACAACAAAAAAAGAATCATCAAAATCGGTTCATAAACGACGAAGTTATCCGCGAACACACATAAAAAAAAAAAAAAAAAAAAAGGAACATACATACGGTCGAATTGAGAAACCTCCTTTTTTGAAGTCGGTTAAAAAGACAACTTTTTTGTGTGAGACTGAAACTTGGGTCGAACATTTGTTCACATACGAATAATGAATATTTTCAAACATCAAGACAATCTATTTTTTTAAGAAAATAATTTAAACATTACGGAAAGGATGCAATTCTCTTATTTATGAAAGTCATCAAAAAATCGGCAATAAGGCACTCCGTTGTAATAACCCAACCATTTACCAATTTTTTCCTTTCTGGGACCGTTATTTCTACAAATTTAATATAGGTTTTGTCTTCGATGTTTTAAACTAGCCATAAGTAACAGAAAATATGAATAGAAAATAATATAACATTTAGGGATGTTATTTAATTTATATAACAGAACAAAGAAAACAACGCTAAAGCTCTCGCTCAATATAAGGCAGCCAATCGTCGCACTAGCTTCAAGTTCATATATTGTTTCAACCTTGTAAATTATTTCAATTAAGTGAGTTCAATTAGGTATTATCTGTCATCGTAAAATTATAAAACCGTCAGATATATTAATTAAAGTATAACCTTATTAATTAAAATTAATAATATATAATAATTAAATAAAGCTAAGGGTGATTGCGATTTTACGCCTACCTAGAGCCAAATTTTCGGTGATGTAGAGTATGATTCCTGGAGCCACAGTTTTTCTGTGACAGACACGTGCATTATTCAAAACGCCGGTCTCTTGTAAAGTTAAAATTCATGAGGACATGTACAACAGGGACAAACATATTTCGGGAGGCGTGCGTTTATGACGTCACGTATCAAGTTAATGCATGCTGTTCCGGAGCCTCTTTTTTAATGTAAATAAGGATGTGGGTCGAGTACTTTTAGGATACCCTTGATTGAAAAAGGATCCTTGTTTTGTGGATCAAGTTCTTAGTTGGTACTCTTTTCAATCGGAATACAATACTAATTAGGTAAGTTTGGAAAGGTTTTGGTTAGCTTTGCTGTTAGAGGTTTTACTGAAGTTTTATTGAGGTCTTTTAAGTGACTATCACCTCTTGTCGATAAAATCCCTTTATTATAAGTGTAAGAGTTTGGGTATTTGGATGTGTGTTGCTCATTTACGTCAGCATGGCTGAACGGATTAGGTTGAAATTTGGAATATATTAGACAATAGCAAATTTTTGCCGCAAAATAACACGACTATGAATATTTCTAAATATATTTGTATTGGTGTCATATAAACAAGAGTTCCTCTCAAACTTCAAACTGAAATAAAGACTGAACGTTTCGCTACATAATCACGATTTTTAGTGACGCTTTACATTTAGTTTAACATATAACCTCCTTATTCTTAAAGTCGATTAATAATTGTGCTTCTGTCTGTAGAATAGTAGACTTGTTCTGAGAAATGACGTGTCACTTCAGGAATTATTACACCGATGAAATAATTGTGACTTTGTAACAATATGTAGTCCGAAATAGCGTATCGCCGTTAAAATGTAGTTTTATTATCAGCCGTCTCACGGCCAGCGACCTGTGTGGAATACTTTGAATGTAGTGACAAAATTATACTCAATTAGAACCCTTTAGGTCACACCACAGGCTACAGCTAGTTTACAATACGTACACTAGCACTCCACCCAGCTTTGCCCGTGGTACATATAGAGCCTATAGCACTCAGGGATCAAACAACGGTGGAAGAATTGTTGAAATCGATTCAGTAGTTCCTGTGATTAGCGCATTCAAATAAACAAGCTCTTCAGCTTTATCATTTTAGTATAGCAAGAGTCATAGAATAGAAATTATGCAAGCACAAGACAAGATTGCTAAGCATACAAATTAAGTGATTTAGCGTGAACCCTTCAACGAGGAGGTATTCCACACTCTTTGCCAGTTTTTGCAGTGTTTTGACGATGGATCAGCGTAGATTTATAACGTAGATTCAGTGGGATTCGTGCGGGAATCCGGCGTAATGGGCCGGATATGAATATTTTCGGAACGCTGGTTGCTAAGGCATTGCCGTGTTGTCTAAATTGGTATGCGGATTACTACGTAATTGAGATACAAATTGATGTTTTAATGAATTATTATTTTCGTCCCGCAGAATTCATAAACATCCAATATTTACTTTGGTGGTAGGACTCTTTGCACTGGGGACGTTATTCAACCACTAAGGAGTAAAATGCAGTGTTCCGCTTTAAAGGGCAATGAAATAAAATACATTTATTTGCTTAGAAACTTTACAAAAAACGTTTCGTAGACATGTAATTTTTGTTTTGTGTATGAAGAAGAATATGTAGAAGTGCATCGGTTTGCAAACTACAAACTAGGAAAAACTATGAGATGGCGTACCAATACCTTTCGCCGAAAACTGAATGGATAGTTTACAGTAGTTATCAACTTATGATACAAAATAATCACAAGATAGTATTAAACGTAACAAATACAAACAAAAATGTGTATTATTATTAAATAGCAAGAATAAAATAAGAAAAAAATCGATTTAGAATAATAATTTAAAAACAAAAATAGGATACTAATTTTATCAGGACATAATGATAAGCACCATTTCTGTGGACTCGTAGGTTTGTTTGAGCAACCAATTTTCTAAAGTACTTTTACAATAATATCGAGTCAGTGGCACTGTTGCCAAAGAAAATGCAGGGAAAAGAGATATATCATCGCAGATGACGACCGCAGTATAGTGCATCAGGCGCATGTTCTGCGCGTTCCGTTACATAGCATTAATAAAAAATACTAACTACATATACTCGTATATTCTCAGTTCTAGGACGCGGGGTGTTCTCTTACAATGAAACCGTCAAGAATATAACACGCATGGATATCTAAAGATACATACCCAAAATGTAAAACGGATTCCGACTCCGAGAATTATTGGGAATGCTTCGATTACTAACAGACATAATTAATAAAAAGGAACATTGTTAATAAATCACTTCGAAATAAAAGTTAAAAAATATTAAGAAATTTAACAAACTTTTTTAATATCCAATCGAAGCTTCTTATCTACTCTCATTCACGCAGTTGCAAACAATTTCACATTTTATATTGCTTTATTTTCCTAAAGTTGAGGAATATCCAAAAAATGTCCTTTAGAATTTAATAAAGCAACTTCAGGTCTTATGACAAAAGTTCAAAAACTCGGGACTTCATTGAGCTAAGTTTTAATTCTTTTAGCTGCTTATAAAATTTTATTTTTGCACTTTATTGGTGTAGTTTATTACTGAAGTTTTTGTTATAATTTTCTATTCATGTTGGGACTAAGCACCGTATTATGAAACCTGACTTAAGCTAAGTTGTGTGTCTTTGAGTTTATTTGGGGTCACATACTTGTTATTGCCATTAAATATAAATATTGGTGGACAATTCACACACAACACCATCTGACCCCAAACTAAGCAAAGCTTGTGGTATGGCGGGCTGATAGCGGATATAATACATATATAGTTTTAAATACATACTTATTATAAATAGAAACACCCAGACACAGTGCAAACATTTGAATTCATCACACAAATATTTGCACTGGGTGGGAATCGAACCCACGACCCTTGCCTTCGCAGGCAGAGTTACTACCCACTAAGCCACGAGGCCATTTGTCTGTACTCAAAAATTTGAAGGGCGATATGGAAGAATTTCGCTAAATGATGTATTACAGTATAATTGTATTTAGTCGTTTTTGTATAATTTGTGAATCTTAATTTACGTTCTAAAATATATGTTCTACACTACTACTACTACTTTAACAGCTTATATAACGGGACTGGTAACTAAAAAAAATTGACATAAGTCGTCAGTATTGTAAAACATAATTATTTTACTCGCATAATACTTGTCAGTTTTCTGTACGATAATTATTATAATCCATTGTCGTAATTATTTTAAACTTTGAAAACGTATACAAATTGTATATATTATACTCTTTCTTTTGTTTATTTTTTTTTATTAATTGACGTGTAAATTGTACATTTATTATCAATATGACTGACCTAGTGGCTTAGTTGGTAGTAGCTCTGCCTGCGAAGCCGAGGGTCGTGGGTTCGATCCCCACCCAGTGCAAATATTTGTGTGATGAATTCAAATGTTTGCACTGTGTCTGGGTGTTTCTATGTATAATAACAATGTATTTATAACTATATAAGTATTATATCAGCTATATGGCTGCCATCACACAAGCTTTGCTTAGTTTGTGGTCAGATAGTGTGTGAATAGTCCACCAATATTTATTTATTTATTTAATAAAGAATTTTGACTTTGACTTTAACAAGCGCAGCGCAGTGCTAGGTAATGATTTGCACTCTTAATGTTCCAAAACAGTCGCGAAACACAGATATGGGCAGGATTACTTACCATCAGGTGTGCCTGATGGTAAGTAATCAGGGTGTCCTGTTTGTCGCGTCACTCAATAATATAAAAAAGTACATCGCCAAGATTAACAGTTTTTTAAAAACTTTTATAGGTTTTCACTAGACCGCCATCTCGCCTGATGTTAAGCAACGATGCGGTCTACGATGGATAATCAATTTAACCTGTTGTTTTTACAATAGGCTGCCATCTATACTAACATTACAAAGCTGCGAAGTTTGAACGCGCTAATCTCACGACCTATTGGACCGATGTCAAAAATTCTTTTACCGTTGAATATGTACGTGATCCCGAGTGCTATAGACCATTTATGTACCACGGGTAAAGCCGGGGCGGACCGCTAGTTTGTTAATAATATCAGTAACTAAATTCTACAACCTGAAATAACGCATATAATGCAACCATTATACATAATCCTATCAATATGCACACCACTAACATTGGGCAAACAATTGCGACTATTTAGAACTTCAAAATTAGAACAATTCAGCTCTTTATCTAACCAGCCAACAATTTGTTTAACAGCTGATTAAATATTCGTCCAACAGCGCATTAACTATTTGGCTATTCAATAGCAAATAGGCTATTTGAAACTTTGGCCAATAGAGCCTATTTCATTGGGGCATTGCGGCCAATAAAATTTCAATGTTTATGTTGATAAGGATTAATTTCAGACTAGCGATAGAACAGATTAATCTAATAAACAACAGGTTACTAAACATTACATGATTAAATTAATATCTTTTATACTAAAGAATGAAGGGGCGACCAGGACATGCATGCATGGGGCAGGTGCCCATAACAGAATAGTGTCTCGTGTCAGTAGGTATTGGAACATGAAGAGTCCAAATCATTATCTAGTACAGCACTGCGGTAGTCATCCAGATATTATATTTAAGATGTTTTATTTCTACGCTATGTAATTTCTTTGGAAACATTACCCTTGAGCCCGGAACAAAGTGATGTTTGCACATTGTTGCTTCGCAGTCGAATAACTGACCCAATAGGAGTAGGTACTTCCCCAGGTGGTTTCTGAAAAGAACCCTACGATCACAAAATTGATGCGATTTGACAACTTGGACACACACACAACCATTCTAAGCGTAGCTCCTGGATTTCACCATTTAGGAATATCTCGAGGGGAACGAAACATACTCGTAAACGTTATTTGTAAATTAATTACAAATAGCGTTCTATTAAAGAACGCGACAATTTTGTAGTGGGATCTTAAAAAAAAAAGAGAAGAAAAAAACTAATTTTGATTTATGATTGCCGGTAAACTCTTCAACTTTAATCAACGGTAGTCTTAGTGGCCTTGTGTTATAATTACTGTAGATTAGTGAGTATAGATGTGTTGATGAAATACTTACCGATTAACTTTTTAACTGACAACACAATAGATCAATCTATTACATTGAACAATACTAATTATGTCCTTTGTGGCACGGTCCAATTGAGATGTCTGGTAGGGTTGTCACGGACTTCAGAATGTATGAGCGAACGATTGAAAAAGTAAATTCGTTTTTCCGACTGCCCGAACTTCGAAAAGGAGACACCGTTTATGGTTGATGTTACTAAGAGACGGACTAAGAAGTTTGATACCACTTTTGTTACACAGGGCGACATTGAGGCCTATAATTGATATTATTTTTTAATCCCCGACCAAAAAAGGGGCGTTATAAGTTTGACGTCGATGTCTGTATCTGTCTGTCTGGAAATATCTATTCACAACCTACCTCAATATGGGTTTCAAATGAAAACCTTTTCATTTGACTAGTAAAATACTATACACTATAAAATATTTCGAGTCCAAGATGGCCGCCACCACAAAATGGCAAATTACATTATTTTTTTCACTACTACCTCAATATGGGTATCAAAAGAAAGGGCTTGACTAGTAGAATACTTTGCACTATGACAAATTTCAAGTCCAAGATGGCCGCTACCACAATATGGCGAAATACATTTCTTTTTTCACAACTCCCTTAATATGAGTATTAAATGGAAGGGCTTGACTAGTAGACTGTTGTACAGATAGCAAATCCGAGGTAGTCGGGGATTAATCAAAATTTTTAATTTTGTTCTTGTTAAAGAATTAGCTTACTGACGATTGGGCAAAAAATATACAATCCTAATTAATTAGTCCGTCTGCTAGATCATGGCAAAAAAATAGACCATCAAATTTCCAGAGATAGATCATCCGATTTCCAGAAGGGGGTTATGACGTCACTTTTTCGTAAAAATCGTGCCATAAACTGACGTTACTCGAAACTTCTACGCACTATATCTTCATCGTTTTTGTTTGTGAAACAAAAGAAGAAACATACGAATACAATACTTTTTTTATAATTTAAATGATTGGTTAGTTTTTTTTAGGTGTCTCTCCTATTCGGTAATACCAACTGTTAGCCCTAGAACAACGTAGACCGCATACAAGCGGTTTGCCAGACCGTCGGCTTGCGGGTCAGAGGAATGATTAATGAAGGATTAACGCAGTGCGACTGTTGCCAGCTCATCATGTTTGTAGTCCCCAGAGTGATGCCCTGGCGGCTTGTAATTTAGTGATATCACTCTGGACACTAGAAAGTGACAGTTGACAAACTAATTTTACAACAAACACAAAAATCTTTATCACTGTTCGTAATGGTGTTTTCTATGTCTAATAAGTACATATTTAAAAATATATAAGTATTATATCGGCTATTTGGCTTCCATATCACAAGCTCTGCTTAGTTTGGGGTCAGATGGCGTTGTGTGTGAAATGCCCACCAATAGTTATTTATTTAATTAAGATAACACGATCCAGCATATTAAAATAAAGTTGACTCATACAAACTGGCCTCTTCAAGAGCCTCTTGGCCTGTGCTGTATAAGTAGCGTGCAATATAAACAACATGCATCCCTATTACACATCAGCAATACAATTTGTATTAAAAATGTAAAAAATATTCACAGATACCCTAATCAAATTATGAGTAGGTACCAATCACTGCCTACGCTTGTCACTCTGATGTACAATGACGTCCTTTGTCCTTTAATTTCCAAGAAACCATTACCCTCAAACAGGAACACGAATGTACAAAAAATACTGTGTTATGGCAGTAGAATCACCGGAAAAGGGATGGTACTTCCGCAGGTAGATTCTGAATAGTCCTTCCTACGACATCTCCCCAAAGTATATAATAAACTCCTCACACTCCCTAAACTACACATAAAGTACATATATTAACATACATAATAGCACACGTCACACTCACGCTTCGTTTCGTCGCCTTCGATCCCCACTCATTCATTATTAATTATACGGCTCAAGATTTGCATTGCTCAAGTTCTGTCTCATCCTTCAATATTAAATTAGAATTATTTCGCTTTACCATCAGGGTTCGTTCGCAGAGAAACTCTCCTATCATTATGAAGTAGAGTTTTTGTGTAGCTCACTGAATAAATCTATACTATTTTCGTTATTTTCACTACCTATACTAATATTATAAAGCTGAAGAGCTTTTTTGTTTGAATGCGCTTATTTACAAAATTGTTTCAACCTTTTATATGTGGTGATAATTTAGTGTTATAGGCTGTATATTAATATACTGTGTACAACGGCCGAAGACGAAGCGAACCGCTAGTATATATATATCGCGTTCGTGGCTTAAAAGGGTGACACACAAAGCTGATATTTCTAAGACCCGAACGAAATATTTTGATACTATTTTTGTTAAAGGTATTTCTCTCTTTTTGATTTGAAATGCTCTGAGTTGTGTTTTTCCCGATGGTGACAAATTAATTCATGGAAATTATTTGTTACCTAGGTATTTTATCAGAATTCGGTGGTACAAATCGTTTAGAAGCTCCCATAAAAAAATGATCTTAACTCATTTAAGAATTCGACTTTTCATGAACACACAGTAACTCAACGTGGTTAGTTAGAATTATATTAAATTTTACAAGCGACTGAGCTCCAATTCTTATAATTATCACTCAACAATAATCCTATTACAGCAGGATCACGCGGTTAGTTAATCTCAGTTAAAACTCGAATGCTTCAGTTAATCCCAGTTAAATCCCATTTCAAAAATTAAGTTCCTCCTAAATTGCTTCCTCATTTGATCTACACGGACGATTTGAACTCATGCTCCACAGTGTTAGAGTTCAAATTTGTAACGCAGTCGTTTGCCAGCTAATTTTGAGTTGTCGCGCTGAAACCACGATGTCGTGTCATTGAAATACAAAATGTCAGCAAAACCGTGATGTGGCATACAGCATATCTACGTAGCGTGCTACGAGTTACGGTCGGTGCTACGATGTAGAGCCTGTAGCGTAGCCAGTTCCAAGAGTTGCAACGTCATTAAGCAATTTAAAGCCTGTTTACAAAACTTTGGACTATTTAAAAGCTTTTCATTCGCTACAAGAATACTATTAATTAATATTAAGGAATGAGAAAAGGAAAAGAAACCAAGAGTAAAAAAATAGATAGAAACATCATGGCCACGTCGCTTGGTGACGAAAAAAATCTCATAGAAATTAGTCCATTCGATTACATACACACACACGGTAAAAAAGTCAAATTTAAAACGCTTAAAACTTTTTAGATTCCAATTTGTAAATATGTATGTAAGTAAACTTCTACACACTTTTTTAAACTAAACGACGAGACTACAGCCTGGAGTAGTTAAATTCTTTAGGTAAGTAAGTACATCTCCTTCAAAACTGTCGTATTTCTTGCGAAATTCTCATAGCACATAATCTCCATAACTCATGTAATATTAATTAAGACAATTATTGCCACCCGTAGCCTGTTACGCTAACGATAACGTCACGTGACAACGTGAATTGGCGCCGTTAAATTTAACGCCGTTATCTTCAATTGTGGAACCGATGTGGGCGGCTGAGATATTCGGACAGGAAATCTTGAGAATTATTATTGGAATTTGTGTCGCAAATACTCTTTCTTGTGATTTTTTTAGTATTATTTCTTGAAAGGCTTTTACTACTTTTTATTTGATTCAACGTATTTGTTAAACCACTAAATGTTCTCACTTTTGGGACTCGGCGCTTCTTTCGCAAGGACAGAGCCAAGGGTTATAATCTGCTGGCCTTTTGCGCGATGGTAGATGACGCGGACCTCGAAAGATTCTACCTAGGTACACCGTTTTAAAATTAGTAGCACATGACTTCGAAAAGTCAGTGGTGGGATTCAAACCAGATCGAAATCGTCAGCCGCCATTCACCCCACTATACCAACCATAGATAAAGTAACGAATGTGCATTATTAATGTTAAACAGTAAATTTAAAATATTCGATTACTAGAAAAATTTACAAAATATTTTTTTTAGAATGAATGGCAATTTTCAGATGGAAATAGACTGTCTTAGTAGCAGTCTTTTTTTTTACATTTTTGTTGTTGAAATTTTAAGCTGTTTTCACTTGGAATTATTATTCTGAGGAATCTTCGTTCGTAAATAAGAACATAAAAACATATTCTGACTACGCCATAATTGGGGTAATTTACTACCTACACGGGTAATTACCCCGACTACAGTAACAAATTGTCTAAGACAATCTGGAGACGATCTCTCGTATTTATCTTCCAATTACAGATGGAGATATTTGGATTATGTAAATAGACTAACTTAATTGTAAACTAACTCTGAGAATTGTAAATAGCTAGATGTATTTATTTATTTTGTTAGACGGTTGGAGATTCGCTTGTAATTACTCGTAGTTAAAATCGAGTTTGTCGTTTTCGATTTGACGATTTACACATTCACAGTCAATGTTTTGAATTACTATTTCACAGATATAGGATTATACTAAATTGAATAGAAAGAAAAAAAAATCGGGAGGTGCCAATAGAAGGCAGATCAAAGTAAATCGTTTAAAATGGGTCGTATCGTTTTGGTTGAATAGATAGATATTCTTTACTGTATACACCAGAAAAAAAATTACAGTAGAAGAAAAACAATAAAAATAGTGTCACCGGTGGCGCCGCCTATCATTAAAAGCGAGCTCTCTCAGGCTGTCTTAGGACGGAAATGTCCACCTACGATAATAACCGTTTCACAAGATTATTAAACATTCAATTTAAAATATAATTACGTACATTTCGAAGTCAATGCGGAAACATGTCAGTTGTAAAAATATAAGAATGTAAACAGAAATCTGTAACTTTCCTTCAGCTTTTTCCTTTGTTATTTATGTAAGCAACACAAACGGTGAAGTTCCGACTCCCCTGGAAGTACGTTTGTATGTTTTCAACAGTTTGATTGACGCAAAGCGTTGTAGGTTATCGCTCATTATAATAAACGTGAACACCATCGTAAGAGGGATGTTTTGATCCAGTGTTATAAATATAGTTATTATTTAAAAGTACCTGGGTGACCGAGCTTTGCTCGGTGTAAACTCTGAGTATACTTAGAAACCTACAGATGAAGGACTCCCCAGTAATAGATTTTCTCGAAAAAAAGAAGGAACTTGGAAACAAAGAGGAGCCGTCGGGATTCGAACCTGGATCTACTATTTCATGACCGCACCCACTTTCCGCCTGAGCTATTATTTATTATACTGTCCCGCAACGTTGCGAAATATAACGTCGCATTCTAATGTTAATGTAACAGTTTTTTTATTGTCTAAAAACGCGCTTTTTAATAAACAGTCTAAATAGTTATATAATAGTAGTAATATAATAAAATAGTTAGATCGATTTATCGTCTCCGAAGCCCCCTTCATACAAAATTTCATGAAAATCGTGGGAGCCGTTTCAGAGGTTCAGATTATATACATAGGTAGGTATATAAAAGAATACAAAAATAGCTAATCGATTTTATTTAAAGTTACTTTTGAAATTTTGCTACATTAAGTTTTTGTTGCTTATGCTTAGAATACTTAGATATTGTAATGTAATTCTATTAACATTACCTTTATAATGCGAAAGTTTAGATGTTTAGATTTGATGCACGATCACGTCGCAACGTGTGAATGGATCGCGTTGAAAATTGTAACACGAATTGATCAGTCAAGAAGAACACATAGGCTACTTTTTATCTCAACAAAAAAAACGGAAAATACGCGGGTAAAACTACGGGACACTGCTAGTAATATTATACATGTTGAAAGTTTGAATGTTTGTGTCTCAATCACGTCGGAACGGCTCAACAGATCAGGCTGAAATTGTGAACACTGTTGGAATATAGATTTTACTTACTATACTTTTTATCACGGAAAATTGCAGAAATAGCCGGGAATAATCATAATCATAATAGTAATCATAATCTTCTGAATACGCGGGGACTACTGCTAGTAATCTACTTATATAAACCAAATAATAAGACTGGACTGATTCTTTATCATGTAAGTAACCGTGTATTCATTTAAAATGTGTATTCGTAATAACCACGTCAGTTTTCATACTAAAATGATGGCGTAGATAGTATTTATGATGTCGAGATAATATATTGGGCGGTTACCTTTTCGGGGTTCGCTTTGGTAGACATGCCGCCTTCACATGTCTGCATGAATTTCATTGGAGTAGTCTGGATACTTACCTGAAAATACATTAACATTTTTATGAATAAAACAGTAATAAATAACACATTTAAATTACTATAAATTATATCAAATTAAAAAAAACACTTTTAAATATTATTTGCATCGTCGCTTAACCAATTCTATGGACATCAATACATAAGGTATAGTTTACACTTTATAACTAGTGAAACACGATTATTAGTTTATGATATGACATTCCATTTTTTGACAAAAACTTATATAGATTGAAATGCATAAATTACATTGGATATTTGCCTGTTTAGATGTCTGAAAAAAGACGCCATGCTTTATTTAGTTCTTAAACCTGCAAACTACACACGAGCACTAATATCAGAGGAAATTACGTAAAACTAGTGGGGGTAGTACCCTACATCGCACCATAAATCACCAATCATATGGTGCGATGTAGGCTCCTCCCCACTACTTTTACGTCATTACCTCTGATTTTAGGACTCGATGTGTGGAGCGTTTAACTTGGTTATTAAAGGTTATAAATACGTTCGTTGATTTTTTTTTAATATGCGTCAGAATTAAGCAGAAGCCAAAATGATAATAAAGGATACGTCAAGGTTGCCAGCATCAAAAATCTCCACAGTCCCTGGCAAACTTAAAAATTAAAATTCCCGCCGAGTGCCGAGTAATATCAACCTTAATTAAGCCAAACAGGCCTAATTAAGGGAGACGATTTTTTGGAGATTTCGTTTAGAATATGCAACGAGATCCGATTCGGACGACTAAGTTATAATTTAATGCGAATTTAGAACTTTGCTTTAATTTGGAAACGTTTCATCAAAGATAATTTTGAAATTGTTCCCAAATCCAGTTGATATGCGGTTCAAATTTCACCTGAAAAAATGCCCAACATTGTGATTTTTATCAATGTGCAAGTTTTTATCAACCTTGGCATTATCGATAAAAAAAACAATGAGAAAAGCGGTATGTTCTGAGAAACTCGTCTTTCTAGGGAATATGTCATCCTACGTTTCCCTAGAGATGTGGGTTATGCCATTAACTGTTTCTTTGTAAGAAAAGATTGAGTACCAGCAGTGACAATATAATAAACTGTTTATGCTTATATGCTTGCTGTTTATGCTTGTATTATAGATGTACGGCAAACAAGTTTTTTTAACAATCGCTTATTCAATTCAATGAATCTGTGTCAGCGATTATCAATACTACTCAACTGAATAAGCATTGCATTTTTCACAAAATATCGGACAGTGCACATTTCAACCCGCCATGTTTTCAGCAAACTTTCCAGCGATTGCACTTGTAACCAAACCGTTACTAACAAATGCATTCCGGTTCCAAATTCGAACTATACATTTTAATTCGGATTTCCGAAGAAACATTTGAATTTCGAGCTATTCTAAAATTCGAACGTGTCATTCGTTTCTAGTTCAGAGGGAGTTGAGAGTGTATAACGAGAGTTCCGTATGATTGCTTTTGTTCGACGGCAACAGATGGCAGTAACGGCGGTTGATCGCATTTGTTCCAAACTAATCGTTGAGAGAAACTGTTTTTGAATATAATTGGGCGACGTGACAATGACTTACATTGTATTGCAGGTGTCTCTAACACTAATGCTAGTCACTAATTAGATATGTCATTGCTAACTTTACGATATAACCGTTGGCTACTAATTATTATCATTTAATAACTATTCAAGTGTGCACTTTGTAAGTTTTTGTAATACTCAGTAAATTCATAGATAGATTAGTATCTTAACGATTCCTTCTTAAGTTTTGACACTAATAACTTGTTCTTCTAGACCGCCTGCTTTTTACCGACCGCCTACCTCAATATTTAATTTCGTTCATTTAATCTGCTCCGTAGCAGTCATTTTAAGTATGTATGTACTTATCACACATAATCAGTTAAATTATCTAGAACTGATTCGTAGGACTGGTTTTTAACTATCAAATCATCTAAACCTTGTCTACAGCTATACAGCTACATCGATATATCCCATAACACTCCCTAGTCAATACGATACTACATTTTACATTTGAAACAATTTTCATCACAGCACAAAGTGTGACTTAGGAGTTACTAGATAATGCTAAAACTGTTGTGTAACACCCTTTAAAAGCACTGGTGTGATGCCCACATATTCATTGTACTAGTAGACTTTAATCGTCAACAGTTATTAATCGTCAGGGTAACGTATAAACTAAAGCTAGCTCACGACAAAAGCCGTTAAAACTTTGATAAATAGTTGGCGCAGTGCGGGGTGACAAAGGTGCTCCAAAATTCGAAACGTATATCAACAATCCGATCAGCTGACGCGTTTTTGGCAAATAAAAAATGTTGGCTCAAATTCGTCAGCGAAAAAATATTGCTAGTTTGAAAATAAAACAGTTGATAGTATACCATCAAAGGTGGCAATGCGAGGTTCCGTCCGAAAATGTGCGTATGAATTTTTAAACATCTTTGCAGACTGAATTATCGTTGCACTTCCTGTCATGTTTGAAATATTAATAGCAATTACGTATACCGCATCTCATTTTGAGTTTCACCTTCATTAGGAATTTGAAGAAGATTTTGCCAAACACAAAATTAGGTATTGAAATTAAAAATAAAACATAATTTTTTGTTTAATAAAACAACATATCAATTTCGCTTATAAACCACCAACATGGTACAGTGGGAGTTTAACAATGTTTGTGTATTATTGTGAGCTTTTAAGAATATACGTAAATTACCTATCTAAAATGACTAACTCTGTTAAAAATCGTATGAAAACTTATAAAAATCAAGTTTCACGAGTTCCGTTTCTCGACAAGGACCACGGAACCCTAGAAAAAAAAACTCGAATGAAGCTCACTCAAGTTGCCAGCTGTTTCCGCTACACAGCTGATCGAACGGATATTGGCTGTTAGGCTTCCGCCTCACTCGCACCTGATTTATAATTCATACTGCCATCTCTTTCGCACTATATTCTGTATCTACGCCACGTCTCTTAATTTTTCACCCCGAGCCTCGTTAATGACGCTGAGAGACATACAAACTTAAACATATTCTGTGGCGTTAATCAATTTCTATTTTTAAAATATTTGTGCGTAATAGGATTTTGCCTTTGACACTGGCTGTTTATGATTTTTTTTTAAAAGAACAATTTTAGTCTATGGTTTGCAAATAGATACAAAATATGTAGTTTAACTCTAGATTTACTGTATGTTTTATCTGACTAGTTCGAGACTCCTTTGTTAGTTACATTGCTTATTGATCTGTACGTTGTCGGTTTTATTCCCATCCACGGCTAGCATTTGTGTGATTAATGCGAATGTTTGTTTTGCGTCTCCATGTTTTAATATCCCAAAGTATGTGTATATCTAAAACATATATGTATTACTAGCTGTAGTTAACGGTTTTAGCCGTGTTGTTCTTGTTCTCTTAATTTAATTGCAATAAAAAGTATCCTCGTGCTACTCGAGACTAAAATCTAACTATGTTCCAAATTTCAACCAGTTCTGCGTTCAGCCGCTCCGACGTGATTGATCATCAAACATTATCATCAGTTGTCTGGCAGACATGGTGTTATGTGAAAAATATCGAAAGTTTTTTTTCAATTTTATTGTGCTTCTCACGCAAGTCTTTGATACAAGAACGTAAAAGTACATATTAACAAAAGTAATATTGTGTGCACGAATCACGAACACAGTGTTATTGAACTTCCAATATTAGTACAAAGAAATTAATAAAGAAATTATTCAGGACGAGTTAACAGGCAAGTAAACCTAAAAAGGAAATTAATACAGAATGTTTGAATAATTTTCGCCTACTTGCGTGATGGAGAACTCGAAACAAAGTAATGTAAATTCTGGCCAAATAAAAAACCGCACCGAGCCTCGTGTCAGAAAAAAAATATCACGCGACGCGATACCGGTGTTCGAATATTTGAAATTAAAAAAGTTTACGTGCACTGACAACGGAGGTTATGTTCAATTTGAACTTAATATTTTAATTTAATCCATATTTTTACAGGAATATACAATTCAAAATTGCCTATAAAATTCTGAAAAAATGTGTATGAACTTAGAATTAGTAAATATATCTTGGGCAATCTCATGATTAATAGTCTGCGTATTCTTTGAGACAACGTTTTTGTTATTAGTACAATGTACGTATACATAAGGATACGATAATGATAGTACCTACTAGCTTACTGTACTAAACAAGACTTTAGTGGATAAGATATATTTTGTAATTAACAAACTGTACTGCCTTTTCAAAGCTTAATCTAAAATAAAATTTTGTATGATAATACTGACGTAATGTTATTATTATTTAATGCTAAATAACTCTGCCATAATAAAACTTAATGTCTCGAAATGGTTGCATGTGAACGAACCATTTCAGTGTTTGTAATTTAGACCTAATTTAGTTTCAGTTTTGATGTGAAAATTGCATTACAATTTTGCTTCGAAAGTTCGTTGACATTTGTCGCGGCTATATATCGACTGTAACTGTCAATCAGAATGACAATTACTTCGTCTCTCTCTTACGTATGCAATATGAATATTAGCAAGATAAAACCTGTTATATAGAGTGAATCAATTTCGGATAAGCACGTTCCATCGTAGACCTCATGATCGAACAGTAAAAGGCAGTCAAGAGCAGACCTACTATGGATATAAAATGATTACAAATTTTCTTAATTTTTTCTTTTTGGTTAAGCTAGAAGCATATGAGCTATACATATAGGCTACTTTTAATTACGGGAAAATCAATGGTATGGGCACTGCGCTTTATTATAAACTGACGATATTTACATTTTTTACGGTAATATACAGGGTTATTGGTTATCAGCCTGCATCCTTTTAAGATGTTAAGTACATGAAATACTTAAAAACTTTAGTTCTACAGTTTTTAAAAATTCGTATATTTTTTCTTATACAAAAAAGTGTATTTGTCCCATCTAAAAGCATCTTACTCTCGGTAACAATTCGTACCAAGAGCGCGCGCGCTCTTTAAATGATATGCCGAAACCAGTGGCGGATTACCCATACAGCAAGTGTAGCAAATGCTACGGGCCCCGCGTCCTGGGGGGCCCGCTCCAACGCCTGTCTGACTCTAAACATAGTAGGAGCGAAAATATCTTGCAAGATTTAACCGCGAAGCACTTCGTTTATGCTACACAGGTTTAAACATAAGGACTAACTAACTAACAGGCCGGGCGTCTGTGACAGGACAAATAAAAGACTTATAGGGTCAAGTTTTTTTGTCCAGTTTTGTCCCTACCCTAAACCTAAGCAAACCAAAGGCCCCTTGACAGAAATTGCTACAGGCCCCGCGCTGGCTTAATCCGGCACTGGCCGAAACGAATATACACTAAACAGCCGCTAAACAGTGCTAGAGAGGACAACAAACACTTTTTTTTTGGGATCTGTATTGAGTTTTAACAAAAGTTGTAGATGAAAAGTTCTTTGTTTAAATACGAGTATACTGAACATGCCTTAAACGGATGCAGGCTGATTGCCAGTAACCCTGTATATTCTACTTTCACAACTAACCTGCTCCATTTTACAAAGTTAACAGTAAATAGTGAAGATCGAAAAGCAAGAAAGTAAACAATCGGAGGGAATCAAAACAAAGCGACTTACAAAAAGCTTTCACGTCATAAATCAACTTCCATTGTTTACCAACAAACATCAATTCATTAGTCGGACGAAACCGAGCATTTTGTCCATTAAATATTAAAACTTCAACTTTGCAGCTTGTAACCGCTGTCAAAACTTAACACTTAAACCACGAGTTTAAAACAAACGAAAATATACTCTCTGTTTATGAACTAAAGGTCTAACTTTGATGCGATGCGGAAGAGATAGGATTAGTCCAGCTTTAGAGAGTTCTGTATCGGTAATTAAAATGGAATTCAGTATTGGACCTTTGCTTTTAATTGGGGCATTGTTATTGTTCAATCCAGTTCCGATACATATATGGGCTAATGTTCCGTACATACGGTTAGGGAAAACACCTAACCTCCGCTGTAGTGATCGCAATTTACTCAAACTCTTTTCAAACTCAAGTTTAGGACAGCAAGAAACTCAATCATTGCGTACATTTCGTTGAGTCTAGAGTAGATTCTTATTGGATAATTGGCGCGTGATAATTAGTAATTATTATTACAGAAAAGGAAACTACGCGGGTAAAACCGCGGGTTGCTGATAGTATTATAAAAAAGTGATGGAACTTATATACTATAATAGCGACGGAACACAAAGAAACTGCGAAAACCACGTAATATGACTCTACAACAAAATGTTCCTTACAAAAACATCAAACGAAATAAACAACGTAAACAATTCCAGATAAAACTTGCCCATCTGGCCAAAAGGAATTATTTAGTTTAGATAAAACAGAAAAGTCGAAGCCACAGACGCCAAAATGGCTGAACAAATAACTGTAAAAACCCCTACGAACAAGTAACCACAGAATTGTAAGAGCGCGTCTCATAACAGACAAAGACAGTCACTGCGGTGTAATTACTATTAAGATATGAATATCACATAAGAAAAAATATGAAAAAAATCATTTCTTACGTTTATTTCACTTTCAGTGCCCATCATTTGTCGATATTTAACGTGTACTCTGTTATAAAATATTTATTGTGGTTCTAATTAAGCTTTTTGTACCGTTTTCTGATGTATATTTTCCTGTGACAGTTTAGATATTGTAAATCATTTACAAGAACTAACCAGACACACAACCTTTACCTACAGCGAAATAGGTTCTCGAGGTGAGAATATGTTTGCATTTTTATTCATATTAGATTTTCGTAGATCAGATTTTCACTTTGTTTTTCTGGGAATGCTTGTTCTGTAGAAGCTTTGTTCGTAAGGAAAAAAACAAAAGAATTACTCATATCGAATGGGAAACAATCGGCTTTCTTTATAAAGGTTACCACACACGATATCTGAGGAAATAAATGTAAGTATATTTCAGGGATTTGAGTAAGATTTTATAAATGGAGACAAAAACCCAGAGATATTGTTTTGATCTAAGTGAAAAGTGGAGAGTCTAACTTCATCTGTCTGTACGTCACTTGTTTCTGTCTCAGAACTCTATAGCCTTGCCACATCCTTCGAAATTTTCATTTAGTATTACTTGTTTTTTTTTTTTTATTTGAAAAAATTTCAGATTGTAACCAAATGCATCTATTCTGAGTTTTATGTTTAATATTCGGTTCGTTTGTTTTTCGGAGTAAAATAATTATATCGATATATGATTTGAGTTTACTATGACAAGCTGTGATTAACCGTCATATTCCAAATATTTACAAGGCTGGTTTGGACCTGGTTTTTGAGATAAGTCACGAAATGAAATAGGTAATAAAATGTTCGGCGTTTGTAACATCAAATGAACTATAAAAAAGCTAGATTGAGGAAGTCAAATTTAAAAACTAGTTAATTTAATTATATTGTGTCGCCTACAGTGTAGATCTGTAGATATATTGCCTACGCCGTAGCGGTGTTCTGTGGTACAGGAAAGCCTGTAGCAAGAAGGAAAAACCAATGGTATTTGAGACCCATGTCTTATATTGCTACTCAACTTACCACTCCAAATACTAGTTGAAGTGGTATGATTAAATATAGCTGTCTCTTTTAGGTTCGTACATTTTAGCGAAGTAGCTATATTTACACAACTATGGTCTGAAACGCTTTCTGCAGTGGCAATTGTTAGAAAGATATTCGATGAATGAAAATGCACACTTATCAAACAGAAATTTTTAAACATACGATATTCAAAATTAAGTATTTAGACACCATCTATCAGCAACTTCATTAAAAGCCTTACTGTACATTGAAATTATGGAAATTGAACACTTGCAACTTTGCATTTACATGCCGATCCAGCCCAATATATTATAATTCAAGCAATCTCCGAAAACCTAATCTTCTTTAGATTTTGAGCTTTTATATTTTATCTTTGGTGAGACGAATTCCTTTGGCCAAAGTTTTATAGCCCCGAAAACCAATAAAATTGTATAAAGAATGAACCGGGCCAAAGCAGAATGGCACTTACACGATTGGCTTCTGATGGAACTAAGTTTGGAGGGTACAACAATGTGTGTGCGGTCAATATATAAAGTTACAGAGCTTTTTTGATCAATGGTAGTTTTACGCTTCACTGCTTGATGTTAAGCGACATTGCAGGTTACGATGGAGCGACCTAGAAGAAACAGATTCATTTACAACTTGAAGACACAAATATTGCAAATGTCACCGTAGAATTTTGAATATTTCTTCCTATTTTCTAATGTATTTTAATTCTTTAATCTTATTTTACATTAGATTATAAACTAACATAGTGTAGGATTAAAATCAAGCGCGTTATATTGTAAGCTGACTATGTTTGCTATTTGACATTTATGTCGGAAAATACAGGAATTTCTTATAGAACTGCGTGCGCATTTTACGAGACAAAAATTAGCCTATATGGTATCCAGACTATACACTGAATTTCAATTTTCGGCCTGATTCGTTCAGTTCTGATTATATATTTACATATCCTACTAATATTGGAACATGAAGAGCCCAAATCATTACCTTACCTTTACCATTACCTGCACATTGCACTCGTTACCCAGAGATTTAAGATGTTATTTCTCTAAGCCCTGTAATTTCTCTGGAAAAATTGCCCTTCAAACCGGAACACAGTAACATTTGCACATTACTGCTTGGCGGTAGAATAACTGGCAAAGGTGTGATACTTCCCCAGGCGGACTCTGGCAAGAGTCCCACCACTACCAAAATTGTGGAAACAAGAACTATGTAAGTAACACCGCGGAATACTGCTAGTTCAAAATATTAGTGTGATTGCTATCAGTCATTACTGTCCTACTGTAGGATAAAGAACTCTCTTTTCATTGATTTAACATTTACTTTCGTTTAATTCAAAAATGAGTTCATCTGTCTATACGCGTATACCACTAACTGCACTGACGTATAAAGAACAGTCATCATTTATTTTTCAACCATTCCTGTAAACCTTCGCACCCTTCTATTGTTTCCTACGATACGCCATACACCACTGTAGCCACGCAACCCCCAGATTAAGTATCAGTTACCAGGCAACCCCATGCTACCCCCTACCGTATTTCTATTTAATTGACAGCCAAGCTCTAAGTGCTCTTGAAGATATTGTTATAGGGCGTAAGGTTTATGGTACTACTGTTTATGGTTTGTGTTAGGTTTAGTAAGTATATGCAAAGGTTTTTTTGAAATATAGAAGACGGGACGAGCCGCACATGCTCCCGATGGGAGCTCAAATACTATTAGCTTAGATATAAGATCATCATCTTTATGCCATGTAAGTAAAGTCTTACCGCTACAAAACTACACTACAAAAAACGATATTTCTATGTGAATCTCGTAGATACTATTGTTATTATATGAAGGAAATGAAATGAAATAAAATAGTTCATATTCCAGAGTTTACATGCAATCTTAAATTTTTCAATAATTCATTAATATAATTTTTTGATGATTGTGATGTCAAACTCTCGAGAGAAATTTAGGTAATAAATACAGTGGTATAAATGAATCCTAGTGTTACTGATTAGACTAGTATTGCCTCGTCTTGACTGGATTGCCCATGAAATGTTTCTACTGAAACACCGACAAATAGAAAAACGTTACACAAAGCTATGTACTCGTACTTAGTTATCACGCGAACGGTCTCATTCTGTGGCCGGCCAACACAACGGGCGCTTTTATTGGGAGACTAGTATGGCAAGTTCAAAAGCACAGTCCACACACAGCCAAGCATAAAGCATACATACGTAATAACAAGTTTCGGTTACATGTTTTACGCGCTAGGTGTTCAGACATTGGGCTCGCGAGCGCATCTATTACCTAAAACCTTTCAGAACGCTTGGCCGCGACACGTGTCCAAAATGCTTGTCATTTTTGGAAACCGATAGTTACTTGTATATATACGTTTGTTGCTGTTTCAGAAATCACACGGCACAGGCGCGGTTCTTTCTATTGTTGTAGAATATGATGTGTGATTACTACTCGTTCGAGGGAGAGTAATTAGCCAATAGCGATTTTTTAATGAGACTAGGGTCTACCCACTGAACAAATGAACATTCTGTATTTGTTCACTCCATTAAAGGACACATACAATTGACAGAGATACTTATGGTTTTTGGTATTGTTATTGTTCATTTTGTCTCTTTTATGCAGTGCGAAATTAAGCCAATGGCATAAGCAATTTTCTTCTGCAGTAGAAAAGGAGCCCCCAACTAACGCTGAAAATCTTTGTTTACGTGAACTAATTCATGTTAGTTGTAAAGACATAACGAATCCAACTTTTAGAATTAACTAAACTGATGCTACGCCTAGAGAGCTACAACAGTCGAAATGATACGACACCCCAAAGAACAGTATGGTTTGAACATTGGCAAGTCCAAAAAGCTAAATATCTCGTGTGGCTTAGTTTGTAAATGTGTAATATTTCTTTAAACTGCTGTCATGAACTTTGAACTAATTGAGATTGTAACAGATATTCTAGGTGATGGTTGATTTAATGAAACATATCTAATTAGAAAGTAACTTAGTGCGATTTCACTGTATAAATTGTATAATCTAATGGCGTTCTAAACTTTGAACCGATCTGTTGAGGCGTCCCGTACCAAGGCTGGAATGTTTGTTGCTCAATCACATGATTACGTAGAATTTGAAACTATAATATTCATTAGGTACATTTGTTACAAATAAGCTATTATTTTACTAGTAGTGAGTGCCATGTTAATTTCACATAATAATAAAAAATTGGCAGTCATAACAACTGGCGATAGAAGAGAAAACTAACCCAGAATTTGATAGCTTACTTTGGAAACTACGCGGGTGAAACCGGAAGACGTGGCGACGAGCATGGCCATGGTCCCGAGTTTACCTTAAGACTTCTTATCATTCCCGAGCGTGACGCTAGAATTCAATTCACATCCCACGTCTGTTTGTGCGCGCGTCAAAAGAAGTGTTCACTCCAAAAAGCCACATGCGCGCGAATGAACGTCTTCGTAACACTTGAAAGCAGGTTATCGTCGCCGAAGCCGAAATCGGCCAGGAAGTCTATATAATCCTACGTCACAGAAATCACAAACTTATGCTAAAAACACAGACACAAAGGTTCACATTTTACTTTCTAACCTCAACACTGGAGTTTTACCCAAATCGTTGGCTCGTATAGAAAAATACATGTAAACAAGTTTATAAACTTTATAAACTAACCCCAAACTTCGTGTGAACTTCCCTTAGCGCAGAACTACAGTTAAACTGTGAATCGTTAGCAGAATCGCGTTTTTGCGCGAACTACGTAACTCCAGTTATTCTGTGAAAAGCAGTTAGCCGTTAAAACTTTCCAGGGATTCGTCGGTATAACCTTAGCGTTGTTTTTCCAGGTTTTGTTACTGATAGGTGTGATTGGTTTCATGATTCGGTCGAATTTCAAATGAAACTTCATTTCACGGACAAATCATACTTGAAACTATTGTTGGTGCAGATAATTCATTTGTTTAAACAGAAATGTATGGGGCTGTTTAAAAAAAACGAGAGCAAATGACTAACACTCCGGTATCTACCTGTCTGTCCGATATTTTAAGGAATTATATCTGTTGAACCGTAAAAAAGTGAATGTCACTGGAAGATACGCATAGAAACAATGAAACCATTTGTAACCAAATCGCACTCACTGGGGATATGTTACTAAGGATAGGATAAGGACATTTATGATCAAATTCAGGTTTAAAAATTCCGCTTTAAAATTGTATAATGTAGGAATCATCTCATCAAAGTTGTCAAAATTCAAAAATTAAGTTTTCATTTGTGAATTCCGACAACTTTGTCTTTTATTAAAATAAAACTAATCCAATTTTTCGGAGATATTTAGAAGATACTGACACAGACTCAGGAATTGTCGTATATTTCCAGTTGTCGTGTTTGGTGTCGCAGTGTTCCTTAGTTTGAAATTCAGATATATAGTTCCATTAGTAGTTGAACCAACCATCTTTCCCCGTATCCAAGTAATAAGCCTCGGTGTCCCAATGGGGACGATTAGCTGCATTGCGGCGATATTACTCTTAGTCACGCAAACTTTACTACTTCTTATACCTCTAGTGACAAAATGTTTTGGTGAAGTTTATCAATTTTTCATAATTTATTAATCAACTTCGAAACAAAACAGGTCTCAATATGGAATTTTAAAATAAAATAAAGTACCTATGTAGTTTTAAAAACAATGCAAACAAGAACAAAATTAAAAAATTTTGATTAACCCCCGACTACCTTAGATTTGTTATCTGTACAACATTCTACTAGTCAAGCCCTTTCATTTGATACCCATATTAAGGGAATTGTGAAAAAGGAAATGTAATTCGCCATTTTGTGGTAGCGGCCATCTTGGATTTGAAATTTGTCATAGTGCAAAGTATTCTACTAATCCAAGCCCTTTCATTTGATACCCATATTGAGGTAGTAGTGAAAAATATTATATAATTCGCCATTTTGTGGTGGCGGCCATCTTGAATTTGAAATGTGTTATAGCGTTTAGTACTCTGCTAGTCAAGCCCTTTCATTTGATACCCATATTGAGGTAGGTTGTGAAGAAATATTTTGTCCGCCATTTTGTGGAGGCGGCCATTTTGAATCGATATTAACCAAACATAGCTAAGAACACCCGCACGGATATTAACTTTCAAATAAAAAAAACCGCATCGAAATCGGCCCATCCGTTTGAGCTCTACGGTGCCACAGACAGACACACACACAGACAGACAGACAGACAGACAGACAGACAGACCGACAGACAGACAGACAGACAGACATCGACGTCAAACTTATAACACCCCTTTTTTTTGTCGGGGGTTAAAAACACTGAGTACATAAATAAGTGTCCAAATGAAATCTGCGTTCGTGTGACAAGAAACAAGCGTTTTTTTTTACTTTGACGTTTGCTATTTTTCCTTCTATCGAATGCCTAATCTATGAATGAAATGTGGATACAAAGGGCGAAATTGTACGAATTCTGGGAATATCTACCATTTTTACGTGTATGGTTGAAAACCAGAGTGCCTTTTCCTTAAAGTCACCTAAAAAAAAGATGCGGATTTGGATAGATTTACTCTGTATTCCAGTTAAATAATAAAGAAATAAACATATAAAGAATCGCGTTAATCGGATCATTAATTTCGGAGCAATCGATGTACATACATAAAAAATATACCGACCGAGTAAACCTCGTCCTGTTGAACTCGGTTAAAACATACTGCAAAACCTTAAAATAAACTAGCAAAGGGCGCCTTTTTTCTAACAGAGATTTCTTACAGGCAATTCCAAAAATTAGTATAGTATAGTACAGTAGAAAACGGGGAGTACAACTAGGTGTACCTATCTACCTTTTATATACACTATAGACACTTATACTTCTGTATAAACAATAGTGATAAGGATTGTAACAGAAAATGTCTCAAATAGTGGCCACGACTGAATGTCTCATATACTTTGTGCCGTAATAACACGTTCATATAAATTCCTCGAGAACTTCAAATATCCTCGGTATCCGCACCTAAGTTATATTACATCGTATTCTTATTCAAATCTCGCATTTCGTTAAGCGAAACACACCGTGCACTCGTAAAATGCACATAAACCGTATTTTTATGAAAGTTTGCTGAAATAGTGAGATTTCTATCGCTTGCTGAATAAAAATAACGGCGTACAAGTTTACAGGGCGTAACGCTTTTATATGCATGTTCCAAACTTTGGGATAAATAATTTTACTCTAAACTAATAAAAAAATAACTGAAAATATCATAAAACGAAAAGATTTCTTCACGCAATTCTTCAAGAAGATACTTTCACGCAAAAACTATACAGGATCGATTGTAGAAATCTTGCACCATTAGTTGATTTGGACTCAAGATGTTCCAATAGCTGCGCATCACTGTGCTGTTATGAGCGGGCATGTTGCTTACCATCAGGCACACGTCTTGCTCGTCTTGTCACTATACTATATAAAAGATAGCTACATCTTTATTGATTGTTGTATTAAATTAAATAATAATAGGGGTCCCTTCAGAAAATGTAACAATGGCACACGGGGTCAGTTGAACGGGATCGGGACCTATGCGAGTGAAACCACGGGGGACTGCTAGTTATATTAAAAAGGGTATTTTTGGCACTTGAGCTTAGGTAGTTTCTACTGCCTGCCAAACTTTGAGATAGCCCAGAAGGCGCAGGGTTCTACTAACCTAAACTTACCATACTAACGCTTATACGTAGAGCATACCTGAAAGCATACATGAATAGAGGATACATAGCATATATAAAAGTTCGATTCATCGATCCGACATGGGAATTGGGGTCTATCGCCTAACGAAAATGGTTATGGTTTTGCTATTGCTGTTCTTAATTTTGAAAACAAACATAAGCAAAGTCATAAACTATTTTAGTTGGTTGTAGAGGCGTTGCGCTCTGTTACACAGTGAAGTGAGTAGAAATAATCTAATCGTAGTAATGTAACAAAAATAGGTACCCCTTCTGTTGCTTAGTTTGGGATTCAAGTTTCTCACACAAGTAGCGTCAAGACCTTATATAAAATACTATAATTTTACCCAATTACAGAAAAAGGTTCTCAATTTGACTGTTTCTTTTTTGATATTTATTGTTACTTCAGAGAATTTCCTGTCAAAAAAAATGATTGAAATAATTATTTTATGTTATCCTTGTCGGCCTATAAAATTCCATATCACTGCCTACCACTGCGCTCATACCCGATATTTGTTATATACGTATAGGATGATGTACATATATATCTAGCAATTTCCTTCAAAATCACAATACATTAATGCTTATACAACATAGGTTTGGAGGTAAAAAAGCTGACAAAAGTGTGCTATTACCCCAGGTAGACTCAGAAAATAGTACTACTACTACACATAATGCTAGTGGTAGGACTCTTTGTGGTATAAGGTTCAAACTTCGTAGTTACTTAATGGTTTCGTGCTACACTGATGAACGTAGTATAATTCCTGCGATAAGGTAATAAACGCCGCAGTCAGACATCATATAGACAGCTTTAAAAACTGGCATTACCCGCTGTAAAACCAAAACCCATGTACGAAGCACATTAACTGATTGAATTGCACCGAGACTTGTCATCGGGTAGTTACACACTGTTTCAGCTACACAGAACACATGAGACTGGGAAGTTATGGAAACAGAATGTACTCGTAATAACAAAAGTTTTAATTTTGCACTCGACCGTCATCTCGCTAGATGTTAAGCGACGATGCGGTCTATGATGTGAAACCTGTAAGAAATCGATTCGTACTCGATTCATGATTTACCTAGACGAAACCGATTCACTTTCGATTCCTATAACCTAGAAGAAACCAATTCATTCTCGACTTGGCAACACTCTAGTTATATCCATCAGACAGCGAATTCTACAGTTTAGATGTTCTTATTTGGAAAGTGGTTTTAAATTTCTTCGTTTGTTCGAGTCTTTGGAACGTGAACGATGAATCGATATGGTTTTATCGAGTTACAAGTAATAACTACTAAAAGGGAAGGTAGTACGAGATCATGCAGATCACTACTAAGAGCGATATGTTCCAAGCACCCAGCGTAAGGGTTAACCGCAAGCATACATTTTATGCAAAGGCAGGAAATGCAGTGTGGGACGTTTGGATCACATAGTATTCTGATAAAAATAGGCACGTATGTTATAGTAGTAACTATTACAAATGCGAGGAGGACTTAAACTGCCATTATGCAAATGTTACCAGGAAAAAACCTGGCACGGCACGGGTTTGGATTCAACATGGCCCCGAAGGGATTTCGCTGTCACGAATTTTCCGCTAATTCCACGCCAGTGATGCTTGATTAAAGGGACAGAATAAATTGAGTGTTTGTTGTTTTTTCCAACCCCTGATCCTGTTTTTGAACGCGGATCATCAAAACAAGAGCGCCTAATTTAGACGAAAACCGGGCGAAACATATTTTTTCACGGCAAAAAGATAATGAAACACGTCATTAAAACCGTTCCACAAAAATAATAAAACAAGTATTTCCGACCAAAAATGTCAAGAGTTCGTGTTAATTGAGCAGTTAGTTCGGGAGATTTTTCCATGAAAATGTGCCCGAAAAATTCAAGCTCAAACAATCACGTAAAGCAAACAAAAGCGGCGCATTCGTGAAATCTATTACCTCTACAATCGAACGCCAGGTCTAAAAGAGGCTCAATCCATCATTCTCGTTCATCCATCAAAAAACATTCAACAAGTAAAAACAAAATGTTATCGGGCCCAACCCTAAAAGCAGAGACTGTCGCACAATAGGGCAACACCCTGACGCACACCTCTGAAAAGGTGTGCGTGCATGAGTGTGCGTAACAAATGAATATGCGATAGGGTTACCAAATGTATAATATTTCAGCAATTAGTATGATTGTAATTGCTTAAACGAAATGTTTGAAGTATTATAAATATATGTAGACAGTCTTTATGTAACGATATCTAACTGTCAAAGCAACTGCCGACAAGCCGAATTAGGTCGCATTGTTTCTTTCGTCCTAATTCGATTTAGTCTCTAAAGAATCAACAAGTTTTACGAGTTAAATTAGGTTTATTTTGTGTATGTGAGCGTGTAGCAGAAAAGCTACAATTGTTTACTATACCAGGATAGATAGGACTCACAAATTACATCGATGTTTATTTACATCAATTATTATTATTATTATTTAATCTAATTTAATTTAGGGACATTGAGCCTTATTTGACTATGTCAGTCCCATAGTTACACAGAAATTACATTACAGTAACGAGTAATTATACAACATTAAATAATAAAAACCCTATCTTGGAACAGCCTACGGGCTGTAACATATCATGCATTATGGAATATATTGATAAATTTTGTAATAAGATCGCCATTGTTTACAGCTCTCACAAAAAAGTCAGATTGTTATTATCGTTATAGTAATGTCGACTGTTGTATATTTCGATTTGTGACATTTATTTTTACTAGCAAATGATCTAAACATGTATGTTAGTTACCACTTTATATTAGGATTAGTCATAATATTCTACTCAGTCAGATCAACGACTTAAAATTCAACTTATGATACATTTTACCCCCACATGATAACAAAAGCAACAGCCCTAGCGTGTGCACACCGCGAGGCGCGTGTGTGCGTGCTAGGGCTGCCTGGCAGATGTGCGTCGGCCGCAGCTGTCGCTTCCCCAAGCTTTATTGCACGGCACGCGCTTTGCTTTCACGTAATTATGCATTATTATTATACTTTTTAACTTTATTACTAACCGATTGTTATTTTGTTTCCGATGCAGTTGCTACGCGCCGTAAACTGCATAGCACAGGAGAATTACATGCACCATGGTGTTCTTTATACTTTTTAAGCTTCGTTACTACACTCCGTATCGAACGGTGCAACTTTGACTTTGACTTTCACACAAATCAATTTTCATCATCATTTGTAAACTTTTATTTATTTTTTTAAGTAGGTGTGTAGAATTGTAGAGATACAAATAAAATACAAATGGGATTCGAATAATATTTCCCGGTTTGAAATATGTATTTCAATTTGGAACGTTCGTGCTTTTACTCGTGAAGATATGGCTAATCTATAATTTTTAGTATAAAGCTTTCTAATAAATGTAACAGTAATAACAGTACGGGTAATTTGATCGATTCCATCACACTGTTCAGTATTCACCCATTCGTGCATAATCCCCTCCCAACTTATCACGAAGTGCCGGCGATACAGCGTTGTAGAAACCAAAGCGTACTCCCAACACACATAAATTTTCTTAATGTTCACGTTTTATCATTCGCATCCCCTCCCTCGTATAGTTCTATCCCTTTCTAAAATTAACGTCCGCAAGTCCCTAAGTCTATTCTCGCAAACAAGCTGTGAAAAATTACCTCCATATACACATGGTAAAACGACAGTAAGGATATCTCAGTATTCTTCACATACTTCGATTTTTGTGGCAAAACGTTTTTTTTTTATGAAATGAAATATATTTTGAAATCTATTTGTTGCGCATATGGGTTTACAAGATATGGTTAGCGGTTTTAAAGTACGCCAATATAAATAAAAGTGTGATATCCACTAAACTGTTTTAACCCATCGGTATTATGATTTTATTGTTTTGAAAGGTTTGTTCGACAATAAAAATAATTGCCGAACGATACGACTCAAAACTCGTCGAACTCGATTTTAACTTTGAAAACTGCAAGTCTTTCAGTTAATAAGATTTGCAACTAAATTTGATACAGATAAAGATTGTTGTTTGAAATAACATAGATCAGTAACTGTATGTCGCGGGAAAGAAGCAGGAATGGAAACTTTTCGTGTGAAACCGTAGAGCGCTACTAGTTTCCCTAAAAAATTGCTAACATTTACGAACATTCCGGAATTTGGCTTGTGGCACACCCCGGACACTCCACTAAAATTCCATACAAACGCCGCTGTGGAGCTACCTACTCTTCACACAACTACGCAGATGTCGTTCGTACACACGCGTGAATGTGTGCGTTAGAGCTAGGGCTACTGAATTGTTTTATTGAATAGTAGGGCCCCTTGAGTTCACCTGGTGATGTAGTCTATAAACTTGCTATATTGTTGAGTTACATAAATAGAATGGAGCCAAATTATACTATTCTAATTAAAAAGGGTGTTTGTACAGATATCTAAATTGTTTCAGAAATCTGTGGGTGTTTGTATTGCCGCGTAAAATGAAACGAAACCGATGATAGATTAGATCCCTACCTAGATGTACCTAGATATCTATTTCTGTTAGTAGGTACACATTCGCATTTTATTTTACACTTACCCATGAAGGAAACTTTATCCTGTCACTATAATTATTCCTCCAGGCATTATCAAACCGTACTTGGGCACGTAAGTTACTGGCTGTGTAAGTTACGAATTTTGGGTTAAAAATGACTTCGTTATTATAAATAAATAAATATTGGTAGACAATTCACACACAACACCATCAGACCCCAAACTAAGCAAAGCTTGTAATATTATAAGGCAACGTTATTGAAAATTTTCTAATCTTACGTTATTTTATCATTAGGAAATTAAATAAAGCTTTTAATCTTGCCACGTTTAGTTGAAGGGCAGCCGTAAACAGCACAACAACCCACCATGATGATATTTCGTTAGGAATTAGATGTTCGATACTAGCCCTTCGTTGAGTGCTCCTAGCGTATCCGTGGTATAGTCGTGAGGTAGGTCGTGGGTTCGGTTCCCAGGACAAACATTTGTGTAATTGTTTCCATATTACAAGCTTCTTTTAATTTCGTACTAGATAGTTTGTGGAAAAGTGTCAACTAATACATTTATTCATACTTTTCTAACAGCAGTCAAGTGTCCTTACTGTGTCTCGTATATACGACGTCACATACTTTTACAAGTTTTATGTGTAGCACAGTGGTATAACATAATATTAGTGTAAGTGCGTAAACATGTACAAAATATATCAACAGCGTAGCCAGGAGAATTCGAAATGGTAACGTATTTCAGTATTTGTTTTGTACCTAGACATTTAGGTAACAGTAATGGCCTGTTATACTGTTTACTAGCGTCGAGAAATAGACTCCCTTTGATTTTATTTTTTAGGCACAGTGACTAGGTGTACTTTGATTGTTTTGAGTAACCTCTAAGAATGAACGATTGCATTACGTATATTTCAAAGACCAGATTTACAAGTTTGTCATTTCCACTGATTTTAACGGTGAAAGGTAATATT
This sequence comes from Ectropis grisescens, assembly GCA_017562165.1. Lineage (NCBI taxonomy): Eukaryota > Metazoa > Arthropoda > Insecta > Lepidoptera > Geometridae > Ectropis > Ectropis grisescens. The sequence goes on along the minus strand of CM029780.1, from coordinate 10,478,098 downwards.
ACCTTTCACCTTTAATCCCGATCATATTAAACCCGATACGTTCCAAGAAAGCAACTTTGTCATCCAGACTTGGCCGGCATGGTGGATTATAGCCTAGGCTCTCTCACTATGAAAGAAGGAACACATGAAGCGGGCTGCTTTTTCTGTTCACCCCTAATACAAGCTGTATTATTAAGAATATGATCATAGAGTTGTGACATAAAATTCGAGTGTTGGATAACTGAATTTTGTGTTCACTCAGAATTTGACATTTCATATATTCGAGTTAATTTCTTTATGCAATCATTGCGATAATGCGAAATTATTACCTATGGAAGCATACTTAACAAATCCTTAAACTGGGACATAATAAGTTATCTTTGATCAATATGAAAGTTTTACATGTACATTTCTCAATTGTTTAGGATGAAAAAAGGGATAATTTAAGAGTGATGTTGGAAACTATATTTTATGACAAAGGGGGACAAATAAATAAACTTGGTTAGCGGACTGGTGGAGTCTAATGGGGCTCAGGGCTTCCTGTCACAATGATAGAGTTAAGGACACTACGATGGGCTAAAACAGTTTAGTGAATGTCCCACCTCGTCGAAAAATGTCGTCTAAACAACATATTATTTCCATACAGTTTTTCTTTAGCACAATAGCAAATGTGAAAGTGATACATTTGTACAGTTGAATACTCAGAAGCCTTGGGTGAGGTGGAAAGTTTGAGATTTGAAGCTACGGCCTCAATTTTGGAAGTCTAACGGTTTAACCACTGGGCTATATTAGGACAGCTGCTAAAACTTATATGAAAGTAAGACTTAACTATAACAGACATCACACGATCAGAATTTGTGTCGTCGTGTGTAAACAAGGCATGACATTAAAGCGTGGGTTGTCGCGCCCTAATGATCATGTTACAATCGATATTTCAATAGTGAGGGGAGCGACCCCATGTTTCTATCGATATACGCCCCACCCTATTCGCTACTCGAATCTTTCGAATGCTCGTTAGTTCATAAAATGTCGGACGACATTTGTTTTTCGATGATAAACTTTTCTAAAATGAAACTCCGCCGATTATTATGAAAAAGTTAGTTTACCAAAGAGTTTGAAAGGTCTAGATGTGGAAAAACTTTTTTGTCGTCTCTAGAATACAACGACATTAGTCTATGAAGTTAACATAGAAAAGAATTAACATAAAACAATAGAAGGAAACTGATACACAGATAATTTACTACCAGTATATACCCGCAAATTCGTATGTGTTTTACGTACACTTCATGTGTTGTTTTTCCATGATATGGATACAAAGTAACCTAACTGACCTTCAGATTTAGCTTAATAATTTCAGTTTTTCCGTCGTGAAGGAGCAATAAATATCTAAACATTCAAATTTTAACATTTCTAATATGAATACATCTTATGGTATACACTAAATGCGCTACGCCAATGACAAACAAAAATTATGTAACCGATTCGATGTAAAATGGATTGATTCGGATGAATTCGTTATTAACTTGGCAGAGTGCAACCGGAGAAGTTTTTGTTACTATAAATTATTCATGACTAGCAGAGAAGGCGGGTTTGCTCGCACTGATCCGAGGAAAGTTTCCAGCGAAATATGAACTACAGCGACAAACTTGGCTCTAGAAGTGGCTAAGTGACAAAACTAAATTTTTGTTTACGTCTAAGTAAGATTAAGTACGAAACGCAATGGTGGCGCTACTCAGTAGTATAAAATAAGTTTGCCTGATGTATATCTAGAACAGAAGATGAAAGATTACGCAAAAGCTTTGTAGAGATTTTAAATAATCTAGAAAATTTCAATACTTTAACGATTCATTAAAATGATACCATGATACAAAATGGATATCGGCAATTCGTTAAAATATTTGCGATAAAGGAAGTTCTATATCAAAGACGCCAATGCGGTTAAATTACCTCAGAATTTAAACTTCCAACATTTAACAAATACCTATCCTAAAAAAAGGATACCTATAGTGGCGGCTTAAAACTGCAGAGAAAACACGATTTTCATGCGCAAAATAATAAATTTCTTTAATCAAAAAGGCTTTGTGAAAATGAATGTTTTCGTCTGAACAACGAAACTACTATTGGACACTGTGACTATGAGTATGCGGCTAAATATCGGGACAAGCTATCGTTACTAGCTAAAGTTAGCAGTTATATGTATAAGGTTTTCTAAATAGTAACGTTCCAAGTTAGTTAGTTCCAAGGGTGACATTTAATTAAAGACACGTTTAAATCCGATTATGCAATAAAAATGTTTAGAAACCTCTTTTTACGAAACAAACGAATAAAGTAAGAAGCTGTCATTGTTATTTGTTTCAGTGTTGTAATTAAACCGTTGCCTTTTACATCAGGCGTGAATCAGTTGAAAAATATATATTTTGATAATAACTTCAATTTTTACTTTCTTTCCTTTGTGTTAATCTTAAAAAAAAATCGTATCATTCACATAACAATTTAAGAATTTTATTGATAGGTATAACAAATAACAATGTTAATAAAAATACTTGTTTTATTGTCTGCCTATACCGAATAGTACCAATTTTTTTATCTCGTTAGCTTTTTTGTGTTTTTGTTAACTATTGTTTTTAAAAATTACGGTTTAAGAATATTTACGTACAAGTTTGATGAGTCAATTTTCCAACTTACAACAAGAAAAAAAAATTTGACAATTCTCTGTAACATCGTTACTCTATTTTCACGAAATTACTTCCAACTGTTTTTAAAATAACACACTCTAAACACAATTCATTTTACAAATAAATAAATAAATAAATAAATAAATATTAAATAAATAAATAAATAAATATTGGTGGACAATTCACACACAACACCATCTGACCCCAAACTAAGCAAAGCTTGTGTGATGGCAGCCAGATAGCTGATATAATACTTATATAGTTTTAAATACATACTTTTTACTATTATACATAGAAACACCCAGACACAGTGCAAACATTTGAATTCATCACACAAATATTTGCACTGGGTGGGGATCGAACCCACGACCCTCGGCTTCGCAGGCAGAGCTACTACCAACTAAGCCACTAGGGCAGTCAAATGAATCTCTATATCTTTCAAAACACAAATAATTATGTGTTAAATTCAATAAACCACACTTGGTCTGCATTTAAATAGTATGCTAATATAATATAATAATTTATACTCGTAATTACAATTGTGAAACTTAAGTATAATTAATTATAAAAGGCAAGCAACAATGATTCTAGAACTTAATTATCCAAAGAAAAACAAACACATGCAAACCCCGAACCGGTATAATTATGAAACACGTAAGGAAAAATTATGGAAAACTATCTGGAATACCATATATTCATGTTTAACTCGCCGCATTATGCTGTACTTAATTTGAATCACGTGAGTCACATTAAGATTGCTAGTAATTTTCTTTTGTAAGTTTTAAAATATTTGCAGTTAAAATTATTGTTTGAAAGCTAAGGATTCTTTCATGCCAATGTCGTAATGTCGACTATTTCTTTTTTCAAGGATTATATATTTGCAAATATATAAATACAAGATTGATTTAGCTTCAATGTAGTTTATGGAACGCCATAAAAAATAGTTAGGTACGGTTAAGTGATAGTTTAATAGGACAAAACTAGCCGCACCTATGTACCTTTCTACTGTTTTTTTATAACTACTACGGGATTGGAAAAGCATTTCATCTAAATTAGTTAATGTTTCAGTATTTAAAGCTTGTGTTGTGTTTCAGCATTTTTCTCGTGAATCGTGTTATCATGTGTTATAATGAATAATTTGTTTGAAAAGCTCGATCAACCTTCAATGTACAGACTGGCCTGCTACAATTTTATTATTTATTGGTAGAAATATTTAAATGCGCTAACAAATTTGTGTTATCGTAATGTATAGTATAGTAATATAGTAGCTAATGTCCTATCAAAAACTTTGTTGTTTAGGATCGGCTCAATGTACTGACAATAAATTGTATTGTGCCAAAAATAAAAAGGCAAATTTAGTGTGTTAGCGCCGTCAAAGTCTAAGAATAAGAAAAAAAAAATGTGAATTTTCCCGCGTTGCGGTCTGGCCACCAATAAATGTAGCGTTCGGAATTCAAAAGTGTTTGTTCTATTTTAATTAATATGAATAAACGAGTGAACATTTTCTGCCGACAGATGGGCAGGCAGGATGCAATTTGCTCCAATCGTCATTTTCTGCTTAGTCACCCATCAGGCGGGGTGCTTGGATGCGGGCCCTTTTAGCCGTTGCTTCAATTTATTTTTTCTTCAGCTAGCGAGCATCGCCGTAACTAGTTTATAACAGTTTAAGGTTCACTGTTTTGTACTCCTATCATAACTTGTTAATAAAATCATTACGAAAATAACGATAAATTTAATATCGAAACTTGCACTCATCTCATTAATTATAGGAATAATGTCGGGTTTGTTAATTAATAAACTTCTTGTTTTCGGGATGTATAAGAAAAAAAAGACCAAGGTGCATAGAAAAATAAACTAATTTTCAAGCGGAAAACATCATAAAAACAATTAATTATATTTACAAAATAGTAGGACATTTTCAGATTCAGGTTTTTGATATTTCTGAAATAAATTTAAGCGTTAAATCTGAAGGCCAGGAACTGAAAGTAAGTAGGTTACTTCTCTTCTTCTTTTATAACATTTTATTTCTTTATTTGAACTCTTAACTAACGAATTCTATTGTATATTTTTACGCGGATCCCTTAATCAAAAAGGAAAAAAACATTTATTAAGTAGTACACACACACATCACTTATTCCTACAATTTATTACAATAAAAGTAATAAAACGATTCAATAGACCTTACTACATTTGCCGCCATTTTCTATCAGACCTGTCTTTGTTAGGTTCCCTCGCAATCCGGCTTTACGCGTCCTCGTCACTCGCGTTGATTACGTAGTACGAATGAAAGAGATGTGAAAGCCGGGCTTAGAATACAAAAGGCAAATTGGTTTCGCCCCTTACTATCTGGCGGATTTGTCTGACGCGTGGCCAAGGGTTGGATTTGAAGGGATGATGTTTGACCAGTTGGTGAATTGCATATTTTGGGGGTGTCTGGATGGTAATCTCGATTGATCGTTCGTGAATGTTCTATTTATAAAATCGGTAATACACCGTATAGAGTTTTATGCAGATAGCTTATTAGGGAGCTTTGCTTAGAAGCACAATTTACATTCAATTTTCATTGAATTGATTATCGTAACAGGTAATTCAAAGATAAATTTTTGGCCTTTGTGTGAAGAAAAATCACTTTTACAATTATCTAGCCATATTTACAAAATAACTGCAGTGCTTATTTACATTTATTGCCTACACATACTTATTATAGCGTCATAGTGATTCATCCTAACATTGCATCCTTAAATTTTCAAACAAGAGCCCCCTGTTAATCGATTAATCATAGAACATTATTGGAGATAAAAATTATTTCAAGTTAGTAACCGTTTCAATGAATCTTAAATCGCGATGTACAGGTAGCAAAGCACATTGTTGTCTTATTAATTTCGCATTTACTCAAACAATAAAAATGACGTAAACATCCCGGATAAAACTAAACATCGAATAAAAAAATCTTATCGAATAGCACTTCAGCATTACAAAAATATCAACGATTTAAAAATGATTTCAGCAAACTAACATAACAAACTTCATTTTGACCTTCAAAGTATCCGCTAAACCACACAAGTTGAGTCTATGACCAAAACTTTCTTAATACTGAAAACTCGTGCCATCGTCTCTCCAACTGGCATATTAAGCCCGACTCCCAAATTTAATTGACTCAAGCAACTAGATTATCTTAATAACCAGCTCCTAAGATATGAGGTCATCAGGATCAAAACAACAACACTCGTTTAAGATCTGGAGCCAAAGTTTGGGCGAAACTGCCAACGCTACCATACCCTTTCTAGCTAGCCTTATACATAGATAGACTGGAACATCATAAAGATTTTCACCTATTTTGTTAGGGTTCAAATTAGCATAAACAGACCACTAAATTATTCCACTTCTGGGACTGTCTATCACAAGGAAATAATACAATATCGTGGCAAATCAGTCTAGCCGTTCTTTGAGTTTTATCGGAACTAACAACGATTCATTTTATACCTACATCATCTATAATTTTTTTTTTATTTCTTTCTGGAAATAAAATAATATGAAGAGTTACAAACGTGCCGTTTTGACACTCTTTTAGTGAGGACGTTTCTAAACGCTTCCGTTAAATCCTAAATTTAAACATCATTGGTCAAACTTTAAGTTCTCATGACAACAGTGTAGCCGGTTCGATCTCGTTAACCCTTTCGAACTTCGTAACAAACCTTACCATAACAATAGCTAAAATAAACGGGTCCCGACCCTACGAATACCCCGGCACGTGACTTGTTCTTGATTAAACGCTATGATTACTAACTCGTTTACTAGTCTTATTAGGCAGCGTTACACAGAACTGCCGAAGACGTAAAGGTGGTGTTACACCCATCTAACGCGGTTTTATAAAGAAATAACAATTTATTCTCTCCGAAAACCCCAACTTTAATTTAAAATGAAATTAAGACATTGGATCAAATTTCGTAAGAAACCATCACTACGTCGTTCATACAAATGACGTAAATTTTAGTCAATTGTTCATATTGCAAAAACCGCCACAAAAAAGATACTCCCAATGCTCATTGGCGAAATTACGGTGACATTACCAAAAGAAAAAGTTGAAGTTGAACCGCCACAAAGATTTCGATAAAATTTATATGGCGCCACCTCTGAACTATAATCGATAAAATCTATTCACAATCTAACCATCACATAACATTCAAAACATATAACCGTTTAGAGACATCCTTATTCAAAGTCGATTAATAAATAAAAATGTACCTACAAATTACTAAAAGTAAACGTTTCCGAAGGCTTTTAAATTATCTTTTAGAAACGTATTTTGTCTTTTATTCTCTTTTATTGTGAATAGAGATAATCCTTCATTACCCAAAAATAAACGCTTTAAGTGTCTAAAGGAGAATAAATGGGATTCCGCATGAGTTGTATCGAAAAGGATATTAATTTTCTGCTTACTTAAATTGTTTCTGTTGGTCTGAGTGAAGAGAAATGAGCGAAAAATAATTTAACATCAGATTTAATTCCAATTATTCCTATTTGTTTCTACATTAAAAGCCCACTAAATATTCCCACAACTGGGATTAGTGGTAATCTCGCGCAAGGAGAGACTCAAGGCTATAAAGCACCACGCTAGCGTCCCGAAAAACAATGCAAAGTTCCTTAGGGATTTTTATTATTCCTTTTCATTATCGTTCCGCAATCTATACTCCACTTGGACAAAGCCGCGGGTTAACTAGTTTTTAACTAAAACTGTTTCGTTTTTTAAGTAGTTTAAAATAATTACATTTCGTTTATAACATACGATTCTGAGAAATCTTGTGTCAAAGTGAATAACTTTTTAATTTTTAATATTTTACGTAAATGTATTTGAATTTTTTAGTTTGTTTTATTTTAGAAATAATGCTGTAAATAATTTATATTATTATGTTAATATTATAATATAATTTCAAATGAAAATATCATTATGATAAATTACCTAAGGTCTAGACTACTTAACCTGATTAGCTTTACTCAGAGCAATTGAATTACATACAGCCCAAAGGAGGTCCAAAGATAATTAAGAAATAAATTAGATTAGACAATCATTATCATTATGGTACATCTTAATATGGTGTATTTTTATTTGCACATAAGAAACTGAAACAAGTTTATTGGGGAACGGAGGGTCTGACGATATGAGCAAGACATCGGCATGATGGTAAGCAACATATCTAACCATAAAGCAGCTATTGGTACATGAAGAATCTGTAATTTCTTTAGAAACATTGGCATTCAATAATGTCAGAAGACCGTTTTTAGCGCGACCGGCCCTTAATAATAAATATTTTCTACTAGTAGAACCCAGCGGTTTTACCCACGTATTTCCCACGTAGTTCCTGTTAATTTTCTGTGATTAAAAAGTGGCCTAGCTATTATTCCAGACAGTAGTTCAACTGTGTTTCAAATTTCAATATGATCGGTTTAGTTTCCGACGTGATTGAGTACAAAGATCCACACTTACGAAATTGTAATGGCAAGAAGGATTTTATTGTCATTTTTCGGCAACCCACATTAAGAGTTACCTAGTTTTCTAATTGTTAGAACCCAGATTGCTCGTTCTTTTTAACCGACTTCCAAAAAAGGAGGAGGTTATCAATTCGACCCCTATGTTTTTTTTTTTTTTTTTTTTTGTATGTGTACCTGATTTCTCGAGAACCTCTGAACCGATTTTAAAATTTCTTTTTGTGTTCGGATGGGTATGCTTCCCGAATGGTCCCATATAAATCTTTTTGAAATCGGTCAAGTAGTTTTTGAAATATGAACCAAAAACTGAAAAATTGCGTATCTGGATGACGTTGTAGATTTCACAAAAGTTATGAATCTCGACCCTGTCAATACAAAATTGTGTAAATGCTTTAATAAAACTTGTTTTAACCCCGACCAAAAAAGGGGTGTTATAAGTGACGTCGATGTCTGTCTGTGTGTCTGTCTATCTGCTGTGGCACCGTAGTAGAACTCAAACAGATGGGCCGATTTCGATGCGGTTTCTTTTATTTCAAGGTTAATACCATAGCAGATGTTCTTAGCTATGTCTGGTTAATGTCGATTCAAGATGGCCGCCTCCACAAAATGGCGGACAAAATATTTTCACAACCTACCTCAATTTGGGTATCAAATGAAAGGGCTTGACTAGTAGAGTACTATGTACTATAACAAATTTCAAATCCAAAATCGCCACCACGACAAACTGGCGAATTATATTATATTTTTCATTACTACCTCAATTTGGGTATCAAACGAAAGAGCTTGACTAGTAGAATACTTTTCACTATGAAAAAATTCAAATCCAAAATGGCCGCTTCCACAAAATGCCGAAATACATTTCTTTTTTCACAACTCCCTTTATATGGGTATCAAATGAAAGGGCTTGACTAGTAGAATGTTGTACAGATAACAAATCCAAGGTAGTCAGGGGTTTGATCAAAATTTTTAATTTTGTTCTTGTACACTAAAAAGAGTAAAATAAACAATTTTCGTACAAAAAATTAAACCGACTTCAAAACCACAAATAGGCACTCAAAAGCGAAAAATAAACTAAAATCATTATTATAAGCGCTACTCACTCATCTATTTGAAGTCGGTGCCAGTCAGGTCAAAAAGTTAGTAGATTGATGCTATGTAGGCACAGGTAAGTAGTATCTATCCTATACCTGTTAGATTTAGCTGGCACCGACTTCAAATAGATGAGTGAGTAGCGCTTATAATAATGATTTTAGTTTATTTTTCGCTTTTGAGTGCCTATTTGTGGTTTTGAAGTCGGTTTAATTTTTTGTACGAAAATTGTTTATGTTATATTGTATAAAAGTCTACAATTAGATGATTTGAGTTAGAGGTTTTATTAAATATAATATGAAGAATGAAATGAAATTATTTTTTATTTTTGATGACATTTAGTTACAAACAATTGGTTGATTTTCATTAATTTTGTTACAGCACGGGTTACGTAAGTAATCCAGTTTGAGCATATTTTGTTTGATTTATTATCTGAATTGTTTTAGTGTTATGAAGAGTCAAATCCTATTTTTAATCCCGGTTCGAAAGTATATAGTTACGTACATACCTACTTATTATACCTAGAAAACACCCAGACACAACAAATATTTGTATTCATCACAAAAATATTTGCACTGGGTAGGTATGGAACTCAATATTGGCAATTTCTGATGCGATTACTTGATTTTTTAGTCTCGGTTCATGGTTAACGTTCCAGAGACGAAGAGGTTTGACTCATATTTCGTAATAAGAACTTCTATGATGTGGAATACGTTACCTGAGAGGGTATTTCCCGCTAGATATAATCTGGGTGTGTACAAGTCGAGAGTGAATCCATTTCTTCTATGTAAGCGTTTTGTATCGTAGACCACTTCGTCGCAGTTGACATCAGTTATAAGGCGGCGGTCAAGTGTAAACCTATAATCGAAAAGAAAGACATTATATGTCTTTCGTTATGATAAATTGGTAATTAGCAAATAGTAATAGTAATACGTAAACATTTTGCGTTAGTACACCTGTTTGTTGCTACTAAATACAATAGCTGATAGCTTATTTTTTAAGCTTTTTATGTTTAGTCTCTAAATCGAAAATGAACGAAGAATTTCTCGAGAGTGTTATTTTGTTATGATTCTCAGAAGTTGCGAGCTTACCAATTTAGGTACACGGGTCTTCAAGCACTCTTTATGTTTTAAGCTTTTGTATCTCGTTATTCGTCTTATTTTTCTGTCTGAAAATGAATAAAATAAAGGATATTAAGTGTCGTTTTTTTAACGAGCAGAGCTTTTATTCTCAAAACTAAATTACGACTAGGACTACGCTATTCTACATATACCTAACTACTAGCACTATTTTAGATAGATAAATAGATACTCTTTATTGTACATACCAAAAACAAAGAAAAACACGTATACAGGATAGGAAAAATAATAAAAATTATCGGCGGCCTTATCGCTAAAAGCGATCTCTTCCAGGAAACCGTAGGATGGAAATGGGTTGTAAGAATGTTTTATGAATCGGGGTGTAAAAATGTATTTTAGATATATATTAGTTAGATTATTAAAAAAATAATATATTCGTATTTTTTATTTTGTTTCACAAACAAAAACTGACAAAGATACATTGCTGAGAAGTTTCGAGTGACGTCACTTCATCGTACGATTTTTACGTACAAGTGACATCACAACCCTCCACTCCGGAAGTTTGATATTCTTTATCTAAGATGTCGATTTACAATAATTTGATAAAACAAAAAATACGTGTCCCATATTATTATTTTTCTAAAATCCAGCATCTGAAATGGTTTATTGTGGACCTAGACATTATCCCAATTATCCCTATGAAGTTCTACCGATGTAGTTAATCAAAGGTAGATAACTAATATATTTCTGGATATCTCAGGTTGACGGACACAAGAACCGATGAGACGCGTATCATCACACATTTTCACTACACCACATGGCCGGATTTCGAGGTGCCCTCGTCACCTATCGCCTTCCTAGAGTTTCTGGACAAGGTGCGAGCGTCGGGAGCCCTGGAGCCTGATGTGGGGCCTGCGATCGTCCACTGCAGCGCCGGCATCGGCAGGTCGGGCACGTTCTGCCTCGTGGATATTGTATTGTTATTGGTGAGTTCCGTTTCGTCAATCCATTCTTAATATTGCCCGTTGTTATTAGCTTGTACTTCACAGCGCTAGATTTTGCCTACTGTTAGGACTGTGGTAGTAGTGGTGGTTTATGGGCTTGACTCTTTGCGAGAGAAGGCCCCGCGTCCCAGTAGTGGGAACATTTATCGGGCTGCTTATGATACCACCGGACGCATTTAAGAAACATCCAGCTTCTGGTTGCCTGACTGCCACCTTCTGTTATATAATAAACTATTTTCGTACAAAAAATTAAACCGACTTCAAAACCACAAATAGGCACTCAAAAGCGAAAAATAAACTAAAATCATTATTATAAGCGCTACTCACTCATCTATTTGAAGTCGGTGCCAGCCAAATCTAACAGGTAGTGGATATATACTACTTACCTGTGCCTACTTACCATGTGCCTACATAGCATCAATCTACTAACTTTATGACCTGACTGGCACCGACTTCAAATAGATGAGTGAGTAGCGCTTATAATAATGATTTTAGTTTACTTTTCGCTTTTGAGTGCTTATTTGTGGTTTTGAAGTCGGTTTAATTTTTTGTACGAAAATAGTTTATTGTATTATAATTTCTCAATTCTCGTTGGTTCTGTCGCAGCACCCTTTATCTTTCGACTCTGAGATATAGCTATATCCTGGTGAACGGTTTCCGCCACCTGTCATGACAGATACGAAGGATTTCGGGCCCTTTACGCTCAACTTGTCTTTAATATATTCAATATTTGAACAGGAGCACGGGAATCCATTTTGGATTTCGTTTTATTCTTGAGAAGGGGACCGGAAAGTACCTACTTTTGGAACGTGATGTTACGCCCGCGGCGGCTCCAATTTTCTTGGGTTTTAGAATACAATTTAGCCCCAAAACACTGGGTTAGGCAAAACAAATACTCAATCTTGTTTGTGGTAAGAATTTTCTGAATTTTATGATATGGGCCAACAAACCTCATGAGCAAAATATGTGATCTTAGTAAACAATTTTAGCTAGATACACTTTTACAGTAGCACCCGCAATGTCAACCGCGTATTTCCCAATCTCCTTATTTTCTCGGGATTAAAAGTTACTTATGTATTATACTAGTCTATTATCTATTTATGTATAAAATTTCATCCAGATCCCATTAGTAGTTTTAGCTTAAAAGAGTAACAAACATATCTATACATACACGCAAACTTTAGCATTTATTGTATTAGTTGGAGTCTAAAATAAAAGGATATACAGAAAGCATTGATTCTTTACCTAAAAACTAGTCCAATAGCTGATGATATATTCCATGAAAGAAATAGGCATCATTTTTCTCCGGAATTAAACATTTTGGATAATCTATTACAAGTGAATCAGCGTGGCATTGGTAGCGGGTAAGCATTTATACATGCAGAAATGTGGTCCGTATGATAAGATTGCAAATAAGAAGTAAAAATAATTACCTAGTAAACATATACAACCTCTGGAAAGAATAAAGAATAATGTACATGATATTATCTTAATTAAGTCAAAATAACAAACAAAATTATTAGAAAACTTGGTACGAGCAAAAACTTCGCATCGTCGAAGTAAGCACAAACAATATCGAGAATTCGCAAACTCCGCAAAGAATTCGAATATTCGGAAATTAATTAACGTAATCGAATCGTGGGTAAACACCTTAGCTGGGAATGAACGATGTTAAGGCTAGAACACACACTATACTTTTAGACACAAATCCCATCATTTGTTGTGTTGAAGGAGCGATGAAAGTAAAAAAAAAATACCAATAACAAATAAGAGTTTTCGACGTTTGTGATGTCAATTAAAGAGACAAAATTCAGCTTATATCATTATGATGATGATGATTTAGCATTATGATTAGAGTAAACAGTCATTTTACGAAAATCTGTGAACTGTCAGCTAAAACATTTGTTTCAAAAGCTTATTTATTTATTTAATAATAAAGATCGCAATCTAAATGTTTTTCACTACTTCCTGGCGTTTCTATAGCGGTACAGCGACGGTCAACACGAAAAACCCTCATCAAGTTCTGTATTAATGAGTTCAAATAGCAAAAACTTTTTGTATCTCTATCGTGCAAAAACCACTTATAGACTGGATGAAATTCGGTAAAGACAGATTATAGTCTGGATTTACACATGGGTTACTTTTAATGTAACAAAATTACGCAGTTAAAACCGCGGGGCGCGACTGGTACGCTATATTTTATGAGTAATTCTCATTGTTCAAACTGGACCACGTCGGGACAAGGCGATCTAATGGTAATAGTATAAATAGCTTGAATAAAGCCCATAGTATGTCGACACAACGCAAATTGGATGCCAATCGCGTCGTGTGTCCGAAGCCCTTAGAATGAACGATATAATTTCAAATTCCGAATTCCGTTTGGCGCGAACGATAATTTTAAAATTCGAATACCGGCACCGTGGTAAAATAATGAGGAATTTACAAAGCGCGTTTCGATACGAAAAAGGTCGTTTCAAGCGTTTTTATAATTGGATGTAGGGAGGGGATTTGGATTTGTTGTGCTTTTTCAATATAAGCTTATTTTTGTTCAATTGTACTAAAAATTGCATGAAAGTCTTTTTTTGTTTTGAATTTATATTTCGGAAAGTTCGAACGATATCCTATTTCCAACTAATGTCATAAATATGTATAAAATGTAAAGGTTTGTTGCTCAATCACGTTGTAAGTTAGAACTCAAGGGATCAAGCACAAATTAGGTACTCAAATAAATTAGTCCAGAATAACACAGAGGTTACTTACCGTTCCGAAAAAATGCACAGTTCCTTAGAAAAGAGCTATTTTCTAAAATATACGCGAAGTCGCAAACGGATACTAGTTCGACTATATTAATTTTTAAAATGCTATTTTCCGATAACAAATAAATAGTTGCTATTCGATTATACGAGTACCATCGATTTGATCTTTTACTAAATAATACTCCACTATTAGCAATTTTATATTATAATGATGAATCAAGAAAATTATTGAAAAATACTTCAGTAAGCATTGATTAGTATACATACATACGGCTTCGCTGACGGATAGTACTTTCGCTTCAGACGCCCACTTACCTGAAACAAAAGGAATATTTCATTAATTAGTGACTTATGAACGGCTTTTTGCGTTAAGTATTAAAAATATGAATAGGTGTGTGAAAATATAATGCAAGTTGGTCTCAAATAGCTAAAAGAAAAGAACATTTAAAAGTATCAGGGTTAGCTTCGCAATAAAAGCTGTAAAATACGATGCAACACTTATCACTTTCCACATACCATGTGTTTTCTGTGTAATCCTGTAGTAACTAAATTAATATCAATATTTCAACAAAACTAAAATTTCAACAAGATGTTCACTTCAATAATATCAATTATTGAATAATATTAATATTCAATATCACTTAATTCCTTCTAACAAATAGTCGATTGCTGATTCGATATTAAAAGAAAATAATTCTTATTCATTTCAAATTTAGAATTTTCTTATTTCAAACCGCACATCGGTCTCAACTTAATGGGAATTCTTCGGAAACTAATTAATTTTTCCCGCAAATAATTCCCGATAGGAATGTTTTAATAATTTTCTATTTGTGTTACCGGCTCGAACGTTCTATCGGGTGTTTGAATTTGGAATCTATCGACGCGATTGTCGAATGTTCGAGAGTAATAATTAGTTTTTGATTGTGTTCGAGGAAAGATATGAAATTGTATTGTTTTAATAATCGGTACAGGGGTAGTTAAATGTTACTCGAATCTCAAATTATAAATAAAACACATCTGAAAACCGCCCTATTTTTTATTTTTCGAACCATTTTTCACAACCTACAAAATATTATAAATACGACATTTTGGATGTATAGATTTTTGTTGCCCAGTCACGTTGGAACGCCTGAAAGTATCAGTTCAAAGATGAGCCCAAACCAACACTACTTTTAATCTCGAAAAACAAACGGGAATTACAAGAGTGAAACCACAAGGCACTGCTAGTAAAGTTCCATTTTCAGAACCGTGTATTGGATAACGTCGACGATACTTTAGTGCTTCGTTATATTTTAATTATTCAAAAAAATAGTTTTTAATGTTTAATTTAATTATGTATTCTACGTCTAAGATAATCTAAATAATTAAAATAATAATTATCATAAAATACTATTGCCACGATAAAATACGTCTAGCAGGCAGTTAGTGGCAACTTACATATTTTATTACACATACAATTACCAAATTACAGTATAAAAGGACATGGTATTTACGTAAAACTAACATTTGTCAGATTCAAATGAACACCTCGACCTTGATCCAACTTTGGGCAAAATCTCGCAAACATTCACAAATAATATTCAGGCTTCAATGGTCAAAAGGATTCAAGCTTTTATACTCAAAACGTATTTATTGACGGATAGATATATGACCTGAGCCGTGAAGGCATATGCTCATCCTCGAATTCTGTGTTAGGGCAAGGGAACCCTTTTTATTCGTCCTAATCCTTACGAACCATCAGATATTATAACTTTTTACTGTCAGGTTTTTTAAAATCTATTTTGGTTGTTAGTTTCCACTTGACCGCCGTCTTGTGTTCTTGTCTACGATGAAGCGTGCTTACCAAGAGAAAACCGATTCACTCTCGATTTGAAGACATCAAGATTGAAACCTTTAGACAAACTCACTCAGGCGAAGCATTCCGTAGCCTAAATAGACGTTTCTAAGTGAAGAAAATCCTCCTCGTCCGAGTAATTGGAACGTCAACCATGAAACTCTATCGCTTTGAAATGTAAAATAATAATGTGTCATGAAATGTGAAGGTAGAAAGTGGGTACCGGGAGAGCAGGAGTGCCATACAAAAAAAATGGACGAATTGAGTATCACCTCCTTTTGAAATCAGTTAAAATTTATTTACTCGTAGATCTTGGATTAAGTCCGTAAGTAATGTTATCAATCTTTATTAGTCAAATCGAACACATTTCTACATTTCACACGTCATACAAACTTAATCAGAAACAATTGAGTTTAAGACAGGATGCACAAAATGGCGGTTAGTGACGTCATTAGCACATGCTTACCAAAGTTGCTATAAAACATAAACCTTGACAGTTTTTACGAACAAAAAAAAGGCAATCTATTCCCAGAGACTATAAAGCCACTATCCACACCTGTTGCCTCTTCGCTATTCAGGTGCCCTAGATATTACATTAGAAATTTTATAAAACATTTTTGAGTCACGTCAAAATATGAGATAAAAAAGCAAAGTTGAAAAAGTTTAGGACAGCAACGAGGTATGAAACATTCGGAATGTTTTTGTCTGAAACTTTCATTAAGGTCTTTTCTAGACGATGTTTGTTGCTATTGTTACAGTCACGTCTAGATTTCTTTAAATAAAATAACTACAGAATTATACGTCGATTTAGAACATAGGATTTCGAAAAAAAAACTAATAGGACAAGAGCGCATTGATCATGTTGACTGTCAAACTCAACACCTTTTTTTGTGATAAATATTCTGATGTAAAAATGTCATAGGACTATGACTGCCAATCTAAGTGAAAACTTATGACTAACATTTTTCTTGACCCGAATTATCGCAATGCCTAGTAATTTCTCTGGCAACACTGCCCTTCAAACCGGCACACAATTATGTTTGCACATTACTGTGGACTAGTAGCACAGTAGTGGTGGACTCTGTAAAGAGTCCTACCACTACAACTAATGTGCATTTACAAAAGATATTCTATCAAAGTAAACTATCATTCTTTGATGTCCAATGCTATTCGGTCCTTTACTTATAGCTTACTTTCTAAATACAAAAAAAATAATGCCCGTATCCTGAATACAAACTATA
The DNA here is from genome assembly GCA_017562165.1 of Ectropis grisescens. Classification (NCBI taxonomy): domain Eukaryota; kingdom Metazoa; phylum Arthropoda; class Insecta; order Lepidoptera; family Geometridae; genus Ectropis; species Ectropis grisescens. The sequence goes on along the minus strand of CM029780.1, from coordinate 10,460,954 downwards.
AATTCTTCATCTCTGATCTCAATATCTTCTACAAATAACGTAATACAAAAAGAAATGTATTCAGAATCTCATAAACCCTAGAACATATCGAAAATAACTGGATTTAAATTCGACGTACGTTTTTTATTGGATTTCGATATCCAGACACCTGCGATCGGATCCTAAGGTGAGTGAAAGACGGATTACACAGTTGGAAAACGTTAGAAAGGAAACTGCTTGAAAAAAAATGGCCAAAAAACAATGGAATTTAGTTAAACACTGCTGTAATTTTCATTCCCTTGTTTGAAATAAATATCTCTGTGTGTATGTGCAAGAGCGGTGGTGTGTATGAGTGCCTGTTAGTGAGTGTGAGTGCGTGCATGTACGTATGATAGACCTTTACAACTTTGATCTCAAATTCGGAAAAACAACCGTTTCTCTCTGGATAACCTAGCTCTATTTTTCCCTCAAAAAAAAGTCTACGTAGGATAGCCACTAATCTTATTATTAAATACGCCTTTTAAAGATACGTTTTATGCTAACTTTATTCACAGAAAATATAATATTTAAGTCTGCAAATCTCTTAAGTTTAAAATTGTTAGTCTGCCTGAGTTTATCTGTGGTCTTATCTAGTCTGAGTAAATTTCGTAAGAAAAAATAGATATTCTTTTTTACGATTCATAAAGACGCAAGGCATGGGGTCGAATTCAAGTATTTTTTTAACTTGCAAAAATCGCTATTATCGTAAATCATTTACGAACAAATCAAGTTAAATGAAAAAATGTTAACGTTAGGAAAAAATCAAAAGCACATTTACGAGGCGCGATTACGGGCAAAATGTTCGTGCTTCGTTCCGTCACGTACTGATGTTAGATAACACTCAGTATTTAAATCATACTCCGTAAACGGACAGCCACTTCCCGCCCAAATACGGCCACTTTAGTTAGACACTCGACGACGGCACCTCTGATATTCCACGAACGAAGCTTAGTACCAATTTTTGTAGTCCAATTATTTTTGACGTGTCTAGTTACGCTGGTAATTCGACCGCTTTTAGCTGACACTCAAGGTGGCACCACTTTATTCATGAGACTAGTATATTTGGTGGCTATTTTTTTAGTTTCAAGATTAACGTAGGTCTAGTAATTTTAGTCGCCGGAACTGAGGTGAGTTTGAAAAAGTTCATTAAATGCTTTTGAAAATGTTATACGACTAAGCTTTTATTAAATTTGATTCAAATGAGTAGTTAAAATACTTATTAATGTCTTCAAATTTAAAGAGTTTTAGAGATAATTAATGGCAACCTTAAGAGAATTCAAATCAAATCTATGCAAGGAACGAAATCGAAGTAATGACGAGTAGCGATATCAATGTAAAATTTAAAACACCGTCATATTATAATTTAACGCACGAGATTATAATCTTACTGTAGGTTATGTTAGTTTGTAATCTGACGGCGTTAGAATAATCTGACGGTATCTTTTAATTTTACGGTGACAGCTATAAATATACAGTGCGCCTGATAGTATGAACATTGCAATATCTGAGAAACTGACAACGTTTTTCCAGTCTAGTCTTTAAATATATCCTTTATAACATTGTTAGAAGTTGATCCATAGGAAGTGACTACAAAGTTATGTAGATAAATCCCTCCAAAATCTTTTGATTATTATGAAATTACGACCCAACAATTTTACCCAACTTTATCATAGTAAATTGTAGATAAACACCTAATGTGTCTATTGGCGTATAACAACAGTTTTTTTTAAATGAAAGGCAAATCATATTTTGTATTTGATAGTTTTTGTAGAAATATTGGCATGAACTTAAACCTTTAAACTTAATGCGCGAAGAAAAACTTTGTGCTCTTCTACTAAACTAGTATTATTTATTATTAACCTTTTTAACAAATAGTTAAAACTCAGAATCCAACTCGTTGGGTACAACTAGTCAAACAACATTAAGTCCAGTTTGCAAAGCCGAATTTCAGTCTCAGTCATGCGAATTATCGGCGAACCCAGTCGAACCACAGACGGAACACGAATTTACGCTCCATATAAGTTTTACCATCCATATTAGAAGACCAGATATACAGTCAAGAACTTTGCTTCAGTAACAGTTTTATTCATCATCAGCCTACCCTTGTCCAATGCTGGGCATAGCCCTTTCCCATAGTACGCCACTCAAAATCTTCGGCTTTTCTTCTCCAGCCCCTGCTTTTCGTATTGTCACTATCGAGTTTCAGGGTGTGCTACGCTACATTTGTCTACTCGCGGTATCCTCTCTAAGACACGTCTACCCCAAAAGTTATCGGTTCTTACATAGATTTTTTTTCAAACACGAACGAAGAGATTTGACTCAAATTTTGTGATAAGAACGTATAGGCTGTGGAATACGTTGCCTGAGTGGGGTTTCCCCGATGATTACAATCTTTGTGTCTTCAAATCGAGAGTGAATCGGTTTTTCTAGGTAAACACGCTCCATCGTAGACCGCATTGTCGTTTAACATCAGGCGAGATGGCGGTCAAATGTAAACCTATTAAAATTAAAAAAAAAATAAAAACTTCAATACGGTTGGACAGAGGATCTCAATTTGGGTGCATGTTTTTTTTTGTGTATATAAGTTATGCAATAGATCCGTCAAGTATGAATCGGTTTTGATGGTTTATTTTTTGTTGTGTTGATCACATAGGTCAGGGGTCCCATATGAATTTTCCGAAATCGGAGTGTGGCGGTTCTTGAAATATGAACAAAAAAAAATACTATATGTACTAGGTTGCGTCGTAGTTATAGCTTCTTATGAAATTTGATAGTGTATGTATTTTATTTTAAAATTAAGTCGGTTTTTGTATAACAATTACATTTACAATAACAATCTGAAACAACTACAAGTGTGATGGCACTCTTGGAAAAGGTCTATATCGGTAGTCAGTTCAGGCTATTTGAAGCCGCCTTCAAGGGTTCCTTTTTCTTTTTTTTTAATTAAAGAGTGACGAGACGAACAGGACATGCCTGCCACATAACAGCACAGTGACACGCAGCTATTGGAACACGAAGAGTCCAAATCATTACCTAGCACTGCACTGCGCTCTTCACCCAGAGATCCAAGATATTATATCTCTAAGCACTGTAATTTCTTTGGAAACATTGTCCTTCAAACCGGAACACAGTAATGTTTGTCAGACTGCAAAGTGTCTCATACTTGGCTCGAAGCGCTTACGCCAGTGATAAGAAATCTGTTCTTGTGTCATGTGTCATCAAGATAAGGTTCTTGCGTCTTCGCTGTTATGGCAATCTATTAGAACATTAGCATAGCTATTAAGGGAAACCCTTTTCAATGTCAACACAACTCTATTACATAAGATGATATACATACGTATGTACTAATATTATTCTTTCCAAAATTAAGAAAGTTTTTCGCGAACAGTAGGTATGGAGATGCTCTAATTTTGAAATTAATATAAAACATATTATCAATTTTAGGGATGTTTAGAGCATTGTTTTTTTAATTCTACATTATTACAGTATTACTGCTTTGCAGTATACTGCGCGCGTCACCCAGAGATGCAAGATGATTCATCTCTTTGGCCCGTATTTTTTCTGGAAACGTTGTCCTTCCAACTGGAAGATAATAATGTTTGAACATTTATTTTTGTCGGTAGAGGAGTAAGTGGTATAGTAGGTATAGGTGTGGTTCTTGCCGAGGCGTCCGGAGTAAGCGACCGAAAGCCCATCATCATACATATATACCTTCAAAGTTACGTAAGGCTGTTCTAGACGGTAGAACGGGAACTGCCGATACGCCCCGATTGCCTTGACTATCTCCTTGCGAGAGAAGGCAGAGTCCCAGTCATAATATGAACATTTAGTGGGCTGCTTATGATATGATAACATAAGATAAGAACACATAGATACAGGAACACAGAAATTATATAGAAGACAAAAAAAATAGTAATGCTTGTTACAAAATCTCCGATCACTCGTCATCCACCGATCTCACACAAACGACCGCTACAAACAAACGCGTCCTTACAACGGCGAACGCACCCAAACGAGCAATCTAAAATTAGGGTATAGCAACAAGTGCGGAACATTTGTCGCGACCGGGCTGTTTGCTAAAGGCGCGCCTTATTTGGTGGAAAGTGACTCACTGCCAGTTCTGCTCGACACAATTAAAAAGCCTGGTCTAGTGGAATATTTCACTTAAATGTCATAGTTTAGATTCACGCCTACGGGTCTTGTATTTTTGCCGGATTTCAAGAAAATATGAAGTTTATGTTATTATAATCATTTTTATATATTTTATACACTTGCCAGCTGTAAATCAATTTTTATAAACGTAGAAGGCGGTTTGGGCTACACACCACTGTGACCAATAATTACAATGTGATAGTAAACCTTGACGAAAGTGGGATGAAAACTGCTTTTCCATAGAAACCTTAAACACATAATATAAGGAGGACCAGATTTTTCACGGCTAGGGTTGGCTCCACTTCAAAAGTTTGTGGCATTTTTGTGTTTATAAAGGAATCTATGGTAGGTGGCCTCAAATGGCTTCCATTGCCTAGCAAACTTTACCCAAACTACTGCCGATGCCGGAGGGATTTGAAAAATTCTTTCACCGTTGTTAGGTATGTTTGTTTTCATTTGTTTTTAGTTTCTTAACCTAACCAATTTTATACGAAAATCAATGATATTTAAGTACTAAAAGTAATTGTGGAAAACAGAATTGGTTACTTTTCACACAATTTCAGATTTTTTTTATAGCTTAAAGTCCTTGTACCGGAAAGCGTTAAGGGAGAGTACATCTCGAAAGCACCCGAAACATCTTTAAAAGTACGCCGCTATTTCGATAAACTCAACTTCACTCTCAGGATATTAACATCCAAAATTACTTCCGCAAACTTTAAAATGTTCTCTCGTCGTACGATAAACATAATATACTTGGCTCACCCTTTCCTCGCCCTAACTTGTTCGTCAACTTAATTTTACAGCTTCTAAACACGAAACCGTGATATTCTTTACAACGAACTTAGTTTTATAGGGTGCTAGATGTCGGCCTAGGGGTTGCAGGGCGCTTTTCTTTTTAATGGCGCAATAAATATTCGACGTACATAGGCCGCATTTTTTTGTTTTAAAAATTGAACGTTACGTCACTCGATGTTCTTTTGTTTTATTTTTGCGACACTCGACAAAATGGCGGGAATTCTTATCCGCGTAAATTTTTCCCGGAAACATTTTGTTAAATAAGGTAAACTGTGTGTTATATTTCAGGGAACGTAGCTGTTTGGTTCCGTGAGTAAACAGGTCTAAATCCGGCAATTCACATTTTGTATATAATAGCTAAGAAGCTTCATGATTCCATCCGTTATCCTAATCCTAATACGATTGTTGACTTTCTAAGTATTATGACAGAATTATCAAATTCGCTAACATTATTTTAACCAATATTACAACAGTTTTATCTTAAATTGTTTGAGTACGTCATGCTTTGCTTACTTTGGGACTAAATAGTATTGAGTGAGAAATGTTTAGACTTAATCAGACAATGTTCATAATTAGTAGAATGTTTGCATAAATATAGACGTACATCTCAATTTCTAACCTATTTTCGATCTTATGGCACAGCTGTGCACAGGTCAGCTTCAAGATAGGAGATCAAAACGGCGTAATGTAACATACGAATAGGTCAGATAAAACGTTTTCTATACTGAAAAAAATAGAAAAAACACTTGAATGTTTACATTAGAAGCTAAAGATCCAAAAATAAGCCACAATAGAGTGAGAACCTATTTTATTTACTTACTCACTTATGAGAAAGGTTTTTTAATAATATCAACACGGTAAGACGAAGTTAAAGCGTATTTAAACCTACCCTCCGACAATACACTTCACCACATCTCCCTTAAACTGCTTAAATACACCCCGACAACAAAAGGCCTTGATGGCTCAACAAAAGGTTCGACGAAAACCGTTACTGCCGCCATCTTGGTTTCTTTTCTTTTTTTTTCTTCGCTTAGACAGGTCCGCGTTATTGTGAAGAATTCACCTGATCGTGGGAATAGACAAAATAGGGGACTAAGCATTTTTATATAAACAGTAAGAGATTTTTAAAAAGAAAATCAAGCTACAAAGAAGTTCGTTAATCTCTTCAAGCCGAACTTTACGCTAAATTGTGATATTAATATACGATCAAACGTTTTTATAACAATCTCATGAATATGCCCATACTACTACTCTATAAATCTTTCGTCTTAGTCGTATCTTCATTGTTGAAGATGTCTAGTCTGAGGTATTGAACACTCGGTACCCTATGTTCTTCGAAGTTTCTTACTCGGCAGTCTTGCTATTGATAGACCAGTTAACGTCTTTACTTGGCCAGCGCCCGCGTGGTCATTTCCCGTCTACATGGCCATCTACCATAATAAGCTTCTCGAGGCTGTCGGGCCACAGATATCATTTCTTAAATTATACGAGCAGAACAAAAATCTACAATTTATTGGTGAATGTTTTAATACTAAAGTTAGCATAGCAAAAGTTTCTTAAATTAACAATTGTCAAAAGGATTCAACATTGGAGATCACTTCATCTGATAAAGTTCTGTTATAACTAAAAATAGGATAACTGACGAATGCTAATAGTTAAAAAAAAAGAATGGGACAAAAAACTTGGTTAAACATGGGGTTGACATTGTCCTTACTGGCAGTACTGTGCCTCAGGGGTTGCGATAGACGATAGTTTTAATAGTTTAACGGTTGAACCCAAGTCTATTATGGTTTTTATGTTTTATGGGAATACGTTGCAATAGATCCTAATTTGTATATGACACCATTATTGTATTTTGTTCGCGTGAGATTTTATTTTACGACTAGTTTCAGAGGGTACGTTCTCAAATCTGGGAAACAAATTATGCGTTAGAAAAAAATATTACGTTAAAAAGTGTATGAAAAAAATTAAGAACTTGTATGAGAAGTTTTACATAAAAATGATAGCAGACAACGATAATTTTTATTTGTTTGGTTTAGTTGTAAAAACTAGTTTTGACTTAACTAAACACATGGACTTAGAGACAAATACGTGGTGAAGTCCGGTTTTATAATACGATAGTAAAACTTGTAAATCGCTACTACGCTTTCAATATAAGTTACTATCGCGAAAGTGAGTTTTATGTATATTGCCTTATTGTTTAAGATCACGTACTGGATAGATTTGGTGGCCTAGGAGCGAGAACGTCTGATACAACAATCCTTAGGTCGTATGTAGTAGTGGTAGGATCTTGGCAGAGTCCGCCTGGCGAAGTACCACACCTCTGTTATTCTACCGCCAAGCAGTAATGTGCAAACAAATACGTGTTCCGGTTTGAAGGGCAATGTTTCCAGAGAAATTACAGGGCTTATTAGAGATGTAACATCTTAGATCTCTGGGTGACGAGCGCAGTGCAGTGCTAGGTAATCATTTGGACTCTTTATGTTCCAATAGCTGCGTGTCACTGTGCTGTTATGTGGCAGGTATGTTGCTTACCATCAGGCACATGTCTTGCTCGTCCCGTCACTTTTTATTTAAAAAAAAAAGTTCAACTCCTTCCAGCAAAATTTGAGTGTTTTCCTAAATACAGATACACAAATTAGAGTGTTTTTCAAAGTACAGATTTAAAAGTTTGTCATTTCTACTGGATTTATTGGACAAAACTTAGAGAGTAAAGAAAGAAATACATCTTTTAAGGTAACGCATAATTTCGACTTCGTGGTGGATTATCTTTCATCGTGGTAGCCTTGTCTATCTCCTTGTCAGAAAAGGACTCGAGTCCCAGCATTGGGAACGTAAAATGGGCTGTTTATTTTAACATAACATACATGTTGTTCAGCTTTTTTGCTTTTGTATATAAATTTATGTTTAGTAGGCCCCAAGCTAAACAAAGCAAGCCCCGGGGCGATTTTATGCCACTCTTTGTCTGTACGAATAAAGATTGTCTACAAACCACGACTCCATATGAAAGCATACATATACCCTTGGCAACATAACGCGTTCCATCCAATACCTAATTCCCTTCAAGTAATGGGAAGCTACCTAACTAAATCAACTGGAAACTTCGTTACACGCTAGTCATCTCGCGTAAGTGAGTTATCAACGTTATAGGCTTACAATATGACCTAATTTCCTTGTGAAAAATATTTCACAAGGTGAAAATAGAACTATATGAGAGCAGGTAAACTATGAAATGTGTTGTGGATGTTTTTGTATTGATATATTTGAGTGTATTCAAATCAAAACAAATCTATTCTTGGCATGCATTTTATAGTAGACTTTTACACAATATCAGGTACAACGATAAAACAAACTTGTAAATTCATAAATAAAGCAAACTATAAACACGTAAATTACAAAAAAAAAATGATGACAAAAATGTGAGTTGATCAGTCATAGAATAAACTAAATTCTATTATTGTCTAGAAAAATGTTCTACAGAGAAGAGTTGGGTCTAACCAATAATACCGCCAATTGAAATGCTTATACTCTGGTTTACTTTGTAGTATTTATCTTTTTAGGGTTCCGTACCCAAAGGGTAAAAACAGGACTCTATTACTAAGACTTCGCTGTCAGTCTGTCCGTCCGTCCGTCACCAGGCTGTATCTCAAGAACGGTGTTAGCTAGACAGTTGAAATTTACACAGAGGATGTATTTCTATTACCGCTATAACAACAAATACTAAATAAAATAAATATTTACAGGGATAATAAATATTTCTACCATACAACAAACTTGATTTTTTACCGTTTCTTGCTCGATACTAATAACAGGTGGACGCTTTAACCAATCCTAGAATATTTAGTATTATGTTACATATTTTTAAATATAATTAATTAAAATAAAATAAATAATTAAGAGGGCTGCCATACAATAGAAGAGGTTTCAGTTTATTTGCTATCGGTACGGAACCCTTCGTGCGCGAGTCCCACTCGCAGTTGGCCGGTTTTTATTTATCTTAATACACAACTTCTGTAATATTAATAGTTATTTCAAAGCCAGTATCGTGAAGGTTGTACCATTTTCACAGTTTCTACAAAAAAAATACACTGGATTATTTAATTGAATGCCAACAATGAAGCGTAATTGTTAGACTTTTAATAGACATTTCTTGTCTATGACGCATTTGTTTCAGCCAAGTCACATCATATAACAAGTCATAGGCACTTACAGACGATCTCGTTAGCGTGTATGAATCTTATTGTAAAGGGAGACGGTTCAAAATGAGTTGGCCACTTGAAATTAAGCTTGGCACTCACGGTCGGCAATGAAAGTAATTAACTTGATTAATCTCGAATGTCTTCGAAGAGTTCCGCCGATGAGTAATGGGGTCTATTTCTTGACACGAGCTCTTTAGGAAGTTCTAAATACAGTACAATAGACTTGAAATAAAGAAAATGTTAATGAGTGAAGTCGTTGGGTTAAAAGGCTGATTTATAATAAGGAATGCAGTAAAAGAAAAAAATGTGTTTGAGGACCGAAGAATAAAAACAAAAGGAAGAGCGAATCACTTACGTATAGGAAAAAGTGTCATCATTAATGCTTGCATGTATGTAATAGGCTAATACGTATTACTCTCACAATGCACTAACAGGGGATTTTCACCCAATCTGCATAAGGCGTCAGTGATATAAATGCTACATTGCCATGCACACACAGCGTCATTGTATAGTAGTATTAAAATGAATTAAATTAGACCTACTTTATATCCCAGGTCCAACCTGGACTCGATTGTGAAGACAGATCTACACCAATCAGAGGCATACAGAAGGCTGTAGTCGAAGATGATGATATATACACTGTTTTTGCAATAAATCCGAATTTAATAATCTTTGGCTTGATAGAAATGGAGAATTTGTTTAAACAGCAGAAGAAGTGCATGGTTGCAGAGATAAATACATACTTCAAACTATACGGTAAGCTAAGTATGGAAACTTTATGTTGGTAGGACTTTGCATCAAATTCAGTAGGTAATAGGTAGAGGCCATTTGAGACTAACTGCTACAAGTAACTTCATAAAAAAGGATAGGTTAACTATAATAAGAGTTGTTTAAAATGACTATGACATGGCTTAATTTCTGATAATAATGATTCGAGTTATCCTTTCGACGAAATCCTGAATTGATTTATGCCAAAATTTTGTCGTTACGCGTGGCCGTCAGCTGGCTTCCATTAATTTGCATTGGATTTTGACTTTGTAGTAACCGTTGGGATTTCCTCTGTGCGACACGTCCGTTGACCTTCAAACGGTCGAGCAATCTAATTACAAATGTCTCGAATTTAAACAATTTAATCGTCTAAATGTCAATTTTGTGAGTCACCGCGGCAATCAGCCGGCGACGGTCTTGGAGCAGCTTGTGTCGAGAATAAAAATTAACTTTAATAAATGTATATCGCCGATCTAATTCTAATATGGCATAAGTTAAAATTTTCAACTATTCAGCAAGCGAAAAAAATCCATAAAGTTCCTAGAAACTTAATATTAATTTATTTATGTAATGTTCAGCTGGATTGTTATTAGATAGTAAAGCTAGACATTCAACATTAATTAAAGCTTCAAAATGGGGACGAAACATTTTTTCTTGCTTCCTAGACGGTTGTTAATGTTGCATTACGTCATAAAACGACATACATTTTTTTTATTAAAGACATGTTTTGTCAGCAACATCGGCTGCGAAAATTTTGAAAAATTACTATTCTTTAGGGAACTGCATTTTTCGGAATAAAAAGTGGTTATGTCTTATTAAAGATACACTTAGTAGGATAAGATTGAGTTTGGTCGCTATCGCGCCTGACGTAAAACGACGATGTTATCTAAGATAGAATCAGCTTTCCATTGATACAAGTATGTGAGTAAGTGGAATCGTACTGATTCTATTTCTTTCGTCAGCGAAACACGTATTTTTTAAGTTAAAACTGTTTAGGCCCATTGAGTACTTTTTGTCATCAAAATAATAGAACTCGCGTCATCGTAACCGAACGCTTTTCATGAACTATTTCTACTATTTGGGTGAATAAAAAGCGCGAAATTCCCTTCACTCCAAGTTTCCCTGGAGCTATATATATACTTAATTATAATGTATATACACCGTGTAAAAAGTTATAAGTTTTCACTTATATAGGCGAGTCCCTATGACTACCAATTTATTTTTACTAGTACCTATCCAATCCATATCAAAATTTCCCTGACATTGAGCTAGTATCTCGAAGTGAATACAGATAAATATCGCAAGATATATAAATATTTACGGAAATTCGCAACAGTTCAGACGAAACTTGATTTAATAGTAACAAACTATGCATTGGGTACAACACGAAAATGGCAAAATTGTAAAAGTTATATAATCTGTGACCAGTTATATTCTAAATTTAGTTATGTTATTTTTAGATATTTTCGGAAATATTTACGTAAATATTGTATCAAGACACGGTTACCGAATCGTGGTTTAAAATTTATTTGTTACTACTTTACAAAATTTATTTATTCGTATTTTTGTTTGGACGTTATACCGACTATGGTATTAACCTTCGATCGACTACGTGCTCATTTAAATTTGATCGAAGGTGTTACCTACATTCGACGACCTTTTTTTATTCCAAGTTCAAGAAATTTTATTGCGTCGCCAATTGGTCCGGTACGCCCACAAATTTGTCACAATGACTCTTTTCCCAATATACTTCTGGCTGTCTGATTTTCATTCTTTCTGAATTCAGATAAGTTATTCAGAATAAAATGCTCCACACACGAGTCCTAAAATCAGAGAAAATGGCGTAAAAGTAGTGGGGAGGAGCCTACATCGCACCATATGGTGATTTATCGTGCGATGTAGGGTCCTCCCCACTAGTTTTGCGTAATTTCCTCTGATTTTAGGGCTCGTGTGTAGAGGGTTTTACTCTTTTCCCAATTTACATCTGTCTGTCTGATTTTCATGCTCTGTGAATTCAGACAAGCTAAAGGCGTATAAATATGAAGTGTTGCAGTTAATTTAAAAGAAGCTATAGAGAATTCTAAAAGATGTTCGCTAAAAAAATTGCGTTTGTAAGGTTTTTTGCCTTTCATTTTTCTATAGGATACATTTCGGGAAATGTGTCCAAAAATTACACAATATTTAAGTAATTCCGGTTGACACATTTCACTACATATGACAGTTACACATATTAAGCCCAAACGTAGATATTCCCATAATTCGTACCAATCTACGTTTACGCACTGTAAATTAATGTACATCGTAGAATGCTCTACATGGTCTACCAATAGGTATAACCTTACCCTTTATAGCGATAAAACTAACGCTTTTAAATTATTTGTCAACAAATCGAACCACAAACGAGAGACCAAGGACACAAAGCGTATGCAAAACACTACAAAGTTTCGCACAGTTACGCAAAAGGTTGCATAAGTAGCCAACCTAGCAAGCCTACATTTAATTCATCTAAAAATAGATTCATATTTCAAATGTTGTAAGCGCAGATAAGATCACATTTTAGAAGTTTTACCATAATAACCGATAATATCAATCTTGGAGAGTTTAGAATTTTAAATAGTTACGAAAGTTAATTCATATTGGACTTAGTTTTAGGACTGATTGAACTGATAACGATTGTGACGTAACTGATATTAGAATTTCTATTCGTGTTTAAGCAACTTATGTAGGTTATGAGAATTTTTCTTCATTAATAGAAAGTAGATCAGAACAATAAACCTTTAGGGAACATTTGTAAGGGCGGAAAAAATAACGTTCCTTTTTTTAGTTATAGATTGACGGGATGAGCAGGTCATGTACTTGATGGTAAGCAACACGCCTGCCCATAATACACTACAGTGCCACGCAGCTCTCCGAACATAAAAATTCCAAACATTTTTTTTTAACTGGGCAGAGCCTTTATTAACAAAACTAAAATACAATGAGAACTACACTACACTACAAACCTACCTAACTTCCAAATAATTACCCAGTACTACACTGCTCTCGTCATCCAGAGATATAAGCTGATTTATTGAGCCCTGTAATTTATTTGGAAACATTGCCCTAAACCGCTTTGGTTTATGAAATACATAATGAAGTATTACTTTTTTGAGTTCATTATTTGACGACACAAATTGTAATAAACATTTTAATTTACTCAAAAACTTCCAAAATTAGTCTTAAACGAATGTTTTTGAATCAGTTCATCGTTTGGAAAGAATTAACTGCTAATTTTTCACTTCTAAAATTAAACTGCGCTGAAGAAATCAGTACAAAATACGAAAGTAATAAAATCGAGACAAACATTTTTAATGAAAAAAACAAGAGGCAGTTGCCCTTTTAGATTATTCACTCCGCAACAGGTAAATGCATTAAGAAAAGTCGCACCGATAGTTAGCCCGTTGGGAATTTTAAACGCAGGTAGCGATTTTTTTTTAAATGTTCCCCGTAACATTTGAGGACCCGTCTTCTACCGCCAACTAAATCGGCTATGGTTTTGCTATTGGCATCTCTATCATTTCAAATGAAAACGAAAGAGAGAGCAATATAAAAGTTAAGACAATTTTAGTTAGGCGGTAGACCCTTTCTCTGCTCGCCAGTTTTTGGTGCCAGTAAATCCAAATGGGAAGCTTATCTATCTCCCTATGGGTCTATCACTGACATTTGTGCATGTTCTGGCTGTATGCGTACAAATCAGCGTGTTAAGCGGAGCATCTGGATCTATACGTCGAACGCTTGTAGCCCCTTTACTACTAAAATTCTGAGTAATTAATCTTCAGTTCTATCGGCAGTTCTATGACTGCCAATTTCTTCAATTGACATTGCCCAAAAGCTAATCGGCTCACATACAATCTGTATACTGTTCGAGCCATTTCTAAAAGTAAAAAACACAAACAACGTGATTCGTTTTACAATTATGATAAAGCTTGGATGTTTGTTGCTCAATCACGTCGAACAACGGATCGGCTTGAATTTGGAACAAAATTATAGTCTGGAATAACGCATATAGGTAATTTTTTATCTCAGGAAAATAACAAATTACAACATTTGTAAATAATACAATTGTTTAAAATCGCTCATCTCTCTTCTTGTCATTTTATGTAAGTGTATCTGAGCTTAAACCACTAAGGTATTTGATATTCAGATTTCAGTTAGCCGGTCTCGTGTTTGATTAATACCCAAAATATCACCCACTTCGTTAGAGCCAGGCGTCTTGTTAGGTAGGTATCGGTTATTCGCTATTTGCTTAGTTAGTACCTCGCGTTCCACTTGCAAATTCAAATTCTATACAGCTGTTGAATGAATACGGTTGATATATATCATATATTTGAATTATCATGTGAAGCTTTTGGTAGGGCTTTATATGAAACAGATTTTTAACGAATCTCGGAGTTAATGAAATTAACAAGACAAAGGCTTATTTTGTCATCATCATTATAGTTCATCTAGATATTCAATTAACGTAAAATGAATTATACTTTCGCTTTCTTTTATATTATTATTCTATACGCCTAAAAGGACACACTGTATTATTATTACATACTGTTGCTTATGTAGATATAATTTGTTGCCAGTTTTTAGAAATGTCGTAAATGATATACATTGTCTCAGGTTTTCTTGTCGTTATTATTATAGTAAAATCGCGATTGTGAATTGTATTTCCCAGTAATAGAGTATATTAAATGTTTTTCATCGTAATAAAATATTAAGGGGTCTGACAATACCGCTTTAAGTTTGATCTACTGTAAAAATGGACTAAAAGATCACCGTCTAAGTACTAATATGTAATTATATTTTAGCTCCTTTATCTTTTGGTCTAATTAATTGCAATATCTATCACCTACTTACAACAAGTCATCATCAACATCAACAGCCAACTAAATGTTCTCACTGCTGGGACTCAGGCCTTCTCTCGCAAGGAGAGAGTTAAGGCCATAATCCACCACGCTGGCCCAGTGCGGGTTGGTGGATGACACATGACTTCGAAAGATTCTAAGTAGGTACATGTCGGTTTCCTCACGATGTTTTCCTTTCCCGTTTTAAGTTAGCGGCGCACATGACTTCGAAAAGACAGCGGTGCGTGTGGGGTTTGAACCCGGGGTCTCCGGATCGGCAGGCGCCGTTCCCCCGACTAGACCAACCGTAACTTTTACAACAAGTAAAAAGGTGAAAATTAATTGTTTGAGATTATACGTAGACGCTTAAATTACGAACAAACAGTTTTCATCCCAGTTTTTTAATAATAGAAGCTAATGAGAGACGTGATAATGAGTAGCAACAAGTATGTTTTAATCAACTTACACGCATGAATAAGATACTCTACCGATAAAAGGACATGAAAGATGGAAAATTTTGTCGTTCACTTCTAAGCGTATTACCCATGTAGGTAAGCGATATATTTTATGCGGTCCTTCCGCAACATATCAAAGAACGTTCACAATAACTGTACGTGTTCTTAAATAACGTCTTTTCTTCCCACCCCCCCATATCTAAATCAAGTCATTCCAGCTTACGATAAGCTCCTTGATGGGGGTATATTTCTTTACAATTTATATTGCTCGTAAAATACTCGCTCTGGTAGTAAGCTCCGGATCGAGCTACCTGGGCCGTGGCTTTGTTTACTTTTCTTTGGAATTGATTCTGTTTCTCGAATGGTCTTTTGCTGTGACTACAAGTTGACAGTTTTCACTTTTTTAGCTGTCGTGTTCTAAACAACTACTCATGACTCACGAGGCAATAACTTTAAAAAAAATGAGTAAAGTAAATGATTTTTTGTAGATTTTTTGCACTCTAGACTCACTTACAAGTTTAATTAACTTGCCCGAGTCTGTGACGTCAAAACGAATATAAGGAAACAAAAATAATTTGTAGTCAAAAATTACTTAACAGATTTAGATCATATTCTCAATTTTATCCATAAAAGTAAATTGTTTAACTAAAACGATGATCTTAAACTCGTCGTTTTCCAATGTCTCAAACTGTTTGGCGTTTTACTAAATTATTATAAAAGTTTTAAAGAACAGTAAATAAAAAACAATAGGGAAAATTGAGAAGTTTGCTTGTTTTTTTTTTTGTACGAAAATTATTCACACCAACGGATAACAGTGCCTTATAAATCTTTCTGAATATTGTGAATCATTAGGCTAGTACAATGTTCAGTGTCTAGAAGCCAAAATTAAACTTTTACAAATATTACCTAGATATGAATAATTAATTTTAAAAACACATTTATTTGCAAACAATTCACAAATATGTTTCCTAGAAGTACTACAATATTCTTAGGATCGGGATTACAACCCTACTACCACACACACGATCTCGGGCCGATATCTCGTTCATCTAAAAATATGGAACAGGTATAGTCATATCTATTCTTTGAATTATAGTGTTGTGGTATGTTGTTGACATTACCATGATAAGGACGACTGTCTGACTGCTGAATTTTATCACATAAATAATTTAAATACAGATAAGGCTACATAATATTTATTCTTGGAAGATTATCCGGTTATCCTCAAAAGGTACTGCAAAAAACCTAAGAAGCTGATTTAATTTAATGATTAATACGTCAATAGCCTAACGGTTAGGACATCGCCTTTGGGAGCATGTGATCGCCGGTTCGAATCTCGATCATAAAACTAATTGTATGGATGCAAAGAAAAAATATTAATTTTACTATATTCGAACAAAACCATCGAAGGATGTTGAAATCAATAAGAATACAAAGAAACAATGATGTAGAGGACACATCAAACATGTTTGCAAAAGCCAGTCAATTATTTAATTCATGAATAATAATACGTTTCGTAACAATAACAGCGCCATAAAGACCAATGTCGACAACAGCGCAGATGTTCAAAACGCATCGGTTTTATGATAAATTGTTAAACATTTTATTTCTTAACTCACACATATATTTCTCAAGAAACGGTTTATTTACAAAGTAACCAAAAACACCACGCAATTATCAAACTAAAATAAGAATCACGAAAAACCTCACCATAGCAATCCAAATCCGTTCATTAAATCAGTCTTTTTCACAATTCAATTTAAAATAATACACAACCGTTATTCTAAATTTAAAACTACACGCTAACGCACTAATAAAACTAATTTGGATAATGACTAGAATACAAGAGAACCCGGGAACACGACCGCTCGCGGCGATGGTCGAATCATAACTGACGAATCGACGAAGTGAGGGTCAAGATTCGGAAAAAAAAACAGGCCGCTGCAGGCAGTCAGTGGCACCCATACGTTCCGGGCGAGATCACTACAACAAAAAAGAACCCTAAATATTATCGAAACACCGGTTCCCAAACTTAAACCATTACCTGAGTTATTTATTTGGTACCTGCGGACTATTTTTTTTTTTTCGTTTATCTTCGTGGAAGTTCATCGAGCTTCTTGGAACCTAAATGGATTCAATTTAGTCTGTTTGGGTTACTGACTCACTACTTTAATTCGTGGAAATTAGATTATGATCACAAAGTTAACCCTTAAATCTTCGATATACCAATTATTTTTTTGTAAGAAGATGAATGATATAAAGTCGAATTCCCAAAAACTAATTCAATTACCAAGAACACTGTCTGAGAATGAAGCTGACAATAAAACAGAAAATACGATAATAACGTTCGAAATCCAATAACAAAAGCACTCGAATCCAATTGTACGATTCCACGAGTTAATTTCAATTTAATAAAATGAAGTAACTATGATCTCATTCGAATATAAAAATTGAGATTTTTTTATTCAATAAACACGTGTTTTCAAGGCGTCCACGTCCGTTCATTGTACTCTTTTTATTACCTGTCGGCATTAAAATTATTTGAAACAAATAACGAGTCGTGAACGGCTTTTAGTTTGAATGTTCCATGTGGTCATCGCGGTCAATGACTTCATCTCAACAGCCGATGTTTTATCATTTTATTCGAGGAGTTATAACCGATAAATCAGTTTAAAATAGTTGAAACACATTAACGTTGTGCGATTTATAAATCGGCACCTGAACTTTTTGACCTTAGATCTAGAACAGATCATTCGCCTTTCATCAAGACGAGTCACGAATTTTACAAAAGTAGCTATTCTTATTTATATTGTAATAATAAACGTAATTTTGTATGAACAGTTTGAGATACGTAGCCGAGCCCTGCAGCTGCTGCCCTGCACACAACCATAAACACGTGTACACGCCATGTGTGTGTTAATGGGGACGCATGTGTGAGTATGCGTGCCTGTAGGGTTGTACGGCAATTTATTAATAGTGATTATTTTTTTTTCGATAAAAGTAGTAAAAGTAGCAGCTTGCGATCAGCTGGACGGGGATTAATGTGAAAATCAAGAAATAACGTTCCATTTCGAAGGCTGCTGAAACACCTGCGATGTATCTTTCGCACATCAGTTCCGTTAAACTTATACGTCAAGACAAGGATAGCGTGATGCTCTTCTGCATTTAGAGATAGAGACGGCTTCTGACAAAACTTTTTTAATTATTCATATAATCTAATAATTATATCGGTTTATTTATAGCGTATATATATTCTGTTCTATGTAAAGCTGGTACGTATACGATTCTAAACATTACATTTATGTCTGATAAAGGGCGAATCGTAAGTGCTGTAGCTTTCCTTTGGTTTTGAAGCACTAAAACACAAATAGTCGCATTGATCTTAGTCTTTTCAACGATGACTGAATAGATTCTCTGGACAAGCGTGTTATATATCGTAGACTTCTTCCTTGTGTCTGTCTTTACATTATGAATCTACACGACATCAAGTCATAGAACATCCAAGAAAATGTTTTAAGCTATTGGGTAGTTTACAACACTACAACTATTATAAACCCCAAGATAATTGCCAATAGTTAGGTACTCGTATATGACGGAGAGAGAGAGACTCCAATATTTCGATGCTGTTCCATGCGTCGTTTTTATGATTTATTGGTTTCCAGATGCATTAAAACATATCGAAACATCGATTTTTCTGATCTCTAATCATGGAAAATCTCGTAATGTGAAATAATGTCTATTTAACTTAATTAAGTAATGAAAGGTCTGAAATGCTTTTTAGGAGTTAATTCATTTTCGTTTAGACGTGGAACCCAACCCTCCAGAATTTACGTTACTTTTCAAGATTTGAATATTAAACAGATGGTTAAAAATATTCGAAATGGTGTCAAAGTTAACGTTTTTACGTAACTTAGACAATAGTTGTGCCTATTCACCGTATTGTAAGTTTCGTTACGCGTGCTACGGCCAAGGTTATTTATATGCAATAGGCAGTAGAATGTAAGGAAATGTTGCCATGGTGGTTCGGACGTGACTGGAAGTCGAAGTCAAAACTTTAAGAGTTCATGCCACAACTACTGACACATCGATAAGTGGCGCTACTATTGCTTACTCAAGAGAATATGTGGAAATAGCTTACTTTTTTTAAATAGTTTACTTATTTTGACTATATTCAAGTTGTGTCGCGAGGTCTAGCTAACGATGCGCGATATGTGCGTAGATTACGACATTGGATTAATCTATTTATACGTATAAAAGGCTTGAGATTGAACCACTGACTGAATGATAGAATTTAATTTTGTATTACAAAACATGAATCAAACAAGATTTTGACTTCGTTTGACGTAATAAGATTAAACAAATGACTGTACTGATTTTTAAAATATTATTTGAAGATTTGGCTGGCATACGATCAAAGTAGACTTAGACAAACAAGACGCTTATTTATCTTTTCATGTTCATGGTTTTATATATTAGGTATATTTTAATAGGTTCTTCTCCATGTTTATTTAATATATCCTTAGTATTATACTGTTACTTAGTAAATTCGCAAATTGATATACTAATAAAATAAAATTTAACTTAGAAACATTTTAAATCTCAAACAAAACAATACATTACATTTAGTCCATATGTTTAGAAGCTAATATACAGAATATACTACAGTAATGTGTGTTCCTCTATGTATTTTTTCCAAGTGCAGTGTATAAGTCGTCACTACTGGCTTTGCGGTAAAGGAAAACATTATGAGGAAACCGGCGAGGTTATTTTATAAGTGGCCTTGTGAAAAAAGGCTTCGAGTACCAGTGGAAGTAAAAGTGGGCTGCTTATATACTTATGCTCTTTTTCATAACTAAGATCAAACTCACTTAAGAGTTAGTTTAGTTAGTTAGTTAGAGTAGTAGAGTTATAATACTATGATAAGGTTAAGGTGGGAAAAGAGCGAGACAGCCTCACACATATGATCCGTTAAAATAATTATATTCTTTATACCATTAGGAATAAGCGTCAATTTGACTCAACACAAAATGCCACAACTTTATATTGGCCACCTGTCAGTCAATAAAACTATAAACGCATTAGCCATACGCATACAAAGCCGTACACTATGCATACATAGTTGAGGTAGGGCGGACGTAGGTACCCTATAAATAGGACCAAGGTGCTGGGGTCAACGACCCGAAGGTCGGTGACCTGATCTGATGACTACAGTCATCTCGGTATTTAGGGGTCTGTGGGTCGAGACCTTAAACGTTACGATATTTTGGGTTGAGATGAACTTTCTTAAACGATGTTTCGATTAAAATTTTGGTTTTTAATCTTTGATAACAAAGGCGTGTAATACCATACAGATGTATGTCTGTGGCATTACAGGACCTAAACCGTTTTTTTTTTGAAAACTAAACTATCTAAGAGTTTGTTACTGTGTTCCAGTCTGAAGGGCAATGTTTCCAGACAAATTACTGAGCGTAGGGACATAAATCAACACAGCACAGTTCTGTCCTTGGTAATGATTAGGACTTTTAAAGTTCCAATAGCTGCGTGACACCGCTATTATGTGTAGGCGTGTCGTTTACCATCAGGAACATGTCTTGCTCGTCGCGTCAGTCTGTACTACAAATAAAAAAAAACTTGAAATATCCCTATTATTCAATACAGAACCCACATACCAACGCTATCGTCACGTCCATAAATTCTTACAAACGCAATGATTCACAACGTTCGCTGTACTCGAAAATAATAAAAAAAACTGCGATACATTGACCCCATGAACAAACGTTTACATTTACCCATATGGTGTCATGTTCCATGCTGGTGGTTTTCTGACAGACTATGGTATAGTACCACCAACTTATATGTACACGGCTAAAAGCGGAACTACTAACGTCCACAGAACACAGACAGAAGTTGTCTACATTTGTATTAAGTGGCAACACTTTCGATCGTAACGCCATCACTGCATTCTACAGATAAGTTGGTCGCACTGTACAAAAAATAGGCCGAGACCTCGAAAACCGGGGAGGTCCTTTTGCCTCCTGGAGATCGATCGTTTATTGTTCTAACCACCGGATTCTATACTCATCGCCCTCTTCTCTCGAATATGGTCGAGGAAAGCGATTTCTGACCTATGCGTCATACTCGTGAACCAGTGCTACTTGTGGAAGTTTTCCAAACCGTGGCATTAATACATACATACATTGAGATACACAGAAATTCTAACTTGGGTTTAGTCTAGTTCTCAAATATAGCAGCATATTAAATTCTGACAAAGAGCAAGCACTTTTGTGTCTATGGTGGCTAAAGTTTTAAATAAAAAACCGAACTCAAGGCTTGTGCGTTCTAAAAATCTACCACATATTTTTTATTCGTGATACGAACCTAAAGGGAAATGACTGAAGTTAACTCAGATTTCGTATCACGGCACAGTTAGTTCAAAACAGAAGCAGATGGCCTGTCTGATGGTTAACGGAGATAGAGAACGATCACGAAACTGAACATACAGTAGAATTAGCGCTCATCTATAGCGTATCTCAATTATGCTCAGGCTACTAACATTTCTAAAGCTGTGACAAGGTGCACTTCTCAATCACATACGTTAAATACTACTATTACGTCAAATTTAAGTTACTTTATGCAGTTTATAAGTCTCGGTAGTACCTCCGATTTCACAAATATGATGGTTCGAATCCCGTTTGAGTATTTATATACTAAATATTTTTAGCCGACTTCCAAAAAGGAGGAGGTTATCAATTCGACACGTACGTTTTTTTTGTATGTATGTTACTCGATAGCGCCGCCAATTATGAACCAATTTCGATGGTTCTTGTTTTGTTTGATAGACCATAGTTACGACTTCATATAGATGAGTAAGTAGCGGTCATAATAATTACCTATATCAATTTATTTTTCGCTTTTGGATATATGGTGTTGAAGTCGGTTTAATTTTTTGTAAAAAATATTTTTATCTTAATATATTTTTTTTATAATAAAGTACTTTCTTTCTAAGTACGTATGCCACCACTGACTGTACCGGTGAAGTAAAACACTGTGAAAAAAAGACTTGTTTCAAAACAGGCATCTTTCGAGGAAATGTCTAATCCGGAAACGCAAATTATTGCCAGTGTTGTGGATAATGAATGACCTTAATTCAGTCGCCATGTCACGTCTTCACGATAGGCTTCAAACGTCAGCAGTGAAAAGAAGTAGTTAGAGTAGTTACTATAAGATTATTGAAAATAATATTACAATAACATAATATACTTCACTTAGGTATCCTGGTGGTTCATTTGACCCATACATTTTGTTTACGGGCCTTTAGTCTATAAACTTAAAGCTAACGTCTGCTAAACTAAACTTATACAGTATTTTGCATTACACAAAAAAATCCTTTGTAAAAAGCTCACATGTGAAATTTTGTTGTTCAATATTCCTACGAGTAAGCTCTGTAGTTTGAGCTAAATATTGATTCGAGATTGGGCTGTTTATTGGTATGATACTGCTAAGCAGTTCGTATCCACGAATATCAAAGCTTTATTTTTCTCGTTGGCTCACCCGATTGGTGGGTAATTGCCCCACGCGTTAATGAGCAGGAAACCATGCTATATAATCCGCTTAATGAATGAATACTTACATTTAAAAGCAACATATTTCCATTATATAATGATAAATTTAAGTTCCGAATTTAATTGTATCCAGTCAGGACATTTATTATTAAAACATGAACACAAATTCCGATATTGCTGCACCATGCGAAATAAATACAAGATTCAATTCTACATCCGCCAACGGCAATTTCGACTCGATTCATTTCGATTCGATACATTAACGAATCGAATAAGTAAACAAGAGTCGAGTTATGTACATGTCGGAGTAATTTATTCCTTTGCCGAGATACGCAAATGAAGTAGATTTTCGCAGCCGAAATTCCCCGATGACATAGTATTGACGATACATCTGGAGAATAGAAAATGAACAGAGAATGTACTTTAGCTAACAATACTGACGATCAATTCCATAGTTTGATAAGATATCTTTCAGGTTTTATATTATTAGTAATGTCAATATTGAAAAACAGTTAATAAAATTTATTCCATTTCATTTTGCATCTGGCCATTTTTTTTGCTATAATTTTGAAAGTTTGCTGGCTAAAATCTCGTCCACGATCACAAACCTTCTAGAGTGGTGCACAAAGCGTTGGACGCAGATTGACTCTAATAATTTCAACTACATATCTCCGTATTCAAAACTTTTTTAACCACAATTTTCATCTCGTTGAGTTTTTTTTCGTGATGCACGTCGAAAATATTTTGCCGGATTTGGCTTTACACAAAAATAGCAGTAAAGGAAAACACGCCCTTGCGTTGTTTCTCTATATACATTTCATACTCAGTAGTATTTCTGAGATGTTTCCTGAAAGAAAACTTGATTGCGTGTAAGAAACGTCACATTTCCCCGAACGCACTAGATTCGGTTTGGGCGCTTGTTATTTATGGAAATTTCAGCATTTGTAGCTTAGAAATTTACGTTAAGATGTATTCGTTTGTACATTTCTAATCATATAGGTTAGCTGTATTATCTCTTGCTTGTGTTGCCTGAGTATTTGGTGGAAATATTTAGCCTTTACTAAATTGTCGCTAAATCATAACACAAACTGTTTTTTTCGTAATTATCAGGGGTCGGTAACGTTTTGGGAGCCATGGGCCACATGGTGAAAAAATAGCGGGCCTGACCTAACATGCCCATCACAGGCCAGTGTCATGCAACAAATGGGACATGAATAGACCAAATCATCCTAAGTTCACAAACAACAAATACATTACTTAGCACTCCACTGCGCACATCCCCAAGAATTATAATTATTTATTTATAAGATGTTTTTCTCTATGCCCTTTAATTTATTTAGAAACGTTGCCCTTCAAACTGCAACACCGTGATGTTTGCACATTACTGCTTGGCGGGTAGAATACCTGGCAAAGCTTTGGCACTTTCCCGGGCCTCTGTTACGAGTCCTACCACTTCAAATATTGAACTGAAATATCGCCAACTACTTTTAGAGGTATTATAAACTTGACCTAATTACTATTGAAGCATTAAACAAATCTTTTTAATTTGAAAGATCCTTACAAAGAAACCAGATGTTTAGAAATATTCTGCCACTCATCATGAACTTTAACTGAAGGGTTGATTTAAAGCCAGATAAAGTCCGTATTGTTCTAAGCCTTTTCAAGTCTTTACTTGTTTTTCCTTTAATTATAACTGACGAGATAAACAAGAACGCATTGAGTAGCCCCCTCTTTTTTAAGTCGATAAAAATAGGGATAACTTAAATGGCTAAGTTAAATTTGTTTTTATTTCAGCTTCATTAATCGCTCTGCAGGGCAAATGCTTTCCTACCCTCTTTCCAAAAATTTACCGATTTTCCAGTCTTTGTGATAACTAAAAAATAATCCTACCAATTTCTTCTCATTTCAAATGTCGACTAAACAATTTAGTTGGCCCTATAAACGGCGTGTATAGACATTCTGACATTCTGGAATCACTCTACTATTGGGAGTACTTCAGTATCATACTTAGTAATCCCACGCACCATCGACCTACAAAAGACCATGATACGTTCTCCCGTTCTCCCAATTTAAATATGATCCCGCTAGCTTATTGAGCCCGCTTCCCGTAGTTTGATCGTCTTGATTATCTCCAAAGGTGGACCCAGGGAGGGGCCATGACCCCCCTGGGTTGGGTCTAGCACCTCCTAGGTGGCCCACTAATTAAAACATAGTGTACTTATCGCACATTTTTGAGTATTGACCACGACTATGTGACCCCCTGGAGCGAAAGCTGGATCAGCCCTTGGTTATCTCTAGATTTTTATCGGTATTTCTATTATTCAGATGTGCTAAGCGTAAGTAGTAAAGAGTGTAGTGTAGTTTTGCATTGAACAGTTAAACAGCATGACAACAATTGTTAAACAGCATGATATTAAAGGCTTTATGTGATTTTATTAACTTTAATATCTTGTATCTTGCAAAACTTCAAATAGGTGCAAGTCTGTCTGTCGTGTCTACAATTCGGCAAGATTCTACGAAAGTCACTTCTTTAGGTATATAGGTCGGTCGTCTGAAATCCCCTTAAGACGAGGAAACTACCAGAGCTCAGAACTGTTAAATAAAAGCGGATACACTCCAGTAGGTATCATTAATCGAGCGTACCTGCTCTCAACATTGTACTTTGTCTCTGTCCATGTCAGGAACAAGGATATAAGTAAATGGAATAACCAAGCATGCGCGGCGAACATCGACAGGCTTTTTCCGCTACCCTAAGTTCACTAGGCAGTAGAGCACCTAGAGACCTAATTCCATAGGTGTTTTCCTGTTTTCATAGGTACATAGGTTTATAAAAAAATTGGTTGTCTGCAAAGTCAGTTGGTTTGCGGACGATAATTAACGTGACAACGTCATAGCAAAACATTGATAAATGCGGCGCGAGCGTACAATAAGCGTAACGGGACATAACGGGACACTTTTTCGTGCATTGATTTATTACTCATGGTCACGTCAACATTAATTTTTTGGCGGCACTGCCAATAGAAGTGTGAACGTATAACTTAGAATTTTAGTACATACTAAACACACTAATGCTGCAAAATATGCCACTTGTATAGCTAGTGAGAGTCATATGAGAGACATACATCCAACAAAGGACTTTGACAACAATAATGATGCAATACGGAAGACTGATTTTGATTCAAAACTCTTTGGATTTATCAGTACCAATAGCGTTCTGAATCATTTTGGAACAGACCCAGAAGTTCATTCAAATTTTTAAAAAAATGTGTACCTACTTCCGATTTTCCTGACTTTTTTTTAAGTGGCCTTTCTATAAAATTAAAGTTCCGTGGTCCCAACCAATTCGGTCAGCTGACAACATCGTGAGGTATTGGAGAGAATTCGATTTCGCAATGAGAAATCCAGTCGGTCGGGAGTTTAAAACTATCAAGCACATAAGTGCTGGAAACAATCTTAATCCTGTCGTACTAACATTTTAAACGTGAAAATTTGTAAGAATGTATGGATGTATGTTTGTTACTCTTTCACACAAAAACCACTGAAGAGATTTAGATGATATTTGGTACATCGATAGATATACAAAAGCATAAATGTGCGTAGCGACACTGCGGATTCTGCGAGTCCTTTCTATTCTACTCAGCTTAAGTTGCCGCTTTGTTTCTTTAGAGGGGGACAAATACGTCAGTATTTCAGTAGGTATCGATTATAATACATACGGCTTCGTAGACGGCTAATAATTTCGTTTCGCTCACTTACCTGAAAAAAAAAAGAACATTTTATTAATTGGCGACTCAAGAACAATAATTTTAGAGAACATCAATGGTCATTATTTAGGTCATTAGTGTAAATTTTACCACAGTACCTAAGTTTAGAATCAGCATTAGCCCACTTAGTGTTACCACTGCTTGGGACTCTTGGAGAGGACAGAGTAATAATCCACATCTCTGGGCAAGTAGTGGTAGTCCGCCGGGGAAAGTACCTTTACCTTTTAAAGTTTTTTTTTTTTTTACCTTTCTTTTACCAGTTATTCTACCTGGGTTCAACTACCAAACAAACTGTGTTCCTTTTTTAAGAACAATATTTCCCGATAAATTATAAATGAATACAGGTCCTTAATTACATTAATACAGTAATTCATTACTGCTATTTCTATCACTATACTATAAAAATCAAGTTGGCTGAAGACAAGCTCTTGAAAAATATCTGTCTTGGAATACGCCGATATTCTCATAATATTACCCTTTACCGGAAAAGTCGGCGCGGCTGCCAAACAACCGTATTCGGCGGTATTCGTATCTGGTGGTGGTATCACGTAAGCTAATCTGGACCTTCTTGGCACCACGATTTTTTCTTTCTACTTCGGCTATTTGTTCTAGTGCTACTTTTATTATACCAATAAACTGTTTTATAACTAACCCCACTAAGCCTTGAAAAGACTGAAAAAGTTCTTGTACGGCATTGATAAATTGGACAACTTCTACTTAGGTAAGTAATGCTTCTTTGTAAGCAAAGCGCAAAGTTAATCTAGATTCTAGGGCTTTTGTTCACTTTTGTTTATTGTTCAACGTTTTTCTTTTGTATTTTGTATGAAGAATAGAAATTTATTTCGTACATTAGGTACGTTATACATACTCCGATCAAAGGACTTGTGTAAAGAAAAGTCGTTTAGTCGAAAAATCTTCGACGGATCTGCCTTACAGGTAAAAAATCAAACAACCTTTTATTAAGAGTTACAAAAAAAAAAAATTATTGCTGTTTCTAGGTAAGATAAGATATTACAAACATTATAAAAGTTGACCTATACAAACTGGCCTCTTCGCGAGGCATCCAATATGTCTGGCAAAACAATTTGCATTGGTCTGAATTTATACAATGATAAAACAATAGTCAACTGATAAAAGTTTTTTTCTGATTTCTATTTCTAGCTTTTAATTTGTTGTGTTGTATTTTATATATGGTCTGATTCTTCATTCTTCTATTCGTATGTGTTATATTTATTTATTTAGGATTACAACGCTTTACAATGAGTAGGTACATTGGTGAGACAATGCGATACACATTATACCCTGTACAAAGGTGTTGCGTATTGTAAAACTAGCTTAAAACTAACTTATGAAATATAATTAAATGTAATTAAAGGTACCGGAGTTGTTAGATTGGTGACCTTGAAACATTTTGTCATGCAGGAAGTCGTCTATTTCGTAATAGCTTTTTTTAATAAAATGTCTTTCAGTTTTTTTTTTTTTTAAATAATATATAAGTGAAGTGAGGTATGTTCGATGAGCACAAGTTATATTATGTTTAACTCGTAGCGTTCTCTTTCATCCGTGTTCCTAATCCCATTATTTCCCGGGATAAAAAATAAGCCTATGAAAGAGTAAGAAATGGCCATAATACATACTCATTTTTACCATACCAATTTTTTTTTATTAGAAGTAATTTAGAGCTATTTTCTAGTGCAAGCATTCACATTTCAGCTGGCATTTGTTCTTGAATGTACTTGAACAATGTAGGATGCAGTTTAGATAAATGTTAGAGAGTTAGAAGACTGATGCAGCGACGAAAAGCATCGTTTTATTTCTCATTCATCATTCTCCAGTACGGTTTCCATTTCCTTTTCAAGTTACCTACTGACGAGGAAGACATTTGACAGAGGAAGTAGAAGGATCTAGGAATACCCTATTTTTCTACCGAGGGTTACATAAATCATACTAATATTATAAATGTAAATGTTTGGATGTTTGTAGCTCTCACGTCGTAACGTATGAACGGATCGGGTTTAAATTTGGAATACAATTAGATTATAATAGTTTGGAAGAAACCCTGGCTACTTTTTATCCCGAAAAAAATATGGGAACAAGGACAACGCAGGTAAAACCGAGTGTCGCTGCAAGGAGATAGATAAACACTTTATTGCATTTGTCAAAATTAAAATAACTAGAAACATCCTAGTAGTAATTTATAATAATATATGAGAAAGTTTGGATGTTTCTTAGCAAATTTATTTAAACTAGCGTTCCGCCATGGGTTCGCTCGTGGCACATAACACATAGCCTACACCTACAGCATTCAGGAATCATGTAGATACGCAACGGTGAAAGAATTTTAGAAATCGCTCCAGCAGTTCCTGACGTTAGCGCGTACAACCAAAAATCTCTTTAGCTTTATAATATTTTGTACAGATACATAATACAGATAATGGGTATAAATAAGATGATTAACAAAACTAAAATAAAAAGTACCAGGTATAAGGTTAAAATTTAAATAACTCGCCAATATAAAGGCAATAATGATGTGATTCATTAATGAAGAAGGATTTATGACACAAAATGCAAATAAATTTACTGACTTTCAGGCTGTGGTCAAAATGGCCGGAAAACCACTGAGCTCGTCATTTAAAAAGGTAGATTATTCCCAGACCACTGTGTTGCGAGAGTCCTTCCGTCCGGCGTCAGGTTCCAATCTCGATGGCTGAAACTCTATCTGTTAGTATCGATTGCTAGGACACAGGACGTAGAGCTCGCTCTATAGGTATTTAAACTATATGAATGTCTAGCAGATGCTCGAGAGTCTGTTTTGAAATGAGCTTACTTATTATTATTATTTGGAGCCTATACTGTCCCAATGCTGGTCAAAGGCTTCCCTACTCTCTCTCCATTTGGTTCTGCCTTGAGTTAATGTTTCCCTGTCTTTTGAATAGCTCTAACAAGGTCATCCCGACAGCGTTTCTTTGCCGTGCCGCATCGTCGTTTGCGATCGGGCTTCCACTGAGTAGTGATTTTGGCCCAGTGAGCATCCGACCTGTGGCAGACGTGTCCATACTTAATCTATACTAATATTACAAAGCCAAAGAGGTTCTTTGTTTGAACGCGCTAGTCTCAGGAACTACTGGACTGGTTCCATGTACGTTCGTAGTACGGTCACAGAATAAATGGTACGGTGTCGTCTCGATCGTCACTAATAATGTGGCATTGAAACACTGTAATTTTGACTTTGATGGTTTAACAACCGTCGAAATTCTTTTGACGAAACTTATTATTAATAAATGTAAATATGATTATTATTCTATAGTGACGCATTCGTGGCTAGCAACTATATAAAATTGTATAATTTGTCTACCGATTCCTTTCAATAACAAAGCCGATAAAAAAGAATGGAAGATAAATGTATTAGAAAAGTCTACAAAGAAAGTGCACATTAAATATCATCCCAAATGATCAGATTGCATTGCATTTTCCAATAATCCCCTACTGTTCCGATCGAGTGCTATCACAAAGGGAAGGTTTCCGTATTACCTCTACAAAGAAAAGGATCTGTACCGACAAAGAATTTCTCCAACGGAAGTCGGGGAAACGGAGTATGGTATTGGTGAATACGCGATAATATGTGTATTACATGTTATACTTTATTTATTTTCTTATTGAACTTAACCTTTGATAGTCGTAGGAATTAGGATTCTTTGCAAGGGGAAGTACCCCCTTTGTACTTTGTACTAGTAACTTTGCTAGTCATCATGCTACCGCCAAGCACTAACGGGCAAACATCACTGTGCTTCGGTGTAAAGGGTAATGTTTTTTTTAACTAAAGAGTGACAAGACGGGACGCGAGCTTATTCACTCTAGACTTGATACCCATATTGTATCCATAAGTGTAGTTGGTATTAAGTCCTTATTTCGGCTTGGGTACTGTATATAATTATATCCGGGTATATGTTTCTATACATTATGTATCATATTACTGGTTAGTCAGTATAAATTTTTACGTAGTCAGGCGTCGAAATCTTGTAAGTACAAGAATTTTCACTGGTACGATCTCTGGTCAAATTTCATGACAACTGACTCTACCGGAGCCAGATTTCCACTCGATTTTAAGTTTAAAACGTCAAGTTGCTATTTAGTTACCGATAAAATTATTCAAATTACCCGTATTCTGAAGTCAGCGTTAATTAAATTCAGAATTAGGATCGCGTGCGCCCAGTTTTTAATTCGAGCGATTGTTCCTTCAAACCAAGATTCGTTCCTTTGTTCAAAACATACGGTATATCTTCGTACATTCGTCTTTTGTTCGCAACACGCGAATTCGGTAATTGATACCGCATTTCTGTTATTATATTCGGTCCTTTGTCTGTGTGTTTATATATCGATCTGGCAGTAATGGTTTGCCATAATACGTAATGTGTATGTTATGTAATCAACGTTTATAATATCTATGTATAATATATCCCGAGGAATGTTTACTGCTAAGGGCTAGGCTACGTAGGTACGAGTTTGTGAAATAAAACAACGTCTACAATACTTTTTATTAATCTAACTAACTTACTAATTCGTTTTTAGTCATCATGCTTATTATGAGTGTTTGAAGTCACGTGTGTGTTTTTGATTCTAGAGGTTAATTTTTCTGGGCTTATACACTAATTTTATCCCAAAAAGCGTAGTTGCTCTTATCAGACTAAAAGTAAAATTGAGATCTTTACATAACAATACCTAATTAAGACATTTGTCCATGGTACCCTGGGTATTGATTTCAATCAATCTACCTAAACACAGGGAGTGCATCCCGGCATGTAAACACTAACTGGGAAGCGCATCGATCGATACGGCGGGGTAAACAGGCGGTTGCCATAGCGACGGGTGGGAGCCGGGAGATTTCGTCACTTCCGCCCCCCGCCTCCCTGTCTGACACCCCTGGGGTTGCTGTCCGCAGCACGCGTTGTTCGCCACAGTGCAATAAGTGCAGAAGGTAATTAGAAATATAATGCAATAGCACAAGCACCACAACACTAGCCTCCACTTACTTAGGACTCAGAATTTAAAAGAATGCTCTCACCAATAAGAGCGCTACTTAGCTACTTGCAAGTACAAAGCTAACTAGTTCATAAGTGTGATACTGTAATAGTAGTTATGTTTTACAAAGCTAACTAGTTCATAAATGTGATACTGTAATAGTTATGTTTGCTAGTGTCTTCTTATTTCCTACTAATAATCTATACTAATATTATAAAGCTGAAGAGTTTGTTTGTTTGAACGCTAGGATCTCGGGAAGTACTGGTCCGAAATGAAAGATTCTTTTTCGATTGGATAGTCCATTTATCGAGAAAGGCTTTAGGCTATAGAAAATAACTCTACTATTAATTGAAGTGGAGCATGAAACAAGAATGTAACAAAATCGGGAAAACTTCGAAAATCGTACGTTTCGTGCTTTGACATGACACATGACAGCAGGTGTCAAAGATTGCTTCATTGAATTTCAGTAATCTGTGCATTGAATATAAGCCTTTGCTAATTTTTTTTTTCTAAGTCTGAGTTGGTACGACCAATTTCCGACAGGTGGCGTAGCAGGTAGCTGAAGAGGTTTTTTTGTTTGAAATCGATATTCTCAGGAATGAGTGAACCGATTTCAGTAATTCTTTCACCGTTGGATATGTACGGGATCCCGATGAGTGCTATATAATAAAATACCACGGGCGAAGCCGGGGCGGGCATCTAGTATTAAATATAAGTTTGGATGTTCGTTGCTCAACGAAATATTCTATCGCCTATGTGTTCATCCAGATTAAAATCTACCTGTATTCCAAATTTCAGCCCGATCCGTTCATACGTTTCGACGTGATTGAGCAACAATCCCATCAGTGAATCATCCCTACAGTGACATTTATAATATTAGTAGGATTTCTGTAATAACAACTCCCCGCGGTTCATTCCCGCTCCCGTAATTTTCCCGCGATGAAAAGTAGCTTAAGTTATTTCATGAGTGAACCTAGTATTTTTGTACAAGCGTCATAAATTTACAAGAGCGTAGGCTGACGATGCCGGCATTTCTATTAATCCAGAAATCTTCAATTTATAACAACTTTTTTAACATAAAGTGACAAGACGAGCAGGACATGTGCCTGATGGTAGGCAACATGCCTGCCACATAACGGCACAATCAAAAGCAGCTATTGGAACATGAAGCGTCCAGCATTACCTAGACTGCGCTCGTCACCCAGCGATCTAAGATATTATATCTCTAAGCCCTGTAATCTCTGGAAACATTCCCCTTCAAACCGGAACACAGTAATGTTTGCACATTCCTGCTTGGCGGCAGAATAACTGGCAAAGGTGTGGCACTACGAGTAGGTAGTAGTAGTACTTCGTAGGAAATAAATGCTAGAAGTCTAACGTAGGCAGTTATTAAAAAAACACATTTTGTCAAAAAAGCAGGAACAAAAAAGCTATTAAAATTATTTTATATCATCAAGGCAAGTCATTGACGTCATACCAAGTTTTTATTTGCATATAAAGATGACTAGATGATGATGATCGAAATTATTACATCTATCTATTGATCTTGTTACGATTTCATTATCCAATATCTATTATGTATTTTTAAATATTGCATTGGTAATTTAATCATGTGACGCACGCCGTCAACTTTCAAAGAAGTGACAGTTTGAATTACTTTTTCTCTATATAAGTGTATGTATTGACATACATTTAAATAGAAATACAAGTTGTTGGATGTAGTTGATTGGATTTATGATTATGTATATCTTAATCTCGTGAATTCGCCGTGATCTCGGTAAATGTGATATCAACAGATATTCATGAAATTTTGCATTTATGTGTTACTAGGTCTTTCTTGAGAGATCTGATAGTGTTTATTTCGATGCATAAGCATAAGCAGCCCACTAAATGTTCCCACTGTTGGGACTCGGGGCCTTAATTCTCTCGCAAAGAGAGAGTTAAATGAAGTTCCTTCATCGTTTTTAAGTTAGCGGCATTACGCACATGACTTCGAGAGACAGTGGTGCGCGTGGTGGGATTCGAACCCGGGGCTTCGATGGCTCAATACTTATTAATAATTAACAACAAGCTGATTTTACTCATGTTGATTGTAATTATTGATCGTATGTTTCACAAATCTCGAACAGATGGCGCCTCAATAGGCTATATAGATTAGTTGTTGACCCAAACGAAGTTGGGACGCATCGCTAATCCCATTATACTTCACTATTGTTTACTGCTATCTCCAGACTGTGGTATAAGCTCTACGCGTCCGTATATTTCAATCGTTTGGTATTACTATGCAGATAGGTACTATAGGTAATTGTTACTGTCGGCGCTAGTTCCTGTCTGATATGGCAACACTGACGGCATTGAAAATATTGAAAGGAGACAGATAACGAGTATATTTTTATATTACATTGTTATTGATGACAATGAATAGTTCCATTTTGATTTATGATGAAATTAAATCAAGTTACGGCTGGTCTAGTCGGGAGAACGGCGCCTGCCGATCCGGAGACCCCGGGTTAGGTTAATAGTTTTATTTCGATTAATGATATTTACATGACAATAACCGAGCGAAGCCGAAAAGGTATCGCTAGTAATAAATAAAATCCGACTTAGGACACTGTTTATAACAACGGAACTTAAAATAAAATAAAAACAAAAAAACATCTTAATAATTTGCAGTTACAAATTTAATAACGGCAACATATAAAAAAAATATTTCTTAAACCTGACTCACCCCTGAGGGTAAGGAGGTGTAGCATCGCCAACCCATTACTTACCTGAAACATAAAGAAATAGAATTTGAAACTCCGTAAAATTAAACAAAGGCACGATTAAAGTCTTAGTTTATATTAGAACCAACCCGACGCCATTTTGAAAAGAAATTTTAACAAGATAATCCGTCGGGTTTAAATCTAAATGTTTTAGATATTATTTAAATATAAAGTGATGGTAACTGGCATTTTGCAAATGGCATTTTAAAAATAATTTTATCTGAAACAAGTTGATAAATGTCTTTGAAGATTACTAATGAATATGTTGTAAACACCTATTTTGCTAGCCGAGTTTATATGTGAGAGGTTATCTATTTTTTTAAACAGTACAGTAACGAGACGAGCAGGACAAGAGCCCGATAGCAAGCAACACGCCCCCCACAACAGCTATTACTAGTCATTGGAACATGAAGAGTCCAATTTATCACCTACCATCGCGCTTGCCACCCAGAATACAAGATAAAATAACCTGTGCCCTGTAATTTCTTTAAAAACATTGCCTTTCCGACCAAAACACAGTGAAGCTCGGATATACACCAGTGATATTTGGCGGTAGAATCAGAAGCGGCTGGCAATAGTGTGGTACTTCCCTAGACGAACGCAAAGAGTCCTACAACTAAACACTTATATTTTATCTTCAGTAATACTACTCCAAAATCAATAAATGTAGCATCGCTAGAAAGGTATAGATTATAAATACGGTCTATATTTTTATGAGTTTTGGTATTGGTCTCCCTTTAATATAAAACTCAGTTAATACAAGACAAAGGCAAAGATAAATCGTATTACATCTCCGTGTCAGACGTGCAGCGTTTCATGTTCTAATTACTGCGTAGCGGCGTGGTGTTCTGGGTAGACGTGTTGTTAAAATTCAGGCGCACGTCTTGCTCAATACTCCATCATTTATTGCTTAGTTATGATACAGATAGAAATGATTATATAGATGTATTGGTACAAAATTTACACAACGTACCCCAATCGGGCATTGCAAATTAATTATCGTTTTGATGCGCAGTGTCTTATTTCATAGTCAAGGCCTAAGTTTTCATCCTCGAAGGTTCTTTGGTCGTTAGTTAAAAACTCGGATATAAATAATAGGCTTCGGACAGCAGTATATCTCTCAAAACCCCAACAAACCTACGCACGTCAAATTCCTTAATTTTAATAGGGAGCTCATCCAAACATACATATAACAAAACTTTGCAAAAGAAATCGATGAAACCGACGGCCACAATTGGTTTAGAGTATATACTTTATTTTCCTTTTAAAGTCTATTGAAAGTAGCTTCTAATTCGCTTTATATCCAAACACCGAACGTTTAAGGCCACACAAAGGCTTTATAAGGGACAATAGCACCCTTTCCTACCCTCTCTTTCAATTGGGGCGTCCTGCAGCTATGATTATCCGGGAGATAAAATTGTTGCCATTGTAAAAGGATCATGAGTAACAGGCGTTATAAGTTATTTTAACGTTTTCGTTAATTAACGTTCGTTTATAATTGATTTTTGAATTATTTTCCTCGGTTTAGTGACATTTGTTTAATTTGGGTTAGATTTCTGGCAGATTTTTTTTAAATTGAAAGATTTAGCAGTATCCTACCATTGCTAAATTCGCCTCCCTTACGCCTCTTTCCGAAGTTGGCTTGGGGAAATACTACACCTTTGTCAGTCATAACATCAGTGTGGTCCGGTTTGAAGGGCACTGTTTCCAGAGAGGTTACAGGGCATAGAGATAAATCAGCTTATTTTACAGAGTGACGAGTGCAGAGCATAGCTGTGACTCGGGACCTTCTCTCTCCAGGAGAGTGTCAAGGTTATAATGCAACACGCTGGCTCAGAGCGTGTTAGCAGATGACGCATGCCTTTACAAGGTTCTAGAAACATTCCAATTTACTCACGATGTTTTGCTTCACTATTAAAAACGGTGACGCCAAACTTGTACAGCTGTATTTGGAAAAATATCTAATATGCAGGGATACGAACATACAACCTCATTATTACGAATTGCACATTCTAGCCACTAAGGCACTACGGCTTCCTAGCACTTACCCAGATATTTAAAATTATTTACAAAAGGAAAATAAGAAAATAGCGTAACAATTTTCTCGTTCTATAAAACGTTTTAATGTGGGTACTTTAAACAATTTTAATCTTCTTAAGCCTCGGCGCAGACACTACTGCTACGTGTATTATACATTTCTATTTCTTCAGTGTTCTCAGTATCGAGTGAAACAAAGACACCTTGAAGCCACTTGCACTGTCGTCGTTTTCTTAGCTCAACACAAACAGTAGGGTAGATTACAAAATAAATGATGTTTAGCTCACTACAAGTTTATTCTATCTCTATATCTCTATTACAAGTATGAAATTCATTCGTACATGGCTTGTTTTTTATCAAAACTTATAAACGAATCATAATTAACAAAAACGTTAAATGACATAACGCCTGTTACTTAATATTTTTTACATTGGCAACACTTTTACAGTCATTTATTATTCAACCTCTTTGTTATTCAGGTCCAAGATCCCAGAGCCGCCAGACGTCACGTAATTTCTGATGGATGAAATGTGGACGATTGAGTAGAGTTAGTGAAGTAAGTAATGTATCTTCTGGTAAGTATGTGTTCTTAGTTTTAATGGTTTTATTGTAAACTAGCTGTAGCCTGCCAAGCTGCGCTGTGACACATTGTGATGCAAAAATTAGACAAACCAGCGTACACAAACCAACATAACATTTTTATATATAAGAAGATGTTTGCCACGCTACGTTATATTAATATCACTGTAAGTACTTTTCCATGAGACGTTGTCAAACGACGCAATAAATTGATTCGAAAATATTATAATAGATGGCGCCTGACACCTAAAAGATACAAAAATATATTGTATTCAAATATAAGGTTCTACCAATAGCAATTAAGTTAATTGGCGTATATTTTGACAAGTTACATTTGTTTCGAAGCTAGCGTTGTTTGATTCTCAATTTACTCTTACGTATCATTATACGTAGACACAGTAAGAACAACAAGTAAGGTTACAGTCTGGTGATCACATTAATTTTATTCACTTAGTGACTTAGTGTATTTTATGTAAACACAGCAGTTGTAATTTCGTACTAAAATCCGTTATATTATAAGTAGTTTTTTTTAATAAAGAGTGACGAGACGAGCAAGACATGTACCTGATGGTAAGCAACATGCCTGCCACATAACAGCACAGTAACACGCAGCTATTGGAACATGAACAGTTCCAATCATTACCTAGCACTGCCCTGCGCTCGTCACCCAGAGATCTAAGATGTTATATTTCTAAGCCCTGTAATTTCTCTGGAAACATTGCCCTTCAAACCGGAACACAGCAATGTTTGCACATTACTGCTTGGCGGTAGAATAACTGGCAAAGGTGTGGTACTTCCCCAGGGGGACTCTGCTACCACTACATACTACTATACATAGTTTGAAATTTGAAACTATACTTATACTTCTTCTGAAGACAGCTCATTAAAATTAAATAGTTTGAAAACAGTTTGAAGCAGTGAGTGCATCCAGGTATAGATGTGTGTTAAAAGTACGTTATAAATGTACCTAGTAAAGTTTAGAACTTTACTATTGTATTCAAGGATTCTTGATTTTGCAACAAAAAAAGGCACACTTCAATGATAATTTTTCAGAAAAAAATGTTTTTAAAAGAAAAGTGGCTTAACGTAAATTCAACATATGTTCAAATTGCTATAATTCCCCAATTAGGCTGATTTGAAGTATACTTTGTTGAATTATATTCGTTAAGCTCTCATTTTTGTTTAAGTGTGGATAATAGATATTTTTGATTCTCAATTATCGTTTACGGTTGCTCGTATTGAGTTCTACACTTAGAAATTACAGAAATTAAAAAGCAAGTAATGGTTCTGGGGATGCATCATAAAAAACCACTACCGCCATGTAAGAAGTACATAGTTCGGATCATTTTTTTAAACACAGTTTTAAGCCATCAACCAAGGTAGTTCACCACACTAGTTTTATCATATGACTAACTAATTTATCATATTATATGACTTGATGTACTAATTTATTTATCTATGATACATTTTAATATACCCTAAAACAACAAATAATATAATTATTGAAGATTGTGATTATGAAGGGTTTTGAGCAGCCTTTTTTAAACGAAATAATAAAAATCTTAGAAACAACACAAAGACGAATTCAGAATAATATGGACGTTTCTTACTGAGAGTATAACACGTCAAAAGCGATTTGCACCTCTTTGTCTAATAGTAACGAGATCGCGTGGAAAATACGTACTTTAAAATGTACTAGAATTTGCGAGCACTTCGGAGCTCTTAACTTGTTAAAGACAAAGACTCTTTGTTACACCTCCCTCTTCTCACGTGCGATTATAGGTAAGTACTATTACATTATTTTACTTTTAAGTGTTGTATTTTTTAATTCGGAGTGACAAGATGATCAGGACACGTGCCTGATGGTAAGCAACATGCTTGCCACATAACAGCAGTGACACGCAGCTATTGGAACATACTCCTCGTAGATTTCCACAACGTACGGTCCAGCGCAACCTGCAACCAACGGTTTCCAGCGACCTTTGTGAGGTCATCTGTCCATCTAGTGAGGCCGTCCAACACTCCGGTGCGTGGTCGCCATTCGAGACCATCGGTTGTCATTTCTGCGAGCAATGTGGCCTGCCACTTCAGCTTGCTTATTCCTTGAGCTATGTCGGCTACTTTCGTTCATTTGCGAATATCCTCATTACGGATTCTGTCGCGCAAAAAAAGACCCCGAAAAAAATTGATAAATACTTAAAAAATCGCGAGTGATTACTAGGCCATACAATACGAAACCAGCAACAAATTATGACTGTAAATGCTTACGATTCGCAAACCAATCTGAGGCGCGCCATAAAACAGCCAAATTTGACATGGCTCTTGTCAGATTTGCCATATTTGGCAAAACCGCTGGAACATTATTCCATTTTGGCGCGTAATTAAAGCGGAAGTGGAAACGGTAGTGGAACAGAACGGCCTGTTTCCGGAGGCTGAATTATTGAGTTACCTGGTGCCTTAAGACAAATTGCGTATTTAGGAGCAAAACTCTTCTACAGAGCCTATATATTTCGGGCTATATGTTACCTTTGACTGTAATTTATTTGCAGTAATGGACTACTAATTGATTAAATAATTAAATAAGCTAGTTGTTAAACCATTCTAAGGTTCTATGGAAGAAATCACTGTAAGCGATAAGGCCCCTGGTTGTGACACTATTTTTATTTATTGTGTTTTTCTCATAAATAATTTATTTATGGTGTGTACAATAAATAGTATCTATTTATCTAAATCCTATTGATTCAAAAACAAAAATGTTAATAATTATTTTTTCCTCTTTCTCTTCTTTTAAAAAAGTTTGTTCTATGAAAGTTGATAAAATACATATTAAAATTTAAATACATACATATGCTACACGTTACCGTATTGTTTGTCCTAGGTGGGAATCGAACTCACGATCTATGCTTACAAATTTAATTTTAAATTGAAGTCTGTTTTTATCATTTCGGAAAACATAAATTACTTAGGTAGCATATCGGGATCATTATTCTCGTAATATAGTGACGTTGGCTAGTCTCACCGCAAACTCAGCTCGGCGTAAGACGGGGCAGAGCGCAACTGTGCATCCGGTACAGGAAGCCGGTGTGTGGTTACGGATTTACGCAGTTGACCGTATTATTTTCGACGCCACTCGATTCCTGTGAGATGCAATATCTATACACAAATTTTACGGACTGTGACATTCGCTTGAAAGACTTGAGAATGTTTTACTTTATCCAAATGCCAACATTGAATTACAAAACTATAAACCAAACGCCAGATGGATCGCATTTATCGAAACTGGACAGGACTGGCACAGTGGCACAAGACTAAAGACGGTCAGGACCGAGAAGGTCCCCTATAAGGGGTTCCCTCCCGCATCGTCGAGCTCAGTTTGTTGTATGGAACCCCTTTAAATATTTATTTTATTTTTAGAATTTGTTGTTATAGCGGCAATAGAAATGCATCATCTGTGAAAATTTCAACTACCTAGCTGTCACCGTTCTTGAGATACAGCTTGGTTATAGACGGACGGACGGACAGGGCAGTCTCAGTAATAGGGTCCCGTTTGTACCTTTTGGGTACGGAACCCTAAAAAGGACTGAGGACGACGCAATGGATAAAGAGGTCTAGCAGTGAAAAAAAAAGGTAACAAAAAAGTTTCAACGCAGCTAATTAAATTTTCACTTCAATAACAAATTCCACAAGTGATTGTACATATTAACTTATAGCTTAATCCTCAAATAGTTCCAAAAGGCATTTCCGCAATCACACGATTTCCGAATAGATGATAAATCACAATTCCAATACAATACGGTGGAGGTAAACCCCCGGATTTGAGTCGTATTGAAGCGACCCGCATTTCGCAAATATTACTTATTGACATGCAAAACAGCCTGAAAGATGAAAGGATAAATTTGTGCGAGGTTTTTAATGGAAGTTGGAAGTAGCAATGGATATTGGAAAATGTTTGGAAAGACTCTCCGAAACCGAAACACAGTTTAATGATTGGTACGTGCTACTTGTGTGTGTTTTACTTCTATTTTTGGGAACTTTTGAGCGATTTAAAAAAAACTGAATTATCTATTGCCATGTCTATATACAAAAACATAGCCGGCTGAGATTTTTACAGGGAGACTAGTAGCATGTTCCGGCTTCGCTCAGATATTCCCTTATAAAGATAGTCCTACTCATCAAAATAAAAACTACCCTATTTCTCAAGTAATTGGGTAAATTTTCAGTTAAAACCAAATATATACAGTAGATATACCAGTTTAATATGAATGAATAAATGAACTCTTTATTGATTATTGATCTTAAATTAGTACAGAAAATAAAAAAAATATTATACTATGTGTAGTAAATATAAACAGTATTTTCAAACTTATAAAAAGCAAAGTAGGACTATTAATACAAAAAAACATTGGTTGCCTGTAAAGTCGGTTGATTTACGGACGATAGTTTAACGTGACAATGTTATAACGTAACATTGATAGATGCGGCGCAAGCGTACAATGAGCGTAACGGGACATAACGGGACACTTTTTCGTGCATGCAGCCGGCATTCATCGATTTATTACACGTTCTCACGTTAAAAAATGCTAGTAGTTTTAGATTGCTAAAGTTAATGGTTATATTAGTAAATGGTTATTGTGGGTTATTCCTAAGATATAGACATATACTATTGCAGACGTTTTGTAGACCTTTTAAAGGGGTACAATATTGCTGTACATTATTTTGATCGAGCCCATAGGGTTCAGCCAGCCTTTGCAGTGTAAACGCAAAAAAATGTGTTTATTTTAACATTACATACCTTTAAAATTATCCGTGTTTCTCTGTTATTTTATGCACTTATTATACATATAAACGTTCCTCTTGAATCACTCTATCTATTAAAAAACCCGCATCAAAATTTGTTTGGTGGTTTTAAAGATCTAAGCATATATGACGACGGACAGACGCGGGGAAGTGACTTTGTTTTATACTATGTAGTGATGATTTAGTCAGGCAAGACAATGACGCATGTCGTTGATATAAATATGTTCTAATATCTAGTTGTTAAAGTTGTGCAATTTGAAGTCATATCGATAATATTACACAGAACGTAATCACGATCCACAAGAACACCAAGAGCGAGTCTTCTCGTGACCACGGCGGTTGTAACGCTGCCGAAACGTCGAGGTAATTATATAATAATTAAGATCGTGATAAAACTGTTTTCGTGTTTTCAATTTGAAATATTTCTTCCTTGGAACATGACGGTTTCCTCACGAGTTTTCCTTAACTGTAAACGTTAGTGGTGATGTACTTGTACCTTAGATAGAGCATAAGTAAATAGATCAGGGTTTTCCGCACGGTTCCTTTGTACCAATCGTAAGCAGATGACGTGCATATTAGCTATGGCAGCATAGTGATGTGCCGCGACAAAAGTATGACAAGACAAGAGCGATCAGACCTGTGCTTTCGGTGTAAAGCGTTTGTTTTAACTCTATATGTAGTATATGTAAACTCTTTGACTTGTACATACTTAGAAAAATAAAATAAACAAACGTGCAGACGGGATTCGAAACTACGACGTAACGGTTGTGAATCTGACAGCTACTAGGCCACCTCGGCATCATAGTGTAAAAAATGGTATCACATTTAGTAAATAGGGTTGATCTACTAAATGTAATACCATTTTTACATCGATACGACGCTATCGGTCGGTTCGTATACGGCGAGCATTGCCTGTATCAACGAAGACTATCCAAGAGTTCTACCTACAGATGATCATCAGGGACATAAATATGGCTGTAGGGGAGACTCTGGACCGGGAGGAGGCGGCTTAGAAAAATCGGACTCACTAGAATTAGGATGAAACTGTTCACTACTCACCCATGTCACCATTTCCTTTTCCCAATCCAGATTATTGTAAAAAAAAAACCAAATGACAAAGGCCACGGACCCCAGAGTCTATGAAGTTGTCAACCTCAATAAAAATAATAATAAAAGATACAACAGACGTATAAAGCAGATTAAAATGTTCATACATTTGCTAGCGAGAAGTTAACGGATACGATATTCATACTTCAGCCTTATGTTTGGGTTTCTTTACGTCCAAATCGTTTATTTATTATTTGCCTGTAGCCAGCTGACCTATTACTTATTGTTACGTAGCTATAGTTTCGTGTCCGTAAGAGTTCATAAGACCTCCAGGAATTGACCCAGAAAGCTTGCAATGTAATTTATTAGTATTACCCTACATCGCGTCCATCACAGCTACCTCCTTAGGGACATGGCGTGAACAAGACCGCAGTTTACGTAGTAGATTGTACGTACCTAGTAATAGTATATGTACTATGTAATATACATCTTATTACAGTCTCTGCGAACTAGGGACAGGACAGCGTCATATATACGTTTATATCGACGCTAACCATCGACGCGACGATTCGATATTTTGTATTCGATTTACAATTTTGTTATGTTTAGGGAAAAAAACGATAATATAATATGATATTATGATAAATTATTGACCTAAATTTTACTGACATGTAGGAAACTGTCAAAACAACCGGAACCTATCTTCCTTTATTTAATAATCATTTTTCAATACACCGTTTATGTGGAACTGATCGCTTTTAGTGATAAGGTCGCCAATTGTTACTTTTTTAGGTTATTGTTTTTTAAGTATTTTTGTTTATTTATTGCAATCAAGAGTTTATCTATCTATGGCGATTGAGGATATACTCGGATTTCACATAAAAATGTACCATACTTTAAGGAAAATTACGTCAAAGTTGTCGACGTGTCATTTGATTATCGATATTTTTTTATCGACATCATTCACATCCCTTCGTAACTATA
This sequence comes from Ectropis grisescens, assembly GCA_017562165.1. Lineage (NCBI taxonomy): Eukaryota > Metazoa > Arthropoda > Insecta > Lepidoptera > Geometridae > Ectropis > Ectropis grisescens. The sequence goes on along the minus strand of CM029780.1, from coordinate 10,417,139 downwards.
TACGGCTGTTAATACGCGCAGACATCTTATTAAAAATTAATCTTCAGAGCCGTTTACCAGAAGCCGTACCATGGGTTCGTAAATCTAAGACATCCCGCTTCGATTCAATTCAGATCAACATTATCATACATCAAGACCGAGAACTTTATCGGTCGGGATATAAGGTTGACAGTCGTTTAGCTTGAACTAATCTGTACGACGACTGAATCGGAAATGATTGCTATATGAGTTCGTGGTACGGCTCGACGTATTTAACTTGAGAACTTGCGAAGTCGAGCCCTGATTTATAACGAATTCCACTTCAGCTATGAATATTTGAGTTGCTACTGTTCTTCGGTAGAAACTTCGGCTTATCTACTCGATAAATTCGTCGCGTAATACTCGGTACAACCTGAGACTCGCGCAACTTAGCGAACATTAATACAACTATGGTAGAACTAGGATTAAGAGGCGTTCCCTTATTGGACAAAGAACTATAAAACATGGTGTGATGTCCACATCTAATATTCTGTCACTTCAATTGGCGTAGCATATTCGTATAGCTTGGTATTTGGCAAATATTTGATGTATTCACAGATATTATAAATACGTCAGTCATACGTCGTATGAATTGGTACTACTTTTTTAACCTTTTTTACAACAGCACGGCGCTATTGGAACGACCATAAATAGTCCAAGCCAGTACCTACCTAACACTGCACTGCGCTCGTCACCCTGAGATGTATTCACAGATATGAAATGATATGAGATGTAAGATGACATATAATAAGAAGGGAAACATTTCCCTTCAAACTGGAACACAGTGATAGTTATCTTGGCACATTACTGCTAGGATAACTACCAAAAACGTGGTACTTTCCAAGGAGAACTCTACCAAAGAGTTCTACCACTACTAAAATGTAATAAATTTAATATATCTTAATTAAATCGTAATATACGCCCTATTGCAAATAAATTATGATTAGACCAACACAAATATAGAAACCCTCCCAATAAACGAATACGAAGAAAGAGAAGAAATAGGAACTATTTCGACCCACGCTATCTATTTCGAACCGTGAAACAAAAACACAATAAATAGTTTTCAAGGAACTCTATATGAACAAGTCCGACGCAGAATTAGTTGGATAGACATCGTTACATCCTTACATCAAAATCATTTGGTGTTGTCATAACATAGATAGATGTCGGTAGTCTAACTGTAACCTATTTAAGCATTCACATTTGAAAAATAATCCTAAGTGAATCGAGCGAGAGAAAGTAATTTCAGTAAAAATTGGAAACACAGTAGGTATGGCGGTCCTTTTTTGGATAATAGACCTGGGGATCTACCGCCTAACCAGAACTGTCTTAGCTTCGATTTTGGTCTCTCTTTTCTGCCTGCTTGAAATGATAGAGACCGCAATAGCAAAGCGAAAGCCGATTTAGTTAGGCGCTAGAATGCCTGCTCTTGATGGTCATCTCGCCTAAGAGTCTTCCGGTTTCTTCTAGGTGACCATCTAACCTAAACCGAACACTGTCCAAATAGATTGCATCGTCGCATAATCAGGCGAGATGACGATCAAGAGCAAGCCTAATATCAAAAAAAAAAGGACGGGTACATACCTACCGCCGTGTTCCCAACGCTGACTGAAAACTTACGCGATCCAAAACCCGTCACATCTTTGAGTAAACAATCATCATTTGCCTACCCTTATCCCACTTTATGTGGGGTCGGTACAACATGTACGTTTCCTCCATTCGTCTCTATCATGTGTCAAATCTGAGTGTATTCCTTTTAGTGTCCGACCGAAAGTTCGGTTTCGGTTTCGGTTTCGGCCGAGTTTCGGCCAAAAAATCAAGTTTCGGCCACAGTTTCGGTTTCGGCCAAAATCGGCCGAAACTTTTGCCGAAACCGAAACTTAACAAGTTCAAGCAAGTTCACGATCGCCTAACTTTGTTTTCCGCGGCAACGCTTTGACGGACGCTGTCGGCCCTTTTCGGGAATTATCGTGTGCCATTCGGATAGTTCTGTAGCAACCAACTAACAAGACTTCTTACTGATTTCTTATCTATCCTATTATGATATATATTGTGTTTCCATTTCATGTCCTAATTAAGGCATAATAATAGGTAAAATGCACCAAATTTCAGTATTTTAATAAATTATATACTTGACCACGTGAGTTTCGGTTTCGGTTTCGGTTTCGGCCGAAACTGAAGCCACGGCCGAACATTCGGTTTCGGTTTCGGTTTCGGCCGGAAAATCAGTTTCGGTCGGACACTAATTCCTTTCCTATCCATGTCTTCTTTCACACAATCCAGCCACACTTTTTTTGGTCGCCCTCTACCACAACATCCTTCAACATTCATATTTAAAACTCTTTGGGTAATGTGGTCTTCATTTCTACGCATAACATGGCCAAACCATGATAACCTGGAGCTTTTCAACCTTTCTGTCACGGGTGCTACTTTCATACTTCCCCTAATATACTCATTTTTAATCCTATCTATCCGCGTAACACCACACATCCATCTCAGCATTCGCATCTCCGCCACATGTAATCGTCTTTCATCCGATCCTTTGGTTGCCCAACATTCAGATCCATACATGACGACAGGCCTTATAATCGCTTTGTAGATTTGCCCCTTAAGTTTAAGTGGGATGTGCGGATCACAAGTTGTTGCTGTGACTTGTCGCCATTTCATCCATGCCGCATTAATCCTGCTTTTAACGTCCCGATCTATATTGCCATCGTTCTGGATGAGAGACCCAAGATACTTAAAATCCGTACAAGCTGGAAGGGTACGCCGTTTATAGGCTATAGGAAAAAAGTTGGAAGAACCCCCAAAATCACAAAATAGGTACTCTGTTTTGGTTCTGCTGATCTTAAGTCCAACTTTTTCCAGTTTCTCAAGCCATTTTTCCAATCGATTTTGTACCTCAGCTCCATCATCTCCGATAAGAACGATATCGTCAGCAAAGAGCATGCACCAAGGTGCTCTCTCCTGTATGTTTGATGTCAGAGCATCCATTACCAGGAGGAACAAATAAGGGCTCAAAGCAGACCCTTGGTGCAAGCCTACTGCCACACCAAACTTCTCGGTTTCACCAGCTGCTGACCGGACGCATGTACTTGCTCGACTGTACATTGCTCGTATTAATTGAACGTATTTTAGAGGAATATTTTTTTCTTTCAAAGTCCACCACAGAACGTCTCGGGGTACCCTGTCATACGCTTTTTCTAGGTCAACGAACACCATGTGCAAGTTCTTATGCACACGCCTGTATTTTTCACAGAGTTGGCGAAGTGAAAATATAGCGTCCGTTGTAGCGCGTCCTGGCATAAACCCAAATTGATTCTGAGTTATCTCACTTTCTTCTCTCAGTCGTCTTTCTAGTACTTTCTCCCACACTTTCATACTATGTGACATGAGCTTTATTCCCCTGTAGTTATTACAGACCTGTACATCACCTTTATTTTTGTATACGGGCACCAGCGTGCTGTTGCACCATTCATCTGGTATTGCCTCTTCATGTAACAACTTATTGAAGAATAAAGTCAACCACGTCCGTCCATCCAACTTCAATATCTTCCATACTTCTATTGGTATTCTATCTGGCCCTACTGATTTTCCATTTTTCATGCTCTGCACAGCACGCTTAACTTCATCCACTGTAATTTCCCTTACCATCCCTAAATTTACAGCTGGACTCTCTAATTGTTTATCCCAGTGATTCTCTTCGTTCATTAGTTTTTCAAAATAGCTCTTCCCCCTCTCTTTTATTTTTTCATCATTTGTCAAAACTTCTCCTGATTCGGTTTTTATGCATTACACTTGGTTTATATCTGTTCCTGTCTTTTCTCTAGCTTTAGTTATTTTATAGAGTCTATTTTGCCCTTGTTTGGTTTCTAGGGCTTCAAACAATTTTTCTCGTTCGGCGGCTTTTGCAATTGCCACTGCTTTTTTTGCTTTTTTTGATATTTTTTGTAAGCATTTCTCTTATTGTCCTGCATCGTACTCGATTCGCAATTTTTTTCTGACTCCTGCCATTCTTTAAATGCAGTTTTCTTTTTCTTTAATATGTCTTGCACATCATCGCTCCACCACCAGGTTTCCTTATCTATTTTCCCTTTACCTTTTGATTCCCCAAGTACATCTTTTGCTACATTTCTAATACAACTTGCTATTTCAGCCCAGCATTCGTTCACAGATTTATCACTCAAAGTTTGCATTTCAATCATTTTACTAACTACTTTTTCTCTAAATACATCAGCATATTCACTTTTTTCTAGTAAATGCCATTTAATTTTGGCGGGAAGTTTTGTCTGCCTATTATTTGCTCTAATATATATTTTAATTTCTAGTAAAAGTAACCTATGTTGAGGAATAAGCTCCTCACCTGGAATGATTTTGCAATCTTTTACAGCTGCAATTCTATTTCTTCTAATTAAAAAATAATCTATTTGGGTTTCACGGTTGCCACTTTTGTATGTTATGAGATGTTTTGTTTGTTTGTCAAAAAATGTATTTGCTATTGCGAGGTCAAATGCAGAGGCAGCATCAAGCAATGCTTCTCCTTCCTTGTTTCTACATCCAAAACCTTTTCCGCCATGCACTCTTTCATAGCCACTATTTATCCGCCCTACATGCCCATTAAAATCCCCTCCAACAAATACATCCTCATTTCTTGGAAATCCCATCATCACACCGTCAAAGTCTTCCCAAAATTTACCCTTTTCCGTATCACTGCATCCAATTTGGGGTGCGTATGCGCTAACAATATTGTAAATTAAATAAACAATAAAGATACAAAATTCACAATTAAGAATAACACGATAGTACGATGAAAAACGCTCAAATCGATGTTTAAGTATGATAAAAAAAAATGTAAGGTCGAGTCTTGTAATTGCAACTATCTGGTTATTGCAACTAATTTAAATGACTCCGTTTATTATCCACTTATTATATTTAAAATTTTATTATTATTATTATTAGATTTAAAAAATCTAACTACACATATAATTTTTAAGCGTCTCATGTTTATTGTTTCGTGAGAGTACTTTGCTATGTATACTAGTAAAAACATAATTCTGAACAATTTAGGCGTTTTAACAGCACCGTATAACGTAATAATGTTTAAAGGATGTGCGGCTTTCGTATTCTCAAGAAAATTAAAACCACACGATGTATTATGAAGGTAAGGTACTTGAAGGTTATTTTTGTGGCTTAATCTATTAAATATTCTTCTCTTGAAGGAGTTTATATTTCGAAAGTAAAATACGTTTTATTAACGACCCATCTCGGTGGTACGTGCTTCGAATTATGCTTTAAAATTTTAAACGCTACATGTTTCATTATTCTACAGAGTAAACGATTACTAATTTAAAACACAACGATATTATGCTACAGAAAAATACCAAATGTAACAGACATTTTTTAACAGTAAGTTAAACTAACTAGCAGTGCCCCACGGTTTTGCCCGCGAAGTTCCTGTTCCCGTTATTTTACTGTAGTAAAAAGTGCCTAAATGTGCTATTTCAGATTTTAATCAAACAGTGTTCCAAATATCAAGCCAATTTGTTCAGACGTTCCAATGCGATTGAGCAACAGACATCCAGAAACCGAAACTTTCGCATTACAACATTAGTACAATTCTCAAAGTTTTTTCTCCGGATTTGTAAAATAATTGGCTACGTAACGCATTGGGGATGCGCGGGAGTCTAACCAGGTTGGTCTAACAACTAACGTAAAGGCACTTAACAGGGTGTAACCTATTTTCTCACTACTGCATTGCAGATGCAATAGTAAAATAATACGAAATAAAATAGTGGATCTTAATAAAATATCAAATACTGAGCTACTGTCGTTGATTCCAAATAGGTTGAGAATCACTTGCTGAATGACATCTAACAATATTTATTTTTGTTGGACATGTTAGTAAAATATTTTTTACAATGGGCCCAATAATTATTAAGTTACTTAATTAATCATTACAAACTGATATATTAGCATTTTTCTTCATATTAACTATAAGCAGACTTTCTATATCGTAATACCGTACAGATGTTATATTTTAGCTATGTCTAACCCCAACTCACGTATAGAGAGTTAACAATGACGAATGAAACATCAGAGCTAGTTAATAACATTAGTGTGCCTTTCGTAATATTCACGGGTAATATTCTACTCTCTTAGAAAGAAAACCGCAAGCAAAACTTTTGAGAACTGATATGAAACCTCCTTTATCTTCATAATACAACGATTTTGACTTCTTCATCACATCTTGTTTCTCAATCCGGCTTCTTCACACAAAAGCCGTCAATTTGCGAACCAGTTATGTAAAATATACCTCACCCCCTTTTAAAGCAATAAAAAGGGGGATATTGTCTCAATTCGAGGCTTTCACGAAGTAATACGTACAGCCACGTTATAATTGGATTTCATATTCCGAACAAGAGTTTTCCATTCGCGTCGACTTGTTTAGGAAAATTTTACAGAAATAATAATTATTCAAACGAAATTCACGGTTTTGATGTTTGTTTAGGCTCTGATTGTACTCTTACTAATGAATTGAGACTTGTTCCACCATTTTGGTCGGTAAAATTGTGACGTTTAAGTTGATTTTCCCACGCAGCAATTAAGCGTAACTTTCGGCGGTAGTTTTAAATTCTATTGGTGTTACATATTGTGAAATGTCTGTTAGGGGTGTTACGGGCGATTCATAAATGTTATATGAAGTTTTGAGGACTTTACAAGGTTTATAACGTAGTTGGCAAGCTTTTGTTATATTAACGCAGTTGCCTAATCTAATTAGGACGTAGTAATTATTACCTTTTGGACGTAGTATTATTAACTTTTCTATACTAATTACCTTTTACTATGCGGTTACGCATTTTTAATCAGTTAACGCGTTACTTACAAATACAGCCGAGCATATTATTCACCAGTTTTCTAATTAATAATTACAAAATATGTAAGTTGATATGTCTGTAATAGTCTGTATAAGGTTTCTATGGAACTTAAAAGAATGGGTTCTCTCAAATGAATTTTACTTCAGAATTTTCGTCTGGCTGAAACGATTTTGATACAAGATTTCTTTTTCGTGGAGGTTGTCTTTCTAAATGATCCCATATAAATCTTAACGAAATTGGTAGATCACCTATTTTTTTTAAATACATACGTCGATGATTTAATAGTTTTTTATTAATTTTATCAGAATCTAATCTCTTGGTGCTCTATTTTAAAATTGAAGTTATTTAATTATTCGGAGAAAAAATATTTTGTCAATAATACCTGTATCCTGAACCAATGCTTCGTCCCTTAGATTGAAAATTGATAAAAGCGACATCTCTTAAATCAGTTGCGAACTATTTGGTACTTACGTTTCGATATCGTTGGTTCGATATCTAATTCATGATGGACTGCCAGCGCGCCTGGTCTCTCAACCGATTTTGTTAAAAATCCTGAAACAAAAGAAAAATTGTTACAAATCTTTGATATTAAATAGAAACATGCTGGTTCATCCATAACTCTGTAATCGTGTCGATCGCGTAGCAACAAATGTTGGAAGCAATGAGGAAATGGAGCGACGATATAAATATTATGTAACAAAGCAGTCAATAGCTACTGCTTGCTTGTGGAAAAAACAGTCAAGGTAAGGGCAGAATAGCCTTTTTTAATTAACCTCAGTTGTCCCACAGGTGGGCAAAAGATAAAGTAGAGGTAATTTTGAGAAATTCCAATTCTCTCCACATAATCCGGTCTTGAACTTCTATCGTCCAATCTTTTATGATGCTTGGCCTATGGTAAGTAGTTAGCTTCAAGCACAGAGCTATGGCCTCTAGTGACTACTACTACTACGTACCGAACTTTAGTGACATAAAATGTAATAAGTATGTATTATGGAAAAGGCCTACTCCTACCACTGGACTAAGTTCTTAGATAGAGAACATAAGTAAATAGATCAGGTATTTCCGCACGGTTCCTTTGTACCAATCGTAAGCAGATGACGTGCATACTTGCTATGGCAACAGAGTGATGTGCCGCGACAAAAGTATGAAACTTCCACAAGCGCGACAAGGAGAGAGCGATCAGACCCGTGCTTTCGGTGTACAGCGTTTGTTCTCCCGCTCTATACGTTGTATATATGCAAACTCTTTGACTAGGATAGGCTGATGCTGATGGTGCTAATAACACTTATATTACGAGTATTTTATAAAGAAGAAAGTGTTGTTTAATTGTTTACACAACAACTAAAATAAAAACGAATTTTTTGGCAGTGAAAATTAATTGTTTTTAACGCCATCTATGACCTACTTTAGGAACAATAAACAAACGTAAATCGGATTTTACCAACCAAATAAACCACCTTTCGATTCTTTTATTACCTACCAGTTATTACTCGACAAAACGAACAAACAACCAATGAATGACCATTCAATCGGCGACCGGCAGGAACGTGTGAGACATTAACAATGGCAAAACATATTCGTTACGCCACTTGATGGGGCACGTTCGAGACCGTTCGTTCTCTATGCCTCCTTGCCTCCATAGCTTTATGTAACGACCGCTCTTGGCCTTGACGGTAAGAAAAAAAGTTATAAAAAAATAAAACCGTCAGCAGGTAGCGAGGTGGAACGTGATACCGAAAAAACTTCCAGTTTTTTTTTCGTATTCGGAATCTTAAATAAAAGGTTTTATAAAGAAATAGTTGATACGGTGCTATCGCTTATTCTGTGATTCAGGCGTGTACTGAGTAATTGTGAGATATCTTTGAATAAATGTGATCCATAGTGTATTAGCTAGTAACGCCCTGCTATTTTACCTGCACAGCTCCCGTTTCTGTTACTTTACTCGGATAAAAAGTATTCTGTGCTATTATATATATTCTTATTAGACCTAATCTAACTGTGTTTCAAATTGCAACTCGATACGTTTAAATGTTCCGACGTGATTGAGCAACAAACATATCAACTTCCAAACTCTCGCATTTATAACTTTTGTGGGATTACCGTGGTTATTATTATAGTGAATCGATTCTCCAATGTTTCAATATATGAAGCACCATTTTTACGAATAAACTGTCTTGATATTTTGTAGTGGTAGGTCTCTTTGCAAAGTCTGCCTGGGGAAGAACCACACTTGCCAGTTATTAGCAAACTTTCGTTTTTTGTTCATATTACAAACACAGATTTCGATAAAACTGATATGGAGCTCCGAAATATTTTCTACTAATCAAATAAAAAAACTATTCACACGATTAGCAGAGCTAATCGCGTAACATCTATAAAAAGAAGAAAAAATATACAATCGAATTTACTTATAGAAACCTCTTCCTTTTTTGATGTCGGTTATAAATACGACAGATTTTGACTCGTGAAGTCTTGAGTAATATTACTCTAAGCCCAGTCGAAAATGCTAGATCTAAACCTTTCCCAAGTCTGTTGCATCGACCCCAAAGGACGTTTTCATTAAAAGAATACCTTTGGTTAATTTGGCTATACAAAATACTTGGAAACTGCGCCGTATTTACACGCTAATGGCTTTCGTGGAAAACCTAATGCCTAGGTCTCAGGAGATGGGGTTTATAGTGCACTAACATGTTACGGTTATATCTAGTTTACTTGTATGTATGCGGCGCATTCTGACATTAATAAAAAAAATGTAAATTAAAATAAACTATTTTTAACAAAAAATTAAACCGACTTCAACACCACAAATAGGCACTCAAAAGCGAAAAATAATTTAATATAGGTAATTAATATAACCGCTACTCACTCATCCATATAAAGTCGGTGCCAGTCTAGTTAAAAAGCTAGTAGATAGATACTATGTACGAGGTAGTAAGTAGGCATAGGTATATCTATCTATACTTATTAGAGTTGGCTGGCACCGACTTCATATAGATGAGTGAGTAGCGGTTATATTAATTACCTATATTAAATTATTTTTCGCTTTTGAGTGCCTATTTGTGGTGTTGAAGTCGGTTTAATTTTTTGTTAAAAATAGTTTATTTTACCCTTTTTAGTGCTAAACAAGTTTTCATTAATGCATTAACACGATTTCGTATTGACAGGGTCGAATTTCATAACTTTGTAAAATCTACAAATATGTCACCCAGACGAATTAATCTTAAAATGAAAAAACCGCATCGCAAACGACCCATCCGTTTGAGCTCTACGGTCACTACGGTGCCACAGGCAGACAGATATTTTTTTTGGTCGGGGTTAAAAGTATAGCCTTGCTTTCGATTATATTGTCCAAACGAGGTGGAGGTGTTCAGTATGCAGCTCGAGATATAGATGATTCTAACTCGAAGGTCGATAGCGCGTGTTATTTTACTAGTAGCGCCATCTAGTTTGCTAGGGCTGTACTAATGGTTGGTAATCAATAAAGATGTAATCAAGTTTGTTGTATGCCAGCCCTCCTTAAATATTTATTTTGTTTTATTCTTAGTATTTGTTGTTACAGCGGCAATAGAAATATATAATCTGTGAAAATTTCCACTGTCTACCTATTACCGTAACGGTGATACCTACAGACGGATGACGCAATCACTATGTCGTCGAGGTAAATTTTAGTTGTTTTTGTTCATATTTCGAAAACTACTACACCGATTTCGATAAAATTTATATGGGACCACCTCTGAACTATGATCTACCAAACAAAACAAGAACCATCGAAATTGATTGACTATTGGCGGCGCTATCGAGTAACATACATACAAAAAAAAAAAAAAAAAAAAAACAACAACCGAATAGAGAACCTCCTCCTTTTTGGAAGTCGGTTAAAAATAATTTGAAAGCATTTTGTATTTTTAACAAAGACATAATTACGAGCTGTATAGTGTATACCCTGCGCGTGATGTTACGCCACCTGTCGACAATTGGTCGCACTAACATAGAAACCTTTGGCTCATGCACAACAACCTACGATTATAAATAGGACAAAGAGACAGTCATTTTTATGTATAGATAATCATATGTATAGATAGTCATGATGGCCGTAACCAAAAAAAAAACGATTTCTCGATCTTAACGTTGCCATGCGAAATTTCCATGTTCCAGCTCTGTTCCTGATATTCTCTAAAACTGTCAAGTTGTCATCAGAAGCTTCAACTGTGAAGAAAAACATCGTAAGGAAACTGTAATGCGTTAAACCCGCGAGTCCCAGCAGTGGGACACAAATTGGGCTGCTTGTGCTGCTTCATCTCAGTTCTAATAAAAATTAAATAAATCAATATTTGAGATTTCACACACAACTCCATCAGACCCCAAACTAAGCAAAGCTTGTATTATGGAAACCAGAATAGCTGATATAATTCTTATATAGTTGTAAATACATACTTATTATACATAGAAACACCCAGACACAATACAATTATTTGTATTCATCGCACAAATTGTTGCACTGGGCATTGAACCCACGACCCTCGGTTTCACAAGGAGACTTACTACCAAACAAAGCCACGAGGCCAGTCGCCAAAATAATTTATAAATGAAATTTCACTACCCATAATTAATTTAAAATAAACAGTAGCTTAATTCAGTAAACAATACAGTTGATAACCTCATTTTAGTCTGCTCAACGATTCCCTTTCCTAAAACTTGATAACAATGTTAAAACAGCTGAATTCTATTAAATTGATAACAAAACGGTAATCGGCTTGTTAATGACGAAGTGTTCCCATTATTCCCGACGAATGGGACCAAATTGATAAGACAATGGGGAGAAGGGACAGTCGTAATATGGGACAAGTTTATTGTTTTAATGATTCTGAAGTTTCTGCAGGTCCGATAAACGATATATCGGCCGAAGTTATAGACGTTTCATACCACGAAACACAATCGGTCGGTTGATCTGATTCGGGCGTTTCGTTCATTCCGACCGACGCTGAGTTGACAGTTTTTGTGTCATCAACCGACCGATTGTGTTTCGTGGTATGAAACGTCCATAACTTCGGCCGATATATCGTTTAAAATCGGACTTCGTAGTAGACCTGCTTATCCTCTGTCTCAATATTAAGACCTACATTATATTCTTATGGTCTATGTACTCTTTTTGAAGTGAAAACTTCATTGGACCCGCCACAGACAGTTTTTTCGTGGGCTGTGAATTGAATTGAATTCTAGCGTCATGCTTGGGAATGATTAGAAATCTTCGGGTATACTCGGGACCATGGTCAAGCTCATGGGGTATACTCGGGACCATGGTCAAGCTCATGAGCATGAGCTTGACCATGGTCCCGAGTATACCCGAAGATTTCTAATCATTCCCAAGCATGACGCTAGAATTCAATTCAATTCACAGCCCATCATGAGCTTGACCATGGTCCCGAGTATACCCGAAGATTTCTAATCATTCCCAAGCATGACGCTAGAATTCAATTCAATTCACAGCCCACGAAAAAACTGTCTGTGGCGGGTCCAATGAAGTTTTCACTTCAAAACTAGCTTCAGGGAATCGGTTTTTATGTCAAAGTGCGCGGGCGTCAAAAAAACCCTCTCATTTGTCCCTAACGCGCCAATAGAAGTTTGAAAAAAATGGCAATCATAGGAACTGGTGATAGTAGTGAGAACTTATAACTCATAAAAAAAAAAGTTTTATATTTAGACGTTTGTTTCATTATAATAACTGCCTAAAAATGTTCTTTTTATTTATAAATAATTTATAGTCTAACTATAACGAATTTATTGTTCAAAATTTCGCACTCGAGCTCCTAGATCAACAAGTCTTGCACTTCTAATCAACAAATGTATTGTTTTGTCAATTCTGATTTTAATTCTGTTTAAGTGTGTAACCATGTTTTTTTTTGTTTTACTTTGAAAACTGCGCGGGTGAAACCGGAAGGCGTGCTCACGCCTTCCGGTTTCACCGAATTAAAATCAGAATTAAAATCAGAATTGACAAAACAATACATTTGTTGATTAGAAGTGCAAGACTTGTTGATCTAGGAGCTCGAGTGCGAAATTTTGAACAATAAATTCGTTATAGTTAGACTATAAATTATTTATAAATAAAAAGAACATTTTTAGGCAGTTATTATAATGAAACAAACGTCTAAATATAAAACTTTTTTTTTTATGAGTTATAAGTTCTCACTACTATCACCAGTTCCTATGATTGCCATTTTTTTCAAACTTCTATTGGCGCGTTAGGGACAAATGAGAGGGTTTTTTTGACGCCCGCGCACATTGACATAAAAACCGATTCCCTGAAGTTAACTAGGCAACATTTTTGTAAACATTGTAACTAACATTAGGTTAATACTTCTTGCGTTGGTGGTAGAAGATAGACTTATTTTTTTTATTCCTCGTGCCTAGTATTCACTTGTACGTCCGTAAATAAGTACATACATATGCGCTTTGTTTTAGAGACTGTCGCCTAACGGCAATGCACAATACGTTTTTATTTCTATATGATACGGTTCAGATTTAATTGAATTTTGTCAATCAAATAAACTTTTGAGCCCTTTGACCGACGTTTTTAGACTGAACGTCGCGATGCCCGCGCTCGGGAGGATAGTTAAGGTTATTTTATTGACAAAGGAAAATAGCCCAAAATTTGAGTTTGATATCTTTAAAACAGAGATGGCGTATGGGGGCGCTCCCCATTTAAATTTACTTTTCGCTCATAAGTTAGCGTCTGACTACCAACCCGGCTGACGGCAAGCGAATGGAGTCCCAAGACAGACGCTTATAATACTGTGTAGTGCGATATCAGTGACCGAAGATCCCAGAAGTTTAATTAACAAGCTTACCCAAAGGTCATGTCGGATAAATTCGATCCTAGCCGGTAATAAGTACGTCAGCTTCCAAAGGGTGCTATTAAGACATCGTCTGCACATGCTACGTCGGTTCGAATTGGAACAATATCTTCAGCGATCCCAGTTTACGTAATTAAGGTGGAAATATTGTCGCAGTATACGTGGAGACAGTGACTTATTAAACTTGATTTCAAAAAAACAACGTTTGGTTATGTAGGCTAATAGAAGATTTTTTTTATAGCATAGAGTGACGAGACGAGCAGGACATGGACCTGATGGTAAGCAACATACCTGCCACATACCAGCACAGTGATACGCAAATGATTACCCAGCACTGCACTGCGCTTGTCACCCAGAGATCTAAGATCTCTAAGCCCTGTCATTTCTCTGGAAACATTGGCCTTCAAACCGGAACGCAGCAATGTTTGCACATTACTGCTTGACGGTTGAATAGCTGGCAAAGGCGCGGTACTTCCCCAGGCGGACTCTGCCAAGAGTCCTACCACTACTAAGTACAGAATTACTCTATTAACATAATTATGTATTACTGGCGAACGCCAAGTGGTCTAAATATGACCAATAAGCAATATAAATTAATTCTCAATTTGACCACAGACTTTAACAATAAACAAAACACATATTTTTTCGTGTGTCAAATACATGGAAGTGTGTGTAGTGTTTTTTATTGATTTAATGTACTCGTATTTTTTATACATCATTTTGCACTCCTTCTCTACACATACAAACTACAAATGTGCGAAATTTCAATACACCTCCGTCCGCATAATTTTCGTCAAAACAGGTAAGGTACAAAGTTTTTGATTCACGAATTAATATATATAGATTATTACTATGAAGACGATTACATTTATATGTATATTTTTAATGCAGTCCGGTCTTTTACTATTGTCACGATGATATGTTAAAATTCAGAACACATCCGATCGTAATATTTTAACCCAAAACATATTAAACCAAATGTTCATGTGACATTTAATTTGTCTCATTTTGTATTGTGCCATATTAGTTAGGAGATCGCGCTATACAACGACCTTCACCGAGCTGTTTATTGGATGAAAAGTATTTTATATGTAATTTAATATGTCCACAAATATATAGCAAAAAGGTTGCCTAAAAAATTTCAGTCCAGAATATGATTAATTAACATTTAAAATTTTTTTTTTTTAATATTTCAGTAGAATTGATTAAATTTTAGAAAAAGCTGTATTACATAACTTATTATTTTGGCTTTATTACTCAATGCTTACAAAATCTCATTACGAAATTCAACCCCTAAGGGTGTAAACACGGGATGGAAGTTTGTATGAAACATTTTATTCCTTAAACGTATTCGCATAAAATTTCGCACGAATTGAGCACTATCAAAATAATGAATTATGTATTACAGTATTTTTCAAAACTCAACCTCCAAAGGAGTGAAATAAGGGATGAAAGTTTGTTTGAAACTTTTTATTGTTTGAAAATATTGGCATGAGATTTCATAAGCAGTGAGTAAAGCCAAAATTAATAAGTTATTTTATATAGTTTTTCTAAAATTCAATCAATTTTAGTGAAATATTTAAAAAAAAAATATTGTTAATTAATCACATTATTATTATTACATATTAAATTACCTATAAAAAACTTTTCATCTCATAAACAGCTCGGTGAAGGTCGTTGTATAGCGGGATCTTAGACTATATTTCACGTACACACCGGTAGATAACTGCTTGCTTTACTTTCTATGTGGCAAGGAAGTCTAATGAACATGGCCATCTGACGTCAACCCTTGTCATCGCGCACAGAATATAGAACCTATCAACATATAGCCAAGTCGTCTAGACCTTAACCTTTTAGTACCAACGTCATCTCTACAGTTTGTTCGAAATTATACCAGGCCTGCGCTTGGAATAATAAAATGTGAATTTCTGTCAAAACCTAGTTTTCTTTATTTTTTTTAATTCAGAGACGATTTTCCCGATCATAATTTGAAGTTAGTTGCAATACACAATTTTACTTTCATTATATTTCTTCGTGTTGCCGGTTGTTATTTAATTGTGTGTTCTTATAATACAATAGTTAAATATGGTCTGCTGTCTGTTGTTATTTATTAAGTATGTTTGAATTACTTACATTTGAAGCGGAAATAGTTGGCAATTTTGTGAAAATCGTGGGGTTAACCAACCCCCGGAACATATAAGCCGGTGCTAAGAGATTTAGGCTTCAATTAGGCAATAAACTTTTTCAATAAATACAAGGATAAGTCACGTTTGATATAGTCAGTCCAGTCCGACTCAAGTTTGCTAAACGAGTTGCGAACACGACTCTCTTTGAAAAAGAAAACTTGAGTCGGACTGGACTGACTATATCAAACGTGAGTTACTCGTGTATTTATTTAAAATGTGTAAAAACCACGTTCATACTAGGTAATATACTGTCTAGTTCCATAATGGGTTTAGGTTTTCTAAGTAGAAAAACCTCTACATTTCTGAAAATGTAAAATGTCGTCTAGATCAAAAGAACAGAAGATGAATCCTGTAAGTCTGACATGTCTATCTTTGATCTGTTGGTATAGTAGTTTTATGATAATTTTAACAAAAAAGAACCGACTTTCAACAGAAAACTTGTAAAGTAAAAAAGTTTTCCTCGATTTCTCTAGGATTTCATCATCATCATGGAATACCTTCTTTACAACCAAAAAAGAATCATCAAAATCGGTTCATAAACGACGAAGTTATCCGCGAACACACACATAAAAAAAACATATATACGGTCAAATTGAGAAACCTCATTTTTCGAAGTTGGTTAAAAAAACATTGTAGTTTTACAAAAAGGCACTAATTTTGATGCGTTTTTTTTTTGTTCTAAAGTAACTTTATCTTGGTCTTCTAGCAAGTTAGTGATAAAACCTGGATATATCTGAAAATACTCGTATATTTAAACAACTAAACATAAATAAAGTTGCCGTCACTTTTTCACTTAAATCTATAAATACGAATACGAAATATAATACTATCTTTATAAATACGAATTGTACTGTCATAATTATTCTACAATTCCAATAGCTGTGTGTCACTGTGCTGTTATGTGGCAGGCATGTTGCTTACCAGGCACATGTCCTGCTCGTCTCGTCATTATTTATTAAAAAAAAAAAAAATTGGTTGCCTGTAAAGTCGGTATACGGGCGAAAGTTTTACGTGACAACGACTTTGAGTGGTAAAATAATTTTACGGAAGGGACGCGTGCCTTTCACTTTTTATGTCTGTCTCTCTCGCTCTTAGGCGGGCTAACCATGCCCGAGTGGAAGGGACGCGTACCTCTCACTCGCTCTCGTTGTGAGCGCATAACGTGAGCGGAGCGTAACGCAGTTTCTTGAAGTGTCACCCGGCAAACCAATGTATAAGACGTTGTCACGTCAAAATTAAACTGTTTAAAATAGATAAGAGACACCTTATACGATTAAATTGATATAAAAGTCGTTTAGGGTAAAAGGTTAACGGTCTAATCTCTAAAGAAACCATTTACTTTACATACGTATATAAATCTGTCTGCAACATACGTATGAATACAAATTCTAAAAATAAATCTTCATCCATTCACTCATTCAAAAGAAAATAGCATAAAAACATCGAGTTACATATTTATTATTTGAAGAGAGCAATTTCTTATAGCTGCTTTTGCAATACCGCGGAAACTCAGACAAAGAATTAAGGACGGATAATACAATTCCCGGACAGCGAGGTGCTGTCATTTGTCGTGTCGCTAGATAAAGCTAAGCAAACAATCCGACAGGCAACTGTAGAGCGCAGTGACTGAGGATTCGAAGTTATTACCTTTACTTAGCACAACTAACCAAACTGAGAATTTGTGGAAGAAGTCCTGAATCTAGGTGAATTTTGTAGAAAGGTTTCGTACATGGTAGATTCTCAAACTCCCCTTATAGTAGTGGTAGGACTCTTAGTGGAGTGCGCCTGGGGAAGTACCACACCTTTGCCGGTTATTCTACCCCCAAACAGTAAAGTGCAAATATTACTGTGTTCCGGTTTGAAGCGCTTAGAAATATAATATCTTAGATCTCTGGGTGACGAGCTCAATCCAGTGCTAGGTAATGATTTGGACTCTTCATGTTCCAATAGCTGCGTATCACTGTGATGTTATGTGGCAGGCATGTTGCAACGACGATACAAAACACTACCCAATCACAGAAACATACGTATATTTCAAATAAATGTTTGTCTTAGGCGGGAAACGAATCTACGACCCAAAACTCAGCGAGCCACAAGAATAATTCTCCGTTGGAGATCTAGGAGCAAAAATAAACTTTGTCACAATAAAAGACATCAAAACTGCAATTCAAAAAATATATTGTATGTTCCAAATACATAAATTAACATTATAAGATGAATATTGTAAAACATTTTGATGCAAAGTTTCGTTCTATAGTCTTGTTCCTACAGCGTTTGAAGCGAAGTATATAACAAGCCGTTTATGTACAAATGTCTTACTGTACTATATACAACCACCTTATGTACTGGCAGGTTTGAACAGTACCTCAGTACACGAGAAAGTTAACGCGTACAGTCAACAACAAGTTAACTATGAAACTTTAAGTTAACCAGGGGTTAATGAATTGTCTGTTCTGGGAGTGAATTTGAGGAAGAAATTTGGGACGCTATCTAAGAGATAAAGTGTGTTTTTGATGTTGGGTACTAAATGGGACCCCGAGTTTTAGAAGCCGAGCTTTTACACCCCCCTCTCCCCCCTGTCTGACGAGTTAGGGCAGCAGAGTCGGAAGTTTTTATTTGTTTTCTGCGGTCGCGAGGCGAAATTTGGTTAGAAGTCAGAGTAATTCAAAACACACCCATATCAGTGCAACGTAGTACGTATATTATACGTACTATGTTGGGCTTGACTTTCCGCTTAATAAATACTGGTTGACGCTTTTTTACACAATACAGTTTAGAATGGAAACTACACCTGAACTTCGGAAGCCAAATAGCTACTACTACAAACATCCATACTAACCATACAAATACTTATTCTGGTGGAAATGGAACCCACGACCACTTTGAGACGGCTTTGTGAGTAGACTCACTATCGACTGAGCCACATGGTCAGTCAAACGATCCTTCCACGTTGGTCAACTTTGCTATTTAAAACTACTTCGAAGCCAAGCGAAGTGATGGGTACAACAATTTCAAAAATCAAATTTCTTCAGCAATTTGTTTAGTGCTTCAGGAATACCAATAGCGTATACATACTCATCTAAGAGATCATGTCAAACTGATATTCAAAAGCAATTCGCTTGTATCTGTATATTAAATACAATACACAACCTCCGATACACAATCCATATTTGCCTTTTTTTTTCTAATTCAATTATATTTTAGGTTTTTTTTTTCTTATTATTTTTATTTGTAAAATTATAGATATAATGTAAGATAAAATTTAGATTTGATAAAGTGTATACGCATTTACCATGTCCGGAGGAGGGTATTGTTACGCCATAACACAGGTTTGATCCTAGCTTGGGTAACAATGCTTCTCAACCTGAATTACTAATCAAGGATAGATAATCTGTATTAATCTGTGAACTTTGAAACGTTTGTAAATGCTTAATAAATTTCATTTCATTTCCGAAGTCTATAGCTAAGTAGCTTTTGTGAGAATTTTGGGAACACTTTCACCAGGGTTTAATACCATACGGAAGTACTAGGCTCGCACACAACTAGTACAGCCAGTCTTAGTTTATTTTGGAAGAAATTACGTAGCAAACCCATCCACATCAACGTCAGTAGTTAAACCTTTCCCTTGTCACGTCACACAACGCTATCTTCAGCTTTTCTCCTGCAGCCACTGTCAGCTTGCACATTTTGTGGCCATGATAAACTTAATACTAAGTACATGGTAGTCTATGAGTACGGTAAGTTAGTGTGGTAAGGAATATTTTCTAGTACGTTTCATGTAGTCCTCTACACAATATGTAGACATTACATATTATGTAATTTGCGTTTATTTGGTTTGTTTAGGATA
Organism: Ectropis grisescens; assembly: GCA_017562165.1. Classification (NCBI taxonomy): domain Eukaryota; kingdom Metazoa; phylum Arthropoda; class Insecta; order Lepidoptera; family Geometridae; genus Ectropis; species Ectropis grisescens. The sequence goes on along the minus strand of CM029780.1, from coordinate 10,397,356 downwards.
GTAGGAGCTAGCGCCTTTTCCGCTAGCCCAAATGTTGGTAACAGGAACCTCGTCTGAGGAAAATGCCGTATTCTTACTTCAATGTAAAACAGGTTACGATAGATCACTTTTAATAATAATTTTAATAATAAAAAATATTACACATAAATTGAATATACTTAGTAGATACAGCGACATGATAGAGATAGACAGCAGCAGATAGGCACATCTTTCTCGCTCGGGCTCACTCGGCGGTCCCGAGTTCACCCGAACGAATCTTTCACTAACGAACGCAACGATGATCTTCATTCACAGCCTACGCAAAAATGTTGTGTATGGTGGGCCAAAAAAAGGTTTCACTTCAAAAATGGCAGTCATAGGGACTGCTGATAGAAGTGAAAATTTATAACTTAGAATTTTAGTATCAATAATCACTAATATTGTACAATACGTCACCTCTATACTCGTAGCTATAGATATAGACCAACTAGTAGCGACCTGCGGATTTTCCCACGTAGTACCCGTTCCCATAATTTTCCCGCGATCAAAAGTAGCCTATGTTTTCGATTAATTCAGCCGATTCATTCCGACGTGATTGAGCACAAATATCCAAACATGCACATTTACAATATTAGAATGATTACACATGTCGGTGACGCATTTAATACAGATAATACATAATATTATCCAATAGTAAAAAGTGCTGAACGCGACTTTCACAGTTTTTACATCAAAACAACTATTACATAAACACTATTTCCACAACATAATACCATTCAAAATCAACCAACAGCTAATCAAATGTCGCTTTTGCGTGCTTCAAGATAGAAATCATATTACAAATATCTCTGTACGTATTATCCACAACGACGGCTACCCACGGTAACTATACATAATGCAAGTCTTGAAACCAAATCTAAGTTTGTCGTTGCAGATAGAATTTATGCAAAAGGGCAGAATCTCGTCAAAGCTCGATGTGGCTGGATAGCTGGATCCGAAATGTACCGCATATGAAATAGATGAAACAGAATTACTTGCAGACTGAACTGAATTTTCGCTAGCGTAATATTTTTGGCACATTGTGTTAGCATATCTAATCATAAAATTGTATATACCGTCAGTTTATAAATAATCTACGACAACAGAACCTATTCTGTGTTCTAGTTTGAAGGGCAACGTTTCCAGAGATTTTACAGGACATAGAGGTAAGTCATAACCATGGACGTTTAAAAAAGTAGGACGTAGTCTCGCTTAAACAAAAACTCTTACTAGACTAGACACAAGTCACTTGAGTCAGCCACATTTGCACGTGTGCGTTGTCAGGTTGTCACTGATAGGCTGACACGCACACAAGTAGCGCGTGTTATGATCCACTGATGTGTGCGTGTCAGCCTGTATATGACAGCGCACACAATCATATTATGTGGCCGACTCGATAGACACAGTTTTTGTTTTAGCGAGACTACGTCAGACTTTTTTTTACGTCCATGATCATAATATATGTATATCTCGGGGTGACGAGCTCAGTGCTAGGTAATTATTCGGGCTGTATATATTCCAATAGCTGCGTGATACTATGCTGTTATGGGCCGGCGTTTTGCTTACCATCAGGCACAGGTGCTCATTACGTCACACAATACTATCTTAATTTGATATAAAAAATGTGATATAGTTTATGGAAGGCATTCTTACGGTTGTCCTGTTTTCCCCAATGTATAGGGTAAATAACGAAATCTTCAGAGACAGCATTTTCACAATATTTATATGAACACATCGGAATCCTAAAGATGGTTCCGTTAATTAAATCATTGCCTTTCGGCAACGCATTTCCTTCAACGCCATCTTCGTCGAGGCTATATTTTTTCCTCCTCTTTTCGTATGGCAAGGAAAATGTTATTACCATAATGAAAGACACTCATAATTGCTTATTTCGCGAAAATAAAATCGCTTTTTGAAACGCAAACGTAAGCGGATGAGCTACGGCATAAAGGTCCAGTATACACTTGAGCCAATTCGTGACTACAAGAATATTTAAGAGAGAAACGAAATATCGTGCAACCGCTCAATTTTGTCAATGCTGAAAAATCGGTTACAAGATTGTAAATTAAGCTATTGCATAGCTTTTATCGCGGGCCTGGCTATATTTATTTTATTTAAGTGATCGTACATCTCTTTCTTATGTTCACAAGAAAGAGGGATGGAAGACCGTAACGCCGTCCTCCCCACTCGGTCATTCGACTTTGAATCTTATTGTATTAGCTTTACAGACTAAATGCTATTAGCAGTGTTGCCAACTTAACGGATTTCCCGTGATATTTTTTAAAGTAAACAAATGTCACTCTTAAAAAATAAAAGCAATTCCAAAAAATTCAACATTTTTATGATGTTATAATTTTTTCACACAACACCATCTAGCATAGAATAAATAGATAATCGGATCGAAGAATCGGATACCTTATATAATTCTTCACTTACCAATTTATTTTCACACTAGATGGGAGTCCACTTAACCTCTAGCTGGTCAATATAGTCATCAAAAAATATATCTTTGGAGTCACTGCCATACTTTGTGACACAGTAAATACCAATGTTATAGGATTTAAGCATACAAATACGACAGGCCTTTGCCTTATACAGGAAAAAAAACTTTAAAAATTATTGCTTTTGAAATGGCCTGATCAGTGTTCTCAGTCATACTATCATGATATTGGTGTTCGGGTTTTGTAAATTTACTTTACATCCAGTTAATCCGATTTCAACCATTTCCCTAAACGTGTTTCAGCAGTCCTGATCGCGTAGGTATGACCGAAACATTACGTAATAGCCTAGCAAGGGGGCGAATTCACATAAATTTTAAATTAACCAGCGACATAAGGGAGGCTAATTAATTTTAAAACTGCCGTCGTGTTGTGATAGGTATGTGAATTTCCGAGAGCGAACAAAATTTATTCGAATGCTTTGTAAGCTACTCCACAGTATTTATTCCGGATTATTACACTCCCTAAAACACGAAGCGTGATAATTCCCTAACATCGCAAAGAGAATTAATTTTATTATCAGGGAACGAAGAAGAAATACATTTCACAAAGAGAACAGCGGTACCTCAATTGTTCATAACCATGTATTTATTTGTATCAGGGAGTCAATTTGAAAATTAACAACGGTAGGGTGACATGCCCTGGCTTAGTGTTATGTGAAGGAAGCTAGAGGTCGCGATCAGACCGAACAGCTCAAGTGCAAACTCTCCGATAAAGTAAAGTAAAGATAATGTTTGGCCAAACTGGCTACTTGTCTTCAGTGTCAAAGACGGTGCGACATATTCGTAAGCTATAATGATTACTTACTATATTGTTATAATTAGTTCGGAGATTTTCATTGATATTTGCAGTGAATAGTTGCGAGAGTTACATGGGTTAAACCACGAAAAATATTCCAATACTGAGAATGTGATTTAATTCTATCTTAAGTCTTTAATCAACATTGTATACAACCATACATGCATTCACGCTCTAAAAGAAAACTCGTGGAATTTCACATCACATCAATTTTAACCTTTTACAAGAAATAGAATGTCATTTTTTTGAAAGAACGGAGTTACAAAATTATTAGAAAGCTAAAATTACTAAAATAATTTAAATTTTACTGCAAAAGAGTTAAAATTTACACAATCCAGCGACCGAATTCGTGGGGAGCAACCTATCTCGCAAGCAAATCAAATCCAACCCCGAAATTCATCGCATATCGTCATTTTGTGTCACATCAAAGGCAGAACTTACACTAACGAGAGTCATTCTAGCCCAATTATATTCATAGATGAGCGACTCCGAATGGAACCACTCTTCGTAAGACATATTTTAAGGCGTACTTCAGATAATGACGACTTTACGAAGTCTTTAAGGTCTTCCAAGCGTGGCAAGGGATCGGGGTCTATTATGCTAACTTATATGGGTGACGCAACAAGTGAGTTTTTGATGTCGGACGAAGGGACAGTGTGGTGTGTCTGTACTTAACTTTTTGAGGGTATAAGGATACTTGATTGGCTTATAATAAACGCTCATTTGCTTCAATAAGTGTTTTTGTTTACAAACAAAACACAAACATAATTTTATTGGCGTATAACTATTGAACAGAACGAGTTGAACTAAAATTAAACACATTTCACAGGTAGTGAAAAGTTTAACATAATATTATTTATAAAAAATATGGATCGCGTCTAATCATACATACATCAGAGGACCAATCAACAAGCTCAACGTATTAGCAAGCTGAAGTGGCAGTGGGCTCGTCATAAATGTCGTAGGATCGATAACCGTTGAAGTAGACACGTCCTAGAGTGGAGACCGCGAATAGGAACACTTATAGAACGCGCTGTTGTTCTATGGAGTGACAAAATACGTAAGGTAGCCGGGAGTGACTGGAGAAGAAAGCGAAGAAAGGATGAGGATATGGCTAAGGGGCATATCAAGGGAGAGGCATATGTCCAGCAGTAGACTAGGGTAAGCTAACGATAATGATGAGTCCTACGTGATATTTTCAATATAAACTGACTCAAGTGCAAAAACTGGAATATGCCGGTGGTGGAAGCGCTGACGAGAACGTAGTGATTTAAACTACCCTAATTGTAATATTTTGTAGGAATCGCGCGAATGCCTTGAACGCTCTTGCTAGCTAAAATGCTCTTTCGTGTGACGTTACAGAGGTCGATTTTTGCGTATCTAAAAATTTTACAGGGTTTTCGCTCGGTGTTATTTTTATAATACGGCTATCGCACTCCTATTCCTAAAAGTTTAAGAGCCATTTTTAAATTAAAAATGTTTTGGTACCCGTTCCGCGCGTGTTTTGTTTCTATGTGTCGATAATTGAAAAAGCATATGTTATTCCTATTTAATTGGATAACGGGACACTCACGTATATACGGTCGGTCAATCCGACTCGAGTTTCGGCCGCGTCCGGCGGCCTTTTTCAAAGCGAGTGCACACGCGCGGCGGCTGCCGTTTGGCACTGCGGGCTGCCGCACGTCGCGCACGCAAGCTCAACGGCTGTTGCGGGGGTGCAGGTGAGGGGGTGCGAGAGGGTTGCGCAGGTATACACTCGAACTCTTCATCACTGGTAAGCTGCGAGTCGGGAACATTGCAGCACACTGAGCTCACTGTGTCTTCACTCATATCGCGAACACTATACCGAGCACTATGGAGGCACGGCTTCCAAGCGGGCGGCACATGCCATCCTCCATCTCTATTAAAGGTCGGACGCTTACCGATTTCAATGGCCTCCCTGACCTTACGGGGTACAAAGAACTTCTCCCGTGCCAGGACCTCCGCCTTATGGAATTGAATAAAATGTTGGGCGTCCGACCTAAGAGCATGTTCCGCCTGAGCTCTGCGGTGGCGGAACATGCTCCGTGCCGTGCTGCCGTGCCTCCATAGTGCTCGGTATAGTGTTCGCGATATGAGTGAAGACACAGTGAGCTCAGTGTGCTGCAATGTTCCCGACTCGCAGCTTACTAGTGATGAAGTGTTCGAGTGTATACCTGCGCAACCCTCTCGCACCCCCTCACCTGCACCCCCGCAACAGCCGTTGAGCTTGCGTGCGCGACGTGCGGCAGCCCGCAGTGCCAAACGGGCAGCCGCCGCGCGTGTGCACTCGTCTTGAAAAAGGCCGCCGGACGCGGCCGAAACTCGAGTCGGATTGACCGACCGTATATACTCGTACGTGAGTGTCCCGTTATCCAATTAAATATGTGTAACAACCACGTTAATTTTAATACTAAAAAAGCATATGTTATTGTTTTACCGAAAATTATAAGGTTATTGTGGATTTGCCACAAAAACAAGTACGTGTAAATTCGCAACAATTCTATTTTTTCGATAAATCCTTGTTTATGAATTGTAAGTTCGACACGTTGGTCAAAATTTTTTGACTTAACCACCACGCGTAAATACGCAACAAATAATTTTACAATTGGTTTTAAAAAAGATGTTGCTATTTTTGGATTTAATTTAAGGGTAAACTATTCAACATATTTTTTTTCCTGCAGAATAAAACGTTATAAGTGAAAACCGCATAAAAGAGTTAATAATATACGTTCGTAGAATAATTGCGCCAACGTAATTTTATAATAGGTTTTGAAAGTCATTAGTTTGTCTAAGCATGACGATCAACGACCTTAATGTGAGCGATTGTATTTGGGGCCACGGTTACGAGACTCAAGGTCAACTTTTTCGGATATAATCAGAATATTAAACTAAAAATTATTCACTATGCATTTTTAATGAGGATTGATGAATTTGAATTGATTTTTGATGAGATGCGGGGCGTTAGAATAGTGAATTGATATGTTGTAGATTGATGAATAGATACAAGTCTTAGTACAAGTAAAATTGTAATCACAATCAAGTTACAATATATGTAACGCGTGAGATTACAAATTACAACCCCATGGCAGGGGTAGGTACAAAACTATCAAAATAAAAATATTTATTTCTTATACAAACTACTCTTACGAAACATGTACAATGTAGTCTCCTTTTAAGCTCATGTATCCCTATAGTTGGAGACTCCGCTAATCTGTACAGTAACAATAATGTACAAGTAAAGTATCCAGAGAAATTACAGGCCTTATATAACATCTTATATCACTGGGTGACGAGCGCAGTGCATTGCTAGGTAATGATTTGGACTCTTCATGTTCCTATAGCTGCGTGCCACTGTGCTGTTATGTGACAGGCATGTTGCTTACCATCAGGCACATGTTCTGCTCGTCTCGTCACTCTTTATATCGTATATATAAAATTCTCGTGTCACAATGTTAGTTACCTTACTCCTCCGAAACGGCTTTACTGATTTTTACCAAATTTTAATCGAATCAAATGAATCGGCTACTATCTATTTTTCACACCCCTAAGTGATAAGTTAATCCTACATTTATTTTTAATTTTTAGACAAAAACAAATCAATTTTTTTATGTGACATCAAAATTTTCCCTAATTTTTACCCTTTTATCACCAACCGCTATTTTTTTATAACCATTTTAGTAATTTAATTATTTTTCATCTCGCTCGATAACATATAGCAGGCGATTTTAACAAATTTACGGTGACATACATAACACAATGACCTTATTACCTAAGGCACGGTCATTTTATTAATATTATTAATTATTAATTTCGACATTGATTGCCACTCGCACTTAAGGAGATACCGCTAATGTCATATATTATTACCAAGATCTTATATCGAATTATTTTTCGTGCAAAATAAATAGAAAGACGGTAAATGTTTTCAGCAATTTAAGATATGAGGTACGGTAAGGACTGTGTCCAATGTCGCCGCGTACTACATTTGCAGTGTGTACGTGTCTTTTTTTAAATAAAGAGTGACGAGACGAGCAGGACATGTGCCTGATGGGAAGTAACATGCCTGCCACATAACAGCACAGTAACACGCAGTTATTGGAATATGAAGGGTCGAAATAATCACCTAGCACTGCACTGCGCTCGTCACCCACAGATCTAAGATGTTATATCTCTAAGCCCTGTAATTTCTCTGGAAACATTTCCCTTCAAACCGGAACAGAGTAATGTTTGCACACTACTGCTTGGCGGTAGAATCACTGGCAAATGTGTGGTACTTCCCCAGCCATAGTATTTTGCTCTATTTCTTTACTGACACACGTACCAAAAGAACCCATAAGATTTTTAATTTTAGTATGAAAACTAAACGAGCTGCTTTCAGTGCTAAACGAGCTGCGAACCCGCGCGCGCACTCTCCTTGAAAAAGATCGCCGGACGCGATCGAAACTTGAGTCGGACTGGACTGACTACATTATACGTGAGTTACCCGTGTATTTATGTAAAAAGATTTTTAATTACTGCTACAATAGATATTGCTTGAATCATGTGTTATAATTGTTTACGCTTTTTAAAAGTACCTTTGGCAGTTGACTTCAGCTAGTCCCTACCAAAAATGCTCAGAGGCGCTAAAAAGTTTTCACTCAAAAAAGGAGCACAGTGGGTATTAATGCAGTTTTCTATGCTTCCAAATGTCGTGCAAATTCTAGAGAGAGATCTCGATTTTAATTTAAACGTCCGACGATCCAGCTTTCCGGCTACAAAGCCTTCATACTACAAAACACAAGTAAATAAACAAAACCGTTTTCAAACCAACGCTTTGTCCATTGTTTGAGAGGGGCTAAACGGAAAATTATACGTTGTCCTGATTCTACTTTCGCCACTCTATCTAGTCGAATAAAATAAATATTTATCTACTTGTTTTATTTTTCTTTTTGTCTCCGTTTGGCACAAAGGAATTGCTTACTTTGGCGTTTGGCAAATCTAGGAGAGCAATCACGGACTGCCAAAGGTTAGGAGACGCACAGGAGTAGAGTAGGTACGTATATTATAGATTTCGTTTCAACGAATTTTATGTACGAGTATATACTAGCGGCCCGCCCCGGCTGCACCCGTGGTACATATATACCACTCAGGGATTACGTACATAGATAATTATGAAAGAACGGTGAAATATTTTTTCTAATCGGTTCATTAGTTCCCGAGATCATATAGGTAAATATCGACATCAATATTATACGATGCTTACGTCAGAACGTCATTCAATTGTTTTCCCTTCCTGGAACTTCTCCACCAACACCACTAAGACTTGAACTTTATGGTATTACTAGATGCCCGCCCCGGCTTCGCCCGTGGTATATTTATTATATAGCACTCATCGGGATCCCGTACATATCCAACGGTGAAAGAATGACTGAAATCGGTTCACTCATTCCTGAGAATATCGATTTCAAACAAAAAACCTCTTCAGCTACCTGATACGCCACCTGTCGGAAATTAGTCGTACCAACACAGATTTAGAAAAAAATTTAGCAAAGGTTTATATTCAATGCACAGATTACTGAAATTCAATGACGTAATCTTTGACACATGCTGTCATATGTCATGTCAAAGCACGAAACGTACGAAAACTCTCAAAAAGGGGAATATTTTTTCCCGATTTTGTTACATTCTTGTTTCATGCTCCGCTTCAATTAATAGTAGAGTTATTTTCTATAGCCTAAAGCCTTCCTCGATAAATGGACTATCCAATAGAAAAATAATCTTTCAATTCGGACCAGTACTTCCCGAGATCCTAGCGTTCAAGCAAACAAACAAACAAACTCTTCAGCTTTATAATATTAGTATAGATTGTATTAAAGTTAAAATTGACTTATCGTTTGTATGGGCTGTTTTTACAGATTAGCGGTCCGTCCCGGCTTCCAGAGATCACGGTCATATCTAATGGTGAAATAATGTTTGAAATGGAGCCAGTAGTTCCTGAGATTAGCGCATTCAAACAAAAACCTCTTCAGCTTTATAATATTATACATAGTATAATTTTTTTTACGATTTAAAGTATTAGAGCAAGACATTCGTCTAACGATAAGTAAAATACCTGTCTACACCTGAAGTGCCATGTAACTATTAGAACTATGGCGAGTACAAATTAAATTATGTACAACAGGCGAAACTGGGGCGGACAGCTAGGGAATGATAACAGAAAAAGCATGATGTGGATCTCTAGAATTAAAAAAAACGTACAGCCGAACCGAAAACCTCATTTGAAATCAGTTAAAATAGCATTTATTATGTGTTTAGTTTTAACTGTATAAGATTATAAATTTATAATTATATTAAAATTATAATACTTAATTTTAAAATTACCTATAAGTATTATAATTTTCTCGTGGCTTAGTGGGTAGTAACTCTGCTTGCGAAGCCGAGGGTCGTAGGTTCGATTCCCACTCAGTGGAAATATTTGTGTGATGAATTCAAATATTTGCACTGTGTCTGGGTGTTTCTATGTATAATAAATATGTATTTACAACTATATACTCGTAAGTATTATATCAGCTATCTGGCCGCCATATTACAAGCTTTGCTTAGTTTGGGGTCAGATGGTGTTGTGTGTGAATTGTCCACCAATATTTATTTATTATAGGCTCAAAAGTTCCTTTGTATCACGTTTCATCGTGTGAGCTATCTCCTGATTGGAAAGATCTCGGGGTCAGTTCCTGTCTAGGTGTGTAACGTTATCAAGTAAAATGTATTTTTTTTTTATGTATGCTTACTCGGAAAATAATTTATTTACAAGGATAATTTTCTTACGTGTTCTGTGTTCCTTCACAAATTTCAAAGTCTACAAACGAAATATAATATTCGCTACGCCAACACTTGTTCAAAACTCGCCGCTAATAATTTTAACATTTATTTTGTTACGAAACTCTGTCTAAATACGAAATTCTGTAATCTTCTCAAAGATATACAAAAGTTTCTTACGCGAGTAATGAAAACAACAACTTTCTTTTACTGCTAATCTTTTGCTTATGGACTCCATGAATACCGTTAATTTATATAAAAAAAATGTTGACTTCATAATTCCCATTTCGTTTCCGACTTCTTCCCAAACTTAGGGAATTTAATGGATACTGCTGAACAACGATCACATATTGTTATAGAGATCTGACGGAATATCGCCACACAAAATTGTGTTTTTTTATTTGTACATAATTCTGGAAGAGTTTAGAGATTTCTACCATAGATATACCAGATACCATATATTTTCAGACCATAATCTACTTAAGTTTTACATGTTATATTTATTAGCTTGGAGCCTTCAGTTCTTACGAAATTACTGAGACTTATTACTGCACGGTTAAAACCGCAGGGCGTCGCTACTGCAAAGATAATTTGAATTAATTTAATTCATTACTTTGTAACATTATAGAGGTTTTTTTAATTTGATTTAAAGCATAGAAAATTAGGTGCAAATTCACTAATGTTCCGACAGAATTTGGCTAGTACATTCGTCATGTTCGTCTTTTATTATACAAAATCTTGGTTTACCATTAATTTGCTTTTTATAATACGCTTATACGGTACGACTTCTGTTTTTATTAGATCTCTTTATCTTTCACATTTTATCGTAACTTGCTTTATTGCTCAATAACGATGGTAAGTGGCGATGCGGTCGGGAAGAGGCTTTCTACGCATATTTGATTATGTTTGGTTTAGGCGTTATGCCTGTTTTATGTGAGTTTTAGTTCCGTAATAGTATGAATTGCTTTCAGGGGACGCATTCTCTTTTTGGCCTGTATTTATTCAAGTAAAATGAACGTAACGCACACTATGAAAATCCAGTATACTTATTACGAGCATGGAAAAAGTAGCCTAAGTGTTTTTCCAAACTATAATCAAAGTGTGTTCCAAATGTCAGCCAAGTCCGTTCAGATGTTACGACGTGTTTAGCAACAAACATCCAAACATTGACATTTTTAATATTAATAATATTTTGTTTTTGTGTAGTTTAAGTATTTGTATGTTACTACTAAAATGTACGTTAATCTCGTAGGTAATCTTTTCATATCAGTCTTTTTTACGCATCACGCTTTTAGTTCTCCAAATATTTTTCCAACCAAATCTGTTCCAAATTTCGATCAGATTGAGCAACAAACATTCAAACCCTCACAATAATAATATTAGTAGCATAACTGAAGACGATTCATACACAGTAAATACTGTTAGTTTTCCTTATCATCTCGGGTGGCCATTAAAAGAAAGAGCATCTTTACCATCTTTTCGGGTACCCATCAACACTTCAAACATCAAACAGTATTTTATAGAACTCTCGTTTATATTTACATATCCCTCAACACTACATAGGGCGCACAAAGCGCTTCGATCTAACATGAAAAGATTACAAGTACCCTCGGCCTAAGTAAGCAAAGGCATAGTAACATGGATAAGACAAGGGCGGCAAAATATATTGAGGAATATGTTTCTGAAGTAGATACTTACTTTCAATCTAAAAATAGTATGTTTAGCTAACTAATTGAATCAGATGTCCTTTGAGAGCCTTCTATTTAATACAAGCAGCGCGCTGCGGCTTCACCCTCTTTATTCCCGATTGAATTATTTTCCCGGGTATTTTTGGGTGTGTAGGGCAATACGGTATCGAACTGGGTCGTGACGTCACGATGGGTAAAAATCGTACCCATAAAAGTGACGTCACGCGAAAACATAAGCTCTGAATCTTCGACATTTTTTTGTTTGTGAAAGAAAAAAAAAACGTCTACAATACTTTTTAGCAATCTAGGTGTCGGACTGGTTAGTTTTTTTAGGATTTTATTTCTGTTGTAATCTAGTATCGCTAATGTCAAAACTAATTATACTGTATTAGTCCACATGTCTTACGTTATATATATTCCATCCTTACTAATATTATAAATGTGAAAGTTGGGATGACTGGATATTTGCTCACTTGCTCAATCACGACTTAAACTGAAGGGATCCAGCTCAAATTTGGTACTAATCTGGAATAATAGGGCGGCAAAATATATTGAGGAATATGTTTCTGAAGTATATTACATACTTACTTTCAATCTAAATAAAATGAAATGAATGAATGCGAATGAAAACAAAAAATATAGGAATAACATATAGGTTCCTTTTTACCCCGGAACGTAAGGTTTCTTAGGGAGTAGCTGTTTTCTAAATTTAAGGCAGACAGAAGTTGGGGATCGGACTTGGGTCATATAAAATCCGCTCCGTCAGCCAAGTTATACACATTTTTTTTTTTTTTTTTTATTATTATTAGTGTTTAGCAATATTCTACCTTTGGGGTAGGCGAGTTCTGGAGTGGAGACCGCGAATCGGTAAACGTAGTGCGGGACGCCCTGAGACTAGATGGAGTGACGATATACGAAAGACGGCTGGTGGCGGTTGGAAACGTAAGACCGAGGATAGGGCTCCATGGCGTATTATAGGAGAGGCCTATGCCCAACAATGGACGAAGACGGGGTGATGATGATGATGATGAGCAATACAACCTTTTCTCTTTGCAAACTGTATTTGTGTTGTATTTATCTTTTCTTTCGATTTATTTCATTTCTTTTTAACCCTTAAACACAATAAGATGATAGAAAAACATAAGCAATACGAACTCGCTACAATACCTACCGAATGAGATTACTAAAGGACAATAGATTGGATGAAATCAAACGTTTGTATTCTTTACAGTAAATGTACAAATTGGATTTGTTCGCTCGAAGTGCTTTGATTTCGAGAATATATTCTTTGGTAGGGGGTAGGGCCTTTGCTGACTTTGCATAAGAATAAATGACACATTTACAAGTTATTCTGCTGATAAATTGAAGGTTTAAAATTGGTAACGAAATTATTTTATACGTTAAAAAAAAAACAAATGAACTGATTCTAAAGACATACTTAGTGTTTTCTTTAAAGCTACCTGATCAAGACGGTTTTTTATCAAAAAAATGTTTTAGAAGCATCGTTTTTTGTTTCGAACGAAGCTAACAAATTAGTGGTTGAGCTTGGGGCTAAATTGATATTGAGTCGAGTCACTAAATTGATCGTGGGTTCGATTCCCACCCAGGACGAGAATTTGTGTGATGAAAACGATCGTTTGTCGTGTCTAGGTGTTTTTACGTATAATAAGTGTGTATTAAACATTATTTTTAAAAAAAATATTACTTTTCCCGCTTCGATAGTTTGGCTTAGTTTGAGGCTAGATGGGGTACAATGAGATATAATATATCTATATATATATATATAAATACATATAGGTATGTTGACTATTTTTCGTTCGATTTTCTGTGTACCCCGTTGCTCTAGAATTAGGTTCTACTCGTACTAAAATTGATTTTACAAACTAACGTGCTCTACAAAATAGTGCCAATATTTTCAAACCGGATTTCAACCTGTCCGGAACCCGGATTTAAACCGGACACACGTCGATTGGATTTGCGAAACAGTGCGATAAAAAATAGGCATGTCTGCTGCAGAGGACGCCCGACCCATAGAATGAAAACCTTTTTTATATTTTCTTTTATGTAACCGTAAATGGATTTTATCCTGTATTGCTCGTTCGTCACAAGAATGCGCGCGAATCCATAAGCCAGCCAGTTTGCGAAGGTATTCGATACTTTCGATATTTTTCTTGTAATTACAATTCAATTAATACAAATTGTCTGGATAATACAGGTTAGACACAAAACGCCCATATTTAATCGAACAGATAATCCGAACCAATTTTTTTTTTTTTTAATAAAGAGTGACGAGACGACCAGGACATGTGCCTGATGGTAAGCAACATGCCTGACACATAACAGCACAGTGACACGCAGCTATTGGAACATGAAGAGTCCAAATCATTACCTAGCACTGCACTGCGTTCGTCACCCAGAGATCTAAGATCTTATATCTCTAAGCCCTGTAATTTCTCTAGAAACATTGCCCTTCAAACCGGAACACAGTAATGTTTGCACATTACTGCTTGGCGGTAGAATAACTGGCAAAGGTGTGGTACTTCCCCAGGCGGACTCTGCCAAGAGTCCTACCACTACATTAAATCCGAAAGAACCGATAAAAATTAACATAAATTTTGAAAAAACAAACACGCTTTGGCACTAATCTATTTAGAACTCTTACAAGCAGTGCCCCGTGGTTTTTTACCAATGCAGTTCCCGTTCTCGACGTACCTTTTATTTTTCGGCATAAAAAGTAGCCTATGTTTTCGTCCCGACTATAATCTATCTATGTTTCAAATTTCAGCCCGATTCGTTCAGTAGTTTATATGTGAAAGAGTAACAAACATCCATCCATTCATCCATACTTACAAACGTATTGTAACGTTTCGCGATTATAATAGAGGTATTAGTAGGATATGAATCCATTAATATCAAAACGATTTTGAAGCTTTCGATAATCAGTTAGTTCCATTGCTTGAAAACACGGATAAAACGTTTTCTAAAAATTACACCAAGCTAGAACTCTCTCGAAACCCATGAATTGTTCGTTTAAAAGTATTCAATTTAAATGGGACTTTGAAACCCTTAATTTCTTGTTATGTGATAGAATTATGAGACTAGCAAAACAACTGCCTCGTGGTAGAACAAGCCTGCCTTTGACAACCCAGCCAGTGCCGGATTAGCCATATAGCAGGAGTAGCAAATGCTACGGGCCCCGCACGAATTGGGGGGCCCCGCGCTTCGACGCCTGCCTGACTGTAAATATAATAGGAGCGAAAATATTTTGCAAGCCTTAACCACGAAGCACTTAGTCTATGCTTCACTCCGACCTAAAAGTCTAAAACTCAAGAGGCAAGAGCCAAATATCTGACCGACTCTGAAAAATACCGACTGTACTGAGATATTTCGGCAAGCGTTTTGTTATTATTTTACACGTGACCGCCATCTTGCCTGAATGATGGTAAGCGACAATGCGGTCTACGATGAAGTTAGCTTAGAAAAAAAAATGTTTTTTGATTTTTTTACCCTACTCTTCCTAAACCTAAGCAAACCAAGGGCCCCTTGACAGAAATTGCTACAGGCCCCGCGCTGGCTTAATCCGGCACTGAACCCAGCGCATGCCAGCTCTACATAGCCAGTTAAATTATTGAAAAAATATTGTTATTGAAACTATCCTTTCTCTTGTACCTACAAAATATACGCTGGTTTTTTTCTGTTATTAGTAATTTTTTTAATTTTGTATTTGTTCATTTACGTTGTAGGTACATGTAGTCAAAGTTTATGTTTCCTTAGACCATTCCTTTTGTTAGTTTTCATTCAAAGTCGTCCTTCTTTCAAATTTTTCCACATCAAAGAAGCCCACGTTTGACAGCTTTAAATCACTTTAAAAAAATACTTTGTACATCAAACAACCAATTTCCTTAAATTATGCCTACACTGAGTTTTATAAACGTTACTGACAAAGTTCCTTGCCTTTAAGGATATCTTATATTAATTTAAAATATAGTCCTCATTAAAAGCTTTATTACGAGCCCGGCGAAATATTTCTTGATAATAGAAACTCTTGAATTTCCGGTTAATTTATAGGGCCGTAAGATATAACCATTATTAGTTGAGCTTCCACTTTACCCTTTTAGAAAGATGTTAAGGCATTAAAATGTCTCAAAAATATTTTGTATTTCAAAACGTAATAAAAAATAATTTAAACTACACATTAAAACTTCAATTCCTTGTATAACCTATGTTAAAAAAGGAGTTGAAGGTACAGACCTTAATTTCTTTGTTTTAACATAGGTAGCCAAACATATATGCACAACAAAATTAACAAATAATTAAATGATGTTCCAATTTCAAAACAATGTACATGTAATACCTATCTTTTATTATGTTGTAACACTGAACGCAAAATACACGTAATAAGAAAGAAAAAAAGGTTAAATGTATGTTGCAATTTCAAAACAACGTGCTAATTCAAAACTATTCTAAACAATTTCTCAAAGCACTGGCTGCAAAATTACATACTTACGAAAGAAAATATATTTTGAATTATGTTCTAAATTCAAATAGTTCTCTTTTGCTTTAGAACTAGCCACAAAAAGCAGAATAAGCACGAAAAAACTATTCAGTTCAATGTTCCAATTTCAAAACAGTTCTAAAGCACCCGTCACACTGACGTGACGCAGACCAAGCTGTCAGTTATCTCATCAAGTGTGCCCGCATGTGCAGACCCTTATCGCAAGTGACGCCATCTGGCTCACTCAATGGGAACTATTATGTCTTTGTGTCAAGAAATATGTGGGCAGCTTGTCTTTCAAGATTTTGATTAAAAATTTTCAGAGTTGTTTTACTCTTAACAAAGCTATTGGAATAATGGTAATTACTTGAATGCGGGTGAATTTAAATAAAAGGGTTTATTGATACATTTTAATCGAGATAGGAAGTAAACATATCAAAAAAACATATTTGCTATTGTTGTGTGTCGTTGTATGCGATTTGAAAGAGAAAATTTAAATTATTTACGTTTTAACGGAATTATGAGACGAGCACGACATGTTCCTGACGGTAACATATCAGACCATAGAAATATCACGCAGCTATTGGAACATACAGAGCCATCTTCCCAGATGGACTTTGAAAAGTCCTATACCACAATTAAACTTTTATTTATCGAATTGACAGAATTGAAAAGATTGTGATAGATAAAAGTTTTGACGAAAATAATATTTCAGTAGGTACTTAAGTACGTAGTAATGTATACTACGCCTGAAATTAGCTTTATACAAAGACATTGCAGAGATTTTCTTCAAAATTGGTCTATCTGTATCGAAGTTAGGCAGAGTCCTCCACCAACGCGGCGAAGTGCGAGCCGAGACGAATTATTTTTTAATTAGAATTTCGGCTTTACACCTTTCATAAAAAACATCAAGTTTTATTATTAAGTACTTATTATTGTAATAAGTAATTAGAAGGATGAATCTCCAAAGTTTTAAAAGGGTCTAATAAACGACCTGTTTTAAAGACTGTTGTAGTTGTTAAAAAGTTTCTCAAGCCCCCAAGTATTCTCTTGAATAAGTATTAAGCTTAGGCCACAAAGCAGTCACAAACAGGCTGTAGTGCCTTAGTGGGTAGTGCGATTAAAAAATGTGAGGACACTGGTTCGAATCACGTTTGTATTTCCCAATATTTTTCTAAGTGCACATGTACAAGTGGCTTTAACGGTGAAGGAAAACATCGTGAAGAAAGCGGCATGTACCTAGAACTTTTCGGGGTCATACGTCATCCACCAATCTGCACTGTGTCAGCATAATGGATTATTGTTTTGTAGTGACATAAGTTTTTGAGTCATAGTAATGGAAACATTTAGAGGGCTCTTTTTGACGCAAATCTACCAGAGTACAAAAGTCAAGCGCATTTATGTTCTTCAAATGTCATACCTACAGTCTATATTCGTGCTAGGGTCATCAACTCTTTAATATGGGGAAAAAATGTCGTGATACTGACGCTTGATAGTTATTCGATTGATTATTAAAACAGGGAAAACGGAAATGAAAACCAATCAGTAGTAAATTAAATTCAATTTTAACGATTTATTTTAATGATGATGATGAATCATTGCTATACATATTTGAGGAGTATTTGTTACATAAAGTATGGCTATAAACCTTAATTATCGTAACAGTTTGTCTTTTTTATTTTTATTTTGGAAAACCAACTACAAAAAAATTTCAATATCAAACAGCAAGGTTTCGTAGTAGGTAAACGAAATTATCATCGATTTAAGATTTTTTTTGTTAATTACTTATTCCAAAAACCGCTAAACCGATTTCGACCAAATGTATATAAGACCACCTCTAAAGTACTTAGGAAACAAAAAAGAATCGTCAAAATAAATTCAAAATTGGCGGAGCTATCACATTAACATACATGAAAAATTACATACAGCCGATTTTTTTTGAAATTCGTTAACAACTGTTGAAACTTTCATACAGCAAATACCTACCCTATTAATAGTATAAATGTCAGTGTTTGGACGTTTCGATCTTCGATGTTTGTTGCTCAATAACATCGTAATGTCTGAACAGATCTTGTTGAAATTTGGAAGCGATATATACATGCGATTGATACACAAGAGTTACGTGCGCCACTAATAATCTATAAAAAAATTAAGCTAAGCGAAGTCACTAAAACGAACTCAAATAGATTAAATTAGACCAATCATATCCTGTAATTCTTTATTCTCATAGCCGCGTAAAGTACGCATTTATTTGGTAATTAGAGCAATGTTATACAACCGTAGAGTAGAATAATAATTATTTTCTTGCTTCAAGCATATTAACGTTTCCTGTAAAAAAAACTTCCATTCAGATTCAATTAAGCAGTTAATATTAGAAGAGCTTTTGTTGATGGCTGTAATTAAATATAGATTTGTGTTCGACTAACAATTAAGGTCTACGGTTTATATCTAGTTCACGCGAATTCTTTTCACGTGTTTTTTTAGTTTATTAAAGTTATCAATGAGAACATTTGTGAGTCTGAATGTATGTATTTAAAATGTAATTATATCACAGTTTATTTATTGAAGTAGTTTTGTAGTCGACTTGCCTTGACACAAGCATTGCGAGTAAATAGGTGGTTCAAGAGATAATTCAGTTAAGTTAAGTTCAGTCAGTTGTATTGGAAAAACGAATTTACTACGATGCCCAGAGAAATGACTTTTTTCTATAATATAGTATGCCAAGACAAGCAGGACACATGCATGATGGGCAAGCGACACGCCTACCCATGACAGGAGTGTCACGCAACTGTAAGTACAAAAAGAGTCCACATCATTTCGTCACCCAGAGATATAAAAAAAATATACTCACATAATAATAAATACACACATACCATCTAAAACCCCAAACTAAACAAAGCTTGTACTATGGAATCCAGATAGCTGATATAATACTAATATGGTTTTAAATACATACTTATTATACATAGAACACACCCAGACACATATAAGATGGATGGATAGAGATATCTATACCCCGTAATTTTAGTGAAAACATTCCTCTTCAAACTGAAACACAGTCTGAAGAGCACCAGTCTAACGGATTTGTCTGTTGTTAAATTTCATTGGAGGTCGAAATTTGATAATCCAAAGGGACTTTAACTCAAGTCAAATAAATAATTCAAGACTTCTAGCCTTTATAATATCGACCTACACAGAAACAGAATAACGAAATAAGGAGATAGATATAAAAAGACCCCGAGTTTTACGTGAATTCCACATTAATAATTCATTTGTAATCCCCCAAGTTGGTGGTGGGATCTTAAATGTATTTTACGACACAATCGAGCATGTTTATATGCTACAAGCGACACGCCCCGGTTTCGTTCAAGTTGAACAGATAAACTAAATCTGGAATCTGGCACTTTGCAATCAAAGTTCCAGATTTAGTACTAATAAAATTTAGTAATAGATTAATTACTGTCTAGAATAGCATAAAGGTAGGTTGTTTTTGGACCTACGTATCGCATGCGCGGTCCGAAGGGGTGTTATAGGGGGGATATGCCCCCCGACCCAAAATCGTATACATTAAATTAATAAACTATTTTCGTACAAAAAATTAAACCGGCTTCAAAAGCACAAATAGGCACACAAAAGCGAAAAATAAACTAAAATCATTATTATAAGCGTTACTCAGTCATCTATTTGAAGTCGGTGCCAGTGAGGTCAAAAAGTTAGTAGATTGATGCTATGTAGGCACAGGTAAGTAGTATCAATCCACTACCTGTTAGATTTGGCTGGCACCGACTTCAAATAGATTACTGAGTAACGCTTATAATAATGATTTTAGTTTATTTTTCGCTTTTGAGTGCCTATTTGTGGTTTTGAAGTCGGTTTAATTTTTGTACGAAAATAATTTATTTTACTCTTTTTAGTGTACAAGAACCAAATTAAAAATTTTGATTAACCCCCGACTACCTTGGATTTGTTATCTGTACGACATTCTACTAGTCAAGCCATTTCATTTGATACCCATATAAAGGGAGTTGTGAAAAAAGAAATGTATTTCGGCATTTTGTGGAAGCGGCCATCTTGGATTTGAATTTTTTCATAGTGCAAAGTATTCTACTAGTCAAGCTCTTTCGTTTGATACCCAAATTGAGGTAGTAATGAAAAATATAATATAATTCGCCATTTTGTCGTGGCGGCCATTTTGCATTTGAAATTTGTTATAGTACATAGTATTCTACTAGTCAAGCCCTTACATTTGATACCCAAATTGAGGTAGGTTGTGAAGAAATATTTTGTCCGCCATTTTGTGGAGGCGGCCATCTTGAATCGACATTAACCAGACATAGCTAAGAACATTTGCTATGGTATTAACCTTGAAATAAAAGAAACCGCATCGAAATCGGCCCATCTGTTTGAGTTCTACTACGGTGCCACAGCAGACAGACAGACACACAGACAGACATCGACGTCACTTATAACATCCCTTTTTTTTGGTCGAGGGTTAAAAACAAGTTTTTATTAAAGCATTTACACAATTTTGTAGTGACAGGGTCGAGATTCGTAACTTTTGTGAAATCTACAACTACGTCATCCAGATAATTGTACGTAAATTTTCAGTTTTTGGTTCATATTTCAAAAACTACTTGACCGATTTCGAAAAGATTCATATGGGACCATTCGGGAAGCATACCCATCCGAACACAAAAAGAAATTTTAAAATCGGTTCAGAGGTTATCGAAAAATCAGGTAACATACATAAAAAATATATATATATATATAGGGGTCGAATTGATAACCTCCTCCTTTTTTTGGAAGTCGGTTAAAAATGAATATATCTAATAATTCATAGATATTTTTTTACGCGGGAAAACCACTGGAACGGCAACTACGCGGGTAAAATCGTAGGGCCCTTCCTACTGGTAGTCTTTTACTCACTTATCACTCGATTTATTCTATTTCAACAAACTTAAAAATGGGATAGTAGTTTTTCAATTATTCATTACAAACAGAATTACAAGACTTTTCTCTTTATAATGCTAGACAGGCTATGAACAGGGTAGGACCGAGGACGATCTAAGGGTAGTTTATGGGGAGGTTAACATGAGGACTGTTAACATAACTTCGGTGATGTTATATCTCGCATTTTTATGTACTGGGGAGGAATAAGGACATTCCCGATATTTTAGTAGTGGTAGGGCTCTTTTAAGAGTCCGCCTGGAGAAGTATTACATCCCATGCCCGTTATTCTACATTCACATGCATACAACTGTGTTCCGGTTTGAAATTATATGGTATAGAGATTTATTATATCATATTTTTGGCTGACGAGTGCAGTGCTAGATAACGATTTGAACTTTTCATTTTTCAATAGCTGCGTGACACTGTGCTGTAATGGACAGGCGTGTCAGCTTACCATCGGGCACATGTCATGCTCGTCTTGACACTCTTTACTACAGATTATAATATACATTTTTAGTGGCAAAACAGCTTTCATTATTATTTATTTATTATTTATTAATTCAATGAGCACACAAAACAGAATGTAATAAATATAAACTATAACATAAGAGTATACTGTACAGAACTGTATTACATTCCAAACTATGTGGGCCTAGAAACAACAATTATTTAAATTCAGTGGTTTGATAACAATAACATTACATTAGTGATAATACATAAAGAAACTTAGGCCAACATATCTGAACTTAAAACTAAAAACTAACATGCGTTAAAACAGTAGATAAATAAGATATAAACATAGAATATTATAACACAACAGATAAGTATATTAACAGTGTGAAACAATTAATGTATAAACAATATAAAAAAAAAACTCATAATAGTATTTACAGTAAGCATAAGCACATTGTATTACTATCTCCGTTCTTATCAACCCAAGCTAAAGTTAAGATTCCCAGTAATTTTGTTAGATAACTAAAATACAGAGTTAAAATTTATTATCAAATGTAGCCCTTCAAAACTTTCCAACTTCCCAGCCAAGTTGAAGTAATTGCTCATAGTCAGTTATCTCGTCCTTACTCCGACCCTGGCTGACACAGTGCCCTTAACTGAAATTTAAGTCCCGCCACAAGTAGATAAGACTGAGTTTTTGAGGTATCTCATACTGTTGCAGGGTATATGAAATTGGGAGTTTTTCAAGTCTGAGATTGTTAGAATTTTTTGCGAAATTTTGCAACTAATTTAGAAGCGAATGTTCGTGGAATGTTTTTATATTTCGTTTTCTTCGAAATTATGTCTGTAGAGAAATTTGCAAAAGGTTAAAAAGGTAAAAGTAAGGTTAAATTATAAAATTTCAAATGGTATTGTTAAACGCAAAAGATCTTTCTTATGAAGGAAAATAGCGAAACAGTGAGTGAGCAAGGGAAATTTTAACCGACAGTACTTAAAACTTTATTTTTCAAGCTTTAGAAAATGATGATTATTCTTAGCATATTCAAAAAAAATCGCGACAAGGCAAAAAACTCAATGAACTTCTCACGCTTTAAACGAAAAATCTTTCATTCTTCTTGCGGCTGACGATGATGATGTTCAAATAGTTATGTGGCACTATGTCATGGTAAAACATGTTGCTTACTGTCCGGCTCATGTCTTACTCGTCGCGTCACTTTCTATTACAAAAACAAAATCCTCAGATATCCATTTTTTCGATAAAGTTAATTTAATCTCCCAGATAAAAATATGCAAAAGGGCAGCAGGTAAGAATTCTCAGATTAAAATTCTTAGATGTCGATCGTATGGTAATCCTCGGTTGCTCAAATGCAAAGCGCGCCCCACAATTTGGTTGCCAACTGAAAATTTTGAATGCGCAATTATTCTTCTTTTTACTCCGTTAAAAGCCCCAAACGTATTGGAATTTTCCTTGTCTTAATTAGAATTTATTTCCATTTTCCTTTTATAACACGGTTGAGTGGCCTTACATTGTGTTTTTGATCTTAGAATATTTTCTATTCATCTTTATAATATACATACTGTATGTAACTCTACAGTGCGTCATCTTAATAGGGACGATGGCTGGGTCAAAAAATATACCATACTATTTAGTAAATTAAGATCATGACAAAATAAGACAAGTAATTTTAATGCTGTTCATTTAATTTCCAAGTTAATAAAGATATATACCAATATATATAATATGTCTGTACACCAAACTGTGGTGGAAACTAGCGAACGTTTCTCTGGTCTCTGACACAGCAACACAATTTTGTAAAAACCTAGTTTCACAGACGAATAAAAGTATCATTGAAGTATCATATCATTGAAGTATCATTGAACTTCTTGGAAGTTGGGGGCTATGACGTCACATTTTCGTTAAAATCGGAATATAAAGTGACGTCATAGGAAACTTCAAAATACTGTATCTTTTGTATTTTTTTGTGAAAGAAAAAAAAACATGTGGATTATTTTTTTATAATCTGACTGAGAGGCTAAATAGTTTTTTTAGGCGTCTCGCCTAAATAATGTTTTGCCAGAAAAAGCAACAGAGTAGATTGTGGCTATATCATACTTATATTCTGTGTTCAAAATTTCAACCCGTTCGGTTCAGCTGTTCTGATGTGATTGAGTAATAAACCTCCAGCCAATCAATAACTTAAGTCAGTTTTTTTTCAAAACAGCTACAATATGAATACTACTACTAGACTTACCACTATAGTAATAATAGCCTTACAAAATTTTCATCAGGTCTTTTCTTCAAGATGCGGCCTTTGATCAACAGATTTTTCGATCTTCTATGACGTTTCCTACACCCATTCAATCAGGTAAAATTACTGCGCCAGCCATTTATAAACCAAACCTTTCAGGATCAGAGAGGTTTGGTTTAGGAATTCTAAAGATGAAGAATGTATTGGAATGATACAAGAAAACTTGGAATTTTTACTGGTCCGTGTTTTCCACCAAAAGAAAGTTCTAGCAATGTTTATTTTTATGCTGGGGCCACACTATCGGGAAAGGCCATTAATTATCGCGTTAACGGACGTTAGCCGTAGGTGTAAAATACACCTAATCGACGTTTACCGAAGGTGTATTTACACCTACGATTAACGTCAGTTAACGTGATAATTAATGGCATTTCCCGTTAGTGTGGCCCAGGCATTAGCCAAGCCGCCTAGGAATAGTAGAGGTATATAATATAAGTATTATACTACTAAGCACTACAGTGGCAACAAAACAGGTAAGGGTATTATTTTCATTGTGCAAACAACTAGCACCGTTTTAAGGTTTCGCCCGGGTCGTTCTCGATCCAGTTACTACAATACAAACAAACAAAAACAAAAAACACGAGCAAAAGAACTTTCGGGACAAAATTCTGCTTTTCTTTTAAATGCTTATTACACATATTGCTCATCAAGCCAGAACAAAGCATCAGAATAAGTACTAAAGGGTTTGAAACTTTGCCAGGCAAACTATAAAAATTCTACCCACCAAATGAAACCAAAAGACACGTCAGGGGTCTTGAGAACTAAAATCATCGAATAATGCTTCATCAATTGTATTACACATGTAGGGAAGGAAAATAACAATAGTTTACACCATATCTGATAGCTTGTGACTCAATATGCAACTATTTTACATAAGTGCAACAGTTTGTCGAGTGTTGCAGTAATACGAAAGTGCCGCCACAATTTCAACGGTCGTGCGTAGCGGATTCTAACTCAAAGTTTTTACGATTTGAGGGTAGAGGGCCGACGTTCATTACGCCTGACACTGGGTATAAAGTAAACAACCGCTCTAGAATTTTTTCATCAAAATTTGACTTACGCCATCTGTTTCCTCGGGTAATCTGGCTTTGGGCAAATATTTGGACGTCGTGGTGGATGGGCCAACTTGATTATTATGCGCAGCTTTTTTCTATTACGTTGTCGGCGTGAGATGTATTAGCATTTTCGCTTTTTTCGGATATTAATTACGTGTCGAATTTTTTGAGTTTGTTTACTTGCTTTGGAAGAAAGAGTCAACAGGTTTTCAATTACAGAAGATTTTCAAATCTTTGCTTCAATTCCTGTTTCATATAAAAGATTGGTCGAAGAGAGTCTAGGAGCGGACGAAATGTAGAGTATTGGAGAAATCTTTGGTAACAAATGGATATTACATGGACTGAAGGTAACAAAGAAAAGACAACTTTCAGAAGTCAAAGGCATATAAATGGAGGTAGATAATTTATCTACGTTAGATAAAAATTGTCAGCAGACAAAACAATCACAGCAAGACAACCCCAGTGTAGTTAGTGATTTGGTGTCGTCATGTCCTCTCTTCTCGTCACTCTAATTTAGATAAAAGTTTAGGAACAAGAACAAAGAATAGTCAACAAATTTTCACTTTCAGTTTTTAACGTGACAACGTCTAATAAATCGATGAACGCCGGCTGCATGCACGAAAAAGTGTCCCGTTATGTCCAGTTACGCTCATTGTACGCTTGCGCCGCATCTATCAATGTTTTGTTATGACGTTGTCACGTTAACTATCGTCCGTAAAGCGACCGACTTTACAGACAACCAATTTTTTCTCTGTTTTAGTAGAGCTGCTGCGATGCTCATGGGCAATTTAAACAGGAGTATCATCGTGTACAATACAAACCCATACGCTGCGAATTAATCTGTTAATAAATAGTATTAATAGAAAAGTAAATCGTGTTTTCAAAGTAAAATAAACTTTGCACCTTCAAAATAATGCTCAAAAGACAACTAATGGTGTTTTTAAAAGAATTAAAATTAAACTTGTAACTCTGTAATTCCTTCAGAGCTACATCCGTCTTAGAAGAACCTTGCCCTATTTTAATACTATATATACCAATAAATATACACACAAAGCAGCCCTGAATGATATAAGCAAATTAAATAGGCGTGCTGCTTCCGATGTAGTTTAAGAGGTAGGCAATTACTTTGCAATCGGTATTACCACAATGATTTCAACATTTTCTTATATTATACATATAGGTACTTGACTTAAGTATATCAGGCACCCATTAAATCTTAAAGCGTTTTGTATCATGGTTCTAGTTCTGTTATAATTATTATTTGTGTTATTTTTGTTAAGGGACGTATGGCAGTCCGCCACTATTGCCTTTCGAACTTTGAGCTAGCGCAAAAGGCGTAGGGTTCAACGTGTGTGTTTCATAAAATAATTACATCAATCCATCGATATAAACCATAGATATGCCCCGATCACCTTGAAATTGGTAATAAACTGCGTCTGTGCATGTAGTGTAAGTGGTTTACACACCACCAATCTACTTGACCCCTAGAATCGCTAGCGCCGAGGTATGCTGTTGTTCTACTTATTTTAATAGTTGACAACGAATAGTGATAGGTAAAAGCGTCCGGCGTTCACCACTTCCCGCAATCAACTAGAACGGAAAGAGTGAGCTCACTCTTCCTAACGATGACAAAATTCCGTGCGCCTGAAGTTTGGGAGGGCACGTCTAATAGTTTATATCGATGCATCTATATTTCTGTAGCTCACCGACTAACTTTTCGATTTGTTTATTAGCTAAACTCACCGCCGTCTCTCCGACTAGAAGCCGATGTGCATATGTAAACATTGATCGGAATAAACAGCAGCAGAAACGCTATTTCTCGACATTTACCTGGAATCAGAAAATCATAATATTAGCCGGAACGGCAACAAGCGTATAATTTACGAAAAGTACTCGTGTATGTATTATTTTCGACCGATATATCTTCTTATATATAAAAATGTTATGTTGGTTTGTGTACGCTTCAAAAACTCAAAAAAGTACTGCGCCGATCGAGCTGAAATTTTACAATGATATATAAGCCGCATCAAGGATTGTTTTTAACTAATTTTTGCATCACAATGTGCCACAGCAAAGCGTGGCAGGGTACAGCTAGTAAAATATAAAATATGTAATAATACAAGTTTAACCCAAGTATCAACTAACAATACGCACATTTGAATTATCCCTTGACAAATCAAGGCCTAAATATAATCAAGATGATCAAGCCAGTCGGCAGCGTGTCCAGCTTGCTGGCGATATTACCAATCACGTAGTAAAATCAGTCTAAAATTTTGAACGTAGATTATAATTTATAATTAAAACAACACATAGACTACTTGTGGATATCGAAAAAAAGCAGAGTTGCCATATTAAAATCAACGCGGCTAAAGTCACAGGTAGATGCAATAGTAAATGCATTTTCTCACATTATTTAACTCCAAACTAAGCAAAGATTGTCAACTGATAAATTTTTATTAACACATAAATATTTTAATATAATACAGTATACTTGTGACAGAAAGAATTACCACATCTAGAACAAACTGTTCACCAAACAAATGTTTGTCCTGGGAGGCAATCAAACCTGCGGTTTCCGATCCAAGTAACTGCCAACAAAGCCAACTAAAAGCCTACTAAAATGATAATAGGAGTTTCGATGTTTGTTGCTCAATCACGTTGGAAAGGTGGAACGGATCGGGTTATTGAACACCGTCAGATTACAGTTAGAAATAGCATAAGCTACTTTTTATTGCGAGAAAATTACAGAAACTAAATCTACGCGACTAAAATGTATCGCTGCTAGTTGGTAATACAAAACGAAAAATACCTTATATATCCTGAAGAAATCGAGTAAAAATAAACGTTTAATGGAAATGCCGTCTACCCGAGACAACGTTTCCAAGAACGCCTTTCATAGTAAAATAAGGCGCAAACAATTAAAACGACCTAAATATAGGTTTGAAAACAAACAGCCGGTGTGTTTTTTTGCGTTTCACCAAATCAAAGGCCAAGACCGTTGCTTCGTATGGTATGGTATAGTTCGTGTACATATACCCTAAAAGACAGTACACTAACTTTTACGCGTTGAATACGGTCTGTTATTGAATGCATTCAGGTGTGCCTTGAGTATGCTCTGTGGGTGCGTAAATATACATAAATGTAGTTAGTAAGTTAATGTTATGTTTGATAAAAGATTATCGAGCTTTTTTTTTTAAATAAAAACTTTCATATTTAACTTTAGTTTATGTAACACATAAATTAATCTTTGCACACTTATATCACTGCAGATATGGGTGTTTCCTAAAACAAATCTATTAGAATGTATTATTATTAAAGTCGCACGCGGCACTTATCTTGCCTTCTTTTCATTCTCAGGTCTGGCTTGATCTTTCCGAGAACTGACTGAGGAGAAGATGCAAAAAGTCGTCAATTTATTGACAAAATGCTGCAGAATCGCCAACATCGATTACGTCAATCGGCGAGTTGAATTTCTACACGATCAGCGGTATTAAGGTTGCAACAGTAAGTAATAACCTTCTGTAGGTCGGTAAGCAGCCATAGCCTATTTGACGCTAACTGGTTTTTTTATAGCATAGAGTGAAGATACGAGCAGGACATATGCCTGATGGTAAGCAACATACCTGCCCCATAACAGCACAGTGACATGCTATTGGAATATGAAGAGTCCAAATCATTATCTAGCACTGCACTGCGCTTGTCACCCTGAGATCTAAGATATTATATCTCTAAGACCTTTAATTTCTCGTGAAACATTGCCCTTCAAACCGGAACATAGTAACGTTTGCGCATTACTGCTTGGCGGTAGAATAACTAGCAAAGGTGACACTTCCCCAGGCAGACTCTGCCAAGAGTAACCACAAATACTATAAAAAATGAGCGTTAACTTTGGTTTGCTTGTCTCTAATGAATATTGATGATAAAAGCAAGGCAAGCTGTGTCTTAACCCATCAGCTGCAAGATGGGTGGGCGATGTCATTTATATAAGAGGTGGAATATGAGCGTTTATTATTTAAACACCCCCCACTGTTTGGATTAGGTAAATCAAACAGTATGACGAAGAACGAATTGTGCTGCAGTCGCAGTTAGCCATTGTGGTTTATCGATAATAATCGTAAATTTAACTACAGTAAGCAAAAACCTATGGCGTGCCAACACCGAATAAATTCATGATTAATTTGTATTTTCAGTTTAATGACGTTAGCACAAATATTAGAGCGGTGGGAATGAATGGAAATTATTATACATTTTAAACTTTCTCAATTTGAACTTATATTCAAAACACTAAGACAAAAAAAACTAGAACAAAGGACTTATCGCGATCCATGCGTTCTACTCGATCAGTACCAGTCTTCTCGTGATCACGCCGATTATAACGCCCACGTCGATTTAATTAAATAATAAACAATTTATATTGAGAATGAGTCCTGTGTAACGTTTTTAATATGAAACTCTATGTACTTACTAATGTTAACGTAGAATTCACATATTTACTTTTTAGTTAGCTTTCAGTTAAAACTACTTTTTAGCACGACCTTAGTTACTGCTATCTACGTAACAGTCATGGGCACACGTGGTACACCAACGGCTTGCTCCAGAAATAATCCCGTAAACATCATGTTCTGAACACTTGGAAACCTATATATAGAGACATAACTACAACAGGCTGTGTCGTTCTTAATTTTTTTGTTTTCCTGCAAAAAGAGCGTTTGGAGAAATGTGCTGTTCTGAATATTTTTTGTTGAATCTTTTTTCCGAAACAAAATGGCGTTTGTGTTGTTCATATCCGCTAAGATGCTGTCTATGTTAGAACAGATTTCAGAGGTAACCAGAGCTGAGGTGGAGATCAGACATTTCTATATATGACTGCAAAAGGACATAAAACATAAAGTATATCTTTTGAAATGTACAAAAGTCAGTCACATGCCATCAAATCCCGTTTTTTTAAACTAAAAAAAAAGTGTAAAACAATAAAATTGCCTTATTAATTTTCCTTTTTCATACTTTAGTTGCCTGCTAATAATCAAAGTACGAGTACATTTTTGTACTTTTTTTTAAAGAATCTGTGGCGGGTATTCTTTATACTTAGCATTTTTTTGAAGAGGATCGATAGCAGACCGTCTCAAGTGCCTACTGTCTACCGAACTTTGGGCTAATCCAGAAGGCGCAGGGGCCTACATTAACTTTTTTATACTGTACTCCACAAATATTACATCTTGTACGACCATTAGCGCAAGTACACCTCAGACGGTACGACCCTACGATACGGCTTGGGCTGCCGCCAGTAGAGAAGTAATTCTTGTAGGCAGTTCACTTACTGGTACACTATTAAAGTACATTGTAAAAAGTCTTTTAATATAAAACAGAGCATGATATGCGCCCGATGGTAAGCAACATTCTTGTCCATAGCAGCACAGAGTCATTCAGCTATGTGAACATGAAAAGTTTAGTGCACTGTGGTCATCATCGGAAAATATAAGATGATTATCTCTTTGACATGTGTTTGGCTGGAAACATTGCCCTCGAAACCGGAACACAGTAATTGCCGAGTTCTATTACACGGCTTGTTTTCTTTAGCATTTTTAATAATATTCATGGACAATGCACACACAACACCATCTGACCCTAAACTAAGCAAAGCTTGTACTAAGGCGACCAGATAGCTCACAATATAACAAAGTCCACACGGTGTATATTACCTGCAAACATTGCCCTTGAAACGGGAACACAGTAATTGTTGAGTTCCATTACATGGCTTGTGAGCTTAAGCATTGTTATTAATGAAGTCCACTGATTAAGATCTTGTTTATTATTGATCAGCGGCTACCCTCATTCATTGACCTGGCCCGAACTGCGACATTGACAGGGGTCGGTCCGACGCCTGTCCGGGGAAGGGCGAAGGAAGGTTTATCAGACGCCGGGATTTATAGACCTGGATGAGATATTACACGAAAAATCCCAGGTGAAAATTATGTTTATTCGAGGTTTAACCTGGGATGTTTTAAATATAACAACTGAATTTATTTTAAAAGACTCTTGTTATGTTTTGTTGTTGTCCCTTTTTATTTTTTTACTATTATAGGTTTACACTTGGCCGCCATCTCGCCTTATATTAAGCGACGATGCAATCTACACTGAAGCGTTTTCACCAAAAAAAAAGGGTTTACTCTCGACTTGAAGCCGCCAAGATTTTAACCATCGGGAAAACCCCACTCAGTCAACACATTTCACCGCCCAGATGTTCTTTGTACGAAATTGAAATCAAATCTCCTCGTTCGAGTCTTTGGAGCGTCAACAATGAAACGATGTCGCTAGTTCGAGCTACAAGCAGTTCGACGAAAAGTAAGGTGGGTAACACTCATACGTCCATATTTGAATACGAATACAACTGATGGTAAGCAACGGTGTAGCCGAAAGTTTAGGCCCATGCCCAGCAGTGGAACAATTTCGGCACCAAAAATAACAATAAAGTTTTTCAAAAAGGTTTTTATTATTACTCAAAGAGATTTGGAAATTAAAAACACGTTTACAACATCTCAGTGGCGTGAAAAATATACTTAAATTTAGCCAATACACTAGGCATTTAAAAACACTTAATTATGGCAGCCTTGTACCAGATAATGCATTTAAAGATTTTATTTTCGATGATCTCACAACAGTATTGAGAACAAAATAATTCGATATAACGAAGCAACAACACAGACTGATCAAAATAACACCATAAACATAGCTATATAAATATATTTACCGTAACACCAATTTAAGGCCACCCAGAGGCCTCTAACATAAGATTGTAAAATTAGATCTCCCAGTAACGAATACAATGCCGTAACTTACGCATATTCGTATGTATATTCTACACTCGACCTTTTCTAGACAAATTTACATCTTTGTTCACGACCCAAAATAGGTACCCCAATTGCCTAACTCGACCCTCATTCGAATACATTGCTATCTCTTTCTTGAGAACCTTAAATGAAAAGGGTAGAAGATTTCTTGTATACTAAAAAGGTGAATGGAGGTATTTGGGAATCAGATAGTGAAATTGTTGAAGTCTATTCGGAGTTGGGAAATGTAAGGGTCGGGGATAAATGGCTAATTCTGATAAATAGCTAAATCTGTAAACCTATATTTATTACCTTCAAATGAAAATTACGAAATTGTATCTCAATATCCATAAATTTAAATTACTTGACCCGAACAAAGATATTTATACTCGTAACAAGTCTTGTAAAAATGTCACCAAGTTACACCCAAGTAGGTATCTTGGAAGATAGAATGTCGGAGCCAATGCCTTGGGTCGAGCAAAAAAAACCCAGCTCAGCCCACAGACCTTTGTTGTGGTGGTCAGTGCCTCGTGCAAAACAAAAATAAGACAAAATGAACGGAACAGAACAGGTCTCGGCGGGCCCGGACCAGTCCGACGACTTTTGACCACTTTTCTGTTCCCAGTTCTCCTACAAACTTAACTTAGCAACTGCATTCTCCGTCCTTCAATCGTATTCCGAAGCGAGAAGTTCCACTTTCGATTGGCGACAATTTCAGAAACTCTCGGGATGGATGTGGCAAGATTGGGCTATGATTTAAAACCATTTCGATTTCTTTAGGAATTTCGGGCAGCGTCGAATGATGTAAGAAGCGTCTAGAGAATTGGGTTGATCTTTGTGACGAAACCAAATGACATTACTGGGGTCTGAACAGGAAAAAGACCTAAACTTATAACGAAGCGGTTGCAAGCCTAAGGTTAGAGTGGTTAGATGTAGCCTCAGGGTTATACGAAACCTAATTTTTTGTCCATAGCAGGTAGACGGGTATCAAATATTCCGCTACTTTTGGGATTATCTACCTGAGAAAATTATGCCAAGTCACTATTGTTAAAAGTGGACTGAAATACATGTTAAAGGAAGGAACGCTAAAGATCATGCAAAGTTCAGATATTTTTGGATACTGAAACATGCCATGACAAAGAATTATCATGATGATTCGCAGAATATGGATATGAAGAAGCTAATTCGAAAAGAGAACGGTGTAGACAAAACGGCTCGTTACGTAAAGCAAATTCAGTAATTATTTTAAATAGGGTTACGCAAAACCAATGTGCTAAGTAAGATAAGAAACATACAGTAAGACTTTTTTCGGACTAATTTACTGGGCAACCTTGCATAAGTGAATATTTTTCAAAATTACAAAGTTTTCATCGGTAAGAGATAGGGGCATAGAATAACTGAAACTGAGAAAAACGACCAATATTTTTTATGACATTGTTAATTTTTGACTATTCGTAAATATCTTACAAGAAATGAATTTATAATCCAAGGAAAAACAATGAACAAAAACAACTATCAGCCGCTAAAGTTCCGAAGAAACATAAACGCCTATTGATATCTAAAACCTTTTTTGGTCACGGTTAAGAATATTTGGTACTGTTCATTTTGTTCATAACGCCTACCTTTAGGAGTGACAACCACTTTTAAGCAACTTGACTTTACGGAGTAGCTACTACAAGGTTAAAAACAGACATTATTTATTTTAACTATGAACTTGAGTGGAACGTTTCAAAATTCTTAATTCACAGATTGCAAGAGTTCAGAAATACCACTTCAGGTAGACTATTTCTAATTCATTTCACCTTCCAAAACATCTAAGACGTTATTTCTAAAACGAATCATCATATCTCCAAAAATCTAGTATTTCCGGTTCTATGTTTATGAATCACAAGATGATAAAATTACACGAAATATGGAAGATAATCTAAATGCCACAGGTTAAAGAACGTGTGTTATTAAAGAAATAACAGCTTAAAAAACGTAGACCTATAAATAACGAGACATCAACCCGGGGTGCACTAACCAGACATTCTTTCAAGGCCAACAAAACAACCAGAAACATATGGTTGAAAAAAGATACTGGTAACACTGCCACAGACGCCCAGTTACGTTTGAGCTTGCTTAGCAACAGAGCTCCTTTGTATCAGAGATCTTGGTTATTCAGATACTTAGTATCCTTAACCAGTGGGATGGAGCTATGAAGTCATCAATGTTGGTTTTGAGAAGAGGTCTGTTGTAGCTGGTGAAACAGTCACCCCAAGCAAAGGTCCCTTGTGGTCAGTGACCAACGCTGAGAATAACACAAGTACCTGGACACACGCTCAAGTAAAACTGTAATGACGTCACGAAAGGAGGTTGCATCTCTTTGTATGAGAAAACACGGCGATGGAAACAATTTGTAGCAACTTGAAGAACTGAAGAATGAGTCCAAATTAAATTACGTAGTATCTTTTACATTTCTACGACAATTTTCTGTATTATTCAGTATATGAATAGTTAATTTCGACTGTTTCAATTTTATTTCATTCAATACATTCATTATGACTTCAAAAATAGAGAGAGAGGTTCTCAATACGTCAGTTTTTAGGAAGTTACGCTTCATACAAACTGACGCATTTGACGCGTTAGGAAAAAATATTAGATTGTTTCAAATTATGTAATTGCAATCCAATTTAAATGTCCTCGAAATCAAAATCTTGTTGTCTCATTGGAACAGTACATCTTACCCAGAGTACTAAGTTGTATTGTCTAGTTTTCATAGAAAAGACTAGTATCGAATAACGGCAAACAACACAAAAAACATCGGATATATTAAAACTACGAATTTACTACTTAACAGTAACAGTTTTATTGATGCGCATCATGCACATACAATGAACTAGGTAAATCTTACCAATTGTTAATTATGTTACTAGTCTCATACGTCCGAGTATATACTAAAAGCCAAAACAAAACAAGCAATGAGTAAATTACCTTAGTATTAATAAACCTCTCTTCGACCATTCCTTGACTAAAAGCCCACGCATGAACCTTATACATACTTATACAGCCCCACACGACTTAACTCCTTTATTAACCCTTAAGAGCACACCTTCCCCGCAGGATCTCGTAAATCGGAGTTAAACTGGCCTCAAAAATACCTCATTTCCGTCATTGTAAATCTCTACCGAGACATCTTGAGGTTAATTTCGTAGGGTAATAAATCCTTAGGGAACGTTGCAGGTAGTTAGTTGTAGTCTGCGAGCGGTAATCTTTGAATTTGAAATCTATTTGAGGAGGTAGACGGGAAAATTACTTTGTGAGATATTTACGTAGCCTCATTTCTTGCCTTGGACTTAGGTATGGTATATTCATTTGGGGGAACACAATTTTACAACGCAAATAAGATAACATCCGTGGTTCTTTGATCGCCCGTTTCTGAGATATTTGGGATAAACCTGGAGAGATACCTATGTACTTAGGTCCACCTGCGATCTAATAATTTTATTAGTGTAACACTTCAAAACAGAAATTTATTATTTCCGACCCTTATTCATTACTTTAAACTAGTACTCGTAGCAGTGCTCTTCTGACTAGAAGTAATTTTCGTAATTTTCGACGATAAAAAGTAGCCTGTGTCATTTCAGACTGTCTTCATCATTCCGCATATTTTTGCATACTAACATCCGTACATCCACTCTTCTACTGCCATCCATATACCTACACGAGTTGTAATAGTGTAAGATAAATTAAACCAAATAATATAGTTTGGTCAACCACATCGCGTCAATTAAACACCGACAGGTGAGAACAAAAAGTACCATTGATTTATAAACTATATATTGAAAAAAACTACTTATAAGTGGAACCCACCTGGAAAGTGGTTTACCTAAATCAAAAATATAGGTACCTAAACAAATTAAGAAATTTCCTCCCTTTTTAAATTCGGTTAATAATACCATTTAACAAATACCACATAATAAATTGTGAAAAATACTGCCACAATTAAATTGTAGCACAAAGCATGTCTCTGAGTAGAGAAAATCCTTGAAGCAACATTTCTGCAAGAATTCGTTGAAACTCAAAACCCTTATTAAAATGACTAGGTCACTAATCCCGTAAGAATCTTAAGCATGTTTGTTCGGGACTGTACTTGGTAGCGTCCTGATAACAATAAGCTTTTGGACGTGAGATGAATTGAGTTCAGAAGCTAAAGTTTTCAATGATAATGCCCGCACTAATCCTGATTAAACTCTGTAATTGGGGTAAGGTGTCGACGAAGGCAGTAAAGGGTCAATAGCTGAGCTGTTTGGAATCTTGGGGTCTGTGGTCTTTGAGGATCTGTGGTACTTCATTTAGGATAATAATAATCATTTTACAAATGTTTTTAATTTTAAACAAAGACAAACTTGCACTTCCTTGCTATCTCGCCAGATCGCGCAACGATCCGCTCTAAGATTAGGTACCCATTTACCTAGATTAAATCGATTGATTTACTCTGGACTAGACACCCAGACAATATCCATCAGAGAACTCCGAACGTACAAACGGAGCAAAGTATTTCTCAATTCAGATGTTCCTATTACGAAAGTGGAGTTTAACGTTAACACACATTATAGTTTCTATAACACACAAAGTTTTTAAACAACAATTTAATTCAAATTTTTCGTCTAACGTGATTAATTGTGAAGCCAAAATGAATAGTATTCATTTGTTACGTTTGAATAATGCCGAGTTACCGTTTTACGATATCTACGATACTATGACTACTGCTACGTGCTTAATTTTGTATCTTTGAGTTTGACGTCACAAACGTGGAAAGTTTAGACGACATTTTTTGCTAAAAAAATAATTGGTTGCTGACTCGTGTAAGCTTAAACCCTCTACACACGAGAGAAAATTACGTAAAACTAGAGGTGAGGACCTACATCGCAACATATGCTTGGTGATTTATGGTGCGATGTAGGGTCCTCCCCACTACTTTTACGTAATATCCTCTGATTTTAGGACTCGTGTGTAGAGGGTTCTACGCTTCAAATTCTCGTTAGGGCGATATTTGGATACAATTATGTCGGATTTCAATGTTTTTAACCCTCGACCGAAAAAAGGGGTGTTTGTTATAAGTTTGACGTCGATGTCTGTCTGTCTGTGTGTGTGTCTGTCTGTGGCACCGTAGAGCTCAAACCGATGGGGGCCGATTTCGATGCGGTTTTTTTAAGGTTAATATCCGTGCGGATGTTCTTAGCTATGTTTGGTTAATATCGATTCAAGATGGCCGCCTCCACAAAATGGCGGACACAATATTTCTACACAACCTACCTCATTATGGATATCAAATGAAAGGGCTTGACTAGTAGAATACTATACACTATAAAAAATTCAAATCCAAGATGGCCGCCACCACAAAATGGCAAATTATATTATTTTTTTTCACTACTACCTCAATATGGCTATCAAATGAAAGGGCTTGACTAGTAGAATACTTTGCACTATGACAAATTTCAAATCCAAGATGGCCGCTTCCACAAAATGGCGAAATACATATCTTTTTTCACAACTCCCTTAATATAGGTATCATATGAAAGGCCTTAACTGGTAGAATGTTGTACAGATAACAAATCTGAGGTAGTCGGGGGTTAGTAAAATTTTTTAATTTTGTTCTTGTTCACATAATACCCCGATTCTTGAAGTGTTTACCACTAGATAGCATTCGAAAAAATAAAAGACCTGTTTTGAAATTTGATTATTTTATATATATTTTAGCGCGCCAAAAATGAACGTATTTTTACCGACTTCAAAAAGTAGGTTCTAAGGTAATGCTTTTCCATGTTTTTTGTTTGCATGTAAGTGACGCGATAGCTCCGCTAATCGTGAATCGATTTAATTATTATTGCATGTTTGGTGCATCATACTTCAAAGGTATCGAAATCGTTGTAGCTGTTTTTGACAACAAAAATCTATAATTTACGTATCGCTAAAATATGTATATTCGTCCTGTTTCACTGTTACATTACAACAGTGTTTCGTTGATTAAACAAAAAAAATTGTCAACTGTTTGAAAATTAAAATTATTTAAAAAACACTTTTTGTACATATTTTTTATTTTATATTCTGTCTTTTAAAGTTGTACCAAGTTACATCCTAGAGAGTCTTTTCCAAAAGACGAAACGGGCTTATTATTTTTTGAGAATTATAGCAGGTTAATCGCAGCGCAGCTAGCTAGGTAGCTATTTAAGATCGACGTAAACAACATGATCATCCAAAGTTTCTTTTGAAAGCAGATCTGTTGAACATCACGACAGCAGGAAATCCTTTGTGCAGTCGTCTTGGCCATTTTTAAAGTTTCCCCAAGGCATTAAGGTTCAAACTTTGCTGAAAGGACGTCGACGACTATACCGTGACTTCAAAAGCCTTGTACGAACGACTTCAAAGCATCACAATAAGCTGATATCATCCGAAAGGATAGAACTTAAGTGGGGGAAATTAAAACTGTGTGGTTCAAATACTTAATTAAAGACTTTTGGTCGACGCAAGGAAGCAATACTTTGTAACTGCCGTATCCCAATATTTACGAGAGGTTTTTTTTCTGTAGTGGTAGTGCTCTTTGCAGAGTCGGAGTCTGGGGAAGTAACTCGGGAGATG
Source organism: Ectropis grisescens (assembly GCA_017562165.1). Lineage (NCBI taxonomy): Eukaryota > Metazoa > Arthropoda > Insecta > Lepidoptera > Geometridae > Ectropis > Ectropis grisescens. Next base: position 10,358,831 of record CM029780.1, on the reverse strand, counting down.
GTTCGATCACCATGTCCCGAATTACTACTTATACTTGTCAGTGTTAACAAATGTTTACTTCTTAGTTACTTATCACTGTAAAAAATGTTTTAAACACATTGAAATGAACTCTTGCGTTAATGTGGTAGTTTTCATTGTAATTTAGGTTTGTCTAAAACTACTTTTATCACCAACATGACATGTTTTGGCTGACCCCTACACTAACCTGACTGCAAAATGTATAAAACTCGCAATATACAGCAACTATCTAGAAATATCGTATATGGATAGACCAAAGAAAATTGCTTTTATTTGCACTGAGACAATTAACTGGCCTTCGAGGAGTCTGGAACTGGTTTCCGAGATGTCTACGACCTGATCTCTGGGACCTTGAACCTGAGGAACTACTGCTATGGACGATGGACTATTATAGTCGATTAATTTCTCCACGGTATTCTTAATAGCACCTGCGTAATTGGAGTCTGGTTTGCGTAGTGGAACGAACGATACTATATTTTCTGTTGTTAAGGGACCTATGGCAGTTGGCCTACCGAACATCAGGCTAGCACAAAAAAGCAAGGCCTTGCTAAAGGGACATAGTAAAAGGTTAAGAAAGACTACTAACTATACTAAGCCGCAAAGAAAATGCTTTATTTGTTGAGAGACCTCTAAGAAAAATTGGCGTAATATGACCTCCAATGGACGTTGGTCTAACGTAGGAGCAGAAGTTGTGAATTAACGTTGGTTTACGTCATCATAAACACCTTCAAAATGACTGCAATAATAATAAATTGACCTATTCTTTACAAACATGTAGTGGATACGATTATCTCCGCGATTTTATAGTTGGGCCTTAAATAAAAATTACAATGGCCAAATGATGTGTTGGCGCCAGACAGATTCTTGCTAGATTTATTCCTTTGACAAATTTGCACTTGAAAAATACTTAATTGTACTGGCGTGACTAGAACTTACGACCTAACACTATGAAAGAATACGTTCTCAATGCGCCACCACGACACGAAGTAAAAGTTTAAACAATGGAGTCGAAATGAACGAACAGCCGACAACATCTGCGTTTGACTACAAAAACCTAAAAAAACAATTAGACATTCCTCCGTCGTCATTTAACCAGGGACGGGCGCAGTCCAGACAAAATTTGAATTTCAAAAACGCAAAAGTTAAGCTCAGGGTTTTGAATTTTCAACAGCATTTACATACACAAATGAGTCATCTGCGCTCGTCACGGTGTCTGAACTGGGCTTTATTTGACGTTGGACACGTCATTGGGGAGGGTAAATGGAGGCACAACCCAAGTGTGACGAACCTTGATCATCATTATTCTAAGTGATGGGAAGTTAGAACTTCACAAATGACTGGCTTACGTTCCCTTTCTTTTTAAAATTCGTAACATATTACCTATAAATATACAAACAAAATAACCAAATGCAACATTAATAATGATAAGATGCATAAAGCTTTCAATCTCGAAATAGCGAGTATCGTCAAAAAGTTTATCACTCTACAGCCTAAGCTATCGCGTTAAATTGGACCTTGGTTTGGTTTGAAATTTTTAATATTGTATTGTTCATAGAATCCAAACAAAATTAGATTTAATAACATAACTTAAAGATATATAAAAGTAAGAGACAAATCGGACGATTATATCATAAATAGAGAGAAGTTGATAAGTAAAAGCACGAAGGATGGCCCCAACATCATGTGCACAACTATACATAAAATTAAAAACTAAAAAACAACGCTATTAATGCGTCATTATGCGTCTTAGATTCCTAACACGGCCAACAATAAAGCTGATAATTTGGAAACGGATAAACCGATTTAGATAAAATATAACTAAGAACTTAAGGAAACTCCCAATTCAATCATTCAAGCAAAAAAAATCACCCGTACGAGAACTCCGACGCCACAGACAGAGTGAAAGAGAGACAAGTAAAACTTATAACACCTAGTCGATTTTGCGTAGAAGGTTATTTATAATTATAAACCCAAGAAGATATACAGGGCATATGGTCGATCATGTGTGGCTCTAAAGTATTTAAAGCGACACGTCGTAAGGCGTCATACGTTCAATCTACTCCGAGAAAGGCTCGTAAATCTGTCATTACCGTTTTTACACCAATCCGAAGCCATGGAACTCCAAAATTGCTCACAATGGCGGCACATCCGAAAATATCGTAAAACTGGCATAAACCTCGGGAAGTTGATTACGATTCCGAGGAGGATTTCATTGAAATCGAAAAAAAACCTATATTTCCATGTACCTATTGATTGAATGGACGGAAACGAGCGTTTGGCTCAATGGTTTCCATGTATTTCGGACGGGAAGTAGGCTCGGTTGTATCCTTAAATGGTAATTTAAGCAATAAAAATATACACTTAAGACCAATAAGTTAGACGGTAGACTACCTCCTTGGTATACTGGAAGAGGCTCTGGCTAGTGTAGATGATCCAGAGATGAAGTGAAATAAAACTTTGCGGATAGTTAGAATTTGTTAGATTTTCTATTTCCTTCCTACCAGATAATCTGAAGTCTAAATGATTAGTTAAGTCGATTTTTTTTTATGTTATTAGGTCAGGTAGTGATATATAGCATCTGAATGCCGAAGAGTCGTACTACAAGTCAATCAGTACTTTTGTGGTTTAATCTTGCATCTGTCTTACTGTTACGGAGAGTCCTTCCTTCGTAGTTCCTTTGGTACACCACAACTTTGACAGTTCTCTTACTGCCTTGAAGTATGACTAAACCTTACTATGTTCTGGTATGAAGGGCAATGTCTCCAGAAAAAAAAATATTTCTGACCTCCGCGTACTAGGCGTAGGCTCTTTATTTTCATATAATTCCTTCATTCATTGTTCATTCATGTGCTGTATAAAAAAAACAGACGTACTTGTTACATCAGGTGCATACATGTATTGCTCGTCGCGTAACTATTGTAAAAATACATCTTATACCTTTAAGCGAGTATATAATCTGAATCTCGGAAACGGCTCGAACGATTTTCACGAAATTATGTATACAGGGGGTATCGGGGACGATAAATCGTTACCTAGCTAAACCTAGCTAGGTTTTATTTTTTTAAAACATCATTTTATGCGCGTTTTTAGACAATGAAAAACTTCTACAATGTCATTAGAATACGATAACTTATTTCGCCACTGTTCTTTAAATCTAAATGGGTCAGGCGGAATATTCTCGCCTTCGGAGTCAACAGGCCCCGGTTCGAATCCTGATGGTTACACTCGGGACTTTTTTTTTGTTATTTTTTTCTGAGAAAAGTTTATACTTTTAAGAGCCTTTTATAAACGCATTTAATTCGTATCTAAGTAGGTCTAAGTAAGTCATCACTACGTAATTCGTACCTGCCAAAATATCATAAAAAAAAAACGAGCAAATCTCGGTCAACCAGGTACTAGTTGTTTTAAACGCAAATATTCTCGCTTATTTTAAACACTTATTATGCTAACAAGACTAAATCGAGACGAAATCTCTAGAAAAGGTCAAACACAGCTTATTTTCACCGAATTTAGAGCAAATAAATATTAATAGGCACTTTTCTTGAAATCCCCGTGAACCTATCAAGTTAATCCTCAAAGAAACCACTGAATATTTTACGGACGGTATTTAAAATCATTTTATAAACCGCAGAAACCGGGAATACAAATCTCGAATGTTTTAATATTAAATGAGCGCGCATTGTTGAAATTAATACTGTTCATACTGGGAATTGTGTCTTAAGAAAAAAAAATAGTTTTTTTAATTACGTCATACATTTCTCTAGCACACTCTGGACCGATATAAATATATACATTACTAGTGGCCCCGGTATCGACCGTGGAATGAAACCTCTATGCATAGCCTAACTAACATCCAAGGATCGCGAACATTTCCAACATTTTCAACAAAAAAAATTTAAACCGGTACAGTAGTTCCTGATATTAGCACCTTTAAACAAATAAAATCTACAGCATTATGATATTAGTTTACTCGTAGATACTAGCAACCTTTTGTTTGGGTTGAACAACTAATCTGAATAGCCTATTGAGGCGCCATCTATTCGATGCTTATGAAACTTACGATCGACCACGACAATAAACACAAGTTATCAGTTAAATGTTAATTATAAATTATTGAGACCATTAATCGAAATGCAAACTATCCTATCCCTCAAGTTGGACCAAATTACATATAACTGCCAAGTTTCGAGAATATCGGTTAACTAATGTGAAGAGGTCACTGGAATATACATCATGATACTGGATTTCTGTTGTTTGACTGATAGGATCGTCTTCCTTGACGTATTTGTTTTTCAATTCAACTCAATTCAATCTATCAACGAATCTTATTTATAAAACGTTTTGCATCTTGTAAATGATTTGCCTCAAAATTTGCAAGTGTTCAAAGCCTTGTAAACTGTTTTGCTAGCTCTACCCAACGATTGCGGGGGGTATTGGACTAGACTTCCACTGCCCAATCCTATATCGAATGTCTTTTTAACCCCCGACCAAAAAAAGGGGTGTTATAAGTTTGACGTCGATGTCTGTCTGTCTGTCTGTCTGTGTGTGTGTCTGTCTGTGGCACCGTAGAGCTCAAACGGATGGACCGATTTCGATGCGGTTTTTTTATTTGAAAGTTAATATCCGTGTAATAAAATATTTCTTCACAACCTACCTCAATATGGGTATCAAACGAAAGGGCTTGACTAGTAGAATACTTTGCACTATGACAAATTTCAAATCCAAGATGGCCGCTACCACACAATGGCGAATTACATTTCTTTTTTCACAACTCCCTTAATATGGGCATCAAATGAAAGGGCTTGACTAGTAGAATGTTGTACAGATAACAAATCTAAGGTAGTCGGGGGTTAATCAAAATTTTTAATTTTGTTCTTGTGATATAGATATCTCGTCTATTTCAAGTCGAATGAAAGAGATCGCAATATCAGTGATACTCGTATGATCAATGCGCGTAATGGCAGACCTCAACTCGTCTGTACAATCTAAAATGTCCTTGTACTTGTGGTCGTAATAGGTGTACTTGTCAAGTACAATATATATGTTTCCTATAGGAAATGCTTTCGGGTATGTTTTATGTATGCTCAATGTAAGAGCATAGTATAGCATTTCTGAAATCTTTAGTAATTTCGGCGTTCGGAAAGGTTTTACAAAATGAGATGTGATGTGATGACCAACCTTTACGTTACGGCCAAAAGTAGAAGACCTTTATGACACATAAATGAGTAGTGAAAATATGTTTTATTTTAATCCAGTGTAACTGCAGACACTCAGTTGTTTTCAAATGCACAGATGAAATGAAACTCAAAAAAATATTTAAAACAGGTATCATAGACCCAAAAAAACACCTTCGAAGCTAAAGACGTTATGAAGGCGACCCAAATGGAACCATTTTTATTTCTATTTGGGCGTGATTTGGAACATTATAAAGGAACCACGGTCCAAAAACTCTGCGTTGTCTATGGATTCTCCAAGACCATAACAAAGCGATCTACGTTCAAACTTGATTAATAATAACCCCGTGACAGGTCAAAAACCGTCACTACGCGTCATCATGAGACATGGAAGGTTCTATACAATAACGACGCAACTTATACAAAAAAAGACCTTCCTACATAGAGATAAAGCTCATTTTTGAGTTGGAAAGTACACTGAATTGCATATAAAAAATGTTCCACAAATTTTATGAGCTTTATTACCTCAAGGCGTAAAGTCCATTTTAACTGCAGCATGACTTTGGTAATAAAAGAGGATTAATCTAAAATGATCCTTATCACTAATGTCCAGGGTTTCTTCTCGCTTGAAGGTGAAGGAATGCTTTGAAAGGATGCGTCGGAACGTAAAAAATACGGTGTACACACGTGGGCGGTCGAATTCTATGGGGTATTAGGTAGATATACATCTTCATGGTTTCGTTCGAGGGTACGGAGTCATTGATCTTGTGCATTTGGAGGAGTGATCATCTATCATGGGGGAGATGTTTAATGTTAGGAAAGATGCGTAAGTTGGAACGTGTTTTGTCCCTATTTGACTTGACTTAGGCTCAATTTTATCTTTGAGTTCAATTGACTTCAAAAACATTAAAAACTCGACTTATGTTATTTTTTTAATAAATAATTGGAATTATTTATTTATTGCAGTGTACATACCTTTGATTATACACTTGTCTAGATCTACCGTTCGAGCGTAAAAAATATCAGCCAACTGTTGATCCAAAAACATCGAGGATCGATCAACGATCCAACTGTAGAGAGAAAAAGCTCGATCTGTCACTCTGTCAGTTTAGTTGCGACACTGACGTTTTATGACTCTTGACTATGACGATTTGCGCTATAAAAGACTGCAAAAATTACAATGGACGACTTGAAATAACTAAAATCGTTAGCTATTATCGGTAAGTAGCCTTTACATTAACATTAAGTTAAAGAAACACTTGATTAAAAATAACTGTGTCTCAGGACAGCTTCATTTGACGCCACGTTTAAAAACATGTCACGAACACAAGTGCCTGTGTTTCAACACTTGTGTGTGTGACACGCACACAAGGATTTGAAACCTGGCCTGTCACTTTTATCGCAATTACGCGTAACACTCCATCTAGACATTATATAATCAAAGGTACATACATTTAACTTATAACTGAAGTTAGTGACTGCGTGCAATGATCCTGTTAGGATGCTGCAATTTAGAAACAGAGTTTCATCCTGAGGGTTCCAAACCTGTTAAAGTATGTATTTAAGTATGTAATAATTTACTACACAAATCAGCTAGTTATTAACCGGCGAAAGACTGTCTTGTCTATGTCCATACAAATGTGAATAGCACACATCAATATCCCATAGCTGGGACTCATGACGTTGCTCCGAAAGAGAGGGCCAAGGCCATAATCCACTACGCTTTATAGAGCGTGGTTGGCGGATGTAACATTATCAAAAGATCTCTTTTTTGGAGTCCATCGATTTTCTAAGTTATGACAACCTATATACGAAATGTTATGACAGAAGAAAATAGTGTACATTTTCGTAAAAAAATCAATTGACAACATTAGTTTGGATCTTTGTACAAATGCTCGAAAACACATCATTATCCGTACGTACATCTCTTTGTATATGCGTGTTTGAGTGTTTGATTCGTTGTGTATTTTCTATGTGCGTGTTGAGTGTAGGGTGTACCTATGTGTGTGCGTATGACCAAATTTGTGTATAAACGTACTAGGTGTGTATGTTTGGTTCATTTTACGTAAGTATTTTAGGTAACTAGAATACGAACAACTCCAAGTCAGTGCTGAATAATTGAATTGTGATTATTTTAGCTACGTATTACTCCGTCGAGATACGATAATCCTTCAATTAAGATACCTGAGTTCGCTCCCCGCAGATAAACGGAGTATAGAAACAATCTATTTATAGGCGGAGAGCCAGAGGCTTTCAATCCTCTTTTGGACTTTCCTTAGTACATTGTTGGCACTAGTCAAACATTACGCTTTTAGAAAATTCAAGAATAGAATAGCACTAAAATGAAACTAGATTAAAGTTAACTTTTGGGCCTTATTCTCTCGTTAAAAAGAAGAAAGTAAAGAAGAAAAAAGAAAAATCCTGGCCGCCATTTATACCGCTAGTTCATAAGTGTTTCACTGTAATATTTTTTTTTGTGTCACAATAAAGAGTTTTCTGTCTATCTTAAGTTAATAGCATTTACAAGAATTAACTTTTCATTGCCAGTAAAACGGGTATTTGCTGTGGTGTCTATTCAGATGACATTCCTCCGGTCTGTCGCTCAGACCTGGTTTCAGTAAAATATCACCTTTGTAGTGGTAGGACTCTTGGCAGAGTCCGTCTGGGGAAGTACCATACCTTTGCCAGTTATTCTACCGCCAAGCAGTAATGTGCAAACATTACTGTGTTCCGGTTTGAAGGGCAATGTTTCCAGAGAAATTACAGGTCTTAGAATTATAAGATCTTAGATCTCTGGGTGACGAGCGCAGTGCAGTGCTAGGTAATGATTTGGACTCTTCATGTTCCAATAGCTGCGTGTCACTGTGCTGTTATGTGTCAGGCATGTTGCTTACCATCAGGCACATGTCCTGATCGTCTCGTCACTCTTTATTTAAAAAAAACAAGATTATTTGACGTTATGTTCGTGCGTCGATTGCGTTTTTGGGGTAAAAGGATAAATTTGATGTTTTAGTTCAGCAAAAATCAGGAGTTTCCAATAACATATAAAAAAGGTTCAGATAAATGTATCATTGTACTTAACAATCGTTGCACTGCCTCTTAGCCTATCCGTAGACAAGCTCATCAGATTACCCAATCTCCTACGCAATCGCTACACAATTATCCAATGCCACTCTTGTTACGTATCACATTACTCGTGTCAAAGACAACCAGCAATGTACACAAATCTGAAATTTCTACAGCCTCTGTTGTACATGACATGGCTCCCTCAAAGGATTTTCAACCCTATCACCTTTATTTGTCTTTACATAATAAAGGTCGTTTTGCTGTGGAAAGGTGGATACTGGATAATGTTATTGAAATTTGAACAGTTTTGGTGATGTAACAGGTTCGTGTCGCAAAGGTTTTATCTTTGTTATTATGTAAGGTAATAGCTTCGTAATAATAATATGCGCAGGTATTCGATATTTATGGAGCAAGTTAAGTAACAATTTTCCATATAGAATGATAAAACAATAGCCTTTTGCTTTGCTATTAGCGATTAAAATGATAACTTTTACCTACCTACACCTACCTACCTATTCTTCTTGATTGGACTCTGTAGTATATGTAGTATAATGGTTTTAGACGATTGGGGAAATATAAAGCATTGGGGAAATATAAAGCATTGATGTCATATATTAGTTGGCGGTGGTATGTTCCATGTTATTGAATTCAAAAATATTAACGACTTGGAGTTATTGAAGGACCAGTGATTCTACAGTATTCATTATTAAAGTATTTTATCCTTTGCTGTACGTAATCACTTAAGTTTTTAATTTTTTAAGTAGTATAGAGTGAAGTGACGAGCCGGACATGTGTTTGATAGTAATAAATACGCTTGCCACATAACGACACAGTGACACGCTATTGGAGCATGAAGAGTCCAAATCATTACAGGCTGAATACCACTCCCTAGTCTCAGAACAGTTTATAACTATTCCTACCTATAAGCAAATTTTACAATTATCGTAACTATTATTATGTAATCTGTATCCGTACATAATTAATCGTACTAAGTTCATTCTGATTGTTTTAGTATTTTATTTTAAGTAGCGCACACCCCGATTTTCAAATTATTCTTAAAACCATTTCCAACTTGACTGGGAGAGATCACCTTTAGTGTTAAGCCCGCCGGTTGTAACACAAATGTTTTTAATGTGTGTACAACAACGATGATATATTTATCTACTGTTAAAGCCTATGATAGATGAAACATTTATTACTTGGGAAATGTCAAATTTCCCACAATACTTTAATTTTAAAGCCTCTATATTAATACTCTGAGACTAGATGGAGTGACGATATACGAGACAGCTGGTGGCAGTTGGAAGCGTCAGACCGAGGATCGGGCTGAGTGGCGTATTATAGGAGAGGCCTATGTCCAGCAGTGGACGAACACGGGCTGATGATGATGATAATGATATGAATACTCAAGGGTGATGCCGGGGTTCGAACATACACTTGTGGAATCCGACGTTCAAACCAATAGAGCACAGAATGGGCTTCAAAAACTATTATCTCTCCTTAGCGACAGAAATTCAGCTCCATTGTCAGCACCTAGCGTTTCAAACATTTCCACAACCAAATGACGCATAACTGTATAGTGTCTATGTCAAAGGTAAACCAGCATATTTCCTAGTACTCTGAGTGGAATATTTTACAGAGATGTAGGTACCTACATAAATAGATGCGTGAAATAGACCAATACAGTTTTTCCAAAAGTTGGATTGGTATTTTTGGGTTAATGTAAATTTACCTTGATTGTCAATTTTATTTCTAAAATTGTATCTATTTTTTTAAAATTTTTGTCTTCACACTAGCAGCGTCCCGCAGTTTTATCCGCGTAGTTCCCGTAATTTTTTCGGGATAAAAAGTAGCCTATGCGTTCATCCAGATTATAATCTGTGTTCCAAAATTTCAGTCAGATTCGTTCATACGTTACAACGTGATTAAGCAAAAAAAGCAAAATCCAAACATTGACATTTATAATATTAGTAATTAGTAGGATGGGCAGCGGGTGTTCTACTACATGTAGTCATGGTAATCTTTTATTATTACTATGACTACGTATACATTACTAACCGTGCCTTTTGATGTTACCGCGTAGTTACCATTCCCAAAATAAGCCATAACAAAAAGCATACGTATATGCATGCTATTCCAGACCTGACATTGTTCGAAATTTCAACTGGATCCGTACAGCTCATCCAACGTGGGGCATCAAACATAATACCGAAAGTACACTACAAAAGTTAAACTTCAAAATTTGACGGTTTCGGTATTACGTAAAGCAGTTTGGGGGAGGAGGTGTCTTGTAAAACGTTATGGTGCGTGAACAAGGTAATTGTTTTATCGTACAAAAAGTAGAAATTTTAATCTCCCAAGTTGGCATGTTCGCATCTTGTGTGGTGACTTTTAGGTAATTGTCACTTGGGTGCTACGTAACTTTTAGGGATTGAGAGAGATGCATAAAAACGTTACAGTCCGTTACAAGGGAGGGGAGAGGTCATACAATCTTTGAAAATGGTGTTATGAAATAATTGAACGCCCCTAAGTAAACTAAAATAACAATAAAATAATATGATATTGATGGACGTTTCTCATACAACACCACCTAACCCTAAACTAATCAAAGCTCGTACAATGGAAGCCAGATAGCTGACATTATAGATACTTATACATTTTTAAAAACATATGTTGTAGACATAGAAAACACCCAGGCACAGTCCAAATATTTGTATTCATCACATATATATTTGCACTGGGTGGGGATCGAGCCCACGACCCTCGGCTACTCAGGCAGACCAACTAAGCCACGAGGCCAGTCAAAGAGAGGCGAGCTGTATCTTTACAACGGGTTTCTATTCAACGTGAAGTCACGTGTTAACACGCTGACAGTTGCGTAACTCACTCGCTCACTGATGTTTTAGAATTGTGCAGGTGTTCAGAAAGAAAGGGCTATGAAGAGCTGTTACAGCGTAGGTGGAGTCATGTATTATTCCATCCTACTAATAATTATAAACTACCGGTCCCACTCGGCTTCGCTCGTGGTACACATATATGTATAACCTACAGCATTCAGGGATCACGCACACACCTAACGGTGAAACAATTTTTGAAATAGGTCCAGTATATCTAGAGATTAGCGCGTTCCAACAAACAAGTTGTTCAGTTTTATAATATTAACTAGCGGTCCGTCTTGGCTTCGTCTGGTACATAATATATAGGAATCCTACTAATATTATACGTCCGAAAGTTTGTATGTTTTTTACCCGACTGAAAGAAGGGTTACGTTTTTCCCGCGTATATTGTATGTTTGTAAAGGACGATGGGCACAAATGTATGGATTCTGGTCCCAGCTCCAATCGGAATGAATTATATACCGTTGGATAGATATTTTTGTGTGGATTATGAATAACTATGGCGCTAAGCTCGATTTGCTGTCCGATCCTAGTTTTTTAATTTTTTTTATTACGTCCTGCAAACACTTTTATCAACATTTTTCTTGAATTTGGCAGTGTTATCATTTTTAACCTCCGACAAAGAGGGGTGTTATAAGTTTGACGTCGATGTCTGTATGTGTGTGTGTGTGTGTGTGTGAGAGAGAGAGAGAGAGAGAGAGAGAGAGAGAGAGAGAGAGAGTGTCTGTCTGTGGCGTCGTAGCTCTCAAACCGAAGAACCGAGTTCGATGCGGTTTTTTCATTCAAAAACCAGTTTCCTTGGTGTGGTATTAGCTATGTTTTATCGAAATCGGTTCAGCGGATTACAAGATAGGGGGCCGCATCCTGCCTAACACCCCCACCCTCTCCTTTGGCCGTGCTAACCGCGCTGCGTTAGAGAGCGAGAGAGACAACAACAATACTTGTCAATTTTTTAGATAAGTGCAAGTATTATTAAAATCGTTCAAGTTAAGCCAGCAATATGGTTTTTTAAAGTCTATTTTGAATTAAATATCTGGTATCTTCTGAGGACGATAGTTCTAAACGGACAACATATACGGGCTTGCTGCCATAGTAGCTTTTGTTCTCTTGACAAAAAACTATCCAACTATGGTAAATTCATTTTGATTGGACGTGGGGCCCAAAACGCCCATCATCCTTTCTTTATACCCACATATCTTCCAAACGGCTGGATGGATTTTGACAATTAAGATATTGTTAGATTCCTCTCAATCATCCAAGTGTCCTTAGATAGTAAACAATGTGTTTTACTTGTTTATTTTTGCATGGTTTTTTAAATTTAAGTTATTAGATTCTGGATGTTTGTTGCTCATATTTCAATTTTAGTTCTGAATAATACAGTGCAGCTGTATGTCTGTCATACTCACCGTGCCGAAGGCACAATATAGTTGCCGGCAAACAAGTTGACCCAGTTGAAGTTAGCTGCGCAGAAACGTTTTTATAGTCTCTTTGGTGGAAGTGGACATGCGCGAACTTTCCCCTTCCACATCACTTTTGGGTCAACTTGTTTGCCGACCACTATACCAGTAGCGAGTTAAACAGATACTAATTCAGTGGTACGGAACCTTAGGTACCTATGTCCGCCACGCACTTACCCAGCCAATTCAACCTTAGCAGTATTAAATATCGTATACGTTCTCATGATAACACAATAATTCGAAACCAAATACCTCACCCAGTATCAATTTTATCCTACCACGAATTCTTCGCGTATTCCATTATGATTATAAACGAAAAAGGTTTTACTTCCAATCTCTCAGGTTCGGATTTCCAGATGTTACTAAGAAGAAAAGTATTTGAAACACTCTTACCTAACTCGGGTGAGATAGAATATCGGTAGCTTACCTGAAAAGATAAAAATAAAATGTTAGTTAAAAGGCAAAGTTTGGGGTGGTACAGAATTTTTGGGTTACAGATATACATATATAATGAGATTTTGAAATATTGGTACCAACTTATTCAACGACTTTTGCTGACATTTGGAGTGTTTTCAAGGAAATATTCACTCTGAAAATGTGTCCTAAAATATCTGCCCCAGATGAACAATGACACACTTAATACAAGTAAGTAATTTAATGCAATAATTAGAAAAAACAAGAATTAAAAAATATATTTAAAATAAAATATACACATTAAAAAGTATCAATTATATATATTTATTGATACTTATATTATGACACACAATCTACTCATTCAAAAATTACAAAAATGTATTAATGGATGTAGAGTAACCAATCTATTCAGGGTTGCCATCTGACTATCATTCTTCATTACTAATACTATTAAGAGAGGGCCTGTTTTATGCAGTTCTTTAAATTTGAGATATTCTATAGATCTATTGCAACTATAATATGAAAAAAGGTTCTTTTATACAGTCTTTTTAAGGGCAACTATAGCAATTGGCCTGCCTCTAGTAACCCCTACTGCTTCCATACGTTAGGCCAAAGCTCGGTAGGAAGTGGAGGCAACTAGATGGCAATAGCTACTTTAAAAAAATTACAACATTACGATTTGAGGGGTGCATTTTAGCACATTGTTTTAGGCTATATTTCAATATACTAAATTGAAAAAAAAAAAAATTATTATAATATGATGCGATTTATCTAACAGACGTGGAACTTGAGAAATAGACAATAGATAAAAAAAATAAACGAAGGGTCATTAACATAAAACAATTCAAGTTGCATTAGATACTATTAAAAGTGTTTAAGAATTACTTTTCTATAAGATCTGGCTTCAAAATAACAGTCTCAATATGTAAGTATGAAGACGGGTTGGAATTGGATTATTGAACTCGTATTCGTAGCTTCGTACCTCCATATCTTTTATTTTTTCCATTTACGTTTTATCCAGATGGTTCTCGACAGAACACTACAGAGAGTACTTCAAAACAAAAACCCATCAGTACATAAAAAGCAGCTTCACCCAAAAACCTTAAGTTCTCCGGTGACCTGCCATAACAAACAAAAATGGTTATCTTGAAGATTAGCAAGTCGGCTAGGCCCTAAACACACATCAGCGGTGGTCCCATACGAGTACAATAATCCTATTCCAGCCTCAACCCGTCTTCAGTACATTGAGACCAGTAGGTTATCTTGCGCACTTCAGTCAATGAGTAGACAGCAAAGGACATTACAGGCCAACTAACTGTAATAGGTAATGTAATTTTAAAAAATTGTTCACGAACAAAAATTTACGAAAGTTTTCATCTAACCCAACTTTATTTATAGTTTTTTTTCTACTGCCGCGAAAAATGTTTAGTTGATAAATGTTCACTTTTGATTTGTTTTATCAAAACGGCCTTCAACATTTTTGAGGGTAGTGTAAATTTTTTATTTCATATATCATTACTTCGATTAATGGTCTATAGACATATGGCATTATCAGAGTAAAGCCGGAACGAATGAACGGAACGTGACGATGCTTAAACCCATTAACAGTTAGAAATGTATCCAGCATGCTGGAGGCATTAATACACTGAATAGCTAAGTCCTTACATTTACAACGTCGAAAATGATGTCAAATTGTTTCAAAGACATTTTAAAAAACCGTTCAGCTGATGGCGACCACATCGCAAATAGCAAGCATACATTTGTATCAATGTGTGTTACTGTTTGATCGTTCCACTGCGTCGTTACGGCCCTAAGCCCTACCCTGTGTTGTTTATTGGGCCATAACAAGGAACCCTGGGCTTTAGGATTAAGGAGAAAAGATTATCGCGAGGATTCTAAGGGATTTTCTTTTCCCTGCTATAAGACTTAAATTATGGAAGGAATACCAGCAAGAAATGAAATGACCTTCGTTTCCGTGGTTTTGTAGGTAATTTTTGTTTTATAATTAAATTACATAACAAAAATGTTATTTCGGCGTAGTGGTTTTTTTTTCAACCCCAACGTTGACGTAAAAAAGTGGTCTATTATAAGTTTAATTCGTCTGCCTATGTATTTATTTGTTTATATCTGTGTGTATCTATAGCATTATAGCTCCGAAGCTAACAAAGTGACTTTGCAGTGTTTTTGTTTGATAGTGTGATCTTTGATGTGTTTTGCTGCTGGGTCAATTGGTAGTGAGTCTGCTCGAAGAATTGTAGGTAATAGGAGGTTCGATTCCCACCGGACCACACATTTGTATGATGAGCAGATGTTTTCTCTCGGTGTGTGAAAAATGCCTACAATGCCTACCAATAATTTGCTTTAATAGATTTTGCTAGGTTTACGCTTGATCACGTCTTTATCGTATGCAAAACAAGGACGCGTTATCTATACTAATATTATAAAGCTGAAGAGTTTGTTTGTTTGAACGCTAGGATCTCGAGAAGTACTGGTCCGGATTGAAAGATTCTTTTTCTATTGGATAGTCCATTTATCGGCTATACATCATACATCGGCTATATATAGCGGAAGGCTATACTCGTAGGCTATAGAACATAACGCTACTATTAATAGAAGCGGAGCATGAATAAATAATGTGACAAAATCGGGAAAAAAATTTATTTTTGAGAGTTTTCGTACGTTTCGTACTTTGACATGACACATGACAGCATGTGTCTAAGATTGCGTCATTGAATATAAACCTTTGCTAATCAAATTTGTTTCTAAATCTGAGTTGGTACGACCAATTTCCGACCGGTGGTGTAGCAGGTAGCTGAAGAGGTGTTTTGTTTGAAACCGATATTCTCAGGAATGACTGAACCGATTTCAGTCATTCTTTCACCGTTGTATATGTACGGGATCCTGATGAGTGCTATATAATGTACCACGGGCGAAGCCGGGGCGGACATCTAGTTATAGATATAAGCAAAACAAATCTGCTTAGTTCGACATTACAAATATAATGTCTCACACACATGGTCGTAGTAGAATTACTTAAGTACTAACCATTCTTATCTACCTATAGACGTTCACATAGCAACGTCAGAAGCCTTTCTTGGCCACAAAGCAGTATAGATACACAGCTGCATTCATCTATATTTAACGATTCATCACAATTTATAACAATACAGTCACGTACCGCTAACCTACATACTCCATTAGCAGGGTCACACGGAGTACATGTCATCGTAAAATTGTACCAACCGTCAGATTATAAGTCTAACGACGTCAGATTACAAGCTAAGCTAACCTACTGTAAGATTATAATCTCACGCGTTAGATTATAATCTGACGGTGTTGATAATTTTAGGGTGACGTATATATTTTCCCAAAAGAGATGTGCAAGTCCTCCTCACCTCACGCAACACCTAACACTAGATACTAAAAAAATAACTAGGGTTCCTTAAATTGATACTTAAAAAGGTGAATGTAATAAGATTAATTCAATTTTCTAAAATGGCTCCATAAGAAAACTTTGAATGATATAAAATGGATTTCTTGATTGGAAATCGCGAATCGGTAAACGTCGTTGTAGGACACCCTGAGACAAGATGGAATGACTATATACGGAAGATAATATCTGTATAAATTGACAAGTTAAATTTACAGCAGACAGGGAATGGAATCGGAAAGCTGAATATCGATCCTAAAGCTAAACCGTGTATTAGTAAGTGTAGTGATTTGAATACTTTTTTATATTTAGTGTTGTGTATTTCGATTTCAGAATTTAATGTTGTACATTCGAGATTACCCTTTCCGAGTAATCTTGTAGATGACTAAGCTAAGAAGCGCCAAGTTATTTTGGGAATACACGTTTAAGACGAAATTAATAAGATATTAATAATAAGAGAAGTGATTAATTGCTAGTCGACGCGGTTCAAATTTGGCTTAGCGAGGAAATGCACGTTAATTTTAGGACGTAAACACAAAGCAGATACGTTACATATTAATTAAGAAGAAGAATGAAGTAAATAAATAGGTAAAAAACATTTACGCACAGTACATCTTAATTTTAAAAAATCCAGTGTCATGATGCTTATTCCCAGTGAACTCATCACCTTCAAAATCTCGAGAGTTCGCGAAGTGCCGATAATTAGTAAAATTCTAAGTTATAAGTTTTCACTTCTAACAGCAGTGCTTATGACTGTTAACTCAAACTCATCTATTACTAGACTACTATAAGATTCGATCTGATATGGTCATCATAGCCAACGACTTCCTTGTTAAAAAAACTCTTTAAGTCTTGACAATCGCCACTAAGCTTATTCGTTTTAATTCGGATACATTTCGGAGAGTGAAGCTGATCTGTAAGATCTAATAACTTTCAATTTCTATATAAGCCAACGAGACGCTGCTCGCGTGTCTAATATTACTTGATCTAAGATTGATAACGATTCTTTATAATTATTAATCGATAAACTTATAATAGGACAGCTGCTGATGTACCATGTCCGAGTATATCGTTTTAAAGTAAGTAAAGATTTTTTTCAATTTAAAGTTAGCTCTACAAAAAAATAAACTTTACACGTTAACTTAAAACTAGTTAATGGTACAGAGAAAAAAAGTCTTAAAGTAGATGTAACATCGATAAAAACTATCGACTTAGTCCCATCACTAGTCCTTGACAAAGGGCAGGGACAGACTGTCATCCCTATTGTTTAACCCAGACGTTTATTTAAATATTCCGGATGGTTCCGAACGTCTCCAGACTCTTAATACAAAACGAAAAGAACCTTTTTTGGAGTTCCGGAACCAAAAGTGAAACCAGCGCTCTATTCAAATGAAATTCGTCCGTAGTGGTCTTAAAAAAATAAAAAGGCCGTTTGGACATTCGAGAAAGATCCTAGAATGTATTCTATTAAAAGATTATTTATGGCAAAAACAAAATGTATGTATGCTTTGGTGCGTTAAATAATACAATACAATATTCTAAATATGTTTTTAAATTTCTTACATTTGGCTGGCCGGGAATAGAACTTGCCAAGATTACAGCCGTAATAATGATAATTGTACTGGATTCTATGCTTAAGTAATTTTTTTTTATTTGCATGAGTGGCAGTAAATATTTGGTTAATCTGATGGCAAGCGGTGACCTTCGCTTATAACCGTCTGGAACATCAGAAATACTGACGACGTTTTGGCAAAGCCGGAGTAGTATTTAAAGGTGTAAGTTTAAAAGTATATGAACGTATGTCTCACAATTTTTCCACTTTTAAAATGTTTGAAAACTGAAAAAAGCATGTATGAATGCGACGGAACCGTTGGGATATTTATGGAATTCTGACTTGACCATGTTTATTGTTTTTAGCTCGAAATCTGGCGCGACGGCGGGAGAGACGTAGGGGGAAAGGGAGGGGTAAAAACCTTGGATATAAAGATTAGTGCTCATAAAATATCGATTTACGTTTTATTCTATGTTAGAATGAAAACTATGTGGAAATTGAATGTAGATCGACGACGTGATCGTTTCACATCCATCAGTTGAACTGGCGATATGGCCGTTGTAGGCAAGTGGTTACAATGTACGATTTTAGAATCGTAAAGTTGTAGGTTCGATTCCCTCCCGCACCTCTAAGTATTTTTCTAAGTACAAGTTGTTTATTCATTATGAACAATTCACGCGTCAATTAGTGAAAATCAAAAGAGCAAACAAATACCCAGAATAAATTTTCAAAGTTTAAAATGAACAGGTCACTGTACGATAATAATTATCGTACAGATAAGTTTCAAGCATTTTGTATTTATTACAATTGTAATGAATAATATTCTTTTTACAATTTTATCGTAGCTTTACCATCAATTTCCAAGAACTCAGTGTATCTACAAAAAGTTTGATCTACGTGCAGATTAACGAGATTGTTATCACCACTGGCTTCAATAGTGAGGAAAAACACCGCAAAAAGCCGACGTTTTTTAAAACACCTTTGTAGACTTTGTGTCATTGGTCAACCCGCACTTGGCCAGTGCGTGGTGCGTTTTATTCTTAACCTCATCGTTGTGAGAGAAGGGCTAAAGGATAAAGTGGGGTGTTATATGACTAGCTCAATATAATATAATCTTAATATCTACTAGAGACACGGTAGTGTGGCAAGCCAAGTTAATTCAGGTAAACTGGCGAGCCGCACCATGTGTTAAATTACGCGTCACGTTGTTTGTCCCCGATGGACTCCACTACTAAACCGATTTTTATCAAATTTGCACACCGTGTGTAGTTTGATCCAACTTGATTGTATAGTTTTTTTATTTCGATTATCTAATAGATAGTCTTAATATGACAGACACCCGAGATAAGCCGGAACGGGCCACTAGTACTTGTAGGCTTGATATAGGATTTAGCTGGCGATCAGCACAAGCATATCCACAGTATAATCTGTATTCAGTGATAAAGTTGTTTCAGTAAACAGAGGTGTCGTTTTTCAGGTGCCTGTTTAAAACTGACGTCATGCTTGAATCCAACTTCAACCATTCTGCGAAAGATATCAGCATACATAATACCATCTTTGATTATTAGAAAAATATCATCACAAATAATACTTGGGGGTACAGGCATCAATTGCCAGGGTGAGTATGAAGAATATGTTACGTAAATGGTATACTTTTAGGTATGCTCTACGTATCTAACTAAGTATATTAAGTTCAAGTTAGGTTAACAGGGCTCTGCGCTAATTCATTAGCGCTTTCTGCGTTGCCCAAAAGTTTCGTAGGCAGTAGAGGCCACTTTCAGCGGATTGCCAGAGTGCTCTCATTGAGAAAAAAAAATGTTTTTTTATAATTGGAAAAATTGTATCACGCTCAGCTTACTTTTGACAGCTATTTTTGCTTACTCTTACTCTCAAATTAGATAAGTTTGTTTATTATTATTTGTCCATATCTTTATATGCTGTCTTTATTAGCTTTAATCATGCGGGCTTGGTGATCACTTAGTACCGTATTCAAGAAATTTGAGAGGACTCTGAATTTGTCATATTGATAATGTCGACTTGTAATAAAGAATTTCTAGATAATCACTTATGTATGTCTAATTTTACGTTTTACAATGAATTGTCGATAATTATCGATACTTTGATGTCACATGTCACATCTCTATTTGCACCAAATAAAACCAAGCCGCGATCGTCAACTGTTCCGACGGCAACAAGAATTTCGTTCGCTCATTTCGAACTTCAAGTAACCTTAACGCCATATGAATAAAGTTCAAGATCCTCGAACCACAAGCAGGGTATTGTCCCATTGTTATGGGGCAGACGGTATGTTTTGACAAAGAAGTTGACACGTGCGTATGTTTTTTTTTTCGTCCATACATATGTATGTAATTAATTAGCATGCAATGTGTGTGACGTAGATTTAATGTATGAGCTTGTGGCACAAAGAGGTGACGTTTGTGTTTCGGCTAATTTCGTATGCGTGATAAATTAATTTAACTACCTACTTAATTAGTAGGCTTATTTTCGTGTCAAGATCTATTCCGTACTTAGATTTGCATTAATATGTAGTAGATATAATAATATGTATGGTCATTGTAAACTGTAATATCGCGCAACCACTTCGATCCTACATTGTTTTCACTGGCGTCGTAGCTTAGTTGGAAATAAGTCTGCCCGAGAAACCGTAGATCATTGGTTCGATTCCAAGATAAATACATATGTGTTTGTGTTATGAATATACTTTTTAAATATTCGTGTCTTGGTTCGAACCCGAATTCGGCAAGTTAGGCGAATAAGTAATGCTTTCATTCTCAATTTTTGCTCGTGGGTTTCATTATTTTTGTATCCAAACAATTTAACCGTTGTTCATTTACGCAAAGTGATTTAGACGAAGTATCATGTCGTGTCACTATGATATCAATCATCCATCAATTAATAATACATTATTCCTTTTTAGACCTCTAAAAATTCAAAATTTAATAAAAACATTAACTATTTAAATGCTGTCTATATATTCTGGCCACTTTTCCCTTCACATAAGGCTTTTGCCAATGCTAAAAATACAATTCAAAGAAAGAAATCCACTTAATAATAACAATTTAATATATATTAATATTCACTAACTATACGACATTGCAAAAATAACTACTTATAGTATCTGTAAACCGATGGAAGTCGAATCAAGATGGTTAAGCCCAATAGTCGTTGGAAGTGCTTCCAGCGTAGAGGCGGCATTTCCACATTGAATGGCAATGTTTATTTATGTCAATTATGAAAATGAAATAATGTTTTAAGGGTGAATATTGTTTTTTGATTTTTGGTTTAAACGCGGTAATCTTTAAAACTATGATCATAATCGGACTTCGTAGTACTAACTGAAAAGTATTTTGGCATCTTCTAATATTATAAAGCTGAAGAGGGTTTTTGTTTGAACGCGACAATCTCAGGAACTACTGGACCGATTTCAAAATTTATTTCACCCTTCGGTATTTATGTGATCCCTGAATGCTATATATTAAGTACCAAGCGGTTTGCCCAGGCAAACCGCTAGCATCTAATAACAGTGAAGACCTTAAAAGCGAGAATTGAGTGACGCACAACTACTCGTAGTAATCATTCAGAAACGAGGAATAAAATGAGTTTATTTTTCGCAGATCCCTACCAAGATATCATTTATTCATAATAGGATCATCCGATAATTCATCATATGAGCAAAAAACCCATTTCAAAACTTCAAGGGTCCGCGCAACCCTTCAGTGCTAGTTGGCTTCGGGACCTCCTGTCACGCACACGCCTCGAGAGGTCGCTTCTAGCATTGTGATTTAAATTTCGAATCCTCGCTTGAATTTAGAACGATATTTGAGGGTAGTTGGGAAACGTGTGAGTGCTTCTGACAGCGTAGGAATTGGGATCCTGAGGAAAATCCTTCATTGGCATTAGAATTTGAATGGACCACTGTCCTATAGTAGACGATATTCAAATCAGATTGCATGATCCTAATATTATGAATGTAAAAGTTTGGTTGTTAAGATATTTGAATGTTTGTTGCTCAATCATGTAAGAACTGAAAGGAGTTAATCTGTAGCCTGGAATTCAAATATAGTCTGGGAATATACACATTGTCTGCTTTTCATTCCGAAAAAAGGCTAAGTTCTTCAATTAAAAGCTATTTTTAAAATTGTATGTGGACAAAGTAGCGGCAGTAGAATGTAAAAACGATACATGAAAATAAAAAAAAACTTATTTACACGACCCACACTACAGTTAACAGGAAATTACTGAGTCGGGCCTATTTGTTATTCCTATTTTCTATTTCAATTCCAAATTTCAACTTGATTCTTTACGATTTTTACGACGTAACTGAGTAACAAAAATCCCATTTCACTCATTTTTCCCCCTACGACCAGTTCTAATCACGGCGCGGCGGTTAGCAAGACGTCGCGGCGCCCGCGCAGTACCCGAGGTTTGATAGGATGCCAATAATACAAAAACTATCCCTATGGGATCCTACTTTGGTTTTCTGAAATATTTCACTAGTTCTATTTGATAAAATAAGTACAATTTTAAGGATTTTTTTTCTTTTATTTTTCCATTCAGCATTAGGTGACCACGCTCATTTTAATTTCAATTGTTCTATATTTTTTCGATAAACCTTATCTCATACGTCAGTAACCTCACTAAGCCAACTGTGTATCTATAGGTATTTTTAACATGACCTGGAAATTGCGAAAAAAGAACGATAGGACTACTTTCGAACTGATGAAAATTAACAACATATTTCATCATCTGATCCGGTATTTCAAAGTTTGGTTATGTAATATATATATCTCCAAAATTATATATACTCTTAACAGACTGAGCCTATTTAAGTTTATATCTAAACATAATTTTAAAATACATTAACGCTAATTTCTTTTTACAAAAAACGAAACTTAATTTTTATTTAAACTTCACAGATCACTCCTTTTAATAGAATGAAAAAACCGACATAATATCAGCGACGCTTGAAAAATCGATTACCCACACATTTTATCGAATTCAAAGGGTATATTTGAATGGAACCGTTGTTTTTTTTAGAATGTGTCGAACGCGATCCTTTCGGCTTAGTACGATTAATTTGCGTAACCTTGTACAACAGCACTGTTTACATATTTGTACAAGCTAGATTTTGAAATTACCAGTCGAATTATAAAACTTATTTTGGGCTGGGTTATAGAATATTTAGCATGAAGCCATCGAAGCTGATAATATTCGTCTACCGTTATCTCACTATTTGGAGCCGGTGCAACATGTCCGTTTCGTCCTTTCTTCAGTTCGTTAACTTCTTTCCTATTAATGTCCTATTTCTAACAATACAGACATATATAGAGACTTTTTGGTCACCTTTTAACACACTATCCATCCACACTCCCTTAGCGTACAGCCATTAAGAAATGCAATTAATATGATACATGATATATGACGAACGAAAAATAATAGACAGGCAAAATTTTAAGGAAAATTAAAAAATAATTATGATGATAACAAAAAACGCACCGAAAAAACGAACAAATCAACATAATATTTGCAGACAGAATTTGTACTCAGAATTACTTACTTAATCCACATTTAGGCTAAATCTTAGCTCCCACAAAAGCTTCCAGGCACAGACAAATTATTGCCTAAAGGTGAAAATATTACCTAAATGAATACATTTTCATTACCGCATGTTCGAGGGAAAACTAATTTTCTTCCCTTTCATACGGCAACGCTAATATTACGACATTTCTCTTCTATTGATAAATAAGTCCGCTTAGGGGTGTCATCAAGGTGATAATATCATTCGGGACAATGCTTAGTTTTATAAATAGGAATAGTGTAAATAACTTTCTTTCTTGCGAAATCTATTCAATTATACCGGACACTCAAGGACGGAGAATCTGTCAAATTATAGTCAAATGGCTACTAAAGCTATTTTTGACATTAGTAACGTAATAAGGGTCTTGGAGTTATGGTTGGTGTTTAACTAAAGTATTATATTTTTTTATCGCGTATAGGTCCGCATTTGACCACCAACTCGCCAGATGGTAAGCGACGGTGTAGTCAAAGATGACGCACGTCGACCTAAAATGTACCTATTCACTCTGACCTTTAAATGTGACTAAATAACTTTTATGACCACGGAGCATGGAGGTATGTTTACAGGCCTTTTTGATAATAATTAAATCTAGTAATTTACTGCGATTACAGCTTAAAATGAATACATTTTTGGCCAACCGGTCTGCAGATTTTGTGTTCAGCAAAAATTGATTTAAAATCGAATCTCTGTATTTTATTCTCTTGGTCTTTTACAAACTGTCAACCCTAAACTCGTTCGGCAACGTTCCATTTTCATTATTAAGCCTTATTTCGTGCCATAAAAGTTTATTTATATTTTTAAGGCGAAACGGAGCCCGGTTTTTGAACTCCATATTATTTTTGATCGAGGGTTTCATATCATTCAGATAATTTTGCAAATTGATTGAGCACGTAATCTCAGAGATGCTTCTGTGATGACGACCCATAGAAATAAGTCTTGTAGATGTGCTAAAGGTTTTTTACCCAAAGTTTGAACAAGAGGTGAAAATGGATATAACCTGATCTTTTTTTAGTTTACGGCTATATGTACTGAGCCATACTTATTCTTTTATATTCGAAACATTTATTCAATTATTCGCCCAAAAAGATGTAAAATGTTAGAACAAAATTAAATCGATACAGAAATTTTTGACCTTAATGACTTCGTATTAGGAGACAGAACTTTGAGGTTTGAGATTTTGAAGTGTTTTCAAATAGAGAATTAGTGGGTTTCTTCTAAGTATGAGTATGAGCGCTGCATCCATATTGTCGTTTGCCATTGGATTTGGATGCAGGCACGGTCCCAGCCTCGAATTTTGGAGGAGGTCACCAGTAGAATTACAATAAATGGAGTAAAAAATACTTAATAGTAGCACCCAACGATTTTACCCGCGTTGTTCCCGTTCCATTGTTTTCCCGGGTTAAAAAATAGTCTACGTACAATTTAGATATTTTTAATTTTCTTAGATATTTAGTTTATCGTACTTATACGATTTTGGGGGGAGACCGCGCATGATTAGATAAAAAAGTACTATAGCTAGCTCTACTCATAGCTCTTCATGATCTACCGTCGTGGATCAATGCTTAAAATTTCCTCTACCGGCGATGCCCAAGGTCGTACCATCCTAGATGCCTTTCCGTTAGATATCGTACGAGATGTGGGTTCCTTGAGTAGGGTAAGTGAATATGGCAAGAACATGGCATCTTTTCAGGTTTGCTTCGAGTTTGTGCGTCAGTATAGTTTAATTTACATTGTATGTTTAGATTTGCAGGTTTCTGCTCCTTCTACGTTAAGGCCAAAGTTCGGTAAAAAGTAAAGCCATCGGTGGGCAACTGATATGATACCTTAAGAAAAAAGACGATAGGGTAACAACGGTCTGCAGAAGAACACGAATTAAGAAGTCGTTCGAGGAGTATTATCTATTCCAAAATTAAGTCGTATAGGACCGAATAAACATAAGCCCTAAATCTACTCCCCTCGATAATGGGCTTGTAACCTCGTCTGCCTGAAGCAGTAATCTGAGAACACCAGAGTGCATTAGCGTAATGTATTCAAAGATCGATCCATGTCGTGAGCTGCACCCGTTTTTTATGTAGACATGATAAAATAAAATTGTTTCCAAAGTTGGTACAATTTGTTTCAGGGATGTTCAGGAACTTTCTAGTTCGCTAACTAGTTCCGTGGTAAAGTTTTGATGTTATAAAAATGGAGTAATTACTTGCAGTTCTTAATTTTATGGGCGTGATGTTTTTTATGAAGTTGCTGTGGATTGATGCTGGATACGATTAGGAAGCAGGTGTAAAATATCTCTATAGCCCAAAGGCTGATGAGAAACAGAGGTTTGTGTATGTTTATTGAACACTTATTAGCAATTTAAGTATGTATAATAATTTCAAACCACTGTACACAGTGTTTTTAAATGATATTAAAAACCTAAACACAATATCAACATTTAAGATGCTCTTCTAATAATACCAGAATTAGGAACAACGAATTTAATTGGGGCATCATTTCTCAATTCATAAAATACGGCTTTTAGTCCTGCAACTAAGGATATCGATCCAAGTAGGTATTAAGTTAAAGTTTATATTTCTGAGAGAATAAACTCAGTACAGACAAAGTAGATCTTACCGACACTCAAATAGACACCTCACCGCTAAATACGAACGCCGTTAAAGTTAAAGTAGGATTTTACACAACCATAACTCCGATCAAAGGGAGTAAAATGTCCCGGGCGGACGGAAAAAGTAATAAAATGTGGGTAGGAGTGGAATAGGGATGTTCAACTTCAACTGTACAAGAAAATTCGATACTAATCGATTTTGTTGGTAACTGTATGATGATTGATTCATCGGCTAGAAATTAAAGAAACTAGAGCGACGAAATGGGATGTCCCATTTTGTAACTAGTCTTTGCTTAGTAGTCTAGTAATATTTGTCCCATCGCGAGCTAAAAATCTGTTGATCAAGTTTTTTAATCTTTCGATACGGCGTATTTTTATTTATTTTAGCCACTCCACAGACTCCGGGGTCCGTGACCTTTATCATTATAATTATTTATATTTCTTACATATTTCTTCGATACGGCGTATTGTAAGCATTTATTTTGCAAAAAAACAAAAGGTTTTTTTTTTAAATTGTCATTTACTTATAGCATCAAACCAACTGAAAAATTGTGCTTAAGTAATGGTTTAAAATACATAAATTAATCAGAGACTTAAGAGTCGTTGAATGTTATCGACAAGAGATATTTTTGTAAAAGTCAAAAATGTATATTATATTAACCAAACTACTAAAATCAGCTGTTTTTTTTTTTTTTCGTTACGGAATTCTAACGGTATAACAAAAGAACGGCTGAATAGTTTACTAAAACATATTGGACATAACGGTCTAGCAGTTTTAAAACTAATAGTACCGTAAGGAAATTTTAGACATACATTTTTTATTATATCTTAGTTCAGTTGAGTAGATCGAGCAGTGTCACCTCACAAAATCGATTTTCCGTATTCAGATTTGTATGGATTCATATCAATGAAAGTTCATGATAAGCAAGATAAAGTGTATGGCAAAAATCGATTGAATTGATAGGGTTATAGTGGAGGACAATAGTTTAGAATGCGCAGTTTTTCAGCATGCATAAAAGTTTATGATTTTAAAAATAATGACCTATCTGACCCAAATTGTATTTAAAAAAAATGTAAATTGGGGTTGATAGAATTATGTTTTTTTTAATTTACATTGGTTCTTAAAACTGACAATTTTTTTCGTATGGTTAATTATGGTTTTGGTTTTAGTATGAAAACTATGGACGCATAAAAATGTCGGACATACGTCTTGTTAAAAAATTGTGTCTATAGAGTCGGCCAGTACGCTGTCAGTGCGAATGTGTGCGTGTCAGCCTGTATGTGACAGCGCACTGACTGACTTTATAGACACATTTTTTTTAGCGAGACTGTTTCACTTTTTTTTTTGTTGAAAAAGTCCGCTGGATGCGGCTGAAACTTAGGTCGGACTGCACCGACCATATCTCACATGAGTTACTTGTGAAGCAGTTAAATATATATTAGTGATTTACTTAGTTCTACGAATCCTTTTACTCTAACAAACCAAAGTAATGGTACAATCTGTTGTTCAAGTGTAATTTACGTACTAATATTTTCTTAAAAGTTAAGTAAACGTTGAATGTGTAATACCAAAATCCCACTACTAAGTAAGATTTTAGGCACTGTTTTTTTTCTGAAAACGGTTTTATTAGAGGAATATTGGAAGATTGGATTTAGTGAACTAAAGATATTTAATTGTATTCAAGGAAACTTTGCCATTAAATCACAAAGGAAGGAAAAATACCTGTACAACATTACTGAAATGTAATACGAGTACACAGTGACATGTCATGAAATAACTGAATGGTTATTTTTTCTAAATGTAAGTCATCCATATGATACGTATGTATATACAATAATATTTAAACAGCTGTTTCATTACGACGCGATTAATTTCAACCTCTACCGATAATCGGATTATTCAATCGAGTTTTACCTTCCGTTTGCGTAATGATACCAAAACAACAATGGTTTTCGCAAACTAGAGGCATAATCATATAAATTACGCTTGAAGGTTGTTTATATGTTATATGTATATTAATTTACGTATTTGTAGTTCTTAGTAAATACTCAGTGGGATATGGGATTCCAGGTAAATCTTTGGAGAATTTAAAAATTATGAAATTTGGAAAATTATAACGAATTTACAATTTTCCTATAATTTAGTTATCAGTTAATGATAACGTCTTCCTAGATTTTCATTCGAAGGTTGCCTGGCAGAGTTCGATTTCAACGATACAACCGACATATGCCAAAATTAGTTTCTTATTGATTCTGTTCTGTAAATGTTTTTGTTCGAATAAAGAGTACACCTATATTTCGATTAATTAGGTATTTACAAAACATAAAAGTACAACTTCAAAATATTTACCGTTAATAGTTTTTTTATATTGTATATATTATTTTAAATATATAACATTGCATCACTGCACTGCGCTCGTCACTCCAAGATTTGACATAAACTCGAAATTTAGACATTTCGGACGATTGTGCACACATTTTAAAATACGTTAAAACACTTCATAATTATTGGAGTTTAAAGATTATAATCGATAACATCAAATTGTAATTCGATTTTCAAGTTTTAGAATTAATCCTCGCATCCCATCCCTGCTTCAAGTTGCTTTATTCGTCGTTCAATTTATTTTAACTACGAAAATAGCCGGACGCTTCCGCTCCTAAGAAGGGTAAGGGCACGAAATGTTTACTCTGTGCAGTTACAGCTCGTGGGGGATTCTGTCTGTCAAAATTAGCTTCTTGTTGATCAAGCTGACACGGGTTTTGAAGTTCGAGTTGTAAAGTCGAGTCGATTGCGCCTACAATTCTATCGACCAAAATTTAACGTACACGATTTTTATGTTATGTTGAATCGGTGGCAACAGGCTTCTTTCGATGTGTGATTGATAAAATGGACATGACAGATATAATTTTTTAACAAAATAATTGTTACGCAATCAACGCTATCTAAGCATCTGTTTTTTTCATTATTGAAACAACAAATAATGAATGAATTAAATTTACGATAGTGATAAGAAACAGCAGTATTATTTTCAAAACAATAAAACTAATCTAAATGAATTTCGTGTCTTTCTCGATAAAACATTTGTGAAATAATTAAAGGGTGAGTGGAGAGTTTCGGTTTAGTGAAGAATTATGATCACTATGACAACCCTGTGATTTTTTAATACCAAATGACGGTAGATGGATATTTCTTTGTTTTCCAATGAGCCTTAGAGGCTCGCAATTTCTTCTATGTTCTCGTGACCACGGCGGTTGTAACGCTGCCAAAACGTCGAGGTAATTATAATATTTAAGCTCAAAATTCAGTCTTGTGTAATATTTTCTATATACTACAAGGCAAGTCGTCATGATACTATCATTAGAGAAGATTTAAAAGAATATATCGAATGATTTAGAACCCTGCAACAGACCACCTGCCATGCGAATAAATTGCCCAGAACGCCCGTAGTTACATAAAGGTGTAGTCAAACGTGAGTGACGTTGTTGCAGCTTTGCCGTAGCAAGGTACTGTCAAGTCTTTGAGATCAAAAGCTACGTCAGCGGTGCCAGGCGCATGGTGATTGTTGTGGCAACTACTGATTTCTACATTATGGTTGTTTATATCTATTACTGAAGAATAGCAATTAATATGCGATTCAATTCTAGAGTAAATAGTTCCTTCTTATAATAAGCGTACTAAAGCTATATTCTTAACGTCAGGTAATACGCGATCTAATCCAAATATTTTTGAAACAAAAATAAATAGGTATCTTGTTATTTTTCTACACCATCAAACTCCGAACTTACGCTTGTACTTTACCACATTGTGGAAATAATAGGTAAGTAATTTATTGCAATGTGCACAAAATACAATCACTCTACGAAAATATATAAATACTTTTCTGGAAGTTATTGTTGAGTAGAAATATACTTTTATCTTATACACATACATACCGATTTTATTTATTTAAGATAGGTCTTGGTTGACTGAGATTTGTATCATACTAAACAATAAAACAGCCTAGAATATAACACACTTACCTCGAAAATACCTGATTACTCTTAATTTGAAGACGTCCAAATTATGTCTTGTACCTATCGAACCATTTACTTGGAATAGTTTTCCACAGGTTTACAGTAAGTGCGTATTGTACATGTTGGATTCGAAGCGGTTGGCACGAATCTTGAAAATATCTCGAAAGTCCTTACTGTTACCAACAGAACACTCCTATATAGCACAGTCATGTAAACATACATAATAAGTAAAATAATTGAGTGTGTGTACCTATCTTATCTTAAATATGTCCAAATACTCATTAAAAACAAAGGTCTACAGACTGATAATGGTTTAAGATAATCCGTATCTCTAGACAAACTATAGATAATCTATTAACCCATGTACATACTGAATGGTATATTAGTTACATGTAAAATTATTTACTTTGGTAACACTAACCGCGTAACACTAGTCGTGGCGTCGTGGTTTTACCAGCAAGTCACATTGAATTTAAGTACTGTGATTTTTGGAAGAACGTTTATTACATTTCCACTTCATGTTTCTAGGGCAACATTTCATGTTTTTTTAACTGCCGACATTAAAATTACAAGTGCATTAAATGTTACGGGAGTTAATTTTACACTGTTTTGTTTTTTTGGGTAGTACGATTGACAAATCAGCGATTATTCTTGTAGTATCTCTAAACAATACCGCGCATATCTGAACAGGCCTTTACGTTGTATAACGCTGAAATAACATAACAGAACATGAGGTAATTTTCAATTTAATTTCGCAGCCAGAAAATACACGGGTGTTCCGGTATTTCCCAATTCGGGAAAGAAAATAACGCGTAGTTGGCGAGTAATTTAGCCGGAATTGTTGGAAAATTTTCCGCGGTGGCAACACAATTTTTGGAGGCCTGATATTTCAACGCTGCAAAATGGACACGTTATATTTCTGTCTGTAGATGTTACGTACTAAATAATATACGACTATGTTCTGAGTGATTCTCTCAATTACTGCCAGACTGTGCTCAAATTAAACTGTTTAACGTAGATTGTCGATTTTTATTATGAGTTGATTCAGTACAACAACAATTATTTTGTGAAAATGTAATTTACCAGTTTATCTTCATAAGATTCAGTTCACTGTGTGACACAAAATATGACAGACAGAGAAACAGGCACTTTTAATCTTAATAATTGAATTTCGTACAAGATCCTACTAATATTACAAGCGCAAGTTTGTGTGTAAGTATGTATGGACCGATAGCACGGTTGCTTGTTACTCGTATCATGTGAAACCTATTCAATGGATCTGGATAAAACTGGTTAAAAAGCAGAATATATTGATTCATTACCTTTCGACGTTTCGGACGCGTTACAATGGCCGTTCAAATGTCGATAGATATTTCGCAATTATAATTTTTTCAATCCAGTCGCGAAAGTGTAATAGTTAATACTGGAAAAATTAACAGGAACAGGACCTAAGCTGGAAAAAGTACGGGGGGGGGTCGAATAGTACGAGTACGGAATAAACGGTTTAAATGATCTTTTGTTATATTATACTCTACGTAGTAAGTAAACAGAGGGGTAAACATTAAATGGAAGTAATTCGCTTTTGGCCTTGTCATTATTTTAAATGTAGTCCATGCGGGTAAACGCGGGCTTTAACTGGCTAAATAATATGTCTTGTTTACTTCTGAAGCAAAATTCCGAGTATTAACTTGGAATTATGGCTCTAAACGTAAGATCCATGTTTTACATATTATCAAGTACATAATATATTCCAGGTTTTCCTGTTAGTGGCCATGATAAGTGTTTTGTATTGTAATGACTATGTAATACATTTGAATATAGTTTTCTCAAAGTAGCCATTTTTACACTAAATTAATGAATCTGTACAAGTTAAGATTTTATAGGCCTGTTTACTTGTGGTTTTACACACCCTTAAAGATATGCTATAAGAAAGCTTTCCTAGTTTCTTTGTAGAGGTGACTTTGGTATTGTACAATTTAGATAGATAAACAATTTTCGTACAAAAAATTAAACCGACTTCAAAACCACAAATAGGCACTCAAAAGCGAAAAATAAACTAAAATCATTATTATAAGCGCTACTCACTCATCTATTTGAAGTCGGTGCCAGCTAAATCTAACAGGTATAGGATAGATACTACTTACCTGTGCCTACATAGCATCAATCTACTAACTTTTTGACCTGACTGGCACCGACTTCAAATAGATGAGTGAGTAGCGCTTATAATAATGATTTTAGTTTATTTTTCGCTTTTGAGTGCCTATTTGTGGTTTTGAAGTCGGTTTAATTTTTTGTACGAAAATTGTTTATTTTACTTTTTTAGTGTACAAGAACAAAATTAAAATTTTGATTAAACCCCGACTACCTTGGATTTGTAATCTGTACAACATTCTACTTGTCAAGCCCTTTCATTTGATACCCATATAAAGGAGTTGTGAAAAAGAAATGTATTTCGGCATTTTGTGGAAGCGGCCACCTTGGATTTGAATTTTTCATAGTGAAAAGTATTCTACTAGTCAAGCTCTTTCGTTTGATACCCAAATTGAGGTAGTAATGAAAATATAATATAATTCGCCATTTTGTCGTGGTGGCCATTTTGGATTTGAAATTTGTTAAAGTACATAGTACTCTACTAGTCAAGCCCTTTCATTTGATACCCAAATTGAGGTAGGTTGTGAAAATATTTTGTCCGCCATTTTGTGGAGGCGGCCATCTTGAATCGACATTAACCAGACATAGCTAAGAACATCTGCTATGGTATTAACCTTGAAATAAAAGAAACCGCATCGAAATCGGCCCATCTGTTTGAGTTCTACTACGGTGCCACAGCAGATAGACAGACACACAGACAGACATCGACGTCACTTATAACCCCCTTTTTTTGGTCGGGGGTTAAAAACAAGTTTTTATTAAAGCATTTACACAATTTTGTATTGACAGGGTCGAGATTCATAACTTTTGTGAAATCTACAACGTCATCCAGATACGCAATTTTTCAGTTTTGGTTCATATTTCAAAACTACTTGACCAATTTCAAAAAAAATTATATGGGACCATTCGGGAAGCATACCCATCCGAACACAAAAAGAAATTTTAAAATCGGTTCAGAGGTTCTCGAGAAATCAGGTAAAATACATACATAGGGGTCGAATTGATAACCTCCTCCTTTTTAGGAAGTCGGTTAATAAATATGTAATTAAGAAGGATTTATTTCATTGTGAATTATGGCACATGTGTCACATCTGGTAGAACAATAGATGACAGTTATGTCTACCAGACAACTGGCATATGAGAGAAAACCAATCTTTTTAACATACTCGTACCTATAAGTAAGTTAAATACCTATATCATCTTTCATTTTTTTAAATAAAAATAATAACGT
This sequence comes from Ectropis grisescens, assembly GCA_017562165.1. Taxonomy (NCBI): domain Eukaryota; kingdom Metazoa; phylum Arthropoda; class Insecta; order Lepidoptera; family Geometridae; genus Ectropis; species Ectropis grisescens. The sequence continues at coordinate 10,325,226 of CM029780.1, read as the reverse complement.
CTAATTTTATGATATAGCCCGCCAAGCTGTTCCAAGCGCAAGTGACATTATACTGTGAATTCAAACGTTTGTACTGTGTGTTTCTATGTATAATAAGTATGTATTTAAAACTATATGAGTATTATATCAGCTATCAGGATTCCATAGTACAAGTTTTGCTTAGTTTGGGGTCAGATGGTGTTGTGTGTGACTTGTCCACCAATATTTATTTATTTTATATACTGTCCATTACACCCTATTGAATGTCAATGTCTATTCTCTGCACCAGAATCGAGGCAGGGCTCGGGAGTCCCCACCTTTATCGCGGTTTCTTATACCTATGACTTTCATCAATTTCTTAGCTGAGTTCTAACTGCCCATGGTGTCCATATAAATTTTAAATGATTTGCTTCGTATCACTGCAGGGGCACGGATCTCCTCTTAACCAAGTAGAGTTTTAGGACATTGTCCATTACTGGCCAAGTTGCAGGTTTGGCAGGCTTGACTTTGAATAGTTAAATCTTCTTTGACAAGCAGGTTTCCTCACGATGCATTTCCTTCACAGTTTATACGTTAGCGGCATTTCGAAAATTGTGCGCGTGGATTCGAACCAGAGGCTCCGTATCGGCCAGTTGCAGTTCTCCCGACTACACCAGCTCAAACTTTCTAGATTAGTCGTAACTTAAGTTAACAGTATCAAAATAAAAGCTTGTAATAACATCAAATGATCAGAGTTCAAGTATCAACGTCCGCCGAACGGAAATGCCGCAAAATTTTCCACCAATCGCGATTCCGGACGATTTTCCGGGTCAGGCACCCCGTACGTAGGTATAAGTCAACGTACGTTGCTTTTTGGTTTTATTTCGTTAGCAAATGCATCGGCCGGAGGAATTTACCCGTCGAGGTCAAAACTCCCACATTTTATAAGCCTTAATAATGTACTGTCGAGACCATAAGTCTGTTCCAGACTGGTCGGTTTCTTTTTTATTTTATTTTAATACCCATGCTCTAATACATTTAACAATCAATTTTAAATTGTCTTAAAACCTCGCTTAGTATCCAACTTCCTACTACAGTTATAAATGCGTAAGTTCGGATTTTTAGATGTCTGAATGTTTGTTGCTCAATCACGTCGGAGCGCCTGAACGTGTCGAAATTGGAACACAGACAGATTATAGTCTGGTATAGCGGTATATTGTGGTCCGCTGAAGAGGTTTTCCGCCGCTTACCTACCCTTAACATTAGAGCTGAAGCTGATATTTTATAAACCCTGAGGTGCCCGAAAACATTACTTATAATACTTCCTAGACTAGCATCAATAATATCGTCTTTCATTTATTTATTACCTAATTATATTTTGCGTTCGACTGTTTCAATTAAACTTTATAGGTATTTCACTACTCGCTTTAATTTGATGGACATATAGTATAACCTAGACCGTGCAAGCACAAATTATTCAGTGTAGAGAATTCAATTTACATAGTAGACCACGCATTAGCATTGCCAGTGAACGATATCTCGGAACGATTGAGAACAATGAGAACGCGAGTGTTATCCACTACAGACATCTTGGATGTTATTGTGTAAATATGGATTGTAACTGCTCAGTCGATGGATGTTTAAATTCTCCTTCTGCATGACAAATTTGTAATAGGTATAAAATAATAACAGGCATTATAATTAAATTATTATACAGTAGAAACTCGATAACTCAAACCGCAGTAACTTAAAAACCTCTATAACTTCAAAAAATAATGTTGCCTTCCCATCAGAGCCCAAAACCAAAACCCTTGACTTAAAACCCACTACTTCTACTGTAGTTGTTATTGTTTTTTGTTTCTGTTCTTCCCAGTTTATTACCTACGATCAACCAAGGACCTTGCAAATGCAACGGTAATTCTAGCATAATCCATAGTAAACAACCCTAAATCTATTGCCATATGTAAGCGTGTGACGTCACTCGTCAACACAATAATATATGAGCTAGACTTTGGTGCACTGTATTGTGCCAAGCCTGACCATAATACGTACAATAATAAATATATCCGTGGACATTTCACACACAACACCATCTGAACCCAAACTAAGCAAAGCTGTAATATGGAAGCCCGATAGCTGATATAATACTTTTATATTTTTAAATACATACTTATTATACATAGAAAACACCCAGGCACAGTACAAATATTTGAGTTCATCACACAAACATTTGCACTGGGTGGGGATCGAACCCACGACCCACGGCTTCGCAGGCAGACCTACTACCAACTAAGCCACCAGGCCAGCCACCACAATCTATATACATAATACAATGTATACGACATAAATGCAATTACACGAGTTACCATCCAACTTCAGGCTTACTTCTATTTTTCAAGAAAGGAGTTCCGCATAATGCATTTTTTTACTTACTAACTTGAATTAATTTTTTATCGTCGGTTAAGTGTGATCTTACCTGGAACAAAAAATATATTTCATCAATACATTTGCATATATAATATATAACGTAAATAGATTTGTAGATACTAACAACTTAAATGTATAAATATGTATTTGAGTAGAATATGTATCTTAAATAGTTTCCATCACTATTGCCCGTTTTAACGTGGCGTTAGCATCCTATTGCCGTCTCATAATCTCTCTCTGTCTATTTCGGTTATAAAAGCTTAGTTCATGAATTTACCCAGATACTTAAGCCGTAACGTCAACTCATGACTGATACATGATTTATGTGTACGTTTATTTCGAATCTTTGTTTATAAAGTTCGGTGAAATGTCACTGTTACAGATCATACTCAATTTCACTTATTTAACATATCCTATTCAGTCGTTCATAAACACTTAAGCTATTCCACATTACCAGAATTATACGGCCCTCGAAAATTCTATTCATTTTTTCGATAAGGACGTAATCTAACACCCCACAAACGAAAGATGTTTATCAAGAATCCAATTCACCACCTTCCGACCTGTTGAGTAAAAATATTCAACCACTTTTCTGGCCGACCATCCTTAGAACTAACATAAATACGCTCACCGAGAATCACCTTACCGCAGTAAATTTTAGAACATTTTGTTTGCGACTACAAGGGGATTTTCATGCTTCTTGGTGAGACAAGGTTCTAAAATAGTCTTTCGTCTTCTGACCACAATGATTCACCATAGGGTAGCTCAGGTAGACACCATAAAAAGAACAGGTAGGTGCGAAAGAGAGGTTAGTGTTGTCTCGCTTACGTCCGTTATGAATGTCTGTAGTTATGTGAACCTTTGTTCTAGGGGTAGATATTAATATTAATGGATGTTAGGATGGGATACAGAATGTGGAATTGGTTGGATCCTATATGTGCCAGGCTAGATGAAGATATCTCTATTGGTAAATAAGAAGCAATACACGAAAATTCAAATGATAATCAAATTCGAAATCAGAGATGACAAAATTAAATAAATATTGTGAATAACTGTCGTGAGAGCACTAACTTATACTCCCTTAGAAATTGATATCGTAAAAAAGCCTTTATTAAGCCTTTAAAAACATATTAAACTCATTCAATCTAGGCTCACCTCAAAAATCTGCAATTTTTGTGTAAAAAGACATTTTAGAATTTTATGACGTCAAACTCTAAGAGATAAAATTGGGTGAGTTAGGTTATTGAAATATGGAGACAAGTTAAGTGTTTAAAGTCGACTTTTCGTCTAAGTCAGATAATAGTGACTACGGCAAGCAGTACTGCACAAACTTCACTGTGTTCCGGTTTGAAGGGCAATGTCGCTACAGAAATTTCAGGGCATAAAAATAATATATCATCTTATAGTCTCATCGTGCCGAGAATGTTTTAGAACTGCGTGACACTGTGTGAAAACACATAAAAAATACGTTGTATGTTTTGGACATTTGACTGGAAACTATTAAAATCTAACGCAGTCTATCGAATTAACTATTTCCTTTTTCAAATCTCGAATAGATTCCATTCTAATTGCGCGCACTCAATCCGCGGCGGTTGAATTGCGTAACGGTCATAGATTAACAAGCAGTAGGTTCATTCAATCGGTCACAGCGTAATGCCTAGGCATTGGGTTACACAAGAGCCACGTGTTCTCTCTATCTCGTTATCTGGTGACTACCTCGCAATGCCATTAGGTAACCTACCTACGCGATACCACATTTGCGTTAGCTATGATCTTTGAACTGCTGATCGTAACCATGCCATATGTTGGCAGGAATATTGAGATTGTTTTTTGTATTACACTTCCTTTATCAAAGAATTCTTAGTAAAAAAATTGCGGTCACAGGAACTGCGGATAGAAGTGAAAACTCAGAATTTGATGGCTTACTTTGGAAACTACGCGAGTGAAACCGGAGGGCCATGAGCCAGCAGGGCCAACTAGAAGTGCGTCAGCATTGGGCAACGCTGACGCATTTCTAGATGGTCAATAACCATGGTCCCGAGTTTACCCGAAGATTTCTTATCATACCCGATCGTGACGCTAAAATACAATTTACACGAAAAATCTGTCTGTGGTGCGCCAAAAAGTGCTTTCACTTCAAAAATCGACTCAAACAGCGCGAAGTAAGACCGTGGTGAGGCAAAAGGCTGGAGTATGTAGATCTGAGATAAACGAGCCGTTGCTAGCCTATAGCGAGATGGGTCGACGGCATCATATCCATCTATGGTTTTGTATTCTATAGCGACAGTACGTGCAAGTTATGACCTTAGCAACACGCTTGTCATAACAGTTACGATACCACATAGTCAAACCTAATTTTTTTTATATAAAGAATGACGAGACAAGCAGGAAATGTGCCTGATAGTAAGCAACATGCCTGCCACATAACATCACAGTGGCACGCAGCTATTGGAACATGAAGAGACCAAATCTAGCACTGCACTGCGCTTGTCACCCAGAGATCTAAAATGTTATATCTCTAAGCCCTGTAATTTCTCTGAATATTATAAACTAACAGCGCCCCGCAGTTTTACGCGTAGTTCCCGTTCCTGTTATTTCCCTGGGATAAAAAGTAGTTTATATGTTGTTCCAAAGTATAATCTAATATGTTCCAAGTTTCAGCCCGGTACATACGTTACGACGTGATTGAGGAAGAAACATCCAGACATTGACATTTATATTATTAGTAGGATGTCAATATTTGGATGTTTGTTGCTCAATCACGTCGAAAGTTCTGAACGGATCGGGCTGAAATTTGGAACACAGTTAAATGAGTACACTTTTAATAATTAGAACATTTTTAGATTCAACACATTTTTAGCAATTAGAACACAGTTAAAGTAACAGGAATGGGTACGGGCAAAACTATGTGGCGCTGATAGTAGGTATTATAAATGACGAAATTTGGAAACTTGGATGTTTGATGCTCAATGACTTCATTGGCGACAATGAAGTTCTGAGAAAGAAATCTTTCGAAGACAGTGTCGCCCCAACCCTTACTTTTCTAACATGGTAACCGCATTTACTCTCTAGATCTAAGAAAAAGCCCATGGCATGGTATCCAAGCATGCCAGTGGAAAAACGAAGTGGGCTGTTTATATTATAGTTATTTTAGTATAACACACTATTATTTTAGCTTTGTTGACAAATGATTCATACGAGGTAAAAACTGAAAGAGCTGTGGTAAGGATGACCTTAAATAATAAGCAGAAATGTGTTTCCTACATTTATAACAACATTATTGTCACAAATAAACATATTCTAAGAGCTCATGCCGCAATTTATAATATGAATATAAAATCCTCTACAGTCAATGTGCCCTGCCCACCATGATCTATGGTGCCGAGACACGGACTCCCGACTAATGGGGCTGTGTATAAAATGCAAGTAACACAGAGAGCCATGGAGCGAGCCACGCTTGGCATCAAATTACAGGACCGTGTGAGGTATGCTGAAATTCGACGTCGGACCAAGCTGCGAAGACATCGGAAAAGCAATCACTTTTCTCAAATGGAATTGGGCTGGACACATTGCCAGGAAGAGTGATGGCAGGTGGACTCAAGTAGTTACAGATTGGTGGCCGATGAAGGGCAAGAGAAGTGTTAGGCGTCCACCGGCTAGATGGGTGTCGATGACATTCGAACAGTCGCGGGTCATGCATGGATGAGACTAGCAAAGGATCGAGACAAGTGGCGTACACGAAGAGAGGCCTATGCTCAGCAGTGGGGCTGAAGAAGAAGAAGAAGATATAAAATACGGTCTTACCCCCGTAGCTATAATCTTCCAAATCCAAATTTCTTCTTTTTCAACTATAATCCAACTGCGCTACAAATTTCAACCCGACCCATTCAGCCGTTCCGACGTGGTTGTGCGGCAAACATCCAAACTTTCTCATTTTTAATAATAGTAATGTAAAACAGCGGGGAGTAGCTAGTGTTAGTTTAAATTCAGTTACCAGGTCAGCATAAAAATATAAATTACTGCATATTTGCGTTATAAAGAGAATGAGACCTTGTTCCAATTATTTGTTTTCCGCAATGTCAGCTGCATTGTGACTCGGTCAATTTCGAGCGTCTGTACTGTACTGTGGCGTATTCTGTGTACTGAGGTCTGAGGTCACTTATCGCCTACCACCAAGTGTTTACTCAAGGGTTTGAGTTACGGCTGGTCTAGTCGGGAGATAGGCAACTGTCGATCCGAAAGCATTTGAACCAGCTACCGTCTAACTAAAACTGTCTTAGCTTTTATTTTGCTGTCTCTTTTCTTTTCGCTTGAAATGACAGAGTCTACCGTTGTTCTACGAAAAACGTAATTCCAAAATAAACTCACGAGTTTCCTACTCCGGTTCTACTTCGATCCGTCGTTTCTTCCTTTTAATGTTCTAAGCTTAGATCATTTAAACGTCAAACAATGTTCGATCGGTCGCGACTTTATTTCGAAATTACGTTTTTCGCAGAGAGTAGACGTCCAGGGGGTTAAAATCTCACGCACACTGTCTTTTCGAAGTAATCTGCGTGGTGCTAACTCAAAAACAATGAAGGAAATTCATCGTCAGGAAACCTTGTCGGAGATGTAAAGGTAGCGGTTCGCCCGGAGACCGCGACGCGAGACCAAGACCGGAGACCGCGACAGGCACATGACACTATAGAATTGTATGGGCGTCAATTCGCGCCGAGACCACGACATAGGTCTCGCGACACGTGTCTCGGTCTCCTGTCGCGGTCTCGGCGCGAACAGGCGGCCATGCAATTAATTCTATAGTGTCAACGTGTCAAGTGCCTCTCGCGGTCTCCGGTCGCGGTCTCAGCGCGAACTTGTACCTTAACGCTTCAAAGTGTGTGTATTGTCCACCAATATATAAAAAACCGTTCGTTATGGAAATCTAGGGGGGAGGCCTATGTTCAGCAGTGGACGTCTTGTGGCTGATGATGATGATATAAAAAAAGACAAATAAAATCTAACCAGTAACAGGGCCACCGTGGTTGACTATGGCCTAAGCATTTTACATAATATATTTCTATTGTAAAGGTAAGACTCTTTGCAGATTCCGCCTGGAGCACCACACCTTTGTCAGTAATTTTACTGCCAAACAGAAATGTGGAATCTGACGAAGGATGAAATTCATTATAGTGGGTAACTGTCTCATTTTTGTAGTGGTAGGACTCTATGCAGAGTCCGTCTGGGGAAGTACCACACATTTGCCAGTCATTCTATCGTCACGCTGTAATGTACAAACATTACTGTATTCCAGTTGGAAGGGCAATGTTTCAAGACCAATTATAGAGCGTCTAGAGAGTGCAGTGCTAGGAAATGATTTTGTTTCTTCATGTTCCAATAGCTGAGTGACACTGTTGGGGGAGCAGGCGTAATTCTAATTGCAAGTTATCTGTGAGTTAAAATTTAGGTACATATTTTTTTTATGTTTACGTTAACAAACCACAGTTTGACCAACAGTTTGTTTTGAAACGACCCAACTGTTTGCTATACAGTTGGGTCGTACCCGCCACAGTGTAAGTTTCAGTTAGTAGTGGCGTCATCTGGCGTCATCGACACTGAAGATGGTATTGTAAACAGAAAACATGCGCGGGGCTCCTCGGGGAGGTCGATGACCTTACACGGAAAAATTGTTTACGATGTGATGAGACACTGAAGTGGTTTTGACGGTGTAATTTGAATTTGGAACGTTTAAGAAGTTGTAGGTACCGGAGCTCGAGTTTTCGAAGCTCTCAATTGGTTTCCTTGATCTCGCTAAATAGATAGATACTCTTTATTGACACACTAAAAAAAAAGAATATAGCAAAAAATAAACATAACATAGTAAATTAGTGCGACAGTGGTCGTAGCTGCTTAATTTACGTTGCACTAGCAAATAGTTGGTTTAGACGGTATAATTTGAATTTGGAACGTTGAAATTCGTACTGGATTTCCAAGCTCTTATTGGTTCCCTTGAAGGTTCTGCCAAATAGCTCCTTAATTTAACTTGAACTAGCAAATAGTAAGAAAAATGTACTATCTATCTTGCCTCAAACATAGACGGTAATATGGAACCAATTAGTAAACATAATACTTATTGTAGACTTATGACATAGAAACACCCAGACATAGAACAAATATCCGTATTCAGTACACAAAAATGTATGTCAAATATTTGTGTAAAGGTTGTCAGGTGAGAATTGAACCCACGTACGAGTACAACGCACACGTGCGTAAATATAGTTAGTAAGTTTAATTCAGTGTGACCCTATGGTAGCCAAATTTCGGTAAGCATGTACTGCTTATTGAAATCTACCAACTGCCATAGGGCCCTCTAAAAAAAAATGTAAATAGAACAAATTAGCCTTTGTCATCGACTTATTATTGCAAGATTGAAGAGGAAATTATTCTAAATATGATCATAACACAAGTTAACGTTGTTAAACAACCAATTACAATCTGTAATTTTGACTAATCATGCCATAAGCTTGCGCTGTGATTGGTCACACGTCCGCCATTTTTGTGCAATCTCATAAGATCTATTAGGTATTGAAATTGATTATTTTGTTATGTGATCATTATAGGACCTAATACAGGGTTAAATAGGTCACCTATTATTATATAATAACCGAATTATTATAACCGAAAACAGGATTACGGTTGAGCGCTATTTGGGCTGATGTGAAAAGAAGAGCAGATTTGGATCAAGTACATCAGGAATCTGAATCAGGTATCAAATTATCAGGAAAGGAAAAACTCACTTTAACGTTTCCACTATTGGGAATCTAAACAAGAGGCGAGAGTCAAGGTCATAACTCACCACGCTCGTTAAGTGCTTGTTGGCTGATGACACATATTTCATAGGTAATATTTCTTGATATATATCCTTCACCTTTGTAACCATAGGTTACTTATTACAAACTTGTACATAAGCTAGACTAGACCAAATATTCAGAGGTGTAGGCGGGATATGAAACCGCGACATTACCATTGTGAAATCTAACGTAGTCACCACTGGGCCATCACAGCTTATTTCCAAAGTACAGTGACCGCTGTCACATTCTTGACCAACTATGTTCATTAATCTTCATAAGTTCTTTATAAATCTGCACACACTAACTGTCACATGATCTGTGTTCTGTACATAGTAACTTTAGTTTATCTGTGACACGGGGGTGTTGACCGCAAACGTGTGAATTTTACACGAATTAATGTGATTGCCGTGTGAGGTCAAAAAATAGATTGCTAGATGTCAAACAAACCGTCAGTTAAATTGGATTTACTTATTAACCGCCTGCGATATCTAACAAGCTCGGGCCTTACATGGATGAATTATAAAATTATAATAGAACGCAAAGCAGCGGTGGGCAGGCAATAAAAGCATAGGGAAGTTTTAGAAAAAAAAATAAACATACATACTTGTAAGGGGGGCTTCGACAAATTACGTCACACGGATTTAATGATGTTTTCTATCCTGCCACTGCTGGTCACATTTGTGAGACGGGCTACCTACCTAGTGTCATATCACAATTGTAATTTATATTTAAATTTCACGTATTGACATAAAATATGTATTGTAATTTGAAAAAATGTGAACAGAAACAGGATCACTCGAATTAAAAACACCCACATTAATATTGGCGATTTCTAGGTGCATCGTTAAGAAGTACCATAATTTTGATGTACTATTTCGAAAATCACATTGGAATCGTCGGGGAAAAATGTACGTTCGAGTATTTAGAGCGTGCCTGTTGTTTCAAGCTTTGCATGAGGTGAATTGAATTATTGAGGGCGATGAGTTGACAAGGTATCATTATAAATCAACGATGTGGATTACTCATCAGATATTTTACACCGGATCATGATCACCTGACAAATAAGAAAAATAAGAGTAGCTTTATCTAACTTCCAGTTAGGAAATAAAATTCTTCACCATTTTGAAGTGGTATTTTTTTGAAAAAAAATAACAAAAAAAAATATTTCAGTGAAATCTTTAGCCGAGTTCAGCACTCTTCGGTAGGAAAAGCCGTATGAGTTCGCATTACCGACATGCGTAATAGCAATATATCTGTATGAATTTCTCTCTCTCTCTGTGTGTGTGTATGTGTGAGTGACACGTTTTTTTGGGAGATATAAACTACAAGCAAATGTACTCGTAGTTTTAATAATACACTTAGGCTTAGGTAGGTATAAAAATGTCAAGAAACGTGCCATTTTTCCTCAATTAAAAAAAAACCTAATACGTTCTTTTTAACAACACAGTGGTTACAGTTCGCGTCATCTTAGTTTTGTCAAGAAATTCGCTGCATCATTTTATTCTTAGAAAACACTATTTACATGTGGTGTTCCCATGAATTTCTTCATTATCTGTGTTCCGCAAGTGAATCAGATTCTGAATCATACGTCATTTTAATCAGAGATCACGACGTCTTATCAGACTTATTTATTTTGTATGATTAAAATAATATACACAGGGATATGTGGACGTTTAAAATAACTGTATTTATATTTAGCACATTGTACGAATACATACGAGTACATGCAGTGCTGTAGTAGTAGGACTATTTGCAGTCTGCCTGGGGAAGTAGCAAGCCAGTTGTTCTACCGCTAACTAATGTGCAAATATTACTGAGTTCCGGTTTAAAGGGCAATGTTTTCAAAAAAGTTACAGGACGAGATAAATAATTTAATATTACATTAACATAGTTGTGATACTCGTTGACGAGCGCAGGTTGACGAGCGCAGTGCAGTGCTAGGTAGTAATTTCGATTCTTCGTATTCCAATTCAGGACAATGGGCAGGCATGTTGCTTACTTTCAAGTGCGTGTCTTTTTCTTCCGTAACATATCTACAAAGAGATATCATGTAGACGTTTTGTAAATTATCGAGGTCGAAAGGTTATTTTAAAGCTATTTTTGCAACACTTATTTCTAATTCAGTTTTCTATTCATTGGTAATTAATTTCACGTTTATGACGTTCTATTCTAATCGAATGTTACAGTAATTATTGAGAAATATGTCGAAACGCGAAACACCTAATCAGCGCAACCGCAACCAAAATGTTAACACGTCTTTTGTCATTTGGCCTCCTTTTGGTTTAAAATCGAATGATATAAGTAATAATTTACTTTATTCATGTTTTATTACATGCACAATAACTACGAGTAAAACAGCTTACAAAATAATCCTATTAGTTTCAATTTAGAAAATTCTACCCGCGAAAAGTCTAACTGTGACTTTATTTTTTAACTTTTATAGGTTTACACTTGACCACCATCTTACCTGATGTTAAACGATGATCCGGTCTACGATGGAGCATGTTTACCTAGAACAAACCGATTCACTCTCGATTTGAAGACACAAAGATTGTAACTATCGGGAAAACCCACTCAGGCAACGTATTCCACAGCCTAGACGTTATTATCACAAACGTAGAGATAAACCTCTTTGTCCGTGTCTTTGGAATATCCACCATGAAACGGTGCCGCTTCTTCGAGTTACGAGAAGTACGATAGAAAAAAGGGCAAGGCGGTATAAGATCATGCAGATCAGTTGCACACTCTCCGAAGTGTATCCGATAAAAAACCGATAAGCTAGCAATTTTGCGGCGATGTTCAAGACTTTTACAAGTCTTTTTCGCACTAGAATGTCTTTGCCTATGAGCCTTTTTTTAATTTAGATATAATGATTTTTTCCTATGCCATGCCGTCATGCTTACCATACGAGTATTACTTACCTATTTGTTAAGAAGCTAGATACATGCTTAGTATTCTCATAGCATTACCGGAGTACATTCAGTATTCAATGGTATTGCTGTATATTGCAATTTATCAAACAATGTCTAGGAAACGCTGCGAATAGGGTCACGTAACCATTTGCGAAATTTCCGCCATCGAAGCGGTTATTTCGCAAAGAAACCCCCTCAAGGACTGTCATGGCTCCAATGGGCCAACATTCGGTATGAAAACATAAACAGATTTGTGAATGAAATGTTTTTTATAGAAGAAATCTGTATAAACATTTAAGAAATAAAATATATTAAAATCGTTATACAGGTTTATGTTGTAGTCTAATTGGGAAGATATGGTATATTGTTATTTATTTATTTATAAATTGCAGTTACATACATTTATTTCTATGTAAAAACTATAGAACAAAAATGTAGTAAAGCCTGCATTAAGGGCACGGCAAAAGTAGTTATTTGGTCGCAGACCAAGCCTTAATATTATAAGTAGCATTACATTGCAGTATATCACTTAAATATATATTTATCTTTTAAAACTAACACAAGTTATGAAGCTATTATTTTTAATTATAACGTTTTGCAATTTATCTTTTATTTCGGAATTTCGTAATGGTAGGGCTCTTCGCAGAGTCCTCCTGAGGCAGCACTACACTTTTGTCAGTTATTCCATCGCCAATCAGTAATGTGCAAACATCACTGTGTTCCGATTTGAAGGGCTATGTTTCCAAAGAAATTACAGGGCATAGGTATGGACAATCTTACATCTCCGGCTGACTAGCGTAGTGCAGTGATAGGTAATGATTTGGACTCGTCGTGTTCTAATAGCTGCGTGTCACTGTACTGGTAAGAACACGTGTGTTGCTTATCATCAGACACAAGTTCTCCTGGTCTTGTCTCACTATACTAAAAAAAGTAGCCAGAACTACGCGAGGGAAACCGTGGGACGAGATACCATATATTTTTGTATCTGTCTTAACTAGGTAGAATGCCTTTTTTGTTTTAGTCGTCGGTGCATCGATATAAATCAGAGGATGTGCCTCCCAAACTTCAGGCGCACGGAATTATGTTAACGTTGGGAGGAGTGAGCTCTTGTTTTAGTCGAATGTAGGAAGCGGTGAACGCCAGACGTTTATACCAATCGCTATTCGTTGTCAACAACCAACATAAGTAGAATCGCAACATACCTCTCCGCTAGCGATTCTAAGGGTCAAGTACGTAGATTGGTTGTGTGTAAACCACTTACGATACACACAGAGACGCAGTTTACTACCAATTTCAAGGCAATCAGGGCACATCAATTGGTTTATATCGAGGGTTTTGGCAAGATAATATTACTAGGCAGAGGCGTGGCTGTATGACTCACAAATTATTATCAGCGGCAAAGATCACGGCTATCTTATAGGTGAAAAGCCGCGAGAAACACTAAACAAAGATAATTTTATATTCGTCATAAAACAAATCTAAATGGTCATAGACCCCGAACACATGTTGATTGTATAATTTATTCGCAATTATATGGATATTAGGATAACTTTAACGCAAATGGCGTATGTTATAGCATTTATTACATTTGTAGACATAAAAGGATTTCCTCATGATAATATCTTGCCAGGCGATAAAGATACGTCGTTTTAATTTAAGAGGACAAAGGACATGAGAAAACTTGATATTGTGACTGGATGTACAACTTACAAATAACTCTTTTGTTCTACAAATGAGGTAATTATGCCTTACATTAAAATGACTTATTACTGCCCTTGTAAAGAATTTAATTATTCTTTAACGATATGTTTTACACTTATTTTCTGTAATCAACAGATTTATTCATACATAATTTATATGTCACTGAAGCCGATATCCTGCTAGTATTAAGACTGAATATTTGGATGTTTGTTGTTCAATCACGCCGGAATGGTTGGTTGAATAGGGTTGAAAAGAACACAAACTAGTCTGAAATTTATGCTAAGTTTATAATGGGTTTTGATTATAGCAGAAATAAAATAATTTTTATTATAATGCAAAAGATTTTTTCTTTTTTAACTAATCTCCGAATAGCCCATATATTGGCTATTTTGCATCCAAGGAAAATTAAAAAGATTAAAAAAAACCGCGCGGGTAAACCGCGTGACATTGATAGATTGTGTTATATGACTTAAATGACATTGGAAGTCGTGATGAGACAGTAGGTAGAGTAGATATGTGGGTACCTATCACCGATATACGTTCCATTGGCAGCCCACAGCTGAGTCGACGACATCATAAATATTATCGCTGGGATTTTTTGTGACACTAACGTTCAAGTACTGTCATATAGCGTGGTCATGCCGCCACAATACTGGCCATCCATTTGTTTAATAGTTGGATCGAACGACTTTAAAATATGCTTTAGAATACAGATGGGCTTAGTAGAAGAAGTTAGGTATTGTAATACAGTTCTGGTTAAAGACTGTCTGGTAAAACATAGATGTTTTATTTTGAAACATTATCGTAAATAGTTCAATTAATTTAATTTACAACGTGCTGCGTGTTTCATAATATAAAATCGACGCAGTTTTAAGTAGGTTAGCAACATTAATTAATGTCATCTGATAAAGCGTACAATAGCCGGAACCAACGTCCACAATCTACACGTATGGACACAGAAAAAAAACTGTATAAAACACAAAGATAGCGACCGCCTAGTCATCCGTCGGACCTACGACAGAGATAAAACAAATTATTTTGTACTATAATATCACGTCCGAACTCGTCATGTGAACAAACAGAATTCTCCATAATCGACCCACCCCATCTGACAATGAAACACGAAAAAAGCATAAAAACCGCTTTAATGCCGCATCTTTATATCCATGATAAAACATTGCCCTCTCTAAATTGAGACATTTTATTATTAGAAATACGATTTTGAGTGTCGTAAACGAACGTCGATTCCGAGTTATTATTTCCGAGTTTACGATTTGAAATATCACAATACTGTGCGGGGTAAAGCAAAATTTAATTCAATTACGAATTGACTAGAGTGGGAGTTATTGACTTCACCCGCATACCACTTGTTTAGAGCTGCCTTGAGCACTCTTTGGGTGGACAAAAATCGTCGAACTTACGTCGTCACCTAACGCTTTCCGATTTGAGTGGACAATGATGCTTTACTATGCTGTCTCTACACTTGCAACTACAAGTGACCCATTACAATGCATCAAAATATAGTGTGTTAGTGTTTTACTATGCCCTATGTCTCTAGCAACTACAATTGTCCCATAATAATGCACTACATATAGCATGAGTACTTTGCACTGTGCTCCTAACAAGTATTTACAGTTCTCCCAATAAAATGAACCAAAATATAGTGTGTATATGTACTATACCCTCAAACATCACAATTATAATGCACTAAAATATAGTGTCCCATTGCAATGCACCAAAATACCACTGTGTTTGTGTTTTACCATGCGCTATAGCATTAGCAGCTACATGATCTTATTGCACAAAATATACTTTTAATGTTTTACTATGCATTTTGCATCAAGCCACTTCAACTGTCCCATCCTAATTCATTACAATATAGCATGGGTACTATACCCTATGCCTCTAACAACTACAATTGTCCCATTACAATGCACAAAAATATTGTGTGTTAGTGCTTTAATATGTACTCGTATATGTCCCAAAAATTAAATTATAGTGCACTAAAATATAGTGTGTGTTTAGTGCTACGCACTATGTCCCTAGCAACGACATTTGTCCCAGTATGCAGTCTTCCGCTTTCCGCGTTGTCGTTGATTTTATAAGTCAATGTCAATGCCGTTCTCTTTTGCAAGGCCGACGCCACTACGCGTGCTCTAAATTCGTCACTTGAGAGAGTGTCTAGTAAAAAATTGAAAATTGCGAAATTGGATGGCAGCACTGAGCTTATGCAATGTGTTGGCGGTTATTCCGAAATATTGCGTGCGTGTAATGTTATAAAAAAAAGCTAGTTTTAAGGATGATTCAATCTCGCTTCAATCTGCTTCAAGTAGCATCAGTTGCCTGCCTTCACATAAACCATTGCAGAAGAGACTGTATTTCACAAAACACAGTACTTTCCCTGGTGTCGAATTTAGGGCTGACCTAATTCAAATGCTACTTAATGTAACAACTAAATTCCGTCATATGTTTTTTGGTTAAAATACTATTGCTATCAAAACTAAAAAAAATGTCAGTCAAAGGGATTGCCGATAAAAGTGAAATGTATTAGTTAAAATAAAAATGTTGGTATTAAACAGCACTAATAGTGCACAATACGTTCTTTAAATACTGCTACCTGAAATACGCGGGCGTGGTCCGCAACTGGTAAAGTATAGTTACCCGATTTATTGTATTTCTACTGGAGACTCTCCCAAAATCTGAGGCTGCATACTGATGACCCTTTCCAAAATTCGAGTCTGGGACCGCGGCTAGCCATAATAACATGTCAGTGACGCAAAACCACAAGATTTTCCACTAACAAAAAGCGCTCTATGCAGCTTAAGTTTTTAATTTAAAAAATGCTGTGGAATGGAGTACGTTTCTTGACTTGAGTCACGTTTTTCGGTCTGTGACGCAGCCCTGTCGCCGGCCGTGACATTTGGTTGTCTGACCGATTGTACGGCCTTCGCTGTCGTTGTGGCGGTCATCAACTCCAAGCGTGAGTCTACGTTAGCTTACCGAGTTTTCACTAGCCGGAACATTCTCTATCCCCCTCACACTTGTTCAAACAACAGAGATAAAGAACGTTTGTTCCTGCGGAGCTTAGGTTCTTAATCTTTTTAGTATCCCCGTTCGGTGAATTTACGACTTTAATGCGGGCTGTTAAGGTGTGGATTAGAACTTGCTTACGTTTAACTTTTTCGTTTTTAGAAGGTACGTTACTGTTGAACATAAATTTGGTTTATTTTTAAGAATTTATGATTTTGTTGACTTATGATTAATTCCTGTAACTACGCTTTAGTTTTCTAGTGGTTTGCATCTACCTGGGGAAGTGCCATACATAGGTAGGGTTATTAGTAACAGGTAATAACTTATTACCTAATAGCAAGTTATTCTATCGCCAAGTTGTTCTGGTGTACAAGAATACTACAGCGTTCTTGCTTTTAAGAGTAATGTTTCCAGATAAATTACAAAGCAAATAGATATATGAGTGACGAGTGTAGTACAGTATGCTGAGTGCGAGTTTTTGTCGAGAACAAAAAAATATTATAGTTAAAATACATGACATTTTTACGAAGAAATTTAAAGCGCGCCTACAGTTCTTCATACAAATGTTAAGTTTACGCGCTCACGGTCGAACGCGTTTTGTTCTCGACAAAACTCGCACTCAGCATACTGTACTACATATCAAATCATAGACTAGTGTCTATGATTTGAACTCAACACATATTCATAACTGCATGGCGCTGTGCTGTCAAGGGCACGATTGTCGCTTGTCATTAGTTATTTACAAAAAATTGGCAGAGACTAACGATAGAAGTGAAAACTTACAACTTTCTTAAGATTTTAGTATTAAAAAGCACTTATATTGAACCCACAAAATTTTCCTCTATCAATAAGTATTACGGCCAAAGATGTTTTCACTGTATCATATTTTATAGTTTTACACTAGATGCTTCAAATAATACACGTGAAACTCCAAAAACGGTTCGAACCGTGGTCATTGCCATGTAATAGAGGTACAATAGTTAAGAAATCATTAATGTGAAGTTTTGTAATAACAGTGGGCGGTAGAACGGAATTCTAGTCACAGAGCATATTATATATTCTATGAGCACAGGAAACGTCTGACAATGTGGAATAGTAAACCTATCTGATCTGTGGCCGATAGTGTTGGACAAAAACGTTTTTGACTGTTGAACAATGGCCATATCTAATTATTTAATAGTTATAGGAAAACGTGACTTCATTTTGCTTTTTTATGTTACGCCAAATTTGGTAACCAGTTAGCCTTGTTTTATGGGAAACCATCGATTCTTGGTTAAATTAGTGTTGAAGATATTTAATTGGTTGGGTTACCTTACTCTTTCTACCATGATGAACTTGAAAGTCTTTGTAACGTCCGCCTGGGGAAGTACTAAACCTTTGCTAGTTATTATTTTTAAGTGTTATACTAGCTAACTGATTCTCATAACGAAAGCATTGCTTAGATATATATAAGCATTGCATAGACTATAGTGTTGTATATGAGATATATATGTATGTATGTTCATCAAAATATATTTATATGTTTGAACCGGTTTGAAGAATACTATTTACAAAGATATTACAGGACAAAGAGATGAATAAACTGAAGTCTCCGGGTGACAAACATAGTGCAGTTCTTATACTTTGGAGCTTCATGTTCAAACGGATACAATGCAATCTGCTGTTGACCATGCATGTATCTTACTTACCATCAAGTGCATACCTTGCTCTTAACGTCACTACAATATAAAAAAAAAAAACAGAAAAAAATATTGCAGAAAATATTGTCATTTAAAACGTTTGTGTCCCCAGAGTTATTTACTGAGGTCGGGTCGTTAGTTCAATCACCTACGTACTTCATCAGTCGTGTCTATCTATGTTCTTGTAACAAAAACATGCAATAATAATAGCCTAC
Organism: Ectropis grisescens; assembly: GCA_017562165.1. NCBI lineage: Eukaryota > Metazoa > Arthropoda > Insecta > Lepidoptera > Geometridae > Ectropis > Ectropis grisescens. Next base: position 10,306,477 of record CM029780.1, on the reverse strand, counting down.
ATAGGAACATCTAAACTGTGGAATACGTTGCCCAAGTGGGTTTTCCCCAAAGTAAATAATCTGTATTTATTCAAGTCTGAAGTGAATTTTTCGTCAAATAATCGTATTTAGCGCATACTATTGTAGACCGCATCTTCACTTAACACCAGGCGAGATGAAGGTCAAGTACAAACTTTTTATAGATGAAATAGTTGCGATCTTAACATCAAATTATACTTTTACAATACCAACTTCTTACTTTTTTTAACATATTAATTAAATAATTTTAATCTATGGGTTTGACAATGTTTATTTAGTACCTACGGGGCTTAATCACGAATAATTCATTGTATATGAATACCTAGAGTGTGTGTTCAAATTACGAAAGTTTTAAAACAATAATATGGATTTGATTTCATTGTCGTCATGATTCGAAAGGCTATTATTATTTATTTAAAATGAATTTGCGTTGCTTCTAAAGTATCCGAAGAACTTCGTCCCTGTATAGTGTCCCACACCACATCTTGTTTTTATTTTTTTTAAATAAAGAGTAACGAGACGATCAGGACATGTGCCTGATGGTAAGCAACATGCCTGACACAGCACCACAGTGACACGCAGCTATTGGAACATGAAGAGTCCAAATAATTACCTAACACTGCACTGCGTTCGTCAGCCAGAGATCTAAGATCTTATATCTCTAAGCCCTGTAATTTCTCTGGAAACATTGCCCTTCAAGCCGGAACATAGTAATGTTTGCCCATTACTGCTTTGCGGTAGAATAACTGGCAAAGGTATGGTACTTCCCAAGGGGGACTCCGCCAAGAGTCCTACCACTACAAACTTCTTTTTTTTATGAAGGGTACTATGGCAGTTGTTCCTATGTCTCTAACTACCTAACGGTCGTTGCACTGATGTATAGTCTTCCAGAACAGACAATAATTCAAACAAATGTCACGACTAAAGCAGACCACACACGTAACCAGTCACCACATTAGCGAGTCAAACAAGAAACCATTAGCAACGGATTTAAAAGCGAACTACGAAACTGTTTCAAATCGAACAACACTATCGTTTACAGATACTGAGAAAGGTATGTTTGCGGAACAAGGATATGTAAGCAACATTATCAACAAGGTTAACGTTCACCGCTTACCTACCGAAGGCGGTTCAGATAGTTAAGAAATTCTCGACTACGCACTGTGCTTCGTTTGTATATAGACTGCTCAATTCAATTCGATGTTTTTTCATTTAGGTATCCATAATATTAAAAGCAGTGGCGGTTAGAATGTAGTTGGTAGTGGTAGGGCTCTTTGCAGGTCACTATGCTGTTATGGGAAGGCATGTTGCTTACCATCACTCTCTTGTTACTCTATTCTAAAATAAACGAGCAACTCATAATCGTGAGGGCGTTGGTTTTTTTACTGTTTTATAGGTTTACACTTGACCGCCATCTCGCCTGATGCTAAAGGACAATGGTTCGAATATGACAAACAATCGGAGTTGCAGCTGAGTATTTCTCCAAGTGCTGATGTAAAGGTGTATGGCTTTATTGGTGACGGAAAACTTCGTGAGGAAACCAGTATATTCCTAAAATCTTTCAAGGTCTTGCGTCACCCGTCACTCCCACTGGGCCTCGTGGTGGATTATATTATAGACTAACTCTTCGAGCCATGAACACTTTTTGATAGGAAAGTTAGTTATAATTGGTATGTTTGTTAATCAATAATATTTGATACAAGAACAAAATTAAAAATTTTGATTAACCCCGACTACCTTAGATTTGTTATCTGTACAACATTCTACTAGTCAAGCCCTTTCATTTGATATCCATATTAAGGGAATTGTGAAAAAGGAAATGTAATTCGCCATTTTGTGGTAGCGGCCATCTTGGATTTGAAATTTGTCATAGTGCAAAGTATTCTACTAATCAAGCCCTTTCATTTGATACCCATATTGAGGTAGTAGTGAAAAATGTTATATAATTCGCCATTTTGTGGTGGCGGCCATCTTGGATTTGAAATTTGTTATAGCGTTTAGTACTCTACTAGTCAAGCCCTTTCATTTGATATCCATATTGAGGTAGGTTGTGAAGAAATATTTTGTCCGCCATTTTGTGGAGGCGGCCATTTTGAATCGATATTAACCAAACATAGCTAAGAACATCCACACGGATATTAACTTTCAAATAAAAAAAACCGCATCGAAATCGGCCAATCTGTTTGAGCTCTACGGTGCCACAGACATACACACACACAGACAGACAGACAGACAGACAGACAGACAGACAGACAGACAGACAGACATCGACGTCAAACTTATAACACCCTTTTTTTTTGTCGGGGGTTAAAAATATGTCTCATCTGGATATCAGATGGTTGAAAGTCTCCCACGTCTGCTCTACTAACTAATACTTTTGATTTAATATTAAGGTTCCTTTAAAGTTCTAAATGTAGGTCTTCATAAAAGTAAAACACTTTTTTAAGGACTCTTCGAACAGTATCAAACGAGAAGCAGTCACGTGTGCGCATTCCACATGATAAAGGTCGTCGGATTCAAGTCTGATTGGACCGACCTTAAGAATAAGAAAATAAATAGATCAGGTTTTTCCGCACGGTTCCTTTGTACTAATCGTATGCAGATGTATGTTAGCTATGGCAACAGAGTGATGTGCCGCGACAAAAGTATGACTTTTTCCACAAGAGCGACAAGACAAGAGCGATCAGACCCGTGCTTTCAAGCGTTTGTTCTAACTCTAGTAGTATATGTAAACTCTTTGGGACCGACTATCATATCACACGTCGTAAGAACATGTAATTAAAAAATACTATTCCATATATAAATATTTAAATCTCGAACGTGACAATATAAGTGCGAGATGATTCGTCACACCATAAGCTCAGAAACACAAAACGTCAAGTCAACGCTCTCACAAATCTGTTCAGAAGAATCTAGAAAGAAATGCGTACGTGACCGGATTTTGATAGAGCGGTCAGTGGAAGGAGCATGGCGTAGTTTTAATTTTAAACGTTACCATACGCAATGTTTACATTTCCAAAACTTGGCAACGAACTGGAGATACAAAAGTGCTTACGTACTTCGATACGATACGAATAAATCAATGTTGAAACTCGACGTTGAGAACCAATCAAGAATTGATTAACCTATTTTGTGTTCAGATACCAATTCAAATAGTTGATCGAGTTGGAAATTCATTGGGAACTACCCAATAACGCGTAAGGGCGTAGGAAGTTAAGTAAAGTGATGTTAAAATCGTAAACATTGATCTGAGGAATGAACAAAGAGCGGCGTATGACTAATTTTACCTCCACACCAGTGACTCATTCCAGTACTAAATCAGACCGAACGAGCCATGAGCATGAGAACCAACTTGCGTGGCGTTACGCTCCTTGAACAAAGAAAAAAAGGGGATGTTGAGACATGGCCAATGACTATACTAACTCTGAGAATTTTTGTCTGCCCACTATAATTTGATACGCCGTGCCCCTCGCTTGTCACTATTTCAAGCCACAATGAGCGGGTAATTAAAGTGTATGAGGGACCTTTCTAGTGTGGTTGGTGGAGGAATCAAAAAGGGGAAGGTAGATAGAAAAACGCGCTTCAGTGACTGATGATTCTTTTTCCCAAGTCTCGTAAATGTGATTAAAGTATGACGGATGCCAACACGTCGTTGTTTTTTTCCTTAATCAGTAAAAACGTGAATGTTTCAACGTGTATTGAAATGTTATTTACAAGTATTCTCTGAATATTTTTCGGAATAATTTTATGAACGAGCGAACCTACGCCCAATTATACCATCAAGTTCAATCTCAAACGAGTGTTCCTTTAGATCTTTTCAGAAGAATAATACTGAAATTGAAACGTCAAAGAGTCGGAAGGTACGTTAAGAAAAAGACCTTCGTTTTTTGGGCAACTTGAAAAGGAACCAAAGGAGTAATTTGGCTTTATAGCTCAGAGTAGTCTAAGATTGTAAATGTTTAGTTTCTATTTAATTTGTCTACACTTTTATGGGTCGACAATGTATATTTAATTTCCACACACATCACTCATGTACACATAAAAAACTGACTTCATGCACCCACTGGTGGGACTAGTGAGCTTTCCCTCACAAGGAGAGAATAAATAGTCATAATCCACCACGCCTGCCAAGTGTGACAGATGCCACTTTCTCGAACAAATTGTTTTTGTTTTAATATATCGATTTCTTTCGCTTTATTTAACTTGGATAATAAAAAAACATTGTTGAACATTTCTTTTACAACAGACTTTACTAGTCCCAAACTAAGCAAACCTTGAATTATGCGAGCTAGATCGTTGATATAACACTTATATTTATAATAATAACTACATAATTATGACGATACTTAGAAACAACAAATCATTTTTATTCATCGCAGAAACATTTGTCCTGGGTGGGTTTCGCGAAACTACAATCTCCGTTGTCGCGAGCACACTTACTACCAACTAAGCCACGAGGCCAGTCATATGGCAGAATTTTTGCTAGGTACCAGTTTTTTTTAACAAACTTTTATACAACTAAATTACTATGAATAATATCTACATACTTGCTACTTACACTAAGCACATCTGAATTATCCAAAGTCTAAAAATAATAAAGACGATCAAGCACATCACCAGTCAAAAGCATGACCAGCATGCTAGCGGCTTTACCACACTGTATGGCAATGTTTATACGTTGGGCCAAACAAACACCAGCATTTTGGTCACGCGTCGACCAAGCGCTCAGAAAGAAAAGTAGTTACATTTTAATATCTCTCTATGACTGAGAAAACAATTGAAGTGTATGAGTAATGTGAGTTTATACGTCATGCCGATATCGATCTTGTCGCTATGGCACCCGCTGCGGTGCGGTGACAGCCCTTATGTGCTACTAATTGAAAAATTTAACGTAATTATTAGGCTGGTCCTTTTATTAAGCGATGTATTTGACGTCGATGATGACGACGTGGCACTGCTCATCAAGATTTCATAGACGAGAAAAATTGGCAATTATAATGCCGATAGAAGTAAAAAAGTTTTAACTTACAATTTTTGTTTTAAACAGCACTAATAGTTCAAGAAACGCAACCTATATAGCTATAAAGATACTGCTATTACACATTTTGGTAACACCAACTCACAAAAACAACAAGAACAAAATTAAAAATTTTGACTAACCCCCGACTACCTCAGATTTGTTATCTGTACAACATTCTACTAGTCAAGCCCTTTCATTTGATTCCCATATTAAGGGAGTTGTGAAAAAAATAATGTAATTCGCCATTTTGTGGTGGCGGCCATCTTGGATTTGAAATTTGTTATAGTGTTTAGTATTCTACTAGTCAATCCCCTTTCATTTGATACCCATATTTAGGGAGTTGTGAAAAAAGAAATGTATTTCGCCATTTTGTGGTAGCGGCCATCTTGGATTTGGAATTTGTCATAGTGCAAAGTATTCTACTAGCTAAGCCCTTTCGTTTGATACCCACATTGAGGCAGTAGAGAAAAAAATAACGTAATTCGCCATTTTGTGGTGGCGGCCATCTTGGATTTGAAATTTGTTATAGTGTTTAGTATTCTACTAGTTAAGCCCTTTCATTTGATACCCATATTTGGGGTAGGTTGTGAAGAAATATTTTGTCCGCCATTTTGTGGAGGCGGCCATCTTGAATCGATATTAACCAAACATAGCTAAGAACATCCGCACTAATATTTACCTTCAAATAAAAAAACCGCATTGAAATCGGCCCATCCGTTTGAGCTCTATGGTGCCACAGACAGACACACACACAGACAGACAGACAGACATCGACGTCAAACTTATAACACCCCTTTTTTTGGTCGGGGGTTAAAAACGCGCATGTTGCCACTTCGCTACTCCAACGCTTTATCGGTACTTTAGCATCAATATAAATCAACAGATACGACCTCCTAAACTTTCAGGCGCACGGAATTATGTTATTATTACGAAGAGTGAGCTCACTCTATCCGTTTCAGTCGATTGTAGGAAGCGGTTAACGCCGGACGTTTATACCTATCGCTATTTGTTGTCAACAACCAAAATAAGTAGAACCGCAACATACCTCGCCGCTAGTGATTCTAAGGGTCAAGTAGACTGGTAGTTGTAAGCCACGCTACACACAAAGTTAAGAAAATTTATTAACAAAGAAATTTTGTTAACAATTTCAAGGTGCACAGGGCACATCTTTTGATTTATATTTTATTTCGATGGACTTTAGCATGTCTGTGACGCCAACATTTGCGATGTCTCCTTACCAAAAAATAAATCATCGTAGCTAAAGAAGTTTTCACTTTGACTAAAGGTACAAGTTCGCGCCGAGACCGCGACATATGTATCGCGACGTGTCTCGGTCTCCTGTCGCGGTCTCGGCGCGAACAGGCGCCCATACAATTCTATAGAGTCCAAGTGCCTGTCGCGGTCTCGCGTCGCGGTCGCGTGTCGCGGTCTCCGGGCGAACTTGTACCCTAAGCGTTGTTTTTTTATTGGAGACACAGATTCAAAGATAATTCCGGATTTTGGCTACTGAATATAGCAAGTATGGAACTGGAATACTTTCATGTACATGTTCTATACTTGAATGAACTTGGCTGGCCACACTGCCGTGTGTCTGGATATGCATGTGTCAGATGGTAAGCAACACGCCTGTCCATAATAGCACAGTATCACAGTTACTAGAACATGAAGAGACCATCACTGCACTCGTCATCCAGAGATGTATAAGAAGATCTATGTCTATACCGTATAACGTATAATTTATCTTTGTATGTGCGACTGTATGTTTTCTTGTATTTAAAACTAGCCACAACATACACCATATGGTGTAAAGCAACAGTGGCTACAGTACAACAAAAAAACTAAAATAATTTCAGTACTCTTTTCACAAAACGATTTCAAAGAATAATGGCACTTAAGTTCTTTGTTAATTGCGTTCAAAACTGGTTGTGCCAATTCCGATGCCTAAAAATAATATTGATTAAGACCTTGACATTATTTTTTTCATTATCACTGTGTGAAAATAATTAGTCCAGCGAATTATGAACTTTATGTTAATGGGCAAAGGTTCAGAATAATTTAATTCCAAATCTCATTATCACAATGTACCTATACTTGCTGCTTTTTTTGTATGTTATAACCTGTGGATTATCATCATCAGTAACAGCTTTTTACTAAATTAATATGAAAGTATGTACAATACGGTTCTTGTATGAAAAAAATCTTTGTCCGTTTGTCTGTTTGTTCCTAGTGTCGGCTAATCTTTGAATCGGCTGGTCCGATATTAGCGGAACTTTCTCTAGCCGATAGCTCATGTTGTACCATAGTTAACTCAAATGGTCATGGCTGACTGACCTCGTGGCTTAGTGGGTAGTAACTCTGCCTGCGAAGCCAAGGGTCGTGGGTTCGATTCCCACTCAGCGCAAATGTTTTTGTGATGAATTCAAATATTTGTACTGTGTCTGGGTGTTTCTATGTATGATAAGTACCTATGTATTTAAAACTATATTTGTATTATATCAGCTATCTGGCCGCCATAGTACAAGCTTTGCTTAGTTTGGGGTCAGATTGTGTTGTATGAATTCATTGTCCACCAATATTTACTTATTTATTCAATATTTCATTCTCTATATTTTCACTTGAAATGAAAGAGGACAACAGTACAATCATTAGTTTTAATATACCGATCGAGTATCAAAATTAAGAGTATTTAGAGTAAAATCATCTTAAAGCAAAACATTAATTCCAGCCAGTGCTTCCTACCGGAAACAGAAGTCAGATGAAGAATTCTTGAATCTAACACAATTTACACTTCCGTCCGGCCAACAAAGCAATGAATAGGAGAGAATATTGGAATCATTCCAAAATTATCAACTCCTCTTTGCCGCTTTTTATTATATCTCTGGCCAAAGAAGAAAATTAATGCGTAGTACAGTATTTTTTTAAAGTTACTGCCGATCCGAAGCCCATCGAATCACACGCGCACCGCTGTCTTTTCGTAGTAACGTGCATAAGAACTAATTTTAAAACGGTGAAGGAAATCGTCGTGAGGAAACCGACATGCTCATAGAATATTTTGAGGTCATAGGTCTTCCACTATCCACTTCCACTATCGCCACTATCCGTGGCGGACTATAGCCCTATCTCGTTCGAGAGAAGGCCCCACGTGCCAGCAATTAAAGTACTTAGGTATTTAATGGACATCTTATACTTGCAGTCAATAATTAAAATTAAAATTTTGACAAAAAAATGTTTTGACTATCGTAAAGTAGGTTCAAATTACACTTATATTTATCCAAGTGTATATGTACAAGTTATATTACCACCACTGTCATAGCACCACATCCCACATACACCACACTGTTAGCGTAAAAAAAATATCGTAAAGAAAAAGAATTGTTTCAAGAGACATGCATTACCCACAAACTTGCACTTGACCAGCGTGATAGATTATAAAGTAGGTTACTAAAATGCTCTAATGCTACTTTAGATGAATGGCGGGAGTAAACGAGATTACACATTTAAACACACTATTTAAGTACCAATAAATTTGATGTTCGTGCCCATTTGCAAAGCGTTACGTTACTGTAGCATTAGTTTTGCAATACACACAGTATGTATTAAAGTAAATGTTGCACATAACTGCACTTAAATAGTTGATACTTAATTTTAAAACTACAAAGATATGCCTATGCTATACCTAGTACTTAACTCCTTTTCTTCTCCTAATCTATGATATATCATGTTAAAAAAGACCCAAATGATAAACCTTAAGGACCCCAAAATCTGTAGTGTCTAAGTAAAAAAAAAACAGTAGTAACACTTCGTTTTGCCGAAAATCAAACTATCCAACAACGTAATATCGTGGAAAATTATAAAGATCGTACAGAAACGCAACCCTTGAGTACGAACGAATTATTTGCCTAAGAGAGTAGATAATCAATCAAGAGGGTCGACAAGGGTTTTGCATTAATTAAAGATAAGTTCAGAAGTGTAATAGCAACCCCGATACACTTTGAGAACTGGCTCTTTTGAATAATTTACAAACGTTTAAGTATTAGCTTGGAATGTAAATAAGGGAGGCAATTCAGTAAAACCATATAATTGGGACTATATTTTTAGACAACGAAAATATTTCCATACTACACATAGTTAAACATAGTTTACTACATATAGTTTAACCTTAGCACACGGAGTCACATTATAAAATAAAGCTTTTGACTACTGTGAACTGCCTGTAATTCAATTTGAGAAGTCCTATTTTTACTGTCTTATAATAGAATATCTTTCCAAATACATAATATTAAAAGTCATTAATCTATCACTCTCTAACCTTTTGTCATGATAAGCTTTGACAACATAATGAGATAAAATAAAATATAAATTATACGAAGATTAATATACCACAAAGGTTAATAATCATCATCATCAAACGGTTAAAAGCACACTCATTCGAAAATAATACTCTTCAGCTGGCCACGGAATACCGGATGTATTCGGGCAGTAATAATGTTTATTCTGACTGCCCTGGGCCCAAAATTTCGTTGGATTCTAAATATGCACTTTTCCTCAGATACTGCATCGATTTAGCTTGGTTATTCAGTTCACGATCCATCATAGAATGCACCGTCGCGTCGCTTCGAGGTAGCGGTCAAGTGCAAACCATCATGTTTACTGGAACGCTTGTCAGAATGTATTATTATTGTCAATGATATCATTACAGAATATCATAATGCTTTCATAGTCGAAAATTATTTGATGGGTTTCGAGTACGTTACTTATACTTATGTCCCATTCTTCAAGAGTGTGATAGACTAGACCGACGTTAAAGAGTGAAAATAAGTTTTAATAACACTAATAAATAATCGATTACTGACGGGTTCAAATAGAATTCATCAATTGAGTATTGTAGTAATCACAAAAACGATTCGTATTCGTACTTATGATTTCTTGGTATGTAACTGCATGGTCATGTATTTGCATGCGGTTATCAGCAGTGATCATGATGCATGGTGTTGAATATCTACATTTACCCGTACCTAAATAAAACATTGATCTAACAATGACTGACATCAGATGTCCTTATTAATTATTATGTATGAACATACTTAACTAGCTCGGAACTTGGTAGATGTGGCTTATTTTTTTTTTAAATAAAGAGTGACGAGACGATCAAGACATGTGCCTGATGGAAAGCAACATGCCTGACACATAACAGCACAGTGACACGCAGCTATTGGAACATGAAGAGTCCAAATCATTACCTAGCACTGCACTGCGCTCGTCACCCAGAGGTCTAAGATCTTATATGTCTAAGCCCGGTAATTTCTCTAGAAACATTGCCCTTCAAACCGGAACACAGTAATGTTTGCACATTACTGCTTGGCTGTAGAATAACTGGCAAAGGTGTGGTACTTCCCCAGGCGGACTCTGCCAAGAGTCCTACCACTACAAAAAATGTTCTTTGTTTCAAAAAATGTTACGTTGCTTCATGGTAAAAAACAAAATATTTGCGAAAAACAGCCTGGTTTACTATATATAGAAAAATAATAAATTAAGTATTTCAACCGGCTTAGCCTTATTACTTGCTTACGTTTACTTATATGTACACACGTTATATTTAAATATTTACTTAGGTCTTATCGTATGATATTAATTTACGAATTCCTAGTACTCTCGTTCTATAGCTGATATCGATAAATACCTGGTGCTTAGGACAGTCCTTTGTTAAAGGTGACCCAAAGACCGAAATGAATGGTATCTACCAGTAAATTTGAGCCATGAAATCGCTTAATGTTATGTAAATCTACTTTATTACTCGTATTTTGTACTGTTCACAAGGCAAAGGAAAACTTAACTACATATTTCATATTTCTGTTAATAAGTAGTGTTATTAATAAATATTACAATTATTAACCTTTAACATGGAAATACCTATTGAGTGTCTGTCTAGTAAATCGAGTCCAACACAAACAATAAATAAAAAAATGTAATGATTAATTCCCCATAAACCATAATTAATGTAAAGTTTTTCTGTGTTATTTTTGGATCACAATTCATGTTTTAGCCTGAGAATGTATGCGATTTCGCCCTTGTAACTTTGCGAGATCCCATTTGGTTCCCCTATAGGTATCTTAGTTGGAGTTTAAATTCTACTTGCAAAACTCTGTAGGCTGTAGAGACAATCTGAAGGACCACTGGTAATCCTTAAAAAACTTATATGCAAAACCTATATTTTTGTTTCTATGACACCAACGTATTACGTTTGTACAACGAGATTCCAGTAACTTTCACTTAGATAGTCTAAATGAACGTATACAACAGTTATTGTTTTGTTTGTTTGTCTGACGTACTCATGGGCCACCTAAACTGGCTGGACACCTAAATCTATTTTTTATTTTTAACCGACTTCCAAAAAAAGGAGGAGGTTATCAATTCGACCCCTATGTTTTTTTTTTTTTTTTTTTATGTATGTAGGTAACAGGCACCGACTTCAAATAGATGAGTGAGTAGCGCTTATAATAATGATTTTAGTTTATTTTTCGCTTTTGAGTGCCTATTTGTGGTTTTGAAGTCGGTTTAATTTTTTGTACGAAAATTGTTTATGATTATTATGGAATAAAACTGTAATAATGGTGTCGATGTTTCTTCTGCTCTATCAAGGTGAAAATTTCGTTTTAATTTGTGAATATATATTCCTATACTACAATATTATGTATTACAGAACGCATCGCTCGCAGAACTGACAACCGATGGGGAAGACGCAATGTTGGACGGCCTTACACTAGATGGAGAGATGACCTCACAAAGGTCGCTGGAAACTGACGGTTGCAGGTTGCGCAGGACCGTTCGTTGTGGAAATCTAGGGGGGAGGCCTATGTTCAGCAGTGGACGTCTTGCGGCTGATGATGATGAATATTGTGTATTCAACCCTTCTACCACTTAAGTAAATCGGTTTTGGATTTGCTATTGCCGTCTCTGTAAATTCAAGCGTAAAGAATATCAAAGCTTAGACAGTTTCAGTTACGCACTATACTCTCTGGTATTGCAATAAGAGATTGCCATTGTCTGTATGCTTGTTACTCATACACACATAGATACATCAACACATCGGTCTAGCCACGTTTGAGAACCGTAATTAGTCTGTAATATTGTTAACTTGTGATTGTAATAATAATCTTATCTTTATAGTGTCTGCTTTACAGCGTTTTGCGACAATATAACAAGATAGTCGTTAGAGATAGTCTGCGGTCATCACATAGGTTCTTAACCTACCTGTTTGCATATCAAATGAGGCCATAAGGTTGTTAGCTCAGTTTTCGGTAGCTTTCGATTCAATTCTCAAAAATACATAGAGATGTATGTATGATAGCATGTGCAGGCAAATCGATTAGGTACGTTTTTATTTTTTCCCCTAAAGGGATAGATTCGGAAGGAAGATATTTTAAGTTAAAGATATTGCTATCCTTATCACAATAGTGATAAGGCTCATAAAAAATCGAAATGGAACTAACAAACACAACCTACCTACAAGTACCTACGTACTGAGAATGTTTTAGGTAGCTGTACCTGTTTTTGATGTTCATAGGCGGCATTCATCTCTGACCATGAGGTGGTTTGTCGCGTTTTGGTTTTATTATATAAGAAATATTAATAATATGTTGTGATATTGCTACATGAATAATTATTCACTTAACTTCCTTTATTCAAATTAAGTACAGGAATTATTATTGGCACTTATATACATTTAACGTAAGTTTTACGATAGTGGCGGTGGCATATTTTTTTATTCTTCCGACTTGTATGTAATACTGAACTAATAATGATACTAAATATCCAACTTAGTACCGAACATAGGTAGTATAAGTAACTTTATAAGTAAAATTGGTGCTTAACTTTGACAGACCGTTTAGGAACCTAAGTAGGTATGTACTTAGTCATTCAGGCTTTAATGTCACTCAACTGACTTCACGGAATGTGTAGGTGGCTAAATTGCCTGTATGTGGGTAGATTTCAATTTCTCACTAAATTTCTTGTTGAAACAACGTATACAAACTACATTCTCAGTACAACTCAAAATTACCGCTACAGTTTGGGCGTAGGCAAATAAATCATCGTCGCGCTATCTGTGTCAGATCTGTCGTAAATAAATCGATCTTTGGCCACAATAACAAAGTATAAAAATATCTTTTGTTTGAAAACAGACGGACGAAAATACATCTCACTACCGCTTCGTTCAAGCTTATTCAAATCGCTTGGAAGCAACAAGTACCCACCGATACCTAACCGATATTCATGCGATTTGAAAGGCTTCAAATCAAATGCCAAATAAAAGGTTACAACCATTATGTAAGGCACACGAGTTTATTCCATGCACTAGCGCGAAACACAATAGTTTAATTACATTCAAGAACACGGATAAACGTTACGTAACGAACTAGTTGCACAAAAAATAGCACCTACTTAAGCCTGGACATTGGGGTCAATGACACAAAAACGGCTCGCCTGTTTCCGTGCGACAGATACGTTGTAGGCATTTCAAATTCGTAATTAGTCATGCGAGACTGCGGGTAATCTATGGTCATGATTCCAAATTTGAAATTTAAAAACGTTTGTTTTTTCACCGGCCGGCCGGTGTTGTACAAACGGACGAATGAATAGAATATCTTGTTCAAACATACCTGTGGCGGGTCGAATGAAGATCGTTCACCTTCCGACAATGTAAACCTTTGTTACCACAATGTCAACGGCTCCCAATCAATTCCAACAGTTTATCTGGAAATAGAAACGCCTTATTTCAATGTGGGTACCGCCATGATTCATACTCGACGACTATTCGAGTATTAATAAACCCCTAAGCATAGGGCTAGGAAAAAACGAAACACATGTCGTTCTATAACTACAGATGTAAACAAGGAACATGTGTTGTCGTAACGCGGTATAAGCCGGTGATACAGACCGTTCACGTTTGATAAGAAGCACGGTACACAATATTAGTCCACAAACACGTTATTAACAGCGAAGCACAGAGATTCAGTGGTGCCGGAACAAAACTACTTTATTTTCCGATCGGGTCGCGCAAAACAATAGACACGTACAGCCTGAGCGGCGGTCGGCGCGAGACTGGCTGGGGGACCGTGCCGACCGTGGCGCCAGTGCTGCCAGACTAAGCAAATAAAAAACTGCAGTTCAACCGTAAAATTCAATCAGTACGAAAATATTTCAGTAAAATAGGACTTTTATACGATAAATCTACGGATGTAAAACTTGTTGAAATGTAAGACTAATACATAAAATATTGGCCTTTGTGAATCGAACATATTTATTTACTAACTTTCACTCCATACGATATTTAAAACAATGTTAGCTAAATAAATTAATTTATTCTACATAATTGCAACATAATAATATGTCATATTGCAATGAAAAATCCTAGTTCAGGGTAGAGAAGGAAACAGTCAATTTTGATTATTTTCAAAATAGTGATATATGCATGGTTGAGGTGACCGTATAAACAACCGTGACGCATTTCACCCTCTTGTAGGCACTTGAATAACTGGCACGTAGACAGAATTCAAAAACATTTTCACAAAATAAATTACAGCATATTTATGACATTGACTATGGGAGAGGATGTGCACTGACTAGTTAATCTCAATTAAGTGTTACTGTTTCAGAATTATTATTAAGACCCTAGGCTTAGCGACTTAACTATCTCAAGTTATTAAGCACAACAGGTGAGCTATGAAACAAAAATTCGACGTTTTAAATAAAAAACGGTAGATCTACTGATAAAACAGTAGGGTTGGTAACAGTGCGTGGTGCCCTCTCGCTCGTTGCTTGCCCCGTGACGTGTGTGTGTGTCTACGTGCGCCTGTGTGCGTGCCGCCCTCCTGTTTCTCCCTATTTCATTTATTTTTCGAGGGTGTATATGTGCGAGTGCATCCGTCACTTACTTTGTGTGCGTGTCAAAGAATCAATTTTAGGTACGGCACGTCGGTACAGAAGGATAAAATCAGTTTTCGAACGCAATAGATTGTTATAAACGGCCGTGAACCGACCGTCAGCGGCGGTCATTGCCATTGGCGTGAAAAATATTCACGTCATTATAAACGTACCTACTGTATATTTGTGTGAAATCAAAGAATTACCTACGTACTTGTGTACTTATGGATTGTGCGTCACTATTTGCGCTACCATGCACAATGTCAATACATAAAAAACCATGTTAGTATCATGGTTTTTTTTCCCAATTAACTCTCTTCACCAAGTAAGCCGATATTCGTGAAACTTGGCATTAATTTGTACCTAATTTGGTCCAAATTGAGAGATAGGGTAGTTTTTAACCTCCGACCAAAAAATGGATGTTTTAAGTTTGACGTCGATGTCTGTCTCTCTCTCTCTCTCTCTCTCTCTCTCTCTGTGTGTGTGTGTGTGTGTGTGTGTGTGTGTGTGTGTGTGTGTGCGCGCGCGCGCACCGTAGAGCTCAAACAGATGGGGCGATTTCGATGCGGTTTTTTTTATTTGAAGGTTAATATTCGTGCGGATGTTCTGAGCTATGTTTAGTTAATATCGATTCAAGATGGCCGCCTCCACAAAATGGCGGACAAAATATTTCTTCACAACCTACCTCAATATGGGTATCAAATGAAAGGGCTTGACTAGTAAATACACTAAACACTATGACAAATTTCAAATCCAAGATGGCCGCCACCACAAAATGGCGAAATACATTTCCTTTTTTCACAACTTCCTTAATAGTATCAAATAAAAGGGTTTGACAAGTAGTATACTTTACACTATGACAAATTTAAATCCTAGATGGCCGCTACCACAAAATGCCGAAATACATTTCTTTTTTCACAGCTCCTTTAATATGGGTATCAAATGAAAGGGCTTGATTAGTAAAACGTTATACAGATAAACCGAGATCCGAGGTAGTCGGGGGTTAATCAAAATTTTTAACTGTGTTCTTGTTATTTCGATTAATGGTCATTAAATGACAAACACGAGTGAAGCCGGAACTGACCGCCAGTATAATTATAAATCTGACTGATTGATAATCAGTTTGTTGAAGTAGCCTAAAATAGTTTACTGTTTCAACTATATACTTGCTTATAACATATACTTGCCAGTTTTTTTTTTCAAGTATTATAAGATTATGTAAGTTTCTGAGTTGTAAATGTTTTAAAGTCATAAGCGAGACAAAAAAGATTTTTTAATACCTACCTTAATTATTATAGGTATTTAATTTAATGTGAACTAGTATAGTGTACTTACTATGATAATAATGATGACAAGGAATAATGACCTGTATGGCACAGGAAACAGCTTCCCTGTTGTGAGACGTTCGAGTATGAGCTCGTAATATTTTCGCGCTCTGACCTACGAATTTGCTTTTTTCAGAGATTTTACAGTTTCTATTAGATATACGGACATTAATTCCATAGCAGAAAACTATTTAAAACATGGAATAAAAAATTAATTTATCAGAATTATTCATGCATTTTTCATTTATTTTGTATAAACATCTATTAATTATACCTAAGAACGTAAGAACCATTCTGGTCACATCAGCTGTCAAACAAACAAAAAAACATCGTCGTTTTCTAATTCGTTAAGGTCTTAGTTAAGGTACTGCAATGCCAAAGGCACACACACACCTCAAACTAAACGTCAAGCTAAAAATAACCATAGACTACCTGAAAATACAGACGGAAATCCAATTAGAGCGTAAGTAGCCTGTACCTACTGTATAGTCTAATTTTAATGTCAGTATTGAATAACATAGAATAAACAAGGCAAGTATTCCGCAGAGGGTCGACGCTACATAACTTACCTACGTTATACTAAGTGAAAACAAAATGCGGACAAGTTAGGCTTATGTAGGGTTACCACCAGTGCCGGTTCATTTAGACGCGACTCTTACGTATGTATATTGTAATTAAAATAAAAAAGGAAAACTTTCTTATGGTATATTTATTCATTGTAATGTAATGTTCATAAATTGGATCTTATGTCTCAACTCAGTCACTATGTACATATCAATAGTAGTTAGGGTGTTGCAAATTAGGGCGACAACACAATTTTGGCTCGAAGGATATTAATAATTATTTTATTATAGCATTTATAAATTACTATGGTATTTTACATCGTATATATATAGTATTTTGTATAGTACATAGATATAGGTAAATCAGTAATCTTTTGCGTATGCTTCACGTGTGTTCTACTTATGTGGATAAGTGTAGTTAGAAAGTATAGATAAGGTCACTCTATGCTATAAAAATAAAATAAAAAGTAGGATATAGCGTCTTCTGCGCCATCTCATAGTTCGGTAAGAAACACAAGAGAGAGCGCATCTATTTATTGAAAATGTATATTACTATTACGTAATGTGTCCCAAAAAAGTTCTATATCCTTTATTAACAAATTCAAAATATTCGTGGTTTGTATCTTTGTATAATACAACTATAGATATTAATATAGTAGATCCATTCTAGAGACTATAAATTATTTAGCAGATGAAAACGCTTTCAGCGATAAAGTCGCAATAATAGTAATTTTTTAGATGATCTTTTTTTAACTTTTATAAGTTTACACTTGACCGCCATCTCGCCTGATGTTAAACGACAATGCGGTCTACGATGGAGCGTGTTTACCTATACCAAACCGATTCACTCTCGATTTGAAGACACAAAGATTGTAATCATCGGGGAAAACCCACTCAGGCAACGTATTCCACAGCTTAGACGTTCTTATCACAAAAATAGAGTCAAATCTCTTTGTTCTGAGAAGATATCTTAGTTTAGTTTTTATTTTGTAAGTGCAATTACTACTTTGACTCAAGACATAAAAATGGAAGGAGGGTAGGGATGCCTTTGCTCAACGCTGGGACACAATGGACTCTTAATAATAATAAAAAGTACAATAAAGATATTATCGATCTATTTATCTATGTTTCCAACCGCCACAAGCTGTTTTTCTTGAATTGTCATCTGGTCCAATTGTCCATCTAGTCACAGATCATCCTATTTTACTTTTACCGATTCGGGTCTTCACTACAGGATCCTAATCAAGCAATTTATCTAGACGTTGGAATGCCAAAAGTTCAACAAGATCAGGGACTAATGCAGGGCTACTGCAGTAATCATTTCGTGGTCGAGTAGAGCTCTTAGTCTACCGGCTCAGGGTGCTGATTCACAACGCAATCAGAACGATTCCGTCACGGAATAACAATCATAGTCTCTGTCATTCTAAACCAATAAGACAAAGACCGAGAGGTTTGATTCCGTGTCGAGATCAATCCGATTGAATAAATCAGGGTAAGTACAGATTCGATCCCGTCGTAACTTTTGTCATGGTAACCCTACTCTATGTTTATTCTAGTCCGCAAGGCCGGTCGGTGACTAAATGCTAAGTAGATATAATGTTTTGTACAAACATGTCCCTTGAACTTGAGAATTAATTTTAGTTGGTACATAATTACAGTACTTAATGCTACTTCAAGGCTAACTCGCAAACTGGACTTTGACGAACCTGTGGAATCTTTATGTGAGATGTGGATACTTACCGAGCATTTCGACCAATGGCGTGAGCGAGGCATGTTGTGACGTGGTGTATATTTCCACCAATGATGTGAACGAGGCAAGGAAAATGAAGGGCTGCTATTGGTTAATATTTTCTTTCAAAGTCAAAATTACATGATTTATTATTAGCTAGTTAACAGCTAAGTAGGTCAGTGTGATTGCAGTTCTTATAATATTCCTCGATTAACAGCCATGACGGCATGCAAAACTAAAATAAATAATAGATAGTCATGTCATAATAACCATCTTCTAACCATGTACATGCTATGTTTTTATTTTAGTAATAGATTTACGCGTTGCGCAGCTGTCACATCCCTAGTGAATTTAATTATTTTCGGAAAGGTTTTAGATAAATACATTCGGTAACAAGTAATAACCTTATTATGTGAAACCTTAATTAATAATAATTAATGTTTCACAATTTCAGCTCAGTACCTACTACCTATTATCTGCTTGCTTGTTGAAAAAGCGACATCGTTTGATGGCTGACGTTCCAAAGACACGAACAAAAAGGTTTGACTCTACTTTTGTGATAAAAACGTCTAGACTGTGGAATGTGTCGCCTAAGTGGGATTTTGTCGATGGTAACACATTGGTGTCTTAAAGTCGAGAATTAATCGGTTTCTTCTAAGTAAGCGCGGTCCATCGTAGACCGTATCGTCGCTTAACATCAGACGGGATGGCGGTCAAGTGCAAACCTAAATAGCGACTAAAAAAAGCGTTAATAAGATATAGAATTGCAATAATCTGGGTCATAAATATTAAAATATTTTTTCAAATAAATCAGAATAAATAAATGTTGACGAATAAAGGATGTCCATCCTTTCGCGCACAGATTTCCTTTTGTTTTAGAAATCTGTGCTTTCGCGCAACGCTGTTTAGCCACAAACTATACTATATATATAATATAAACTTGTGCAAAGGGAACCAGATAATTTGGATGGTGACTGGGTCAAAAATAAACCATTATAATTACTTAAGCAACGTTGTTGTGTAAACCTGTGCATTTTTTCCTTTACGTTTAGTGTATTTTTTATTAAATGTTTTTATGTATGTAAGTCTTTTTTATATTATTTAATCTGATGTTTATGTATTGTGTTATTTTATTTATGTATTTGTTTGTATTACTTCTATTTTCTGTTAGTATGATATTTATGAAACTAATTGTGTACATGTATCAAGGATACCGCACCACTGCCCGTACTTTCATATTGTCCTAGTTACCAAAAGGTTATCTGGAAGAGATCGCTATTAGCGATAAGATCGCCTTTTGTACCCAAATGTTTAATTTTAAGTAAATCACTGTTTTTCTGTATTGTTTTGTGGTATAAAAAAGTGTTCTTGTATTGTATTGTATAATTAGTCCATCAGGCAGTCTATGCAAAAATACGGTATTTTTGACACAGAATTTGTGACGTCACGTCTACGTACATATAAAAAAATACATCATATCTATAAAAATCGTACGTAGACGTGACGTCACTCGAATCTTCTAAGCACTATATCGTCATTTTTTGTATTTGAAACAAAGAAAAATAAACGCGTACAATATTTGAAACTGTAACGTGAAAACATTACTGTGTTCCGGTTGGAAGGGCAATGTTTCCAGAGAAATTACAGGGCTTAGAGTTATAACATCTTAGATCTCTGGGTGACGAGCGCAGTGCAATGCTAGGTAATGATTTGGACTCTTCGTGTTCCAATAGCTGCGTGTCACTGTGCTGTTATGTGGCAGGCATGTTGCTTACCATCAGGCACATGTCTTGCTGGTCTCGTCACTTCTTATTTAAAAAAAAATATGTATAATCTGTCGACGGAATAAATAGTTTGTTTTGTTATGCCATCCCATGCCTATTATTATGAATTGGTATATATATGTGAATAGAAACAACTAAACAGAACAAACCGTAAACACCACACATGTTAGTATTTATCCTGGATGGGAATCGAACCCAAGGTCTTTCACTGCATTGGCAGTGCTTACTACCGACTGCGACGATAAAATTCATCAATAGGGATGTTAACACTAATCACACATTAATGTTTAATGTAAATTTTATGACAGTTTGCATCAATAGAATATCGAAAAACACATTATTATAATTTAATATTTTTATATAATTTTAAATAATTTTAATATAAATGATTTAAAATGCTATATTTTTAATCTGTTGTCATGTGACTGGAAACACCAATATGAATTATTACGTCACTAGTCGCAAAACAAACTGTTGAAACTGACTGTTTACTTTTCTGAATTTTTATTATAGTGTGCGATCTTAGCGATGACGATTTTGATTGTTTGTATTCAAGTAATGATAAGAAAACACATAAACTGGACGTACAGTCATGAATCGCGACGAATGTTTTGCGACTAGTGACGTCATGTCAGTCGTTAGTGATTTACCGGCAAAATACAAAATAGTCTTATATTGTATATTTACTCATCGAAAATATTAATATTTTGAAATAAAAGGTTATTTTTTAAGGTAAACAAGGGTCAATCTTCAAAATAAAAGCAGTTCCGAAAAATTGTTAACATCCCTATTACATTCTAGCGCGTATTATAAATATAGCACATACATATTATTCCAACATTCTACGTTTAAGTAGGTATTTTATGTTTCCTACCCCAGACGGCGAGACGATAATGAAATCTCGAAGCGGTAAAAGCGACAGTCACCACAGGAGACTAGACGTCGAGTTCATACCTATGCCGCTGTCTAAATCAAAGCACTTATTTTGATAGCTTAGTCGTATACACTACAACGATTCGACGCGATCGAAATCTAAAAGAAGTGTTATATTTTTTTTAATAAAGACTAAAGAGCACACACAAAAAGCGAATTTACATAAAATCCCAGTATATCCCCAATTATTTTAAATGCCAATGTTGATGGATGGATTTTTGTTTTGATGACCGTAGTCTGACATTTGGAATACAATACAATTATATTATAGCCGGGAAAAACGCATAGGCTTTATCACAGAAAAAGAAACAATGTACAATATTATTTTAAGATGATTTAAAAATTCTCTAAAAATGCAATAACCAACTTCAACTTAGAATTAAGTTCAAAAACTCGCCTAAATTTTATAAGAAGCTATCAGTGTTAAACTTAACGAGATGCAAGTAATGATGTCATTTAGTAGTTTAATCAAAAGAGTACCTATCTGAATATAGCTGAAGTATTACGACGGGAAAAAATAAATTACCCGTCGTACTACTGGACCTGTTGGTAGTAACACGGAATTGAACACCAATTGCCCATGTTACTACTGGTAGTAAGACGGGTAGTAACACGGGCAATAAACGGCTATGACTACTTATGATAACTATGATAAAATGTATGTGGACTACCTCTGAAGTATTTTATACCAAACAAAATAATAATAATTAAAATTGAAAAACAATATTTTATTACCGAATGTTGTCACAAAACCCTGCTATGACTGGTCGCCGCTTTAATCCTTAGTAAATTTTTATTACGGTTATGCATGTTTTGAAAAATCATATGTAAAACTGATATGCATGATCTAATGAATCTTGCCTTTTTTGTCGTTCTGCTCGTGGCTGAAAAAAGCGATATCGTTTCATGGTTTATTTATTTTTATTTATTTATTTGTAATCAATTAGCACCGTTACACGTAGATAACGACTTACACTAATGAGTATTAAATTAAATTAAAGTTAAACAAAGTACATTGTGGATAATTATGTCAAGGTTATAATATTGATCTATCTATGTCATAATTATGATAAAAAAACAATCATCGAACCCAATGGCAATAAAGTCAAAACGCAGTAATAAAGTAAAATATTACGCAAGTTCACAGTAAAATTATACAGGATTAGATTTCATAATTCACTATTATACCAAACAAATAAAAAAACAATGTCAAATACCTGATAATAATACAATGAATTCCAGAATATTGAACCAAATGTCACGTCACGTCAATTATACAATGTAATGTCATTAGTTGCATACTCACATGTCACTTAAAAATACTTGATTCCCTGGCTAATGTCTTCTCACAGTATATTAAGCATGTTTGATGGTTGATGTTCCAAAGACTCGAACAAAGAAGTTTGGACTCTACTTTTGCGATAACAACGTCTAGGCTGAGGAATTAATCTCTCTGAAGGTCTTCAAATCGATAATGAGAGGTTTCTTCTAGGTAAGCGCTCCATTCTAGACCGCATCGTCGCTTAACATCAGGCGAGATGGTGGTCAAGTGTAAACCTTTAATAATAATTCAATGAAATCTCAAAGAGTTCATAGAGTACTTACAGATCATGCAATAGTTGATTTGACGTCGAGAATGTACAGTGTACTGGGGGCCTCTATAAGGCAGACTCCATGCTCTGTAGGTGACCGTAGCCGTAGTCTGTCCTTTGTTGTCTGATTCCTTGAAACGATTTCCAATTCAGTCTAATTTTGATCCGATATCAATAACAAGAAAGGGTTTTATCAAGTGGTGAATATTTTGAGATATTGTGTTTGATATTGGATTTAGTGATGCCTATCAATTTATCGCTCAATAAAATTTATCTCTGTAACAAAATATTACACAAGCAGAATTCCGCGGTTTCTGTTCACGATATTGTTTAAGGGATAAAAGTAGCTGATATGAATGTAGTCTATCATGAACGAGCAAGGCTGTACTAAACTAAGCTTACTTAAAAACTACTCGAAAGGTAGCGGTCCGCGCGGAGACATGTGTCGCGGTCTCGGCGCGAACTGGCGCCCGTACAATTCTATAGTGTCAAGTGCCTTTCGCGGTCTCTGGTCGCAGTTTCGTGTCGCGGTCTCAGCGTGAACTTGTACCTTAACGCACAAACATGGCGTTCAGGCATGTTTGAAAGCATACATGAATGGTACCTGAAAGTTAAAACTTAGTTCAACTCAACGAGTACTACAAAAAATGATATTGTTATCTCAGCCTATATATTATCCCATTGCAGAGCAAAGGCCTCTCTACCCTCCCTCCAATTTACCGGGTTTGGAGCAACAGTTCTCCAATCTTTCCTATAAGTATCTAGTTCAGCCCGCCGTCTCTTCCTGGGTCGCCCGGGTGGTCGTACACGTTGTGGGACCCAAATAATGGTTCGTTTGGCCCAGAATTGTTCCGGCATATATGTGACCCGTCCAGCCCCATTTGAGCACGGGCGCTTTTTGAGTGACATCTATTACATTGGTTTTTGATCGTATTGTTGTATTGCGTGCGGTCAGTTAGCTTAATCCCAAGTACATTGTGCTCCATTGCGCGTTGACAGACACCGAGTTTGAACTCCTGTTTGCGTGTCAAATGTATGTGAACTGCATTTGACAAAAAAAACCAAAAAAAAATGTTTATTGCACTTGGAAAAGGGCAGTGTGCTAGTGTTTCATTCAAACATGCTAACGTTGTCCAAAATCCCCATCAAGTTTGCATTACGGCACTACCGGCAACAACCACCCTGTTGACTATAGATTTCATAGCCTTGGGTGTTTGTGTCGATCCTTTGATGTGGCGTGGACAAATTACCTGAATAGAGAGGTATTTGGGGAGATCCGAATTGTGAAATCAATATTGACAACTTTGGAAGAGAATATCAGAATTACTTTATATTGTAGCAGTTCATAATGCCAGGATCAGGTACGGAATTCACTACAATCGTGAAGTGAATGAAAATCGGAATAAAATAATATATTTTTGAGTATAGATAGTCTTTATCGCGCTTTATTAGAAAGCTAAACCACAAAATACACATTTCCTTAACAAGAACAAAATTAAAAAAATTGATTAACCTTCGACTACCTCAGATTTGTTATCAGTACGAGACTTTATTAGTCAAGCCGTTTCATTTGATACCCGTATTAAGGGAGTTGAGAAAAAAGAAATGTGTTTCGCTATTTATCATAGTGCAAAGTATTTTACTAGTTAAGCTCTTTTGTTTGATACTCATATTGAGGTAGGAGTGAAAAAAATAATGTAATTCGACATTTTGTGGTAGCAGTGTGTAGTATTTTACTAGTCAAGCCCTTTCATTCAATACCCATATTGAGGTAGGTTGTGAAGAAAGATTTTGTCCGCCATTTTGTGGAGGCGGCCATCTTGAACCGATATTAACCAAACATTGCTAAGAACATCAGCACGGAAATTAAATAAAAAAAAAACGCATCAAAATTGGACCATCCGTTTGAGCTCTACGGTGCCACAGACAGACACACACACAGACAGACAGACAGACAGACAAACAGACATCGACGTCAAACTTATAACTTGTTTTGGTCGGGGGTTAAAAATAAAGCAGCAGTTGGCGACCCTACAGCTAAGAGCAAAATTTTCTCGCAAGGAAAAGGAGAAATAAAGAACAGGAATAGGAGAAAGTACCTACAAATATAAGTAGTGGAAGATTGAGATACTTATTCTACTAATATTATGAATGCCAATGTCTAGATGTTTGGATATTTGTTACTCAATCATGTCGTAACCATTGACACACTTTAATAAACAAAACTCGACTCTGCATGTTCCAATAGCTGCGTGACACTGTGCTGTTTACGCGCAGTTTCAGGCACATGTTCTGCTTGTAGCATCTTTTATAATACAAAGGGACGATCAAGAACTGCGCTTCTTCAAAATCTGCCAAAATGCCAAAGTTGGGTCATTCTGATATTAGAATACCTATGCATATCATAACGTTAAGCAATTAAACGATAGGCGATACTGTGTTCCGGTTTGAAGGGGAATGTTTCCAGAGAAATTACAGGGCTTAGAGATACAACATCTTAGATCTCTGGCCAGTAAGCGCAGTGCAGTGCTAGGTAATGATTTGAACTCTTCATGTTCCAATAGCTGCGTGTCACTGTTATGTGGAAGGCATGTTGCTTCCCAGGCACACGTCCTCCTCGCCTCGTTACTCATAATTTAAGAAAAAATACCAAAGTACTCGTATATTCTAAAATCAATTCCTACACTTACCTAAATCTAGACTTGCCTCGTCTATGTAATTTATATCCCTAAATCTAAACTGAGTCTGACATACGGAGATCAAAGGACCCTTCATGCCCGAATCTAATTTGAATCTCTACGTATCTGTATAGACTTTTCGAAACGCGATCTGGCCGAATAGGGTCCGACCCCAGTCTAGCCGTCTGGTGTATCTACCCACACCTATCGATATTGTCGACTATTTCGCAGGTCTGGGCTTGTGTTATTGTGATGTTAGTAGACCGACTTGCTGTTCCATTTGAAACTACGAGTACTTATGAGTTTTAGCATCAAAATAGTGATATAATAAGACCAGTGTTTAGGAGATGATTGGCCCCTAAGATCGGTCTGTCTTTTTGGAAAATGCTTTAAAATAGTTGTTTTTAAACATATATCCAAATAGAGTATGAGAATTTATGTGAAGTTAAGTCATTATTTTGGGAGTTTTAAGCAAAGCAGACGACAGAAAGTATCTTGGAGTGTTGGGGCCTTATTTTTAAAGATATTTCCTATTACATACGTGAATATCAGGTATTAGAAAATACGTGAAGTAATGTTTTTATGTACCTTCTGGACCCCATATCTCAAAATTGGCCGTCTAAGCAAGTTAGCAAGTAAGCATGTGTTCTTAATACGTACTAACTCTACTCAATTGTCCACATTTCGTTCATCAGAAAATACGTGACGTCTGGCGGCCCTGGCATCTTACTCTAATAGGGAAAGTCAGACAGCGGAAAGTGACTTTGTTTTATATCCTATGTTAAGAAGTATAAATATAATATATTAAATAATAGTATAAAATAAAGTTAATCTAAGTAGCCGCTATCAGTGGGAATCGTCCCTATCGCCAACCAATAGGTATTCTTTTCAATGGCAACACCAATTCACTAAGTAACTATATGATAAGTACATAATATGCTTAATGTACCGTGCCACGATAATTTATGAGCTCGATGCACCCAGACACATAGATCAAGCACCTAGACACCGAGGCGACACATACCGTCGCATCTTGATTTAATAGCCTAGCACTTAGTACGACCTTCTCAATTTCAACTCCAAAATGGAAACGGTCATAGCTTAAAACTAATACTTTGAAGATCTTTAGGATAGATTCACTCGTTGAAAGCTATTTTTAATATTAGTATTTTTAATCCCCGACCAAAAAAAGGGGTGTTATAAGTTTGACGTCGATGTCTGTCTGTCTGTCTGTGTGTGTGTCTGTCTGTGGCACCGTAGAGCTTAAACGGATGGACCGATTTCGATGCGGTTTTTTTATTTGAAAGTTAATATCCGTGCGGATGTTCTTAGCTATGTTTGGTGAATATCGATTCAAAATGGCCGCCACCACAAAATGGCGGATAAAATATTTCTTCACAACCTACCTCAATATAGGTATCAAATGAAAGGGCTTGACTATCAGAGTACTATACGCTATAACAAATTTCAAATCCAAGATGGCCGCCACCACAAAATGGCGAACTATATAATTTATTTCACTACCACCGCAATATGGGTATCAAACGAAAGGGCTTGACTAGTAGAATACTTTGCACTATGACAAATTTCAAATCCAAGAAGGCCGCTACCACAAAATGGCGAATTACATTTCTTTTTTCACAACTCCCTTAATATGGCCATCAAATGAAAGGGCTTGACTAGTAGAATGTTGTACAGATAACAAATCTAAGGTAGTCGGGGGTTAATCAAAATTTTTTATTTTGTTCTTTTTATTTTCATGTAATACGTTTAATTATTTTGTTGGTCTTTGTTTTGACATTGATTGATTGATTCCGACAATGCTACTAATTCTGTCTTACTAATAATATAAATGGGTGTTTGGATGTTTGTTGCTCAATCACGTCGTAACGTATGAGCGGATCGAATGAAATTTGAGTATAGATTATTGTCTGTAAAAATATACAGGCTACTTTTTATCCCGAGAAAATAACGGACACGGCAACTACGCGGGTAGATCCGCGGGTAAACATGACGTGGCAGGTCGGAACTCGGAACTGTGTCGAAACAGCGGAGCGGAGCGTTTGCGTTAGAAGTATTGTGATTTCGCGTTACCAGCGTACGTAATAGTAGCATATCTGTAGCTGTACTGCCCTCTACCGCATAATTAAATCGACTATAGCTTTTCTATTGCTGTCTCAATAATCTAAAAAAAAATCAAGCAAAAAGAAAAGAAAGGGCAATATCAAAACTTTAGTTTTTATTTAAAAAGTTTTAGTTAGGCGGTAGACCCTCGGGTGACGTACTGTGAAACACTGGTGCTGTTTGATTAAAAAAAAACAGTTATAATTTTGTACTTTTATCGGCGAGCCATTTGTTTGACTATATTTCATTTTTCTGTATGTATATTTGAGTTGACTCAATTGTGGTTGCTGATTGTTATTTTCTTGTGCTCAATCAGAAATAGTTTGTAGGTAAATAAATATAAATTCCAAAGTACTATAATTGGCAAAACATTTCAACTACAATCTGGCAGTTAATATTTTCTTTAGGGTTGCCATACAATATTCCGCTTTCAATATTCAGTTATAATATTTATTTGTAGGTTATCGATCATACATTTAGTCGCAAATATACGATCTAGTGCCTTATAACGAAAATTACATAAGTTGAAATCATGAAAGCTTAATTTAAATATTACTTATTCTTAGCTCCTGACTGATTTATGTTTGCGCATCGATTAGGACATATCTAGTGAGTATAATGAGGATACGACCAAGAAGAAGAAGAAGAAGTAAGTATAATGTGCCTGAACCTTTTACCGCAACCACTTCTTTGATTTACTCATTTCTACGTAGTAAAAATGCCAATAAGTTTGTAAAAAATTGCTCCGCCAATTGTGTTTTTTTTTATTGTATTCATACTCGTAATACAAATTGAGATAGTCTCATATAAATTATAAATACAATTCAATTATAAATTTAACACTATACTTATCATTGATTTTTTCGTGTAAAACGACGCTGTTTTATTAGATCAATGCGTTTAATTGGTCGCCCCATACTATTAATTACACATATTGTATTACTGTTGACTTACTTATATTTAGTTTAGTTTTTGAATTGAAGGTTTGTTTTGTTTTTCGGACACAAATTTTTATTTTTCATTTATGTAATATTAATTTAGTTACTTTTACAACATAAATCAAAATCTCTTGACATACACGATGAAAGTTTTTGGCAACCCTAGTTTTCTGAAACAATATAAACCAAACTACCCGAAAAGGCAATCAGACTTCAATTGTTGTGAAATGTGCTGTATTATTTTAATAGTTACATGAATTACTAGTTTGTTTCTACAACTAATGCATAGCAAATAGATTTCTGAAGCCTTGTGTTTGTTTAGTAAAGTGATTTTTATAGGAGTAGTTGTGCCTCGCGATTGTACCCTCGATATAGCCACTAACTTAAATAATAATAATAACATATATCTATGGGAAACGATAAGAAACGATATAGTTATTGGCCGTCGTCTACTTATTGCTACTTTTACATATTTCTAACAAGCAACTCCCTAATGCCTGGGCCACACTAACGGGAAATGCCATTAATTATCACGTTAATGGACGTTAACGGTATTTGTAAAATACACCTTCGGTACACGGCCATTAGGTGTATTTTACACCCACAGTTTACGTCCGTTAACGCGATAATTAATGACATTTCCCGTTAGTGTGGCCCCAGCATAAGAAATAGCCAAGGATAGAAATTTATAATCCCAACACATTCAATTCACATCTAAAAAGTTTCCATTAAACTACGCTAGATGGAGTAATTCTTGTGTGGTTGGAATTTTAATGTGTAGGTAGGTAGGTACCCCATGCACCAATCTATATAAATAAATAAAATTGGAGTGTCTGAACATAATACTCGTATCAAAGTAACAGCTTTTTACTAAGTTCAATTTTTGTCTGTCTGTTTGTTCCGGCTAATCTACGCAACGGCTGGACCAATTTTGACGAGACTTTCATTACCAGATAGCTGATTATCTAAGCTGAGGCATAACATCGGCTACTCTTACTTAAAGACAATAATTAGGGTTCCGTGAGAAAAAAAAACCCTTAAAACGCGGAAACCGTGAAAACGCGAGCACAGCTAGTCTACCAATATAACCGTAGGTGAACAAATGCAGTACATTAAATAGTAAATAACAGTAGGTAGGACTCAAGGAATTCCCAAGAAAATAGCGTACCTTGCCAGTTATTCTAGCAGTAATGTGTAAACATGACGAAATTATAGTACGTATATAGAGATAAATGACCTTATGTCTGGGTGACGAGCGCAGTGCAATGTTAGGTAATGATTTGGAATCTTCGCGCTGCGTGACAATGTGATGGTAATGTTGTCCCGTCACTCTAAAAAACAATGTACTAATTATGAAATTCCCTAATCATAAAACGAATTTTACTAATTTAGTCCAAACATCCAACCGTAGACCAAAAACTAATCCCCAACGGTTAACAAACCCGTACCTAATTAATTAACAAATTCAATTTATCTTCCAAATATGAGGATGAACTCAAATATGTGATAAAACTCAGTAAAAGGACTTTATATTTTACAAAGTTACATCGGATACATGATTGCTGAACCTTTTCTTGTAAAAAAATGGCGGTCATGGTGATTGGACTGGCGATAGAAAGTAATTTATTAAGTGAAAACTTCGTTTGGCGAACCACAGAAGATTTTTCGTGGGCTGTGAATTAAATTCTAGGAATGATAAGAAATATTCGGGTAAACTCGGGACTATCGCCATGCTTATTGCCACGCCGCGACGTGTCGTCTACATAACAGCACAGTGACATGCATCTATTGGTACATGAATAGTCCAAATCATTACTTAGCACTGCACTGCGCTCGTCACCCAGAGATCTTAGTTATTATATCATTAAGTCCTTTAATTTCTCAACTGACAATAAAACGTTAAGTTACAATACTGTTTTCCAGTTAACATGATTATGTTAATTTTCGAGATAAAAGCTCTTAATTAAGGTGATGCACGGAAAATTATAATAATAAACCTTTTATATTTAAACTAGATGCCCGCCCCGGCTTCGCCCGTGGTACATTATATGTATAGCACTCATTAGGATTCCGTACATATACAACCTGAAAGAATGACTGAAATCGGTTCAGTAATTCCTGAGAATATCGCTTTCAAACAAAACATCTCTTCAACTACCTGCTACGTCACCTGTCGAATTTTGGTCGTACCAACTCCGATTTAGAAACAAATTATTATTACGATTAGCAAAGGTGAGGTGTTTAATATGTGATGTTCAATGTGTCATGCTGTCATGTGTCATGTCAAAACACGAAACGTACGAAAACTCTCAAAAAGGAATATTTTTTCCCGATTTTGTTACATTCTTGATTCATGCTCCGCTTCTTTTAATAGTAGCGTTATGTTCTATAGCCTTACTCGATAAATGAACTATCCAATAGAAAAATAATCTTTCAATTTGGACCAGTACTTCCTGAGATCCTAGCGTTCAAACAAACAAACTCTTCAGCTTTATAATAATAGTGTATAAAAAATGTCCATAGTTCTTATCTATTATAATAATGTATGTCAACCATCACTTAATTTTTTGCTCATGTAAGTACTTCATGAATTTAGTTTAGACACTAACATTTATGCAAAAACAGTTTTTATTCTAAATACTATTCTAAAACTGACATCATTTCATACTGGCTGAAAGTAAAAAAATGCAGAGTTCGACATTTAAATTCACGTTCGAAATTCAAAACAAAGCTCCCGCCAGACGGCGTACCCTCGTTCCGAGCGAGTGCGCGTCCATTCTGCGGACATTCACGCTCCAACTACCGTGTTGTGCGCACGATGCAATACATCAATGGCTAAATAAAATGCTCGGAAAATTAAAACCTTAAACGAGGCTTTTATATTTATGAAAAGTAACGTGGGTAAGTAAGTAAGTTTGCATTTTAAGTAAATACACGGGTATCTCACGTTTGATATAGTCAGTCCAGTCCGATTCAAATTTCGATCGCGTCCGGCGATCTTTTTCAAGGACAGTGCGCGCGCGTGTTCGCTTCTTGTTTAGCACTGGACAGACTATATCAAACGTGAGTTACCCGTCTATTTATTTAAAAAGGCTATTATTGAATATATGAATTTTGAAAATAACTCATAAAGTCCTGTGAATATCCGGGGACTTTGGAAAGTAAAGAAAACTGGATTGACCCTGTTAACTCGTACTTATGCTGTGCTCAAGATTTTTTTGATGTACAGAAAAACTCCTCTGCACTATTAAATAAATTTTATTTTTATTGTTTCAGCATTCAAACAGTTCATGAGAAAATATAGCAGCAAAGTTCACATTTTTGTTTGATTGTTTGGCAACCTTAAAAAAACACTGCAAAAATATCTTTGTTGGTAACTGATACAAAAAGTAATAAGCTAATGATTGACACTAATTTTTTCTGCCACTTTATAATATGCATTCTATACTTCATGTGAGGACGGTGTTATACGACATTGAACGACGCTATTTTTAGGGTTCCGTAGCCAAATGGCAAAATACGGGACCCTTATAGATTCGTCATGTCTGTCTGTCTGTCCGTCCGTATGTCACAGCCTACTACGAAACTATAAAAGTTATACTATTGAAACTTGGTAAGTAGATGAAATCTGTGAACCGCATTAAGATTTTGATACAAAAATAGAAAAAAAAAAACAAAAAACTTTAGGGGTACATAGAACTGAAACTCAAATTTTTTTTTGGTCAATACCATACGTTTGGGGTATTTATGAATAGGTCATCAAAAATGATATTGATGTTTCCAACTTTTTTTTTTCTAAACTGAATAGTTTGCGCGAGGGACTCTTCCAAAGTGGTAAAAGTGTGTCCCTGTAACTTCTGAAATAAGAGAATGACAAAAATAAAAAAAGTTTATGATGTACGTTACCATGTAAACTACCAACGAAAATTGGTTTGAATGATATCTAGTAAGGAGTTTTATTTTAATACATCATAAATTGACTATTGTTAAAACACTGATTATAGTAACAACGAAGTACAAGAACTTTTGTATTATGTTGCTTGCTGCTACGCCTTCGGCCTTCATGGGCGAGCCCGACTCGCACTTGACCACTTTTATTTGGATATTGGTAAAACAAAGGTAATAAAACTGTGATAAAAAATAAACAGTTAAACCCTCTACACACGAGCCCTAAAATCAGAGGAAATTACTTAAAACTAGTGGGTTACTAAAATCACCAATCATATGGGGCGATGTAGGCTCCTCCCCGCTACTTTTACGTCATTTCTTATGATTTCAAGGCTCGTGTGTAGAGAGGGGATTTTAAGCGGGTATGGTGATAATTAATTGACAAGGCGGTAACAAGAACTTGAAAGCTTTTCCACTATAGAAAAGTTCTTAACGAGGTTACAGATGTTTTTACTTTTAAAAATGCGATCGAGCATTTTAGAAAAAAAGCTACGAACGAAAGGTAAATAGCATGACATGATGGACATAGTTATGACCATTGATTACACACCTCGTTATGACGGTAGTCTTTCAGCATTACACGTCGGTACATTGGTTGTTGTGTAGTTTTAAAACTTTTTTTTAAATAAAAAAATGTGACTAGACGAGCAGGACATGTGCCTGATGGTAAGCAACATGCCTGTTACATACAACATAAACTGAGTGAAGTGTGTTAAATTCTTAACGGGACCACATACTCGGAAGACAACTATTTTCTCAGCCCCTCAAAACTTTTATAATAAACTATTCCTTCACGGTTCATAACTCAGGATGTCGCATGCCAGTCCCTAAACCTTTCCATGGCTTCATAAATCAGACCTACCTCTTAGAACCTTATTCATTTGTGTCAAGGCTCAATTTCGGATGAAAATACTGTAATGATATATTTTTAGATTTTCTTATTCCGTCGTGGTAGGGTTTAGTTTGTGGTCGAATGATTGGTTTTGTTGCGGTAGGTCAGGTAGTTTTATTGGATATTCAAATTGTGGTGCCGTTGGAATGTGTGTTAGTTTGATATGATGGATTGTTAGATGACGGGTGTGGCTCTGAGGAAAGTAATCTATCTCAGGATGAGGAGATTAAGGGTTCGATTTTTAGTATTTGTAGAATATATTATAAAAAGTATTCGGTTCTGGTAGCTCAGTTTGGACGGAGTCTAGTGGGTCATAGATTCGATCCAAAACAAGAATTTGATTTGTATTTTTTTTTTATAAATTTTATATTCAATATGAGGAATAGAAGGTTGTCCTATATCTGGGTGTGATTAACATAAATATGAATCAAAGAATATGATGTCAATAAAGACGAATTTGTAAAATTGTACTATAACTATTAGGATGCTTACAACAAACAACGAAAGCCAGTTTAAAAAGACACAGAAAAGCGTCACAGGCTGGTGAATTTAAATTTAATGTTACTTAGGGAGAATGAACGTTGGTTTGAATGTGGATACGACAATTTTATTTCTATACTTACAAATAAAATAATTATTTATATTCTTTAACACGACACTACAAACTTCGATTTAAAAGTGAAACTCCCACAGTTCACTAATTTTAACAAAATGAATACTAAACTAATGTATAATCCACTATTAATACAATATATTATTATTTTTTTCTTGATATAACAAAAAACCGCTTCGATAATCGATTTCATTAAAATGTATATGCAACCATTCATTCATTTAATTTCATTTTCAGTTGTGCCTTCAGAAGAAATGGTAATTTATACATATGGTTTAGTTAAATTAATTAAACACCCCACTAGTTTTGTATTTTGAATCTGACCCTTATAACACATTGAAAACATTTCTTTGTGAGCACTATGTGATGAATACAATATTTTACTTAAGAATTGACCAAATTAAAAATGTTATAAAAATATTAGTGAAGGTGCCGGAAAACGAGTTCCAAGCTACTGCACCCATTATCACTGGCCATGAAAAGATGGGACCCTAATGTGGGACGCTATCATTACCATGGATATTACCCCCTTTATGGAAAGTAAACCAGTTTGGAAGCTGTTCGTTTCATCTGATAGTAAATAGAAATTATTTTACATAGAAACTTCGGCACTCACTGTTTTGTATTACACAAACTAAAACATAATCTTAAAGTATTTTTGTCATTTACAGTATACTAATAGTACCCCTAAAATTCACTCGTATAGTTCACGACCCCGTTATTTCTCCGAAATTAAAAGTAGCTTATGTGTAATCCCAGATCTTATAACTATCTATGTGCCAAATTTCGTCCAGATTATTTTAGTAGTTTTTGCTTGAAAGAGTAACAAATATCCATATTTACAAATGACTCGTATTAATTAAATTAATTAATGTATAACTTTTTGTCTACACAAAATGTTACGTTTACTAAATTGGTTTGGTATAATAATTTCAATCCTTTTGTCGATTTTTTTTAAATCCATCATCAAATTTGTTACTTGGAGCTAAACTGCTTTATCGGCCATACCGAAAAAAATGTTTCATTCAAATCAAAAACTTTGTTAAAGATTTCGTTTTAAATAGTCCCCAGAACTTGTAGTGGTAGGACTCTTGGCAGAGTCCGCCTGGGGAAGTACCACACCTTTGCCAGTTATTCTACCGCCAAGCAGTAATGTGCAAACATTACTGTGTTCCGGTTTGAAGGGCAATGTTTCCAGAGAAATTACAGGGCTTAGAGATATGTGTTCCAATAGCTGCGTGTCACTGTGCTGTTATGTGGCAGGTATGTTGCTTACCATCAGGCACATGTCCTGATCGTCTCGTCACTCTTTATTTAAAAAAACTGTTTGACTTATTTGCACCCACACGTAGATCACATATAGCAACTAAACTATTGCTTTGGTATTCCATCATTACCTAAGTAGTTGTCTTATCCATACTAATTTTAACTCCAGCCTGGTTACTAGGGAGTTTTGATCAAGTTCATTGCTGTGACCATCAAGCGTTCAAGTCTTTGAAAGATTGTTGATAACAGCTCTTGACCTCACCACCTCGAAACTCAGGGCAGTCTCAGTTGCCATGAGCCATACTTGGCGGTACATTTGGCAGTTGATACATTTAGTTTGCGAGACATATTAGCTATCGTATTCCAAACATTTGCCTCTCACTAACACATTTATAAGGGATACGACCGCCATTTATGGCACGATTTGTAAGTTATTATTTAATTGTTATATTTCTGGTGTGCGGACTAATGCATTAAGGGCGTGTGGGCCGTAATTTTGAATTTTTTAAAACAACTTTAAGACCTTTAAAATAGTGTATTAAACTCTGAAAAAAATATATGTAATAGTTAAGGATCTAATCTAGTGCAATTCGCAGTCAGTAACATGATTTAATGAATTTTACTTGATAGAAAAAAATCCCAAAGTTACCCCTTTTCAAATTTTTTTTTCAAGTTTATGACTAAACTAATTATTTTTTTTAATAAATTTTTGTACTCAACGAAAGCCACTAAAAAGTTATAGATGCATTCGCAGAGTTTGACTTGATAAAAAAGTATCAGTTATTTACTATGTTTTAATATCTACCATATATATAGCGCGCCGTTCGGCAAGCCTGATCAGTCGCGTTTCGGCGCTCACGGACGACGGGCCCGGCTTGATTTTGCAATTTTGACAACCGATAAATTTTAAATATTACGATCATAGTGCCACAGTATAACAATATCAGTAGGTATTACTAGTGAAGCACGCTATGATCTTGATTTTGATACCGTTTTCATTGAATTGCAAATAGACGCTGATACTAATTAGTACGCTGTATACTTTATGTTGTAGACCAAAAGGGAGTCTCAAAAACTGACGTCGATACCACATCAGTAAAAAATTCAATGCGGATGCAATGGAAAATAGATAAGTATCGGTAAAATATTCGTCCGTTAAATCAGAGATCGGGATAAGGAAATAATTATAGGGGAGAAATCCCTGCGTAAATCCCCCTAATATACCATAATATATGATACCTAAATTGCATTTATATGCCATTTAGGTAAATTCTTTGGTAGTAAGGTTCTTAGTTCTTGGAAGAAAAGTCCTCACATATAGATTTTACCACTTTGGAAGAGACTTTCGCGCAAACTATTCAGTTTAGAAAAAATGTTAGGAACTTCAATACAATTTTGAACACTTTTCCATAGATACATGTATGGTTTTGTTAGAATTTTTATTTTTTTATATCTTTTCCAAGTTTGTGACACCACCTAAATTTATTGTTTTTTCTATTTTTTTTGTATGAAAATGTTAATATTGTTCATAGAAATTTAAACACTCGACTAAATTTGATAAGAAGCCTTTTAGGCAGTAATATTACTCGTAGAATTTAGCTCTGCACTAAATTTCCGATTCGAATTTTTTATATAGGTAAGGTTTAGAATCATTTCCTGAGCATAAAATCACAAAATAATAACAAATCCAGGTGGAGCTTCAAGCGCCAGCTCGAAAAAACGTTTTTGGCTGATATTCTGAAAAAGTTATAAAGCCTATTATTATTGTAGAAAATAAAATTTCCCATCTTTTGTTGCCAGTAAACTTTTTTTTCGAACTTACCGATTACGATTTATTATGTCAAATTTGATGATAACAATGTAAAAATAATAAGATTTGAATTCTGTTCCTAGTAGCATAAACATGTCCTTTTTTACCGGAATGGAAGAAGGGTTATGTTTTTCGCGCGTATCTTTTATGTTTGTAAATCTTTTATTTCCACATATCTTCCATATGGCTGGATGGATTTTGGTAACAAAGATATTCTAAGACTAGTCTGACTCGCCAAAGTGTCCTTAGATAGTGGGTAATATTTTTTTACGTGTAGATTTTTTTTGTAGTCGGGGTTTTTAAATTAAAGTTATTCTATCAAATTGCTCATTGCTCGAATAAACAGCACCGTTCATCATCGAGCACCGATTGAAGAGCACCGATTGAAGAGTTGAACGAAGAGTTTGGTCTCCACTTTTGTAATAAGAACAACTAAGCTGTGAAACGCATTGCCAGAGTGGGTTTTTGTCGAAGGTTCGAACCTTGGGGTTGCGAGGTACACTGTGCTTGTTTCTATTAGAGAAACAAGTTCCATCGTAGACCACATCATTTACATCCACTATTATCGGCATCATCGCAATCGTATCATTAAATGGGTTATAAATCGTAAACGGTAAGTTTTACAAAAAAAGTTTACGAGCAACAAAAGATGCAAAATTTTATTTTCTACAATAAAATTATTGTCAAAATATATAGTTTCCAAAATATCGGCTAAAACAGTTTTTTTTTTCAATTGGCGTTTGAAGCTCTACCTGGATCTGTGAGCATTTTGTAATTTTATGCTCAGTAAGTGATCTTTCACCGCATAGAAAAAAATTGGATTAGAAATTTAGTGCAAAGTTGACCAAAAAACCTTCTATTTTTACTGGCCTTTCATTGCGTTTCAACACATTTTTTTTATTTTTGACGAACTTGTGAATTATTAGGAAACATTTTAAAAAGATGCATGAAATTGGAAAAGCTGTTCTCAACTTATAGTGTGACCAAAAAGAAAAGGTTGAGTTTTGTATATCTACGAGTATAAATAAATTTAATATTTCTTCGTTTCACTTCACAATTCACAAAATTGTTATCACTAGTATAAGCAATATAAACAAATCTTGAACAAAAAATGAGTTTAAATTACATAGTCTAATATTTTAATGTTATTTCTGCACTGTGGCACCGATTCCGCGGTCGGTGACGGTCGCGAGAACAAGACAGCGTTAAATGCCGAATTTGACAGAACTACCTGGCCTTAAGTACGAATACTCTACGCGTGAAAAGTATGTAAATATGTTTTTTTTCAATAAAATGTGACGAGACGAGCAGGACATGTGCCGGATGGTAAGCAACATACCTGCCACATAACAGTACAGTGACACGCAGCTATTGGAACATTAAGAATCCAAATCATTACCTAGCACTGCACTGCGCTCGTCACCCAGAGATCTAAGATGTTATAGCTCTAAGCCCTGTAATTTCTCTGGAAACATTGCCCTTCAAACCGGAACACAGTAATGTTTGCACACTACTGCTTGGCGGTAGAATAACTGGCAAAGGTGTGGTACTTCCCCAGGCGGACTCTGCCAAGAGTCCTACCACTACTAAATATGTATATATTGAGAGAAAGAATCTGTCTTAGGTTTCTTTGTAATATAGTTTCGTTAATTACATTAGTTGGTTCGTGATTTGTGGCACAATTCTTCACGTGGGTGTGTGGTTCCGTTCCCGAGAGTCGCAACTTTGTTCGCGGATATTACTTCAAAAGGTCAGCGAAGACGGACTTGGACACGTAATATTTATTTGCACATCAAAAATTATTGCTACAATTTTTTTTGTTTGTACTTCTAAGTAAACCTTTTTATATTATATTCTTGACAGCACATAGGCTACTTTTAATCTAAAAATATGCATCTTTTTAAAAATGAAATAAAAAGCTACCTATTGAGCAAGGCATATCATAATAAAGACGACTTTGTTAAATATAGTAACGTATGGAAGAGAAATGTGTCGAAATTAGAATCTTGTAATAAGGTAAAATAATAGATTTTTAAGACTTTTGATGTTACATTGTTTGTACTAATGTAGTATCTGTATACTGTGTGTATTGATTATTTGTTATTTTGTCTTCGACAAAGCCTTTTTACAGCTGCATGTAATTGACTAGGCCCCTTTACAGCTGCTTTATTCTTTTTGACGTTGTTATTTTATCATATTATGTACAAAGATTCATTGCCTTTTTGTAAATGACTTTACCAAGTGTTCTTATGAATTTATTATGGTATGAATAAATGAATTGAATTGAAGACGTTACCAAGTGTTCTTATGAATTTATTATGGTATGAATAAATGAATTGAATTGAAGACGTTACCAAGTGTTCTTATGAATTTATTATGGTATGAATAAATGAATTGAATTGAACCTACGACCCACGGCTTCGCAGGCAGACTTACTAGCAACTAAGCCAACAGGCCAGTTATAAACGCTGCTTACTGCATACATATGCACAGCCTATACACGGTATATTACAATTTTTGTCTGTATCTCTGTTTGTTCCGGCTAATCTCCGAAACAAACGAAGTTACGGCTGGTCTAGTCGGGAGAAAGGCGCCTGCCGATCCGGAGACCCCGGGTTCAAACCCCACACGCACCACTTGATGACGTCTTTTCGAAGTCATGTGCGTAATGCCGGTAACCTTTTTTTTTTTTTTGACGGGTGGAAATCCTTTGCAGATGCCCGGCTGGGCATTGGGGTGCAGCCGAGTTATGTGAGATCTTACTCACTAAAACCCCCTCGGTGGCCTACATCTGTGCCTAGGAGGAGGACGCCGGGATCTCCGTTGGAACACACCGGTGTCCTTTTGACACTTTGTCTGAGGCACCTTCCTTGGGTGATGGACTAAACGACACTGGCCGCACCACACCGTAGCCTTTCCTTTGATAGGTTCGCTATTCATAGGACGTTAGGCCCCCAAGCCTATCCGTCTTCGAGCCCATAGGTACCCTTTTAATCGCCTCGTACGATAGGCAGGGTATACCGAAGCCGAATTCTTGTTAAGACCCCGGCTCCAGGGTCAAACCGACATGTACCTATAACCTTTCGAAGTCATGTGTCATCCACCAACCCGCACTATCTTTCAATTCGGATCAGTAGTTCCCAAGATCCTAGCGTTCAAACGAACAAACTCTTCAGCTTAATAATAATAGTATAGATTAGCTACCACGCGACGATACCCGTTGGTCTGAGCGGAAGTTGTTAAGCGACGATGCGTTCTACAATGGAGCGTGTTTACCTAGAAGAAACCGATTCACTCTCGATTTGAAGACGCGAAGATTGTAACCATCGAAGAAAACCCACTCAGGCAACGTATTCCACAGCCTTGACGTTCTTATCACAAAAGTAGAGTCAAATCTCTTCGTTCGTGTCTTTGGAACATCAACCATGAAACGATGTCGCTTTTTCGAGCTACGAGCATTCCGATAGAAAATAAAATAGAAAGGTTGATATTTGAAACACAGATTATGTGGTTTGGAATATGGTACTTTATATTAAGTGAAAATAACAGGAACGGGAATTGCCCTGGTAAAACCGCTGGGCATTGTTGGTTCAATAATAATTTAGATCCCGATTAATTCTCGTATGTTATATTTTCCAAAATCCTTACATTTGATAAGCATATAAATACTTTTCCAGAGATGTAAGCATGAGTAATGGACGTTGTAGCATCTCCACACGTATCCGTGTGAGTGAGAAGGAAAGGTCAATTCCGCTGAGGTTCCGACTTACATAGCTGAGAAAAATATATTACCGAAATATAAAACATTACAGGCCCAATTCAATTGCGTTTGGGTTATAAGGTCTAGGTATAAAAGGTCTAGTTCTCATCCGCTTAGTGTGTAACGATATTAGTAATGAACTTCGTCCCAAAAATGTACTAAAACCCGCGACTAAAACCGTATTATATTCTATAGTAAAACAAATTTGAACATTACGATAAATAACAATCATAGTTTCTTAGACCTTATTTTTTCAATTTAATAAAAGTCTTTAAAAAAAGAAAGTCTTTGCGGGCTGCAAAGACTTTCTTTTTCCATTAATTAAATTAGTAAATATTTCTTTAAAAAAAGTTACATTAAAATTGAATCGGTTTAACTTGACGAACTAAACAAATAGACCGGCATTGGTATACGAATTTGCTTAGCGTAAGTAGTTAGTAACGTATGTAGTATATAGTTCTCATTGTAATTTAGTTTGGTTAATAAAAGCTCTGCCCGTATAGACGAAAACAGGTTTAATATTAAAAATACGGCGGTACTGAGATTCGGGTAAAACAGGGTAAAACGGGGTAGGATTACTCTACAGTCCACAGAGAAGCTAATCTATTTTCAACGTCATCTGGATACCACAAAGCTGTCTACTTTCCTAGTCTATCGTATTTCCTAGTTTCTAGATTACAAAAAGCAGAGACTCTCAGAGTTAGAACCAAAAGGTCACTATATTATTGTACATAGTAATAGGACTTATAACGTAGAGTGATGCAACGAGCAATACATGTTTGATGGTAAGCAACATGATTGCATATAACAGCACAGTGCAGTGCCACTCCGAAATTTGAATATAAAAAGATTCATATAAATTGAGAACCTCCTTTTTTTAACATCGGTTAAAACGTCAAAATCACCACCTAGCACTGCACTCGTCACCTAGTGACTTAAGTTAACTTATCTCTTGGTCCTGTATTTTGTCTGGAAGTATTTAACCTTCAAATCGGAATGGCGCGAAATTAGGGCGTTATAACTTAGGGGTAAAATAACTGGG
Organism: Ectropis grisescens; assembly: GCA_017562165.1. NCBI lineage: Eukaryota > Metazoa > Arthropoda > Insecta > Lepidoptera > Geometridae > Ectropis > Ectropis grisescens. The sequence continues at coordinate 10,264,521 of CM029780.1, read as the reverse complement.
TTTTAACACTACAAAAATGTCCTACTTTTAAAATTAACTTAAATAACTAGGTGACGAGCGCAGTGCTAGGCAGCGATTTTGACGTTTTAACCGATGTTAAAAAGAAGGAGGTTCTCAATTTATATGTATCTTTTCATATCCATATTTCGGAGTGGCACTGCACTGTGATGTTATACGTAATCATGCTGCTTACCATCAAGCGCATGTATTGCTTGTGTTGCATGTATTTCCTACTTAACATTATAAGTTTGAAAGTTTGGGGTTTGTTAATACTTGTTGATCAAACACGTTATAATAACTGAATGGTCAGTCTGAAATTTCGAACACACATTTGAATATAGAAGTAGATAATAATAGTTTGGAGTAATCTAGAATGATAAATTTTTTTAAATCATGGGAACGAAAACTACGCGTGTAAAGCCTCGGAGCACTGCTGGTAACTATATACATATACACCGTTACGAATGAATTTTCAATTTGAGTTTTCCTATTTCGCACAACCAACAGTTCTGTAATTATTTCAGCCGCGTTCTCCAACAATTGTTGTAACGTACACACAAACTTTCGCTTTATAAGTAGGATTAGGAATCTTGAGAACTTTATCAATTTAGTAGCTCTAAGTTGAGAACCGCAGGCCCGCGCTTCGATAGGAATAAATTTTACCCGTTTTGCGTTCATCAAATAGTGTGAGGCGTGTGTAACGCGCTTTGAAGAGAAGTGAGGTGTGGGATTAACGTTGGAGAGCAATCATAGCAGTATAACACCGCTCACATAACATAATAGCCGTGTCGTGACATAAACATAAACAGCCCACTAAATATTCTCACTGCTGGGACACGGGGCTTTTCGCAAGGAAAGAGTCAAGGCCATAATCCACTACGCTGGCCCAGTGGGGGTTAGTGGATAACACATGCCCTCGAAAGATTCTAGGCGTTGTTGCGCGCGGGATTTGAACCAGGGGCTTCCGGGTCGGGAGTCGCCGTTCTCCTGACTAGACCACCCGTAACTTTTGTCGCGCTATAGTCCACCTATAATCATCAACAGTGAATAATTCTATGGCATTTTCGTTGGAGGACTCCTTGTAGAGTCCATCTGTGGAAGTACCACACCTTTGTCAGATATTATATCGACAAGCAGTAATGTGCAAACTTTATTGTGTTCCGGTTCGAAGGGCAATATTTCCAGAAAACAAGCGATAAAGGTATCCTATATCGCTAGGCAGTAGAGCCAAACCTCTTCGTTCGAATCTTTGGAATATCTACCATGAAATGATGTCGCTTTTTCGAGCTACGAGTAGTCCGATACAAAAAAAGGTAAGGTGGTATTAGATAATGGGTATCATTAGCAAGATCTCGGAAGCTTATATGATAAAAAATATATTTTACTATCTATTTCGTGGCAATATTCAAAACTTTTTCGAACTAGGGTGTCTATTCATAAATTATTATTCTACTTCAATAGATTAACATCGTAAAATGCAGGATTTGCGCATCGATTTCCCGTCCAATGCCGTAATGTTCAGAAATCCCCGTGTTTTGGAATAAGCAGCAATCTTCATAATGCAATGGCGCTTATGCGATGGCTTTGTGAATCCGATGACCTCTCCTAGCCCAATGGACTTTGCTAATGTGATAGCCAAACAGAGAATAGCTGATAGAGCAGAGAATCGGTTTTTTTCTAGGTAAGCACGCTTCATCGTAGACCGCATTAAAGTTTAATATCAAGTGAGATGGCAGTCAAGTGTTAACTTCAGATAAAAAAAGATGCAGGTACACCGTGAGCGTAATTTGGCTAGCCAAGGTTTTATTTATGAAAAAAACCTTTTTAAGTTAAACTCCAGTGCGTCTCAATGGAATCAAAAACTAGTATGATTCACAAACTTGAGGTCACATTTGTGAATCATACTTTCAAGCAAATAAGCCACCAAAGCTTCAGTTACTACTGTCAATTTTACAGCGCCCTTGAATGTTTCTAATTTTTTTAAACCATTTAGACTTTTCCACGAACATTTATAGATTTTTGACCCACGTACGGATTGATCAAATTATCTTGAGAATGAGATTAATGTTTTTTAGTAGCTTCCAATGCTTGGGCCACGCTACAACGCTCGTAGTTACGAGAAAACTGCATACAAGGGCGGATCCAGCTTTGGCTCCAGGGGGGGTCACATGCTCTACCTGAGGGAGGAGGGTTCTTTTAGTGGTGGTACTCTCTAGCAGAGTCCGCCTGGTGAAGTACCTTTACCACACCTTTACCAGTTATTCTACCGCCAAACAGTAATGTGAAAACATTACTGTGTTCCGGTTTGAAGGGCAATGTTTCCAGAGAAATTACAGTGCAGTGCTAGGTAACGATTTGGACTCTTCATGTTCCAATAGCTGCGTGTCACTGTGCTGTTATGTGGCAAGCATGTTGCTTACCATCAGGCACATGTCCTACTCGTCTCGTCACTTCTTAATTAAAAAAAAACATAGTCGTAGGCAAATCATAAAACTGTGCAATAAGTATCATCAGTATCATCATCAGCTGCAAGTCGTCCACTGCTGAATATAGGCCTCCGCCCTAGATTTCCACAACGAATGATCTCGTGCAACCTGCAACCAGCGGTTTCCAGCGACCGTTGTGAGGTCATTTATTTATTTAGTTATCATCAATTACATGTCGCACTTGCAGACACGCCAACACGAGCGACAGTCATAATTACATTACACGTATTCAATTAATTCCTATGCCGCAATGACTGTCGTCGGCAAACCGAAGGTGAGTGATGCATTCGCCGTCGACATTGATCGCAGTCCAGTAGCTTGAAAACATATAACATCTCCCTGTCTCACGCCTTTCTGTAGCCAGATATGCTTTGTACGCTGGTCGTATAATCGGACAGACATTGTGGCTTTGCTGTAAATACACTTCAATACTTCGATATAGCGATAATTGATGCGGCATCGCTGGAGAGTTTGAAGCACTGCCCAGGTCTCGATGGAATCGAAGGCTTTCTCATAGTCCACACACGCTATACATAGTGGCCGATTATACTCCTCGTTTTTCTGTATACCGAAGCGTATGGATGTGGTCTATGGTGCTGTCACATTTTTGGAAACCAGCTTGTTCGGGTGGCTGGGAGTCGTCAATCCCGCGTGTGAGACGATTTTTGATTATCTTAGAAAACAACTATAAACATGTCTGAGAAGTGAAATTGGTATGTAATTCATCAACAAGGTGATGTCACCTTTTCTGAAGCAGCACACTACCACTATTCTACTCCACGCTACTGGCGTATTACTGGCGCCAGGTGCCTTGTTGTTTTTAAGTTCTTTGAGGGCCAGCCTAGTCTCGTGCAGGCTGACTTCCGGGATATCTACGGTAAACCGTCGGATCAGGTCAGGACAGGTTGTCCTTGCTTAGAACAAACAAACAAACAAAATCGGTGATCGCTGCCGGTCTACTATAAGTACATATCGATAAGTACGATAATATCGGTACACGATAAGTAGGTACACCTAGGTACCTACTGGACCCGGCCCAGGGGGGGGGGGTCATGACCCCCATGACCCCCCCCTGGATCCGCGCCTGACTGCATATTATTTCAATATTAGTTCAGATCGTGAAAGCTTAAGTACGTTAGATAATACAGCGTACGGTCTAAAGGCTGGATTATATACATGTTTCTCTGTGCGTTGCATACTCTTGGCTAGAAGTCACTCCGCAGTTTATTGCCGTGCTAAATGCGCCTGCATAGTAAACTGAACTGATTCGCAATTAGATCAAGAGGTCCAAAAATCATTAAAAAAATATATGGAGCTATTAAAAGTACGGCTTTTTGGGGCTGAAGCGGCGACTTTCAAATAGGTAAAGACCAGTAGATATGTCTTCTTTATTGAGCCTCTACAAACGATTGACTCACAAAAACAGTTGATCAAAAACTTTAATTAAAAAAATTAGGCCAAGTAAGTAATGAATAAATCGTAGATACATTTTTATTTATTTTGGATGTACCTTGTATTTTGACACTAAATATGTGTTTCTGACTATCTATAGCCGGCTTTTTACTTTCACACAAACGGTGCTACTTCTCATAAAATTACGCACATTGGTTGAACAGGGCGACAATGATCTACGGAAAAAGTTATGCTTAGGCGCCAAGGAAACGGTAGTTGCCAAAAGATTGAATTTAGGTTTCTTACAAAAAAAATATCGTCTGTGACGAAGGTAGATTGTGTTGCAACGTTGTAGATTCCTCTACCTGAAACAAACAATAAGTAGGTTTAATTTTACTCTAAATATATAAAAATAATAGTCTTGAAAGTGTGTAGTGGTAGGTCTCTTGACTCTTTTTTCTAAAACGTTGAATTTATTGTTAAATATTCTCAAATTGAATCTCACATTACAATTTAGGATGTTATTTTTGATACAAATAGTGATGAGACGAGAATGATGAAAAGAAATCTTCAAATCGAGAGTGAATCGGTTTCTTCTAGGTAAACACGCTCAATCGTAAACCGTTTCGTCGCTTAACATCACGCGAGATAGCGGTCAAGTGTAAACCTATAAAAGCTAAAAAAACATCGTTTTTTACAGTGAGTACGTACATTTACCCTCGTGCTCGGGGGAAAAGGTCGGGTAATGTAGGATTTGACACCACACACGGACAAACGGACCCCTACCGACTAAAACCTCCACGAGGTTCCACCTTTGACGCTTACTGAAACACGCCCAGTACCATCCAGCTATTGGAATAGCTAAAGAACGTAGTTCTTTCTAAACAAAATAGCGTCTAAAGTAGTGAATTCTTCGAGTCCGTAGTGACCTCATTTCAGCGTTGGCTCATTTACCCGCCGTGTCGCTTAATTTTTAACTTAAGTGAAAAAGTTAGGGTGTACGTGCTAGGGATTAACTCTTGGCGCAGTGTGGTTTAGAGATGCGCTCTATCTTGTTCGATCGATTCGGATTGAGACATTTGGTGGTTTAAAGTAGAATGGCACAGCCTACTTTGGGTTGGCTCTGCTGAAATTTGGGATCTTTCACTTTATCCAACTGTACTTGAAAAGATACTCAAAAGTGCAGCCGGGTTCACCAAAGACCTTGCTATCGAACATATTCACCATAGATTCAGCACGGCATTTTGTATTTGACCTTGACAGCATTTCAACTCGGTTCGGGATATTAATAGGTCTCGATTCGAATTAAGATCATTTAATTCGATATGGAAATATTTCGAGATTTCAAAAATTGATTTGGTAAAATTGAGGAAATAACTAATATTACAATATTATCATTAATTATGCACTATTTACCGTGGTTATTCTACGAAACGAATGTTGGATATTTTCGTCATGCACCATTTCCACGGTTAAACTGACGAATGCATTTTGGAATTTAATAACGTAGTGAACCTTCGTCATAAAAATGTGTTTAAAACTTAGAATGAAATTATGTTCGAGTTAACGACATTATAAAGATCCCAGGTAAAAGACTAACACATTAACGGGATTGTTGGTTTACACGAAAGTAGATCTCTGCGCGGCAGTGAGCCATAACGGAATGGTAAAGATAATGATGATGCTTTTATCCTTCGAAGCTTGAAATTGAATTTAAAAACGTTAAATTATGTGTGCAGACGGACTAATTCGTTTTTATTTGTCATCGTGTCTATTATTTCATTATCGTAATGTATTTATTGTAAGCAGTATGGTTGATTGATTATTATGTATATCGAAGTTTAATGAAAACAAAATCTATGTTTAGATTTCTCCGGATTTATTGGAGCCATCTCCAAATGAATTAATGTCAAATTAGCAGACTGTTACTTGGCAGATTAGCAAAACATATCATAAAACATACAAGATTTAAAAGTAAGGTTTTGCAGGGCAATGTTTCCAGATAAATTGCAGGGCTCAGAGATATAACATCTTAGATCTCTGGGTGATGAGCGCAGTGCAGTGCTAGGTAATGATTTCGGTTCTTCATGTTCCAATAGCTGCGTGTCACTGTGCTGTTATGTGGCAGGCCTGTTGCTTACCATCAGGCACATGTACTAGTCGTCTCGTCAATTCTTATTGAAAAAAAAGTAATCATGAGTATAAAAATGTAATTAGATTAGGGTAGGTAATTGGACTTATTTAATTCACGTTCCATTGAAAGAAAAAATAAACACCAATTGTTAAATTCGAATAACAAAATCTTCAAATATCACCGGTTGAATAATAGTATACTGAAATGAGTACGCTAGAATAGAAATGGCTTAAAGCCCGAAAAATGAAAATCGAATCGTTACTATTCGAAAATCGTCTATTCTCATCTCTACTATGACTGGGTGAGTGGGATGAGCTCCATAGGGATTTATTTTATTGCTTAGTAAATATAAATAAAAGATCGACTGTGGCCGAAACACTGTCACTTGTGAATATTGAAGCGCTATAGAGCACTTACGTTGTTGGAAGGCTTCCAATAAGGCTTTGGACTTTTTTGTCCGACCGTTCTAGAAATTGGCTAATATCTTTTTTAACACATCAGTCCAACTTTGACCATCTATTCCGCCGTTAGCAACGATATGGTCAAAAATGATAAACGCTAAGATACACTTAATATACCTATCTTCTTTGAATTAAAAAATGTTTAGATCATAAGAAACAACGAAGTTCTTTGCTTGTACATGATTGGGAAAAGAGCTTCAATTATTTCAGGTAAAGTAACGACATATGACGAGGAGGTACGCCTCCTCGTTTTACTACAGAACATGTAGAAAGTAGCCTGCTGTCATATTTCGTTATTTTACCTGATATAGTATGAATCTCTTTTTAACCGACTTCCAAAAAGGAGGAAGTAATCAATTCGACCCCTATTTTTTATGTATGTTACCTGATTTCTCGAGAACCCCTGCTCCGATTTTAAAATTTCTTTTTGTGTTCGGATAAGTATGTTTTCCGAATGATTCCATATAAATCTTATTGAAATCGGTCGGGTGGTTTTTAAAATATGAACCATAAACTAAAATTTGCATACAATTTTCTAGATGACGTAGTTGTAGATTTCACAAAAGTTATGAAACTCTATCCTATCAATACGAAATTGTGTAAATGGATTAATAAAAACTTGTTTTGCACTAAAAAGGGTAAAATTATCTATATTCGTACAAAAAATTAAACCGACTTCAAAGCCACAAATATGTGCATCAAAAGCGAAATTGTAAGCGCTACTCACTCATCTATTTAAAGTCGGTGCTAGTCAGGTCAAAAAGTTAGTAGATTGATGCTATGTAGGCACAGGTAAGTAGTACCTATCCACTACCTGTTAGACTTGGCTGGCACCGACTTCAAATAGATGGGTGAGTAGAGCTTATAATAATGATTTTAGTTTATTTTTCGCTTTTGAGTGCCTATTTGTGGTTTTGAAGTCGGTTTAATTTTTTGTACAAAAATAGTTTATTCGATTTTTAATTTTTTATTCGATTGTGTTGTTCCATACTGCATTTTCCGAAATGTATCCCGCAGTTCTGGTTTGTCAGTTTGTATTTCGAATGGCTAGACTGTAGAATGCATTGCCTGAGTTTTCCCAGCAGAGTAAGATCCCAGGTCGAGTTAAATCGTGATTAAGTCCTGTACATTATAAACATTAAGATCCCAGGGTCGCCAGACGTCACGTATTTACTCCCTATCGAAATATGGACTATTGAGTAGTTGTAGTATGTACTAAGAATTTACGTAAAGTTAAGTCCTTGTTTTAGGAGCTTTAAACCGTCTGCTGTCTGTAAAATTTTGGGTAAGTATATGTATTGAGTTTTAACAAAAGTTGTAGAACAAGAATTATTTATTTATCTAAATAAATAGAACATGCCTTTATATTGATACATTGATTACCTACTGGTATCAAGATAAGATAAGAAAACTCTTTGTTAAAAGCCATGGGTTATAGGCGATTCGCCACAAAGTAAATTCGTCACAATTTGTATACTCCATACATTCAAAGTAAACTCGCCACAAGTTATAAAAAACCAAATGAACAATGTCACAGGTAAATAAAGTCCATAATACAATAGAAAAACAATACCCTGTATTTACGGATAAAATAAAAAACCAATTTGCTTTCACAAATCAGTTTCTCTTGAGTAAATATGCTCCATAATAGCTTATACATATGTAAATGGCCACTTAACATCTGGCGACATGACGGTAAAACATAAGCCTATTAACTAACTAACTAATATCTTGACACTACCTGTGAGGACTAATGGCTGTCAAACTGACGTAATTTGTTCGCAAACCTAGTTCCTCAACGAAGGAGTGCCAACTGCTTCAACGCTGTGACTTGTGGTTTACTTGAAAGTTACTCGATAAGACGTTTGCTACTTCAAAGGTATGCTAACTATTCTAGGTAATATGGACACCAACTTAACTTCGAGAACTAAGTCGAGAAACTATCCTTCATTTATATTATAAACTAGCAGCCCGTTCCGGTTTCGCTCGGATATCTTAATATATCTATACAATGCATACAATACAAACAAATAAAATTAGAGTGTCTGAATGTAATATCAAAGTAACAGCTTCTTACTAAGTTCAAATGTAAGTATACACGGTGCCTATTTCTAAAACACAATTTTGTTCCGGCTAATCTCCGAAAGGGCTGGACTGATTTTGACGAGACTTTCACTACCAGATCTTCTAAGGCATAACATAGGCTACTCTTACTTGAAGAAAATAATTAGGGCTCCGTGAAAAAATGAATACCCTTAAAACGCGGGTGAAATCGCGAGCACAGCTAGTATATATATATAAATTACCTGACACTTTGTTTATCCGTGATTTGAATAACATCAAAACGGTTATAATGACGCATTCTTCAAAGATAGACACATGCTGTCACGGACTTCAGAGCATGGAACGAAAGCTCTCAAAAAGAAATATTTTTTCCCGTTTTTGTTATATTTTTGTCATTCTTGCTCCGATACTATTGATAGTAGCGTAATTATATAGGAGTAGCCTACCTAGATAAATATATTATACAACAGAAAAATAATGTTTCAATTTGGACTTTGTATTACTACAAAATAGCAGTGGTACGAGTATATGGGTTTCACCTTTTCTATTCCCATAATTTTCCCGCTATGAAAAGTAAAAATATGGGTGGACATGTCAAACGCAACACCATCTGACCCCAAACTGAGCAAAGCTTGTAGTAGGGAAGCCAGAGAGCTGATATAATATTTATATATTTTTAAACACATACTTGTTAAACATAGGCACAGTACAATCATATTTGTATTCAGGTATTTTAATTCATCACACAAACATTTGCACTGAGTGGGGATCGAATCCACGACTCACGGTTACGCAGGCTGTCTTACTACCAACTAAGCCACTAGGCCAGCGTATATATAGCCTATAGCAGTGCTAAGATCACGTACATTTCCTACAGTAAAAAAAAATTGTAATCGGTTCAGTACGCCCCGAGATTAGCGCGATTAAACAAACAGACTCTTCAGCTTTATAACATTAGTATAGATTTACACAGACTGTTATCGTAGAGCTCGGATTTTGGTACAATTACTAATAAATAAATCACTTTGATAACATTTTGTTCAAATTAATCTAGACCTAGATTCTGTAACACAATTCCATTCTCCCAGAATAGTACATGAATCTACAAATCCAAGTAAGCGTTTAAGTCGCTTATTGCTCTAGAATTAAGGTCAAGATTACAATAGCAGACGACCTCCTTTGATCACGTATTCTGCCTACAATGTAGGAGACGTTTAATTATTAATTCGTAGTCTAATCAAATATTGACTAAGTAACAGGTTAAGTGGTGTCTTCGCTGTCTGTGTGTCTGTCATTGATCTTGTGTATCGACACAATATGTCAATTCGGAAGTAAGCGTTCGGGAATTGAAATGCTCCACACAAGAGTCCTACAAATGGAGGAAATGACGTAAAAGTAGTGGGGAGGAGCCTACATCGCACCATATGATTGGTGATTTGTGGCGCGATGTAAAGTCCTCCCCACTAGTTTTACGTCTCCTCTGATTTTAGGACTCGCGTTAGGAGCGTTTTAGGGAAATTCTGTATCACGTGTCTGAGATATCAATCACTCTGTATCTATTAAAATAAAAGTTTGGGCATTTGTCACACAAAGCTATCAAGCCTCAAACTAAGCTAAGCTTCTATTGCGGGAGCCAGATTGCTGATACAAGACTTTGATTGGCACACAAATATTTGCTCTGGATGGGAATGAAACCATTAAACCAAAAAGTTTACATATTCTACCTATAGAAGAGATCTACGATTAGAACAAACGCTTTACATCGAAAGGACGGAGAGTCTACCGCCGAACGAAAACTGTCTTAGCTTTGATATTTCTCTTTCTTTCTTTTCGTTTGAAATGATAGAGATGGCAATAGCAAACCCAAAACCGATTTAGTTAGGAGGTAGACCCCCGGGTCTGATTGCTCTTGTGGAAGTATCATACTTCTGCTGCGGCACATCACCATGTCGCCATATCTAATATACACCTCATCTGCTTACGATTGGTGACAAAGGAGCCGTAGAGAAAAGCCTGATCTATTTACTTTTCTTCATTATCCTCTCATTATCTTAGCATCAAACACATGTCTTTTTAAAAGAAAAATGATAGTAATGTATTTTTTTCTTCCTCGCGTGAGATCGAAGCTTCAAATCACTTAATATTTTTCGGAAAGCAGACGTACCTACATGTATATCATTATCAATTCTCTTCGATAAGATCACTTAAAAATATTGAGAAAACTTTGGGATGTTTTATTTTCCTTCACCAGCCCATGGTGCTTACAAACTTGTATTTTTTACCTGCTTTTGGAAAATATAGTGGTGCAAACGGTATTCGAACCAACGAGTTCACTGTTGTGAATACTATATTTCTAGACATTAACCACGACGAACTATTCTATCATTTAGTAAGTCAATATAGTCTTATTTATTAAACACATTGTCTCATAGCACCGCAATATCCGCAGTCCAATAAATTATAATACGCTAAGCGATGGCTTGCATATGCAAATCAATGCCGAATGCTGATGTACAATAGATGTAGTTTGGATCCAATAAAATTAACACTGATTTGTGGATAGTTACAGCACCACACAGTTTTCGACAGTAAATAGAGACATTAACTTCAATTTTTAACCCCCGACCAAAAAAAGGGGTGTTATAAGTTTGACGTCGATGTCTGTCCGTCTGTCTGTCTGTCTGTCTGTCTGTCTGTGTGTGTGTCTGTCTGTGGCACCGTAGAGCTCAAGCGGATGGGCCGATTTCGATGCGGTTTTTTTTATTTAAAGGTTAATATCCGTGCGGATGTTCTTAGCTATGTTTGGTTAATATCGATTCAAAATGGCCGCCTCCACAAAATGGCGGACAAAATATATCTTCACAACCTACCTCAATATGGGTATCAAATGAAAGGGCTTGACTAGTAAAATACTATACACTATAACGAATTTCTAATCCAAGATGGCCGCCACCACAAAATGGCGAATAATATTATTTTTTTCACTACTACCACAATATGGGTGTCAAACGAAAGGACTTGACTAGTAGAATACTTTGCACTACGACGAATTTCAAATCCAAGATGGCCGCTCCCACAAAATGGCGAAATACATTTCTTTTTTCAAAACTCCCTTAATATGTTTTTCAAATGAAAGGGCCTGACTAGTAGAATGTTGTACAGATAACAATTCCGAGGTAGTAGGGGGTTAATCAAAATTTTTAATTTTGTTCTTGTTATTCAAAATATTGCTCTCAATTGCAAAAAAATAAAAAATTGCATACAATTTTCAATATAATACAATTTGTGGCCATTCATGCCCAAAATAACCTCGTCTACAATTTTCTCACATCAAGTGTACTATCCACCTCATCATCATTTCCCATCAACCAAGATGGCGGTATTAAGCAATAAATTTATCCTCTGGCCTAAACACACACACATTATGCCATAGGACGAGTAGGGCATTTTATGGAGACCGGGAAAGTGTTTGTTGGCCCTAGATTTTATGCCTCATCTAAGTTGATTAGAACCTCTTGGGACCGACCTTGTTTGAGGATGTTCCATTTTGTATAATACTATGTGACCTCAGACTGCAGTAGAGAATTCAAGGCCAGTGTGTAAATTGAGTGAAACTAACTTTAATCTTACAAAAAAAGACTAGTGAATAGTTTTGTGTATTCGGACTAAATTTGATTAATTTTTTGATCAATATAAAATGTCTGTCGTAGAACCATTGGAGTAGACGTGTTCTTGAGTGGAAATCACGAGTCCGCAAACGTAGTATAGGAGACCCTGAGACTAGACGAAGTGACGATATACGGAAGACAGCAGGCAGTAGATGGAAACGTATAGCTGAGGATAGGCCTAAGTGGCGAGCCATAAGATGGGCCGGTCTTTAGCAGTGCACTAAGATAAGCTGTTGGTGATGATTTAAAAATAAATTGACAGTCATATGGACTGCAGATAATTGTAAGTAGTGAGGGTTTTAGTCAAAATTTAAAAACTTAGAATTTTAGTATTTATTAAACATCACTAAAGTAACACAATCAATTACCTGTCATACTATCTGTTATTATGAGTACGCATATTGGGATTGCGACAGATGTGGGTAAAACTGATATGTTTGACCTCATACCACTTTTCAATTATTTTTATCAGACTCCTCGTAACCAGAAAAAAGAGAAACCGTTTCCTGGTTGACGCTTCAAAGACGAAAAGGTTTGGCTTTTCTGACATGATCGCTTAGGCTTTTACATGCATTGTCTGAAGTCTTTAAGATTATAGACGATCGATTTTGTAATCATGCAATCATGCTCCGTCGTAGAGCTCATTGTCACTTAACATCAAACGAGATGGTGGCCAAGTGCCTATTATTGTTAAAACTTACATAAAGGGGCCAAAAACTTCAATTTTGCTATGAAACTCTATAAAAAAAAAGCTTTCCTCCACGGTTTTCAATACAATACCAATACAAAACATTGTCTGCGCACACATGTTTTTGTTTGAATAAAATATCGACTTTGAATTTCTGATTAAAGGGCACAAAAAAGGGTAAATATACAGGACAAAACAGCGTGTTGGGAAAATTGGTCTGCACACGAAAAACGAGAGGCCTGTTCGGAGTACGCCACACAATGTGACTGATAAATTTGGTCGGTTCTTTGAGGGTACAAAGGACGTATTGCGTGGTTCTACCAAAGAAATATTGCCTTTATTTCCATTAACACAAAAGCGAATCTCCATTGGTTAATATAAAAAGTATACCTTTACTGCAATGAGGTGTTCTCAGAGAGCAGAAAGCAATAGTTCTAAATTTTGCCAAAGGTGGCGCCAATGTTTTGTTTTGTTAGAGAAATACGCATTTGACAATGTCAATAATTTACTTTATATTTTTGCCCATTTATCGCTCATATCTGTAAACTAGCGGTCCATCCCGGATTTACCCGTGGTATATATACACATATATTGCCTGTAGCACTTAAAAATCACGTATATTTGAACGGTGATAGAATTATATAAAAATGTTATGTTGGTTTGTGTACGCTTCAAATAGTCAAAAAGCTCTGAACCGATCGAACTGAAATTTTAGAATGATATATAATCCGCATCAAGGATTGTTTTTATCTAATTTTTACGTTACAATGTGCCACAGCGAAGCGTGGCAGGGTAATACTAGTTAAGTATAGATATGAAAACACATTATGAATACACACTACACAGAAATTCTTCAAACAAAAAAGAAACACTTTTACATGAGAAAAAATACAATAAAAACTAGTGTTACCATCGGGGGTCCATCACTAAAAGCTATCTCTTCCAGGCAACCTTAGGATAAAAATGATTTGTAAAATAAGCTTAACACCGGGATGTTTTTCTAAAACTACTTACAAACCAAAACATGTTGTAGTACGGACTATATCTAGTAGTGTGAAGTGAAGAAGTAGAAGCAGACGAAGTATCTAGTAGTGTGAAGGGGTTTTCATTCTATTTGTGTTACTATTCCCTACTTTTTCAGTATTTTCGTGGCAGTTATGGTGTGACATGCCAATGAATGGTTTTTGCGAATTTGCGTTGGATTCAATTTTGGGAGGATGTTTTTAGTTAAAATACATTGAATGTTTTTGAATTACTTTAAGTGTAAATAAAATTACCGCTGTAAAAATGTTTCAATAGTAAAAAAATATAAGGAAATACTAAAGCTACATAACAAAAAACGTACTAATTAGTAAAAAAATCATTACAGGTGTGTGATGACATATACAGGTAAACGAGTAAAACTAAAATATAGTTACCCTTGGCCAATGGACTAGTTATTTCCACTAACTAGTTTGACTGTGTATAAATAAATACAAAAAAAATAAACTGGCAAAACTGAATATACCAAATATTTACAAAACCCCAAAACGATACTAATAAAAAAATCTAACAATCTTGCCAATGTTCGAAATGCGAAAGGTTGAATGTTTGTCGCTCCACTACGTCGTTACGGCTGTCCGGATAAGCTGAAATTTGGAACACGCAAACTTGGTGTTGAGAAAGTTAAACACATTACGCACATGAATCTGAAAATACATTGGGGCTGGTGCGTGTGGGATTTGAACCCGGGGCTCCGGAGCGGCAGTAGCCGTTATCCTGACTAGACCAGCAACAAAATCGAAAACCTTACAAATTAATAATTTCGATTTTATTGTTTCGTCATAAACACCGAAAGTATCCACCGTAAATTCAAAGAAAAAACAAATGCTTTTACTCAAAAATTTAACAGAATTTGGCCCCCCGTAATTTTTTTAGTGCATGGCTGGAATACAATGTTTAGAGTTGCTAGAAGGTCCGTTTTCACATTTCTAATCGACCGATTCGAATTAAACGCAGGCTATTCGAAAACGCTTCAATATTCATTCGGTAACGTTACTGCGCTCATCCGGCCCGTCCCGGGGAGATTTAACGGTAGATTAACGTCTTGATTCACGGCGATCTGATCTTAAGTTCAGTTCTGAAAGTCTGCTGAGTTGCTAGCGATAGGCTAATAGAATTTTAATTTACTACATCGATAATTTTTGTCTTTTCTATGTTTTATAGGTATGAAATTGACGATTGATATAAATACACGTAAAATTAAAGGTTAGACCAGTCTTGATTACTCGTATGTCAGTTTCTATAGAATACCACCGCAAAGTATCACTGTTAAGTTGAAAATGAAAATGAAAAAATGTTTATTGTGGCAATAACGAGAGACAAAAACAAAAACACAAGATATGGCACACGTTTCTTACAAGAAGAAAATAAAAAAAACAAATACATGTTGTGTTAGTGTGCACTGAACCCCACACTAGGGCTACCTGTGTTGTGGGATCCACGCTTAGTTAAAAACTATGATGCTACAAGCAGGTACACATACACACATTTTAAAAAACGTAATGTGACATAATATAACAATTAACTCTTCCTGCATTTCAAACGAAAAAATAAATTAAAACCAATGTTTACTTTAAAAAGGCAAGGGCGGAGTCTGGAGATAAATTAAATAATACAAAAAAACAAGACATGACATGACGTGGTATGACGTGTGTTATGTAACTTGTTGTGACGTAATTTTACGTAACGTAATTAAGTAAGTTAACTGAACATTTTCTTAAGCATTTAACCGAGTACTTTCTTCAATAGTTCAAGTATTGCAAAAATATTTGTCGTAACTTATTCATATATTCGTATTTTTGGGCAATTCACCGAGATAAATTTGGTTCAAAAGAGACGCCAAGGTTACACAGGGTTGCCAAAACACACATTATTTTTCGACATTTTTTTTTTCAGTAAAGGTTTACGTTTCACCGCCATCTCACTAGGTGTCACTCGACGATGCAGTCTGTGACAAATTACCACCAATTACATAATTAATGCTAAATACCAATTCACTCTCAACTCAAAAATCCGAAAAGCCGCCAATTTAATTGTATCAAGGTTAGAGTAAACCTTTTAAGGCAATATGTAACACCATTGACCACATTATGACTCGGGCAAGTTGATCAAACGCACCTATCCTACTATGTAATAACATAGGGACAAGTGGAAAAATGTAAACTAACAGCTTCCTGTGGCTTTACCCACGTAGCATTCTCGTTATTTTTCTGCCATCAAAAATAGTCTATTTATCAGGCTATAATCTATCTGTGTTTAAAATTTCAACCTATTCCGTACAGCTCTTCCGACGTGATTGAGCAACAAATATTCGAACTTTCAAATCCTACTAATATAATAAGTGTCAATGTTTGCACGTATATTGTACAATCACGTCATAACGTATGAACGGATCGGGCTAATGTTTGTAACACAAGAAGAGTACATTCTAAGAGTACAAAAATTAATAAAAATAAATGTAAAAAAAATTACCTCACATTTTCTGAAGTCCCTCTCTTATAACGACACCGAACAATTACTCACTATAGTGAAGTAATTATCAAATCCGTAAAACAATTAAATAATCTCATATACAATTATGCACGAACACACATCTGCACACACTCAAACACACCCTCTCCCTCACACATACACACCGCCTCACACTCACCCTCATATGCACACACCCTCACACTATACTTCTTTATACTATTTACTCTCACTTACACCTAAGAATTAACATCTATATGTATTTTCAAATAGTACCATACCCATTGTCTCCACTTGTCCAGTGTCGGAGAGGCTGGTGATGTGTTATACAGGTTTTCCTAGTGCAGACACCAGTCTCTCACATAGACAATTCTACTACTGATAAGTATACTTTGAATAAGATATTTAAGAAATGTAAAACTTTTGTGTGAGAGAAAATAAACCAGTTTATTTATTTATTTATCATTATTATTCTGGAATAGAACATAGACTACTTTGTATCCCGGGAAAACAACGGGAACGGAAATTACGCAGTTAAAACCGCGGGGCACTACTAGTTAATAATATAAGTAGGAAGTAGGATGTCAAAGTTTGGATATTTCTTGCTCAATAGTTCGAGACGGCTTGACAGATCGGGGTGAAATTCACAACTGAGTTAGATAATAATCTGGAATAGCATATAAAAAGCGACTTTTTATATCGAAAAAATTACGGGAAAGGCAACTACGTTAGTAAAACCGCGGCGCGCTAGTATCCTATTGGATTTTACTAAGTAAAAAAGCAGTATTAACATTTTTTTTAGCGTGCCAACCCTAGTAAAAGGGCACATAGTCGATTTGTATTTGTGTGTAGAAATTTATGTTTATATGCCTTGTGTGTGGGACGTGCCGAAAGTAAAGGGCGGACGATCGGCTCATATTTTTTGCAGTATTTTCGTGAATTAAGTTGTAATATCTTTACAACTATGTAGATACATAGTTTTGTGGATAAGGTAAACTTAATTTTTTCATCTTAAATTATTTCTCCGAAAAACCAAAAACTGACTTCAATTTAAATTAAACTCCGTCTATTTTTTAACTTTTATAGGTTTACGCTTGATCGCCATGTCACCTGAATCCAACCAAATCTCAACATTAACACAAAACACAAGCACATAACATCAATCACACAAAAATAAACTCTAAAATAATCGGAACGAGTTCCTAAGTATTTGTCGCTACGCCGCCTACGCCGTAGCAATCCGTAACGTTACGTCGTAGACATCTACTTATCTCGTAGCGTCGATGATTTATTTCCTTGAAGTACGTGACGGAACAGATTTTACGCGCGGATGTTTTTTTACGCGCCTACTTTACTTTTGTGACTCGTATGAAGGATAGTGGCAATTTTGAGTGTAATAAAGTATATGGATTGCAGTAAAATTGTCGGATGTGTCTGTTTATAGTCGCTTATGATTGTTGGAAATATAACGGTTTTTATCACACTAATATTATCGAAACGAAAGTGCGCGTTTGTTTTAAATGACAAAATTGTAAATAAGGTACGAGTATATGAGCTTTTGCCCCTTATTTACCACTAGCGGTCCGGCTTCGCTTCGTATTGGTACACATATAATATATAGCACTCAAGAATCACATACATATTCTACATACCCAACGGTGAAAGAATTTCACCCTAATAGTTTCTGAGATAAACGCGTTCAAGCGTTTAAAAATATTATGAAGCTCAAGGTTCACCCTTATAATATTGACAATAATATTCGTTTCAGACCAGTTCTTTATTATTGGCAGTCAAGTTATATTCTACTTTGTATAATCAATGTAAATAAATATTGGTGGACAATTCATACACACCACCATCTGACTCCAAACTAAGCAAAGCTTGTACTATGTGAGTTAGATAGCTGATATAATACTTATACGGTTTTAAAAACATACTTATTATACATAGAACAAACCCAGACACAGTACAAATATTTAATGATTAACTCAATATTATACAAATGTTCACATTTATAATATTAGCAAGATTTTCAACTTTCTCAACAAAGCTGCCTCTTCGTAAAGTACCCAAAATCCACTATAATACGCTCCATAAACTACTTACATTGTGAACCTCCTGAAATTATCTACGGGACACCGGGAGGAATTTTTAGTGCACATTTTCTTTTGTAATAAACCTTTGGAGAGAAACTTAGTTTGCTGTTCATGTAATTTACTTTAAGGTTAATTGCTTTTTGGATAAATTGCAAGATATTTTATTAACTAGTTCGTTGGTCCAAAGTTTGCGATATCTATAGAATACAAAATGCAGTCATTTAGATAAAATGAAATGGATTTGTGAAATGTTTTTGTACGTTTTACCGTGAAAAATATATTTTGTCTGTAAATTTCTCGAACAGCGCTATCGAGACATAGGTACATTATTTAGAGTTGGTATCGTGAAAGAGATCTGTTTTTCACAATATCTGTCTATTGGCTATATATACTATATTGATTCATTACAAAGTATAAAACAAAGTCACTTCTCGCATCTGTCTGTCCCATATGCTTAGATCTTCAAAACCACCAAACAGATTTTGATGTGGGGTTTTCAATAGATAGAGTGATTTAAGAGAAAAGTTTATATGTATAAAATGTGCACAAAATAGTAGAGAAACACTGGTCATTTTTAAAGGTGTCTAATCTAATGTTATACTAATATATATGACTAATATAACGTATATTGCCAAATCAGTGCCAAACGGGCAGCCAGCGCGCGCGTGCACTCTCCTTGAAAAAGGCCGCCGGACGCGGCCGAAACTCGAGTCGGATTGACCGACCGTATAATATACGTGAGTGTCCCGTTATCCAATTAAATATAACGTATATTATTCATTTATCAATGTCATAAATAAAGAGATTTTTTTCGCTTACACTGCAAACGCTGGTTGACCTAACCCTATGAGCTAGGTCAAAATAATGTACAGCAATATTGTACCCCTTCAAAAGGTATTCAAAAGTATTTGTCCATCTTTTAGAAATAGCCCACAACAACCATTTTTATTAGTAACTAACGGTGCATTCCGGCTTCGCTCGGATAATAACCTAGATACCAACTGTAACGCCATCTGCCGGGCTGATTTGTAAATCTAAACCACTGCGAGTGAGCAAATTTTACTTAGCAAAATTAAATAAGGGTTACTAAATTAAATAACGTAGTTGGGGAAATAGGGTAGTTGACAAATTGAATAGGTTACTGTAACTTTGCGTTATATTTGAGTTTAAACCCGTTTCGCTTAGTGTGCGTTTTAAGGTTGCATAAAACTTTGTTTGCCCGAGTACATGTGAAGGCAGGAAAACTCTGCGATTAGTTTTTCGTTGTGGGGCAGAGCCTTTGTCAAGTAAATTAAATTACAACGAAAACTAAATTATACTACAACATAGTTATATACGAATAACAGTAAAGTCTTGTAGGTTTAGTGTGGATTGGCGGACAACGAATGATTTTGAAAGATTGAAAGAGCATGCTGGTTTTCTCACGATGTTTTTCTTGGCCTGACGATTGTGAATGGGATGATCTTAGCACTTGACCACTATCGGATTTTCTCAACCGGTCTTCGGCTCAATATTATTATTAGGCCAATTAAGAGGCTAAGTGCGGAAAAGGCCCCGTCAAACTAAACCCTGTTCTTGCAATCAAACCCCTACCGTAAAAGTAGTACCACCTCACTTCAATTTCCACTTAAGTGTGTTTGGTGGTATCAATTACCTCAGCGCTGCGATTAACTGCGGATATTTTGAAGTTGCATACTAATTACCTTACTCTTTCACAGAAGTATGTAGCGCTAGATGTGCCACGATGGGATGATTAAAGGATTTATATGTTTAAAATAAAAAAATAATAATTGTAATTTTCATTTTGCCACATGAGCTAATTATTGTGGAGGGTAGACAATAGGGGCAAACGGTTAAAAGTGGGCAAATATCCACAGCCTATTCACCAACCAGAATTTAGATTGTGACAAGTGACCTTAACAGACGACACAGTTTACATTTCAGTCCACTTTCATGGTATGGGACATGAGAAAAAAAAAATACACACAAGTAAGTAAGTAAAGTTCGATAAAAAACAATTGCGATGTAAGAAAAGAAGCCAGTATCATTAACGTTTTCGTCGTCATACACTCTTTCACTGCTGTGCATAAGTCTGTCGCATAATACGTATCTCAACCCGATCCTCAATCTTCAAGAGTTTAATTTGCAGATGACCATCATGAACTGAAATGCAGTCGTGGTGGAAGAGCCGACTTCCCGATTTCCCCCTATTTCCTTTTCTTCTCCAAATCCAAGATTCATGTAAAAAAATAAAACAAATGACAAATGTCACGGACCCCGGAGTCTGCGGAGTTGCTAAATTGAAAAAAAAAAGATCCTCAATCTTACGTTTTCAGCTGTTACCAACTAGTAGTACATTTAAATCATCTTTTATTGCCACCTGACGAGCGCAGTGCAGTGATTCGAGCTTTTCAGAATTGAATAGTTCCATATCACTGTATTATTCATGATACCGCTATAAAAAGGATCCGTGAAGCAAGCATACTTGCTCAAGACATACGCAATCCAGTTAAGTTTACAATAAAATATCCTTACGTTTTATTAACCGCCATTTATTAATTCTCACTTCATTTGGATACCTTATTATTATCATGCGAAAGTTTGGATGTTTGTTGCTCATACACGTCGGAACATCTACACCAGAAATGTGACTTGAATTTCCCGACAGTTCCATTGTATCTATATCTTCGTGATTACGTAAGACCCGCGCGGTGGTAGCAATATTCTTAATATTACCCTGCACAGTGACATTATGAGGGTACTAGCCTAGTATAGTACCTAGTATTCATATTAGCTGCTACATGGCGTGATTAACGAACTACGTGGTGAGAATTTAGTGTTTTATTGTGGGACAAAGGAGAATGAAAGAAAACGTGACGTTATTTCTACGTGCCTCATATATTTGATATGCTTAGTCTAGGTAAGTAGGTATGGTAGTGGGGTCAGTCATACTGGCTAAGGTTGGCTGGTAGGGCTCTTTGCAGACTCCGCCTGGGGCAGAACCATACCTTTGTCAGTTATTCTGCCGCCAAGCCGTAGTGTGGAAACACTACTGTGTTCCGGTTTGAAGGGAAATGCTTCCAGAGAATGTACCCCTGGGCGATGAGCGCAGTGTGGTACTAGATAATGTTATGGACTCTTTATGTTTCAATAGCTGCGTGTCACTGTGCTGTTATGGGCAGGCATGTTGCTTATCATCAGACACATGTCCTGATCGTCTTATCACTCTATACTATAGAAAGTAAGGTTTCTATCAGACAGAGAGCGGTCGCGTACAAGCGCTCAACAGCTCAGTTTTGCGTTCGTACTGATGTATAACGTGACATAGATATCACACCGGAGGCGTTCTGACCGCGTTTGTGAGAAACTGCACGGTCAATCGCAGTATGAGAACGCAGGACGCTTGAACGCGTGACCGTTCTCTGTTTGACAGGACCCTAACCGTAGATTCATATAATCTTCAAACAAACGCTTCACTTAAGTGAGGCAAAAAGCAGATTGATTCTGGCATAAGCAGTACTGAAGTTTGTGAAACAAAACTATTGTCGTGAAGTATGTACAATGAAGGACCACACAAACCATCGTAATGTTAAGCTATTGCATAGCTTTTATCGCGGGCCTGGGGACCGAGTTTTAGTGATCGTGCATCTCTTTCTTATGTTCACAAGAAAGAGGGATGGAAGACCGTAACGCCATCCTCCCCACTCGGTCATTCAACTTTGAATCTTATTTGTATTAGCTTTACAGACTAAATGCTCTTAGCAGTGTTGCCAACTTAACGGATTTCCCGTGATATTTTTTAAGGTAAACATATGGCACTCTTCAAAATAAAAGCAATTCCGAAAAATTGATAACATCCCTATTGCTAATGTTGCTAAAAATGTATGCAACATGCAATAGCTTTACCGCGGCAGTCCCCGAGTGCCACACTTCTTTTTTTAATTGTTCGAGACCCATGGACTAGCGCTTAACCTTGATAACTGATGGTAGTTTCGAAGAGGCTGAGGACCCGGTTTCTACGCGTTATTATTCTATGACCCTAAAGGTAGCCCACTACATAGGCCAAATGGAGATTGGCTATTTAAAATAAATCATAAACATTAGCTTTAAAGGCTAAAACAGATTGTATACTCTGGTATTAGTGGATAAATTAGATTGGTAAATTACCAATACAATAAACATCCACTACAATACAATAAATATCTATTAATCCCGAAAATTACATCGTTGGGATTAAGCCCACATTTGTTGGGCTTAATCAACGCAATTACTGAATAATTAATTTAAACAATAAACTCAGAAATAGCGATACCAGGATTAGGAGTATTATTATTCTATTTATTTGTGTGAAGAATTACATTTCAGTCCATAATTATAAAATCAAACGGTGTTTTAATTAACACTCCAATTCAGCGAAGCAGCAAATTATCTATTGAAATTTATTTTTATTATGAATTAGATTTATTATCGTAGTTTTACGCATATGATTTAAGCCTAACTTATAATTATAGGCTTATATACAATGACTCCCTTGTCGAAAAACGCTTGGATGTCTTGACATCGCCGTTTTACTTAGTTTGGGGTCAGATGGTGTTGTGTGTGAATTAGCCATCAATATTTATTCATATTAATTAATTATTCAAAGATTACTAGTTTTTAACCGACTTTAAAACACGAGGTTTCTCAATTCGACCGAATATATGTTTTTTTATGTGTGTTCGCAGATAACTTCGTCGTTTATGAACCGATTTTGATAATTATTTTTTTGGTGTAAAGAAGGTATTTCAAAGGTGGTACCATGATAAGGAAACCAGGATCTGATGATGACATCCTAGAGAAATCGAGGAAAACTTTTTTACTTGATAAGTTTTCTTCCGTTGAAAGTCGGTTCTTTTTTTTAAATTATTATTGTAGAATACATTTCGGAGAGTGCAGCTGATCCGTGTCTTCTAATATCGCCCTTTTTCCATCAAACCCCTCGTAATTATAAAAGGCGGCAAAGTTCACCGTTGTTTTAGAGACAGCGAGACTGTAGTAAGCAACATCAGATAGTAACATGTTGAGGTTAGGTTATTTTTAACCCCCGACCAAAAAAAGGGGTGTTATAAGTTTGACGTCGATGTCTATCTGTCTGTCTGTCTTGTGAGCCGATTTCGATGCGGTTTTTTTATTTGAAAGTTAATATCGATGCGGATGTTCTTAGCTATGTTTGGTTAATAACGATTCAAGATGGCCGCCTCCACAAAATGGCGGACAAAATATTTCTTCACAACCTACCTCAATATGGGTATCAAATGAAAGGACTTGACTAGTAAAATACTATACACTACAAAAAATCAAATCCAAGATGGCCGCCACCACAAAATGGCGAATTATATTATTTTGTTCACTACTACCTTATTATGGGTATCAAACGAAAGGGCTTGACTATTAGAATATATTGCACCATGACAAATTTCAAATCCAAGATGGCCGCTTCCACAAAATGGCGAAATACATTTCTTTTTTCACAACTCCCTTAATATGGGTATCAAAAGAAAGGGCTTGACTAGTAGAATGTTGTACGGATAACAAATCTGAGGTAGTCGGAGGTAATTTAAAATTTGTAATTTTGTTCTTGTATAATCTGACGTCGGCGGACCTATAATTTAATTTATTATTTTACAACGACTAATCCAATTTTGATGTTTTAAGTCCAGACAGAATCGGTTTCTTAAATGGCATGGTCGCTTAATATATATAGTGGTGTCGCGTAAACATATCAATGCTTTAAAAACAAGATGCCCATAGCAGGACACGAGCCCTGAATCTCTTATGCCAATTTACCCTTGCTTCTATTAATCTATATAAAATATAATATAATATTGCTCGAACTATATATGTATATATTATTGGTCGAACTTGGACTCGATTGGCACAGGACCGAGGGAGATGGCATGGGAAAAGGGAGGCCTATACTCAGAAGTGGGATAGAGAAGGCTGTGGATGATGATGATAATGAATATTGCTCAATCACCCAATCAAAAAAACCGTTTCTGTAGTTTTGAAGTTTATCAATTACAAAAAACGTGCTTTCATCTTCGTACATACTCGTACCACTTCTACTTGTCATTTCAAATTTTTTCATACTACATAGTGACTATGTTATCGCTCCCACTATAACTCTTTATTTATGGCAAGTGCAATGAACATTTTTGCAAAAATATTACGTAAAACTATTATACAGTAGAGCTCAAAAAGTTACTAATATGACGCCGGATGCCAAACGAATTTTCCAAGTTACATCGTGGGAACCGACAGTTTCACACGGATCACACGCGAAAATTTACTTTAAACGCGACAGTGTTAAAGTTCAAAATACGTGGCAGCCTTTATTAGCTGGCTACTTAACAGAGTGTAGATTTTAAGTTAATCCACGGAGCATTTGAGTTTTAGCGACTTTTAGTTGAATTTGTAGATATTTCTGATTTTCATGAGTTTTTGTTAGGGATTTGGTTGTAAATTTCCTCGTATTAAAAATTCAAATGATTTGTATAACACGTAATTGTTTACTTATTTATTTGTGATGTCGGTAATCTTAGTTCTTTGATGTAAAACTAAGGTAAAAATTAATAGTTACTGGTAACATAGATTATAAGCTACTGATATAATTCTGTTATGTCGTTGTACATTCAAGATTTACACACACACACTCAGCATACACACACTAACAAGCTACTCCAACATTAATGTTATGAAAAGTGATTTTAGGAATCAGTTTTCAATCAGTTAAAACTCAGCCAACCAACTTAAGATTAAGTCACCAGTTTACCTAGACCTTCGTTATACCGTTCTCTTATGACATTTTGAGGTCTTTGTATGTTGGTAAACGACGTCATATACAAAATAGGTAGATAGATTCAGGATGCTTCGATAACGCTGAAGGCAACGACGACATTTTGTACAGGTCTAGAAGGTGGAGGCACTAAAATATCCTGAGTTTAGAGATAAGGAGTCTCACGATGTGACCTAGATCAATATTTTATGATAGGATGTGAATTGGCCTTTTCAGGTCTTACGTGAATAAGTAGATGTTTTTAGACATTTCGGGATTTTGAGGTTCGGCGCCATAATAAAAGCTGTTAATATTGTTTCGAAAAACTCGAAAGTGACGTTAATTGAATAATGCGACACGAAAAATTCAACATTTTAAATACAATTACAATGATAACTATACTACATGGATGACCTGTGGGTCTATCACCTAACTGAATGTGCTTTCGCTTTGCTTTTGCTGCCTCTGTCATTTTAAAAGAAAAGAAAAGAGATAGTTATAACAAAGTTGAGACAGTTTTAGTTACATGGTAGACTCTGTGGTGGTTTACTCGGTAAGTCTGTGAGCCGTGGGTTCGATCCCCACCCAGTGCAAATATGCATCTGTGTGATAAATACAAATGATTGCCTGGGTGTGTTTACGTACAATAAGTGTGTACTTCAACACATATAAGTATTATATCAGCTATCTGGCTTCCATAGTACATGTTGAGGTAAGTTTAGGGATGTAGAGATGGTGTTGTGTGAAATGTTCACCAATATTTATTATTATTTTTCTTACCTAACTAATTACAAGCACATTTCAACTATCATATACCGATGAAAGTTAAAAAAGATGATCAATCCTACCACCATTCGGAAGCGTGACCATTTTATTTGACATACATTTAAATAAATCATGTTTATTATAATGATTTCAGCATTCACGACTTGACTTGGAGTTGTGATATCACTTAAAAAAAGTGACGTCACTCGAAACTTCTAAACATATATTCGTTGTTTGTGAAATAAATGAAAAAAAATGTGTAAAATATCTGATAATGATTGAACTGATGACTAATTAGTTTCTCAGACGTCTCGCCAATTACAGTAATGGCAAATTGAGCCAAAAACTAGCAACATTAAAAATCTAGAAGAAAAATGGGTTTAAGGGTAGAAGTAGAGCTAGAATGTTACAACACTCTAGTGCAATGAAGATATATGGGGTCGTTCACTTTAACACCTCGCCTGCGGGCTAGAAATAGGAGCACTACACTTACAATAAAGAAGAAGGTCTTATATACAACAGCTTTCCACTAATGATTACACCTGTGCACAGAGGCTTTATCGCCCTTGCTATAACATTGATTTTAGAAATGTTTATACGCAAAAGTCATGAAACGAAACTTTTGGATGAATCTTGATGACTTTGCTTAGTTTGGGGTCAGATGGTGTTGTGTGTGAATTGTCCACCAATCAGTCAGATTTTTGAAGATTTAATATGATTCGATGTATATTTTAAATATAAATTGCAATTTATAAATTGAAATATGGATTTGAATCGTAAAAAACTGCTGAAGTTTCAGTACTTTCGTGAATATGTTCGAAAACGGTGTTTTCGATAATGTTAGAAATTCGTGGATATATTTAGGGGAAAACAAAATGTTTGTAGAGGTGTTAATATGTCAAAACTTTGATACGATATGGAGATTTAATACATTTTTGGCTTACGCGAATTTGTGTTTCGTTTTATTGTTTGTTTTTGTTTGATTGTTTTTTGTTGTATTGCATTCCGGTTATTACTTGACGGTAGAATATCTAGCAAAAAGTACTTCTCTAACCGAATTATTGAGAGACTTACCACTAAAAAAAAAAAAAATTGGTTGCCTGTAAAGTCGGTATACGGGCAAAAGTTTTACGTGACAACGACTTTGAGTGGTAAAATAAGTAATTTTTGTGTAATTAAAAAAAAAAAATATGTCATAATTGACAGAAAGCCATCACGAGGACTGTATTTGTTTGATAGGATTGCTAGCATAATTTTAATGTACAAACAAAAAAATGGCGCGTTGACGTACGCGACGTCTGTTTTTTCTTCAAAAATTTAGATTATATATTATATTTATACTTGACATTGGCGAAATTGTGAGGCTAAACCACAAGAAATGCCATAAACCAAGAGTTGAAGATGAATTTACAAACACTGCTACCATTGACTTTTCTGTTATAGTGTTGGGTAGGACATAACTAACTGAAACTTTGTAAGGATTTTTTTATGTACAAAGCCAATAATACAATGTCTCACTTCAAATGAAGTACGTCTGTTCTGCCGTTCGTGCTTCGCCGTTCTTTCTCCGTCGCGTAGATTAACGAGTAATTCGACAGTACTCTTACCAGTACACTTTTAAAACAATTATTGAACTACTCTCATATTTTGACTATGTATTACTTCTTGTGTGTTCTCTTCGACACTACGCCTTAGTAACATTCACAAATTTATCACAATAAATATTCATAATTCATACAAACACACACACACACGCACCCACCAATACACAGTCACGAACACCTGAGCTTCAATAATTAGCTTGCAATTTTTTTTTCAACACAGATACTACGTAATTAAAACATTTGTTATTGTAAAATTCTAAATTTATTAAATTGTCATTTTATGTATAACACCATCAAACACGCGGAATTTGTGTAAACCTAACAGAGGAATTCCAAGATACCGGCCTGGCCGAGTTTGGGTTCCACTTCCTATTTATTAAATTGTAATTGTCTAACTTGGAAACTGAATAAAAATTATCTTATCTTAAAAAAAAATTAAAAAAATATTTTATTTGCCAAAATGGGTAGGTACAAAAAGATCTCAAATATATTTAAAAGAAACTCCACAACGAACCTTCCGATACGCAAATTTAACGTTGAATATGACAATTTGAAAAGCGCAAAACAAAACTAATTTAAAGCCGCCTATTTAAGAGCTATTTTGCATCATTACACTGTGAAGCATATTCACAGAAAAAAACAGCAACTGGCACATATCTATTTTTCCCGACCCAGCGTGCCATTAGGTAATGGCAAAGTATATCGACAGATATTGAGCCCGCTATTTGCATTGGAATAACTGGAAAAATCCGGATCCTTCCAGTTTGATCCGGCTGAGCACCGGTTGCAGCCGGTCGACTAGCTAATCCGTGGATTATTAGCTTTAGTTCAGTTTAAGAGGATTCGTGTGTGACTCCGTGTCGATTTTGGATAAGGAGATTGTTTAGTAGAGTATTTTGTTCTTACAAAGGCAGTCAGTCCTGAATAGACGAACTGCGCCGGGAAGAGGTGACTTTGAAACTAAAAGAGCCCTAGAATTTGAATGAAAATGTGGCCTACAATCCAAGATTCATGTAAAAAAAGAAAACAAATGACAAAGGTCACGGACCCTGGAGATGCTAAATACAAATGATAAAAGTAATACAAAAAATAGACGGACTGCCTTTGTTTTAATAGAGAAAAGATGTTTTAATAAATCAAAAAATCTCACAACCTCCACTCCGGAAGATTCAAGATTCATGATCTCATGAATTTAAAACTAAATTGATGGAATATAAAATACGTGTTTTATATCTTTATAAAACACGTATCTATATATATCTTTATGAAGTCGATGAGTTCTGTACATGGACGGAGGGAATGAGGACAAAACCATCTAAATGTCATTGTCTTTGTCTGGGTAGACGAAATACCAAATATACGTCTTACGATCCGGGACTCTCCATAAGTGGCCAAGGAGTTGCCACAATTGCAGAGGCAGTGCCTTTCAAATTTCTTGGTAGAAAGATAGATCACAAAGGACGTACACCATCATTAGAGGTGGTTGTTGAAAATTTCATGAACAACCTCAATAAGGTAGACCAGCAGCCTATCAGCAATATCAAAAAAGCATGGATATATGACAACTACCTCACATCACGTCTCACTTGGCCTTTCCTAGTATATGACATCGGTAAAACTCTCCTGGCAAAGCTAGATGCCAATGTCATAAAGATATTGAAGTCATGGTTAGCATTGGCACATCCGGCTGATCCTCTACTCTTTTAGGGATCACAATAGTTTTGGGCTGAAACTAAAGAAACCGTCTGAACTTTACAAACACCTAAGAGTTACAAAACGCATGTTTTGGGAAAGTCGCAAGACGACTTAATTACATCTCTCCCAAAAGACAAAACTGCTTCAGACCTGGAATCTAGACTTCAATTCCATAAACAATTTATGGCAGGTGCACAAGTAAATACTGCTGGGTTGGGTGCGAGAAGGAAAAGGAAGACCGAGACATGGTAAAACCTTTCTACAACAAGACGAAAATAACGGTTACAAAGTGCACGCTATGAATTTAGAAATGCAAAGTGAGTGGTTAACCATAGGTGAGTTCTGTATCCCATTAGCTCTAAAGTGGCGCACCTTGATCTATGACTGGTCTCCTGCCTTATTAAAATTTTATCTAAATGCATTCCACATGACCCTCCCTGACCAGAGTAACTTGGTAAGGTGGGGAAAAGCCTCTGAAAATGTTGCTATACTTGTGGAGAGGCGATATGTACAGCAAGGCACATACTGGTGGGATGCAAGGTGCTCCTTGATGGGGTCATTACTCACGGCGTCATGACAGAGTACTTGAAATCATACGTGAAGCCATGAGCCTTTCAGTAGCTAGAGCCCAAAAGGGATTGACGACAAACAAAAGACAAATTAACTTTGTAAAAGCAGGCTCAACTTCAAACTCCAGGAACAAGCCTTACTCAATCCTGGGTACAGCACCTGATTGGACTATTTTAATGGACACGTATGAAAAGCACTACAAAATCCCAGAGGATGTGGGTGTTTCGTCATCCAGACCGGACATTTTCCTTTTTCTAGAGCTACGAAACGCATAGTCCTTGTAGAACTTACCGTGCCGTGGGAAACTAATATACCTAAAGACCACGCGATGAAACAAAATAAGTATTACGACCTCCTAAACGAATTAACAAAAAACGGCTATGTAGTTAGTTTATACGCTGTAGAAGTGGGAGCGAGAGGTATACCAGCAAAATCTCTATAACCTACTGAAAGACCTTGGCTTATCCAGAAGTGCAGTAAGTTCTATACTAGAACGAGTATCTAAAGCTGCACTAGTAGGCTCATATCAGATTTGGCTGGGCAGGAGAGAAAAAACGAGTGGTGAAGGTGAGTGTTGATGTACGTCAGAAAGGGGCCCTTTAAACCTACGCCCGAGTCACAAGTCTCGGGAACTACTCGAGTTTTTCTCTCTCTGCCACACGATGGACCCGGCACCCGCACGGTGAATCCATGGAATGCTAAGAAGATCGTCTCAAACCTGACAAATTAATTAGAAATGGTATATTTTTAGCCAGTAGTCATCCCAATTGTCATGTAGTATATAAACAGCCCACTAAATATTCCCACTGCTGGGACTCGGGGCCTTCTCTCGCAAGGAGAGAGTCAAGGCCATAATCCACCACGCTGACCCCGTGCGGGTTGGTGGATGACACATGACTTCGAAAGATTCTAGGTACATGTTGGTTTCCTCAGGATGTTTTCCTTCACCGTTTTTTAAGTTAGCGGGATTACGCACATGACTTCAAAAAACCGGTGGTGAGGGTGGTTTTGAACCTAGGGTCTCTGGATCGGCAGTCGCCGTTCTCCCGACTAGCCCAGCTGTAATTTCTAGACCAGCCATAACTTCAAGACCAGTCGTAACTTATCATCTAGTACGCAGCTTGTTTATTGTAAAAAACAATGAATAAATCAATTGTTTCAATTAACTTATTAATGTTAATGTTTTGTCATTATTTTAATTCCCACGTTCGATCGTGTTTGATGATGGCCTTTATATAGACAGAACCAGTGTTTTTGAGGAACATAGGCTTCTTGTTTAAGATCTTGATTAAGATCTACATCTGGAGTATTGCATTGTATGGCAGTGAAACGTGGACCATGACTCAAAGGGATAGGGAAAGATTATAGGCATTCGAAATGTGGTGTTGGAGGAGAATGGAGAGAATCAGCTGGAAGGAAATGAAGAGCAATCAAGAAGTTTTGAAGATGGTAGAGGAGAAAAGAACATTAATGGAAACAATAGAAAACAGAAGATGGAAGATGTTGGGACATCTGATACGACACGACAACTTCATTAGAACAATAATGGAAGGTAAATTAGAAGGGAGGAGGAAGAGAGGTAGACCTAGGAGAAGTTACATGAACCAAGTGAAGGAGAAGATAAATGTTGTGTCGTATCAGGAAGTCAAGGAGAAGGCGGAGCGTAGAAATACATGGAAGGAACTCCACCGACAAGAGCGTCGCTCTTAAATTATGAATGAATGAAAAGGCTTCTTGTAATATTGAGAATTTTTCAAAAGAAATATACTCGTCAATAGTTCACAGCTATGTATTAGATAATGGCAGTGGGTTATTAAGTACTATGTTACTACAACCATCAAATAGTACCTTATTCCATTTTATTGAAAGATCAGCAGCGGCCCCTTTCACCCACGTATTTCCGATCCCATTATATTCTCGGTATAATAATCAGCCGATGAGTTATCTCAGACTTTTATTTATTTAGATAGTTATTTCTAAATACATTTATAGTTTTGTCATAAATACTACTTTCAGTTCCTTTTAGTGGTTTTTGTGTGAAAGAGTAGAAAACATAAATACATTAACAAACTTTCTCAAACTTTAAAATATTTGTAGCATTACATTTTATGATTTAAACAATGCAAAAGTTAAATAAATTTTCCTGTAACGAAATTTTAAAATAAACCAATTCAGAATTTATTAGGTAGTCTTCTATTCCTGGACATCTTTGTGTATATATCCTTTCTGTATTACCCTGAAAATTTGTACATAGAAGGGCAATTTAAAATAAAAACCTAATTAGTTCTAGACTTGTTGACACAGTCACGGAATAAATTGCCTGTTACAAAAACCGCCCCGTTTATTTCAACCCTTAAAACCGTGCAGTACACAACGTGACATCCACCCTTAATAATGGTTCAACAGACATTTTAATTACGATTTCATCCCTTTTATAGCTATTTCATTTGTAACAGCAACGAACGATGAAAATTGTAGTCGCGGAGTTACGCTTCAATTTTGTTACTCTAGATCATCGATATGATAATCTTACTAATATTATAAATACCTAATCTATTATATATTTATCCCTGGACAAAAACGGAACTAGAAACTACGTGGGTAAATCCGCGGGATACTGCAAGTATTTTATAATGTTGAAATCAATGTTATTGAATTGAAGGGGGAAATCAATTATAACAAATCATATTATGATTATTGTTGTTATTTAAAACCAGAAACTTAATGTTATTTGTAACTAATTATTTTCACTGCATTAATTTCACTATCAAAAAATATTTTGGAGTAACTTTTTTGCATCGACAATAGTTAAATTTTAACAAAAAACATTACAATTGTGTTTAATGTCAAAAAAGGTTAGCATTTGACCGAAGGTTACCAAGGAAAACGATGGTGCTATCCAAAATAGAGCACATTTTGGATAAGGTGCCTGTTCAGTGTAGTATTGAAGACTAAATAAAAAAGCTGGATTACATTTTACTGAATGACTATTCCAACGTACCACAAAACTTACCTTTTAAATAAGAATAAATAAAATTAATGTTTTAAAATTGAACTGTTCTCGTAACCCGTTCTTTATTGCTATCATTTTATTCCTATAATAAAGAGACAGTTTAATTTTCATAAATTCGGATAATTGTGTTAAGTCTATATACCTCAAGCGATGACATAAATAGTTTGTCATAATGCTGAAATTGGCATACCCTTGTGGTACATAATTGAATTGTCCTGCTACTCCTAAACTACAGGATCCGAGTCGGAAATCGGCCGATTTGTCTTTAATAACTCTGCGAAATTGGCGTTACTGTGTAATGGCCGTCCCGGTCCCGGTTTATTAATCGGGAATTTATGCCCGAAGGGTAAGTGATTGCAGTTAACCGGCCATTGTTAAATCGGACTCGGGGTTCTAAAATAACAATTGCATAATGTGTTTCGAAATCTGAATTGTGTTCTTAAAATAACCAAATAAGTATTTTTCATGCGTATTATTGAATATTTTGGTGAAATTGTTGTACTACGTAATTCTTATCCGAAGACTTTCATTTATCATTGTCATTTACGATAGTGGCACAAACATCGATATCCGTGGGCACAAACAATCAATGGTCGTAGTTAGAGGAGTATGTTAAATCCCTGTTTTACCCTACTTAAAAAATTGGAAGTTTTCAATTTTGTTGTATGTATATTATTAGATAGCGCCACCGATCAATTGTAAATCAATTTTGGTGGTGCTTTTTTGTTTGGTAGATCGTAGTGCAGATATGGTCCTATATAAACTTGATGGTGTCTTTGAAATATGAACAAAAAACTAAAATGTATTTTTATTTATTTGAACGACGTGGTGAGCTTCTGATGAATTTTGGTCCAAGTGTCTGAACTAAATTTTATTAAAGTCGGTTTTGTTTTTTTCGGACACATAAATTATTGTGTTTATACTTAAATATGTGATTCTGTGCTTTTGAAATAAGAGGTGATGTAAATAATTGTCAAATTAAAACGTTAATTCCAAGATGGGCTCTTATTTGGATTTTAGATTTTATTTTGTGGTTTTGTATGGTGTCTTTATTTTTGAGTGTGTACATATGTATAACGTCTCAGGCTTCTAGATATTTTAGTAAAAAAAAAAACAATTTATTAACCTTCCATTGTTTCCATTCGATTACAATGGATTCATATCTCATCAATATTTATTTTTAACCTTACATAAAATGTATTTACCCTTAAAAATACAAAGCAACAATAAACACCTCATCGCTCTACCAGTCTTGCATCACATTAACACATTTAACAGATACATTGAAAAAAGGTCAAAACAATGTCGATATGGTAGATATTAGATTTTAAGATCAATTTTTGGAATGTATAAAATACAAGAATGTTTAATGTACAAAAAAAATAGTAGAGTAAATAATGGGATCTAAGAGCGCACATGCTCTTGCTATTTGCACAATCTATAATATATTTGTTTTGCCACTTTCTGTAAACGTGAATAACGCAATGTTATCCTCTCATGCTTTTTCTAGCAACGCCCGTGCAATTAACATAGTTCATCATTTGAAAATGTACTGCTACGACTATGATAACTTGTAAACATATTGAAGAACTTAAATAAAGTTTCATTTTCTATAATTCAGAGCGACGGTACGAATAAGAGCTACGGCTGATACAAAAGGCTCTTCCATGGCATATGCACAGTGCTACGCACCTACTTGGACATAAAGAGTTCAAATCACAGCCTAGCACTGTACTCCACTCGTCATTTAGAGATGTACGTTAACGGATCTATCTCTATATATTTAGCTGTAATTTCTCGGGAAGGAAACTTAATGGTGTTGTTTCGTAAATAAAAGGAAATGGTAAATTTAAAAATATGTAGAATCTTAATCAGTTAATCTAAGAAGTGAAGCAATTAGTTCAGCGTTCCGAAATCTACCTCGACGACTTAGCGCAACATTTCCCGAAGAAATAAAACCCCCACATAGCGAAGAACAACGCTTAACGAATCTGAATGGAAACAAATGGCGGG
Organism: Ectropis grisescens; assembly: GCA_017562165.1. NCBI lineage: Eukaryota > Metazoa > Arthropoda > Insecta > Lepidoptera > Geometridae > Ectropis > Ectropis grisescens. The sequence goes on along the minus strand of CM029780.1, from coordinate 10,229,548 downwards.
TGCGAGCGAATAATTAGTTTTTCTTTCGAATAAAAGAGGGTAGAGGCGAGGCGCTTTACGAACCACTGTTCCGTATTCGTCTTTTATTCGATATTTATTCGTATTTATTTGTGTCAGCCAATAGCACTGATGAGGTTCTGTTTCGAGGAATCGGACGACGATTTTGTTTTGCTCTTTTGTAAGGATGTCTTTTTTGTTTTCGTTTATGTTATTAATTAGAACACAATAACAAATCCTGATACAATACTCGTACAATTGAATTTCTTAGTAGTAGGACTCTTTACGATGTCCAACTGGAAAAGTACCACACCTTTGCCAGTTATTCGACTGCCTAACAGTAATGTGGAAACTGTATTCCGGTATGAAGGGTAATGTTTCCAGAAAAAAATACAGGACACAGAGATAAATCATCTTATTTAACCGAGTGATGAGCGCAGTACTCGTTGCACGTAGTTCAACTCTTCAAGATCAAATAGTTGCATGAAGCTGTGCTGTTATGGTGATGCATATTACTAACTATACGGTAAACTACTTTCTCATAGAATCTCAGAACCTCGGTGTTCAATTCCTCCAATATAAACTAAGTTAGGGCTGGTCTAGTCGGGAGAACGGTGCCAGCCGATCCAGCCGATCCTGAGACCCCGGGTTCAAACCCCACATGCACCACTGTATTTTCGAAGTCATGTGCGTAATGCCGCTAACTTAAAACGGCGAAGGAAAACATCGTGAGGAAACTGACATGTACCTACAATCTTTCGAATTCATGTGTCATCTACCAACCCGCACTGGGCCAGCGTGGTGGATTATGGCCTTAACTCTCTCCTTGCGAGAGAAGGCCTGAGTCCCAGCCGTGGGAAACATTTAGTGGGCTATTGATATTGCAATGTTGAAACATATTATGTCTAATGAATATGTATGTTTCTTTCTATGGGTATCTATACCATAAGTTATTAATAAATCATTAAATAAGTTATAATAATTATCTAGAGCTTTTAGTGGTAGCTGTGCTAAGTTTGTGGCTAAAGTTTATGTCCAACAACTTAATATCTTAAAACATTTCCATCTCAACTACATTTCACGGTTTCAGTACAAAGATCTCTAATAATAGGCCTACGAAGCTCCCAAAAAAACGTTGGCTGGTAAATATTCTTGTCAATGAAAAATAAAATTGTGGCGGAACACGAAACAATCCCCGGTAACTGTTATTTATGGCTGAGCTCAGAATTGTACAAAGAGAAATACGATTACTTTTGGTTACTTTATTTCGCGTAAATTTTATTATGTTAGTACCTACATGAAAAAGTTAGCCACGTGTACTAATTTTTTATAGTATATATTAAGATTTCTTATCTCCAAAGGTAATCAAAGAGGATAAATCCACTACTATTAGGTACTTACTTTGTATTTCTAGTACTTGCTTTGGAACTCACGTGTGGTATGGCCAGTCAATAAATCTATTAATAATATAAAATCTAGACAAATCAATTACATTTTAAGGCAACTTTTAATTTGTAAGAAAAAAATTGCTGTTACTTATTAAATGAAAAAAAAGTTCAGTCCAGTGAAAAAAACAGGACATAGAGATCAAATATCTTATATCTACTTGACGAGTGCAATGCCTTGCTAGGTAATTATTCGGACTCTTCATGTTCTAATAGTTGTGTGTCACTGTCCTGTTATGTGGCATGCATGTTGCTTACCTTCAGGCACATGTCCTTCTCGTCTCGTCACTATATACTATAAAAAAAAGTCTGATTTGAGTTTTAGCCGCGTTCGACTGCCTTTTTTTGTAGGTTATAACTGGACCGGCCTGTGATATGGTAATAATCAAATTAATTGACGACTGTATAACTCAGAACAATATCTACCAGAAAACCGTGCTCGGCTAGGACCACGTTATTACCACGCTGAAAGGCAGAATTAATTAATTCGAAGCTATATTCGAAAATGACCAAGAAAGCCCACAAATTTGATGTAAATGAACGCCCACCTGTTGTAACCCACGTCTGAGTTACGTGGCGACCTTGCGCTACTGGCCTTCCTATACTTTCTTACGGCCTCTGCTCTCGCTTTCGACTAGCGGCCTTAGAATTGACCTTGTTACTTCGCGGAATGTATTGACAGCCGTCAATTGTTAGGTAATTAACTGTCCGTACATTGACTTAGGGGTAACGCGAGCCAAAAAGCTGCGAATTTTTTTAGTTAAAAAAGGTAGGTATTCACTACGGTAAGGCTAGGTATTATTAAAGGTCAAATTTCCAAATCGTTAGCGTTTCAGTTTTATCGGATACATTTCGAAGAGTGTGCAACTGAACTGCACTATCGAATACCGTCTTGACTTTTTAAAAAAGCGGCGTTGTTTAATGGCAATATAAATGCAAAGATTCGAACTAGAAAACTTAACATTACTTTTATGATAAGAATAGGCTGTGGAATGCGTTGTCCGAATGGCATTTTCCCGATGTTTATACATAATCTTCGTGTGTTCAAGTCTATGGATATAGTGAATCAGTTTCTTATAGATTACCCACGGAGTTCCTGTTCGCGAAATTTTCCCAGAATTTGTAAATAGTTTATGCTTTTTTCCAGACTCTTCTTCCATAATAATCTATTTCTATACGAAATTTCGTCCAGATTCACTCAACCGCTTTTGCATGAACGAGTAATAATTATTTATACATAAATCCATCCACGTCATTTTGCAACAAATATATTATATAATACATACGTAAGCAGCCTAATAAATGTTTCCACGGACTCGATACCTGCTCTCGCAAGGAGACTCAAAGCCACGACCACGCTGGGCCAGTGCAGATTGGTGGATGACAGATGTCCTCGAGAGATTCTAGGACCATGTCGGTTTCCACATGAAGTTTTCCTTCACCGTTTTAAGTTTGCGATATTACGCACGTGACTCCGATAAGATAGTGGTGCGGCTGAAATTTGAACCCGCGGGCTCCGGATTGGAAGGACAAATATATTAGTCAGATATTTCTATACACTTATGGACATTTTGCAGAATCCACCTGAAGAAGTTCCTCTCTGCAAGATATTCTACCACCAAGCAGTAATGTGCAAAGATGATTTCCGTTCAACCGTTACAGAGATACGTGGCAACAAACATACAAACCGGCACGCTTTCATAATGTTGGTGTGATGGATTGTAAAATAAATGGAAACGATAAGGTCATAATTGGGCCCTGAATTGCTATCCTACTAATACCACGGTGGAAAACCTGGACGTCTACTAAAGAGAGAAAGAGTCTACGAAAAACGTTATTTCGAAATAAACTCGCGACTTTCCTACTCCTGTTCTACAAGTACTTCGTTTCATCCCATCGAACGTTTAAACGGACGAAACGACGGATCGAAATAAAACCGGAGTAAGAAAGTCGCGAGTTTGTTTCAAAATTACGTTTTCCGTAGAAAGAGAGTTGTAGACGTCCTGAACGGCTCGGGTTAAAATTTGGATCACACATAGATTGCAGTCTGGAAGAACACATAGACTACTATTCGTTAGAGGTGGGCGATTATGAGATATAGTAATGAAATCATTCGATTATGAGAATGTCTCGAGATATCTCGATTGTAACAGTTAGAAGTTACTAATTAGTAGTCATACACACGCAGTCGCGATACGACTCGATTCACTCACACAACAGCCACGAGGGGTGAGGAGGTGGACAACGCGGTCTCTCGCGGGGTCTATCAAAGCGGGAGCGCGAAAAGAGTTACCTAAAACTCAAGAGTCTAAAATAATCTACCAATCCAAAAATCGGTAAACTTACCGTTAATTAAATCCACTATAATAGTCAAGTGTCACGTTTCACTCCACCGTAATAAAAACAAAAGAACGTAAACTAAACTCTTTCATTTCATTTCATAAACTGATGTTTATACTACTAACACAAGTCTACTACTAACATTAGTCACGGAACAACTGTCGTAGACTTCATAAACCACGATTAGTAGTACTAATTATATCATTCGATTATGAAAACATATTAGTTACTAATTCCATAATCGATTACTACTACTATCAACATTAGTAATACAACATAAATCGATTGTGACGATCATTCATAATCCACCGCTACTTTTCATAGCAACAAAATAACAAGAACGGAAACTAAATTGGTAACGCACTGGTAGTCGAACATAAATCAGTACATCGATTTTTAATTACGAAGTTGATTCAAATTACGTCATTCCGAATAATTTGGGACATACGAACTCTGCGAACGAGCGAGGTCGTAAACAAGGTCGCGAAAAGGAGATCGACATACATGCACTGTAATCTGTAACACGGCAGTTCGAATTTTAAAACAGGCAACACTGAAAAATAAAACAATGTGGGAATTAATGAACGGACGTTTGCAACTGTTTCACCCAAAGAGTTCTTTTTTTTTTTTTTTATTTAAATTAGCCACTCCACAGACTCCGGGGTCCGTGATCTTTGTCATTACAATTATCGTTTTTTACACATATCTTGGATAAGGAGAAGAAGAGGAAAATAGGAGGGAGTTGGGTACATTTAAAATCTAATTCTAGTGCTCGTCTGTAGAGCCGATCACTACCGGTTGGGATTCCGCTAGTAATCGACTCGACATCGAGTGTTTGCCTTGTCATTTGCCTAAGCTGCCTCCTCCCGGCCCAGAGCCTCCACAACGGCCGCATTTCTGTCCCTGGTGGCCATCTGTAGGTTAAAATCGCGGATGGTCTTCGGTGATGTTTGATTTGGATTGGATTGGATGACCCAAAGAGTTTACATATACTACGTATACAGTTAGATTTTCCGCACGGTTCCTTTGTGTCAATCGTAAGCAGATGACGTGTATACTTTCTATGGCAACAGAGTGATGTGCTGCGACAAAAGTATGACACTTCCACAAGAGCGATACAAGACAAGAAAGACGCTACCCGTGCTTTTAGAGTAAAGCGTTTGTGCCAACTCTATACGTAGTATATGTAAACTATTTGGTTTCATGCAATAATCACTGACGGTTTTGGAAGATATTTATTTTAAATAATAAAGTGAGAGTGTCCGAAAAAAACAAAAACGACTGTAATTTAACATTAAATTTTAACACTCACACACATTTTATAATTTTTGTGAAATGAATATGTTGTTCAGGTAGAGGTATGATTTATTTTAATTTTGTAAATTTAAAAAACTGCCGCAGTTATTATGTATGTATTTCGATAAAATTTATATATGTAGGACCACTTCTAAAGTATTTATTATCTACGAAAAAAAATTACAATAAGCAAAACCCATTCACAATTTTGTCGGAACTATCGTGTAACATATATCCAAAAAACATACAAGGAAATTGTGCAACTTCTCCTTTTTGAAGTCGGTTAATAAAAAGTAATCTGGATGAGATCGCTTTTAGCAATGAGACCGAATTCGGTATTTTTTTACGGCGGAAAGACGAGCTTGGAGCGTTTAAAAAAGAATGGGCGATGGAAGCTCTAAATCGGAATAAGTGAAAAGAATTGGGGTAAGCTTTTGCCCAGCAGTGGGACAATTCAGGTTCATTAAAAAAATGTTATACTTTTTGTCAACTTTGTTTTGTGATCCCAATAAAGAGTTTATATTGTATTGTACAGTGATGAGAATTATAAATTATCGTTATTGACACTGTATAATTATTGATGATCTGCTTGGCGGTATAATACAGTAGAACCTCAATAAGTTAAAGTCCAAGGGCAACAACAAATATTTAAAGTTATAGAAGTTTTAAGTTATCAAGGGTTTTGGCTTTGGGCTCTGATGGGAAGGGAACATATTATTTTTTGAAGTTATAGAGGTTTTTAAGTTAGCGAGGTTTGAGTTATCGAGGTTCTACTGTAATTGAAAAAGGCCTTATACTGTCCTAGGCTAGGCGTTATACTGAAAAGAGTTTTACCACAACAAAATATTTGATTATTTTCGCTAGTATAATGAAATAATGATCCACGATATTTTTAGCTGACTTCAACTATTCCTTGTGGTTCTGGAAATTTGTGTGTTTCACTTTGATTGTTTGAAATCCGAACATGTCAGCAAAGGATCCTTTTATTTGTCCGAAAATCAAACATTAGCTCAGGACGGTGACGCCACTCGTGTGTAAATTTGACGATAAAAACTGATTTATAAATGCGTTGCCCACAAAACCCCTCCCACGCACGGGTGACCAGGAACCCCACGTATCTCGATTTTGAAAACTAAGCTACGTTATAAAGGGCTCTGCATAAGAACCGGGCAAAAACTAGCTAGAATATCAACTAACTAGCAGCGCATTACGGTTTTATTTGTGTAGTTTCTGCTGCCGTGATTTTCTCGCGATAAAAATATCCTGTATGCTATTCCAGAATATGGTTTATCTGTGTACCAAATTTAGATTCTAACTGATTAATAATATACAAACATTATTTCTCATCTCGTCACTCGCTTTTCGCAGTTTTAATATAAGTTTATGAAATATTAATAAGATAGCTGATTATTGATTGGATGGAAAAGTGGTATTATTGAACACTACTACTTATATTTTTTTTAAAGAAAAATAAGGGCTACGGGAACTACATATCTTACTTAATATTACGAGTATAAAATGCGTGAGTTTGTAAGAATGTTTGGATATACACATATCCAACTACAGAACGGATTCTACAGAACTACAGAGCGTTTTATCACGCAAAAAGTACAAAAAGAATTTGGATGAAATTTGGTACATAGATAGATAATGGTTTTGAATAACACACAGATTTTTTTTTATCCCGGAATAATAAGGATAAGGATCGGGTACTACGCAAGAGCTCTGTTAGTAAATAACTCTATACTAATATTATAAAGCTGAAGAGTTTGTTTTTTTGTTTCTTTGAACGGTAGGAAGTGCTGGTCCGAATTGAAAGATTCTTTTTCTATTGGATAGTCCATTTATCGAGGAAGGCTGTAGGCTATAGAACATAACGCTATTATTAATAGAAGCGGAGCATGAATCAAAAAATGTAACAAAATCGGGAAAAAAAATTTTTTGACAGTTTTAGTACGTTTCGTGCTTTGACTTGACACATGACAGCATGTGTCTAAGATTGCGTCATTGAATATAACAGATTAAGCACCTCTTGAATATAAACCTTTGCTAATCAAATTTGTTTCTAAATCTGAGTTGGTACGACCAATTTCCGACAGGTGGCGTAGAAGGTAGCTGAAGAGGTGTTTTGTTTGAAAGCGATATTGTTCGGAATTACTGAACCGATTTCAGTCATTCTTTCAATGTTGTATATGTACGGGATCCTGATGAGTGCTATATAATGTACCACGGGCGAAGTCAGGGCGGACACCTAGTCTATTATAAAAATGAAGAAAACTCTACAAAACAAACATGCCGTCGCGTCTAGATCACTGCCACGCCACTACACTCAGGATCATTTAATTAATTGTTCTTCGTCTTAATTCCTTGTGTCGTTTTTAGAGTGTTTCATATTGTGTTCGCACCTTTAGTCATTTCGTCATAAAACCTTGAAAGGGAATCCGCAGCGAACCGTGAAAATCGCGTCATAAGCCCAGATTTTGGCGATGAATATAAACATGGGGAAACTTGGTTATTTTTACAGCTTCATACGACTGGCGCGTGGAAAATGTTAAACGTAATGACCATTCTGTTTTTACGTAACGTACTAAGTTACTTTGGACGAAATTTTAGTAGCCAAGTTGAACAAGCCAACAAGCCCATCGTTTCCTGATTAGCATGTAATATCATCTAATCTGTGCCTATTTGATACTTGGTACTTCGATTAAGCTGGATTATTTAATGCTTATTGCAGGGACTTTATTTAGGACATTTAAGTTACAATATCTGAAGAAAAAAGTTTCCAGTGAAATTACAGGATATATAGCTAAACATCTTATATCTCTGGGTAACGAGCGCAGTGCGGCGCTAGGCAATGACTTGGACTCTTGATGTTCAATTAGTAGCGTGGCACTGTGTTGTTACGGGCTTGCCATCAGCCACATGTCCTGCTCGTCTCGTCACTCTATTTTATAAAACCGCAAATTCAGATGTTAAAAAATAGTTATCATTGAAAGTGTTATTTCTTACCCTAAAATAACGTTTGCAATATTTAGGATGTATTATTATAGTACGGGCTTATTATTATATTATAATCTGTGACATTAAATACAATTGTACTCGTATATAATTTATGTAGGGCTGGTGCAGCGGCTAATTCTACTAAGCGTCTTTAGCTCTCTTTATCAATTAGCCATGTAATTTCTCTGGAAACATTTCCTTTCAAACCGGATCAAAGAAACATCACTTCTTGACGATAGATTAAATGGCCAAGATGTGGCACTGCCCCAGGTGAACTCTGGAATTAGTTCTACGAGCTGCAATGTACAAAAAGTAATGTGTCCCGGTTTGTTAGAAAATATTTTCAAAAAAGTTACTGGGCATTCATCTTATCACTAGGTGACGAGCGCAGTGCAGTGCTGGGTTATAATTTGGACTATTCATGTTCTAATAGATATAGCATATGTATGTACCTACTTAGTATAAATAGTTAGGTGAACTGTAGTTTTTATTGTTATTTAGTTTTGTTTATTAAAACCACCGCTCAATATCTTAAAAGAAAATTAAAGAATTGGAAAGTATGTCAAGAATATAAGCTACTAGGTTACTAAGAAGACTATTAGAAAATAAACAATTTCTAATACACTTCCTAGTTACCCACTTGTAAACAGGTATGTATATCACTAAGTTTTATAGGTACTAGAGTAACCTACAGGCAGTTAACCCTAAAATACGAGAGCGTTAACTTTAACACGCGAATTAGAATAAATGGCGTCGTAAATTATCCTTACAGGTTAGATTATGTTTAATTGCTATGGAATTATACCTGTACTGTAGGTAAATATGTGAAAATTGAGTGTTTGGTGAACAAGGTCATATGAAAATGCGAGGAAATTCCTATTCCTATGTAAAAGTTTGATTGTTTGTGGCTCAGTCACATTGGAACGGATAGGGTTGAAATTTGGAACACATAAATTTTATCATGGTCTGGAAAATCACATAAGGTAAGGTACAAGTTCGCGCTGAGACCGCGACACGTGTCTCGGTCTCTTGTCGCGGTCTCGGCGCTAACTGGCGCCCATACAATTCCATAATGTCAAGTGCCTGTCGCGGTCTCTGGTCGCGGTCTCCGGTCGTGGTCTCGTATCGCGGTCCCCGCGCGAACCCGCTACCTTTACAATGCAGGAAAATAACAACGGTCGAATAAACTTCACGAAATCAGGGTTCTTAACCTAAGTTAGGTTAGTACTCGACGTCTATCTCTCCATCTCGCTATCTAGATAGGACTCTTTGTAAGGGATACCAGGGGAAGTTACAACTTGGGCCAGTTATTCTACCGGTAAGCATAAGCACCTACCAAATGTTCCCACTGCTCGGACTCAGGGGCCTTATCTCACAAGGTTATGAAGTCCATAATCTACCACGGTGGCCCAGTGCAGTTTGGTGGATGACACATAACCTCGTCTGATTCTAGGTACATGTCGGTTTCCTGACTCTGTTATCCCTCACCGTTTTAAGTTAACGGGATAAAACCAGTAATGTAAATATTATTATAGGCATAGCTTCATGTAACATGAATTACATAATGAGTAAACCCAAGGACATGATGTAAGAAACCATTGATGTCATCAGTATTAATTTACGAGCTGGAAAATTATCTTATTTGGCAAAATTAAGAAGAGAGACATAAATATATGGGAAGTAGTTCTCAAAGTAACAAATCAACCCGCGGCTATCGAGGATATTATGTAGAACACGGGCGTTACCGCACATTGGGCCTATTAACCAACCCGTGAGACTAGGGGTGTCACTCATTCATAATTTGTAAATTTTATTATTTAGGTAGCATAGGCAAACCCTCTACACAAGAGCCCTAAAATCAAAGGAAATTACGTAAAACTTGTGGGGAGGACCCTTCATTGCATCTTAAATCACTAATCATATGGTGCGATGTAGGCTCCTCCCCACTACTTTCACGTCAATTACTCTGATTTTAGGACTCGTGTGTGGAGCGTTTAAGCCGTAGTGACCTAGTGGAAAACAATTTAATTTAACAACCGTGAGGTCGTGGTTCGAACCCCTTTTGTACCATTGAATGTCTTTTCAAGCACAGACGTTTGTATTTGTCATCACTACTGGCTATCTGAAGGGACACGTCTCGAAAAATCACACGGAATAAGAAGGACTGTATCTTTCGTCTTCCTACACTTGGCTGATGTAGTGCATTTTGGTCTAGACTCTTTTTTTATGAGAGAAAACCCCGAATCCTAGCAGTGAGGATTTAATTGCCATTGATGCTATGCAATGCAATCTCAGGATTGGATGAAAAACGGTAGTTCCTGCACGTTGTTCTTTCAGTATTAAAGTCAATTGTTTTTTACAGAATAGAGTGACGAGACGACCAGAACATATGCCTGATATAAAGTGACATGTCTGCCCATAACAGCACAGTGACACGCAGCTCTCTATTGGATCATAAATAGTCCAAATCATTATCTATCTAGTGATGAGCGCAGTGACTTCACTGCGCTCATCACAAAGATATATCGGATGTTTTCTCTCTATGCGTTATAATTTTACTGGAAACATTGCCCTTCAAACCGTACCACAGTAATGTGTGATGACTAACTCGTACATCTGTAGTAGGAAACATACTCAGAAGTGTAAGCGAGATTTAAACCTACTAAATCACACTACTAAAATGTTCTAGTTAGGCCACAACGGTGACGCTATACGTTTAGCGTGTCAACCCTATCCTCCCAGCTAATGCGCGGGCACTTCTGACCCCATTTGTTTTTATGCGATCGTATTTAGCCGCTCATGCTTTAGGGTTGAACTATCATTACGGTGTGTTATCATGTGTGGGTGTGCACTTGAAGCTATTCTGTGGTTGCGGTGAGGCTGGAGCTAGCAATTACTATTACGTATTCTGTGGTATTACAAGGTATATGCATGGTATGGGGTGTTTGTTACAATTTAAGGAAGGTATATGCATTAAGGATGTCAGGTAGTAGGGTGGGCGGCATTGTAATGGAAAATACTGCTTAATAATATAAAGTTTTAACTAAAATATTAGTTTTGAAAATGATGACCAATTTTATGAATTTACTAGCTGTACCCTGCCCCGCTTCGGTGTGGCACATTGTCATGTGAAAATTAGATAAAAAACAATCCTTGGTGCGGATTATATATCATTGTAAAATTTCAGCTCGATTGGTGTAGAACTTTTTGAGTTTTTGAAGCGTACACAAACCAATATAACATTTATATATATAAGAGGATTATGATCTTGTACTCTTGGCGTAAATTTTAAACGTTGACGCAAAAACATTTTGTTATGCTCTTTGGAAATTGCTATGGATTTCATTTGCGACTGTGGAAAGGCGTACTTCAGGAATTGGGATGAAGCCTCGGTCAAAATGCATAATTCTAATTAACAAAAGCAATGATGCACACGATTTTTTTGTTTTACAAAATTATTAAAAACCGACAAAGATAATGATCATCTAACTTCCGGAAGGATAATACTACGAGTAGTAAGATAATACCACTAATATTATAGATCCGAAAGTTTGGAAATCTGTACCTTAATCGCGTCGGAATGTGGGAGTGGATCAGGTTTGAGTTTGGAACAAAATTATACGTAGATATATCTGGAATACCAGGTGGAATAAGGTGAGTGTTGATGTACGTCAGAAAGGGGCCCCTTAAACCTACGCCCGAGTCACAAGTCTCGGGATCTACTCGAGTTTTCTCTCTCTGCCACACGATAGACCCGGCACCCGCACGGTGAATCCATGGAATGCTAAGAACATCGTCTCTTTACTTTTACTTTTATTATGGAAAAATATCGGAGACGGGAGCCTCAGGGCACTATCGATATCTAATAGGATTTAGTTAATTTACAAGAATATAAAACGCTTTTTAAATAAAATTATACGGATTTAATTACAAAACACTAGTGGCACTAGTAACACCGGCTTCGCCCGTAGTATATAATATGTAGTGTATAGCACTTTTTTTTAGAGTCTGACTAACAGTAGGTTTTTGGATTGGGTGAGCCTCTACTATATAACCTATCGGACTATTGAGTTAGCGTCGGAGGCGCAGGACTCAAAATAACCTAACCTGACATTCCTAACATACTTAAGAATCTGACCTGTAAGAGAAATCGAAGTAACTAGGAGAGAAATACCTAACTCATACATACATACCGAATGTAGTGTATACCACTCAGGGATCACGTATATATACATAATATAACTAATGGTGAAAGAGTTTTTGAAATCGGTTTAGTAGTTTCGGAGATTGACACGTTCAAAGAAAATTGGAATTTAATATATTAAACATCTATCCAAAAGATAAAAAACTTCTTCAACTTTATAACATTACTACGAGTATTACTATAAATAACATAAATGAGAGATGACCTAATTCCCTAATTGAGTTAGAAAAATCTGTTTATGATGATGATGTGAAGGTATAAAATTGATACGAAAAATATTAGAATCGAAGCGAAAGCCCGACTAAAATCGACCGAGTCGCCCAGGAGGGTGAGTCGCCCCCGCATCAACTGTCAACTCAACAGATAAGCAACACCAACGCCAGAGCGTTAGTCGTTCGGCCATTTCATTAGACGCCGCGTCCGAAGACATGACATTAGAACTTGACGACGCCGGTAATGAGTTTACAACTGAGGACAGAGTTCTCTGGCGCTAGGGTGACCATCATTGAGGACAGAGGTCGGAAATTATAAGAAACTGATGTATTTTATTAGCAACTAACTTCGTTGTTTTACATTTTTATTAATTGCGGGTTCTTACGTATAATATAGTTAGTCAAGACTGACTGTTGTTTTGCGGCTTTGATAGGAATGTACTAGTGTCACGTGCCATTTGTCACTGCGGGTAGAGGTGAGACGTATAATTATTCAAAACAAACGAGCGGCAACTACGGCGGTGCAGGTGAGAGTATCAGAGTAGCACAGGTGTACTCTCGAATTTTGTAGTCACCAAATGTTGCTGAAACCAACCACATGAATAGCACCTTAATCAATAAAAATAATATATTCGCGCCGAATACTTATTCACTGTCAAGAATTTGGTTTCAGTTTTAATGACATCATGAATTAAAATTGCTATTATTTTACATCATATATTTTTTAAACAGATTTTCAGAAAAAAGTGCAGTTTATTTTATTAATCAAATAGATGATACCCGGGGTTAGTATATTCTAGCCCACAACTATCCTGAGGCCTCTCTCTATGATGACATGCTTTTCATCTAATAAATTATATTTAAAATGTGTTATTTGTTTAGTTCGATACAATTTGTAAATTAAAATGTAATTGACATTATCTTTTGCAACCAAATTACAATTTACTTAGCATATCGACAAGCCTGAATGTCAAATTGAACTTAAGGGGTATCCATCAGAAATTTTACTACGTAAGTCTATTAAAAAAATGTGTTTATGGTCACCTGCGCGATACTAACTAATGATTTACTCTCATGTAATGAAGTCCCAGACTTGCGATGTTTCGGCGATTACGTCCTAAGTACTGCCGTTAATTTAATTGTAGCCATTAATTCGCGAGTCGCTTTCGCGAGTGTGTCGCGAGCTTTACGTTTTACACTACACTCAAAATATATCAGAAACACAACTTAACAGTTAACTCACGGAAACGCATCACAAATGACTTTTTGGATACTAAAATTTAGTATAGGACTTTATCAATTTGATTAAGGTTTTTTTTTAATTAAACGTTTCCATATTTTGAAAAAACAATTGGGAAGAGTCTAATTAATAATAAATAAATAAATATTGGTGGACAATTCACACACAACACCATCTGACCCCAAACTAAGCAAAGCTTGTAATATGGCGGCCAAATAGCTGATATAATACTTATATAGTTTTAAATACATACTTATTATACATAGAAACACCCAGACACAGTGCAAACATTTGAATTCATCACACAAATATTTGCACTGGGTGGGAATCGAACCCACGACCCTCGGCTTCGCAGGCAGAGTTACTACCCACTAAGCCACCAGGCCAGTTAATTGCAGAGATTGCCGTATTTACTCAAACTTTGAGACTAATGACTGAATTATGACAGCATAATATATTTCATCAAAATCAGTATTGTCAGTTTCGGCGTTTGTTACTTCAAATAATCTCAAATAGACAATGATACATTTGTGAAACACCAGTAAGGTCCGGAAAATAATGTAATAAATCATAACCAACTTGGCTTTAATTCCAGATTTTAATATGACTAATTTTCAAAGCCAAATCCCAATTTCAAGCCTTATCCGATAAGTTTTTTCTTCTTATATATTAAAAATATTACATTTTACGCATACGATTTAAAACATGATTGAGCAAATAAAAACCCGAAGGTGGACTTTTTTAGTTACGTAAGTAAGAATAAATTATTAGGAAGTGAGCGTTTCTGGACAAAAGATCAGTCTCTGTGTTATTATATTTTGTGTTTGGACTAATCGATGTATTATGTCTAAGTTTCCAAGTATGTGTTCCAAATTGTTTCAGGTAATTGTTGTTGTTCAAAATGTTATCAGTTTTGTTGTTTGGAAAGTCGATTAAAATTGTTATCAAATTAAAAGGTATTGCCGGTCACCATAGAGGAGAGATCGTTCAGTTTCTCCTTGGCTACGATGACCCCGAGGGGAGACCGTTCGTTTTCTACATATGTTTTACCTACACTTTTTTCTTATATGTGTTATTAACTACATGTGTTCCAAATTTCAACCATATTCGTTCATACGTTTTGACGTGGTTGAGTAACAAGCATCCAAATAACCAATCATGAACCATCTTTTTTGTCTGTAAACAGCAAACATGAATGTAGTAGTTTGTGTTTTTAACACTAACATTTCTCGTACAATTTTACGCTACAATTTGCGGGAACAGATGTCCCTGTTATTACGGTCCCGGTATTTGAGCTTAGATCCTCTCACCACAGGGAACTGAAAATTTAAACACTGCGAGAAGTCATATTTCCCAGAGGAAAGTGAATTGTAGAGCTCAGTAACATTTATTTGTTGCTAGTCTTTCTTTTACAGTTAGTTTCGTTTTGGTTTTCCCGTTTTGATCTTTATTTACTGTTTAATTTTTTTCATCATTAATAAGTGTGCACTTATCTTTCATCTCGTCTGATGTTAAACAATAACGTTTATAATCTGCAAATTAAAATAGCATCATCATAACTTCGTAGTTTTATATCAGGCGAGATGACAGTCACGTAAAATCTTAACGAAAATCATAGATTTTTGCCACACGGCTAAATCGAATCTCAATTTTAAGGGTGTTTGGGAGATCTTTCTGTCTAGCTATTTGTCAGTAGAATTGTAGCCCCTACATTAATTAGTCGATTGTAATGCGTCTTGATTTCGTTAGCGTTTATTCTCTCTCTCTATGTGCATATAGTCTCTGGTTAACACATATTAAGTCTTTCACATAACAGTCATAACATATTTAGAAAAACTAAGCTTAAAACCTAGCCAAAGGAACATAAACCTACTATTATCACAGAACTTGACTTAAACTTAATTTTGTCCCATTCAGTTTCTTTTAAAGTAGTTGCCAATATCTAGACATATTTCATATATATATATGATCCATTAAAAAAAACGATGTTGTGATACGCCTGAAACTTCAGCTAATCTTTTTAATACTGCGCTTAAGCTTTATTATGCACAGAACCTTTCATACGAACAGTACGTTCCATTAATACTATTTTCTAGTTATACCGTACACAATACATCAAAATCCACCAGCTGAGTAAGAAAGTTAAGAATTTATATTAATCTTTGCCTTAAAAGACCCAAAAACTATTAATCTTCCTTACACTACATTCTAGACAATCTAGACTTAGGCAAAGATTAATCCGCTGTCTTAGGAGAGAAGCGACTAGCGGGATATCGTATAGCAAAACGAAGAAATTTACCGCCGTAAATCAAATGGATAAATAAGGGTTATTAGATCGTTGCGGAAAGTCGAGTTGGTATAGAATATTGTCCATTAGAATGTCAATTAATGTTCTGGATGTCCATTGCATACTATGAAATTTTTGAAAACTTATATCAAGAAACATGTACATGTGGAATGCATTTCTATCCTATTTCAAAGAAAGATCTATTTCACTGCCATATTATGTTTAACCTCTTGATTAATGATTGTGTAAAACAAATTCTTTTTATTCATTACACTACTTTGCAACTTCATTTTCTGTTGCCGCAAATTTAGTGGTTGATAAATGTTTACTTATGATTTGTTTTGTTAAATGTACTCTCAAAATGTTAAAGATTTGGTTTTTTATTTTATATAAAACATTTAGTGAACATACATACATCATATAGTGAACATTTAACAACAATAAAATGGGCGCCAACAGAAAAAAAAAGTTGTAAACTAGTGTATTTAGATTGATTAGGGTGGATGTATATTTTTTTATTAATTTAGGTAACAATTAATAACAACTGTCCTATTAATATCCTTCCTACTTCCTATTATGTGATAAATTTGAAAGTTTGGATGTTTAGATGTTTGTTGCTCAATGAAGTTGGAATGACTCAACGGATTCTGCTGAAATTTGGAATACATACTGTTAGACTATATCCTTTTTATCCTGGGAAAATAAAGTAAACGGGAACTACGTGGGTATAGCCACGGGTCGCTTGTGATGTATAAAATTTGAACTTAAAATTTTATAGTAATAGTTCGTTGTTCGCACCATCCACCTAGGACAGAGGTCAGTGGTGCAAGAAATGCAATGATCTTCCAAGGAAGAGAGTTTGTAATTTAAAATGTAGGTGATCAATTACTGTAGTGGTGTTGTTAGTTTGTACTTATTGGAGTTAAAACAAAATAATATTATTTTATTGTGGTAATTAAATTTTTTATTAGTATACTATTTCGGTTAGTGATAAGATAGATGTTTTGATACCTTTTATATTATTTTAACAGGTTTTTAGGTTAGGTTTAATATTTTAATAGGTTTATTGTATTGAATTGTATTTAAGCAAAAAAAAATTATAAGAACACAAATTTCAAATATTATAAAAACAAAATAATTAAAAAAGCTAGGCTTAAAAACAAACATCATCGACAAAAAGAAGAAAACATAAAAAATAAACAAATTACAATTGATGCTATTAATGATTTTTGGGTTTGATTGGAATTTTAAAACAATTCATCATTTTTACTCTAGTTTTCTTCAAAAAAATATAAGTCATAAGTCGATTTATTGCGCCTTAGCCTGTGATTTCCACTCACACCTAGAAAAATTGGCGTGTGTATAGACTACGAGTATAGACCATCAGTTTGACTATCAAAAATGTTTTTTTTTTATTTCACGAATAAAAATTACAAAGGTACGGTTGGAATTTTCGAGTGACGTCACTTCATAGTACGATTTTTTTGTACGAAGAAGTAACCTCACAACCACTTCAGAAGTTTGAATATTTATATATATATAAATCAATGCCACTTTTCGTCGTAAGTGAACTCCTCCTAAACGGCTCGACCGACTTGATTTTTTTTTGTATACGTTTGGGTAGGGTCCTGGATGGTTTAGATTCACAAATCAGCCCGGAAGATGGCGCTGCAGTTGGTATCTAGGTTATTATCCGAGCGAAGCCGGAACGGGCCGCTAGTCCATTATATTTATCGATTTGTATTAATTAAAAAAATACGTTTCTCATCTTTTTCTATCATATAACTGACGGATTAACTAGATGGTATATTTTTGACCGTTGTTATCCCTCGAGTCCATCCAAGGCAAATTATGTTGGCGTCTATTTGTCGCGGCATGACACCAGTCTATTGCACTCACACTTCATAAACTCGTTCATTACTGCACTGTGTTCACCTCATGTAAATGTGACAGCAGTAGGTATCATAAGACTTTTAGAGAGATGAGTCGTAATTACATTGTTTAACAGTTTTTTTTATGTAGACGACTTTTAGATAGGTACATAGGGCTTACGTACAATGTACAATACAGTACATAGGCATTTAAACATAAGTTTGGACGCCTTTGACCGCTTTTAAAAAAGGAGGAAGTGCCAATCTCGGTAACATGTTTTTGTATGTATGTTACGCTTAATGTGAATCGATTTTAATAATTATTTTTTTGGTTGGTAGATAGGTCAGTGAAGTCAGTGTGCTTGGTTTTAGAAATATGATCAAAAAACTAAAATTTACTTTCATTTATCTAAACAACTTGGTGATTGCTTTTTATGAAATTTGGTGGATCGTTTGAACTTAATTTTAAATTGTAGTCTGTTTTTGTATTTTCGAAGAAAATTAATTATATAAGTTTCATATTACAGAGCTCAGTATTTTAGGCTATATTAAAATCCTCCATAAAGAGTATTCAGATCTTAAGTATTAAGTGTTGTGATATGACTGCTGTTTCGATTCACTGGTAGAGATGTGGTAATTCCCCAATCGGGCTCTGTAATCACTACAAAACGATTTGACTGTACTCAAAACTTTAATCGATTTTGATCTTAAAAGCTTTGACTATAACCGACTTATTCCAGACATATCCGTCTAAAATAGGACGGTTAGTTTTACCTGCTCGAATTTCAGAGAACGTCTTCAATTACGCATCAATTACGCTGTTTCGATGCACTGGTAGAGATGTGGTAATTCCCCAATCGAGCTCTGTAACCACTACAAAACGATTTGACTGTACTCAAAACTTTAATCGATTTTGATCTTATAAGCTATTATAACATATATAAGATATTATACATTTAAGATATTATTCTATAACCGTCTTATTCCAGACATATCCGTCTAAAATAGGACGGTTAGTATTACCTGCTTGAATTTCAGAGAACGTCTTCAATTACGCAGTTGGTACACCGGCGAGGGATCACGCAATGCCGTCAACTGCTGAACTTGATTAGCGATTTCGCCTGTGTGTCAGTTGATGTTTGTCACACGTGTGGACGTGACTGTTATACGAATGTAGCCTCTAATTACACTAGATTAAGGTACTGGATATAATTCGCACGTATTAACATTCTGAACAAAGTTATCTGTTTGGTGTCTTGAATATTCGGTTTATCGAAGCGACAAATCAATAGGTCCATGTTCATCGCGGATGTTGTTCTTAAAAGTAACACCAAGGGCATACTTATACATCAATCTAGGTATCAATAGTATCAATCAAGGGTATACTAATACGTCTTAGTTTCATTGAACCATGTTTGGATGATAAATAAAATTGTTAGTTACTTATCAAATTTGTCAAATCAACATCGGCGCTACTGAAAACTAATTGTGACAGATACTTTAGCTTTCTTAAAACACTTAGGCTGATTGACGTATAAAATAAAAAAATATCGGTAGACATTTTACACACAAAACCATCTGACCCCAAACAAAGTAAACCTTGTACCATGGAAGCCAGATAGCTGATATAATACTCATATATGGATATATGTTTTGGAATTTTTGAAAAGACAACAATTATTGTTTTGGCTAGTTAGCTATATTATTAATCGTCTTGATAGAATTTCAGTTTTCTTTCCGCGTCACTACATTTAAACGCCAAAGTCATGGGAAAAACATTCAGTCATAGGGACTACAGATAGAAGTTAAGATTTATAACTTAGAATTGTAGTATTAAACAGCAGTTTCTGAATGCTATCTAGGTATATACTGCTCCGCCATCACGCGAGCTCACAATATTTCACCCATACATTAGTAGTGGTAGGACTCTTGGGAGGGTCCGCCTGGGGAAGTACCTGTGCTAGCCTATTCTACCGCCAAGCAGTAATGTGCAAACATTACTGTGTTCCGGTTTGAAGGGCAATGTTCCCAGAGAAATTACAGGGCTTAGAGAAATAACTTCTTAGATCTCTGGGTGACGAGCGCAGTGCAGTGCTAGGTAATGATTTCGAATAGCTGCGTGTCACTGTACTGTTATGCGGCAGCCATGTAGCTTACCATCAGGCACACTTAAAAAAAATGTAAGTTGTTCGTCTCGTCACTCTTTATTTAAAAAAAACTCTAACTTTACATTCAGCTACTCCGCTGCCTCTCCGACTATACACCGCAACATTAGCATGTTGATGAAGCGAGCCCATGAGATTTCCCCCATCTAGAAAGTGCTAAACGTTACTAAAAAAACTCAAAAAATGAATTGTAAATAACGATATATAGAGAGTACTCAAATAGCCGAAAGTTTCCTGTCGCCACCTTCGACACAGCTCGTTGGAAAGTATCAGGAAATGCGCCGGACTATTTACATAATGCGAATGGGTAATATACCTTCCTATTCTTACTGCTTTGGAATATATACAGTACCGCAATTTGATTTTTTCGTAAAAAGTCGCCGACCAAACGCGCCATTTAAAAAAAAAATGGCAGCAAAATTGCTAACTTTTTACTGAATACATTTCGGAGAGTGTACAACTATTATGAAGTGTAATCATACATATATGACGCAAAAATTAGATAAAAACAATCTTTGATGCGGATTATATATCACTAGCCCCGGCGTCGCCCGTGGTACATTTATACACTCTTCAGAATCCCGTACATATACAACGGTGAAAGAATGACTGAAATCGGTTCAGTAATTCCTGGCAATATCGCTCAAACACTTGCAAACAAAACACCTTTTCAGCTACCTGCTACGCCACCTGTCGGAAATTGGTCGTACCAAATCAGATTCGTAAACAAATTTGATTAGCAAAGGCTTATATTCAAAATGTGTTTAATCTGTGATATTCAATGACGCAAATGTCATGTCATGTCAAAGCACGAAACGTACGAAAACCCTCAAAAAGGAATATTTTTCCCGATTTTGTTACATTCTTGATTCATGCTCCGCTTCTGTTAATAGTAGCGTTATTTTCTATAGCCTATAGCCTTCCTCAATAAATGGACGATCCAACAGAAACATAATCTTTCAATTCGGACCAGTACTTCCCGAGATCTTAGCGTTCAAACAAACAAACTCTTCAGCTTTATAATATTAGTATAGATTGTATAAAACTATACATGTTTGGCTTTTTGCCAAATAATGACGACATTTCAAATGATGAGGTAAAGTCTGAATAAATTTTATTCAGGGGCAATTTTAAAACTTTAAGAAATTTAAAACGAGCTTATTTGCAGGAATTATTTACACTTTCGTTGGAATGCGTTGTAGTTTCGACACTGGAATTTATTATAAAGACGATTTTTGACAACTCGCTGATATCACCATGAACAGATCACTCAATTTTAACCTTAGACAACTGACAAAACTGATTTTTTTTAAAGTTACTGTTGTAGTGCTAAAAACTTCACGTAAAGCTGTATTTTATACTGTCTGATGAAGTCCCATACTGCTTACACATACACAAGTAATATATCGTGCGTTTCGGAACCCCGGTCACGAAGCGGTGGGGAAGAAAGGTTGAAGGTGTTCCGACAATTGGTAGCTTGATGGGTACGTTCAACTGAAAGTTTCAATTTTGGAGGAATTCAAGGAAAAGGTACGCTACGCTTCATCTGATGAACGACTGGTTGCGATTGAAGGATGGCGTTTTGAAGTAAGGAAATATATATTCATTTACTTAATCACTACCAGCGCCCCGTGGTTCTACCTGCCTGGTTTTCGTTCCCGTTATTTTCTCCCGATAAAATGAAGCCTATGTGCTATTTCAGACTCTAGCTGTGTTCCAAATTTCAACCAGATTCGTTCAAATGATCTCACGTGATTGAGTAATAAATAATCAAAACGCTAATCTTTGACATTTAAAATATTAGTGGGGTTTATTCCTAATAAAATATGTAGTTTTGGTAGGTGGTTGCTTAAACATAAG
Organism: Ectropis grisescens; assembly: GCA_017562165.1. Classification (NCBI taxonomy): domain Eukaryota; kingdom Metazoa; phylum Arthropoda; class Insecta; order Lepidoptera; family Geometridae; genus Ectropis; species Ectropis grisescens. The sequence goes on along the minus strand of CM029780.1, from coordinate 10,207,631 downwards.
TGCATAACATATAAGTACATCATGGCCCGTGCAAGGTGTTTACATTGACATCTTTACTTCTAGTTTATTTCTGTAGGTATTGACCTAGAATAACTAGAAGCTAAGATAAAGGGTAATGTAAGAAATATATATGCACTTATAAAAGCAATTACAGTCCTTTTTTCTGTTTTTTTTTCTGGGATATCTGGCTAGTGGTCCGCCAAACGGAACATTTTTCGACAAACGATAAACACTCTGTCAAAGATCTACTGCACCTACCGACGCCACGTCAATGGCACACGGAGGAGCTGGCCTATATTTAACAGTGTCGATTTTAACTGTTAAGTATAGGTAAAGGTTGAACTGATGCTGATAAGCTCGTCGAATATTGAGGTTCGTTATCAAACAGAAAAATTCACAACACAAAATTTTATGAAATAACATACCTATACCTACGCGTTTTGTTAAGCCTTAAGAAATCCTTTAAACAATACTACAAGGTCAACGCAAGTTGAAAATAATGATAAAAGTTCAAAGAAAACTGAGGCCCTTTTCACACTCAAGATTTTCAGTCAAGAGAAATTTTGCAAAATTACGCGTTCAGTTAGGTCTCAAGAAATCCTTCAAACACAGAGTACAGAGACGCCATAACGTTAACGCACTGGTAACATCGTCTCGACGCGTTATTGTTCACGATAACGCGCTGGAAATCGTTTTTCGATATTAGCCGATAGCCGATTTATATTTACTGACGCATTATAAAGACAATGAAATAATCATTTTCGGTTCAGGACTTAGATTAGATTTTAATCAACGCATGAAATCATACCACAATGGCGTAAATGTGTAGGTTTATGAGTGCGTAAGTTTGTAACCACGTATTTCTGTAACAGCTCAATGGATTTAAATGAGATTAAACATGTTTATTTATGAAATAAACAAATATTCGTATGTAGAAAAAACGTAACATAAGAAAGAACACCGCACAATACAAAAGAAAAGTTATGTGCAAAAATCAATACAAAATAATTATTGCTATCAAATTACAACCGGCAAAGGTTTTGATAAATGTATACAAAAACAATACGAAAAGAAAATATTGACTAAGATTAAAGCTACGTCACACACATATACATAGATACAAAAGTACTCGCACAAAAGTTACAAACCCATACATGTCTAAGTCATAACACATCATGTAATAAGTCATAAAAATCATTTAAGTTGTGAGTTAAAATAAGGAAAAATGAATCTAACACTCTTCCTGCTACCAAACACCCACTATGCCACAGATGAATAACAAATCAAAAACAAGAACATTGAGTGTCAACTCTTGAAAGATACCATAACTTTTGCCACCGTCGCGTCGGCAAAATGAATTTCTTTTATAGGAAGAAAATAAAGAGGGATTTGCTGCAATGACAGCGAGAAGAAACGGAATGAAAGTAAAGTCGTTAGTTGTAAGAATATAACGCTGCATAAGAGAACTGGTAGTTTGAAACTATAACAGACATACAGACAAAAACACAGAAAATATTATTGAGGATGAGTAAAAAATATATTCTTTAGATACTAGCTCTACAATTGGAAAAGCCGTGGTGGAAAAACATTGTTAGGTAACCAGAAGATTCCATGACAATTTTTCGAAGACATGTTTGTATTTTCCGTCAACCAATGGTTAAAGTTAGGCTCCGTGTTAGATTTCGGCCTTGACTCTATCTCTCTCTCGGTCTACGTGTGAGAGAATGCTTTTGCTATAAATTGTAGTTATATCGCCAACAGCGACCACTTTCAGGTAACTATTTACAACTAGATAGTTATGTTAAAAAACAGTTAAAAAGTTAAACAGTGTGAATATAAATAAGGTCAGGTGTATAAACTGAAGAAATCAGAAAAGCTTACGCATGTCATGGGCCCGCTAGTGTACAACATGTTGCCAGATCGCATCACTGGAGCTCTTAGCCTTGCATCGTTTAAATCTCGCCTAAAGCGATGGCTTATTGAGCAGACATTCTATGATTTTCAAATGCTAAAAGTACAGAAGCCATAGTAATTTAAAGTTAAAATTAAAAATGGTGCACAATATCCGTTTTCTCATCAATAGCCTTTTTTATTCATCAAAATTATTATTTTCTTTGACATTTCCTATGATTTAATTTTAATTACAATATTATATTATAATTTTTATATTATTATTATTTTTTTCATCTGTTGACTTGTATCTGTGTTTTGGTATCAATAAAAAACTATGAACTATAACTAGATATTGTTGTTAATTTAATAATTGATTTTATAACCCTCTACTAAATACTTAACTTAAAATTACAAACAGAAATACACAACTATTACAAATCGTTCTAAAATCGAAGAAAAATTGAGGTCAAGTGAATAACAAACCAGATCAACTTAAGGAAAATATCCAATTACTCGAAAGTTTGTTTCCAGAGCCAAGCCTTTCATAAAAAAACGTAATAATAACTGTCGTTCATAAAATTACATAGAATGTCCACCACATGACGCTTTGAAACAAAAATTGCACACATTCCGGTTTCCCATACCACAAGGCCCTTATTTCACGGTCGCTTGCTCGCTCGAACTGGCACCCCGCTATTTGCTATTCCCTAGCTTATAATAGTTTTTTCCTCTCCTTTGTTCAAAGGGGGGTAGAAATGAAATAAATAACGCTGTCACCATTGAAACAATAAGCTTAGGGATATGTATGAATCATTCTAAAACATTCTAACAGGACGGTGCACGTCAAAACAGTCGCCCGCTTCACTTGACATTTATAAACTTCATTCTGCATTTTGAAACAGTATTTTTTTATCCATGACAGGTTTTGGACTTGATCGTTATCTCGCCTGATATTATGCAACGATGCAGTCTTACGATGGATCATGTTTACCTAAAAGAAACTGATTCACTCTCGATTTGAAATCACCAAGATTGTATGCATCAGGAAAAACCGACTTATGCGATACAGTCCCCAACCTAAATGTTCCTCTTAGGAAAGTGGAGTCAAACCTTCTCGTATGAAAATTTGGAACCTCAACTATGAATCGATGTCGTTTTTTCGAGTTACAAACAGAAAACCTTTTTTTTTCGATAGAAAAAAAGAGCTATGATTAAATCACGCAGATCAGCTGCACACTCTCTAAAATCTATCCAACCAAAACTAACTCAAACCAACTCCTAATTCAAACAGATTTGTTTACAAACTGTAAACAAAAAAATCACAATACGTTTGTTTACAAAATAAATTATAAATTCGTTTGCCATCTCATAGTACAAGCTTTCCTTAGTTTGGGGTCATTGTCCACCAATATGTATTTATTTATCCAACAGTATTTTTCTCGTAATATAAAATAAGAGCCATGTCCTTAGTTGATTGATCCACACCACCCCATGAAGATTCGTTATTCCCGTGACAGATGTTCATTGTTTCATGACAGATGTAATTAGATTTTTTTGCAACGCGGGTTCTTGATGCGAGATGGATGATTGGGGGAAAATGGGTACGTGGCCTACGTGAGAACTCGAAAGGTGGGAAATGTGATTTATGGGCTAATATTGCGGATACGGAAACAAAATATTTTTTACCAGCTGTTATATTAAACACCATCCTTCAGGATCATTGATGATTGGTGCTACTAGCGTTTTTATAACGATACATGAAAGATATTGTTTTGAAGTCAAGTAGTTCAACAATTTTGCCAATGTTTTTTTCAACATTGTTGTTGACCCCGGAAACTGTTTTGCCACGTAAATTTTAGGAACCGAATGACGTCAAAGTTGTACCGTTACGACTCGTCGTGATTACATCATTTAGAAGTTGTTCACGCAGTAATTATTTATTTCTATTTTTTTAGTTCACCTTTCAAATAAAAAGAAACAAAATTAAAGTCGGTTCATCCTTTATTCGGAAACTACAACGCCACAGCAGACATACAGACAGAGAGACAAGTCAAACTTTTAATATTATGTCGTTTTTGTGTCTGAAGTTAAAAATACGTGATATCAAATTATAAAAGTACAATAACAGCGACTCGTTAAAATCATGATCTAAGTCCAAATTTTTTGCACCAGATCACAATCACACATTATTTCCACTATAATGGCGCAATCATGATGACGCATCAATCACGCTACAACTTACCTTAGTGCAAGAAGTTAAAATATGTTTTAACTTGTCTTCAACTAGCTCGGAAAATTGTTTAACACAAAAAGTGGGTATGTGACCTTTCCAAGGTCGATTACGTTCTTTTTTTGATGTTTAAAAAGTCATTGCCCCTAGAATAATGGTGTAATTAGTACATTAGAATAGAAGTCAGGGTCATTGACCAAGGCTTTACAACAAAAAATCGGATTGCCAGTTTCCGGGTGACAGACCTCAAAATTTGAGTAATTGTTTACTTGCAAGTAACTTTTTTTATGTTTTTTGTTGCCTTTTCAAACTCGAAGAAAATTGGTTGTAGTGAGGGTACTGACCTCACACGCTGATTAGCGGTTTTTCCACTAGACGGCTTAGTAGGAACAGTGAAGGCAATTTCTTGCGAATTTACCACTTACTACATATTTCCTTGCCATTTAGGAGGAATATTTAAAAATATCAAAGAACTCTTCATTATATCGACTATAATGAAGTGTTTGCAGAATTGCACATAAATATGAGATATAAGTGATATTATGGTCCTTATATTTAAAATTGGTATTTTGTCATACTGGCCACTTTGATTAAGTTTTCAAATTTCTATAACAAAGTGAAATATTGTCGGCTCTATTTACGAAATTAAGAAATAAATTAGACAGGTTTTTATTTGAAAAGAAAATGTATTATAACGGATAACTACATCCGTGACTAACATACGAGAGCATGCACAAACACACACATCCTCTCTCTCTCTCTCTCTCTCACACACACACACTCACACACCCTCTCCCTACACGCACACACATGCATATACACACGCAAAAACTGTCGCAAACGCAGTATATCATATATTTGTATGTATTAGTAATGTATATTGATAACGTTAATTTCAAATTTGTATTATTCTAGTACCTAATGGAAGACACTGCCTTTTGCAACACAGTCTTTAGAACTAAAGCAAAAGGTAAGGAACTGAAAATATTGAAACAGCTTATTTGGTACCAAAATAAATTAATTATGTTATAGCTGTTACACTGTGCTGTTCTATGCAGGCATGTTGCTTACCATAAAGAACATGCACTGCTCGTCCTAAGACTCTAAATTAAAAAAATATTTAAACATTACTTATAGATAAATTTCCTCGTTCCGTCCCTACTTCGACGACGCTTAAAGAAACATCAGACAAGAGGATAAGTAAAGCGATTCTACAAAACGTAGGAGAATAAAGTTAATCCCCAAACAAACACGCATTAGAACGAGCCGTGACCGACTCTGAGTGCACTTTGCCACCGGTTAGTGCATCTTTATTGTTGTAGCCAACGACTACATACGTCGTAGATTTCCAATAATGGACAGCGTAACCACATTAGCACAAGACGTTTATTTTAAATCCAGACGCTCATCAATCAGCGAGTCAAACTACTGTATTTTTTTTGTTGTTTTGTTAAAAATCGAATTAATACTATTGAGATACCTAAATAAATAAATGTTATACCTTTAGGTATACTACTAACTAACAGCACAACTTTTTTACAAAATGCGTGAGACTATAAAGTTCCTGCAGATTAGATTAGTTTCGACGTCGGGTCGATAGATTATAAATTGATGGTATTTACTAATTTTACTAATTTTACGAAGTTGTATATATAAAATATTCAATAGAATGTTTTCAAAATAGATATCAGATAAAAATGCAAAAAAGTGAGAAAATATTATATCAAATGATAAATAAATATGTTGAGGTAGGCTAATCAAATTTATATTACAAAATGAGACATTAACTCTACCTGTGGTGTAATTAAGAAATATTTTAATAGATTTTTTGTGTTCATCTGACATTTTAAAAACGATTTGTGTCGTTTAAGATGTCATTTAAATTCATTAAAAATTGAACTTATGTTGAGTCCTACAATATGGTAGTAGGTAAGTAAACCTATTTAGTATTTTCTTGATATTAAGTATAACAATAGTGTAAACCTTTTTATAATTTTCAAAAATGGTGATGTCTCAAATTTTTTTAAATTAAACATATATGTGAAATTTGGAACAACAGCTATTTTAGTATGAGATTCATTATACGCTCATCCAATAGCAGTTGTGTGTGTTGGATTAATTAGATAATCTTAACAAAGTTTATGTAACAGAAATAAATCAATTAAAAGTATCAATATGAAAATGATGTCCAAATATTTTCACACCTGTGTAAATTCTACGAGTACTTAAACTATTTTAATGTTTTAAATATAAACGATCGTACATTGGACCGAACATCCGTAACTTTCTTTGAGATTTATACGATGTCTACTCTTCAAAATATCGTTGGTAACAGGTAAGCCATCTAAGATGGACTAACATAAATAAAAGGAAGAAAGACGAAGAAACACTTATATATATTGCTTCAAGAGTTGTGCGCTGTCAAAATGTTCTGACACTTAGTTTAACTGAAACAACTGAACTGAAAGTTGTACACTTAAATATACTTGTTCAAACTGAGCATCTAAAATAAGCTAAAAAGACGCATTCTATTTTAGATAGGTACTACAAAGAACGTAATTAATGAGACAACTTAATAATTGCAATAATAAACGTCACATATGTATGTACGATACATTTAAAGGTCAATACTATAGACATATATTTGTAATGGTCGCCCTTTGGTGGAAAATTTGACCACAATTTAAATAAACAAAAGCCTTGTCAAAATCAAAAATATATGTGTTTGTACGTGTGACAAACACACGGTAGTGTGTTTAATGTTCTTAAATAAGTTTAAAGTACTTTTTTATCCTTAATAAAAAAAGATACACCAGAATTAAGCCATAGTGGCGAGAAAGTGCGATTACATAAGCCTTCGCCTTGATTCCCTCTGTGTTAAACAAGGTTTCGAGTACTAGAAATAGGAACATAAGGTGAGTTAATTGACCTCATGGCTTCGTAGTTAGTCTGCCTGCAAAGCCGAGGGCCGTTGGTTCGATACCCATCCAGTGCAAATATTTGTGAGATGAATTCACATATTTGTATTGTGTCTGGGTGTTCCTATGTATATAAGTATTTTAGCAGCTATCTGGCTGCCATAGTACAAGCTTTTCTTAGTTTGGGGTCAGATGTTAATATGTGTGAGTGGTTCACCAATATTTATCTATTTTATTTTATTTAGTAATTACGTATGTAAGATACACGCGCCTCATATAAAAAAGATCATAGTTTTCGTTTTTTTTTGCTACACTTTTATACCCAAAAATACCGAGTGAAACCACGAGTCATAGTTAGTAAATAATAAAAGCAACTAATGCTTTACCTCTCCAGAGACTCGATGACGTCATAAAAAGGCAATCAGAGTCGATAGGGTCACGTGATGCCGCACGGTCGTTAGTCGTTAGAGCCGCTTCGTTTGACGGCGCCGTTAGGCTCATAGCAGACTTGTACTGGAGATCACTCCACTGCAGAAAGTTTGCATTGCAATAAGTTGTACAAAATATAACATTTTAATTTGTCATTTTAAAATTATAGCTCAGAAAGTACATAAAAACGTTGAACAATTTGACAATTATTTTATCAATTTTCAAACATATTAATTAAACAATGACTTGTTAAGATTTATTATTGCAATCTCCACAGTCTATGCACACAATCTATAACGGACTCGGTATCGACACCAATGGCGAATACATCACCAACTTCCGATTTGCCATTGTAGTTATGACCCTGTACGACTTAGGTAAGATGCTGAATGACCTCAATAGAGCGTTCAAAATGTGGATCGAAAAATTAACATGTAAAAAACGAAAATATAATATGAGTACTTGTCCAGTTTACAAAATTGAGATAAAATTTAAAACTTGGTGCTAGTTTAGTCGGTATTTTATCTTTATTTAATTTAATTAATCATAATGCAGGTTCTTGTGTTTAGTTCCAATAGTTTTTCTGTAAGTGGCAGAACTGTAGTTATGCTGAAGATGTGCAGTGTAAGTGGGCTATGACCTTAAATCGTCGCTCGTTTCACATCTGCTCCCCTCTCTTTCCTGTTTGGAAAGGTTCTGAGGAAATATGTCTTTATCTACTTGAAACATTTAAAGTTTTATTACGTTGTGGATGAGTGGACACGAGTGGGTGTTCTTTGACATGGCTTAACTAAATTAGCGAGTGGTCGTCCATTGTTTGATCGTCATGAGGTTAGCGCATAGTGCTGTCTATTGTTTTGACGTCTAATGATTAGCTAAAAAACTTAATATGTTGTGTAGGTAAGTGTATTAATATCCTACGCCGCGTAATAGCTTGAATTGATTGAAGAGCAGTTGATTAGGGCAGCGTTTGGGAAGTTACGTCAAATCTTTGAGTCGCCACCGCCTCAATGCCTAAAGTCCAAAGTTTATAACCAGTGCATCCTCCCGGTCCTAACCTATGGGGCGGAAACGTGGACATTGACAAAAGGGCTCGTCCACAAATTCCATGTTGCACAGCGAGCTATGGAGAGAGCTATGCTCGGAGTCTCTCTGAAGGATAGAATCCGCAACGAGGTTATCCGACGGAAAACTAAGGTAACCGACATAGCCTTGAGAATAAGCAAGCTGAAGTGGCAGTGGGCGGGCCACATATGTCGCAGAGCCGATGGACGTTGGGGGAGAAGGGTTCTGGAGTGGAGACCACGTTCGAAACGTCCCGTGGGACGGCCTCCCGCTCGGTGGACCGACGACCTGAAGAGAGTGGCGGGAAGCGGATGGATGCGAAGAGCCGAGGACCGGATTTGGTGGCACAATATTGGAAAGGCTTATGTCCAGCAGTGGACGAACATGGGCTGACGATGATGATGATGATGATGATGATTAGTTTACATTTGATTACAAAACATAGTCATAGTGTATCTTTTGCTATTATATGTGTGTGTACGAGTATGACTATTCTTCTATAACATTTCTTAAGGAAGCATCTATTTATGTGATTATATGTATGTATATACAAGAAAAAATGCATTACTCATTTGATTTTTTAATGATACCTAATCAAACCCAAGATTAAATCGCGAATAAACTTACTACCACAAGATCGTATACCTCAGACTCAATGGCAGTGGAGGTCTTACTACAGTAGTAATTACAGTCTCGTGACGCAATGTACCAAGTCGGTAGCGTTTCTCACGGTAACTTTTGTAACTCGATCTATAGAGCCATATGGTGAGCTGGAATTTTGCATCACTGGATCGGAACGAGGTATAATAATCTACATTACTGTCCAGAGTTACGAAGAAATATGGCATTGAAGGCCTTTTTAACCGAATTAAGGAAAGGAGGAGGATATCAGTTTGACAATAATTGTTTTTTGTATGTTCCCCGATTTTTCTAAGAGGCCCAAACCAATTTTAATATTTTTTTTATAAAAAATATAGAGAGTATAGATAGGTACTAACCGAATAAATAAAGAAAAAAATATTGGTGGACAATTCCCACACAACACCATCTGACCCCAAACTAAGCAAAGCTTGTACTATGGCCGCCAGATAGCTGATATTATCCATATATAGTTTTAAATACATACTTATTATAAATAGAAACACCCAGACATAGTGCAAACATTTGAATTCATCACACAAATATTTGCACTGGGTGGGAATCGAACCCACGACCCTCGGCTTCGCAGGCAGAGTTACTACCCACTGAGCCACGAGGCCAGTCGAATGGTCCCATATTTATAATTTATCGAAATTCATGGAGCGGGATTTAAATTGAAGTTGGTTGTTTCGTTTAAGTTTAAATAATTAACTTGTTATATTATTAGGTTTACAATGTATACACAGGTATATGTTATAAGTCAATTGGATAACAATGTTGGTAAGCCATTTTAACAAAATCGAACTTAAAATTAATAAATGTTTAAAATTTCAGTAACCCTTAATAAAAAACAAATATTAATGTTGTTTTTTGCAGTTATTTTGACAGAAATCAGTATAAAATACACCGATTTGTTTTTTCTTTAATTTTTTTTTACTTTTTTTAAAAATAAAGAGTGTGATGATACGAGCAAGATATTTATATCTTTTTCATTTGAAGTCTTGAGTAATTAATTGGAGTATGGTATGTAGTAGGTTAGGAGTTTGTAAATAAGAGAGTAAAAATGTAAGCGCTGTTTTATTAGAGCACTCAAACTACCCTCGCTTACTTTGTAACGACTCCATAGCAATAAAAACGAAGGTCATCGCCCTTCCGAGAACACCCACATAGAGCGATTGCAACATATAAACCAAACATCCGATACCACACTGAAACCACTATTAATTTCATTTTTATTACACTATTTAGAGTAAACCTTACAACAGTGAAGATAGAGTTAAAATTCCGGTAGCAGATTGTTAAGAACATGTGGCAACCGCATCTATAAGGTTATGAAAAGTGAAAGGTTATGCAACGATCATCACCTTGTGGTCGTATGCTCTTTAAAAGCGATCGCTGGTTTGTTCTTTTTAAATGGAGCACAAAAATTTGGTTATTTCGACTTTGTTGCAATACTTTTAAAGTTCGTTTTATCCACATTCCTCAAAGTTCTTTCTTACGTTTGTTTGGACAGCAACTTGTTTCATTTACCGCCATAGATGTGTTAAGTGTGGCTATGATAATAAAGTTATGTTACTGGTGGATAATTACTTCGCACGATTTTGAATTTCTCGTTGAATCCAAGTCGAATGCTTAATGGGAGGAGCTTATGCACAGTCGTGGATGAGTATGGGCTGATTATGATGCTGACAAGACTCACATTACGGAGATAGTTGTACCAGCAATTTACCTGTAAAGAAAAAAAAAGGATTGTTAATAGGTCGTTGTAATTTATTCAAACAATGGATGTAATAAACTGTAATCAGTTAAGTTAGAATACAATAATTGATTTTTAATTTTACAAAATATATTAAAGATGAAACAATACCATTTATAATGATATAGATTATTATGTATTGTAGTGGGTGATGATGGGAGAATAATAGAGAGAATTTACACGGTGTAGTACTTATTAGTATCCAAAGACAATAAAATCGGACATAACACAAATACGAGGGAAGAGATGTCGTAGTATGGCCAGGCAGCTGTGCGATACTGTGACTCGTAATAGGTACTCTGTAAACGTTGTATAGGGCCAGGCAGCTGTCCGCTATATATGCGTTAGAGGATCCTACTAATACTCTGTAAACGTGGTATAGGGCCAGGCAGCTGTCCGCTATATTCGTTAGAGTAGTCTACGAATGGATTGAGCGGTCTGATCTGGTTAGGTCGGTTTTCGTTGCAATGGACGATACACTGGATGTGTGTCGATCGCTGGTTAACAAACGTTAGCGTGTTTTAATTCTACCGTGGCGCCATCTATTGACGTTCGCCTGAATTTCACTATTGTATACTTGTGTTACATATAGTATTTAATTAAATATTTACATGATCCCTGATCGCTATATATTATATACGACGTGCGAAGTCGGAGTAGACCACTGGTGTTTTAACAATTTGACTATTCGGTAAGCGTAACTCATGGTACGATTTTCAACCGCGCGGGTTTTATCTCAAAACTCATGAGACAGCTGATTTTCGCGGTCTCGCAGCCGCCGCGGATGAAATTATCGCCCGCAAACGTGGCGGGTGACGGGTCCACTGCGGTAGCGACCGTGGAAGATTTTTTGTAATCGTTCCAGTAGTTCTTAAGATTAGTGCGTTCAAACAATTTTTTTTAGCATTCTAATATTACTAACGGTCCGCGATAAAGTGTTCTTTTGTGTTTTCAACGTGAGATCGGTTTCAGATAAACGTATTTCCTACGCGTATACGGTCGTTCAGCATACGCGCTTATATGCGCCCTTCATTACGGGTTTCAAAAAAACCAGACTCCCGTGTTTTGGCGCGTTCGTTGGAACCGGTAGTGATGTCGTGTCAGTATCAACGTGAATTTTGACGAAGACACTTTTTTATTCTGGCTCGCGCTTTAACGTGCTTAGAATGGCCCTTATCTTTTTGTTTGACGGCCTATCATTTAACGTGTCTTTGGCGGAATTGTGAGGCTAATCCACAAAGAGCCATTCATAAAAAAACGTGCTTAGAAGCGCGTCAACACTTGTACGAGTAGCGCGTGTCGCAAAAGGCTCGCCTATATGCAAATAGATATGCTTCTAAAAACGAGCTTTTACGCGCGTGTAAAACGCTAGTCTAAAACCGCTCTAAAAGTGAACAGTTAAGATACCCATACTACACTGCTGGCCAGTCCTTGACAAACGTCAACCTTTCAGCGTTGTATTTTTCCCAAAATCAATTTGTGTAACATGATAATAATATTTGGAAATGTAGTTATGTTAAGTGAATTTTCCGTCGGAACATAAAACAAATAATCCATACATTTTGCAAATACAAAGTAAAAATATTTACAGGAAAAACCGCTGATAGTCAGTTCGGTTAATGATGGATGAGGGAAAATCCAACAACGATATTATTGAAGAGAGAACGGAAATGTTTTTATGAGTAAGTTATTATTTTATTTTAGTTTTATCTTAATAAAATTATAAATGTGAAAGTTTGGAAGTTTGTTGCTTGATCACGTCGGAACGGAACTGAACTGAACAGATCGGGCCTTCTAGGCCTGACTGAATCGGCTTTGGCTTTGCTATTGCTGTCTCTATAATTTTAAGCGAAATGAATAGAGCGAGCTATATCAAAGCTAGGTTAGTTTTAGTTAGGCTGTTTAGGGGGGAAATTTTGAATATTTTTTTTGCTATGGGATAAAAACCGGGAACGTTAACTGCGCGGGTAAAACGGAATGGGCTAATATGTGCTATTCTAGACTATAGTGTTCCACATTTCAACTCGATCCATTCAGACTTTTCAACGTGATTGAGCAACAAATATCCAAACTTTAGCATTTATAACATCAATCAAAATTAAAATTGTGTTATTGGTGTGGGCTATATAAAGAAAGTGAATTTTTTTACTTTTATAAGTTTTACACTTGACCGCCATCTCGCCTGATGTTAAGCGACGATGCGGTCTACGATGGAGCATGTTTACCTAGAAGAAACCAACGTACTCTCGATTTGAAGACGCCAAGATTATAATCAAACAACAACGACAAGTAGGTAGCTACTTAGGCAACGTATTCCACAGCCGATACATTATTTTCACAAAATTTGAGTCAAACCTCTTCGTGGGTGTCTTTGGAACATCAACCATGAAACGATGTCTCGAGCTACAAGCAGTCCGATAGAAAAAAGATAAGGTAGATAATGCAGATCAGTTAAACTCTCTCTGAAGTGTATCCGATAAAAAACCTAGCAATGTTGAGGCGATTTTCAAAACTTGAAGCGTTTTTTGCAGAACCTAAAACAGTTTGAACTAAATTTTAATTTGAAACACATCATTCTCAGCTTTGTATTCTATTCTACGCGTTGTTTGTTCTCGGGTGAACCAGCAGTAAACGTGGTTCAATCAACCAGCTCTTTCTGCACGGAAATGAATTTTCGCATGGCCTCCTCGTTACTACTGAATGTCCAAATAAATAAAGTTGCGATCTGGGAAACAGATAAAATAAAATGTGAGGGAAATACTTTAAAATTCCAGCTCACTCATCAGTTTTTCAACTTTATTTTTTACTTCAAAATTTCTCTTATTGTTTCTCATGGTATCCATATTTTTTAGTTCGTGGTGTCTATCAACGAACTCAAATAATAAAATATGACTTCTAACGTCTCTGGTGACATCTGTGCTAGCTAGTTTCTCGTCCAATAAAATTGGCAGTCATAGGAGCTGCCGATAGGAGTGAAAACTTATAACTCCGAATTTAATAGCTTGCTTTGGAAATCAGGAAATCACGTGGGTGAAACTGGAAGATGTGGCCATGAGCATGGCCATGGCCCCGAGTTTATACGAAGATTTCTATCATTCAGCTCACGTAATTTAAAAAAATATATTTAATTTAATTTATTAAATATTTATTTAAGTTTCAACCGCAGCTGGCAGCCATTTTCATTTTCAGTTCGTTTACATAGGGAAAATGCAGCTCCAAGACTTTTTGAAGCGGTGTTAGTTACGCTATTTATAAAAATAACAGAAAGTAATCTTAAATAAGTTACCTCGGCTCACGTTCCACCATCTTCAAATGTAACTTAGTACGAGTAAATAAACATATTACCCAAGAGTGGTTGCGCGCCTGTAGGCTCTGGCTACATCTATGTCATAAACTTATAGCGTTTTATTTATTTAAAAAAAGTGTCTTAGTTTTAAGGACTTACTTGTATAGCAGTTGGCATCAAGTGGTCCAAAATCCAAATCCAAAAATCTTTATTGCTGTTTGCAGGTAAGATAAGGTGATAGAAAACATTTTAATAGTTGACCCATACAAACTGGACTCTTCTTCTAGGGGCATGTAATATATGTCTGGGAGCACAGTTTCCATTGGTCTGAATTCATAATACAAAGGTCTCTAGTGTTTACTGAAATTTGGGATAGTGCAGAAGGCGCAATGCCCTACTAACCTAACATGACCGTTTGACCGTAAACAACGAGTACTGCATCTCGTACAACTAGTAAGTGCAAACGCATTACAGATTATACGACCTTAAGTTGTGCTACCACTTATGGTAAAGTGATTTCCTAGCAGACAGTGTGTTGGTTGTTGGTAAGAAATAATCATGGCTTATACATCAGTCGATTCTGAAATATTGAACTGACTCCCATCTATGATATACTAGTCAGGATTAATATTTGAAACAAAAAGGAATATTTGTTTTAAACTTCAAAACTGGTCAAACTGGTCCGCACAGATTACATCTGGTCCGTAACTTACGTTGACAGTTAAAATCATTGAATGGACGTTGTTTTACTTTTTACTAATTCATGATTAAAATGTTACAAGGAAATTTAAATACGATAACAATGAGCGGAAATTAGAAGCTACCAGCAAAACAAAACGGAACTATTGCAGTAGAGTTTTAACAATTAATCATCCAAAACAAGTTTCGTCTAGCATTCGCTTGACACTGACTCCGTGAGTACATTATTTAAAAATATGCTAAAAATACATAAAAACCTCTTGAACTATGCTATCTATTCAAAACCAGCATCAAAATCTGTTTGGTAGTTTTAAAGATCTAAGCTTACATAGGGATATATTTATGGACAGAGAAAGCGACTTTCTTTTATACTATGTAGTGATGACAACCTATTTTTCTTTAACTTATGTACATAAATTGATATAAGAACGAATAGGACTAATACCCAAAATACAGGTGTTCTATACACCTAGTTTGGGAAATTAGAAATGTAATTGTTGTAGAATGTACAGTTTTTATTGAAAATAATTATTATTTCAATACTCCCTTTGGGAATCTGCGGTAGCACTGTCATACCATCTGAATTGCCCTTGCGCTAGTCGTTGACATACGAGTATACTGTTCGTTGAGTATGGTATAATAATTTTCAAAAATTTTTATTTTCAGGTATGCGGAGTGCTTGCTTGACTTATGCTTTCAAGAATTTTCTACGAATATGTGCAAGTTTAGATTAGTTACACCATTCACCTTCAATGCCAGCCCAAAATTCGAAACAGTAGAGAATATCTGAAGACATATGTCACATTTCTCTTACAAATAAAATTTTTAAAATTCATAAAAAACGCGGTTCGCCTATATCATACCCCACGCACTTACCGCAGCTTCTGCAAACGCTAACTGAATCTTTAATCTTCTCCGTTTCTATCGGTTCTCGGCGCATCTTTCTAGAAGCTTACTTATCAACTGCTAATGTGATTTTAACACTACACCTTCTCCAGGTGTTAATTCCATTGCTGAGCCACACACTGAGTATTAGAAGCTTTTCTTAGTAATCTTATACGTTGATATGTCTTAAAAGTAAAGTATTAACACTACTCGTAACAGTCTAGTGAAAGTATGTTGATAAATTGTTTTTGAAATGTATTTAGCAGGTAGTAGGCGTTTTAGTTAAAAGTTACTATTTGATAAGTCAGGTTTTTAGGAGAAAATTAAATTATTTATAGAACAGTATAAACATCCCACCTTAAGTTCTCATTTGTAGGAATATAATGATACTAGATGTCCGCCCCGGCTTCGACCGTGGAACATATATAGCACTCATCGAGATTCCGCACATATCCAACGGTGAAAAAATTTTAGAAATCGGTTCAGTAATTCCTGAGAATATCGCTTTCAAACAAAACACCTCTTCAGCTACCTGCTACGCCACCTGTCGGAAATTAGTCGTACCAACTCAGAGATTAGCAAAGGTTTTATATTCAAGAGGTATGTAATCTGTGATATTCAACAACGCAATCTTAGACACATGCTGTCATGTGTCATGTCAAAGCACGAAACGTACGAAAACTCAAAAAGGAATATTTTTTCCCGATTTTGTTACATTCTTGATTCATGCTCCGCTTCTGTTAATAGTAGCGTTATTTTCTATAGCCTATAGCCTTCCTCGATAAATGGACTATCCAATAGAAAAATAATCTTTCAATTCGGACCAGCACTTCCCGAGATCCTAGCGTTCAAACAAACAAACTTTTCAGCTTTATAATATTAGTATAGATTACCATATGAAGAGGGTTAAGTATTTATTTTTCACGATGACCGAATACGGGTTAACTGAAGACATGTCTTTGATCAGCACTGCACTGCGCTCGTTAATTAGATGTTATCTATGCCCTGTAATTTTACTGGAAACATTGCTCTTCAAACCATTTAACGGTCACCCATCCAAAAACTGACCGGACCAATCATACCTTAACCTTCCTTATCCTAGAAGGCCAAGTTATGAAAAGTATCAGACATTCCCCACCTTTTGCTTCGTAATTCATATTCCCTATCTGTCGCCGGCCGGGTACGAACTGTACCTACCTTCTTTATTAACTTGGCAATATATTTTTATGGCAAGAAGAGCCTTGTAACTGAGTGTAGACATCTGTTACAAATTGGAGATGGGTATTTTTTACCAACTAATGTTTGCGAAATACTTTCTCCGTTCCTTGGAACTTCAGTTTTACTGTGATATTTAGAGTTACAGGAAAACTGGTTTTCAATAAAAACATGACGATTCTGAATAAAAAATAATGTTTTGACTTTACTAAACGGTTTACGAATTGTTGGAGCTGTAATGCTTTTAGGGATGTTCTGTTGGTAATGTTCAAATTTTTCTGTGGAACAAGATGATATTAGGTATGTCATGTTTGATTCTAAACGATTAGTTTTTTGCGTTTGTTTTATTTGTTGTGCTAAATATGTATGTCAATCATGTAAAATAATTATAAATGTATCCTACTAATAATATAAGCGCGATGGTTTGTGAGTATATATGGGTGTTAGGTACTTTTACACGTAAACACTACTGAAGGAATTTTGATGGAAATTGATACGTAGATAGATAAAAAATAGTCTATAAATAGTGTATTTTTAAACCAGCAAAATTATGGGACTGGGAACCATGTGGGTGAAACCGCGGGGGGCTGGTAGTAAATTATGAATTGTACAAAAAATACAAAACAAATATATTAACTTTGTCTAACTAATTATAAAAATCTAACAGGTACTGGTCGTACCTGTGGTAATATGAATTTGAAGCGATTTGCTGACCTGCGATTTGTCGTTTTGTTGTTTAATGACACATAATATCCATAACATGTTTAAAATTCTGTTACATATCCTACATTAAGGGCGTTGCAAACAGAAGTTTCGCTTAATTCTAGGAAATTTGCAACAAATTATTTTGATCAGGAGTTGCATCAAAAGGGCGTTCACACATATCTTTGTAAATACACTTAGCCCTTGGGTCATATAGTTCCAAAAATATTATTTAAATACTATGAAAATGAAATATACAAATACAAAAAATAAGATACACGTTTGCCAAGAACTATGGAAAGAAGCATGCTCAATTAAAAAATATCAGACAAAAAATGAATACACATATTAGACCAACAACAAACGTCTTAGATACTCTGGAACATTGTAGGAAGCTGAAGTGGAAATGGGCTGGTCACATTGGTCACATGGAAAATAACCAGTGGATAAAAAAATAACAATTTGGATAGGACAACAAACCAAACGAACCAGAGGCAGGCCAAAACAAAGGTGGACAGATGAAATAAGCAAGCTAGCTGGCGCAAACTGGAGAAAGAAAGAAAAAGAGTGAGAAGATTGGAGGAAAATGAAGGAGGCATTTACTCGATGAGAGGCCCTTGATAAACAGAGATAAAAAAAAAATTTAGGAATTAACTGTGTATTTAATGTCTTCAATACTATTAATGTTTTTATTTATTTATTTTTATTGTCCTCAATGTTAACGTTTTATTGAAGATTAAATGAGGGTTTACTATGATTATCACAAAATGAAAATTATCTTATATTCCAAATACAACATGACCTTGTGGCTCATTAACTAGAGAAACTGTTCTCTGAGTAGGTCGTGGGTTGGATTTAGTCAGATAATAGTCATGGATACTATGCGTTATATTGGTTATTTGAATACCTTATTACAAGCTTGCTTAGTGTGAGACTTTTCATACCTGCACTCGGAAAAATATCTACGCAGAGTGAAGTCAGGATTCAAACCTACGACTACACCATGATAAATTGCATTTTATCACAACGGCTCAAAAGAAATAAGTCAAAGAGACACATTTTCTTAAAAAAAAAAAAAACCGACTACAGTTTAAAATTAAATTCAGGTACCACCAAATTCAATAGGAAGCAATCACTTAAGTCATCGAGGTAGCGAAAGTAAATTTTAAAAGTAAACCGCTACACCGATTTTGATAAAATTCATATGAGACCACCTCTGAACTATGATCTACCAAACAAAAAAAAAAGAACCATCAAAATCGATTGACAATTGACGGCGCTATCAAGTATGACATAATAAAAAAAACCATACAACCTAATTGATAACCTCTTCTTTTTTTGGAACTCGGTAAAACCTAAGCTAAACTAACTATTTCTTTATGAGGTTTAATTTAATTTAAATATAAGTTTATTTTATCTCAAGTTTAATAAAACAACGGTACGTGCTTTAATTTGTATTAGAATAGACCTAACTTTTCTCTTATTTACTGTAGACAATAATAAAATTTTCAAAGTTTGAGAATTTAACCTATAACGAATCACTTTGTAATCCAAAGTTAACCAACTCGTTCTGAAGTTAGCCGAATGATCAAACTTTTACGTCATCGGATTAAAGTTAGCATTAAGTTATTAAGTGTCACTTAGCGGGGTTGTTAAGTTTATTGGATTTTGATGTAGAAAGCTTATTTAGTGGTACCTACAGTTTGTTAAAAAAGTGAATTTTATTTTCTTTTTGACAGGCCTCGTGGGTTAATTAGCAGTATGAGTCTCCGTGGACAATGTCATGTTCGATTCGCAAATATTTGTCTAGTGAGTATATTGTTATGTATGTAGGTGTTTCTATGTACGAGTATCATACTCGTAAGTATGTATGAACAATTACGTAAGTATTACGAGTATATCAGCTACTCGTATCTAGCTCCCATAGTACAAGTTTTGTTTAGTTGTGGCTAGCTAGTGTTGTGTGAGTTTGGTCCACCGATATTTACGGGTATTTTGATTGCTTGAACTAACCATTTTAGAAAAAAAATAACAAAGAATTTAGTAATTTTAGTTGTCTAATTTAAGTTACGGCTGGTCTAGTCGGGAGAACGGCGCCTGCCGATCCGGAGACCTCGGGTTCAAGCCCCACACCCACCACTGTCTTTTCGAAGTCATGTGCGTAATGCCGCTTACTTAAAACGGTGAAGGAAAACATCGTGAGAAAACCGACATGTACCCAGAACCTTTCGAAGTCATATGTCCTCCACCAACCCGCACTGGGACAGTGTGGTAGATTATGGCTTTAACTTTCTCCATGCGAGAGAAGGCCCGAGTCCCAGCAGTGGGCTGATGATGAGTTGTCTAATTGACGATCTCTTGTTGTCCGGGAGCTGGCTCTATTTTTTGGGTAGGTATTTGAAGTAAGCTGAAAGTTATCACATACCTCTATTATATCCCAGCACTGAGGTGCAGTCTTGACTGGTGAGTAGCGGAGTATTTATCTATTTAATTTGGCCTTGTGTTGACAAATTACAATAATACATTGCTTCTTAAAATAATGAGGCGTTTTCCAGACGCAAAAGGACTTGTCAAAGATAGTTCTTAATATTGCCAAGTGTGGCACCACTGTTGGTTTTGTGAAATTTATCTAACAAAATAAAACAGTGGTGCCACCTACGGCGAAATCGGGAACTGTCTTTGACAGGTATTTTTGCCTTTTGAAAACGCCCTATTGTTCTTAATCTATTATTATTTAATGCAATTAACATTTAGATATTTTGTTAAACTATGTATGTGTAGGGGAATTATTAATTAATTCTAATTGAATTGTATTTGAGTTTCAGTAACGCTCAGTACTTTCATTAATATATATTTTTTAACTAAATTTTAATGTTATTAACAAGACTGTCATCAAATATGTCTATTTTCGAACATTTCTGAAACTCGTGCACACGTCCACTCAACCTAGAATCAGGTGAGTTTGCACCAAGTACTGTTCTCCTACATATAGGAACGAAACGAAAGGTGCGAACGGAGTTATTGGCACTCTTGGGTACTATATGGAACTCTAAGTTTGTATTTAGAAAGGAGTTCGAATAAAAGGTAGAATAAATCCATACATTTAAACAAAATATTTTTATTCAACAAATACAATCGAGGAAATATGAAATTTATATTATATATTAAAGGTTAATGTTTAAATATTTAGTCGGAGTTTTAACATTGCCAAATGCGTGCAAAAATGTTTAATAGAAAAATATGTATAAAAATGTATTTGAGGCAAATTAAAATTTTAAACCTTATGATTATAAATAAGAATTATCACCAAGGAATATTATTTTATTAAGGCTTTCTACCTGCCAAGTGACTTAAATTGAGAAGTACATTTTGGCCCGCTACTCACCTGCCAGGTTTATCACCTCCCTTTGGGGTATAATAGATGTGGTATGTCACAAGTTTTCAGCTTGCTTCAAATGTCTATCCAAAAATTGGCACCAGCTCTCGCAATATTGACAGTAATTTGAACTCTTCTTGTTCCAATAGCTATTAACACAAATACATCTGAATAGATTAGAATATAACTAAGCAGTATTGTAGGTTATATATATATTTAGACCACTTAATATGCTACTTCTAACCCAAAAAAAACACTACAAGAAAAAAAATTTGTGGTGGCGGCCATCTTGGATTTGTTTTTTTTATAGTGTATAGTATTTTACTCGTCAAGCCCTTTTATTTGATACCCATATTGAGGTAGGTTGTGCAGAAATATTTTGTCCTCTATTTTGTGGAGGCGGCCATCTTGAATCGATATTAACCAATCATAGCTAAGAACATCCGCACGAATATTAACTTTCAAATAAAAAAACCGCATCGAAATCGGTCCATCCATTTGAGCTCTACGATGCCACAAACAGACACACACACAGACAGACAGACAGACACACAGCTGTCTGTGTGTCTGTCTGTGACTGTGTGACTGTGTCTGTCAGACAGACGTCGACGTCAAACTTATAACACCCCTTTTTTGCTCGGGGGTTAAAAAGGGTAAGCAGTGGGTAGTAAAAATAATTTCATATTACTTAATCCTAGTTTAATTACGTGAACCAAGAGTTGTTCTATTGAACCGCTAAACTCGTCTAGAACAACTATTAAGTTTTGTACGTCACTTCCGGTTGTGGTTTCCATCTAAGATGGAATCCATTAGTTGTTAAATTGACTGGGGGAGAGAAATTGGGCGGTTACCAAGTTGTAGTAAGTGATCTATTATTAAATTTACTATCCCAGATCGATGGGTTAGATTTTACTGAAATTAAACTAAACCTGGCTAAGGATTGTAAGTTTAAATATTTTTTTAACTATTGTGTATAGGTTTACACTTGATCGTCATCTCCCCTGATGTTAAGTGATGAAGTGGTTTACGATGGAGCATGCTTACCTAGAAGAAACCAACTTACATCCATCCATTTTCACAATTGTTTGCATTTATAAATTAGCAATTAACAACTAATGAAATTTATCCGGAAACATTGCCCTTTAAACCGGAGCACTGTATTTTTTGCACATTGCTGCTGTTGGTCGAATAACTAGCGAAAGTGTGGTACTTCCCCAGGTGGACTTTGCAAAGTGACCTACTACAACAAAAATAACCTATTTTATAAAACCAAAAGTAGAAATGCTCCATCTAATTCGTTACGAAACGAAACATATCCATTAACAAAATCTCGTTAAAACCCTCCATTACTGCCAAAACCTTTTATCATGTAAAAGCTAAGTTAAAATCTCTTTTCACCATACTCATTTTGGTCAGTTAACATATGAAAAGAGCTTTCAGTTGAAAAAGGTTTCGTTACACCTAAGCATAAACTTTGACTGTCAGATTAAAGCATCCTACATCCTACCACAGACGTATCTCTCTACTTAGTCTGTGGCACAGACTAAATAGAAGATATATACTCTCATCCTACTTACATTCATATATCTTACATTGTATCTGACTTTTAAAAAAGTAGGAAATTCCCAATTCAGTTGTATGTACATATTTTTGTATGTATTTTATACGATAGCTCTGCGAATTGTAAATACATTTTGATGGTTCTATTTTTGTGATCATAGTTCAGAGTTGGTCTCGTATACATTTTGTCGAAATCGGTGAAGTAGTTTTTGAAATATGAACAAAAAACAAATGAAATTTACTTTCGTTACCTTGATGATAATAATATAGTGATGGCTTCCTATTGAATTTAGTGGAATGCTTGAATTTAATTTTAAATTGAAGCCGGTTTTGCTTTTTGGGTAAAAATAAATGATTGTTATTTTGTTTTCTAAATAAGTGTAATAAAGAGTTATATCAGCTATCTGGCTTCCATAGTACAAGCTTTGCTCAGTTTGGGGTCAGATTGTGTTGTGTTGGAATTGTCCATCAATATTTATTATTTATATTAAAAAGAGTTTATCTATTTATATGTTATAAATCTGAAAGCTTGGACGTTTGAATATTTGTTAACGAATCACATTGAAACACTTGAATGGATTAATTTGGAACATAGTTGTAGTCTTAACGTAACTTACCGTAGGTACCATTACCATATAGAAAAGGTACCTTACCATAGTTACCTTTTTTTAATCCTTTTTTTTAAATAAAGTGTGACGAGACCTTTCAACTAGCTACTAATAAAAGACGTGTTAAAATCGATCCAGCCGTTTCAGAAATTAGCCACAACAAATAGACAAACTGATAGAAATACAGAGAAATAAAAAAAAGTGTTTTTTATTTTTTTGTGATTGTCATATGAACTTTCGTTTATGAGCATTTAGAGAAAAGCTGTAAATTTGAAATAAAATGGACACTTATTATATAAATGTATTTAAACATAGATATTCGTTTTATGCTTTCGTGCGTTTGAATCCAGTATTATTTTTATCGGTGCGTAATGTTTGTGACATAAAAGGTACTAATTATTATTAGGTAGGTATTGTTTTTGAAACAAATTGACCATACGTCCATTTTTTTAATGCATTGGATAATGACTCTTGTTGACATTAAAGTAGTCACAATAATCGTTTCTGTGGAGGAACTAAAAAGTTGCAAGTGAAAAGGCGCGCTACAGAACCGTCTTTTATATTAGCTTTGCAGTCGGTGCATAAAGAAATATACCTTAGCTGGCGCGGGCCGCGCCTTTGAAATATTGAAGCTTTACGTGCGAGATGGTCCAAGTGATGAGAATGAGCGAAATATAAAGTTTGTATTACGACATAATTATGTATAGATTTTATATTACATGTTTAGATGCTTGCTGTTCAATCACATCGGACTGTACGAACGGATCGGGTTGAAATTTGGACTATAGGTTAGAAGATAGTCTAAAAGTGCTTTTTTTATCTCAGGAAAGTAAAAGGAACGAGAACTGCGCAGGTAAAACCGCGGGCGCTGGTAGTTAAAATAAATTTAGCATATGAAAAACTGACATTTTGTAGTAACTGCCATTTTGGGTTTGAAATGTATCATAACGTCACGGCAGCCATCTTGAACCGATTCTCATCAAACATTACCAAGGACACTCCCGACTAATTCACCTTTAAATAATCTAAAACGGTTTATCCGTCTAGGAGCTACGATGCCACAGACACCCACACACACATACACATACCCACACAAAGACAGAAACGTCAAACTTACCACACCCAGTAGTTTTCAAGTAACAAAGATACCAGTGCTCACGTTTTGTGCCACAGAGCACTCGCTGGCCGCGACTTCGCTCGTCTCACTCGTTAGCGGGGAACGGCAGCACCGCGGCAGCTTATTGCGTCCCGGAACTTATTAAATTAGGTTATATTGTTGTCTTCAGCAATATCCTGGACATCCAGTTTTATGTCGCATCTGCGGAACCGTTGTTTGCAATTCCGTAATATTGCCTCTTAAGGCGAGATGCTAAATGGGTTTGCATTGCGGATTCGGCAAGGTAGTAACTCGGTCTAATTTTCATACAACTTTGTCGTGGAAGAACTTGATGACGGTACTTCAGTTGGTCTGGCATATTCATTTATTTTGTAAGTTCAATAAGGCGTTTTTATAGTGCAAATATAGGCCTGTCTAATATAGTTTTCAGCTTTCAACTTGCAAAGATTTTTTTATTTTTGTTAGAAAAAATTACAGAAAATGAAACATTGGCGTCATTATTGGTGGAATTGAAAATTATCTTAGACACGTAAGTTTGCATGCCAAAACGTTTCATTACGTACTACGCTCTTGCGCGTTATTTCTTTTATATCCACATATATACGATATATGATGTTTGAATCACAAATATTATTAATTAATAATTACGGTATATTTACCATAGTCAAATTGTGGACCAAACCTTTATGTTGATGTTTAAATTCATCAAAATATTGGGGCCTCGCTTCACGAAATATAAAAACTGCTTAACATTCTATTTAACAGCAAATAGCAGTATGGGTATTATGCTTCTATTCGCTTTGTATACGCAGGTATTTAATCATAAAATATGAACCTTATTACACCAATATCCATAATAAAGGATTATCTGTCGTGGGTTATTATTACTATAATAGTCATATATTTTCATGAAATACATACAAGACAAATATACTTCTTTGTCTTGTTTGTATTTCATGAAAATATATGACTATTATAGTAATAACGCTATAATACATTATATCCAGGATATTTAAGAAATTTTTAAGTTTTCTTTTAGAGCATTTCACATTTATAACGGCCGACGCTTTAACTTTGGTTCCATGTATTTCCTCGCTAAGTACCCACATTTAATGTATATTAACAAGTAAAAATTAAATACTAATTTATAAAACACGGTGGGCTCTGGCACCAGAAACACAGTTTATTAACTAGTTCGGGTGCCAGACAGTCATTATTAAGAACAGTTTTATTAACAATGCACTGTGTATGATTTTAAGAAATTTTGTTTTAATTGTTAAAACTGTATGAATGCTTGTATTATGGTTAATAAAAGTTTTTTTGATTTTGATTTGACATTTGTGATGTGACTGGTACTAAATGTTAAATCAAAATAAAACAACTTGCTATGCAGCTGCGTTACGCAAAGTGGAGTGCCGGCACTAGAATTTAATTATACATTTGTTTAAGTAGATTGCGTCTTAGCACAAGGTAATTTGTTGTTGTTAAAAAATGTTCCATTTAAATTTTGAAACAAGTTTTATAACAGAGTGGTGTCAGATACTTTACCAGGATATATTTACTGAAACAAATAAACATTTTTAACGGATTTTATTTTGACTGTATATTTCTAAATATTTATTATATTGATTTGGAATACAGTAATTTTGTATTTTTATTTATTATTTTCATTACATGAAGGTAAATCAATTATTCTTAAAATATTAAACGTGGCTATAAGAGAAAAGGAGAAAAAGTGAGGTTGCATATTTTACTCTTGCCCTTACAGTAATATTAACTTACCTCTTAACTCTTGCTATATTTCACAATCTTCACATTTATGTCACTCTTTCAACATCCGTTCGCCTCACCCAATCACACTTTTCGTAACAGTAATTAAAAATAACACAAAGAAAAAAAAAAACATAAAATTAAAAACAAAAGACAAAATTTAAAAATGTGTACAAAATAATAATAATATATATATATATATATTATTATAATTCACTTCGGACTACATAATATATATATATATATATATGTAGTCCGAAGTGAATTGCTGACACGACAAGAAGAAGACTTTTCGTAACGCTCTCGTCACGCATTCTTCATCTTACATCCCCAAATCAAGCAATTAGTTCAGTAAATTCATATTAATATGAAGGCCATCGTTTTATTGGCCCTATAATTAAACTGGTTCGCTTTAAATCGACCCAACGTGTTAAACTTTCTTAGTCAAAAGTTTCAGCCATCCCCAAAACTCTCGTAACGTCGTAATGTCTAACTAAACACGGCAGAATTCCTCTAAGCCTCGTACGCCATTCCTCCTACATTAATAATGAAAGTTCGCTGCAGGGCCCCTTGTTTAATTATAGTGCTTAGATGACTTAACACTACCTTATTTATACGTAGATCTCGAGACTCGATGGAAGGCTGTATTCGAGAAGCAAGTTTCTACTGATAAGACTCTTTCAATTCAATTCATTTATTCGAATTAATTCAGAAGAATACTTGGTAAAAGTTCTGCACCGATCGAGCTGAAATCTTACAATGATATATAATCTGCATCAAGGATTGTTTTTATCTAACTTTTCATTACAATGTGCCACAGCGAAGCGTGGCAGGGTGCAGCTAGTGATCTATGAAAAATAAATCCAAACAATAATGTTAATAAGACCAAAATTAGCTGTAAAAGGACCTTGTCAAAAGGCATGGTGATTAAAAAAACTTGCCCGTCAGTTACATTAGAAAAAAATATCGTACCCGTACATTAAAAAAAATATACAAAAAACGGTGAAAATATAGATGTGCTTAAAAAGTTTCGACTGACGTCACGTCTATATACATACGATTTTTATGTAGACTTGACGTCACAACCCCCCCACTCCGAAAGTTAGATGGAATTTTTTGTCGATTTTTAATAGTTTGATAAAACAAAAAATACGTGCCTCATATTTTTTCGAAAACTACCTGACTTTTTCTTACCTGACCTGAATTGAAAGTACTTAAGTATTATTTTTTCATAATTCATTTATTTTTTATTTTATTTTGATCCAGTCATCATCCCTATGGCGGGGGCACTGCCGTGCCCTCAGATTAGATGCTGTATGATAAGCTGATGCGTTGCCACTGTTGTTATAAATAGAGGCGTTGCACACTATCAGGTACATACCCCACTCGCTTCACCATTCTATGTGTACGTAAAATAAAAAGATGTGCAGTTAATCAGTTTAAAGTGAGTTTTTATTTTGAGGGAAACTTTTTTGTATGTATGTTAATCAATTACTTGTAAATGTCTGAATACATTTGAACAATTCTTTTTTGGTTTCAAGTTTTTGGTATATTTTCCAAGTAGTAAGTCTCCTAGCAAAGCCGTAGAGCATGAGTTCAATTTCCGCTCAGTGCAAATATTTCTATGATTAATAATATATGATCAAACGAACTTCCAAGTGAAGTTCGATCATTATTATATGAGTCACTTCATTTGAAGATATAGTATTATTTCTAGTTTTAACAAGGTAGTACCTTTATCCTACAGGCAACATTGCACGTTTTTTAGAGTTTAAGTTTTATAAGGAAAATCACTCTCGGCATCTGGCAGCACCAGTGCCCTCCCCCGCTAGATCGGCCATCTTTGTCTTCATTATTTTTAGAGAATTTTCAAAACAATACTTCATACCTAATCAAGTATGGGTTTGGAACACGTAGCCGTATTCCTCGGGTGGGGTTGGGTAGTTACCTATATCTTCAAATGAAGTGACTCATATAATAATGATCGAACTTCACTTGGAAGTTCGTTTGATCATATATTATATTACGTCACTTCATTTTTCAGATATAGTATTATTTCTAGTTTTAACAAGGTAGATATTTAGAGAATGAAGTTTGTTTTGCTAATAGTATTGTCATAAAGTAAATAAGAACTGTTTGGAATGTAATCGTTTTAATTTGCAAAGGGCTTATAATCTTACAAAATTTATTTTATAATAATTACTTAAAATACAATCAGCTCTTAGTTGCAAAATATCTCGCGGCGGAAGGAGCGTGGCGCGTACTATGCGCGCTAAAAATGCGGGTGTCTATGCCGCTTTCCGACAACACTGTCTAAATCCAACGGCTAATAGATTGGGCTGTAGCAACCTAATGTGGCCGTTTTATTGTCAGTATTGTCAGGTTTCCTACATTCAAAGCTCTCAAACCTTTCTTAATAGAAATGTAATTTTTGCGAGCAGAAGCAGGACAAATTTTTGGATCTTCCACAAAATACGGTAAGAATAGCACCGGCTGATGACGGCCAGGTGCTGTGGTTTTTACTAAGTCCAATCTAAATATCTTAATACCATTATCTAACATTGTGGTATATTTTAGTTTTATTAGAGACAGAGTTTGAACTCTATGTGCAGTGCACAGAGCTAGATCTATAACAAGGTTCTTTGTGATATTTTATGTTTAATTCCAAATTTGGGTACCAATTAGAAATGTAATTGAGAACTACTTGTGGATCCCATGTTGAAGTTATACTTTGCTATTGGTTTCGTATTGGGCTTCATTTTAAATGCGTCTTTAAGGGGGGGCCTAATGCGATCGTCCTATCCGAATGTATCTCCTATAGAAGTTATAGAGCTGACCTATGGTTATTCAAGCTTCCATAAGAGCAGTTTTTGTTAAATTGCTCTGAAAGAAAGGATATCATTAATGATATTGAATCAATGTAAATGTTTGTCTTATTAGACTAACAAAACTGCCACTAACGGTTGTACGTAACATTATATTGTTTGAGTGTGTTGTCGGATAGTGACGCCAGCAGTAGGTATGGCTAGCGTGGCGGGACGCCGCGGCGCGCG
The DNA here is from genome assembly GCA_017562165.1 of Ectropis grisescens. Taxonomy (NCBI): domain Eukaryota; kingdom Metazoa; phylum Arthropoda; class Insecta; order Lepidoptera; family Geometridae; genus Ectropis; species Ectropis grisescens. Next base: position 10,178,430 of record CM029780.1, on the reverse strand, counting down.
AATGCTCTCCGCAGAGTTTCGCGGCACCCAGGTAAGACTGGCGTGCAGGGGATGATGGTCACTTGCGCAGACGCTTTCAATCGATGAGTTATTTTGCATCAAACTGTTGTTTTAGTGTAAAATATTTTTTGGTGGTAAAATCTATTATACCCATTACAATATTTCTGATCATTTTATACCGTTTAGAAACATAGAGCATGTTCTGAGACTTTTCAATATTTTTCGAAAGTTCAACTTATCAAATTGTACACCATGTCAATAAAAGGGTTAAAATTAAAGAGAATGAAGGAAATGCAAAAACGTATTTCTGCTTCTAATTTACAGTAAATGCATCGACGGCGATGGCGTCTGGATCCTGCATCCTGTTTCCAGGAAATAAAACAACTAGGTACAACTGTTATCGTTTCGTCATTTATGTATATATATTTTTATACATTATAAAATAACAACAGTTATATTGTATCTGCGTTAATCTTTCTAGATTCTGTATCGGCGCGATTGTGTTTGGTATCAAAGAGCCAAATATTTCGGCTCTCGCGCCATTACCAAATTTCTCTCGCGAGTTTAGTCTAGAGAGAGAAATGAATGGTACATATTCTGTTAATGTAACTTATTTCAGTAGTATTATCAACTCGCAATAATATTCCACAATTAGGTTCGTTGTAAATAAAGCTTTTAATACCGAGAAATACTGCTAATCATTCGAGATAATTACCTAATAGGATTTTTTTTATTTTTTTTTTCTACGTCCTTCCCTTATAAGCCCTTAAATTTTTTATCACCATAGACAGCTCCTTTCAAGGAATCGTCTGTGTATATTTCGTTTTTGTACTCGATTTTCTTTAAGGAGTTAAAAGTTGTGAAGGTATTATCTCTCCACCTATTTAATTCTTCTAAGACAACATTTGGAATTCATATTTATCATTATTTTCTTGTAAACAGATAAAACCTTTCTAAAATTTAAAAATCCATACTTTGTTGGGAGACAGGCAGCTATGAGAACATCAAACATTTTGGCAAATTTACGAATTGTACATTTTGGTAAATGAGAGCCTTTCTGGACTAAGGGTTCATAATAGTTATATATGAAACCTAAAACTTTTTGGGTCGATCAGGATATAAACAGCTTTTTTCGTGATTTAATAGATATATTACGAAGCCTAAGCACTGTAGCAAATTTAATGTCGATTGTACATTGTATTTGCACTCGTCTTGTCTCGTATACATCATACGAGTATTATGATGTCGAGTTATATTATTGACTTATGCCCTGGACTTCCGAGGCAAGTTATAACTTCTTTTGAATCAATGGTGGCTAAAAATCCATTGTCTTGTATTAATTTTGACGCTGTCCCATAATCTTACATTTTAATGTGTGTGTGTTTTCAATAAATTTATTTAATGATTTTAAATTTAAATTTGATCTTTTCCCAACCTTGGACTTAGGGGCCAAAAATATGTTTGATCCAAACTGGCCATTGCCAGGTGTGCAAACAGTTACGGCACCTATTTGTATTACTTTGCTAATGACATTGGGCATTTATAGGTGTTCATCGTGGCTAAATTTAGACCGAAGAACTACTCAGAGGGTCATTATTGAAAATATAACATGTATAAATAAGACCAACAAATGTACCATGATATTAGCAATAAAACGATTGAATGTGTACTGTTTGAACCACCGTATTTTCGAAAGGGATAGTGAAACCCTTTTCAATCTCTTAGTTATATTCAATCAGCAATTATAAAAATAAGTAAGGCGGGTAGCATGTACCTGGGCTATTGTTGAGCATTGGCACAGGTTCGAGTTCTTCGATGTTGATTAGGTCGTGGGGTAGTGTCGACGAGGTGGCGACGACGCTGCTCTGCCTCGACCTCCCCGTCCCCCCTGTTCGGAGCATAACAAGGAGGTGCGTTCCAATTTCTCTGCTGATGTACCAGGCGGCTGGCTAATGCTTGTGAAGTAGCCATCTTCGGATTGGTCTTATTTCGAATTTAGCTAACTTGCTTTTCGATAGCCTTACAGGTTTTTATTTTTTCAGCCAACGAGTTACTAAATAGAGTGTCGTCACGTTCGATATCTTGAATGAGGTGTAAGATACTCTTCTCCAAACTTGGTGTAATCAACTTTGTTCTGTCCTTAGTGAATCAATAGTGCAGGTCTGATAAAAGGCGGCATCCATCGCTTATATACTTCAAAGCTAGTCTTATTAACTGTTTTAACAACATAATATCTATTCCGCGGTTTATTGCGGACACGCCCGTACAAAGTTGTTGAAAATGAACTGCCGCTGATATTTCGGCATTGAGTTTAGGTATTTGTAAAAGTTTTCAATTGGATGGTGGCAGACATTCGTTTGCAAGTCTTTCTTTTTCTTCTTTAGACAACCCTTCTCGAAGAAAGGGAAGTCACATGTTGGCTAAGCTGTTTTGAATGCTATCACCAAAATCGGGAGTGTCCGATGTACACGCACCCAGTACGGATAGTAAGTAGCTCTGGATCCAAAGGTGGCTCTGACAAATCCTCGGTAGCTACCGAGGATCCGAGGATTTGTCCGCGCCATTCTGGCGCGGATGTCTGTGTAACTTTTGGTTCTATTGGGTCCAAAAAGCGGACCAGGAGCCAGAGTTGGCGACAAAGGCCCTGGCGGCGCAATGGCGAAGCCGACTGGATTGCATCCATCTGGCTTTCCCATATTTCGGCCGGCTGCTCGGGTGGTTTATTCATCATCTTATATGTTTGTACGAATAACTAGCGAGATAGCATTGCGAAACCTGTTTTATCTTGGAAAAACGATAAACGGCAGAATAACTGGATAGTTCAGTTTTTAATTGAGTATTGCATTAATCGAGGGTAGCTCAGGGCTGGTCTCGTTATCGTTGGAGACTCGCAGTCTATCGCGATTTTTAATTTTTTATTTCTTGTTAGTCGAGGGTAGCTCACAGCTCCTCTCGTTATCGTAGTAGACTCGCAGTCTATTGCGAATTTTTTTTTTTTTTTTCTTGTCAGTCGAAGGTAGCTCACAGCTGCTCTCGTTATCGTAGTAGACTCGCAGTCTATTGCGATTTTTTATTTCTTGTTAGTCGAGGGTAGCTCACGGCTGCTCTCGTTATCGTAGTAGACTCGCAGTCTATCGCGATTTCTATTTCTTATTAGTCGAGGGTAGCTCACGGCTGCTCTCGTTATCGTAGTAGACTCGCAGTCTATCGCAATTTCTATTTCTTATTAGTCGAGGGTAGCTCACGGCTACTCTCGTTATCATAGTAGACTCGCAGTCTATCGCAATTTTTATTTCTTATTAGTCGATGGTAGCTCACGGCTACTCTCGTTATCGTTGTAGACTCGCAGTCTATTGCGATTTTTTATTTCTAATTAGTCGAGGGTAGCTCACGGCTGCTCTCGCTATCATCGTAGACGCGCAGTCTATCACATTTTTTTTCACACATAACCACAAAAAGTGTTTTTTGTGGTTTCACACATAACTCGCGAACAAAAGTGTATTTTTTTTTTTTTTTTTTTTTTTAAACACTTATTTAATTGTAATTTGGGGTAAACGTACTTCGCTTTGGTATTTTGAGTTGCACGTGCGTTCGTCACCTTGCACGAAAAAGGAATGAAGACAAAGATGGCCGATCTAGCGGGGGAGGGCACTGGTGCTGCCAGATGCCGAGAGTGATTTTCCTTATAAAACTTAAACTCTAAAAAACGTGCAATGTTGCCTGTAGGATAAAGGTACTACCTTGTTAAAACTAGAAATAATACTATATCTGAAAAATGAAGTGACGTAATATAATTAAAATTAATATTAAAACAATAATAAAATAATTGTTTTGTGTCTGGGTGGTTTCTATTTACAATTAAATTAGTATTACAACAGCTATCTTGCTCCCATAGGACAAGCTTTGCTTAGTTTGAGGCAAAATTAAAGTATAGTTGTATAATAGGTGTAATGAGGTATAGGAAATGTCCACTAATATCTATTTAAATACTTTAAATATTGTCGATATAGGTCTATCAAAAGTTGAGTGAAAAACTCAAAAAAATACCTGTTTTTTTGTTTCCATTTTAAACCCATTTCGTCAAAAAAGAAAAAAAAACTAAATTAGTTTGTCCGTTCGAGAGCTGCGATGCCACACATACACAAACACACACATACCTACATAAAAATACACAGAGAGAGACTTAATCTAATAACGCCTCGTTATTTTTGCGACATACTTTAAAAATTCAGTCATCAAGTCGTTTCGTCGTCAGGTCTTCTTGAACTGATCTTCAAAATCAAGTATGCAACTATTAGGTACTAAACTTAAACTGAACTAAGTACCGACTAAGTATTTCCTTGCAACCTGCATTTCCATTATGTAGATACGTGAAACCTGCGGTTGGAGTAATTAAGAGCTCCTCCAGACTGGAAACTTTGACACTAGTTCCGACAGCTCGTACTAGTTACCGTGCTAAAATTGGACACTCGTGTGTGAGTCAGCAACACCGCAGTTTCGAGGGCTACTTTTAATGACTATGTCAAGTTATCGAACTATCATACCAATCGTTGCATTCGCGACTTACTGTATTACAAACAACAAATAATATTTAAATAAGTTTTCCCCAAAAATGAAGTTGGACTCACCGCCTCGTCGATATGTTGATGATAGTTCCTTTGTTTGGGTTTAACTCTTTATTATTTGGATGCACACGTATAAACAAAATTCCACGACACTTAGTTCTATCAATTTAATAATGTATTTTAGTTTTAAATGTAATTTATTTGCGCAGGAGGCGTACGTAGCCATATTTTTTTAACAGTGTCCATAGTTCCATTTTCCGCTGCGCGGTGGAACGCGCGCGAGGGGTTCGCACGATGTTTTTGGCGGGAAGTTTATAGTCCGTGATGAGGTCCCTACACTAATCTATATATTACGAGAGCTGCCACAAAGTTTTGTGTAGGTATTTGAAACTGAAAAATTAACACATACCTCGCCTATTATAACCCCAACACGGAGGTACAAATCTGGCTGGTCAGTAGCGGGGTAAAATAATACACACATTTTTCTAAACGTTCATCTTAGTTTTTTATCCATTAAATATGTTTGAGAATATGTGCAATTTTTATACTATGCTTACTTTAATATTTATAAATATGTATAAAGAATTAAAAAATAAGCCAGACGATTTAGTCGGGGTTTTCACATTGCCAGAAACATGCAAAAATGTTTTGCAAAAAATATAAAATTCTATTAATATAATAATAGTATTACATATGACTACAAAGTTCTTCAAAGACAGACTATGATTTGTGTTTTTTTTTTATTTGGTGTTGGTGTGACTTTATATCTGCCACGTGATCTAAATTTAGGGATTGATTTTTCCCCACTACTCACCAGCCAATGTTTTAACTTTGTATTGGGATATAGGAGAGTTATGGCCCAGCATTTCCTGTCAGCTCTCAAAATATATAGCTAAAGTCAATATCAAAGTCAAAGTTCTTTACTACTTTATAGCTTACTTTCAGATGCACGTTTTGCTCGTCCGATCACTACATCTTATAAAACAAATACTTTTATATCTGCTTTTGACCTAAATAAGAGTACATAAAACACGTATCGTCAAAAACATCGAAGAAAGGTACTGTACGTGCCACCTTGTAAGTTGGAGAGTTGTTCCGAAGCAACCGACAGAAGTCATCTCGCGCGCCAACTTCGGACGGCTCCTTCCGATATCATGTCAAATTACTCCATTGTACGAACTTGCCTCGGAAATTCTCACAGGAATGCTGCTGTGTAAGAACTTTGAGTGTTTTGTGACAAAGAGTTGTGTATTGACAGCGCTGTGAACTATTTCGCTTATTGAGTACCTTGTGCAATGGTTCTCAAGCAAAACTGTTAAAAACAAATAAAACCAATCTTTCAATACTCGTGATAGATAGGTATACGCCACAGTTTCGCTTGATGATTACAAAAAATATAATGACTTGTAATTTGTACATAATTTTAGTCTAATCCACACTTGCAATCTCTGTGCTCGTTCGAGCCAACAAAGCACAAGTACAGATATGTTATAGGTAAACAATTAGCCGATAATCCTGTGTAACTGTTGTAGCCATGTTCGGTTCTCTATCTGCAAAGGGCGTGGCATTGTGTAACCCAGCTGATCGGGCTTATATAAAGCTTATCGGAGGTAGGGACACACGCTCACATCGCTTGATAAACACGGTTATATAGAAAACTAGCTGCTCATTAGCTTGTGTTTGTGTGAGTTCGGTCAACGCTATCGGCGGTATTGACGTGTAAATTGTACATTTATCAATAAAGAACTTTGACTTTGACTTCGGTCTGTTAGTACGGTGAGCGTTGGCTGCATTAGTGAAGGCCATCCGAGAATTTAACTTACTTACAGATGGTCATCAGGGATATAAAAGCAATCGTGGTGGAGGCTCCGACTTTAGCGCAGGCGTCTTAGAAAATATGAAAATGGACTCCACCAGAATCAGGTTGTAAATGCCCCTCTAATTTCCTTCTCTTCTCCAAAATCATAATATATGTTAAAATAACAGGTACCCAAATGACATACGTTACGGTAAAGTATGTGCAGTTACTCAATGGTGTAACCCGTGGCTCAACATTTATTGACGCAAATTCAAATAAATAATTCAATTAAGTCCCGTATACAGTTTACCAAGCCCCAGTGCAGTCCCCCTAACCAAGTAGGAAGGTTGAGGCTATAATAGGTAATCATGCTAGCCAAGTTGCGGGGTGACACTCTGCACCCTGTCTTTAAAGATTAAAATATTCCGACACGCAGGTTTCTTTACGATGTATTTTCTTCACCGTTTTAAAGTAAGTGGCATGACACACATACGAAAAGACAGTGGTGCGCGTGAAACTATAACGGCTGTTGTAGTTCTCCAAACTAGACCAGCTGAACTTAGATAACCTATGGGAAAACTCAAAAACGTAAATTCACTCTGTATGTGAAAATATTTTTTAATTATTGAAAATCGACTTTTAACTTTATCCAACATCGATGATACACATCGGCAACAAGTTTTATGTCTTCCAGCTACTTACCTACATACCTACATTTTGAAATATGTATTAAAAGTAAATATATGATGTGATGATATGACAACGGATGTCTTCAAGAGAAGAGTTTGCGGTCGTCTCATAGGAAAATGAGGAACTTCGTCTCCCTTATCTGTCTTCAAAAAAAAATTTGAAATGACACAGTATAAAATGTATGTAATAACTCTCTCAGGTGTTATGCGACCTTTTTTGACCTTTTTTGAAAATGACAAAGGTGTGGCCAGCCGGACTCTGCGAAGAGTCCTACCACTACTAAGCCTAGTGATATTGTGTTCAAAAACATTTCGTTGTCCGATCTTAAAAGGCCCGTGTGTCTCGTTAAGCTTATCAGGCAAGTTGCGTAACAGACAGTTCGTTATGGCACGGGGATTTGTAATCAGGAGCCTGTTGCCTAACCCTGGTTATGATACTAGCGTCCGCCCCAGGGTTAATTCTCAAATCAATGGACCGGTAACCAACTGCATTATCAACTGATCTTCTAATAACGACTGACTATATTGCTTTGCTGTGGGGTGTTTGTTTTACTACATTAAGATTATTATCGCTTGTTCCGTAGAAGGTTGCCCGGAAGAGATCGCTTTAAGCAATAAGGCTTACAATTAAGAGTCTCATTCGATAGTGTCTAAATTTGTAGCGTGTTTCCTTGTGTTTGTGTATTTTAATAAAGAGTATTTTTATTATTATGTCAAATTATTAGGAATCCTGTAAATGATCTTAAATGTTTGGATCAAATTCGTACGTAATATTGCTCAATTTTATTTTATCTCTAATTAAACGTCACCAATATCGACAATTCTTCTATAGCTATTTGGATTTGCCCAAAAATGTTGTTAGTGTTTGGATCACGTCAGCATTTAGTAAATGTTTAGGGAATACAACGGTATGACGGTAATGGATACAGTTTTACGAGTATGCATTATGCTTCGTCACCGTTTAAATTGGCTTTGCCCACGGGCAAACTGACTTTTTACTCTCTGTAGTCAAGGAACATAATAAATATCGATAAAATTATTTTTAACAACAGAATAAAATATGTTTTTCATATCTATATTTAAATAATATATTATCTTCTGTCCATCTGTTTGTAACTAAACTCCTCCTAATCGATTAAGGCTGGACCGATTTTGATGAAATTTTTTGTGTGTATAATTAGATTATAATGTATTTTTTTTATGTAAGACGTGTTCACATAAGACTGTCTATCGAACCTGCAAAAATAATTAAATCTATTCTGATATTATTATGTTGTGTTAAAGAGTATGCTATTAAATTAAACCTACGATGGTTACGTTTGTTTTTTTTTTGTGCGCGAGGAAGAAGACCACTGAACCAGAAATACTCTTAATGTAAACAGTGCATGGCTGCTGTAGTAGAAGGGGAACAAAAAAAATGGTAGTTATAAGAAGTACCGACAGAAGTGAAAACTTATGACTCAGAATTTGATAGCTTACTTCGGAAACTACGTGGGTGAAACCGGAGGGCATAGCTATGAGCATGGCCATGCAATGCTGACGTATTTGTAGATGGCCAATGGCCATGGCCCCGACTTTACCCGAAGATTTATTTTCATTCCCGAGCGTTATGCTAGAATTAAAGTCACATCCCACGAAATCTCTTTCTTTGGTGCGCCAAACGAAGTTTTCACTTTATAAATGGATGGATTGTGTAAAAGAGGAATTGAACAGGAAATAAGTACTTAAAATAAGAAAGCGGACGTGTTTTAATTAATATAATAATAATTAACGTTAAGTTTCGACGTTATTGAGCAACAAACATGAAAACATACAAACTTCCACATGCATAATATCAGAAAGATACAAAAATACAGGTTATTTATAACCTAGTTGGTAATTAATATGTTTCATGAGACCCACACTTTCTTGCCTTATTAAATTCAACAGAAAAGTCTATATTTTCTATCGCATTTTCTAGTAACAAGCATTTTCTGTCAACCGCCTGCTTCAGAGATAACCCTCTTATTATGGAGGTAGGTGCGATGCGGCCCCTCGAGACAAGCCTAGGATTCTTCTTGGTGGTTTATTGTGTGATATATCTCTTGTTAGTTTTACTTTGTTACTACGGGTTAGAATAAAATAACGTTATATAACCATGTGCCTATATCGTTTTTTCTTTATAATACTTGTATTTTCTCATAGAAAAATATCACAGGGACTGCCGATAGAAGTAAAAACTTATAACTCAGAATTTGATAGTACTTATACACTTTTGAAACTACACGAGTGAAATCGGAAGGCTCTGCTGGTCTGCGATAAATCTTCAAAACCATTGTTGTATAAATAAGTCTTCTATGCATGGCCATCTACGCTATATGGCCATGGTAAGATGTGTAAATCCGAATGGTAACCATGGTAACACGCCTTGGCCATATACAAATGGCAACGCATTTCTAGATGGTCATGATTTCAGACGAACATTTCTTTCATTCACGAGCATGACGCTTGAGCTCAATTCACAGTCCACAAAAAATCTCTGTGGTGCGCCAAAAAAGGTTTTTTTTATAGTATAGAGTAACGAGACGAGCAGGACATGTGCATGATGACAAGCAACATACCTGCCACATAACAGCACAGGGACACGCAACTATTGGAACATTACGAGTCCAAATCATTACCTACTGCACTGCGCTCGTCATCCAGAGATCTAAGATATTACATATATCTCGAAGCCCTGTAATTTCTCTGGAAACATTACCCTTCAAACTGGAACACGCTAATGTTTGCACATTACGGTTTGGCGGTATAATAGGTAGGTAGGTAGGTAGGTAGGTAGGCTTGGAGGTAGAATTTATTGTTTTTAATTTATTTAATGATTGACATGGTTATTTCATTTATTCTGACATTTATTTATGACATTGAATAAATTAATTATTCAGATAATTATTTTAATTGGTAGTGTCGATTTGAGATTATTTGAAATTAGTTTTTAAATAATTACATTTTGTGTAATTGATTAATAATTATAAATGTATCTATTTTATTATTTAATCTTGTGACGTAATATATTTTGTGAAGGAGGGAAATTGGGGAAGGGGGGGACAGAAAAATAAAAAAAAACACCTCGCGTTATTTATGGACGCCCCCTTAGTTGGACTCTGCAAAAGTCAATTACAAAAACCAAACACGATTAAAAGGTACAATGAAAGTAAATTTTATCTCTGTATCAAATAGATTATAATAGAATTACACCGTGCACCCAAATCCCAACACTACAATGAGTTAATTTATATTCATGCAATAATTAATAAACCAACGCTCACACAGGTTGGGTTATCCTTTGGGCTTACAACCAAATTGGACGGCCCTTTCCACAACTACAATGTTTGGTTTTGCTATCATTAGGAAATGAATAATTGTATTAGAGTCTGGCTAACGAAAGTTTATACTGACAAAGCGCGGCAAATTTAAAATATATCAGCATGGCATCCCTAAACTGAAAATCTCGCCTAAAATAAACACAAGCAAGCCACTAAGAAACATCAAAAACACGCCATTTTGTTGCGTCAGAGATAGGGATACCATACACTGTTCTGATTCTACCAAATCTTTCGGATAATCGACGAAAATTAATTTCTGAAAAATAAAATTGCACAAGCTTTTCTCTATTAAAGAGCGTAATTAATGAATTTATTTATGAGGCCAACTTACCTAAAGCTTATTATTACTCTTGAAATAATTGCCAACACCTACATACGTCGGACTTATTTTTAGAACACGTATGAATTTTTATAACTTATTTCATTTAATGTTTAAATCAGTTTGTTTTAAAAATGCCTTTTTGAAGACAAGTGTCCCTAAGTACTTTCTGTTGAAAATATCCCAATTTGTAGGGTAAATAGCCGATGGTAGGAATACTTAAGTGTTTTCATGTGAAAAGTTTGCAAAAAAATCCAGTATCTACTTTCGTTAGCCAGACTCTACGCATCCACGTATCAATCATCAGTTAGATCCATGGTCAGATAGAAAAGAATTGGCAGTTATAGGGACTATCGAGAATTATAATATAAACTTAGACTTTTTAGGTATAGTGCTAATGTTCTACAGTACCTGTATTCTAGAAACCGATATATGAATCACTACTCATTCACGAGAATTCACAAATCTAACAAAAACAAAATTAATCTTTTAATTTACCCCTACTTGAATCAAACTACATGGAATTTAAAATTTATCTAGTATTCTACTAGTCCAGCTGTTTCATTTGAAACACATATTGCAAAAATATTTTATCCGCCATTTTGTGGAGGCCACATTCTTGAATCAATATTAACTAAACATAGCTAAGAACCAAACATAACCTTTTCCCCATACCAAAAAATGTTTAAAGTGACTGAAGAAGTCTTCTTTTCAAAACTTACCATGTCAAATTACGTGGGAACGGCCGTACGTATCGGGATGAAATTTGGAATATAAGTATATTATAGTCTGGAATAGCTCATGGGTTACTTTTTATGGCGGGAAAAGGACGAAAACGGAATTTATGTTGGTAAAACCGTGAGGCACGCCCATTTTGTCAATTTTTTTTTACTAATTTTATAAAGCTGAAATGTTTATTGTTTGATCGCGCTAATCTCAGGAACTACTAGAGCGATTTCAAAAATTATTTCATCATGGGATATGTACTTTATCCCCAAAACTATAAGGTTCCCTATAAGGTTACCCAAAATTATGCACCACGCTAAAACATTCAACGACAAAATATTTGTCATTTTCACTATTACATAGATGACTAGCGACCCGCCCATGCTTCGCACGGGTGCAATGCTGATACTAAAAATACTGCAGTACATTATTTTGATCCATCTCAAAGGGTCCGATATTCGATAGGTAGGCGACTGTGTTTTATACTATGTAGAAAAGTCATTAGTAATTTTTCCAATGTGTGTTCAAATCTCGTAGCATTAAAAGCTATATTTGAAAAATGATGTTCCGTGTTAACTCCAGTTGACGAAGACAAGACAGTTTCACAGAGTTCGCAGTGAATATACACACCGATACATATTACTCAATTCTAGTCCCCAGTAAATTGATATTGCATAAGCCTAAGCTCAAAGATCAAGAATGGGTTAAGCCGCGCTCGGTAACACCTACTGCCAATTAATCTGTGGCTGGAGGATCAGGCGACAAATGACTGGGGTAAAATGTTGCCAGGGTGAACTATTTCACTAGACGTTTGCAGTGAAAAAGATGTAGACAGTATGAATGTGACCTGCAAAATTCGAGATATGGCATCAAATTTTGGGTAGGTTTTTGAGAAAAGCCGAAAACTTGTCATATACCGCTCCTATTGCCGCACTATTCATCAGTAGGTCGGTAGGATCTCCACGTTGGGGTAAAATGGGAGAGTTATTTGACCAGTTTTCAGATTGTTTTTGTAGTCGTCGCTGTCGGTGAAGAAAAACATTGTGAGGAATCCAGCTTGTTCCAATAGAAACATCGAGGGTAAGTGTCCTTTGCTTACCCACACTTGGCACGCGTGACTTTTCTTATGAGTTAAAAATCTTTATTAATATTTGCAGATAAGATAAGATATTACATAACATTTTAAAAGTTGACCCAAACACACTGGCCTCTTCGAGAGACATGTTATATGTGTGGCAAAACAATTTGTATGAATTGGCTTAAATCCTTATAATTTAAAACGAATGAAAAAAAACATTTTTTTTAAGAAAACACGAGAATATTTTAGGGCCCTTGTTACAATTGTTGCCAAAATGAAAATTCATTTGATAACCTCAAAACAACAATGTTCTCCGTGATCAATTAAATCTATTTTGGAGCGTCAATTAAATCGAAACCTAAAACCAATTGATCTCATTATAATCGACTACGCAATTTGCATTAATTTTGTAATTAACTTAAAAGGGCCTAGTTACACGATATGTTGCGAGTTTGCCCATATAGTACGCAGGAAAAGTAAGTAAATGCTGGAATTTCGTTAGAATGGGATAGAATGGGAATATCATATTTGAATTCAAAGTTGTTAGCTTATAGGTTTTTATTGAATACATTTTGAAGAGCATGAAACGATCTGCATGATCTGCAACCATCTTGCATTTTTCTTCTATTGGACTGCTCATAGCGTGACAAAGTGACATCGTTTCATAGTTTGCATTTCAAAGGCCCGAAGGAGTAAGTTGGAATCTGCTTTCGTAATAAATAATGTTCTTTTGAAATAATGGTTCGAATAAATAAATTGAAATGATAATAATGTCGAGGCTGTGCAATATTTTGCCTGAATGGTGCTTTCCAAATGGACACAAATTTGGTATCTTCAAGTCAAGAATCCATTGTAATCCGAATCATCGATTAATATCAGGCGAGATAGCAGTCAAGTGGAAACCTATTATGTAAAATTTACAAAATAGGTTTGCAGATTCTACGAAATTATTTGAAATACCTTGGAACCTCAGCGCAGAGATCTAAATGATTAATTTTCCATTAGAGTAATTAATAGTTAAACAAGTTACGACTGATTTGGTCGAGAGAACGGGGCCTGCCGATCCGGAAGCCCTGGGTTCAAATCTCACAAGCACCATTGTCTTTTCGAGCTCATGTGCGTAATGCTACTAGCTTAAAACGGTGAAGGAAAAAATCGTAAGGAAACGGACATATACCTAGAATCTTTCGAAATTTGTGTCATCCACCAACCCGCACCAGCGAGCCAGCGTGGTTGCCGTGGCCAGCCATTATCTTCTTGCGAGAGAATGCCCCGAGTTTCAGTGGAATCATTTAGTGAGCTGTTTATGCTTAAATAAAAATTGATATTCATTCTAATCAGCGAGACCTATCCTAAAGTGAGACCTATCCCATTGGGATTGGGATATCACTTTGGGATAGGTCTCACTTTGGGATAGGTCTCACTTTAGGATAGATATCACTTTGGGATAGGTCTCACTTTGGGATAGGTCTCACTTTGGGATAGGTCTCACTGATTAGAATGAATATCACTTTTAATTAGCATAAGCATAAACAGCTCACTAAATGATTCCACTGCTGAAACTCGGGGCATTCTCTCGCAAGGAGATAATCAAGCCCGTAATCCACCACGCTGGCCCGCTGGTGCGGGTTGGTGAATGACACAAATCTTGAAAGATTCTATGTAAATGTCCGTTTCCTTACGTTGTCCCAGATAAAATACAGAATAGCCAAGTGGTACGGACACGTTATGAGACGACCATGCGACTATTTATGACCAGAAGAATGCTAGATATCAATATCTAGCATCAATAACTAAACTCCGAGGACGAGGAACACCCCGAATTACATGGATGTCTGTAGTAAATAAGAATCTTAAAGAAGCCCACATCAACAAAGAGACGACCCAGGACCGAGCCACCAGCCCTTCTATCGCCTAACTAAATCGGCTTTCGCTTTGCTATTGCGGTCTTTATCCTTTCAAGCAGAAAGAGCGAGAAAAAGAGAGAGCATTATCAAAACTAAGACAGTTCTGGTCAGGCGGTAGATCCCCTGGAGAAGCATGACACGGAGGGCCGATCCCAAATAAAATGGGAAAGGGCCAGGCAAAGAAGAAGATTCATTCAAATCAGTGACTTTATTATAAATCAAAAAATATTCCTGATAAAATATTCCAATTAAGAAAATTTACTAAAAATAAATAATACAAACAAGCGTCCCAGATAGTGTGACCGACCCCTAAAGTGGCAGAAACACGGCATATTGTGAATTTATTTTATGTTTGTTTAGTTTTGGCAATAAATTATACAACATTTCGTATATTTATTCGTTCGTGTCCCGACGGTAATACGAAAATTAAATTATGATCGGCTTTATTCAGTAATTTTATGACGAAAAGAACATTACACTGCAATAACATTATCATTGATTGTAGGATATTTAGTGGGGTTATATGATGGATTATGAACACGAGAGTTTGTGAGTAAGTTTCTAATTGTTTCTTATGAAAACTACTGATACAATCAATCTCGACGAAACTTAAATAAATAACTGGACCAACACAACGGCTACCTTTTATATAGGGAAAATAACGATATCAGGTATTCTTCTAATAGTGCGACTAAGTGAATAATTATGCTTGTTCTTTCTACAAGCTTCCCACAAGAGTATTATGGCATTCTAATACTTTCAAGTCAACATATTTTCAAATTTATCTGCCAAACACACCCTATTTACCTATAGAGGTAACTGTAACCGCCGTCTCTATAGACGGCATCTATAGACGGCTCTTTATTTCCATCTCTGGACGAGCAAGACATGTTCCTGATGGTAAGCAACATACCTGCCACATAACAGCATAGTGGCATGCAGCTATTGAAAAATGAAAAGTCGAAACCATTACCTAGCACTGCACTGCGCTCGTCACCCAGAGATCTAAGATATTATATCTCTAAGCCCTCCAATTTCTCTGGAAACATTGCCCTTCAAACCGGAACACAGTAATGTTTGCACATTGCTTACATTTAACTATCAGGCAAATGTTTTTTTTAATAAAAAGTGACGAGACGATCAGGACATGTGCCTGATGGTAAGCAACATGCCTGACACATAACAGCACAGTGACACGCAGCTATTGGAACATGAAGAGTCCAAATCATTACCTAGCACTGCACTGCGCTCGTCACCCAGAGATCTAAGATCTTATATCTCTAAGCCTTGTAATTTCTCTGGAAACATTGCCTTCAAACCGGAACACAGTAATGTTTGCACATTACTGCTTGGCGGTAGAATAACTGGCAAAGGTGTGGTACTTCCCCTAGCGGACTCTGCCAAGAGTCCTACCACTGCAAAATGTCCTGTTCATCTCGTTACTCCATACTAAGAAAATGGATTATCTGCTTGTTATAAAAGAACAAACTACAAAATATCAGCGCCAAAAAAAATACACGAGCCAAACGCAATCTCAAGAAAAAGCCGAATAAAGTTTATTTCACTTGAGGTAACAATTGAAACAATGCCCAATGATCCGAGAGGGGCCTTCAAAAAGGTCGCCCGAAAGTTTTAATGGTACGAAAACTAATAACAATGATAAAAGGCGAAGGGACAGAAGAAAAAACTAAAATTACTACTAGGTACGCAATAAAGAGCAGTTTCACTTTAATGAAAATTTCTAGTAAATTAAAGTAGAGAAAAGTTGTAGTAAAGAAGATTTCTTCGTTAAATCTTAATCTATGATGAATATTTCGTATATAATGAAGCACTGAACAAAAACTCTCATAATACATCAATTTATTTTATTAACTTTTGTTTTTCCAAAACCTTGTCATCAGTCAGACGACAGATATTTATCACTAATACTATAATTGTTTGGAATATTTTTTGCTTCTTATCACGTCGGAACGTCTAATCGGATCGGTTTGAAATTAACGACACAGATGATCATAGATAGTCAAAGTCAAAGTACTTTATTCATAAATGTACAATTTACACGTCAATATAGTGGAATATCATATCGATAGTGTGGAATATCACAAAAAAAATTAACCATTTAACCATAAGTACGCATTGAATAATATTTAAATGATTGTTTATGTTATAAAATAATATTAACGAAGAAATCTTCTTTACTACAGTCATCATCATCATACTACTTAAAATAAAGCTATGAACTTTATACAAAACTTGCAAGCCATGTTCGTACTTAGGATTTTTTAAGTGACTTAAAATTACTTGTTTTCGTTTTAAAATAAGAATTTAATGTTTTATTACGAGAATAATCTCAATTTATTACAAACTTAAAGAAAAATAAACCTAACTAAAATCAAGGTGAGGAGGGAAATAAATGTCGTAGAAAAACAGAAATCTTTCAAAAAAAAAAAACATTTTCAAACTGTTGTTATTTAATAAGAACCGTTTTCTTTTAAAAAAGTTTTGTGGTAAATGTTGGTTAAACCTCTTTGAAACACTTATTGCGTAAGTTATTATACATCTTATACAAACAATTTTACTCGAATAAAGCGAGAGAAAAAAAACAAAGAGACGGTAAATCGCAAAAAGTTGACACTCTGAAATCTCGAATGGTAAAAGTTGTAAGGGGCTGATTTTCATAAATCTCTTTGAAGAGTTTGAAGGGCAGTCGAGTCGATATATCGATATTTTTTATCGATTAATATCACTTCAGACATGTTTCAATTCACCAATTTGTCTCTGTGAATACCATTGCACGGTTTGTGGACAAACCTACTGCTCACTTATTGTTCGTTCTATATTAGGCACCCATTTTTTTTGACGCACATAGATGCGATTTTGACCTCTAACTCATCTGATGGTACGCGACGGTATGGTCGAAGGTAATTCTGAACTAGAAAATACCAATTCACTCTGACATAGTACCGCGCCGACTTATGAGTAGTACAATAGTGAAATAAGATGAGAATGAGACAGTGTAGCTCTGCAGTGCATTCTCTAAAAATTTTATAGTACACATTTAGATAGAGATATATATATTGTTCACACCAAAAGAAAAATAGATGTACAGACAAAGAAAAACATTAACAGCTAATGCTACAACAGGCGGCCTTATCGCTAAAATCTATGAATAAGCTGTTTAGGCTGATCGTGTAAGCATTGCCATTCAGCGTAGTAATGCCAGTAGCATACTGGGTACGCTTCAATATGGTATTAGACGATTCTTGATTATCTGTAGATCTTTATCTATGAATTTCTCAGATGTGCCTCTTGTAAGTAGCGTGTTAGTGTTTATAATTTAGGTATAAAAGTATGTAGTTAATTAAGTTGTATTAATTTTATTTAAAGCTTTGCCCGTGACCAATAAAAACATTGAGAATGACCATTAACCAAAAATGACCAAAAAAATTACATTTCAGGATATTAAATATATCCAGACAGACGCAAAACAAAATAATATAAAACTATATGAACAAGACTAATAAATTCAGATTGTATGTCTAATAAAAGCGTCGCAGAATTTATCGACATTTTTTTTCGCTACTTTCCCTCCCTAAACAGTTCCGCTTCAAACAGGTGGTTTCATTATCTTCAAAAACGAGAGTTATTGAAGCTTTCTTTTTATCAGTCGTTGTTTTTTTGCCAAAAAAGTAAAATAAAGTTTGAGTTCCAAACTTTTCAAGATTAATGTATTTTTAATGAAGGCGATAGGCACTGATTTTTTTGATAATGCCATAAAAAGTTTCGTTTTATCGAAATTGGTATTATAAGGTAATAAAAATATAAGGATTAATAATCGTAAAGTGTTTTACGGGATTAAAAGACTTCAAAGACGTACCGCAGTATTTCAAACATTTTTAATAGACTGGCTTTGTTGATAAGTGCCACGGAGTCAGTGGTCGTGCATTCGATTTTTTCCATGACATTTGTTCAATGACAACAAAATTAAACACTTGTTTTATTTTTATACATCGTAAGTCAGTATTATATCAGCTTCACTATGTTAGTGTTCACTGTGTTACCGGTACTCTATATTTTAAAAGAATCAAGGAACTAAGGAATGTAACATGAAAAATACCCACTCCACCAGAGCTACTGACAACGACTTGTATTGTCCTTAGTTACTTAGACTTGTCACAGAGATGGTATATAAAATTACTAGAATTGGTATCTATTTCAAAATGTAAGACAAAACCAGAATATTAAGCGTTAATCATTCCATATGTCTATAAAGCTCGCTTCCAATAAATGTCTAGATGTAATCCCGTCGGGCTTAATTCCGGACTTTGAGTGAAGTTATTCGATTGTCCGATTTTTGAGCCGAGCCATTTGTTCGGTTTTCGCGTAATCAGCTCTTTTTACTTATTCGTTGAGGTTGCTTTCGAGTCAAACTGAAGTTTATCTATAAATTTGACCGATTTGCATGATCTGATACCACCTTGCCCTTTTTTCTATCGGAATGCTCGTAGCTCGAAAAAGCGACATCGTTTCATGGTTGATGTTCCAAAGACACGAACGAGGAGATTTGACTCTACTTTTGTGATAAGAACGTCTAGGCTGTGGAATACGTTGCCTGATTGGGTTTTTCCTGATGGTTACAATCTTTGTGTCTTCAAATCGAGAGTGCATCGGTTTCTTCTAGGTAAACACGCTCCATCGTAGACCACATCGTCGTTTAGCATCAGGCGAGATCGCGGTCAAGTGTAAACCCATAAAAACTAAAAAAAAAGTATTTTCATCATCTGCAGCCTCTAAACGTCCATTGCTGGATATAGGCATCTCTCTCAAAGATTTTTACAATGACCGGTATGTGTATCTTTTTAGAGGCAAACCTCTAAAAAGATATACATATAAATCTATACGTTAAGTAAAACCTTTGAACCCCATGTTATGAAAATTGCCCGGTCAGAGAAATGTTACGAATTGTTAAACGTAGAGATTGCAGTGTTGTTAGTGTTTATGTCACCGTAAATTTGTAAAAACTGTCAGATTATAATCTAACGTCGTCAGATTATGAACTAACATAAATTACCGTTAGATTATATTCTCACGCGTTGGATAGAGAAGCATTCTAAAAGTTGTTTTCAAATTGTACATAATAAAAAAAACATTAGACATACTATAATACAATAGATGTGTATTTGGGATTCACGCATAAATAAAAATACTCTTTTGGTTATTGTTAAAGTCTGAAAAAGAAAACATCAAACTGCTTGTACATATGCGACGATACGATAGAGCATGCTTACCTAGAAAAAACATCACTCTACCTCTAGAATTGAAGACACCAAAACTATTTCCAATAGGAATACCCACCCTGGCAATGTAAGGTTTTTACGAAACGAAAGTAAAGTACTTACGAAAGTCATGTCAATTATTTTCGTTCGAGCCTTCGAAAAATCAACCATAGTACCGTGTGACTTTTGAAGTTATAGGCAGTCTGATATAAAAAAAGGCTAATTCTACTCTGAAATAATATTACGCGTCGAGAAAACGTCAGTACTGAAAGTGGACATAACGTAATAAGCTTTATTTCCACCACTGCTACTACCCAGGGTTTCTCTTCCCAGTGGAAAGTGAAATCACTTACCTGTTACAGCGCTGGTGAAGAATGTAGTTGGTGGATATCATATCTCTTCTGTAAAGATGTCAGTTTGTAAAAATACCCTTGTTATCTTATATTTGGATCTTCTCCGTTGCTCGAACGGTGAATTTTTGGCGGCTGAATGTGGCTTACCTGAAATAAAACAGTGTTTTCGTTGAGTAAGTCTGAAAGTGATTACATGTTAGTAATTTGATTGTTAGAATCTTTTAAGGCTTCATTTTCTTAAACGTTCTGAGTAGCTTTTTGGCACAAAATTTCATTACTATCATTTGATCCAAAGCCATAGAACTCAATACCGCCAAAAAGAACGTGCCATAGATTTAGTATGAGTAAACTTAAACTCTTTGGGTTCTCTCAATAATTTATGCTGTGAATAAATAATACTTCTTCTAATCCCTTATTCAGCAACGCCGTACAAAAATCATGCGACAAAGAGGAAAGATCGCGGGTTGCAACCCCCTCTCTTCACATGCACTCAGTTGAACAATCTGTTTGTGGTTCAAATTACCCATCAATTTTGTACCTGAAGCCTGTAGTCTATAATAATAAAATAATGAAATTTTATTAATAAAAAAGAGGTTTAATTTATGTGAATAGTAAATAAAAAAAAACATTGACACAGGTTATTAACAGAGTAAACTTACTCCCTAATAAAGGGACAAAGCCCAGTAAACATAGTATAAGCAGTGGTATTCTCCATCCTTACAGTTTAATATTAGTATACTATGTGTATATAACATTTTTATGTATAATTTTGTAAGCTTAAAGATAGTAAATGGACAGAAACGCTTCTGTGTTAATACACCTTAAGCAACATTATCTATAACAGTAAAAACTAAAGGAACAGAATAGTGTGTGTGAGTGTCCGCGGCATGCGTGTATGAGTGTGTGAGGGTGTCTGTAAGAGTGCATGCGTGTGAGCGTGCGCGCGGAAAAGTGCGTATGAGGTTTTGTCTATTTAGTTGAATTAAATATTAATATGTTCATTATCTGTGTGGTTTTGTTTACATATTTTAATAAGTCGCAATCGCGAGTAACGCTTCAGTCTCTTCATATTTTTTTTCCTTTTAGCCAAACAAGTATTATACGTATATTATACGTTTGGATTCATACGTATTTAGATCTTTAATATCTTTTATTTTAATGGCTACGTTGCAAAGGTAGGGACCTATATACTGTAAAATATGATTACTATAGGTAGTTTTAAGTCTTGGCAATTCGTAAACATCAACATCTACTAATTCACCTTTAAAGCAAAAACAAAACTATATGAAAATCGGTTCATCTGTTCGGGAAGTACGGTGTTACACAAGTCACGTCAAATTTACGGGTATAATACCCCGTCCTTAAAAATGGAATCTTTAATCAACTCTCCAGACTAGTACAATGTTGTCAGCATCTGTGATGTATGTTCATAAGCGACGGCATTGGGCTATTATCAAGCGGGCTGTATGTTTATTGCCATTCTTATCTTATTTAAAAAAAGATTACGTACTGGTATTTAAAACTCTTTTAAGTAATTAAATCCATTCATTCTGATTTCTGTTCTGATTATGCCACACTCAAGTATTACTGTAACACAATTTTTGAAGATTTTACAATTTTAACTCACCGTTACATTTTTACACCCCTCTGCTCCCTCCTCCTAAACGTTATGTAACATCCAAGTGACCATTCTACCTAAAATCCACCACAACAGTTACCAACTTGGGAGATTAACATTCTCTAGTTTTTTTAATAAAAACATTGGCAGTCATAGGAACTGCCGATAGAACTGAAAACTTATAACTCAGAATTTGATAGCTTAGTTTGGAAACTACGCGGGCGAAACCGGAGGGCGAGGGCTTGAGCACGGCGTTTCTAGATAACCAATGGCCATGGTCCCGAGTTTACCCGAAGATTTCTTATCATTTCCGAGCGTGACGCTAGAATTCAATTTACAGCCCAAGAAAAATCTATCTGTGGCGCGCCAAAAGAGTTCACTTAAAAAATTACGTAAACTTTTTTTCCTTGACGCAACGTAACGTTTTATACACCAAATAACGTTGCATAATACTTGAATGCCCAGTAAGAAGGAACCAAATTTCATTTTTATTACACAACAAGGGCTTATTGTTGTTGAATATTTTTAACCCACGACCAAAAAAAGGGGTGTTATAAGTTTGACGTCGATGTCTGTCTGTCTGTGTGTGTGTCTGTCTGTGGCACCGAAACCAAACAAATGCGATTTCGATGCGGTTTTTTTTTATTTCAAGGTTAATACCCGTGTTAATGTTCTTAGCTATGTTTGGTTAATATCGATTCAAGCCATCTTGAAACGATCGTCCGCCTCCACAAAATAGAGGACAAAATATTTCTTCACAACCTACCTCAATATGGGTATCAAATGAAAGGGCTTGACTAGTAGAATACTAAACTTTATAAAAAAAATCAAATCCAAGATGGTCGCCACCACAAAATGACGAATTATATTATTTTTTTCACTACTTCCTCAATATGGGTATCAAACGAAAGGGCTTGCCTAGTAAAATACTAAACACTACAAAAAATTCAAATACAAGATGGCCGCCACCACAAAATGGCGAATTATATTTTTTTTTTCACTACTGCCTCAATATGGGTATCAAACGAAAGGGCTTGACTAGTAGAATGTTGTACACTCCGCGAGGTATAAGCTGAGCTTTGCATTAGTGTGAGTGATCACCAATCAGGCAGGAGCTTGAAATTTTGTCCGCGAGGTATAGGCTGAGTTTTGCATTAGTGTGAGTGATCACCAATCAGGCAGGCAGGAGCGCGGCGAGACAGAATGGCGCCGCGCCTAAGGCCGGTTGTCACACCTACACTATCCATGTACACTCACACAAATGCAAAGCTCAGCTTATGCCTCGCGGAATGTACAGATAACAAATCCGAGGCAGTCGGGGGTTAGTCAACATTTTTAATTTTGTTCTTGTACTTAATATTATAAATAATGTCAATGTTTGAATGCAAGTCTGAATAACGTTAGAACCGCTGGACGGGTCGGGTTGCAATTTGGAGCACCGCCAGTATGTATGTAGTCTAAGATAGTAGATAACCTATTTCTAATCATGGAAAAATTACGGGAACAGTAACTAGACAGGTGCAACCGCGGTGAGTTGCTAGAGACCAAATAAATGTTGCCAGGTGCCGCCTTAGGTAGAATTTACATGTTAATGCGGTTGAGGCCCGGACCCTTTCATCAGTTTTAACAAGTCAATATACAGAGGAAGGCTAGTGGCTTACCGAGAGTTTACCGCCCAACTGAAATATGTAGCTTTCATATTGCTCTCTCATTCCTTTTCGTTTGATATTACAGAGACGACAATAGCAAAGCCAAAAGCCGATTTAGTTAGGCGGTAGAAATGCTGGGTTTTATTGTCTCATTTAAATGGTGAATAAACAATTTTCGTACAAAAAATTAAACCGACTTCAAAACCACAAATAGGCACTCAAAAGCGAAAAATAAACTAAAATCATTGTTATAAGCGCTACTCACTCATCTATTTGAAGTCGGTGCCAGCTAAATCTAACAGGTATATAGATAGATACTACTTACCTGTGCCTACATAGCATCAATCTACTAACTTTTTGACCTGACTGGCACCGACTTCAAAAAGATGAGTGAGTAGCGCTTATAACAATGATTTTAGTTTATTTTTCGCTTTTGAGTGCCTATTTGTGGTTTTGAAGTCGGTTTAATTTTTTGTACGAAAATTGTTTATTTTACTCTTTTTAGTGTACAAGAACAAAATTAAAAATTTTGATTAAACCCCGACTACCTTGGATTTGTTATCTGTACAACATTCTACTAGTCAAGCCCTTTCATTTGATACCCATATAAAGGGAGTTGTGAAAAAACAAATGTATTTCGGCATTTTGTGGAAGCGGCCATCTTGGATTTGAATTTTTTCATAGTGAAAAGTATTCTACTAGTCAAGCTCTTTCGTTTGATACCCAAATTGAGGTAGTAATGAAAAATATAATATAATTCGCCATTTTGTCGTGGTGGCCATTTTGGATTTGAAATTTGTTATAGTACATAGTACTCTACTAGTCAAGCCCTTTCATTTGATACCCAAATTGAGGTAGGTTGTAAAAATATTTTGTCCGCAATTTTGTGGAGGCGGCCATCTTGAATCGACATTAACCAGACATAGCTAAGAACATCTGCTATGGTATTAACCTTGAAATTAAAGAAACCGCATCGAAATCGGCCCATCTGTTTGAGTTCTACTACGGTGCCACAGCAGATAGACAGACACACAGACAGATATCGACGTCACTTATAACACCCCTTTTTTGGTCGGGGGTTAAAAACAAGTTTTTATTAAAGCATTTACACAATTTTGTATTGACAGGGTCGAGATTCATAACTTTTGTGAAATCTGTAGATTTCAACGAGACGTCATCCAGATACGCAATTTTTCAGTTTTTGGTTCATATTTCAAAAACTACTTGACCGATTTCAAAAAGATTTATATGGGACCATTCGGGAAGCATACCCATCCGAACACAAAAAAAATTTAAAATCGGTTCAGAGGTTCTCGAGAAATCAGGTAATACATAAAAAAAAAAAAAAAAAAGTCAAAAGGGGTCGAATTGATAACCTCCTCCTTTTTTTGGAAGTCGGTTAAAAGGAAAAACAATAACAATGCCACAACCGTTTTAATTTAGAGGTGAAAGAGTTGGTTTCAGTTTAATAAAGCTTTTTAAACATTAGATAGATAGAAAACTCTTAACTGTTCCGCAAACAAATTAAAATATTTCAGTGAAACACTGATTAACTAGCGCCCTTATTGCTGAGTATTTTGCGGGCTGAGCATTTTGCGTTGACAGAAGTATAATTCACACGAAAGGTGTACTTTTCTATACGAGATAATGAGATTGAGATAAGCATTAAATATAACAAGGATAAGAGAAAAACCCTCTTTTGTCTCTGGGTAACAAACACAGTGCTAATTAGCGATTTGGACTCTGTAAGTTGAAATACCTGTGTGGTACTGCGATATATGGGCAGGCGTGTCACCTACCATCAAACGCATGGCATGCTCGATTTGTTAATCTGTTTCTTAAGAAAAGAAATACTTAACTCCATGAGCAAGAGATATGTTACCACATAAAGGCGGCGTGGTACACACCGAAGAACATAGTCACATTTATTTTGAATTATTCTCAGTACATTACTTCCCTAATGGCCTCCGTAATAAATGCGAGTCCGACACCACAAACGGGCGATTTGGAGCGACAACCGACCGATTTAATCATTTTGTCACACCGGACCTCTCTGCAGTTACTATATCACCGGGCTCGTTTCATGGAATATAGAACAGCTGTTTTTGTATAGCGCAAAACGATTTGAAGGGTAATGTTTCCAGAGAAATTACTGGGCTAAAAGATACGTCATATATTTCCGGGTGACGAGCGACGTACCCTGCTGGACAGTGATTTTAACTCTACGTGTTCAAATAGATGCGCGACAGTAGGCAAGACAACTCAGTTTTGGTTTAATGTGCCATCAAAAGGCTACTCAATAACTGAAACATAGATGAAAGGTGACGTCACTGTCGGGTATTTTCTGTGCGCCCCGCATTAAGTTTGTATGTTAGCTATATTAAATATTGCGTTTAGGAAACTGGTTTCATAACAAGGTCACTTAGTAAATACATGTTCTAATAATTTCGTAGGTACTTCCTCAGACTCTAAAAGAATTCTACTACTACAGAACTTTCTATGTTCCTTTACATCAGTAGCCCACTTTATACAAACAATTAGAATATAGCTTGGAATAGCACACAGGGTACTTTTTAACTAGGAAAAATAAGCATAAAACCGCGGAGCTCTTAGTCAAGAATATGTCTTGTAAAACTAATTACAACAGCCAGTCTCCGAGGTGGGGTAAGTCAATGTTGACCCGCTGAGATGACATCACGTGCTGGCTTAACCCTAGACTACAAAGCCACAGTAACCGTGGATTTAAGGGGTTACATTTAGGTTCTAATATTAGAGTCGGTACATAGATCCAAGGTTAAAGGTTATCTTATCGTGTCACTAAGCGGTTAACTTTTATTGTTTTTCCTAATACTAAGTCCAATGAACATTGTGTGATAACCGCGTAATCTTATTACGTCAATAGTGTTTTTAGGATTCCGTACCTAAATGGTAAAAACGGGACCCTATTACTGAGACTGCGCTGTCCGTCCATCCGTCTGTCTGTCACCAGGCTGTATCTAAAAAATGGTGATAGCTAGACAGTTGAAATTTTCACTGATGATGTATTTAAAGTTTTCTTTATTACCAAGAAAATATAAGTTAAAATTTGAGTGGAAGTTTTATTTTTAAGCACGTAAAAGTTGAATTTTATAATTTATACACGAAGTTGCATGAAGTGACCAAGCAATACCCACATTAATTCATTTGTTCTATTGAACAAGATCGTATCGAAACCTTTTTTAAGAACAATGCAACTCAACCAATAAAAAAACTCACTAGTGAGTAATAGTAATAAACAGTCACAGTTTGATTATAAGTGTCATTACATACCTGATTGCGGTGAAGTTAGAGCCACTTTATGAGCAAGTGTGTTGAAAATTAGTTTTACTTACGTTGTTCAATCATAAACGAAGTCATAGTAGGTTACTAGTTGAATTGTCAAGCATATTTTTGTTCTATTTGTGAATACATAGCTTTCAATGACGGTTCTATCTCCAGATATCAGTCCATCAGACCTTTCTTATAGACGGCGATTTGTCCCTAATTCTCAACACCCCAGACAATAGGGTCAAATCGGACCCTATGGAGGAAATTCCATTGCAATCCTGGGGTCGGATTATAGATGGCAGTTAAACGATGGGGAATTCCATGGATTTTTGCAGGGGGAGGGATTAATTCGAAATTGGTGCTGATGACGGCGTTTCAAGTTATTTATTGGGTTGACGGATAAAAGGACGCTTTACAAATTGATATAGAATTGTTTTATAGAACTGAAAGTGTTATATTTACTAAACTATTTTAGAAGAAGATTTATTTTGAAATCTGGGTAGATAAGGCGGATTAGCATGCCAAAAAGTCCAACATAATATAAAGCCACTATATTTCACAGTGATAATACTCACAAGACCAATATACAATAAAATTAAAAATGTTGAGTTATCCCCCAGTCAAAACCCACATTCGAAGTTTCAAAATACGAGACTTAAAATTTTAAGTTGAAAATTTTGAATTCGAGGTGGTCGGGGACTCCTACATAAACAATGTTTGTAACATAAATAATATATTATTTATTCTACCTTTCGTTTGATACTTGTATTGAGAGCTTTGTGAAAAATATGAAAGCCACATTTCGTGGCGGCGGCCATCTTGGATCATTTTCC
The DNA here is from genome assembly GCA_017562165.1 of Ectropis grisescens. Classification (NCBI taxonomy): domain Eukaryota; kingdom Metazoa; phylum Arthropoda; class Insecta; order Lepidoptera; family Geometridae; genus Ectropis; species Ectropis grisescens. Next base: position 10,150,951 of record CM029780.1, on the reverse strand, counting down.
AAGATGGCTAAGTGGGTAGCAACTCAGCCATGATTCGTGGGTTAGATTCGCAGCCAGTGCAAATATTTGTTTGATGAATTCAAATATCTGTACTGTGTGTGGGTGTTTCTATGAATAATAAGTATGTATTTACAACTTTATATGTATTATATCAGCTATCTGGCTCCCATAGCACAAGTTTTGCTTAGTTTAGTAATAGAATTTAGTTAATATTTGTTTATCAAACATAGTCAATTAATACACATTCTAACCATCGCTAAAACGACTTATACATATAATGACTTTAAGTACAAGTAAGTAAAAGATAACCTCTAGATAACTACTATTCTGATTCCGTGGGCCCTAGTGCCCATTAATAAAAATACCAAAAGTGAGATATTTGTAGACGTGAGCCCATTAACCTTAATGCCTACAGTGAAGCTGCCGGCCCTTTTTGATTGAGATTGATCGACTGTTTGGTCAAGAGTTAAACGGCTTTTTCTCTCAGACGTAATAGAGTCTTCTAGAAAGTTTTTCTGGAATAGTAACAACTGCGCATAGCTTTCTGTGGTTTTCAAAAAAGTAATTATTTTTTTGAAAGACGAAAAAATATCAGTCAAATAATAACAACATTACAGAACCGGTAAGCTTAGTTGTTATAAATAGTTCACTTCACTACACAGGGTATTTGCCGTGATTTGATAAATTTCGTGGTTATCAGGAACTTAGTTTAGCTCATAACCACGGCTTATAACCATGGTAGAGAGAATGTTAAGTGGGCTTCTTGCAATGAATTTCAGAAACAGAATGAAGCTAGTTTTTTATATGCTGGTATCGTTAATTACGGGATCTTTACAGTGCTTGCATGGCTATTGTGGTTATCAGGACCTTGCTTCATCTTTTAACCATGGTTAAGTGAACATTAAGTGGACTGCTGTTTGGCAACAAACTTTAGATATAAAATTGAGGTCGTTGTTCACTGCACTAGCATAGTTAATTACGAGATAATTGCCGTGTTTACTCATACTCATTCTCTTTTTTTTTTTTAAATAAAGAGTGACGAGACGATCAGGACATGTGCCTGATGGTAAGCAACATGCCTGACACATAACAGCACAGTGACATGCAGCTATTGGCACATGAAGAGTCCAAATCATTACCTAGCACTGCACTGCGCTCGTCACCCAGAGATCTAAGATCTTATATCTCTAAGCCCTGTAATTTCTCTGGAAACATTGCCCTTCAAACCGGAACACAGTAATGTTTGCACATTATTGCTTGGCGGTAGAATAACTGGCAAAGGTGTGGTACTTCCCCAGGCGGACTCTGCCAAGAGTCTTACCACTACAAAATCTTTTATTGATAACGAGTAGTTACATGTCATATTAAAGGATATTAAAATTCATTACAATTCAATAGTAAATTCTAGCTAGGTACATACATGTCACTTCAATAAGATAATACAAATCACAAGTCAATTAAATTAAATTAAAATATTTATATGGGTATCGTGGTTATCAGGAACTTGCTCCACCTTATAACCATGATAGAGAGAATGTTAAGTGAGCTGCTTATATTTTGCAACGAACTTTAGATACAGAATTGAGCTAGTTTTTCATCACACCAGTAATGGTTAATTAATTACGGGATATTTACCGTTATTGAATGGTTATTCTGGATATCAACTTGCTTCATCTTTTAACCACGGTAAAGGAAAAATTAAGTAGGCTCTTATTTTATGTAACGAAGTCACGATACAAAATTGAGTTTAAATCTGGTTTTGTAATACGGCTGTATGTCTCCAGACACGACTTCTAGAGAAGACTACAGTAGAGAAAATATTAAGTGCAACGCTATTGTTTTGCTAGAGGGCTATGTTTAGTTACATTAAAAAATTTGTATTAATTTAAGTAGGCATAACGTTTTTAGGACTAATGATAATATATCGTAACAACTAAACGCATAAAATCGCAAAATGTTTAATAGCATAACCATACATGGCATAGATTCGAAATTCGAAAAGGTTAGTAAAATTTTGTACGTAGGTGACTCATATAAAATAAATATGTTCGCGACTTAGCGGCGTACTTTAACCTTTACTGAAAGCTCAAAATGCGTAAGTATTTATCAGACTTTGAATGTAGTACAATAGATTGTTATGCTTAAAACACATTACGCCAAAAAACGATTATGCAACAGTTACATTATGATACTATATTTATATTATGCTACATTCATTATGACAAAGTAATTTAGGCTAAAAAAATATGCGTTTTAATTGTAACTCTTTGCAAATAACTCTAATACAGAATTGTCGTAATCGTATTACAAAGACTCAAAGCAAGTCTTTTAGAGAAGAAACCTCATTTTAATGCCCATTCCTCTCCGTTTTTAACCGTTTTTCTGCAACATCCGTCTCCCGTAAGCACTCCGTTCAATCAGCCGCCATCTTCCTAATTTGCCAATATAAACGACACCGTCAAACGACGCTGAGAGATCGATGGCCGCCATAATGATTTTCACCATCGCGCCATGCAAAAGGTAATTTTTGAGCTAATGAGATTCGTTGAAGGTTTTTGGTAGTGAACTTTTCCATAAAGACGAAAAAGGTCTCCTTTAAGAATAGGGATGTTAACAACTTTTCGGAACTGCTTTTATTTTGAAGATTGACGCATGTTTACCGTAATAAATAACTTTTTTTTTTCAAAATATTTGTATTTTCGATGAGTAAATATGCAATATTAGACTAATTTTGAATTTGCCCGCTAAAACACTAAGGACTGACTGACGTCACTAGTCGCAAAACATTGGTTGCGATTCATGACTGTATGTCCAGTTTATATGTTTTTTATCATTACTTGAATACAAACAATTTAAATCGATGTCGCTAAGATCGCAATATATAATAAAAATGCAGAAAAGTAAACAGTTTAGTGAGTTTTCGATAGCTTGTTTTGCGACTAGTGACGTAATAATTCATATTGGTGTTTCCAGTCACGTGACAACAGATTATAGATTATAAAAATATATCATACAAATTTATTACGTAATATTGAATTATAAAAATGTGTTTTTCGATATTTTATTAATACAAACTATCATAAAATCAACATTAAACATTCGTTTGTGATTAGTGTTAACATCCCTATTTCTTACTTACTTTTTACTGTGTTCCGGTTTTCGAAAAGTTATATTACAGAAAAGTTATATACAGAAAACGTACGTGGTTTAGAGATAAATATTTAGAACTTATAAATAAATAGAAACGAAATAGTAAAAACTTATATCTCTAATTGACAGACGCAATGCAATTCTACGCAGTAAGTTGATTTTTTCTTTATGTTCAAAGGGTAGCTTAGCATAGGTGTGGTACTTCCCTAAGTGACATCTGCAAACAGTCCTAACACTACAATCAGCTCACTGGTGGCGTTACTGTCAACCCGTGGTTTAATGTGAAAGGTTTGATTTTTAATGCATTTTTAACGAGCTGTGTGTGTTAGACGAGGCGAGATTATACGTGCACATCGTGTGCGTTAGAGCGGTTACGGTAAAAGGGAGAGAGTACAGGGCTTAGAGATATAACATCTTAGATCTCTGGGTGACGAGCGCAGTGCTAGGTAATGATTTGGACTCTTTATGTTCTAATAGCTGCGTGCCACTGCGCTGTTATGTGACATGCATGTTGCTTACCATCAGGCATATAAATATCCAGCTCGTCTTGTCAATTTTATTTTAAAAAACATATAGAGAGCGACATACTGAAGGATTGGAAGGAAATCATAAGTTTTTTAAATAATGAGAACGTGCACGTGTAATCACTATACTAATATTATAATGCAGAATAGGTTTTTGTTTGATCGCACTTACAGGAACTACTGAACCTATTTCAGTTTGTTTCATCGTTGAGTATGTACGTGGTCTCTGTGAGATATAAACCATATTTTATGTATTTACGGGCGAAGCCGGGGCGAACCGCTAGTAGACAAATCATAAGTAACAACCACATTATGTTAAAATAATAATTACATTAGTCCATGATTACTTCATCTATCTGCCACAGGCATCACTCATTTTCCTTCTATAAAACATTGCATTTTCCCAGTTTTTTTCCTCCAAAGGTTATCTATATCTAACCCCTCGGAGCGAGGGTCACTTTGCCCGCTCATTAGCCAGATAGATGGCTCTGTCAGCACATGGGCTTCATTAATATCTACCACAATCCCCATTTTAGACTCTCTCTCCTTGGAAATAGGAATGTTTTTTAGCTTGGTCAGAAAGTGAGAAATTTCTTATAAGTTTTCGAAGTTGGCTATTAGTAATTAGGCAGTTGTAAACTATGTTTTATTTTAAAGAAAGTTCAGTTTGAGTTTGGCAGAAGTTTTAATTTGAAATCTTTTAAATCTAGCTGCTACGAGTGCGAAAATTAGTAGAAAGTATGTAATTATATTTAGATTTTAGTGGTAGGACTCTTGGCAGAGTCCGCCTGGAGAAGTACCCCCACTTTTGCTAGTTATTCCACCGCCAAGCAGTAATATACAAACATCACTGTATTCCGGTATGTAGGGCAATGTTTATAGACACATCACAGAGTATATAGATATATCATTTTAAACCTCTGGGTGACGAGCGCAGTGTAATGCTAGGTAATGATTTGGACTCTTCGTGTTCCAATAGCTGCGTGATACTGTGTTGTTACTGTGCTTAATGCGGGTAAATAACTTAAAAATAATCAGTATGCACTTCAAAACATAAAACCATAGAGTAATAATCAAATTTCGCAGAGGTGTGTTATCATTTTCGTATCAAATACCTCCAGTGTACATCGCCAGTACCGTCTCAAGTTTCCTATAAAATGTATCGCTATTCATCTTCTGCGCTGTACAAACAATATCTGCGGAACCCACTCTAAGCAATCTTGTTAACGTCTTCGTCAATAAAATAAACCGGTGCAGAGAATAAGGGCTTCTCTTTACAGTATCTTACGTCACTACTTATTACAGAAAAAATAGAAAATTCTTAAGAAGTTTTGGTGGGAGATAATTTTATGCGGAGTAGCGTCGTAGCGCTTACGTAGCGGTGTAGCGACGTAGTGGCGTAGCGTCGAAGATGCGGTGAAGCAGCGAAGCGAGACGTAAAGCACGTCTCGCTTTGCTGCTCCGATTACTCCCACTAATCAACTGCTATCTACGATTCTAACTGCATACTGATAAAAAATCAAAAGAACATCTTGCTGAAACCCAAGATGTTGACGTAATTATGGTCGTACAACCGAATTGAAGCCAGAAATTAAAAGAAGAACTTAAAACATCTGATTATTTTTATACTCTCGTTATTTGAACTAAGACTAAAAACAAATTCTATAACCAAACATATTGCATTGCATGCCTCTCAAAGAGTTTGAATGGGTCAACTTTTAAAATGTTTTTGTGTCTAAATCTTGCCTGGACACAGTAATAAAGATTTTTGTATTTGTATTTGTGCGCTTGATAAAATACCTAGAGGTGCAGATGAAATTTGAACCTATCACCTTCCGACTGTGAATAAGCCATTTAGCCACTATGCCAACACAGCTCATTAAATAGCGCAACTGCAATTGAAGGATAAGCGGGATATAGATAGATAGATAGATACTCTTTATTGACACACCAAAAAAAATGATACAAAGCAAAAAAAAATTAAAAAAATAGTAAATTAGTGCGACAGCGGGCGGCCTTATCACTAAAAGCGATCTCTTCCAGGCAACCTTAGGATGGAAAACAAAATGTGGACAAGTTAGAAATTGGGGTGCGCAAATAAGAAGTACAAAAAAAACATACTTATAGTAATAAAAATAAATAATGGAAAGAAAAATACATATCCCGCTGCTAAAGATTCTTTTGGCTCAAAAATTCGTATGCAAAGTGGCTAGGTGTTTCTATGTATAGTAACTGTGTATTAATAACTCAATAGTCTACGTACATTAGTTGATCCGAGAAACGTTGGCCTGTACACACGTCAAATACAAAAATCAAACATTTTGTTCTTCGAAACTATTCAAATCCACTTGCAAAAAAATATCGAAATCGGTCCAGCCGTTTAAAAACTGTTTAGTTATTATCGCATGCGTAAAAGATTCATATATTGAGGTGAAAGCTTCTATTGGCGCGCCACAAACAGATTTTCGTAGGCTGTGAATTGAATCCTAGCGTCACCTTCGGGAATGATAAGAAATTTTCGGGTAAACTCGGGACCATGGTCATGTTCTCAGGTTTCATCCGCGTAGTTTCCAAAGTAAGCTACACTCCGCGAGGTATAAGCTGAGCTTTGCATTAGTGTGAGTGATCACCAATCAGGCAGGAGCTTGAAATTTTGTACGCGAGGTATAGGCTGAGCTTTGCATTAGTGTGAGTGATCACCAATCAGGCAGGAGCGCGGCGAGACAGAATGGCGCCGCGCCTAAGGCCGGTTGTCACACCTACACTATCCATGTACACTCACACAAATGCAAAGCTCAGCTTATGCCTCGCGGAGTGTATCAGATTCTGAGTTATACATTTTCACTTCTATCGGCAGTTCCTATGACTGCCAATTATTTTTTATAACAGGACACATCGAAAAAAGGATACACAGTACATATCAATAATATATTGTAAAGTAGTACGAAAGTGGGCGGCCTTATCGCTGTAATATTAGTAGGATTTTTTTTTTAAAGTTGTGCAACTGTACCGAAGTACAGGGTAAGATGGTTAACACGCTGCTATAGTCCATTCCATCGGGGCTGCAAGATGGGTTATGACGTGCGCTATCACTCTTAATAAAGTTGCGCATTTCGACACGAGGGCTGAGCCATCGTCGGATGGGATGGGACAAATAGAATTTGTTGTACACTTTTTGCAATTCGATAGTTCCGTAATGGTCTAGTATTTTATGATGTGGAGGATAAAGGAGAGTTATGAAATGTATTACCCATACTAATATTATAAAACTGAAGAGGTTTTTTGTTTGAACACAATAATCTCAAGAACTATTAGATCAATTTTATAAAAAACTAGCTGTACCCTGCCACGCTTTGCTGTGGAACATTGTGATGCAAAAATTAGATAAAAACAATCCTTGACCCGGATTATATATCATTCTAAAATTTCAGCTCGATCGGTGCGTACACAAACCAACACAACATTTTTTTATATAAGGTTCGCTGTGGATATTGGTTATGTACGCGATCTACGACTACGAGTACTACGACCTGCTAGTCTATACTAATATTATAAAGAGGAAAGATTTGTATTTTTGTATTTTTGTATGGCACGAATAAACTCAAAAACTACTGGACCGATTTCAAAAATTCTTTTGCCAATAGAAAGCTACATTATCACTGAGTAACATAGGCTATGTTTATTACGAAAAAAAATGAGATATCTACGTAAATTTTTACTAAAACCAACGCAAGGTATAAAAAAAACAGTCATAAAATGGCTTTCATCGCATACGCTGCGGAAAGTACTAATGATAGACCAAAATAATGTTCTACAATATTATAGAGCGTATTAAAATCTACAAAAAACCTTGCGAGACCATATGTCTAACTTCAGTAATTACCTCGCAACAACTACTTTTTTACATTTTAAAAGTAAGTAAAAATGCCTATCAAATTCAGACCATGTTATCAACACATTTGTATTAATTCTTATCCAAATAAATTATTTCTTATTCAAGACTCTTTTAATACCTATTGATTACTTTTTGAATTATTGAAGTCGGACATTCCATTCAAAATATTTAACGAAATTAAAAATATCAATCCTATCAAAATGCGACGCCGCGCGGCGCAACACCGATAGCACACCGAGGCACGGGGGAGAGGTGTTCGCAGCTATGAAATAGGTAAGTACGAGTAGCCGCGCGCGCGTCTACTAATTCGCGTGGTCGCCTCGCTACGTAGGTAGTGGACGCAAATGATATTAGATATTAAACTTTTTATGTTCCTATCAAAATGTTCTTTTCAGAACTACTTTTGTATAAGTTTATTCTACCTTTACCTACTGTTATTGTTCAAGTTTTCTCGCACTTTCTACACAGTATTACATTAAATTTATTCCATTTCGGTTTCCTCACGATGTTTTCTTTTACCGTTTTAAATTGGATGCATTACGGACATGCCTTCGAAAAAATAGTGATGCGCGTGTAATTTGAGCTGGGGGATAGGATACGATATAGGTCATCCCCAAAGGTCCCCTTTATTCTACCTAATAAAGTAGAATAAAACGGAGCATTAAGGACTACGATGATGAGACGATCAGAAATCTAGCTGTGTCAATAGATTCAATAAGCAGCCCACTAAATATTCCTACTACTGGGACTCGGGGCCCTCTCTCGCAAGGAGAGAGTCAAGTCCATAATCCACCACGCTGGCCCAGTGCGGGTTGGTGGATGACACATGACCTCAAAAGATTCTAAGTACATGGCGATTTCTTCACGATGTTTTTCTTCACCGTTTTAAGTTAGCGGTATTACGCATATTACTCCGAAAAAGACAGTGGTGCCTGGTGCACGTGGGATTTAAAACCGGGGCTCCAGATCGGCCGCCGCCGTTCTCCCGACTAGACCAGCCGTAACTATTTAGTACGTATTTAGAACTAATGGACTTTAGTACCTACATAAAACATTGCACAACCATAAACTACGTCGTAGGTGGCATTAGCAGATTTTTAACACTAAATTACAACAATTAAATATTTACTGATTTAATTTTTGATTTGATGCGTAAAAGTAAAAGGGGAATAACAACGACGCCAGACACGCCTAAAGTTTTTAGGACTAATGATAATATACCATAACAACTAACGCATAACAGTTTTCGCATAATTTTTGCTACCGTATATAGCATGAACATAACTTAGCATAATGTTTAAAGGCACATATTGAGAGAAGCATAACAATACCTAAACATAACAATTGGTCCTATTATGGTCTATCACTGAGGTACGACTCCGGGTGAGCTCCTGGAGCCAGAAGCTCTATGTCCTTGAGTGTAACCTCTCGCTACGGCGACGAGCTCGCTTGGCTCGCTCCTCTCAGGACCTCCCTTGAGCTTCTGGCTCCCGCATTTTTTTATAAAGTAAAATAGGCAAAAAAAGCATGCGTTTTAAATGATAAACAGATGATTGGGATTGTTTGTTTTGTCTTATGTCCTAAGAATGGCAATTCTGCCAAGAGTGTGTTAAAATTTGTAAGTCTAATAATTTTGTTTTATACTTATTTTCCATAACACCCGTGCGAAGCCGGGGCGGGCTGCTAGTGTTTTATAAAATTATTTAAAGAGTTAGCAGTACCTTGTGTTTTCGTCCGCGCAGTGTCAGTTCCTTTAATTTTTCTGTGATTAAAAATAGCAATTGTGCCGGACTAATATGTAACTCTGTTCCGAATTTCAACCCGATCCGTTTAGACATTCCGACATGATAGAACAATAAACATCCACATATCCAATATTTATAATATTAGTAGTTACAGGATCTAGAATAAAACTAGTTAGAAGACAAATGTAATGAAACTAATGCCCCCACAAACTCATTTTAGGGTTCCACATCCAACCCGTACAATTTGCAACCTATCATAATAGTAAGATAAATAAGAATACAATATTAAACATTTGTACTTTAGCTGGGTGTTTCTTTGTATAATAAGTATGTATATAAAACTATATAAGTACTATATCAGCCTTCAGGCCGCCATAGAACAAGCTTTGGTTAGTTTGGGGTCTGATGGTGTTGTGTATGAATTGTCCACCAATATATATTTATTTATTTAATATCTGTACACTTACAGGGCTTAGAGATATAGGATCTTAGATCTCTGGGTGACGAGCGCAGTGCAGTGCTAGGTAATGATTTGGACTCTTCATGTTCCAATAGCTGCTTGTCACTGTGTTGTTATGTGTCAGACATGTTGCTTACCATCAGGCACATGAACTGATCGTCTCGTCACTCTTTATTAAAAAAAAAAGCTTATATGGAGTATAGAGTGCCAGGTTGAAAAACTGTCTCGATGTTTGTGTGCAAATATTTGTGTGATGAATTCAAATGTATAATAAGTATGTATTTAAAAAAAACTATATAAGTATTATATCAGCTATCTGGCTGCCATCACACAAGCTTTGCTTAGTTTGGGGTCAGATAGTGTTGTGTGTGAATTGTCCACCAATATTTATTTATTTATTTAACATTACTGAAACTCCCCAGAAGATGGTTGCAATTTCATGGTGACATATATAGTATCTGTCTACCGCAAGAAACTTTGACTACGTTGATATGAATTTATTTGTTAGCGAGAATGAAATTAAAAGTCAAACGCACGTTCATTTTTGACAAGATTACCGCGGCGCTAAGGTTTATGTAACACGGGCCGTCTTCAAAAATGTCCTATCTGCCACATCTCCCGGCTGCCGACAGCCCTCCGACCCACGTCTCGCCCTTGCCATTTCAATATCAATCAGCATCAATAATCATATCTGAAGGTTTTGGGAGCGTTAAATCTCCTCTTAACTCTGTAAGAAACTTATCTACTTGATAATTTGGTTTCAGGATTTTCGACGGTTTTCCGGTTTGAAAACTTTGAGAGTGTTTATAAGTAAGCTAAGTTTTAAATCTTCATTCGGCACAAAAAAGGGTGTTATTATGACGTGCTTGGATGTGTATCTGTATGTTTTCTTCTTGTGTATCTGTTGTGTCTGTGTTTTCATGTGTCTAGATATTTATTTGTGCGTGTATATCTGCAAGTCCATATATCTGTTAATCGGTGTTTAACACTTTGTTAAGTCAAAGTCAAAGTCAAAGTTCTTTATTGATAAATGTACAATTTACACGTCAATTTTATAAAAAAAAAAACAACAAAATAAGAGCATACAAAGAGTATACATTTTTAAAGTTTAAATTGAACTTTATATTGTACGATAATAGGTATCGTACAAATAAGTGTCAAAAATTAAAATAAATGTACTTATTACAATTGTAATGAACAATGTCAATTTTCTACAATTTTATTGTGAGTTTGCCATCACTATATAAAAACTCGCTGTAACTATAAAAAGTTTGATCGATAATCCAGCTTTTTTAATCGGTTTTTGAAGCTACCCGAGCTCGGTGCTAATTTAACTATTTTAGGAAGAGTGTTATAAACTTCCGGTCCCATAATGTGAGTCAGTTTTTCCGATCTCGCGAGAGAGTGAGGTATACTATCCAGCTTGTCAGCGTTACGTATATTGCGCGAATGCCTCTCTCCTCGCGTGTCGTATGAGTCTAAGTTGTTTCTGACATACACAGCTACTTGGTAGATCAAGATTGAAGGCAATGTAAGTATGCCAAGCTCTTTGAAATATGGTCTGACGGATGAGCATTGCGACACGCCCACGATGGCGCGTATGGCACGTTTTTGGGCGCGGAAAGCACGCTCCCAGTCGGCAGCGCGTGCGTATAGTTCGGCTCCGTACTGTAACCGGGAAAGCACCGTGGCGAAGTAACACGAACAAGATACATCCGCAGACACCACTCGGGACACCCGTCTTAGTGCAAAGCACGCACTGCTTACTTTAGCACACATCTTGTCGATGTGGTGTTCCCATGTCGTGCAGCGGTCAATCTCGAACCCCTGAAATGTTGTGTTTTGTATCTGCTCAATCCGCGGCCCGTCTGATATAATACTTGTATATTTTAAATACATATTTATTAATACATAGAAAACACCCAGACACAGTACAAATATTTGAATTCATCACACAAATATTTGCACTGGGTGGGGATCAAACCCACAACCCACGGTTTCGCAGGCAGACTACTCAAAAAGAGAGAACTTTTTCATGAAAGTCACAACAAAAAAGAAAAATTACGAAAGAAACTTAAGAACTGTAAAGTTATAAACTTGACATTTTAATGGGTAATCTCTTCTAGGCAACCGTGCGCGAATTCTATGCACACGCAGTTATTAATAAAATATTATAATAATAATATGTTATTATTTTAGAACAAATTCAAATAGCAGGTAACTAATAACGTTGTTTTAAAATATGTACCTAAAGATGACACGATAAAATAAACAGTTTTGTTAATCAAAACCACTCCACGTACGTTGTATTTCCCCGCGTAGAATTTCTCATGTATATTGGATTACCCATGAGTGCTTGGTAATTAGTTTAGCAGTAACGTTTTTATCTTGCGCGTCCCCCTTTTCATGGTTAACGTTATTGCCTTCATTTCCTCTCGTCGTATGATCGAGCATTTTTAGTGGATGGAATGTGAGCATTAAGTTGGGTTTTTATTGAATAAAGTGACGGGCCGTGTGCACATGTGCTTGATGGTAAGGAACTTACCTGGACGTGTACTCTCTCTTTCCGAATCTTCTTTCTCTCTCTCTCTTATTTAATTAACAAGCAGTTAATAATATTCGTTTATTTATTTTTTAACCCCCGACCAAAAAAAGGGGTGTTATAAGTTTGACGTCGATGTCTGTCTGTCTGTCTGTCTGTCTGTCTGTCTGTCTGTCTGTCTGTCTGTCTGTGTGTGTGTCTGTCTGTGGCACCGTAGAGGTCAAACGGATGGCCCGATTTCGATGCGGTTTTTTTTATTTGAAGGTTAATATCCGTGCGGATGTTCTTAGCTATGTTTGGTTAATATCGATTCAAAATGGCCGCCTCCACAAAATGGCGGACAAAATATTTCTTCACAACCTACCTCAATATGGGTATCAAATGAAAGGGCTTGACTAGTAGAACACTATACATTATAACAAATTTCAAATTCAAGATGGCCGCCACCACAAAATGCCGAATTGTAGTATTTTTTTCACTACTACCTCAATATGGGTATCAAATGAAAGGGCTTGACTAGTAGATCACTTTGCACTATGACAAAATTAAATCCAAGATGGCCGCTACCACAAAATGGCGAAATACATTTCTTTTTTCACAACTCTCTTAATATGGGTATCAAATGAAAGGGCTTGACTAGTAGAACGTTATACAGATGATGCGAGATCCGAGGTGGTCGGGGGTTAATCAAAATTTTTAATTTTGTTCTTGTTTAATCCCTCTCCATACCACGGTTGCCTGGAAAAGATCTATTTTAGCGGTAAGGTCGCTAATTATTTCTATTTTTTTAGGTTATGTTTAGGTTTTATTTGAAGTTTTGTTTTAATTTAGTGCAAAAAGGAGTTTATCTATCTATCTCGAAAATGTTCTCAATAAATAAATAGCTCATTTAAAATGTTAATTCTGGTCATAAACTTGGGCATTGGTGTTTATGGTGAAAAAAAAAACAATAAAATACACGAGAAACATTCTTTATTGATCATAGTTTTGCGCTTGACCACCAAGTTAAATGACAATTCTGTCTACGACGAAGAATGCTTACTTGTAAGAAAACGATTAACACTAGATTTTAATCTCTATATATAAAAAAGTTATGTTGGTTTGTGTATGCTTCAAAAACGCAAAAAGTTCCGCACAGATTGTGCTGAAATTTTATACTCGTATATAATCCGCATCTAGGATTGTTTTTATCTAATTTTAGCATTACAATGTGCCACAGCGAAGCGTGGCAGGGTACAGCTAGTTTTATATAATATTTACTCCTTAAGTGCATGTAGTAATTCGCTTCCTTATCACTAACAGCGATCTCTTCTAGGCAGTGCTTAAAAGCATTACGTACATTTGCAAAAAAAAAAAATTGTTCAAATATTTCTTGACCTATCCAACAAAAATAAAAATTAACTTTTGTTTTAATCTTCTCATGTTGAGAGTAAGTGTAGATTTAATTTATTGTCCTAATATCCTCCTAAGTCCGTTCTTATTATTTTTGTCCTAATTCGAGTTATTTTTTGATAAGATAAAGTAATAAATCAAGTTTAATCCAGTTTCACCAATAGTGAAAATAAACCCAAGGCAAATGGAATCACGTAAGGACGTCATTTTCCATGACGTCATCACACCCCGAGGTAATTCGATGAGGGCGGTTCTCGGGTGTGAATTGGAACAGAATACAAGGCTGATTCCGCCATTCATGGGATGAATTGGGCAATCTAAGATCTACACTACGGATGTCGACCTTCGTGAAAATTCGGAGATGTCATTCCTCGTAGACTTCTGTTTTTAACCTCCGACGTATAAATAAACGATAAGTTCGGTGATTCGATGGCATCGTAGCTCCAGATCAAATATAAACACAATAGTTATTTGTTATACAAGAGTGCAAAGTTGATTTTAAACCGCGTGCTCAATGTTTTTTTTTTTTTAACTTTTATAGGTTTACACTTGACCGCCATCTTGCCTGATGTTAAGCGACGATGCGGTCTACGATGGAGCGTGTTTACCTAGAAGAAACCGATTCACTCTCGATTTGAAGACACAAAGATTGTAACCATCGGGGAAAACCCACTCAGGCAACGTATTCCACAGCCTAGACGTTCTTATCACAAAAGTAGAGTCAAATCTCTTCGTTCGTGTCTTTGGAACATCAACCATGAAACGATGTCGCTTTTTCGAGCTACGAGCATTCCGATAGAAAAAAGGGCAAGGTGGTATCAGATCATGCAAATCAGTCGCACACTCTCCAAAGTGTATCCGATAAAAACCGATAGGCTGGCAATTTTCGGCGATGATCAAGACTTTGTAGTCTTTTTCGCAGAAGAGAGTCATTGCCTATGAGCCTTTTGGCACGTCTCTCGATCGATTCCAGGGCCTCCAGCTGATACTTAGCCGATCCATCCCAAAGGTGCGAACAGTACTCCATACAAGAGCGAATCTGTGCTTGATACAATGTGAGCAACTGTTCAGAGTTGAAATACTTTCGCACCTTTGAGAGGACACCTAGTTTTTTGGCAGCTAATTTAGCCTTGGACTCAATATATGAGCCAAAGTTGAGCGTGGATGTCAAAGTAACGCCCAAAAGCTCAAGACGGTCAGAAACTGGCACGGATACACCACGAAAAGTAGGAGTCAGTCATCAATTTTGATGACCGAGCAAGCGAAGGATTCTAAAATTTTGAATCACTCGCTGCGCTCGTGATTCAAAATTAGAATCTTGAGCGTAGCAAGGGAATCAAAAGAGCACAAGGTGAAAAATCTTTGCACTCGAGTGCAACACGTAACTTTTCATTCCACCTCAGCGACTAAATGCAAATTTTTAAACGTTTTCGCGCTAAGCAAATTAAAAAAAAGTAAGTGTCCTTGGTGTACCAAGGAAGTTCCGAGTCTGAGTTTTTAACATATAAAAAAAAAACATTCGGCACCAAGGAGGTAGAAATAAATAGGTTGAATTATGTTTTGAATACAAAACCTCAGTACACACGATGTTCTAAATTCAAATTTACTTTAACCTCTAGAGCGTAAAAACGACTTTTGCGCCCTGATATCGAGAAGCAAAAGTACTCTTTCCGAGCTGGTGGGATGAAAAAATCTTTATTGCTTTTTGCAGGTAGCATAAGATTTTACAAAACATTACAAAAGCTGCCCCACAAAACTGGCCTTTTCGAGAGGTATGCAATATGTCTGGCAAAATATTTAGTTTGTCTGAATTTATACAATGATAAAATTAATAGACTGCTGATAAAAGTCTTCTCTTCTTTTTTTATTTTTAGCTTTTAATCGGTTGTATTGTATTATATTCATTCATTTTCATCTTCTATTCGATTCTTCATTTTCTATTCGATTGTGCCATGTAGCATATGGTGGCGTAATTATGCTATGAGCATAATTACGCCAACATACATACAAAATACATACATAAACATATGCTGCATAAAAAAAAACTCAAGTCAGTTTTTCCGATTCGATACTCAAAACCGCATCCTGCTGTTTCAGCAGGTTTTGAGTATCGAGTAG
The DNA here is from genome assembly GCA_017562165.1 of Ectropis grisescens. Lineage (NCBI taxonomy): Eukaryota > Metazoa > Arthropoda > Insecta > Lepidoptera > Geometridae > Ectropis > Ectropis grisescens. Next base: position 10,135,125 of record CM029780.1, on the reverse strand, counting down.
TATTGAGTACAATTGACTTGAGTTATTTTTGTTTGTAAGAGAAATTGGTCGGGAGCTGTTCTACGAAAACTGATTTTTTGGGCCATTGAAAACAACACCTGTAATGCAAAAATTAAGGTCTACACAATTTTTTGTTTATTACGTTTGTTGCCAAAATGAAATGCGTAGATGCTGCGTCGTAGAAATCGATTTGCTGTGTGAAAGTGAACGTCTACGGTATATTTTTACTTTTCTATAAATGTCGTGAATACATTAATTTTTAAGTGTATCACTTGCATAAGCAGCCCACTAAATGTTCCCACTGCTGGGACTAGGGGCCTTCTCTCGCAAGGAGAGAGTTAAGGCCATAATCCACTAAGCTGGCCAAGTGCGGGTTGGTGGATGAAACATGACCTCGAAAGATTCTAGGTACATGTCGGTTTCCTCACGATGTTTTCCTTCGCCGTTTTTAAGTTAGCGGCATTACGCACATGACTTCGAAAAGACAGTGGGATTCGAATCAGGGGGGCTGCGGATCGGCAGTCGCTGTTCTCCCGACTAGACCAGCCGTAACTTCTCTAGACCAGCCGTAACTACACTAGACGAGCAGTGTATCACTTAGGTAATTTTAATTTACTACTTTAACGAAGCAAAATATCTACAAGATATTTACTATAAGCATAATAGTTTTGCAATACCACATTAACAAAGATCTTATTTTATTTGCTAGGTAACCTCAGGCTAATGCCAATAAATTATAGTTTTTTTAATGAAAGATAAGTTAACCTTTGACTTAACCATTAAAGCAATCAAGATGGAAGATGAATTCTAAGCTATTTGAATACTTTTAACTACTAATTTAATTTTAGGTTGATATATATTTTATCTTTTTTTCGATAAGAACATTAGTGCTAATGCATTGTCTGAAATGTCATACTACATGTCAACTCAATACGGTAATAAGTCGTTATCTAAAAAGGGTCTGATTTCACAGATTCCTTGCGGCGCTAGGTGTGCCAGGTCAAAGGATTGGCCGATTGCTTTCTCTATGAAGATTGGACCTAATAAAATTCTTGTATCCTTTAAGGTATCCAATTTGTGTTTACACAGAAATTTTCTTGGATATTTGTTAAACTAGTAAATCAGGAAATGTTTATTTATAGTATAGTACAGAGTGACGAGACAAGCAGGACATGTGCCGGATGGCAAGTAACACGCCTGCGTCGTCTAAATCTAGTACTGCATTTGTACTAGGACAGATTCCTGTTGGAAAATGTTGATAAGGTTTTTTCAAACGTATTTAGGTTCGCAATACAGCTTGTGGTATGTATTTCTTCCAATCGAAAAAATAACCACTCAATGATTTAGCTTATCACATAAATAAATTACGAACATGTTAGTTTAATCCTTTCACTGGACACTTATTCTGGACTGCCCTCGTGGCTTAGTGGGTAGTAACTCTGCTTGCGAAGCCGAGGGTTGATTCCCATCCAGTGCAAATATTTGTGTGATGAATTCAAATGTTTCTATTTATAATAAGTATGTATTTAAAAACTATATATGTATTATATCAGCTATCTGGCCGCCATAGTACAAGCTTTGCTTAGTTTGGGGTCAGATGGTGTTGTGTGTGAATTGTCCACCAATATTTATTTATACATACATAAGTAGCCTAATTTATTTTCTCACTGCTAGGACTCGGCGCCTTCTCTCACAAAGAGAGAGAGTCTGGACGATAATCTACCACTCGGTCAAGTGCTCCTTAGCGGACGACACATGTTCTCGAAAAAAATATCTTAGAACACGCCAGTTTTCTTGCTATATATTGCTTTACCACTAAAGCTATTAGATATGGGAAACTCGTACAAATGCACTTAAACAGCACTTAGAGATGCGGGCAGGATTCGATCCTAACAATTGTGACATTAGACGTGTAAGCCCAAAAACTTTTTTTTTTAAATAAAGAGTGACGAGACGATCAGGACATGTGCCTGATGGTAAGCAACATGCCTGACACATAACAGCACAGTGACACGCAGCTATTGGAACATGAAGAGTCCAAATCATTACCTAGCACTGCACTGCGCTCGTCACCCAGAGATATAAGATCTTATATCTCTAAGCCCTGTAATTTCTCTGGAAACATTGCCCTTCAAACCGGAACACAGTAATGTTTGCACATTACTGCTTGGCGGTAGAATAACTGGCAAAGGTGTGGTACTTCCCCAGGCGGACTCTGCCAAGAGCCCTACCACTACAAAAATTACTTACTAAAATACTTCTACTAAAAGAAGACCGAATCGTATTACACATATAAGATATGTCTTCAGTTAAAAAAAATAGTTATTAAAATCGGGTTGTTCTGTAAACACAAAACTGCAAACAAAAAAACGTGGTCGTACATAAAAAAATGTACACGTCGACTTGAGAAACGATTCGGTTTTTTTTCGCCGCTTAAAAAACAAAAGTAATCAATCTATTATTATCAGATGTGCATACCCAATACATACATCATACATACATACATCTCGTTTAATCATTCACCGAAATTACTTATATTTTACTTCCGGTCGATCTCTCACAAAAAATGTTCATTTATCCTCCTCCCAAATAACGTATTATCTATTTTGAGATATAATATCATAGATATTGTCAATGACATCAAGTACATAGTTATTTACTTTGCCCGCATTTTCCTTCACCCGGGACATTTCCTTTTTCATTTCTGTCGAACGGAGTTAGGAATAGATAGCTGATACTTTGATACATCCACGTGAAATACAGTATTCAAGCTTTGAATACTTTGATGAAACACAAGATGTTGGCGAAATTGTGCTCACCAAACATTTATCTCACACAAATATATATCACAACCAAATAGAAGCCAGAAATTAATCTAAGATGAAGAATCAGATGACATAAATAAAAACCAGAAATTAATAGAAGATGAGGAAGAAGAAGACTTTAATCAGCTGACTATTATTTAATTAATTTTTTATTTATAAATTACTAACAAATTGTCTTGCCAGACATATTGCATGCCTCTCGCAGAGGCCAGTTTGTATGGGGCAACTTTTAAAATGTTTTGTATCATCTTATCTCACCTACAAACAGCAATAAAGATTTTTGTATTTGTATTTGTATTTGTATACAGCAAATTGACTTGGGCTATTACCCCAACAAATGATCCCATAGCTTAGTTATGATGAGATAATTATTATAAGTTGTTTATACTCGTAATAATAGTGGGGTGATTCACAATTTTTGAGAGCAGGTAGATAGATATCGATTCTGACTCTACTTTGATGTAACAATTTAAACATTATATTTCCAAAAATTAAGAATAATCTATTCTAGTCAAGCCTAAAATCTAGTTATTTCCACAAGCTGCTAGGGCACAGTTCTCCCTAATTAAATAAAGATGATTTGGTCATAGTTCACCACGATGGCCAAGTTGCAGGTTGGTAGACTTAGAAGAAAAGCCGCACTTAGAAGCTGAAATTCGAAAAGTAGTGACATCATGCAAGTCTGCCTCTCAAAACCGCACAAATATTTTCGTCTCCTGTCAAATGAATAGAAAATACTTATGCGGTATTGTTAGCTAAAAACATCGATACAAATAGATGTGCCCTGAGTACCTTGAAATTGTTAATAAACTGCGTCTATGTGTGTAGCGTAAGTGGTTTACATACCACCAATCTAACTGACCTCTAGAATCGCTAGCGGCGAGGTATACTGTAGTTCTACTTATTATGGTTATTGGCAACGAATAGTGATAGGTAAAAACGTCCGATATTCACCGCTTCCTGCAACCGATTAGAACGTAAAGAGTGAACTCACTGTTCTCAATGATGACATGATTCCGTGCGCCTGAAGTTTTGGAGGGCAGATCAAATGGTATACTTTGGTGGCTAAAAGACGTCATGTAACTTTCAAAACTGCCTAACTTTCCATACCGCATCCTAGGTCTGACCTAGGCTAGATATATCTAATTTATGGTCTCCGTATACTTTTACTGAGTTTTCTTTGAGACTTCGGAAATGGAGTACTCTCAGGAAATGTTGTATTTTAGGTGGATACAACTTCGCTTGACTTACGTTGTAGGTCATATCTCTCCGTTTGATACATTTTGGTCTAGAATTTCAGGTTATAAAGTTTAATCCTTCTTTGAAATCATTTTGTAATTGTGAAATTTTCATGTTTTCTGTTTCATTTATTTTGTTGTAGAGTGATGAAATGAGAAAGAAAGTTGTCTGAAGGCAAGCAACACGCCTATCCATAACTACACATTACTACAAAACCATTTGAGCATTAATAGTCCAAATCAATACCCAAGCAGCATCCCGCGTATTTCCCGTATCCGTTTTTCCCAATATTTTCCCCGGATAAAAAGTAGCCTTCCATATACTATAAAATATACTTTCATATACTATGTGTTCTTCCATGGGGTATAATCTGTGTTCCAAATTTCAGCACGACCCGTTCAGACGTTACGACGATCCAAATATCCACCCATTGACATAAATAATATTAGTAGGATGGTAGGATAATATCGGTAGATTAATTATAAACTGACGGTATTTCCAATTTTACACGGAAATATACAAACATTTCTGTTTTTTAATTAAATAATAAAAGAGTGACGAGACGAGCTGTACATGTACCTGATGATAAGCACCATGCCTGCCACATAACAGCACAGAGACACGCAGCTATTGGAACATGAAGAGTCCAAGTAACCTAGCACTGCACTGCGCTCGTTACCCAAATATCTAAGATATCATATCTCTAAGCTCTGTAATTTCACTGAAAACATTGCCCTTCAAACTGGAGCATAGAAATGTCTCCAAATTACTGCTTGGCGACAGAATAACTGGCAAAGGTGTGTACTTCCCCAGTCGGACTCTACCAAGAGCTAAACAAAACACAACAACTAAATAAATAAAAACTGATTTGTCGTAGTCCGAAGACTGTCGCTTGTCTTCAAATTGTATTCACTTGTATTTTAGTTAAAAACTTAGATAAACTGGATAGTCTAAATTAATGTTTAGATAATTTTATTTAATACTCATACTTTGTTTTTTAATAATTTCATTATGTTAATTTACTATCAAAATGTGAACCGAATCAGATCTAAAACTAACAAAGTTTTTCTCAATGTCTTAAACAGTAATTATGATATAATATGTTTAACAGAAACCAATTTTAATGATTGTATATTTGATTCCGAGGTATTTGACGAGCGATATATAGTAGTTAGACGGGATAGACACACGACTAAATTGCACAAAGCTGAAGGAGGCGGCGTTTTAATTGCTATAAATAAGAATTTGGGCTTCATCCGTCAAACATCATGGGAGTCCACGTTTGAGGATATCTGGGTCAGTATTTTATCCTCGGACAAGTATGTAAAAACACTAAATATTTGTTTGTGTTACTTGCCTTCGTATCTGTCATCCGGTGACTTGGATAATTTCTATGCTAAATGTCAGAATATTGTACAGACTCATGAAAATCAGGAATTTCTTTGTATTGGCGATTTTAACACTCACATTGATTGGATTAAGTCGGACGATGCTTATGCAATGATTTCAAACAGTCATCAGGGTGTTAGAGCTGATCTTCTTTTGGAAAACATTTCCCTATGTAAATTTAGCCAGTATAACAACATACCAAATAGATACGGTAGATTTTTAGATCTCGTGCTATCGACTTTATCAAATGTGAGAGTAAGTGCTGATGATCCTTTAAGTAAAGAGGACCGACATCATCCTCCTCTGGTTGCTCAGCTCGATTTAGTAAAGGATTTTCAAAAGCATTTAAACATAATACCGTAAAGCGCCTAAATTTCAGGAAGGGTGACTTCACTAATATCAATAGAGATCTAGAGTTGGTCAATTGGCATGAAATACTTAATTATCCTAAAATTGATGTTCAAGTTGACAATTTCTACAAAGAATTTAATAAAATATTGAAAATCATACTCCCTATGTAAAGACTAATCTTAACAAGTATCCAACATGGTTTTCACATTCATTGATCCGCTCTTTGAAAGACAAATTGAAATTTCACCGTCTCTTTCGTAAATTTAAAAATCCTCGGGACTACGATACTTATTCTATGTTACGGCTTAGATGCAAAAAACTCATGGATCGTGATTACGCATCTTACATCGATTCTGTCGAAACATCGTTGAGTGAAAACAGCATGAAACATTTTGGACTTACGTTAATAGCAAAAAGGGTCCCCATCTATTCCTCAAACTGTAAAACATGGCAATATTGTATCTTCGAACGAACGTGAGGTGTGTGAGCTGTTTTCTGATTATTTCAGCTCAGTTTTGAACCTCCCGAAGCGTCATCTAGCTCTTTTCAATGTACTGATAATAACACAAATGTTCTAACTGACTTAGCTATTACACAGAAGGACATTCTTCATAAAATATCTGAGCTGGACGCCAGCAAAGGTCCTGGACCGGACGGTATTCCACCACTTGTTGTCAAAAATTGTTCGAGGGAGCTAGTTTTGCCTCTTTACATTTTATTTAACTCATCTCTACAATCTGGCATTTTCCCATCTAAATGGAAAACAGCTCACATAGTTCCCATTTTAAAATCAGGTGATAAGTCCTATTGCACAAATTATAGACCTATCAGTATATTGTCTTGTCTGGGAAACTGTTCGAATCATTAGTTTATGATACTCTATATCACCACATTTACCCACTAATATCGCCTAAGCAACATGGTTTTGTTCGTAATCGTTCAACCACGTCGAATTTACTCGAATATAAAAACTTTATATGCCATGGCTTTGCCGAAAATGCCCAAGTAGATTGTATTTACACAGATTTTCAAAAGGCTTTCGATAAAGTCGATCACAAAATCTTAATGGCAAAATTAGCGGCGCACTTTGGCATTCACGGCAACTTGCTTCGTTGGGTCGAGTCATATCTTACAAGGCGCAATCAATTAGTAGTGATTAAAGGCTTTTTGTCCACACCTGCTCGCGTTACCTCGGGAGTACCTCAGGATCGCACCTCGGACCACTGCTATTCATAGCCTTTATCAATGACCTTGTTGGAGCACTCAGAAGTCCCTGCCTCTTGTACGCTGACGACCTCAAACTTTTTACAAAGGTTCACTGTGTCAGGGACTGCGAGGCTCTTCAATCGGATATTGATACCCTGGCTAAGTGGTGTCGAGACAATAATATGTTTTTAAATGTAAAAAAGTGTTTTGTAATATCATTTACTACTAAAATTAAAAAAATAAACTTTGAATACAAATTGGATAGTAGTTGTTTAGAGAGGAAAATGGTAATCAAGGACCTGGGAGTTATGCTTGATGACAAATTTACATTTAGAGAGCACTACGACTACGTTACAAGTAGGTGCAACAAACTTCTGGCATTCATATCTCGCATCACCAAAGATTTCAAAACCCTCACAGTTTTCTTGCTCTTTATTCGTCGTTGATACGCAGCATACTAGAGTACAACTCCGTGATTTGGTCTCCTTTCTACCAAATACACTCGAAACGCATAGAACGCGTACAAAGCAAGTGCCTAACCATTTTGAGTCACAGACTAGGCCTGAATCGGAAACTCAAAACTTACAAAGATAGATTGACAAAATTTAAATTACAAACACTAGAAACTCGACGATTAAACTCAGACTTGGTTTATTTGTATAAAATTATCCATTCAAAATAGACTCACCTTCTCTTCTGTCAAGCATAAACCTAAATACTAAGCCGAGACTACGCAACGGGTTTGCAAACACGTTTACATTAGGTGTATACAAAAATAATACATCCTACTACAACCCAGTTGTTAGAATGTGTCGCCAATACAATGAAATATCAGACAAGCATCACAATTCTATTGATATATTCTGTCAAAAACTGTATAAATTCAAAAATGATGTCAAAAATATTGTGTTCACAAATTACGTAAACTCAAATCAAACTTAATAACTTGAATTTAGATTTATTATATGGTTATATTGTCACTTATATTGATTTAACTTAATTTTAATTAGTATCTTTCCTGATGTCATTTAATTACTCATGTGGTGTATACATAGTTAGGTGCATAGTTTAGGTCAAAACTGTAAATTGTTATATATTGTTTAAGTTTATTGTTAACTGTGTACTGTTTTGTATACCTAAATAAATAAATAAATAAATAAATAAATAAATTAGAAGTTGGTTCATGATAAAATAAAATAGGAATTGATAAACACTATCTTAATTTGGTAGATTGTCGCTGCACTGCTTTCGTAGACCTTTACGAGCAAGGTATATGAGGCGCAACATTCCCCGTTTACTGCTGTGCGATAACTCATATAATAGATTAATTAGCACAGATGATTAACTAGGCTTATTTATTATCACTGCAACGGTTGCGGCTTCTGTACGTTTAAAGGTTGTGGGGAAAACTTGTAAAGATGTTAATTCATTGCACGAGTATCGCTAATTTTCTATTTGTAAATTAGTTCAGTTAATGTATTGTATTGATTTGATTAAATAGAAAATAAAATAAAATAAATCTTGGTGGATAATTCACACGTTACATCATCTGACCCTTTATAATTTTATTTAATTGATTTTTTTATTCTTATTGACTATGTTTTCTAATTGTTTAAGAGTAAGTTATTTTAAAGTTAAAGTTATTTAAGAGTAAGTACAAAAATTTTAAACCTCGTTTTCAAAAACATTTGCTTGTTATTTAACAAAACTCGTGGATGCTTTTCCAATTGAATGTGTGAACTGGCTTCATGACACAGATGTTGGTGAATATGCCCGAAAAGCTCTAACTGTTAGCCAGAATATTTTTGTTATGTTTAAGGGTGTTTTTGCAGTATCTAGTGCATCTATACGTGATTGGTATGTGTTTACAAATTTATGGTTTGTGCTGAAACGGATCTTATATTTTTGCTTGGTTAATTCAATAAAATATGATAAAAATAAATGTTAAAATTTAAATAAATTTTAAGATTTATTTTCATCATATTATACATTAACAAGGGCTTTATAGATTTTCTAATATATCCAATATAACATCGTAAAGTAATAACGCTGCAATAATTTGCGCGCAAGCGCATCTTTGCCTGCTTTGAACCGCGGACGAAAATGCTTAGCTGATACTTCTCTGCTGATTTTATGCTACATAGAGCCCTCGTCATAAAGATAAAAAGAAGACTCAATATGGAATTGAAGAAGCACAGAGGGAATATTATGAACGCACTATTAGAGTGTACATCAATAACAAGAGAGACAGAGAACCAGAATTCCCAAAGAGATCAGAGAAGAAGTCGGCCGCCGAATACCGCTGTTCCGCAGAGTACCTAAAAGGTTTTGTAACTAACTCACATTAATCATCAAATTCCTTATTGAATCATTAATTTTATTTCTATTGTTCTAGTTTTCCTTTATTTGAGACTAGATTGTGTTGTGCGAAAAGTGTCCCCTAATATTATGTATAAATAAATAAATATTGGTGGACAATTCACACACAACACCATCTGACTATTACTACTATTGTGTATACTAACTATTGTTCTAGTTTTCCTTTATTTGAGACTAGATTGTGTTGTGCGAAAAGTGTCCCCTAATATTATGTATAAATAAATAAATATTGGTGGACAATTCACACACAACACCATCTGACTAAGCAAAGTTTGTGGTATGGCAGGCAGATAGCTGATATAATACATATATAGTTTTAAATACATACTTATTAAAAATAGAAACACCCAGAGACAGTGGAAACATTTGAATTCATCACACAAATATTTGCACTGGGTGGGAATCGAACCCACGACCCTCGGCTTCGGAGGTAGAGTTCCTACCTACTAAGCCACGAGGCCAGCCAGTATATTTAACTAGTATCTATTTTATGGTGTTAGTATAAAATTTAAGCTATAAATTTTACGCCATTCTTTTTTCGGTAAAGTTGAATGTCTGTAATATTTTATTTTGTGTAAAAGTCGCCGGAAGTCGGGTTAATGTGCACTTGTGGGAACAGTTAGGTTTCTAGGACATATGGCAGCACTAAAAAGAGGTTGAAAATTAGAACAACGGTGCTAAACTGTGAAGTGCCTATAAACGGGTAGAGTGTGTCAAAGTCCAACACACTTGGTGACAAAACATAAATACTTGAGCGGACTACGGAAGTTTTCAAACGCTGGGCGCTGGCGAAATTGCGGTGACATTACCAAATGGATGCCATAAGAAAAAAGAAGAAGAAGTTACGGCTGGTGATGGCTGTTCTAGTCAAGAGAATGGTAATTGCCAATCTGGAATTTCTGGTTTGAATCTCACATGCACAAAGTTTTCGAAGTCGTGTACATAATTAATAAATAAATAAATATGGTGGACAATTCACACACAACACCATCTTTCTGACCCTAAACTAAGCAAAGCTCGTACTATAGAAGCCAGATAGCTGATATATTACTTATATAGTTTAATACTGCTAACTTAAAAACAGTGAACGAAAACATCGTTAAAAAACCGATATGTACCTAAAATCTTTCGAAGTCAACCGTCATCCACCAACCAGCACTAGGCCAGCATGGTGGGTCGGGGCCTTGAATCTCGTGAGAGTAGGCCCTAAGTCCCAGTAGTGGGAACACTTAGTATGTTATACTTATGAGTGTAAGTCTACTAAAATTGCGCATGACCTGTAAAGCATATAATCACCTGTTTACTCTTTTTCAACCGTTTCCTAAAAGGTGTAGGTTTTTAGAATGTATTTTTCTGACTATTATACATCATTACTTTCTGGGTGTACCAATTTTCATTATAATTTATTGGTCCGAAAGGGTAGACTATTCAAATCGTCTCATACACATTTTACCGAAATAAGTGAAGTGATTTACAAAAAATGCAAATGTCGATGATATTATACGTATATGACACCGTTGTTTTGAACTCGGTTAATGAATAAATTATATTTTTTTTAACATTTATAGGTTTATACTTGACCGCCATCTCGCCTGATGTTAAGCGACGATGCGGTCTACGATGGAGCGTGTTTACCTAGAAGAAACCGATTCATTCTCGATTTGAAGACACAAAGATTGTAACCATCGGGGAAAACCCACTCAGGCAACGTATTCCACAGCCTAGACGTTCTTATCACAAAAGTAGAGTCAAATCTCTTCGTTCGTGTCTTTGGAACATCAACCATGAAACGATGTCGCTTTTTCGAGCTACGATCATTCCGATAGAAAAAAAAGGCAAAGTGGTTGGTATCAGATCATGCAAATGAGTCAGTGCAAGTTAAAAAATTTAAGAGTTTCTGTGGTACAGACTCGTCACAGTATTTTCATTATAGTTGTTGGTCACGGTTTATCTGTAGCATATTCATGATTTGTGTGGCTATTGTGATTTGGTTGAGCATACACACATATATATATTATATTTCCATAAACAGACAATCCTTGATCCGTCTCATCGTAGTTTGGTAACTAGAGTTGATTTATATTTTTTGCTATTCGTTTCAGTTTAAATTTATTAATTCAGGCATTTCTTTTCTTTTTTATCATCATTAGTTATTGTAACGATTGTACTTTTATGTGACTATAATAATTTTCAATGATGGTAACTTTCTTTGATGTTCCGAAAACTTGCGGTTGGACTCCGCTTGCGTCATATATGGCTACGTAATGAAATGTACTGCCCAAGTGAGTATTTCCTAATGAATACAATATTGGTGTTTTCAAATCTATTTGTCTGGGTAAGCTCATGCTCTTACTCGAAACCGCATCACCGATTTCAATATAATGTATATATAATAGATTTTATTTTCGGGAAGCATTCCCTTTCGAACAAAATAAATAAATGTTAAAATCGGTTTGGACGATCTTGAAAAATTAGGTAGCACATTCAAAAAAAAAAAATGTTAGCCGAATTGGTAACCTCGACAAAAAGGAGCCTTTTTGGATGTCTGTTAAAGCCCAGTTAATTAAAAGCTGTTTCACCACTCAACTTTTTTTTAATATCTATTTCTATCTATAAATCTTGTTTTACGTAGTTCATCCTTTCATCGGCCTGTTTTTACAATTCACTTCCATATTCATAAGCTCTTTATCATATTCATGTACGGAATATTTTTTAACGCAAAGTCTGTTTTTATATAAAAATAGGTCAATTAACTTGCACGGTGGACAACGTTGTTTTTTTATCGCGTTTAGGTCTGTGTTTGACCTTCAACTCGCCTGATGGAAAGTCAAAGTTCTTTATTGATAAATGTACAATTTACACGTCAATTTCAGAAAAAAACAAAATAAGAGCATACATTAGCATAGCGTTTTTAAAGTTTAAATTGAACATTATATTGTACGATAGTAAGTATCGTACAATTAAGTGTCAAAACTTAAAATATATGTACTTATTACAATTGTAATGGACAATGTCATTTTTTTACAATTTTATAGTGAGTTTGCCTTCACTATATAAAAACTCGCTGTAACTATAAAAAGTTTGATCTTTAAGCCAGCTGTTTAATTTCTGAAGCTACCCAAACTCGGTGCTGATTTAAATATAATATAATATGATATATGATTGGTATATAATATATGATTGGAAAACGACGGTGAGGTCGAAAATGACGCACGTTATTGTAGAATTATAAATTACCCAGTACCTACGCTGCTTGCTGGTAGCGCAGAAATATTCCCTACGGCACTAATGGTAAAACGTTTTTGTACTCAGTAGTGCAGAAGGGGAAAAAATTCCCCACGGCACTACCAGTAGTGCAGCTTGGTAGTGGCGTCGGGAATAAGGGGAAAGTTGCAAATTATAGAGTTAGCTGAGACTCTCATGGCTAACGTTCTTAAAACCCACAGGTCTTCCGGCTAGTTTACTGCTTGCTGCTATGCTTTGATTTATAATGTCATCAGCCAATTTGGTAACGCTGATGACCGAATTGACCGATGACGTCACAAATCACAGTATAGCGGAAAGCGGAATAGTTAGACCTGTCAGCCAAAGTATATTTGGATTAGAAGCTTTATGACCAAACCTCGATATGACTAGATAGCGGGTCTGACTAATTAGCTTCGAGACTGTCAATGGCGAATAAAATAAATGGTGGTCGAATCCATGAATGATCTAAAATTACGATGTTTTAATTCACAGAAGTTACGGCTGGTCTAGTCGGCAGAACGGCGCCTGCTGATCCGGAGACCCCAGGTTCAAACCCCACACGCACCACTGTCTTTTCTTAATCTTTTGTAATGCTTACTTAAAACGGTGAAGGAAAACATCATGAGGAAACCGACATGTACCTAGAGCCTTTCGAAATCATGTGTCATCCACCAACTAGCACTGGGCCATCGCAGCGTCGTGGACTATGGTCTTAACTCACTCCTTGCGAGAGAAAGCCCGAGTCCCAGAAGTGGGAACATTTAGTGGGTTGTTGATGTTGATGATGATTTATTCACAGAAGAGCCCAGTATCATTATTTTTTACATCGACTTAGCTAAATTTTGACCTAAAAGTAATCGTTAACTAGACTACACCTATTCGTCTTTGAGTACGGTTGCCAAACATCCTAATGCGCTTTTTTTTAAGTATACGTATATGTATAAGTAAGATATGTTTAATAAAATATGTAACCAAAGTTACACATTATACCCTGTACCTAATTAAAGTGCTGCGAATGGTAGTTTTATATGTTTTATAGCCATTATTTAAACCTTTAACCTACAGCGTTACTCATCCATTTTACCACTTTTATCCCCAATATACGACTGTATCATTCCTAAGATTATTTACCGAAATATTCACGAATACTGCAAATACAAATCGTCCATGTAAACAGGATGCGGTTCAGGAGAGTAAATACATTTATTGCTTCAGTAGTTTTTGTTAACTCACGTTTGGAGCCAGAAATGAAAGGGATTTTTGTTTGACAACATAATTATTTTTGCAAACATTATTGTGTTCCGGTGTGAAGAGCAATGTTTTCAGAGTAATACAGGGCTTAAAGATATGATATCTTAGATCTCTGGGTGACGAGCGCAGTGCAGTGCTAGGTAATGATTTGGATTTTTCGTGTTCCAATAGCTGCGTGTTACTATGTTATGTGGCAGGTGTGTTGTTGACCATCAGGCACAAGTTTTGCTCGTCTCGTCACTTTATGCTTTAAAAAAAGCAAAATCAATAAATAATTCATTATTCTTCGAAAAGGAGTAATCTTCAAATACCATCTATACTAATATTATAAAGCTGAAGAGTTTGTTTGTTTGAACGCTAGGATCTCGGGAAGTACTGGTCCGAATTGAAAGATTATTTTTCTATTAGATAGTCCATTTATCGAGGAAGGCTTTAGGCTAGAAAATAACTCTACTATTAATTGCATCGGAGCATGAAACAAGAATGTAACAAAATCGGGAAAAAATATTCCCCTTTTGAGAGTTTTCGTACGTTTCGTGCTTTGACATGACACATGACAGCATGTGTCAAAGATTGCGTCATTGAATTTCAGTAATCTGTGCATTGAATATAAACCTTTGCTAATTTTTTCTTCTAAATCTGAGTTGGTACGATCAATTTCCGACAGGTGGCGTAGCAGGTAGCTGAAGAGGTTTTTTGTTTGAAATCGATATTCTCAGGAATGAGTGAACCGATTTCAGTCATTCTTTCACCGTTGGATATGTACGGGATCCCGATGAGTGCTATATAATATACCACGGGCGAAGCCGGGGCGGGCATCTAGTAATAAAATATAGTTAAAGACTTTGACAGTAAATATCATTGTTAAACCCGAACAAAATAGCGAGAGGTGGGTAACCACCGCTTCTCCCAGTTTTATAAATATCCCTCTCTATCTAATAAATAATTTGTTTAGAAACTGTCTGTAGTTGAAACGCATAGATATTAAATAGCTATTTAAAGTTTGTAGACAAATCTAATAAAATGAAATAGTTGCTAATAATAACACGGGGAAATAACAAATTCACCGTCCTACGCAATAATACGTAACACACATTCCAAATTCAAAAATAGAAAGCATCGATTTTATAGGAAATCAACAAAACAATAAAGACTCATTCAACACATTCCAAAAATAAAAATTGGCAACGTACCATGATTAAATTTACATAAATCTAAATTCAAATTTAGAGAATCCTAATTCAAATTCACAAAAACAATATTATGTGTTTCGAATTAGCCAATTCTAGAGTTGCGTCCACGTGTTGCGATGTTGTAACGCAAAGAAATTGACATTGGCATTACATAGCGAAAGTAATCGTAACCTAGAACTAAATGTAAAACGAAATCGACTTTAACACTTCAGAGATAAAGTTTTAAATGGTTTGAATGGTAAGTCAGACGATGTAGCTACGTCACCGGCTATTGCGGTCAAACATTCCTTTTTCAAATCGAATTTATTTATAAGTGATGTCACTTTCGATAAAATAGCCGCCTTTTGGAGTGGAAATGAAAAAAGAGAGTGATCGCACGATGCGAAGAAAGGTTTTATGAACATCATTCCTAATATCAAATTCTACGCTAAAAGCTTTTGACCTTTCTGTAATATATTGTTTATATTTCTTTGGTTATTTAATTAACAACTATAAATTTAAATAAACGAGCGTACTACAGCAAATAAAACTAGACTTTTATGACAAATAAACACCTACATTTACGACCTTTTTTGGAGTTTTATAGCATAATACCAATAATACTTCTATTCGTTTTTTTTTACTTTAATCGATGCCGAGATAATGGTTATCGAAATGCTTGATAAATAAGCCACATTGATTAGACTTCGCCAATAAATATTATGTAGTTTGGGTTCTTAAACTGCTTTTATTCTATAAAAACAAACTTAAGATATCAATTTAAATTAAACTTCCAGTAATCTTTTTTGTTTACTCTACTATCTCGCCTGATGTTAAGCGACGATGCGGTTTACGATGGAGCGTGTTTACCTAGAAGAAACCAATTCACTCTCGATTTGAAGACACCAAGATTATATCTATCGGGAAAACCCACTCAGGCAACTCATTCCACAGCCTAGACTTTTTATCAGAAACGTAGAGTCAAAGCTCTTTGTCCGTGTCTTTGGAATACCTACCATGAAATTTAATTTTGAAATTTGATAAAACATTTTATCAATAAGCATAGAAAACGCTTGATTGTTTGATAAAATTCAATATGTTATTGCGCAATTTTTTCAAACTAAAGATTTTACATTGACAGATTAAAGCGTTGCTAGATTATTTTTTTAAAACTTGTAGTGGTTTACGGTACGTCACTAGCTCACGTTTATTGGTGGATGATTACGTTAACTCAACTCAGAAATGGAACGTAATCACAATTTGAATTTCGAAGTCGTTAGTCTTAATTGCGGCTTCTGTATGTCAGTCAAAATGTTTGAATTTAATCTAGCGGAGTTTTTCGCTGATTTGTCTGTGTTTAGTCTGAAAACTTGGGAAGTAGTCATAGTTTTTTTTTTCGTTTGGTAGAGTATTGTTAACTGCAGTAAATCGTTATTGAGATTATGTGTTTTGTATCACAATTATTTAAATACGTATTACACACTAGCAGCGACCCACGGTGTTACTCGCGTAGTTCCAATTCCCGGGTTAAAAAATTGCCTACTCCGGGACAGTTAAATGGATATAACTGTGTTCAACAAACAGAAAAAATCAGCCCAATTCTTTCATGCTTAACACATGATTGAGCAACAGAGATCCAAACATTGACATTGGTTATATAAATAGGATTTACTTACAGCCATGGACGTATAATAAAGTCGGACGTAGTCTGGCTAAAACAAAAACCGTGTCCATCGAGTCAGCCACATAATACGCACGTGTGCGCTATCACATACAGGCTGACACGCACACATCAGTGGGTCATAGTGTATATGTATAACCATGATACGCGCTTCTTGTGTGCGTGTCCGCCTATCAGTGACAACCTGACAACACACACGTGTAAATGTGGCCGACTCTAGTGACACAGTTTTTGTTTTAGCGAGACTACGTTCAACTTTTTCATACGTCCATGCATAGTACATAGACTGTTTTTTAACGCGGGAAAACAACTAGAACGGCAAACACGCGGGTAAAATCATGAGGACCTACTAGTAAAGTTTTTTACTCAATTTATTGTATTTCTACTGGTGGTTCCCCAAAATTTGAGGCTGCGTACTGGTGACTCCCCTCCAACTTCGAGGCTGGGACCGCACGTGGCTGGAACCCGGGGCTTTCTCTCGCTAGAAGAGAGTGAAGGTCATAATCAACCACTCTATCCCAATGCGAATTAGCACATGACGCATGACATGTCTTCCAATCGAGCGTGAATAGGTTTCTTCTAGGTAAGCACGCTCTATCGTAGATCGCATCATCGCTTAACTTAAACTATAAAAGTTACAAAAAAAATGACCTCGACAGAATCTTAAAGTATACCGGTTTCCTTACGATGTTTTCCTTCACAGTTAAAGTCAGTGATGATGACAAACTTGTACATCTGCACTAGGAAAAGTAAGAAATTGTTTTATGATAACACAAAAACTGTGTTCTTTTTTTTACTGTTATAGGCTTAAAGGGCGGGATTTGACTTATTTACTTCACGACTGTGAATTATGTGTTCTTAACCACTAGACTATTACGACAGTTTTGCCATACCTACATTTATTTACTAAACAGAATAAAATAAATACGTATAAGTAAACCAAAAATAATTTAAATATCTCGCTAAGTACAACGAACCATGACGATTATTTGCAAAAAAACAAAATTTTCCACGTCAACTTTATAATCCGATGTATTTGAACCCATAGCACATAAAAACTGTTAAGCATTCTGTGGTCAAGGTGAACGCACCGCGAAAATTTTCTAACCATTTCCGATGGCGTAAAAACAAAACATAACTGTGTCTGTACAAAAATGTACTCTATTTGCTTTCGATGGCGGTTCGAATTTGGGCGTAGAATTAAAAATGCTTGCGTAAGAGGTTTTGATCCTTGAACCGACGATCGCTCAACGATTTTCGGTGTCAATGCTCGATCCGTTGAGCGAGTTTGAATTTGTCCAAGTATTTTGCACAACAAGTCAAGTCGTGAAATGGTGAAAATATACAAAAGGATTTGTTCAAATCATCAATTTCCAAATTCAAATTTCAAATTAGTTGCTCAATCACATCGTAAAATTGAACGGACCACACGCCAACCACGAAACGCCAAAATTCCGTAGATAGCAAAGGGAGAGGTGAAGGTAAATTGCCTTACACTTTTTTTTTTTTTTTAACTATAATAGGTTTGCACTTGACCACCATCTCGCCTGATGTTAAGCGATGATGAGATCTACGATGGAGCGTGCTTACCTAGAAGAAACCGATTCACTCTCGAGTTGAAGACACCAAGATTGTAACTATCAGGGAAAACCCACTCAGGCAACGCATTCCACAACCTAGACGTTCTTATCACAAACGTGGAGTCAAACCTCTTCGTTCGCGTTTTTGGAACATAAACACTTACTCCTCTGTAAAAAAATAGGGTAAAGTTAAACTTTAGAGCACGACTACGGCAGTCATATAGCTGCCGAAACGTCGAGCTGATTTACTTAACAAATAAATAATAATAATATTGGTGGACAATTCACACACAACACCATCTGACCCCAAACTAAGCATAGAAAATTTAGATCAAGTTCTGTGTTATGTTTACAATACGAGATCAAATTGCAAAAGTTTAATAAGCTATATTAACTTAAGAACTCAGATTACTTTTTAATTTTTTTATTTAAGTTAGCCACTCCACAGACTCCGGGGTCCGTGATCTTTGTCATATCAATTGTCTTTTTTTTACATATTTCTTAGCCAAGAAGAAAAAATCTTAGCTCAGATTACTTAAAACAGAACTTTATATTCCAAAAATACGTAAAATTCTAAAGGGAACAATCATCATTCATGCATCATCAATCATTTTCTAAGGATGGCCATATCGTATAAGTATAAATTAAAAGATACTACTACCAAAGGATCCTATCTCTACACTTTTTTGGATAAATGTGTTGTTTTGATTTAACTATCAAAATCTAGATAGTGTCTTGTATTATACGAGTTGAAAGTCTTATAGTTAAAGCAAAATCGTAGTCTCAACGCTGGGAACAACGTAGGATGACTATTTATGGAATAGATATTCAAATAATCATACTCCTTTACAAAGATCATTCATATATGGATACTTTTGGTGTCTCATATTAGTGTCTTTAGTACATCTGTTATTGACAATGAAACCAACTGACTGCAGCAATAAAAAAAATAATTAATATGTTTGTATTACTCTGCCCAAAAGGTGATGTGCATTATGTATAATGCCCAGTCAATTTGATTCTTTTAATAATTATTTTCAAATTCTCTTAGTGCTAGGTTATTATGAAAAATGCACGATTTATCACTTGGTCCATAACACATCTAATGAAACGGGAGTGAAGAATTTAGGCGACATATTGTCACCCAGTTGCATCCCTCGCTTTATTAATAAACTAACCTAAACTATCTAACTAACTAACTGAACCATCCTTACATACATAACAATGAAAAAAATGAGCATATCAAAAGGAAAGTATGGCTCTGCATAAATAATAGCTTAGATTATTTTTTACCGTGTCAGATTTAAAAAACCAAAAAAACGTATCAATCTCTTTTCGCCTGATTCATAGATTTAAGGCTGTGACAGGTAAATAACCGATAAATGACTGAAAATAACAGACTACTGACAGATACGTAGACGTATAGATATGACAGACTTAAAACACACATGCTTTTCCGATGAAGGTCGAAATTAAAACTAAACTACTAAAACTGGGGTACTTAACCTTCAGAATAATTATTTTAGGAATGACCCCATTATCGTTGTCACTTTGTACCGGTATGGCACTGTACTTTTGATACAGTATCTAAATTTAATTTAATTTAAAACTACCAACAAGGAAGTTCACTGATTTCATGAGGTTTCTGGCTTTGCTAAGTTTTGTGTTTTTGCGTGCTATAAGGCAGAATATAGAGCTCTTTTTATATCTTTACATCTGTAAATACCCTTATGGGCCAAATAAAGAATTAAATTGAATTCACCAGCGGATTTAAATGCATTTAAGCTCTTCATTTTTATAAATCAATCTGATTTTCCACACAATTTTTTTGTTGAAAAAAACTTTGTAATGGAATTTATTACCTAATTGGGTATTCCTTTATGGATTTAATATGGGTGTTTTTAAATCAAACGTGAATTAGTTTTCTTTTTTAGCGATAGGTTTGCGTTCGACCCATTTCGCCTGATCTTAATCAACGATACGGTCTACGATGAAACTAAGAGAAAGCAAGAAACCTGACTTTTTGCAAATTCAAGGATTTATTTTAGTAGATCCATGCCCCTACTACTAAACGATTTGTTTAAATGTCACCATAAAATTGTAAGTAATTACTGTTCGTTTTAAATCTAATATCGGCAGATGGCACCTTTCTGCGCCACTTAGGTTGCGAACATTGGCCACCAGGCTACCACCGAGTGCCATCAGGGATTTCAACTTCAAGATGGCACTTGCAGTGTTGATGGAAAGTCTTAGCCGGGAAAAGCTTTAGAAAAAAAATAGAATATAGAGCTCTTTTTTTATATCTTTACATCTGTAAATACCCTTATGCGCCAAATAAAGAATTGAATTGAATTCACCAGCAGATGTTAATGCATTTAAGCTTTTCACTTTTATAAATTAATCTGATTTTCCACACAATTTTTAAAAAAAAAAAAAACTTTGTAACCGTGG
This sequence comes from Ectropis grisescens, assembly GCA_017562165.1. Lineage (NCBI taxonomy): Eukaryota > Metazoa > Arthropoda > Insecta > Lepidoptera > Geometridae > Ectropis > Ectropis grisescens. The sequence continues at coordinate 10,114,355 of CM029780.1, read as the reverse complement.
AATTTATTATCTAATTGGGTATTCCTTTATGGATTTTATCTGGGTGTTTTTAAATCGAACGGGAACTGGTTTCTTTTAGCGATAGAAAGTTTGCACTCGACCCATTTAGCTGTTAATCAACGAGGCGGTCTACTTTGAAACTAAGAGAAAGCAAGAAACCTGACTTTTTGCGAATTAGAGGATTTATTTTAGCAGATCCATGTCCCTACTACTAAACGATTTGTTTAAATGTCACCATAACATCGTAAGTAATTACTGTTCGTTTTAAATCTAACGTCGGCAGATGGCACCTTCTTGCACCACTTAGGTTGCGAACATTGGCCACCAGGCTACCACCGAGTGCCATCAGGGATTTCAACTTCAAGATGGCCATTGCGTTGATGGAAAGTCTTAGATGGGAAAAGCTTTAGATAATAATTAAACATAGTTTAGAGATACGGGCAGATGATGTATTATTTATTTTTTCCTGCATGCCAAAACTGTACACACAAGTAAAAAGGCATGGATCTTAGAGTTCTTGGAAGATATTAAACAAAAGGGAAGAGAAAAACCCACCACAGGCTTGTAATTTAGCGCATTTTATCATATCATAAGCAGCCCCATAAATATTCCTACTGCTGAGAATCTGGGTCTCCTCTCGCAAGGAAAGTAGATTATAGAATCTACCACCCTGGGTCAGTGCGGGTTGGTGGATGACGCATGATCTTGAAATACTCTGGGTACCTGTCGGTTTCCTCACGATGTTGCCCTCTACCGTTTAAGTAGGCGGCATTACGCACATGACTTCGAAAATACAGTGGTTCGCGTATGATTTGCACCAGACGCTTCGGATCAGAAGTCACCGTTCTCCCGACTAGACCAGCCGTAACTTGTATTTGAACTAGGGACTCCCAATCGACAGTCACTATCTTCCCGATTAGACAAGCCGTAACTTACACCTGTAATTTTAAAGTGACATAAATATACTGTACGGTAAGTAACAATTTTGTAAGTATACAGATTAATAGACCTTCATTGGTCTATGGATAATTCAGGTGTGCTTAGTGTAAGTAGTTAATTAGGTATGTAGCGTAGTGTAGTACTCATTGTATTTTAGTTTTGTTAATAAAGGCTCTTCCTTCTTTAAAAAAAGTAACATTACTGTTTCAAAGTATCCTGTGGTTCGGCCATCCTTCAATTAGGCAGAGCCCTCCGGTCTCAAGGGAATGACGTGTCCGGGCTAACCTTGGCCCTTTCTACGTTTTAGTACTTTTTGGCCGGCAGAATAACTTCAATTCTTATACGAAATTAAATTATATCTGAGTTGAAAGTTTATGCGCAAAGTTGTGTCAATGTTTGTGTGTGTGTGTGAGAAAGAGAGAAGTGACGTATTATTGGAGAGGCCTATGTCCAGCAGTGGACGAATGTGGGCTGATTATGATGATGATGATGAGAAAGTATTTTTTTTAGATACTGGGGCGTAACGAGTATGATGATTAGTAAACGAATCACATATAAAAATAGTACATCGGTTCAAAATATATTGGCCTAAGTAATGCCTATCACCTGCCTTGCACTATAGTTGGCTCAAAATCCGACCTTTCTACCGCCCAACTAAATCGGCTTTAGCTTTGCAATTGCTGTCTCTATAATTTCAAGCGCAAACAAAAGAGAGAGCAATATTAAAACTATGACAGTTTTCGTTAGGCGGTAGATCCCACCGGAAGTGATTTTGTTTTGTTAAATGTATCTGATAATATTACATACTGTTCAAACGCAAATACAATTAGTAAGTATTGCCGGAAATTCCAAAAAATGTTCAATGTTTTCATATTTGCTACTGATTGATGGTAGAATAACTGGCGTAGGTTTGGAAAGTTTTCCAGGTAGATGATATTGCATTATTGTGTGCATTTAAATGGTATTATGTGTATGCGTTAATTTTATTTTTCAACCTTAACTTTTGGTGATAGAATCAAAACCTATCTAGATGTCTAGAAGAGTCAAGTATGGTAATAACTAATCTATATATTAAAAAGCTGCATATCTTTTTTGTTTGAACGCGCTAATCTCAAAAACTATTGGACGAATTTGAAAATTCTTTCACCGATGGATATGTACGTGGTACCTGAATGCTACAGGTTATTATGTATATTTGGTACTACAGGTGAAGCCGGGGCTGACCGCTAGGTCTAATTTTTATATCTTAGGAGAAAATGCCGTCGTCTAGTGTATAGAATGTAGTTCACAATTTTGAAGTAGTAGATTCGAATCTCGTCTCATCGCAAAGTTTGAAAAATTATTAGCTCAAGGAAATTACATTCTTTTGAAAAGTAAAATTAGTTTTAACAAGCAAAATTTAAGTTATTTTAATTGTTTATGTTCCAAATTTTAGCAACATCCGACTAGGTATTTTGATGTGATTGAACTACAAATATCCCAATACCTAAATATGCAAACTTACACTTTGACTTTGTTTTTACCAAGATTTTGTTTTTCTCGAATGTTTTACCTGAAATCCATGACGAAATTTGTTTATTTTTTTGTCTAAAAAAAAATGAAATGTCCTTACTATGAAAAAATCCAGCGTCGTTGTTAGTAGACTAAAGGTTCGAGCACATTACGCCGGGCCGCAGCTGGACGGAGCGGGCCGCAATATACTTACCTAGCACATTAGTGACGGCCCGGGTCGCAGCGCAATGACGGATTGAGTACAGTGTACTGTCAGAATTTGCGTGCAACTGTACGTTATGGATAGCTCTGACGAAGAACTTCCATCTAACCAATCCGCGCAAATATAGAACCAATCCGCTTGCTATAGCACACTGCTGACGGGGCGGGACGGACCGCATCGCACGGACGGAAATCCGCCTCGTAATAATGCGAGCCACTGCGGCCCGACGCCCGACACAGTGTGCGATAGTTCATACAAATCGTATTCAAGCGATTTGAACGGATTTTTGCGCTCCGCCCCAACACGCTGCGGCTGCGGTTAATGTGCGCGAACCTTTAAAGTTAGTTCCTTTGTTAAGCATCCTAGCTTTCTACGAAGCCTTACGGTAGTTAGTTTCCTTCGCAAAGTTGAAATCGATGTTAATAACAATACATAGTCCTTAGCCCTCAGCAAAATCCAGGTTTATTCGAAGGTAACACGGCTAAGCTCGTTGGTTTTGCAGGTATTCTCAGGGCTATTTTCATTTACTGCACAAGGTTGAGTGTGGGTGACATTATACTCATTCTCACTTTGTAGGGTTAAGTGGAATTTCTGCGCTGAGCCAAAAGCATTATGCTCTACGTATCGTTTTAAACTATTTTTTTAAATTACTCTGGTTCTACTCCATTCTATCGTTTTGCCCGTTTAAATGTTCTAAGCTTAATCTAACTAGAAAATTTTTAAACGTGAAACAATGTCCGATCGGACGAACCGAAATAGTACCGAAGTAAATCGCGAGTTTATTTCGAAATTACGTTGTTCGTAGAAATAGAGTAGACGTCCTGACCGTTGAGGGTATGTCAAATAAGATAACGAACAATGAGTTTTGAACTTTGTATAAAAAAAACAATAGTTTTCATATCTAATTTTCAGTTATTATAGTCCTTGTAGAACTTACCGTACAATGGGAAACTAATATACCTAAAGACCGCGCGATGAAACAAAATAAGTATTACGACCTCCTAAACGAATTAACAAAAAAATGGCTATGTAGTTAGTTTATACGCTGTTGAAGTGGGAGCGAGAGGTATACCAGCAAAATCTCTCCATAACCTGCTGAAAGAATTTGGCTTATCCAGAAGTGCAGTAAGTTATATTCTAGAACGAGTATCTAAGCTGCACTAGTAGGCTCATATCAGATTTGGCTGGGCAGGGAGAGAAAAAACAAGTAGTGAAGGCGAGTGTTAATGTACGTCAGAAAGGGGTCCCTTAAACCTACGCCCGAGTCACAAGTCTCGGGATCTACTCGAGTTTTCTCTCTCTGCCACACGATGGACCCGGCACCCGCACGGTGAATCCATGGAATGCTAAGAAGATCGGCTCTGATTCAAATAAAAACCTAATGTTAATGAACTACCATAAAGGTTGTGGCATCTTTCTGCAGCATCTTGTATACAGGGTGTTTGCATCAAAACAAGTTTTCATATAAGTTTTCATTAAAAGTATATAAGTACATTTATTAAAACTAATTACCAAAAACAGTAGCGAGAATTATCCAATCTGGAGCGTACCTGAAAATGAACAAATATAACTGTAAGCCCATTTAAAACTGAAAGACTCATACGTTATTGTTAAGAGCATTACTGTGACATCTCGTCCGTCATTCCATTATGAACTTTATTCCGTCGTGTTAGTGCCGTTTGCGTCATTCGGGTCATTAATATTCATTGCGTGACGTCAGTAGGTCGGTGATCTGATGTAAATAGAGATAGGTAAGTAGTTATAATGGGAATTAATACTTTGTTGTGTTAATTCGATAATGAGTTTTGCAGTGAATAATTTAATTTTATACGAAATAAACAAAAAGCGACTTCAATTTAAAATTAAACTTAGACAATTAACTAAATTTCATAATTTATTTATGATAATAACATCATTAGATAAAGGTAACCAAATTTTAGTGTTCATTTCATTTCAAAAAGCAGTTCATGGATTTCTATAAAATGTAAATGGGACCATCTCTGAACATGATTTACCAAAAAAAAACTATCATAATCAATTCACGATTGCCGGAGCTATGGCGTAACATACGAACAAAAAAAATGAATTTAGAACCTCCTCCTTTTTTGGAAGCCATTTGAAAATACGCTTCGTAGAAAATGATTAGAAAAAATCCATTTTCCTCACGATATTTTCCTTCATATTGAAAGCCAGTAGTAATGTCGAACTCGTACATCTGTAGTACTACCAAAAGATATTCATAGGTGCTGGCTGGATTTGAAATTTGGAATGACCTTGCGATTGGAAAACGATCAGATATTGCCACCAGTACTAGGTCATTACAGCTTACAGGAACATGATAAAGTGATTTAATAATGCAACACGATAATTTTAAGTAACATATTTTTGCATAACTTATTTCCATAATTTATGCATAATGAATAGTGCGACCTTTTCAGCTCTATAAGGTTGATTTTTTTGATTTCGTAAAAAGTTTCTTCTTTTTTGTAAATCAGTAAAATAAGTAAGTTTAAAGCAGTACTTAGTGTTAGGGTGTTTAAGATCTAAAAAATCGCGTTCAAATTGCAGTCCAAATAAAAAAAAACAAACAGTGATTGCGTTTTGACAAGATTTACATAAGAGTGTCCTAGCATTAGTTATTGTCCCGACAGACTGAGAAAGAGAGTATTTTAATATTTCTGTCCTTGATTAGAAGTTTTTGTGTCAACTTCCCTCTTTTCATCAGTTTACCCGCGAATCTAATGCATGAAAATGCATCTAAATGTTTCCACTGCTGGGGTTCAGGGGATTTCTCTCGCAAGGAGAGAGTCAAGTGGTAGCCTTGACTTTTGACGTTGGCCCAGATGGTCAGTGCGGGTTGGTGAATGCCGCGTGGCCTAGAGAAAATTCTAGGGACAAACCGGTTTCCTCACGATGTCTATCTTTCACTGTGTTGGAGTAAGCGGCTTTAGTTTTGAATTAATGCTGGTATAAACGGGAGAACAGCGACGGATCGGAGACCCTGGTTCAAATACCATGCGCACCTGCTTACCATTCGAAATCATGTCAGTAATGCCTCTTACTTAAAATACTAGTGTAGTTGAAACAAATACTTATTAGTACACTAGCTGTCCACCCCGGCTTCGCCCGTGGTACATAATATATGCCACTTGAGATCACGCACATATCCAACAGTAAAAGAATTTTCGAAATCGGTCCATTAGTTCCATAGATTAGGATAAGTTACGGTTGGTCTAGTCGGAAGAACGGCGCCTGCTGATCCGGAGACCCCGGGTTCAAACCCCACACGCACCACTGTCTTCTCGAAGTCATGTGCGTAATGCCGCTAACTTAAAACGATGAAGGAAAACATCTTGAGGAAACTGACATATACCCAGAATCTTTCGAAGTCATGTGTCATTCACCGACCTTCACTGGCCCAGCGTGTTGTATTATGGCCTTAACTCTCTCCTTGGGAGAGAAGGCCCCGAGTCCCAGCAGTGGCAACATTTAGTGGGTTATTGACGATGAGTTCCAGAGATTAGCGCGTTCAAACAAAAATTCTTTTCAGCTTTATAAATTAACTAGAAGTCCGCCCCGGCTTCGCCCGTGGAACATATATTTAGCACTCATCGAGATCCCGCACATATCCAACGGTGAAAAATTTTTAGCAATCGGTTCAGTCATTCCTAAAGAATATCGCTTTCAAACAAAATACGTCTTCAGCTACCTGCTACGCCACCTGTCGGAAATTGGTCGTACCAACTCAGATATTAGCAAAGGTTTTATATTCAAGAGGTATGTAATCTGTGATATTCAATGACGCAATCTTAGACATATGCTGTCATGTGTCATGTCAAAGCACGAAACGTACGAAATCTCTCAAAAAGGAATATCTTTCCCGATTTTGTTACATTCTTGATTCATGCTCCGCTTCTGTTAATAGTAGCGTTATTTTCTATAGCCTATAGCCTTCCTCGATAAATGGACTATTCAATAGAAAAATAATCTTTTAATTCGGACCAGCACTTCCCGAGATCCTAGCGTTCAAACAAACAAACTCTTCAGCTTTATAATATTAGTATAGATATAGATTAAGTGTTCTTTATAGTCTGGCATGGAAATTATCATTTCATAGTCTGGCGTGGATTGGGAAAACAAACGGAAGAAAATAGATTCAGTTCGATCGTAATTGAAGCGCCATCGCTGGAAATAGATTTAATGAGTGTGGGAAAATTTCGGATTTTGTTCTAGGTCAGAACAATTTAGATTTAAATATAGAACGTACTAGCAGCGATCCGCGATTTGATCCGTGTAGTTCCTGTTTCTATAATTTTGTCGCGATCAAAAGTAGCCAATATGTGGACTTCAAACTGTAATCTATCTTTATTCTAAATTCAAAACCGATCTGTTCAATTGTTTTGACCTGGGGTTCTACCGCCTAGCTAAAATGTCTTAGATATTGCTATCTCTTTTCTTCTCTCTTGAAATGATACATATACAGCAATAGCAAAGCCATGCCCCATTTAGTTAGGCGGTAGAGGCTGATTGAGTTACAAACATGTATACCTCCACATTTAAACTTGTTTATCTCTATGTATAAAAATGTTATGTTGGTTTGTGTACGCTTCAAAAACTCAAAAAGTTCTGCACCGATCGAGCTGAAATTTTACAATGATACATAATCCGCATCAAAGATTGTTTTTATCTAATTTTTGTATCACAATGTGCCACAGCGAAGCTTGGCAGGGTACAGCTAGTATGATATCAAATTAGTACGACTAGTAGGCTTTTGAAATTAACCGTTTCTTGATTCTAAAGATCCGCCATCTCGCTTAATGTTAAGCGATGATGTGGTCTGCGATGGCGCGTGCTCTTATACTTCGGCTATGGAGTCGCATTACGAGGTCCCAAGGACTAGTAGTTCACGTGGTTCGATTCTAAAATCGAATCAATGGGGAAAAAAGTTCACGTGGTCCGAATTGATCGAAATACGCAGTCGAACCACGTGGCCAGGAGGTAAAAAACCGTCTAATTCTGGATTTGAAAACACCGAAATGGTAACCACCGGGAAAAACTCATTCTGCCTGAATTGTGATCATCGGGAAAACCCCAGGTAGAGTGGGTCCCCGATGGTTAAAGTTTTGGTGTTTTGAAATCCAGAATGACTCGGTTTCTTATAGGAACAAGCTTCATCGTAGACCATTCCATTTAGCTTATACATTCTTATCACAAAAGTAGTTAGTCCACGTTCGTTCGAGTCTTCGGAATGACATCCATGAAACGATTTCGCTTTTTCGTGCTACGGAAAAGAGCAAGGTGGTATTAGATAATGCAGATCAGTTGCACACTCTCCGAAGTGTATACGATAAGCTAGCAATGCGTAATACTGTGATCTGACGCATCGTACAATAGGCGTGTCGACAGGTCCTGCAATTATAATAAATTATTTGATATAATGACAGTATTTAAATGGAATAAAATATGTACCAATTTTAATTTTGATATTTTTTAGTTTAACTTACTTTATAATCATTCAAAGATGGATGGGCAAGTCCATTTTAAAAGTACGAAATTATTAGAAAATGTATTTACCATTGGTTAACCCATTCAATATCAAGTAACTTATGTTAAGAAACCAGTTTCCTAAACGCAATATTTAATATAGCTACCATACAAACTTTACTCGCGACGCATAGAAACTACGGCAATGTGACGTCACGTTTTTGTAGAGATTTGTATGAAGCGTTTTTGGGAGAGTCGAAAATTGTGTTTTTTAAATCGTGATATCACGGGAAGTTTTTAAGATAACAAAGTAATTCTTTCACCTATGTTTTAGTTATTGAATGTTTTAGTTATTGAGTAGCCTTTTGATTGCACATTAAATCAAAAATGAGTCGACATGCCTATTATAGTAGATCGTGACAATTGAACCTAAATCGTGTTATAAACGAACACGGGCGGTTTGATTATTTTATTTATTAATATACATATTTACATGCAATTGGTGTTACGAGTAGACAGACAAAGGATGACCACGGGTCGTGTCTCACGACTGACATTAATATGAAAAATGTTTGGTATTGTTAATACGTGAAGAGACTACTAGTATGATAACCTTTTTTATATTTTTCTAACTTATATTGGTTCACACTTGACCGCCATCTTGCCTGTTGTTAAGCGATGTTAAGTTGATGCGGTCCACAATAGAGCATGTTTACCTAGAAGAAATCAATTAATTTATTCTCAATTTGAAGATACTAAAATCATAACTGTCAGGGAAAACTCGCTCAAGCAAACGTATTTCAAAGCCTTGACGTTTTTATCACAAAAGTAGAGTCAAATCTATTTATTGGAGTCTTTAGAATGTCAACCATGAAACGATGTCGCTTTTTCAAACTACAAGCAGTCCGATAGAAAAACTTTAACTTTACCTAACTGTAATGTTTACCAATGGTAGCCTTAGCGGTGATGGCGTAGGATTTCATACAATCAGCGGCAAGTCTATAACTCTTCTGCTTACTGCTTTCGCCGATGAAAGCAGACAACTACATCTGATAACCGTATGCAGCGGAACTGAAAGCAGATATATTTGTCTGCTTTCATTGGCGAAAGCTGAAAGCAGAAAGCAAGGCGGTAGCCTGCAGGTCTAACCTTACTAAATCTGCTTTGGCGTTGCTTTTGCTGTCTCTTTAATTTCAAGCGAAAAGAAATGAGAGAGAGAGAGAGCTAAATCAAAGCTAAGACAATTTTAGTTAGGCGGTAGACTCTCGGATCATATCAAATCCAGCCTACGCCTCTGAATATTTATCTAAATGCAGATGTATAACTTTGTCATTCGCACTGCATTCAACGGTGATGAAAATATACTTCATGAGGAAACTTACATCTTTCAAGGTAGATATATTTCGAGGACGTATCTCAAACGCCAACCCGCATTTGACCAGTGCAGTGGATTCAACTTTGACCTTCTTATTGTAAGAAAAAGCCCCAAACCACTGAGAGAAAACTCCGGGCTTAAAAGCATTCATCTATTTTAAAATTTAGGTACATAAAATAAATTGAACATTATTTACATTAACAAAAGAAACTTTATTACACTGAGAGAGAACAAGGGCTTAAAAACATTCATCTATTTTAAAATATAGGTACCTACATAAAATAAAATGCTTATCATTTACATTAACAAAAGAAACTTTACTATACAAGAAAAATGAGGAAAAGAAAATTTGGAATGGGTAAAATTAGACAATGAACAAAACGAAATTGAAATGAGAACTTCTGCGTTTTTGGAAGTCGGAGGAAAATACCACTTTTCCGCTTCATAAATCCGACTCAGTTTATTGGCAGTAACGTTTGTTGCTAACTGCTTGTTTTCATAATGACTATTTACCGTAGGTCACCTCACGTCTAAATCCATCTACATAAGAGGTTACGCAAAAAGAGTACTTGAAAGGCCTGGACGTTAGTCCCCCAAAACTCTTTTCATACCGATCTAATGTAGAGACGATAAAAATCGGTCTATCCGTTAAGAGCTCCGATACCATAGATACTATTTTATGGATATATTTTAAACTAGTGGCAGCCTATGGTTTCGCCCATGTAATTCTCAATCCCGTTATTTTTCCAAATACATACAGTGGGAGTACCACGCATAACAATGATGAAATAGATTGTATTCTATGATTTTCTATTAATATAAAAATATATAATATAATAATATCATTTATTCACAGTAAATAGTTTGATACAGGCTTATATTTAAAAGTATATAGTATAAAAGAATATAGTAGCCTTAGGTTTAAAATATTAAAAGTACAAAATTGTCTGAAGTCGCTACATGTTAATTTTGAGCTTGTGCTTCAGAATATTCGTGCTCTCACTGGTTTGCTTATAATCAATAAACATATTCAAATATTATTTATAATATATTTTTTTTATCAGAAGTTAAATATTAAAATAAATATATATTATATGTATTCTATTTATTTATGAGAAAATCACGACTGTGAAACATAGTTCTGACGTCACAATCGTAGATTTTGGGTAGCCCCTCTTTATGGATAACCCAACACACTCGACTGAAATAGAAACTTGCGCTGGCGCAACTATGGAATGCAGTTGTTTATCTTACGATTGTTGGGTCAAAAGTGTAGCATTACCAATTTGTAGTAGGACTTCTAGCAGAGTCCACCTGGAAAGTACTTACCACGCCTTTGCCAGTAATACTGCTACCAAACAGTGGTGTACAAATCTCACTGTGTTCCAGTTTGAAGGGTTTCCAGAAAAATGATAGGACATAGAGATAAATCACCTGATATCTCTGGGTGTTGAGTGCAGTGTAGTTGTATGTAATGTTTCGGACTCATCATGCTCCAATAGCTACGTAACACTATGCTGTTATGGGCAGGCGTGTTGCTTACCATCAGGTCCATGCTTTGCTCGTTCCGTTACTATTTACAGTAAAGAAAATGTAGGTACTATTAAGTTAAAAAAAATAGAAATGCCTTTTGTAAGAATTCATTCCACTGTTCATTCATTCACGTTCATTTTGTTCTTGGAAGAGTAGAATTAAATAATAACGTAAATATCCAACCCTCTATTTACGGTACATTCATTAAGCAAGGGCCGGAAGACACCCCATTCAGGGAGGCCAGAACATTTCTAGATCTTTTCTATCGGCGGCTGCTCAAGCCACTGCCGATGGCGTATCGTCTGAGGTGCCCTTGTCGTGGGTGCCTTAGTCGTCCTACGAAATTTGGTACTCATTAAGGTCGGTAAGTGTGTATGGTAAACTTAATAGATAAAACAGTGACAAAAGAGATATTGAGAAATTCATTTCATTTAAATCAAGTTACAGCTGTTGGAAAACACATTGCAAACTTTTGCATTTATAAGTGTGGCATAATCTTTGCGTAGATGGGTCCAAAAAACACTCCGTGTATAAATTTTATAAAGTTTTTTGTTGTAAATAATTTAGATACTTTTTAATCACTTGTAGCGCGTCGCGTTTTTATTCGCGTAGTTCCCATTACTGATTTTTATAAAAAAACTTAGCTTATTTGCTATTCTGGATTATAAATTTTATAATCGGTCCAATGTTGTACCCGATCCATTAAGCCGTTCGAATATAATACAACAAAACAAAAAAGGCCCAAACTCTCGCATCTTGTTCTAATTCCTTAGTCCTTACTAATATTATAAGCCTGAAAGTTTAAGAATATTATAAGGACTGGCCTCGTGGCGTTGTGGTTAGTAACTCTGCCTGCGAAGCCGTGGATCGTGGGTTCGATTCCCATCCAGTACAAATATTTGTGTGATGAATTCAAATATCCGTACTGTGTCGCGGTGTTTCTGTGTATAATAAGCATGTTTTTAAAACTATATAAGTATTATATCAGCTATCTGATTGCCATAGTACTACAGGCTTTGCTTAGTTTGGGGTGAGATGGTGTGTGTTTGGCCACCAATATTTATTTATTTGTTACGCTTTCACGCAAAAAATGCTGAAAGGAATACTGAATACTGAAATTACATTCAGATGAATGTAATTTGATTTGGATGATTTTAGATAGAAAAGTCTACAATAATACACCAGATAATAAAAAAAAACGGTATCGGGTGAAATCGTGGCATGCTGCTAATGGCTAGTTTATGACATTGGTGAAACTAGTAGAAATTTAATTACTACTGACAGAAGTCAACATGTATATCTTGAGAAGGATACCAAGATTTCCATTGAAACACGGGGATAAACCTCCAAAAGCTTATAAGACATTTAAAATATAACAAATCTTCCTCCGACGTGCGGAGTTTCGCTCGTTTGGCAGCATGTGTTTTCTAATAGTACGTATTTTACATGTAAAAGTTGGCAACACCGAACACATTAATCATTTCGCAAGTTTGCTACCAGATGGCAGCTAGAGTGTTCCGTGAAAGAACGGCTTGTAATGACTGCGAAAGTTCTTAAGACATTGGAATTAAACTTTGTTAACTCTCTTGTGGAGTCTCTTTGATGTTTTGTAGATGTGTGAAGGAGTAGCAAAAAAAAGCACTGCGAAAAACAGTTACGTTGTACTTGTAGCTATCTCGCAAGATGTTAAGCGATGATGCGGTCTACGATAGAGCATGCTTACCTAGAAGAATCTGATTTACTCTGGACTTAAAGACACTAAGATTGTAGAGCTATCGGGAAAGCCCCTCTCAGGCATCACATTTAAAAGCCTAGACGTTCATATTCCGAATGTAGAGTCAAAACTCTTCATTTGAGTCTTCGGAACGCAACGGATGTTGCTTATTTGAGCTAAGAGAAGTCTGATAGAAAAAATGAAAAACTCGAATTGGAATAAGAGAATCAGCTACACACTCTCAGATGCATCTGATTAAAAACTGATGAGCAGGTAACTTTGCAGCGATGTTGAAGAAAAACAGGTTGACGACATTATTATGCATTGATCATGCATGATACGCCAAAAGTACAAAATCTTGAAGAACAAAACCTTTTTTTAAATTAAAATTGTTCCCATTGCTAGGACTTGAGGGGCTTCTTGCCTCTTTATTTATTATTGTTATTGTTATTTATTGTTAAGGTACACAAAACAGTATACAATCAAATTACAACAAAGTTATAAAAATAGGTACAGTTCTAAATCGTATACCCAACATGTAAATATGTGTGCACAACGTGAACTAAAAAAATATTGTAACAGTGACGAAACTTTAGATAATAAGTATTTAGTAGTAAAGAAAATTTAGTTAGTAAGTAGAGTTAATACTATGTCTACCTCATTGGTCCAGTGACCTCGAGATATTCTTGGATCAAGCCGTTTTACTTACGATGTTATCCTTCACAGTTAAAGCCAAGAAGTATGAAGCCTCAAGTTTATTACTCACTTTAAAAAATATTCATGGTGACCTCGTTATTCTGAAACTCACGACTTACCCACTACACCATTAGGGCTTTTTACATTATTCGTAAAACTCGCTTACTGCCGTCATGTACCTTCAGAATTACACCCCTATAAAGTATCCAAAGCGCTAAATAAGTAAACGAATAGAAGAGTTCCGTATTTGAAACATTCACAACTAAATTGACAAGACAGGGGGTGAATAAATAAAACAAATGGGGGTACCTCGTAAAAGGGCCAAAGGGAGTTATATTTTCATGTAGATGCTGAGTCTAAGAGAAGGGCTCGAAAATACATTTACAGGGAGCGATTCGGTGTCGAATTCTTAAACATATTCGGTTAGTGATAGACGTCGTCGTAGACCGCATCATCGCTTAACATCGGGCAATATGGTGATCAAGTGTGAACGTATTCAGTTCTACAATCTAAGACCTAAAATGAAGGTCTAAAGATAATCAAGATGATCAAGCTCACTACAAGTCGGAAGCGTGCTCAGTATGCTGGCGGAAATACCACGCTGAATAAAAATACTTATACGTTGGGACAGAAAAACGCCAGCATATTAATCTCGCGTAACGTGGAGCGCTCAGATAGGCTTTTGAAAATGAGATCAGCTTCAAACGGCTCAAATATGTAACCCTTTCCGAGTATAAATTGCCCTGTATACGTCCTACAATATAAATCTAAACTTTATGTTGAAATTACTGACCTGTGCCGATATGGGTTGCATTGTGCTTAGACGTACGTCTTGGTCATACCCTCACTGTCTCAAAACATATTTTTTAATTAAATTCCCTAAAAGCGCTGCCGCTGCACTGTGCTATTATTATAGATTGCATGTTGCCTACCATTGGATACACATCTTGACTACCCGTTACTCAATCTGAATAAAAGATACTTTTTACACGAAAAATAAATCGAAATCCCTTAAAAATAAAGTCGAAAATCTCCCAAAACGCGCTCGAAAAGTTAAAATTGAACTCCGACCTTCACCCAGTAACGTAATAGAATGCGATACATCGAAAATAGGTGAGATGACATCACAATTTCCATTCACAAAAGAGGTTAATGCCTTGAAACGTCACGTGATGCCTGGTGACGTCATATACAATCACCATTTCTCGCAAAAATGCGACACCTGAGCAACATCCAAGATATCGTATCGCGTGCACTGAATGGCACTGAAGAGAGCATTGAAGCCACGATTTTGTTGCGCGCGATTTTCTAAGCGAAAAGTAATATGACCTCAGTTGCAAAAAACTGTCTTTTTAATGTAATTTTTCTGCTGCAGGTAGCTGTTTATCACATGATGTGGTAAGTCCGAGCTTGATTTTGTTTGTATTTTGCATTAGATATAGTATAGTAGTCTTGACGTGATATGTAACTCCAAAAATAAAGACAGAAATTAAAAAAAAAATAGAAAAAGGAATCAGCAGCCATTATAGAGTGCAATCCCGTGGTGCTATCAAAAAAAAATGTTACAGTTGTATTAATAAATATTTATATGTTTTTGCAATTTTACTATTATCATGGTGTGAAGAAATATAAGTATTTGAAGATGGTTACGTTGCCCTTTAACATACTACAATTTAAATGCTTCGATAGTAGGTACAGGGACTGTTTTTTGACGCACAAATTACCGAGCCTTTACTGAAGTTAATGCCAATTCTACAAGTAAAACTTAAATAAAAGAAAATAGTATACACACAACGCGTCCGATTATTACGCAGTGTAAACGTGTTAAAAGTGAAAAAAGCATGTGTGTTAAATTATCAGGATTATAAGCGTGCGTAGTGGCGACGTGGCTTAAGTCTTCAATCTTTGATGTGTAGACGGCGAAGGTCCCAAAACACTTGATATTCTATACAAACGTGGGATAAAGTAAGATGTTTACTGCTTGATAAAGATTCTAGCCTTTCTGGCGTAAAAATGGGCGTATTGTGTTCAAGCAAATACGTAAATCATAAAACGTTGTGTCTGTATAAAGTTACTATCGTTTGAAATAGTACACACACTTTTGATTAAATTATGAACTAATTAATTAGCATTATATGTGTGAGTATATTTAGTTACAATAACTAAACGATTTAAAGCTAGCAAAAATGGTATAGGCGGGAAGTGGTACATTTGCCCAATAATTTTTTTTAG
Organism: Ectropis grisescens; assembly: GCA_017562165.1. Lineage (NCBI taxonomy): Eukaryota > Metazoa > Arthropoda > Insecta > Lepidoptera > Geometridae > Ectropis > Ectropis grisescens. The sequence continues at coordinate 10,098,668 of CM029780.1, read as the reverse complement.
TATAAGGTTGATACTTTAAAAAAATATTGGGACAGAAAAATATTGACGCTAGAACTTGTGCCTGATGGTAAGAGACATGCCTGCCCATATCGGTATAGTGAGCACCTATTGGAACATGAAGAGTCCAAATCATTAAGCACTGCGCTGCACTCGTCACCCATAAGATGCGTTATTTTCATACCCTGTAATTTTGGAAATATTGCCTTTCAAACTGGAACTTCAGCCTATCTTAGTTCATTGCTGGGCACAGGCCTCTCCCATGGCCCGCCACTCAGCCCTATCTTCCTCTTTACGTCTCCATCCACTGCCTGCTGTCTTCAGTATAGTACATTTGTTCTAGGTACAGTAGGTACGTTTGCTGATTCGTGATCCCTAGAACACTTCCACTATAACGGTTATCGGTTCTGCAATAGATATGACCGGCCCATTGCCATTTCAGTTTACAAATGTGTTGAGCTATGTCGGTTACCTTAGTTCTCTGATAGACCACTTGGTTCCGAATACAACCCAGCAGAGGAACTCCAAGCATAGCTATTTCCAAAGCTCACTGCGCGATTTAAAATTTGTGGACCTCAGTGTCCATGTTTCGGCACCTTATGATAGGTAGGACACGCTGATCAAAGACCTTTAGACATGCCCAGCCCAGCCAGGTGCTTTCTTCTAATGCCCTCACTCTCGAAACTTGAGTCCGACTGGACTGACCATATCAAACGTGAGTTAACTAAACTGACTACTAAACACTAGATATAGTTTTGTATGAAATTCTAAATCTTTTTTTTAAATAAAGAGTGACGAAACAAGCAGTGCGGATGCCAAATGGTACGCAACATGCCTGCCACATAACACCACAGTGACACGTAGCTATTGGAACAGCACTGCACTGCGTTCGTCACCCAGAGATCTAAAATGTTTTATATGCCTTGTTATTTCTCTGGAAACACTGCCCTTCAAATAAACATAGTAATGTTTAGACATTACTGCTGTAATAACTGGCAAAGGTGTGATAGTTCCCCAGGTGGACTCAGCGTAACCCTACCACTACAAAATCAATCAATATGAGACACACCAAATACGAGTAGCTAATGTTTTTCCCTTAAATCATTCCATAGCAAACACAAGCCTAGATTTAATCTGAGCGGCCCAAAGGTGAAACGAAACGATTTTTCTCGAGAAGATAAAGATAAGACACCTGCTCCAATTTCACCGTTTTTCTGAGAAATTCGTCCATTTGTTTTTATCGAAAGAGTCTGGATTGCTGTGATAATCGAGAAATTCTGAGAGGAGTCTTTTTTCTAAATCTACCGGCGGAAGTAGCAAGTCTTTGCAGGTTATTGTTCTGCTATGTAGAATTGGCCACTCCTAAGTCAATATGTCACGCCTACCAATTAAAAAAAATAGTTATTATGAACAAGTCGAGTCAAGTAAATCAAATTATTCTAAGATACATAAACTGTAGAGATCGTTGAGACTTTTGAAATGATGAATTGGAAGCATATGTGTTCATTTTGAACTTAATTTATCTCCAAATTAATTCTAACACAATTGTAGAGCCGTTATAGTTTGAAAAATACAATGAATAAATAAAATACATACATAAACACAGCAGCTTGACTTACCATATCCGAACAACTATATATAGGTCACAATTTTGTGTGAGCCTGTAATTTAAATTTTCGAACGAAATTCGAATAAATAGAAAGAATGAGAAACAAACGAGGAGAGACCCCATAATGTAGAATTTCTGGTAAGAAAGAGGGAAAGAGAGGAGAGAGAGCGGTGAAAGAAGCAACAAATTCGCAGTCACTTTAAAATGTATCTACAGTCCACACATTAAGACCTATTTCTCAATGCTCAGTTTCTGCAATGTGCGAGTGATGCGGCAGTAGTAGGCTTAGGTAGACTTTAAACATGCACATTCACAGTATTCATAAAAAAATACAAAGAGAACCATACTACGCTACATACCTAACTAACTACTTACACCAAACACACCTGAATTTTCCATAGACTAATAAAGGGCTACAGACAATCAAAATGTTCGAGCTTACTACCAGTCGAAAGCGTACCCAGAATGCTGGTGGCACTACCACGCTGAATGACAATGCTCATGCGTTGGGCCACATAAACGCAAGCGCCAGCATTTTGGTCACGCGTCGCGTTGGCCAAGCGCTCGGAAAGACTAAAATGTAATTGTTATTAGCATGACTCATTTTATTCTATTCGAATAAAAAATGACAATGAACTAAATGACTTAGAACCAATTTTATTCGAATCCAATTACGGCCTACTCGATGCATTGAAACAATTTGTTCGATTAGCATACATATGAATATGTATGAGACATCGGTATCATGAGTGCCATAAATCGATTCGAACTATAACCGAGTGATTTAATCGAATAATTTAATTTATTCGCCCGGCTGGTTGGCCGAAGTCGGTGTTCCGGCATTATTGCTATGCGATAATATAAATTGTATCAAGTTCTGTATGCAGTAGAGACCAGGCAGGTGAGCGCAAATACTATAGCATGGATTATTTTTCTGTGTTCTATATTTTCTGAAACCTCTTTGTATTGAAGTCGAGAGTGAATTAGTACTTTCTAGTAATACGTGGAATATTTTCCGGAGCCGCAACGTCGTTTTCTACCTATTTTAGTAAGTTGATAGCCAAAAGTAAACCTATTCAAAACATTATAAGTGATTTCAAGCTTTATAGTTAATAAAAATCTCGTCACTACGGCTGCTGTAATGCTGTAGCGTCAAGGTAATTTAATATTAATTGCACTCGCGATAAAGTCCAGTATTAAAATTGTGAATATATATACTGCATTAGTATTTATAGCTTTGCCTTTCGCAAAGGATAACGATCGTTACTATATTAAGATATATACGAATGCTAAGTTCAGTCTTTAATAATTCATTAAAGCAATGCATTTGAATGTATGTGTATGACGTCAAACATTTGTTATTGTAATCAAATTAACTTGTTGTCCCCATTGACTTCTAAGGTACAATGTGCTTATAAACAAATAACAAATGTTTGCACTGTGTCTGGGTGTTTCTATGTATAATAAGTATGTATTTAAAACTATATAAGTATTGTATCAGCTATCTGGCTGCCATCACATAAGCTTTGATTAGTTTGGGGTCAGATGGTGTTGTGTGTGAATTGTCCACCAATATTTATTTATTTATTTAAATAATAAAAGATCCATAGGACCGTTTTATGACGTATTACCTGGAAAATTATTATAAGGTTTGTTTCTTATTGTGTAAGCACGCACACATGCTTGCAAAAACACACGTATAGGTACATGCACATATTCACGCACGCACACATTTACACATACTTCCGATTCCGCGTTTTTTAACCTCCGACCAAAAAAAGGGGTGTTATAAGTTTGACGTCGATGTCTGTCTGTCTGTCTGTCTGTCTGTCTATCTGTCTGTCTGTCTGTCTGTCTGTCTGTCTGTCTGTCTGTCTGTATGTGTGTCTGTCTGTGGCACCGTAGAGCTCAAACGGATGGACCGATTTCAATGCGGTTTTTTATTTGAAGGTTAATATCCGTGCGGATGTTCTTAGCTATGTTTGGTTAATATCGATTCAAGATGGCCGCCTCCACAAAATGGCGGACAAAATATTTCTTCACAACCTACCTTAATATGGGTATCAAATGAAAGGGCTTGACTAGTAGAATACTTTGCACTATAACAAATTTCAAATCCAAGATGGCCGCCACCACAAAATGGCGATTTATTATATTTTTTTCACTACTACCACAATATGGGTATCAAACGAATGGGCTTGACTAGTAGAATACTTTGCACTATGACAATTTTCAAATTCAAGATGGCCGCTACCACAAAAACCACGAAATATATTTCTGTTTTCACAACTCCCTTAATATGGGTATCAAATGAAAGGGCTTGACTAGTAGAATGTTGTACAGATAACAAATCCGAGGTAGTCGGGGGTTAGTCAAAATTTTTTAATTTTGTTCTTGTTATCTCTCTGTTTTAGGCTCTATCTAATAAACAACAATTAAAATAACATCGAAACATGCAATTTGCCCTAAAATTTATTCTCATGCTTTAGTAGCCCAGAAGTAGCTGATTTATGACTATCACAAAAATAAAATAAAATACTATGTTTTGAACTGGACAGATTTTAATGAAAATAAATACGTAGCAAGCACGTTACTTGGATTAATTAACATACTACTTTAAATCCCGTTCAATTTAGCGGTGTTTAAATGGCAGATTGTAAAGGCGTATCTATAAATATGTACAGCGAATACTACACAGAGTAGGTACAGTAGTAAGCAGTATTTGGATGTGCAAGTGAGTATTTGTGCACCCACGCATACCCACTAAACTTTTAACGCTTTGGCGTGATAAATTTTATTGCAGTAAAATTTAAATCAAAAAGAGGTTTATTCACCTCCCATTTCAAATGTTGCATTGCATTGCTGGCACACATTTTTATTTTTAATATCGCAAACTTCCATTTCTGTAGCATAGCATGTGGAACCGCGAGGGTTTTTTAATAGATCATATTAGTTTGTAGTTTCAAGAAATATTATCATAATTGTAATATGTTTCGTGGTATCCTTGACTGAATGTAGAACGTCCGCCCATTATCGCGATTAGAATGGAAATCGGCCAATTTGAATGACATTAGTTTACCATCCGGCCAGGTGCATTTGAAACACACAGATGACGTGTTACTACACAAAAAGTATAAATGAATTGTTAATGACTACAAAGCCTTAAATGTTGCCGTGACATTATTAGCTTATTGGTTTTTTGTCGGATACATTTCGGAGAGTGTTCTTTTTTTTTAATAACGAGTGACGAGACGAGCAGAATATGTGCCTGATGGTAAGCAGCATGCGAGCCACATAACAGCACAGTGAGACGCAGCTATTGGAACATGAAGAGTCCAAATCATTACCTAGCACTGCACTGCGCTCATCACCCAGTGATCTAAGATGTTATATCTCTAAGCCCTAAAAATTAATTCAACTGATTTGAATGATCTTAAGTTTTAAACTTGTTCTTTTTTTTTTTATTTAATGTTTGAATTATACGGGCTTAACCACGATACACTTCATAGTTTAATTAAATCGTGATTAAGCCCCGTACAATATAAAAATAGTGTTGTTCTTTTTTTCTATGGGCCTGCTCGTAGCTGGGAAAATCAACATTGTTTTGTGGTTGACGTTCCTGACTTTGGAATACTTTACCTGAGTGGTTTTTTCCAATCGTTACAATCATATTGTCTTCAAATTGAGTATCAATCGATTTCTTCTAGGTAAGCACTCTCTTAGGAACCTATGAAAGTTGGCCTCAGATAACCTTTAATGCCAATCTTTGGACATGCACCGAGAGCCCAAGGTCCCAGTAACCTTAACGTATATTAAATATACTTACGCATATCTCAAACGTATAGCTACGAAGTATATTTGAAAGCATTCCAAATACTTACCATATTATTTACTGACTGTATCGGTCTCTATCGTATTTCTTTTTTCAAAAGTTTCTTAACGTGGTACATTCCTCTGTGTAGAAACATCGTTTGTAGCCAGCAGGTCTACTTCGATCAGATCAACCGACCGATTGTGTTTCGTGGTATAAAACGTCCATAACTTCGGCCGATATATCGTTTATCAGACTTCGAAGTAGACCTACAGATTGTTTCACGAAAACATTTGTTTATCAATAGTATAGTGTTTTGACCTATCCCAACATGATCTCATTATAGTCTTATTTAGACAGGGGAGTCAAAACACAGCGTCTGAGTGTCGCGTGTAATAAATAAGAACCACCGGCGACGTGGTCTTGGCACGGCATCAAGAACTTCATTCAGACAATCTGCCATTTCCGCGGATGAGCGATGGAATACAGTGACTGAGGTTCAGACATCGAACTCTTAAAAACGACAGAAGCGGCAAACGCGCTTCTACTATGGCGATGCAAAATCAGGTGACGTCTCCTGATTTAGTCTCAGTCGCAACAAGGAGTTGTGTACGTTCGCTGACAATTCAATTTTCAAAATTTTCAAACAAATTTTCGCCACGTTATGTTGTCTTTAGATTATAGCATACCTCATCTTCGTTTCTTTAATTATATCGATGGGTTCAGACGTAAAATATAGTGACGATTTTACTATGATACTCGTACTTGTACATTGTCCTGCACAGGAAGGAACCAATAAGTTGAAACAAATACTATATGATATCGGAGATTCCCTGACAAGCCAAAAGTGTCAATATAAAATATTAGATGTGCCCTGAGCGCCTGAAATTAGTAATAAACTGCGTCTGTGTGTGCGGCATAAGTGTTTTATACACCACCAATCTACTTGGCCCCTAGAATCGCTAGATGCGATCTAGTACCGTGCAGATGCGTTCTACTTATATTGGTTGTTGACAACGAATAGTGATAGGTAAATACGTCCGGCGTTCATCGCTTCCTGTAACCAACTGGAACGGAAATATTGAGCTCTTTCTTCCCAACGATGACATAATTCCGTGCGCCTGAAGTTTAGGAGGGCACATAAATGGTTTATATCGATGGCGTAATTTAACATTGTTTTCGGAATGTATCCTAAATAACCATGTTTGGTTAGCTAAACGTGCACAAATAAATGCTACATGAACATTGGCATTCAACGTTCTAAAGCTGCCACCATGAGAATGCTGACTGGTCGTGCGCTTGATCATCTTGAGCAGCTCAAGGCTAGATCAGTTGAGGGATAATTCAGATATACGTTGTTTAGTGTGATTAGGTATTTTGGTGTGTACTGTAGTTTTGATTGTACTTATATTATGAAGAGATCGCTTTTTGCGATAAAGTCGCCAATTGTAATGTATTTTTTTTAGGTTTTGTATGTTTTTGTAACTTTGCTTACTTGTAGAATGCAATAAAGAGTTAATTTATCTGTCAATCTATATATTCCTATTAAAAATATTGAATCAGCTGTGCCATATTATACTTTGCTATCGTAGCTTCAATCTGAGTGCCATTGGGACAGGACTAAAGCAGATGGCATAGTAAAAGAGCCAGTAAACCCAGCAGTGGGGTAAAGAAGATTGTGGATGATGCCAAATGAAAATGATTTTATAACTAATTTTGAACCCCAATAAAAGAATTACGTGATCTACCAAAGCCATGGAGCAACTCGATTTTCCGTGCAAGCGCGGTATTGGTCAAATCTTTCTGTCATTTCTTGCGGGAGGAGAAAGTTGCACACTAGCACAAAGCCGCACTATTACATACAAAACATACCTATATTGCCATATAACATACCATTGCCGATCATACTCACACAGCCAAATCACTAACACATCAAAAATAAAGCACCATTAACAAATCTAGCCCCGCCCTCACGCCACAGTATATTATCAAATTCCATGGTCCACGCGGACTTGTACTTTGATAGAGGTGAAACGCCTAATCCCTTCCGTGTTGCTCGCTGACCAAAGCCGTGACAGCATATTTCGTCGAATTTGGAAACGAAACTGCTATGGATAATTTTTGTTTTAACATTACGTACTGATTTAGCATATAGTGTGAATCCTCAATGGACTGTTTACAAACAAAACTTGTTTTCGTTTGTGGATCTCGTTTATTGCCGGTTTACTGTCCACTAGTGAATTGGAGGCAATAAGCTTTCGATGCGTTGGCACAAGCGGCGGCCAGACCCGGCGGAAGTCAATTATGACCGTGTTGAGAGATTGAAGATCGAAGAGACCGTAATGTGTACAAAAGAGGATATTGTACTGGTACTTTTATCGGAGTCCGACTGGAAGTATCAAACCACATGTCGCCACCAACCAAATGGTTCCTGATTTTCCAGACAAGTAAATGACTGGGTAAAGAGATTGATCATCTCATTTCTCTGGATGATGACCGCAGTGCAGTGCTAGACAGAGATTTGAACTCTTCGTGTTCAAATAACGTTCAAATGCATGTACTAATCACCTCAAGAGATCGCTAATAAGTATAGTAAATCTGACCTTGATTAGAAAACTATGTACCCTCAATTCATCAGTTTACCCATGAACTTGATTCATGAAACTACATAGAAATATCGGGAATTCAATCCACCATTAAACCAAGGTAAACTAAGTGTAAGCAGCAGCTATATGTTTATACTGCTGGGACTAGGAATAATTAGCAGCCCACTAAATGTTCCCAGTGCTGGGCCTCGGAGCATTTCTCTCGCAAGGAGAGAGTCAAGACCATATTTCACCACGCTGACCCAGTGCGGTTTGCTGAATAGGGACCGCATAACACTATACTATTACAGGAAAGTATATTGCTGTTTGGAGTACCTACATTATGGGCGTTTACCATAAAGAATTTTAAGAATTTTCAAGTAGTTTAGTTAGTTTAAGAATTATAAAAAATAATGAAACGTTTATTGGACAACTATTGAGTTTCCAAAGGTTGAGTAATAAGTAAAGTAACATTATTATCGTCGATCCAGAAAATAACCTGTACCAAGTGCTCTAACTTAACGTTTCTATATCATTGCTTAAAATGCATTTAAACCAATGAATTAATTAAGTAACGTTAAACAATAGCTTCATCAATCACTATGTAGATAAGTAGGTGTCATGTGGTCCTAGTGACCTGATTACATATGTAATAAATTCTCACGTGTCTTGTAGACAAGAAAAACGTACTTTACATATGGTAGGGGAGCCCACGATGCTAAACGGGGATTTACTCGAGCGTCATAGACACATATTGGATTGCAAAGCTTAGATAATAAGAAGAAAAAATGTTGAATAATGGTACCTTTTCCTTTGTGGAGCGCGCGGCTATAGAATTACAAATATGAAAAATCAGCTTTATGAGCTAATTAGCAATGAATTTTGTGACTTCAGCTTGTGGAATCCTTGGATATTATATTTTTCGCTATCCTTGAATTATTTCCTTTAAAATAAAATAACCACGCTCGAGAATGTAGAAATGTTTTTAAATAACTTTGTAGCCCTCCTCTTTCTTTGTGTCACTCTCGAATTGACAGATTAGTGGAATATACACTTCTTAGGTTGTAATTAACTTACCTTATCTTAATCTGACGTGCTCGAGAATAACTGATGATAAAAATATTTTTTTTTCCTAATCGGCCTTATATATGAGGCTCATATTCGGTTGAGCTACTTTACCGGGTATAAGGTTTCCAACTGTATATTAATCTGCCATGCTGGAGTAAATCCCGAAATCCCCTCTTGGGCTCCCCTACTAATATTATAATTAATTTTCTGCGAAAAAGAAATAATCAACTTCAATTTAAAATTAAATTAAGATACTCGACCTAATTTCATAAGAAACTATCACTTAGTGATCCAGATAAAAGAAAGAAAATTCTAGTTTTTTATTCATATTCCAAAAACTACAAAAGCGATTTCGGTAAAATTTATATGGGACTACCTCTGAACTATGATCTACGAAACACAAAAAAAAAACAAAATAAATGTACAATTCTCGAAACTATCGCGTAACATCCATACAAATAACCTCCTCCTTTTTGGAAGTCGGTTAAAAAACAGACATAAATGAGAATCTCATTTATGCAAAGGTGACATTCGTCAGCTAATTAATACCTAGGTATCTAGTTCAAAATTCGTCAGAAAGTAGAAATACGACTGCTATTAACTTCATTAACATTCCATTAACGCTGTCGTATATTAAGAAACTATTTTAATTTAGAACTTTATTCTATTTATTATAGTAATTTGGCAGCCCTGGGCCAGCGTGATGGATTATGGTCTTCACTTTGTCCTTACGAGAGAAGACCTCAAGTCTCAGCAGCGGGAACATTAGTAGAACGCTTACACTTAATTAAGGGAATAATTGTAGTGGTAGGACTCTTAGCAGAGTCCGCCTGGGGAAGTACCACACCTGTGCCAGTTATTCTACCGCCAAGCAGTAATGTGCAAACATTACTGTATTCCGGTTTGAAGGGCAATGTTTCCAAAGAAATTACAGGGCATAGAAATATAACTTTTAGATCTCTGCGTGACGAGCGCAGTGCAGTGCTAGGTAATGATTTGGACTCTTCATGTTCCAATAGCTGCGTGCCACTGTGCTGTTATGTGGCAGGCATGTTGCTTACCATCAGGCACATGTCCAGCTCGTCTCGTGACTCTTTATTAAAAAAAATATGGATGTTGAGTCGAAGTGTCGAATGCATTAGAGAGATCCAAGAGCTTATAGGTTTTAAACAGGTACTTAGACAAGGGCAATTTAAAAAAAATAATCAAATGCACTATTTTATCCATACTTGTGCTAGTATTAAACTGATTTTAATGAAATTACTCGTACGAATTTGTTTTGTGGCGATTGACAAATATGAAGATGCACAAAAAACAATTATAAAGAGATTATGCCCGGTGCATTTAATATCAATCTATTAGAAAAATCCCGACGGGTTAAAAAGTTTCAGTTTAATTATAATGTGGATTTACATTGTGTGTAACACAATACAGTGTGTGTGTGAAATATCCACCAATATTTATTTAATTTATTTATTTATTGTAGGTTTTTATCACAGGAAAATAACTGGGCGCTCCTAGTTATTTATACTTCGAATAAAAAAAATTAAAAAATCTTTACGATCGACCAGCTGAGGTCACCGGCCCTTCTACCGCCAACTAAATCGGCTTTCGCTTTGCTATTGCGGTCTCTATCATTTCAAGCGGAAAGAAAAGAGAGATTATCAAAGCTAAAAAATATTTCGTTCGGCAGTAGACCCCTGGTTGTACAAACTCCGTCGTCTTCAAGCAAACATAATAATTGATCATTGATCTATGTTTGCGTATTGAAACGAATTTGTTAAGGAAACCCAACATTGCATTAATTTTCATGGTATTATATTACTTATTGTTGGTCTTGAGGAAAACCTTGAAAAACATTTTCTTAAAGCAAAATTTAATTACGCAATCTCATCAAAGACCGTAACCTAATTAACGCCCTATTTTCACAAATCATCTTTCGGCTAAAAATAATATCTTATTACATTTTACACAATGTATAACAAGTTTAGCTATTGTTTTACTCAGTGCTTGATAAATTTACGTGTATTCTACTAATATTATGAATGTCAAAATTTGGATGACTGTTGCTCATTTGAACATCTGAATGGAACGTGTTAAAATTTGGAAGTAGATTATAAGTCTGGAATAACACATAGGCTACATTTTATCCCAGGAAAATAACGGGAACTACGCGAGTAAAACTGTGAGTCACAGCTAGTATACAAATAATTTCAATTGTTTACGAGAAGAACCAACCTCTCCGGCAGCATATTCCATTGCTCGCCTGGACGTATCACGAAAGTGAAATCAGACTGCTTTGTATTACCAGGTTTTGAGTTTCGGTCATCGATATAAACCAATAGATGTGACCTGAGCACCATGAAATTGGTAATAAGCTGCGTCTTTGTGTGAAACGTAAGTGGTTTACAAACATCCAATCTACTTGACCCCTAGAATCGCTAGCGCCGAGATATACTGTGGGTCTACTTAGTTTGGTTGTTGACAATGAATAGTGATGAGGTAAAAACGTCTGGCGTTAACCGCTTCCTGCAACCGACTTGAACGGAAAGAGTCTCAGTCTTCCCAACGATAACATAATTCCGTACGCCTAAAGTTTTGGAGTGCATATTTTGTGGTTTGTATCGATGGTTTTGGTATGTTCGATAGACAAAAAGCTAGGTGATATTAGATCATGAAGTGCAGATGTAGGTACACTCTCCGGTATGAGTTTGACAGAAGACCGATAAGGAAGCTACTATGTGACAGAAATGGAGCATTTGCAGTTTTCTCGAGCAAGTGAATCGTTGTCTATGTACTTCTTGATATATTTTTATTGAATGCAAAGCATATTATGATTATTAGCTAAACTATCCAAAGACAACCACTATAAGAGATAATAATAAGCTTTTATTAAGTTCATTACTAATTTTCTTTCATAATTATGTATCTATCATGTAAATGGGAAATGAGGTGGGTTTTTAAGTTAAGTGTATTATGGAAACAAATCGTTTGTGATCTGAACTCTCTTACCAAGTTGAAAGTACCATTTGACACGGATTTAACCAATGGTGTATTTGGATTTTGCTGTGTATTTTTTACCTGTAACAAAAACGAAACGAATTAAACAGACATAAATATTATCAAACATTACTCACACTACACCAACCAGGCATTAAATAACTAAAATCCGTTATACGTTAGCCAAATAGCTAATATACATAATTGTAAATACATGTAAACAATACATAAGAATACCCAGACATAGAACAAATATTTTAAATAAATACACGGGTAACTCACGTTTGATATAGTCAGTCCAGTCCGACTCAAGTTTCGATCGCGTCCGGCGTTCTTTTTCAATGATAGTGAGCGCGCGTGTTTGTGAAAAAGATCGCCGGACGCGGTCGAAACTTGAGTCGGACTTGACTGACCATATCAAACGTGAGTTACCCGTGTATTTATTTTAAATGTGTAATAACTACATTAGTTTTCATAATAAAACAAATATATTTTGTATTCATCACACTAACATTTCTCCTTGGTAGGAATTGAGCCCTTGACCTCCTCGGGCAGGCTTACTACCAACTGAGCCACAAGGCCAGTCAAATTAAACTGCTAGTTAAAATAAAATACAGATTAATTACATTCCAAAACCTGACTTAAGCCCAATTTTGGCTAACAGCTTGTTTGAGATCACAAATATCGCAAAATTACATTACTGATTGAATATTGTTGATAGTTGACCATATTTATTTATTAATATTTTATTCTCAATACAAGTGTCAGAGGTGCTCTTAATTAATATTATAATTCGACATGGAAACGACGATGAATTCTACACTGACGTTACTTTGAGAATCACAGGAGGTAATTCAATAAAGATTTGAATCGCAATCTACCTGTCGCGATTGATATAGTCCTGTGGAAGCTTTAAATACGTAAGTTGCGGCCAGTTTAGTCGGGAGAACGGTAACTTTCGGTCCGAAGCCGGCGGTTCGGATTCCACACTATACAGCAGCAGCAGGTGACTTAAAACGGCGATGGAAATAATCGTGAGGAAACCAGCATGTTCCAAAACTCTTTCGAGATCATGCGTCATCCATCAATACGCACTGGGCCAGTCGATTATGGCCTTCACTCACTCCTTGCGAGAAAATGCTCCGAGTCTCAGCAGTAGCAGCTTTTGGTTGGCTGCTTATTCTTTTAATATGCTTATGTTTTAATACTGATGTCTCGCTTGGGTTGTTTTGTGCATTTTTCCCTACGAGCTACTAGCTCTTTAGCATAAACAGCTCACTTAACGTAGTTCTTTGCTAACACCGGAGATGGTGGCTAAAATAATTGCTTTCGGAAAGTTTTGAAACCATGACGTGAGTCCTATGATTTTTGTTCACCTAAACAGTGCACAATGCATTCAATAGTGAAGATGTTGATGAAGAAGGTGTCGGGGTGTAATTAGCGCCCCTCATCTGGGATGCTTGGTCATTCCTTGTTCTTCCATACCGGCGGTGGCATTCTGTACGGTGAGATTAAGTTAGTAGAGCCCAGTGCCTTATACTCCAGCCCAAATTTCGGTAGCCATTAGAGGCTACTTGAGGGAAAGTGAACTCCTTTAAAAAACAGTTTTATAATAAGACCGTTGGGTTTTATAACTAACTAGCGACACGCCCCGGCTTCGGACAGGTGCAATGCTGGTACTGAATATAAGTACTAATAAAAATGGTTAGTGTGGGTTATTCCTAGGAGATAGATATATTCTTGTGCAGACTGTTTTGTAGACCTTTTAAAGGGATATAATTTTACCTTAAATTATTTTGACCTAGATTTGCAGCGTTTGCAGTGTAAACGCAAAAAATGTGTTAATTTATGACATTACATTAGAAACATAAAACATTATTCGTGTTGTTCTGCTATTGTATGCACGTATTATACATATACACCTTTCTCTTGAATTACTCTATCTATTAAAAAAACCCGCATCAAAATCTGTTTAGTGGTTTTAAAGGTCTAAGTTTACATATAGAGGGACAGACGCGAGAAGTGAGTTTGTTTTATACTATCTAGTGATGATTATGTTGATTTACTTGTTACCCTACAAGCAAACCCGTCATAAGATACAAATCTCCGACTTTGCACTGCGAATGTCAGCGCCACCGTGACATTGTGAAAGGTTGTAGTGCTAATAAAAAGCAGCCCGTGTGTCGCGACTGGCAAATCGTATTTTAATGTGAAATCAATGTAAATATACGGTGGCTGGGGAAACCTAACGATTCTATGTGTAATTTGTCGCTGGTTTATATGAAATGTTTTAGTTATTTGACTTATAAGATGTAATGGGTGTCGTTAGTTTTATGGCTAAAACTAAATTCGTTTTTTTTCGGTAATAGGTTTGCACTGATCGCTACTTTGGCTGCTGTAAGGTGACAATGGGATCGGTCTATATTGGAGCGTACTCAGTGTACTGATCTAAAAGAAATCAATATACTCTTTTAAAAAAATCTAGAGTGAATTGGCTCATCAATTAAAGTATCAGGCAACTTTTTCTACAGCTTAGATTATATTTATTACTAGATGTCCGCCCCGGCGTTGGCCGTGGTACATTATATAGTACTCATCAGGATCCCGTACATATACAACGGTGAAAGAATGACTGAAATCGGTTCAGTCATTCCTGAGAATATGGCTTTCAAACAAAACACCTCTTCAGCTACGTGCTACGCCACCTTTCGGAAATTGGTTGTACCAACTCAGATTTAGAAAAAAAAATTATTAGCAAAGGTTTTATATTCAAGAGGTATGTAATCTGTGATATTCAATGACGCAATCTTAGACACATGCTGTCATGTGTCATGTCAAAGCACGAAACGTACGAAAACCGTAAATAAGGAATATTTTTCCTGATTTTGTTACATTCTTGATTCATGCTCCGCTTCTATTAATAGTAGCGTTATTTTCTATAGCCTTCCTCGATAAATGGACTATCCAATAGAAAAATAATCTTTCAATTCGGACCAGCACTTCCCGAGATCCTAGCGTTCAAACAAACAAACAAACTCTTCAGCTTTATAAAATTAATATACTAGTATAGATGCAAGTGGAGTATAACCTCTTTGTTCGAGTGTTGGAACATGTCGCTACAATTAGCACACATCTATTTATTACGTCTAAATTGACTTTGGATTACTATTTCTTTTCTAATATTTACAAGTATACTCGTAGCTTTGAGCAACACTACAAGGACACTTAGCTCTGTGTATTTTATCGTATCCATATATTATTATATTTAGATTATTGTTTTTTTCTTGTTTATCTATAAGCACGCTCCATCGTAGACCGCGGTGTTGCTTAACATCAGGCGGTCAAGTGTAAAGCTACTAAAGTAAAAAAAATACCTTCCATCAAATCGCAACTCTGTAATGTTTGCACATTACTGCGTTGTGGTAGCATAACTGGAAAATATGTTTAAATTACCCAAATGAGCTCTCCAAAGAATCCTTTCCTCTCCTATCTCCTATAAAACAAAATCTTAGCTAATTGACCAGATAGATAAACCAGAGAATAAAACCAGATGAACGAAAACCCATATCGCAATAGAAATGGATCCTAACATTTACAATACAATAAATACTCTGTACTATTTATACGAAATAGCGAACATTTCACGGTCGATGTGGCGACGACCTCCGGCGGGATCATACATTTTTCATGGGTTCGTATAGAACTTCGGGAAATTCCATGACTCACTTGTTCTTTTGTTATTGTTATCATCTTTACGAACTAATATTTAGTTTCACCTGACCTGATGTTTGTCATCAGATATTGCGTATTGAGTTTGATCCACTTCCCGGTTACATATTAAACTTAATATGGTTTTTTAAATTTTCGCGATTTGAACACATTTTTTTTATATAGGACCTACGGGGCTTAATCACGAATAATTCATTGTTTAAACACCCCGATGTTTCGGCAGCGTTATAACCGCCGTGGTCACAAGAAGACACTATGCCACGTCTTCTCATGACCACGGCGGTTGTAATGCTGCCGAAACGTCAAGGTATTTAAACAATGAATTATTCGTGATTAAGCCCCGTAGATACTATATAAACATTATTTTAAGCTGAAATTATCCATTAATGTGTAGGAATACAAACGAATAAATCGCGTATTGTGTGACAATGCAATATTATGGTGACATGGAGCTGATTTGATAATGGATATGGAAGGACCCAACACCATCAATTCGGATTTGTTTCTTCTGTCTTGACAAGTACCTACTTTGGTGCTAGATGGTAAACTTCTAGCACCAAAGTATCGCTGCGCACCGCTGCTCTTTTGGCATGATTTGAGCCTAAAAATTTTTAAACTGTGATGGAACAGTGGCGAGAACGGACGATTTCACAATTGTTAAGTCACACATTTTAACTCGTCGATACCTCTATGTATTTTTACATGTGTAAGTAAATGTGTAAGCTTGCAATTTCCACATCGTAAGCAAACTGACAAGCTCCAAAAACTACATTAGACGAGGATATCTGCCATCCGCTGATAAGCACTTGGCAAGCGTGGTGGATTATAGCCTTAATTTTTTCCTTGTGAAATAAAGCCCAGAGTTCTAGCAGTGAGACCATGAAACGGTCTGTATAAGCTTTCTGCTAAGTTTCTTTGTACGGCAAAATCCATCTCTATTTAGAGACAAACCACTACTCACAAATCCGTACGCACGAATGGAAGTTCAGTACTATGACCCTAGCACAATAAAAACTGCATAGCACTATCCGGGCTAAAATTGTAATGCCGACGCACTCCGTACTCTATTTGACCTTAAAATATTTACAAACGAAAACAGGACTTATTCCCATGAAAATAGTACATACAGTTCCATCGAAATCGGAGCAATAATAAGACCTTTTCAATTTCAGAACCAATTGCCATTGAACACCGTAAGCTGTTTCAATAAGACTTAACTGAAATTTGCTGCCAGAGTAACATCAACTCAACTGTCATCGTCATAAGATATTGTTTGACGTGAATGAGTTTTCAGGAACTTCTGGAACTTAGATAATGCCCTTTAGAATGGCGGCAATTTTTCGAATTCGACTTATTTGCTCTGGAATACCGCTCATATTTCTTTGTTTCCTCGGCCATTGTCATGTATTAAACGACTTAACAGTCCATAAAAGTGCCACTGAAATGTGAAATTAAATCGTATTGATATACGATTTTGAATTGAATGAGTGGAAGTATCGGGAGAGTCACGACATTGCATTCCAGGAGAAGCTAATGACTCTGCGATGACAACGGCCAGACAAGGGCACACGATGGTTGCTCATGCATAAGTATATAAACAGATTCGCAATGTTTTCGTTTTAATTTGATGTGTCTGTGTTACAGGAATATACTCTGCAGGAATTAAAAATTAAATAGTATTGAAGGGGAAAAATATGAAAAGATACGACCGAATTGAGATTCCCACTGCTGGGACTCGGGGCCTTCTCTCGCAAGGGGAGAGTCTAACCCATAACCCACTACGTTGGCCCAGTACGGGTTGGTAAATCATATGTAACCTCGAAAGATTCTAAGAACGTCTTGCAAGTCGTCTTGTCTTCCAAGTCCAAGAACGCTGGCAAAACTTGCCGGTTTTCTCGCGATGCTTTTCTTTACCGTTAAAGCCAGTGGTAAAATGAAAAAGTTTAATAATTACATTTTTAATAGGAAACTAAAGTTGAGGGGATGTTAATTTTTATGCCATTCGTTCGTTCGTTGTATGCCATTTACGAGAAAATTTTATAAAGTTTAGATTTACCGCTAAACGACTAGTATTATGAAGTTTTAAAATTTTACCATATATGGATACTTTAGTACCTGCTTAACATTAGCCTTTTACCAATTTTTTACACCATTTTGGCAAATTTTTTTGTTAATTTTATTTTATAGGATTTTATGTAATGAATGCCTATTTAAAAAAATTGCATTCAATCATTGTGTTTTACTTTTTGGAACGTTGTAATAAAGTTTTGTCATCACAGTTGGCTGTGGTGGTGAATAACAATATCGGGAGGAAACCAAGTACCAAAAAATACATTTTTCTAGGATATGTGTCGTACACAAAGCCGTAGTACTGGGCCAGCGTTGTGGATGATCTTGATTTTCTCTTAAGCGAGAAAGCCGAATCCCAACAGTTGAAATATAAAGTACTTACGTTAAAAACCACGTTAATCATGGCAGTACAATTTTTTTATTCATTTCCAAGCTGTCATTATTCCATAGTATCATTTATTCGTAGTTATAAGCATTGTAAGCATTGATATAAACCATATGATCTGCCCTGAGTACGTTTAAATTGGTAATAACCGTGATTCTTCGTGTGAAATGTAAGTGGCTTACACATCACCAATCTACTTGACCCCTAGAATCGTTAGCGCCGAGGTATGTAGATCTACTTATTTTGGTTGTTTACATCGAATAGTGATAGGTAAAAACGTCCAGCGTTCATCGCTCCTACAACCACTAGAACGGAAAGAGTGAGGTCAGTCTTCCCAAGATGACATAATTCCGTGCGCCTGAAGTTTGGGAGGGCACATCTAGTGGTTTATATCAATGGTTCATAAGTGTCTGTCAATGCCGTCTAGACAGCTATTTTCCGATTCATTTATTTTGCGCTCGTTGCCAATGAACTTTGATATAAATTGAATTGAGTGTTGCTATAATAAAGGCTGTTTATAACCCTCGATGCAAAAACGAACGCGTTATAAGTTTAACGTGTCTATCTGTGGCCTAGCTCCTGAACGGATGAACCGATTTCGTTTTTTTTTTGTTTATATGCTGAATTGGTTGGAAGTATGAGTATTTGTTATTTTTACCCGATTACGAAACGGTGAAGGTATTTCGGTTGCGATATGTGAAGTGAAAACTTTTTAGCTGAATTAAGTTTTTTACTGTAGGAGAAAATCTTATATTTATCTCGTTGTACTGGCAACATTGGCCAGATAAACATTGAAGAGTAATTTATGTCACTTTAATTGAATTATTAAATTAAAAAATGTTGGAAAAAGGCACCAAAAGTTATGTCGCGAATAAACAGTACAAGTGATTTTACCTACAAATCAAATGGCGTAACAAATCATCGATGGTGAGATGTATCAATGTATTTAAATCACTTTCAACACTTTCGAATTTTAGTTTTACAGCTTCATTATTCATATGAAAAGGCCTTTTTACAGCCGCTTAAGCTACTGAATTATTTATTCCTTTAAAATAGTGTAATGTTACATTACTAAGTAATGGTAATGTCCAATGGTTGGAATAAATGAATTGAATTACTATAATTATGTTCAAGTCACCAATATGCTGACGTCGGTCGGCGCGGCGTAGCGTCGGAGCGGCGGTGGAGCATCGGAACGCGAAGTACACGTTAAACGCTTTTGGATGGGTGAAATCTTATGAGCGTACGTCATCGGCATGCGTAATGTATCTGTAGATATACAAGTGTGTAACATTAGTGTTGCTTCCTACAAAAATTTTAGTGAAACTTATTTTACTTCTATCGGCACTCTATGACTGTCAATTATTTTCGTTTTGTCAAATATGCTGTGAAGTTTAACCCAAACCAGTTTTTATAGCTAAATTACGTCCACTGCAATTTTTTTAACGTCCATTGCTATAAACTTTCATTTCTGTAATATTACCTGGTATAGCCCGCCGCGGTTGGGGAACTTCGGTTTTATTCACGGGACGGATCATTTTGTTTATTATTGCGGGCGCCCGCTCGTATCTTGCCCGCCGAGCCGGTGCAGCGGGAGCCACAAGCAACCGCGCGCTCCGCAGGCGTAAAACGCGTCGTCAGTTGTGCTTTGTTTTTTTTTCATAATAAATCTACAGAAGCTGCTGGCCCGCAACCGCGGCGGTCGCGGGTGAAAATCGCTTCATGAGTTCTTAGCCTTACCGTACTTACATAGAGAAACAAGTATTCTGATATTTCGGGTTTTACGGGTAAGCCACGTCCTGTAATGAAAATATTACATACCTCTATAATCTTGTATATTCTGAAGTAGTTCTCAAAGAATGGCCTGTTTTGAATTTTAAGAAAGACACTTATATATGATTTACAAATAATTACATGAAGTGTGAGACATGGTAAAAACCTTTCTACAACAAGACGAAAATAACGGTTACAAAGTGCACGCTATGAATTTAGAAATGCAAATGCAAAGTGAGTGGTTAACCATAGGTGAGTTCTGTATCCCATTAGCTCTAAAGTGGCGCACCTTGATCTATGACTGGTCTCCTGCCTTATTAAAATTTTATCTAAATGCATTCCAAATGACCCTCCCCGACCAGAGTAACTTGGTAAGGTGGGGAAAAGCCTCTGAAAAATGTTGCTATACTTGTGGAGAGGCGATATGTACAGCAAGGCACATATTGGTGGGATGCAAGGTGCTCCTTAATGGGGGTCATTACTCACGGCGTCATGGCAGAGTACTTGAAATCATACGTGAAGCCATGAGCCTTTCAGTAGCTAGAGCCCAAAAGGGATTGACGACAAACAAAAGACAAATTAACTTTGTAAAAGCAGGCTCAACTTCAAACTCCAGGAACAAGCCTTACTCAATCCTGGGTACAGCACCTGATTGGACTATTTTAATGGACACGTATGAAAAGCACTACAAAATCCCAGAGGATGTGGGTGTTTCGTCATCCAGACCGGACATTTTCCTTTTTTCTAGAGCTACGAAACGCATAGTCCTTGTAGAACTTACCGTACCGTGGGAAACTAATATACCTAAAGACCACGCGATGAAACAAAATAAGTATTACGACCTCCTAAACGAATTAACAAAAAACGGCTATGTAGTTAGTTTATACGCTGTAAAAGTGGGAGCGAGAGGTATACCAGCAAAATCTCTCTATAACCTACTGAAAGACCTTGGCTTATCCAGAAGTGCAGTAAGTTCTATACTAGAACGAGTATCTAAAGCTGCACTAGTAGGCTCATATCAGATTTGGCTGGGCAGGAGAGAAAAAACAGAGGTGAAGGTGAGTGTTGATGTACGTCAGAAAGGGCCCCTCAAACCTACGCCCGAGTCACAAGTCTCGGGAACTACTCGAGTTTTCTCTCTCTGCCACACGATGGACCCGGCACCCGCACGGTGAATCCATGGAATGCTAAGAAGATCGTCTCAATGTACACGAAATACACATAATTATGTTTTTCCGGCACGTTAAAGAGACGATCTTCTCAGCATTCTATGGATTCACCGTGCGGGTGCCGGTTCCATCGTGTGGCAGAGAGAGAAACCCCGAGTAGATCCCGAGACTTGTGACACGGGCGTAGGTTTAAGGGGCCCCTTTCTGACGTACATCAACACTCACCTTCACTACTCGTGTTTCTCTCCCTGCCCAGCCAAATCTGATATGAGCCTACTATAGAGAGATTTTGCTGGTATACCTCTCGCTCCAACTTCTACAGCGTATAAACTAACTACATAGCCATCTACATGTATAACCTAGTATTTTATTTATTTAAAAAAATTGTGTCGCGTAGTGTAGGTACTGAAGAACCGTGGTAGTTAAATGTAATCTATTACTTAGCCTGTTTCATTAATTCATTTTTCATTCTAATAACAATGTCACCTACTCAATAACCTTCCGCAGAAGATGTCAACAACATTATTGTATGAAATCCAATTGCCTTAATAGATATGCCCGGCGGGTCGTACCTTTGTAAATTGCTTTTGTCATAGTTCTCTCTTTAATTTAGAGTTTATGCGAAAGAGATGGCAATAACAATGATGTAATATCCTTGTTAATAGTCAGTGATCGAGATTGTATTTAAGCGGAAAGTTTATTAACGCATGTTAACAGTCAGTGACTGATGTGTTATGTGTGACAGTGACAGACAGACTTAATATCCACAAAAAAGAAGTACCTACGCAATACGTCCATTGCAACACTAGGACAAACGACGGCATAAAATAATTCTACATTTTACTGTATTGATACTGTTTTTTGGTGAGGACGATTTTAAACGCTCACGTGAAATCTTTAGCTTTAATATCATTGTGGATTTTTAATTCAACTCTCGTAAGATTTTATGTGTATGACAGTTTCCTCACGATGTTTTCCTTCACCGCTTTTTAAGTTTTCGGCATTACGCATAGTATTTCAAACAGACAGTGGTGCGCGTGGGTTTTCAACTCTGGGTAATGAATTTTTAACCGTCTCTTCAGAGTCCAACAACAATTCTAATTAGCAGGTTAAGTTTTTGTCATAATAAAAATGGTTTTGATTTTTTAAACAGTCGTAAGTCGTAATACTGTTTCACTGTAATGTTTTGCCCAAAATATGAGTTATAACCGTGTTATATTCTGCTTCAACTGCATTTATGAATCACATACCAGACTGGCGTGCAAACCACATACTCGTTTTGTTTAAGCTGACTGTACACATACTTCAAACGAGGCTACTAAGTAAGCATCGTATGATGTAAAGCACTAATAAAAATATTTTTTAACCTGCCTATAGAAGAAAGAAAAAAGAAGACGTAGTTACAGTGTGAAGTTGTAAAATAAATAAACCCAATGAAATCAATGACAACTACATAAAAAATATTTTAATCACTTTATTCTAGGCTGTCCAATACGTTGCATGTGTGGGTTTTTTCAGATGGTTTCAACGTTGGTGTCTTCAAATCGAGAAAAATCGAGAATGATAGACAGAAATGCAACCATAGAGTCTTTGAGCTGGGACAAGGCGACTTAGAAAACAACAAAGGACAATGTGGAGTCGATTACTAGCAGCGTTCCAACATCAGCTCAACAGACGCAAGCAAAACAGAGACCATTAAAATAAGGTCAAAAATGTTTCATACTTCCGAATATTTCCTTTTCTTCTCCTTACCCAAGACGCATGTTAAAAGAACAGACCCGAAATGACAAGAACTTGAAGAAGAAGCAAAAGAAAGCCAAGAGTGAATCGGTTTCTTGCGAGGTCAGTACGCTCCATCGTAGACCGCGGTCAAATGGAAACCTACAACTTAAGTGGACGCCCAACCTTATCTAGCATTAAGTTTAACCAAGTTGCTACGGAGAATAAAATTCCAGACTTGGCAAACTTCCATATACAAGTGAATTTGGGGGGTCGTAAGTGCATCTATGTGTTTGTAGTAACGACCTCCTTGAATGTTTTAACCTATTAAGTAAATGTACGAATAGATTAAGCTGTATCGCAATGTAAATTTGAAGATTGTTACTAACAACGTTGCTAACCAATAAGGTTTACTATTGGAAACATTTCGGAGTCTGTGCATATGATCTGTATAATCTAATAACACTTAAGATGAAACTGTATCCTAACGAAAATGTAACGATAGTTGCTACGAGTATCAAAGTTTCAATTACTAATACAAATTCTTTATTGCTGTTTGCTGGTAAGATAAGGTGATACAAAATATTTTAAAAGTTAACCCATACAAACTATATATTTTTTTTTTTAAATAAAGAGTGACGAGACGATCAAGACATGTGCCTGATGGTAAGCAACATGCCTGACACATAACAGCACAGTGACACGCAGCTATTGGAACATGAAGAGTCCAAATCATTACCCAGCACTGCACTGCGCTCGTCACCCAGAGATCTAAGATCTTATATCTCTAAGCCCTGTAATTTCTCTGGAAACATTGCCCTTCAAACCGGAACACAGTAATGTTTGCACATTACTGCTTGGCGGTAGAATAACTGGCAAAGGTGTGGTACTTCCCCAGGCGGACTCTGCCAAGAGTCCTACCACTACACACTATATTAACTATACTATATATAATATTGCTAGCTTATTGGAAACATGTCGGAGAGTGTGCAGATAATTTACATGATCCAACAGCGCTTAGCATTTTTTATTACACTATACGTATCTTTGATCATTATATTCCAAAACCGTATTCCATCTAAAAATCCTGTTAATTTTTTTGATAACTACTGTAAAATTCACATTAAGCACCACTAAATATTCCCACTGTTGGGTTTCGGGGTCTTCTCTCGCAAGGAGAGAGTCAAGGCCATAATCCACCACGGTGGCCGAGTGCGGGTTGGTGGATGACACATGAGCTCGTAAAATTCTTTAGGAAGTTTATCGAACTACTGTTATGTCTAACTTTCGATACAAACGTTTTTGTTTATAATCACACCAGTATCATATTATAATGTTGAAAGTTTGCGTGTTTCATAGTGCGATTTATAAGATGTGTGACAATAAGCATACAGACCACCTACTTACTAATTACTATTTTAAGAAGGCGCGAACTTGACTTTAAACGAGACCAGCTTAAAGATAGACCGCCTGCAAATATAGTATACAATTACGTAAATGGAATTTGTTGGATAACGTGTTGTCTATGTTTGCGAACGTTTAAAGCTAAAATAGGGTACCATAGCCACATGAAAGCGCGCGAACGTAGACAAACCAAGTGTGGTTGTCAATATTTAACAGAAATTGTGGTCGCCGTTGGCGAAATCGGCATGGTTATATATATATATACTATGTTAGCGTAAGGTTGCCATTTGCTACTCTATTTTTAAGATTGATTGTTTTTTTGTGTAATAAAGAGTTTATCTATATAGTGGGAGATTTTTGGTGGGTTTGACATTCCCACTTTGGTAGGATATGAGCATGAAGTTGTTATCAGTGTCATTCTTTTCAGTAGAAAAAATCCGATGCTGAAAAAAGTGTTGTTGTGTGTTGAATTTCATGAAAATAGTTTATTGACAACATTATACCTAGTGCTAAATAAGCAAAAAAACTAGGCAAAAATAAAGCGATAAAAGAATAATTCTCAACTTAAAACTCACTTAGTTTCAACTTAGAGCTTTGTTCTAGCTCAGCATACAAGCTCTGCCCCAAAGGACCGTGGGTAATTGTTGCGCTGCATCCGAGAGACACTCTGAAGCTGTCTAATTATCCCACATATAAATGCTGTGCAAAAGTTTGCATATTAACTAGTACAGTAAGAAATTCAAAAGTAACGCAAAAGATAAGACTTGGCTACTCATTTTTATAATTGGTGTTTTTTTGCGTTTGGTATATCAAATGACTGGGTCAAAAACAAATCATTCTAATTAGTCAGCCATAAATATATATTATGGACAATATTACACGTATTGTTTATTTTAACAAATTGACAAAAATATAGATCACCAAACTTCAGGAGTTGTGACGTCACGTCTCCATAAAAATCGTATATAGACGTGACGTCACTCGAAACTTCCAAGCACTATTTCTTCATATTTATTTTGTATGTAAAACAAATGAAAAATAAGTCCAAAATATTTTTTTTACCAGCGACTCACCCCGGCTTTGCACGGGTGCAATGCTGATACTAAATATAAGTACCTACTAATAAAATTCCGGTCCGGCGGCAAGTCGTTTCGTTTTACGTAGTCACATAAGTCACAATTTTTTGTGATGGATACTTTTTTGGCGCGACGGACGCACGCAATGTGTTGATTGATGGAACGAAACGTGCTTCACACCAAAGATGGCGACAGCGGTTTGTTTGTCAGTGCCATCAGAATTTAACGAAATTCTCCATAACCCGAATTTTGTGGACATATGTTGTCGACTCAAAATCAATATCTTTTTATGTTTTGTTATTCATATAAGTTTTCGATCAAGTCTATCATACCACTTGACGAAATTATTAATATAGATAATCTACAGACATACTAAGTTTAATCTTAGTTATCATACTAATGTAATGTAATAATAATACATAAGTAACATCAACATCGAGTAGGTACTCTTAGTTAAGCTAGTGAACGTTTAACTATTTAATGGTTCAGTTTTATTTAATAGGTATTTTATCATTGGTTGATTTGCACTTAACCGCCATCTCGCGTGATGTTAAGTAACGATAAACGTATTAAATTGAAATTAAATCCATTTTAATAATTAAATGAAGTTGTTCTACTGCTACGTTCCGTAGAACATAGCATTTCTGTACCATAACGATGCTGTTATTATTCTGAGTCTAAATAAGACGCGAAATTAAACTTCGCCGCTGTTTTCCTTCTGCAATAATGACAACAGAACTTTTCTCCGCGTGCTACCTGCTACAGTTTTAATGGAAACTTTAGTAGAATTTTGTTTATTAAGAGTACTAAGCAAAAAAAAAGATGTGGTATCAAGCGACACCAGTCAGGAACGACGTTCTTTCGAATAATAAAGAGGCAACAGAATTGGCAAAAACACAAACGTTTATTTTATTATTTATGGTACAATCAACGAAAAATATAGTTGTTAGCACTGGTCTTGGGCAGTTTTTACGCGTCATTTCCGTCACATAATTTACTTACGGTTTTTTTTTCAATTCGGTCATGAAGCAGCCGTAAGGAATTTCGCCTAGTTTTTTTTGTTTTCAGTGCAAAAGTCGACACGCACGTTTACGCTTTCTATTTTTCCTTTCTATAATTAATAGGATTACGCTTGACTGCCACCTCGCTTGTACTCGTAGCTAAAACATGATGCAAGTCGAGTTAGGCACATGTTCCACTTTTGAGAGGGTTGATGAGGGTTATTGCAAAGATCGTAGAACTCATCTATGGGTTATTGTATGATAACCAACGCGCCAGTCACAATGGCACTTATTCTTCTTCTTTTTCGTGTCAATGATGTTGGCTTATTTTTTAACTACACCTAAAAGGGTTTTTATATATAATTCTTATATACCTATAATTTGTACTGCCTAGTATTCTTTAAATGTGACTCCTGGTATCGAGGCCTCCACTAATTGAACATGAATAGTTCAAATCATGACCTAGATCTACGCTGTGCTCATCACCACGAGATATAAGATGATTGATCTCTTTGTATTGTAATTTCTCTTCATTTATTGCCCTTCAAACCAGAACATATTCTGTGGCTGTTTTATTATTCAAACTTTGCAAAACGTTTAAAATATACAAACAGTGGCGCCTTTCATTGATAAATAAAACATGAGATGGAATTAAAATGTTCAATCGCCTAAGCTCAGGTTAAAATTAAAGTGTAAAAATCCAAATGAATATTAAAATATAGATGAATTCTGTATTTGCATATTCATGGCAACATTGCGTCCCACGAATATTACAACTTTATTGCAACGATGCTTATAATTAATTTTAAGCTGTGATTTATTTTACGGTGAAAACGAAAGCAATCACTTTCGTTCAATGAATGAGCAGAAAAGTTATTTACATTTGATTTATTGAATTATAAAAACTTACTAAATCTAAATCGTATCGTAAATTCTATATAAGACGAAGTTTTTTAATGGGACTGAGCGGTTCTTAATAAAACAAAATTACAATGAATTATTAATCAAATACGAGACAATATAATAAATTTCAAATCCAATATGGGTTTATACGATAAAGAACGCCACAAATGGAGATTACATATTATTTTTAAACTTTCTCAATATGTGTATGAAAATGTAAGAGGCTAACTAGTAGAATGCAGCACTATGGCCAATAGGCATGACGACTCATTTTTTATTTAATGTGCCATCAAAAGGCTACTCAACAACTAATACTTAAGTAGATGAAAAACTTACTTTGTTATCTTAAAAACTTCTCGTGATATCACGATTTTAAAATCACAATTTTGGGCTGTCCCAAAAATGCTTCATACAAAAACACTACAGAAGCGTGACGTCACTGTGGCGTATTTTCTATGCATTGCGCGTAAAGTTTGTATGGTAGCTATATTAAATATTGCTTTTAGGAAACTGGTTTCATAACAAAAGTCACTTGAAATTGAATAGGTTATCCAATGGTGCATACATTTTCTAATAATTTTATATTAGAAAATGTTAATATTAGAAAATAATTAATCATCTTCATCAGCCGCAAGACGTCCACTGCTGAACATAGGCCTCCCACCTAGATTTCCACAACGAACGGTCCTGCGCAACCTGCAACCAGCGGTTTCCAGCGACCTTTTTGAGGTCATCTCTCCATCTAGTGAGAGGCCGTCCAACACTGCGTCGTCCGGTTCGTGGTCGCCACTCGAGAACCTTTCTTCCCCATCGGTTGTCAGTTTTGCGAGCGATGTGGCCTGCCCATTGCCAATTCAGCTTGCTTACTCTTTGAGCTATGTCGGCCTCTTTCGTTCTTTTGCGAATATCCTCATTACGGATTCTGTCGCGCAAAGAGACTCCGAGCATAGCCCTCTCCATAGCTCGCTGTGTGACTTTGAGCTTCGTTATGAGGCCCACAATTAAGGATCATAAAGTATATAAATTAAATTAAAAAAATATCTAAATTAAAATTGGTACATGTTTTATTCTATCGAAATACTGTCATTATATCAAATAATTTAATTTAATTGCAGGACCTGTCGTCACGCCTATTTCAAAGTAAAATAAAGGAGTAAGTACTTACGAGTACTCGTAACTAAAAGTTTTAACATTAATCTTATTTTATATATACCATCTGTAAATGCTGCGTCTGCAAAACAGAATAGAAACACGTTTCAATCTCTAAACACGTCTAGCACAAGTGTATCCAAGCACTTAAATTCTCACAGGCGGAGGAAGCGCGGTAATAGTTAGCGCAAACTGTTGTTCCAAACATTTAACGTTGTTAATACCTACATTCTACTATGTACAGTGTACACGTAGTCTATCCATTCATGTTTGTACTCGTAGCGTAGCTCATGAATCATTGCTATATTTACATACTTTATTAGCTGACTTAAAAAAATAGGAGGTTCTATTTGGGTTGTACTCGTATATTGAAACAGATAATTAATCAGCTCCATAGGCATTTTCAAATAAATAAAAAAACCATTGTCCAAGTGCGAATGGGACTTGCGCATTGAGGGTTCCGTACAAACATATACATAAAGTAATAGTTGTGGTATGTATATTATGTATGTATATTATACGATGTAACTAAAAAATATACTTTTTGAAATTATTCCTGTTTGTGCTATAAGACGTTGCTTCATGCTAAATTTCAAGATTCAGAGTTCACTTGAAGTAGTTTTGATACCCTTGCGAATGTCGAAAATTTGCTGCTTAAACGGCTATATCTTTTTATTGCGTTGGCTTAGAAGTTTGAATGTAGTGGTAGGACTCTTAGCAGAGTCCGCCTGGGGAAGCAGCTTTGCCAGTTATTCTACCGCCAAGCAGTAATGTGCAAACTATGTTATTACTGTATTCCGGTTTGAAGGACAATGTTTCCAGAGAAATTACAGGGCTTAGATCTATAACATCTTAGATCTCTGGGTGACGAGCGCAGTGTAGTGCTAGGTAATGATTTGGACTCTTCATGTTCCAATAGCTGCGTGTCACTGTGATGTTATGTGGCAGGCGTGTTGCTTACCATCAGGCCCATGTCCTTCTCGTCTCGTTACTCTTTATATAAAAAAACACAGTTTTTTTTCACAGCTCGGAGGACAATTTGAGAGTTTCAACTTGAGAATTTTTTAATTGAATTTCAGCCTGATCCCTTTTTGCATTCCTAAGAAAAAGAGGTGAATTTGAATTATTCTAAGTAGTATTTCTCTGTAATATTTTAATTTGTTTGTGTAAGAGTAAAGAGTTCTGTTTATTTATTTATCTATCTATTCATGTTACAAAAACTGTGAAGGACGTTGCAGTAGACTTAGGAAGTGCCGGTAAAAATCTTTAAAACGAAAATAATACTAAACAAGGCATACAAGTTTTCATTATCGATCCTTACTGTATCTCAAAGAGTCAATCTCACAGAGAGATCGACAAACGAGTTGGCTTGAAAAAGCAAATAAAATACGCAATACTCTATTGTCACTGCCAGAACAATTCTTAAGGAGTACTAGAAAATTGCAGCCGTAAATAGTGATCCAATTCCAACCAAACATAAAAGGGGTTCCTTTTTAATCAATTAAGCGGAAAAATCCTTAACACATGACGTCCGCACTCTAAAACCCAAAAGCGATTGGCGTGAGTACCCAATCCTCGGATATGTTTGTGGTGCAAGGTAAAAGAAAACAGGCAGAAATATTTTAGAAGTGAAAACTTAGTTTGGCGTGCCACAGACGGATTTTTCGTGGGCTGTGAATTGAATTCTAGCGTCACGCGCTCGGGAATGATAGGAAATCTTCGGGTAAACTCGGGACCACCTCGGGACTATGACCATGCTCGTGGCCACGCCCTCCGGTTTCACCCGCGTAGTTTTCAAAGTAAGGTATCAAATTCTGAGTTATAAGTTTTCTCTTCCATCGGCAGTTCCTATGACTGCCGATTTTCTTTCTGATCTACGATCATATAGTACTCATAGAAATACGCTGTTAATAAAGCTACCAAAATGTACCTACTAATCCGATTTATATTATAAATGGGAAAGATCGGATGCTTACATGTTTGAACGCGTTCATCATTGTGTTCCGGTTAGAAGGGCATTTTTTTGAAATAAATTGTAAGCCATATTGAATCCTCTTTTATCTCTAGGTAACGAGCAAAGTGCAGTGCTAGGTAATGGTTTAGACTATTCATGTAGCAATAGTTGCTTAACATCAGTCATCCATCAGGCAACAACCGGCTGCTCACCCCGTCAATCTATGGTATACTAATACTTACCTTTACAATTTTTTTTTTATGTAAGCAACATTTTTTTTATTATGACGTTTTAAGAACTGAACGGGAACTGAATTTTCAAACTTACTCGTAAATAGATTATAGTCTGCAAGACCACATAGGCTGTATATCTAAATAAATTAATAGCTTTTCTTAAGTTTTAGGAAGACAAAGTTAGAGCAAGATGCAAGATTAAAATGTAGGCAACAGATTTTTGGATGTTGATGAAGTGTTTTCAGATCATATTTTTAGATCGCGTAAAGCCAAAAATCTGTAATATTTTTTAATAATAGGTCTAGTATGTATCGATGTGATATATGAATCGAATTCAGAAATAAAAAAACCAGCTTACATTAATTTAGTTAGTCGGAAAGCTTCTACAAGTATTTTACGTAATATTAGATACCAAAGTCTAAGAGTGTTAAATGCTCTGGGCAAAAGAATTCATTGCTCCCATTTTTAGGCGGTTGTTGTCCTACTATGCTACAATTAATGTCTTCAAAGTCTTACTTTAGATTTTCAAGGGCTTTTATTATAAGGGCTGTAAGGTCTAGAAAATGTCGAAAAATACTTTAATGTACTGTCTAACTTAAGCCACACGTCTGCATAAGAGTCCCAAGTAGAACACTCGGACCTACAAGATTGCTTTTCGAGTGCCATTACAGAAGGCTCCCCAAATGTGGAGGTTTTATTAACCCGTCGAGGTAAAACTTGTGGAGGCGCTGTCTGCAACAGAACGATTTTTTGTAGAATGAAATGAATTAAAACATGTTTATTCGGACATTTACTTTTAAGTAGAGGTCTCTTTGTCCACATAAGGAACCTAGGGAAGTACCACACCTTTGCTAGTTATTCTACCGACAAGCAGTTATGTGAAACTTCACTGTGTTACGGTTAAAAGGGCAAAGTTTCCAGTGAAATAACAGGGCAAAGAGATAAAACATCTCATATATCTGGATGATGAGACGAGCACAGTGCAGTACTTGGAGCCTTCATATTCCAATATCTGCGTGTCGCTTTCGTTGCTTACAGTGAGGCTCACGCTCTGCTCGTCTCGTCTATACTATAAAAACAACAAATAACCGATAAAAGTTTTCGATTTTTACTCATATGAGTAATAGTATATACTAGAGGTAGATAGGTTCAAACGTGAAATTTTACATATCGTTGGACTAAAATCAAATGGCATAAAATTAAATTAAAACGCACGTATTAAAAAAACCCTAACCTTCCATAGCTTTACATTTTCACGTGTCAGAATATATATAATTTAATAAAGAATGACGAGACGAGAAAGACATGTGCCCGATGGTAAGCAAAAAGCCTGCCCATAACTGCATAGTGACAAGCAGCTATTGAAACACAAAAAGTCCTAATC
The DNA here is from genome assembly GCA_017562165.1 of Ectropis grisescens. Taxonomy (NCBI): domain Eukaryota; kingdom Metazoa; phylum Arthropoda; class Insecta; order Lepidoptera; family Geometridae; genus Ectropis; species Ectropis grisescens. The sequence continues at coordinate 10,066,649 of CM029780.1, read as the reverse complement.
ATTACTTAGCGCCGCACTGCGCTCATCACCCACACATTTAAGTTGTTTTATCTCCTAGGTGTGTTTTATTCTGAAATACTCGTATATCTCAATTGAAGTAGTTTAGTGGTTTCAATAATATTATTGCCTCTCCCATTGCAAAATAATAACATACTCATATGTCTCAATGTTTGTCTTTCGTGTGACTAATAAACATGTGACCCTTCTCGAAAATTACGGTGCTAAATAATTGCTTTTACTCAGTTTGACGTCAAAAATCTAGAAAATTTTACTTAGCTGTAAAATTTCACAAGTCTTTAAAACAAGATTAGTTTGGTTAGGCGAGCCAACCACATATCAAATTGAGAAATTAAGTAACAGCACACGTACAATAAAAAGTTTCCAGTCAACACAAAATCAATCGATATTCACGAAAGTTGTTACATATTTATTTTAACTTATGTTTTAATTTGGTGTGCAATTTGGTTTAACTTGCAAAAATAGCATCTGTTTTATTTCGTTTAATGGTATTTATATGATCGATCCGAGTGAATCCGGATCAGGGGGTCTACCAACTAACTAAAACTGTCTTAGCTTTGGCTCTCACTTTTCTTTTCACTTGAAATGACAGAGACAGCAATAGCAAAGCCATAGCCGATTTAGTTGGGTGGTAGAAGGTTAGTAAGAGAGTATAATATACAACGTGTGGCGGAAAGGTCCAACAATATTTGAATAGGTCATTCCAACACTGATGTGGACTTCATCTCCGAAGGTCTCTTTTTCCTCAGCACTTTAGATAGCGAGATAATAGGAGTCAAAGTTTGATGTAAAATTGACCAGCTTCAACCCTAATGCGCGGCGGCGCGGCATGAGACGACGGAGCGACGCGCGACGGCCAGCGGTCATTGGCCGCGCCGCGGCGCCGGTGATTAGGGTTGTCAAATAAAACGAATTTTTTACTTTGTATGGAAAAAAATTTTTGTGCTTTCGTGTCTAATATTCACATATGTGATTCGATACCTAGTATAGATGAACTACAATAAATATTGTTGGACCTTTCCGCCACACGGTGTATATATACTTATAGTGAGAGGAGAAAGGTTGACGATTGAGAGTAGGAAAAATAACACTAGTATTATATTACCTGTATAATAAACTAGTTGCGCTCCGCGTTTTTACCAGCAGAGATCCCGTACTCTGTATTTTAATTATATTTTTTATGCTTATGGTAAAGATCATACGTAATATATTGCTAACAATCAGACTAGTACATTATATCTAACAGTATTTACCAGGAAATACTGTTAGATATGATATATATGTCGGCGGAAGTGGTACTAAGAATCAGGATGGATGGTACTGTTCCTCTTCAACAAACATTGTGTGGGCTTCGATGTGGTTCACGAACAAAAACAAATGCGTAGGAACTTTACAAGTGAGCTTAACACAAAGTAGGTACTACTCGATTAGACACGTGGTACAATTTTTCTTATTAGAAAGTTCTTATCAACGAGACGTGAGACAGTTCCCGAACTACTACGGCTATCGGAGGAGGAATGTGCTCCCTTCCGAAATGTCTTCAAGCAGCCTGGCACGGCGTAATAATCCGGACTCTGCCGAAGCGATGACAGCACACCGCTTGCGCCTCGTATTGAAATCCAATACTGTTTGAATGACCTCTTGACATATAAAATACCTTTGTCAGTTAATCTACTGCTAAGCAATAATGTGCAAACATTACTGTGTTCCGGTACGAAGGGCAAGGTTTCCAGATAAATTACAGGCCTTAGAGATATAACGTCTTAGATCTCTGGGTGACGAGCGCAGTGCAGTGCTAGGTAATGATTTAGACTCTTCATGTTCCAATAGATGCGTGTCACTGTGCTGTTATGTAGCAGGCATGTTGCTTACCATCAGGCACATGTCCAGGTCGTCTCGTCAATCTTTATTTTAAAAAAAATACGTAAACTATTTTTGTGAATGACACAGTATATAAAAGGTTCCAACTTTATTTAGTCGGACACGCCACTTCGAGATGCCACTTCTATTTAATTTATTTCTACGGATTAACCTGAGTTTTATTTTATATGTACGAAGAGTTGTGAGGATTGCCTGGGATGGATTTGTTTTGGTACGAAGGTTAGAGCTTGGTCACGTCGGTTTTCAGAGATGGTAGGTTGGAAACTTCGTTATGTTAGACTGAATTTGTTGTCATAGCTTTTGTTTAAGTTAAATTTGCATTTTTTTTCACACAACTCTTACTGTCATTAGCCCTAAACTAAGTAAAGTAATAAGCATTGCCATTCGGCGTGGTAATGCCGTCAGCATGCTAGGCCCGCTTCTGATTGGTAGTGGGCTTGAACATCTTGATTATTTGTAGATCTACAGTGGTTTATGGATGATTCAAGTGTGCTTAGTGTAAGTAGTTAGTTAGGTAGGTTTATAGTGTAGTGTAGTTCTCATTAGCGTCCACCGGCTAGATGGGTCGATGACATTCGAACAGTCGCGGGGCATGCATGGATGAGACTGGCAAAGGATCGAGACAAGTGGCGTACACAAAGAGAGGCCTATGCTCAGCAGTGGGCGATAACGGGCTGAAGAAGAAGAAGTAGTAGTTCTCATTGTATTTTAGTTTTGTTAATAAAGGCTGTGCCCACTCAAAAAAGTAAAGTATGTATATATTATTATGGGTTATGATACTCGCTAATAAAGCTAAATAAATCTAATAAAGCTAAATAAAACTGAAATATAAATCTGATATCATACTCGCTAGCAGTGCCCTTAGGTCTTACTAACGTAGTTTCTCTTCCCGTCTATTTTCCCGTGATAAAAAGTAGCTTACATGTTATTCCACACTAAACGATAACTATTCAAAACGATGTTCAAACGTTTCGACGTAATTAAGCAACAAACATCCAAACTTTCCGCACTTATAATATTAGTAGAACGTGGTTTCTATCGCAAATGACAAATTAGAATAGAATAGATATATTTTATCACACAAATATAAAACGTCCAGAAGTGGCAATCGAACCCCCGGCTCCAATGGTAGACCCACTAAGCCACGAGGTCAGTCAAATAGCGTTCCAAGTTCAAAGCAACACTCATTTGAAGGGGTTACCACGAACCCTTCGTTAGCGTGATCGAGGATTGACGTGACTATCTCGCCATCAGCGTTTCGACCGCAGTCGTTAACGTATTGGAGTGGCAGCCACACTGTTAAGCATGACCGCGGTTGCAAAGTGAGAAGTGGGACAGTGGTAGCGATTGTAGGGGCAGGGGTTGGGGGTTGTACCTATATACTGCGATTTACTGAAGGTTCCCACTGCTGGGACTTGGGACCTACTATCGGCACGATAGATCCATGACCATAATCCACCATACTGACTCAGTGCGGGTGGATGACGCATGACTTCTATAATTTCTAGGAAAGTGTCGATTTTCTCAGGATGTTTTATTTCGCCGTTTTAAAGTTAAGTGCTAACGAATAGTTTGAACTTCTAACTTTAACGGTAAAGGAAATCATCGTGAAGAAACAGTTCATAGAAAGATACTGAGTATAGGTGTCATCCGCAATCTAGATCGACATTAAGCATTCCAATCGCATCGACAACGCTGACTAAGTAAAACTTGTTGAAATCATCAGCATAATGCCCGAGCTACACGAGCCTAAATTTTCAAGCTAGTGTTAGCAAACTTACTTCTAGCTACACGTAGACAACGCTAAGCAACGCTAGTTTTGTCTATACGAAGCTAGAATTACTATCTTGCTAGCTTACTAACACTAGCTGAAAAACTGGCTTAGTGTAACTCGGGCATAAAGGTGAATAGTATTATTATAGACATGTTATTTACCATTACGTGTACGTTTTGCTTTTGACGGCATTATATGTTACAACAATTAAATTTTCTCCAATAAAAAAAAATGAAACTTAGACACTGGACTTTCATATTTTTTTAATTAGCTAAACACTGTTCTAATGAAAGAATGACGTAGTACTAATATTTTTCATAGTCGAGATTGCCATTTAGCGTGGTAATGCCGCCAGCACACGCTTTGACTGGTTGTGGGCTTGAGCGTCTTGATCATCTTTAGATTCGTCTACGGATAATTCAGGTGTGCTTAGTGTAAGTAGTAAGGAATGATAGGTAGATAGATTAACTCTTTATTTCACTTAATAAAAACAAAAATACATAAAAACTTAAAGACTAAAATTAAAGTACCAATGGGCGACCTTATAACTTAAAGCGAGCGATCCCTTCCAGGCAACCGTAGGATGGAAACGAAAATAGGAAGACGGTAAGTACAAATAAAAAGTGGTGAATACCTCTATAATATTTCAAAATAAAACTGCAATTACATGAACAATAATTGAAGGAATGTAGTGTAATCCCGTTCTCATTGTATTATATTAGTTGTATAAGTATAGGTTCTGCCCTTAGATAAAGAATAAGTAAATAAATCAAGAGTCTTCCGCACGGTTCCTTTATACCAATCGTAAGCAGCTCAGATGTATCTTAGCTATGGCAACATACAGAGATGTACAGAGATGAGAGAGATGATACAGAGTGATGTGCTGTAGTATGACACTTCTACAAGAGCGACAAGACAAGAGCGATCCGACCCGTGCTTTCGGTACAAAGCGTTTGTTCTAACTCTATACGTAGTATATGTAAACTCTTTGGTTCCGCCTGTTTAAAAATAAAAAAGGATCATCAAAATCGATTCATAAAAAAGCGGAGCTATCACGTAACGCACAAATAAACTAAAACTGACTTGAGAAACCCCTCCTCTTTTATAAAGTTCGTTAAAAAACCAACCTGTTTTAGTCTTCATATTCATATTATTTATTGGTAAAAAAATATTTTACATGTCAACTAAAAATAATTACAGCAATTTAATTTGCAATAATATAAGAAAATTGTACATAGTCAAATTAACTACATTATATAAATAATAAAAATATATTTCAAAGGTAATCAATTAATTAGCATACAATAAATAAATATTCAATTAAAATTCAAAGCAATTAATTCCCCGTAATCATAGAAGCATTGCTTGATCAGCCATTTTTAGGGTTCCGTAGCAAAATACGGGACCCTTATAGTTTCGTCATGTCTGTCTGTCTTGTCTGTCTGTTCGTCCGTATGTCACAGCCATTTTTCTCCGAAACTATAAGAGCTATACTATTGAAACTTGGTAAGTAGATGTAATCTGTAAACCGCATTAAGATTTTGATACAAAAAAATAGAAAACAACAAAAAAATTAAGGGGTGTCTCATACTTAGAACTGAAACTCAAAAAATTTTTTTTTCATCCAAACTATACGTATGGGATATCTGTGGATAGGTCATCAAAAATGATATTGAGGTTCTTAACACATTTTTTTTCTAAACTGAATAGTTTGCCCAAGGTACTCTTCCAAAGTGGTAAAAAGTGTGCCCCCCCTCTAACTTGAAAATAAGAGAATGACTATCAACGAAAATTGGTTTGAATGAGATCTAGTAAGTAGTTTTATTTTAATACGTCATAAATTGACTATTGCTAAAACACTGATTAAAGTACTACTACGAACTACAAGAACTTTTATATTATTTTACTTGCTGCTACGGAAGCCTTCATGGGCGAGTCCGACTCGCACTTGACCACTTTTATTTTTAATTTTGTCTTAAAAAGACTCACTTAATAAGACACTCTTAAAAGTCTTCATACTCGTAGATTAAGTGACTACCTTAATTTGTATCCCATTGCATCTTTTTAAGTATTTAATCTGATTCACATTTTATTTTCCATCAACGCACTTGAGCGATCTTTTTTCGCCCTATTTTATAAAACCTTTGAACCTCACGTCTTTAAGGCTCTTAAAGTCCTTAAGGTAAAAGACTTCAAACATCCTCCACTTGAGGACGTCAGTATCTCTTGATTTTTTTCTTTTAATGCGATTTAGGAGTTGGAAAATCTTTTTTGCATTAACTAAGAATCAACCTATTTTGAAGTATTATTATATTTTCAACGTTTTTTTGAAAATAACTATGTTTGATGGTGGTCAAGTGCGAAACTACTGTAGTTAAAAAAAAGAGAATTATAATGGTAATATGTACCTAACCAGTTTTTTTAGTTTTTTTTTGTTTTGTTATTTAATAAATATAAAATAATTGTATTATAATGATGTGCTCCTAAACAATTTTGGGTACGACCGTTTGAGTTTTAATTTGTTCAGTCATTTACTTATATTCTTAAGTTTTTTTAGAGTATAACTAGCTGTACCCTGCGTACGCCATTTGTCGAAAATTGGTTGTACTAATTCAGAAACCTTTTGTGGCTCATGCACAAATACTTTTCCACAGATCATCACATTCGTGGTGTTAGTTGATAATTGTTTTACTGTAATGTTTCTGTTTTCTGTGTATACAGAGTATTCTGTCTATCTATCTATCTTATACCTTTAAACGACCAATTCTTGTAGGTGTATATATATATATATATATATATATATATATATAGAATCTGAATCTCGGAAACGGCTCGAACGATTTTCATGAAATTATGTATACAGGGGGTTTCGGGGACGATAAATCGATCTAGCTAGGTTTTATTTTTTTAAAACATCATTTTATGCGCGTTTTTAGACAATGAAAAACTCCTACAATGTCATTAGAATACGATAACTTATTTCACCACTGTTCTAGAAGTCTAAATGGCTCAGACGGAATATGCTCGCCCTCGGTGTCAACAGGCCTCGGTTCGAATCCTGATGGTTACAACTCGGGACTTTTCTTTTTGTTCTTTTTTTCTGAGAAAATCTTATACTTAGAGTCTTTTATAAACGCATTTAATTCGTATCTAAGTAGGTCTAAGTAAGTCATCACTACGTAATTCGTACCTGCCTAAATATCATTTAAAAAAACCGAGCAAGCTCGGTCAACCAGGTACTAGTCTATATTAAGAGAAAATAACAGAACAGTGCAAATATAAACTGAAACTCATTATTGTCCCGTAAGTTTTCCTTATAGGGGAGGCAATTATCCCATTGTTGCAGCTGTGAGGAAAACTTTTCTTTCATATGAGCCTCTTCCTTGAACAAATATGCACGGGACATGAAACTAATGACTTCCATAAGACTTCCAATAACATCAATATTTTAAATTATTTGTTTCAATTATGTTTCAAATCAATATTTGCATAACATGCATAAACGGCCCACTAAATGTTCTCTCGCAAAGAAAGAGCCATGGTCATAATCCACAACACGGGCCCAGTGCGGTTTGGTAGATGACGCATGACTTCGAAAGATTCTTGTATCATATCGATTTTCTCACGATCTTTTGCTTCCTCTTTTTTTAAATTACCGGCATTACGCACATGACTTCGACTATAATAGATAAGAATTGCATTGAGTAGTGATTGAGTGGTGTGCACGCAAGTCGTAACATTTTACTCTCATAGTTTTTGGAACGCAATTCGTTACTTCAGGCTTCGAGGAAATAGGGATTTTGCGACCAAACTAAAAAAGTGTTAGTCTAAAACCGTAAGAAAATTATGTGACGGAAGTGACGCGTAACAACTGCTGCTAACCTTTATTTTTCAGATTCGTACCGCAAATCTTAATATAAATGTATTTAAATTACGCGTCACGTTGTTTGTCCGCGCTAGACTCCTAAACTACTTAACCGATTTTAATCAAATTAGCACACCGTGTGCAGTTTGAGCCAACTCGAAAGATAGGATAGTTTTTATTTCGATTAATAGTCTTTATATGACAATATCCGAGCAAAGCCAAAACTGGTCGCTAGTAATAAAATATGGTATTTTTTTTTGTAAATTGAGTTGCTTTTATATTATCCGAATAACTCCGTTCCTACCGGGTGTCCCAAGATACCACACTAATTTTTCCCTAGCGCGCCAAAAAAAGTATTACTTCAAGAATGTTTCCAACATATTTGTCCAAGGTTTTCTTCTTTTCTATTCCCCATCCTTTGTCTACTTTGAGGTTGTAATCTAACTTACTCCAAGATACATAGTTTAATAATAGTGTGTAACGATTGTACTTTTATCTTTGGATAACGTTGTTATTATGGAACTTGTTATTTCTTCGGGTATTTTTTTGTACATACTATTATTAGATACGAGTATCCTGGCTCGGGGCTGACGATTGATGCATGTTCTGATTTTATTTTATTTGCAATGTCGCTGATCTGTTAACAATGTTGATAATAAATGAATTAAACAATAGATATTAATTAATAACCATTTTTATTTCACACAGCCCTACTCACATAGTGACGCATGAACTTGTGATAAATGCTGACAGCCCACTCGTCAGCTCGTCAGCTTGTCCTACTGGTAGTTTTTTTTAGACTGTGATAATATGATAAATATAATATAATACAATGGACTTATTTTACACAAAACTGTGCCTACTAGGGAGCCAGATGACCGTTATATCATTAAAAAATGGTTTAAGTTTTGTAATTTTCTCCATTAGACCATTCAGACAATTTTACGAATAAAACCTTCTCATTTCTTCTTTTTTTTTTCTTCTCACAAAGTCTGTTTTTCTGATATCCCAAATTTTATCAATCAATATTTTTCCTTCCAAAAATTTACAAGCTTTGTGTCATCATTTGTCACAAAACTCATTTTACGTCACTTTTCACCATTTTCCTTCGGCGAATGGCACAAATACTCATTGGCCGGAGTAAATTTAATTGAGATTCAATCAGTCCATTCGAATTCATAAAGAAAATTCGGAGGGCCTTTTCAATTCTCTTAAAAGGTAGGGCACCATTAATTTTTGCTTCGAAGGTTATACGGGTGACAGGTGATCTTAATTTTTATTCTATATTTGGAATCGATTTTTGACATAATAAAAGAGTGCCGTTAACCGTAATACTATCTATAACTGTACTAATTACCATATTTTTTATTTATTGTATTAGTTAATATAGCTATCAAATGAAAGGGCTTGGCTAGTAGAATACTTTGCACTATGACAAATTTCAAATCCAAGATGGCCGCTAACAGCAAAATGGCGAAATACATTTATTTTTTCACAACTCCCTTAATATGGGGATCAAATGAAAGGGCTAGACTAGTAGAATGTTGTACAGGTAACAAATCCGAGGTAGCCGGGGGTAATCAAAATTTTTACAAATAATTTGAATAAGGAGAAACATTCTAGTGCTCATCTTATTTTGTCTGGTGAACCGATAACAAAACATGTAGATTAAGATTTATTATTTTTAAATTATTTAACGCTAATTTACGTGTTGCTCCAGATTTCGTTATTTCCTGCGATGAGCTATTTCAGATTATCTATACTTAAAATTTTAAATTGATCCTCCGTGCAGTAATTTGAACGTGTTTGAACAACAAACAACCACATGATATTTATAATATTGGGAGGAAGACTTCCGTCACATAATTATTTGAGCAGTTACATATTGGTACCGGAAACACTATTAACAATCCCATGGCGCATTCAATTAAGATATTAGGTAATTATTTTCCATTTGTTTTAACATTCACGTCGCCTCCAACGGATATTTTCCATATTTTAATATCGGTTATTTTCGATTGTCAACCACTTTACACTGCAAACGAAGCGAGCGGATGAATTGTTTTCGTTTTATGTTTGACGAGGGATCAATCTGTCAAAGTATTCGGCTGGGAATTTTCGTGTATTGGTATATTTTTCTATTTTATCAGTGGAAAATACGAAACTACTTACACTTGTAATATTTGATAGGGATTGAAATATTTATGAGAGAGATCGTCAATCAATATTGACAGAAACAGATTTAAGTACGATAACCATGGGAAATTATGCTGGAGAGGTTGAATCGAGTTTATTTGGATTTTGGTCACATCATCTACTTAAATTTAATTTAATTGAACACTAAATCTCATGAGATTCTATTTATGTGTTTTTCAATTACCTAGGATAATTTGAGTGCCTTTACTTTAAACTTAGAGTAAATACAAAGACTCTTAGTAGTAAGTTATATTCTAGAAAAGTCTGATAATTTATAATCAAACGATATTCCTTATTCTATTAAAAAAATCAGTTTTACGTATTTAGTAAGTGCCGAATTAATATAGAGTTGATGTTTTTGTAGTTACTTAACCTGAGCCCATTTTTATAGGGAATATGATTATAGAACACGGTTTGATCACTCGTATTTGAACACTTTGTGTCAAATAAAGAGATTTTTGACGTGACAACGTCTAATAAATCGATGAAGGCCGGCTACGGCTACGTTTTTAACTGAGTGACGAGACATGTTAGTGAGTGTATTTGGGGAAGTATTACACCTCTGCCAGTTATTCTATCGCCAAGCAGTAACGTGTAAACATTTATGTTTCATTAGGTTAGTACTCCCACAGGCAGATTCAGTAAATAGCCATATCACAACAGTTAATTCATTTAACCCGTTAATTAACTAACTCACTTGCAAAAAGTTAAAGAAATATAAAAGTTAAAGTTTTGTGGCCCGAACCCATATGGGTACGGCGCCCGTATAGCGGTTAGGATCGTGCTGATGTAAAATTTACCTAAGATCTTAACCTGATTCTGAACATTTTTCAAATAATGCAGCTATCATATGAAAAACTCACAAAGTAATAACAAATCCTCATCTCCGTATCAGGTAATCAACATCATAACGTACAATTTACTACCAAAGCTGGTTTGTAGCCAGGGTATAGCGCTGAATATTCTATAATTCTACTGCATTATAGTTGGAGAGGCTAATTGCAATATCGAAGGGTTCTTGATAATAAAAAAAGTAGAAAACAAACAAAAACAAAATCTGTCTCTACTATAATATTTTATTTTACCGTAGTCAAATATCATAATTAAGCCTAATTTCGTGTATTTGATTTATTTTGACACTAAGAAAGTTGAAAATTTATTAAATAACTATTGTAATACATTTATATCAGCTAACTATTAATTTTCTATTTGACTTTACTCAAATAATTTATAGTTTTTGTTGCTTGTGTTTGGAGAAAATATTTGGAATAATGCAGCGGTACAAGAAGTAAAATAAAGATAGATTTGACTTTGACATTAATATTGAAATTTTATTTCTAGTTTATAATAGTATAGAGTAATGTAAAAAATAAATAAATAGGTTTGTAATAGTAGAATTTCTGTATTATTACACCGCGTTGTCAATCCTTATTACATTTTATTGATATTATACAATATGTATGCAGAATAATAATACATGATATACTGTAATTAATGACATACAGAAATAACTGAATTATGAGTTTGATGATTTATTTTTCATAAATATATTGATGTCAAAAACGTAACTTATAAATATTGAAAGGTATGCAGTCAATTGAAACGCTCCTATGTAATTAAACTATAAATTCTGTATAAGCTCTTTGTGTGTAAATGAAATCGTTTTCAGCGATCAGGTAGCCAGTGATTTAATTAGATTTACTGTTTTCCTAAATTATAAGTATGTATTATTTTAATGTTGTAAACAATACATGTTCATTAATTCAATGATTTCGTCAAAATGTTTTCATTAGCAGTTCAAATCGTGAAAATCTAAAAAGCTTAAAATACTTTTTCCCTACGTACCTATACTTGAGTTTTTACCAATAGTAACCTAAATAAGGATTTAATAGAATCGATTATCGTATCTGTAATTGATTCTATCAGCTCCTAGCCTATACGAGAAAATCAGAGCGATCCCGTTTAATGGAAGTTTCGCTTAATCTCGCCAAAAGCAGGACGTAACACTATCCAAAATGCAGCACTAAATGCGAACCGGTAATTGGTTCAATTTGGTTGGTCAGATCTCATCCCAGTTTATACAACATGACTGAATTTGCTTACAACAACATAAAACAAGATAATTCCTAGCTCCACTAATATTATTAATTTAAAAGTAACTGTGTGCGTCTGTATGTCATTTTATTACGCTTGAACTCGTAAACTGCTAAATCGATTTAAATGTGTGGTTTTATGTACTCGTATTTACAACTATTCGAGTATTACGAGTAAGTATTAAATCAGCTATCTGGCTCCTATATGGTGTTGTGTGTGAAATGTCTACTATTCTGTGTATTTATATGAAATTTGTTACACGAATTGTTTATAATACCAAAAAAGACATCGGTACCTTTTTAATAGGTAAATTTAAAATGTCAATGTTCAGATGTTTGTTGCTCAATCACGTCGTAACGTCTGAACGGATCGGGCTGAAATTTAGGATGGATTATTGTATATCCCGGAAAAACAGATAGGCTACTTTTTAACCCGGGAAAGTAAAGGAAACGAGAAATACGAAGGTATAACCGCGGGTCGCTGCTACTTGTCTATATAACTGTGCTTTTGATTTAGTTTACCTCGTAGTAACAAAGTTATGATTGTTGGACGAAATTGTTAAGAGCCAAGACTGGATTTTGGTATAACTGGAACTTGATTAGTACTCGTTTGTATACCTGGGCAGATAGATCTCAAGGTTAGGACTCGCTGGAAGGAAATGGCATGGCAGCTCAGTAGATATTATGTTTGGGTTGCCGGTGACAAAGATCTATGAGAAGAAAACGGATGTTTGTTCTGTTTCTGGGCGCATGTCGAGGTACCAGGTTCGATTCCCATGATGGTGATGAATACAAGTAGTCGCTCTGTGTCTGGGTGTTTCTATGTATAATCTAATATATAAAATTCTCGTGTCACAGTTTTTGTTGCCATACTCCTCCGAAACGGCTTGACCGATTTTGATGAATTTTTTTGTACTTATCCGGTATCTATGAGAATCGGCCAACATCTATTTTTCATCCCCCTAAATGTTAGGGGTAGTCCACCCCTAAATTTTTAATTTTATTTTTTAGACAAATTTTTTAATTTCTATTATTTTATGATACAACATACAAAAATACATACGATGCTCAATTTTACCATTCTACGATCAACCCTTATTTTTTAATAGCCAATTTAGTAATTTAATCATTTTTCCTCTCCGGTCGAAAACTGATCAATCGTCATTTAATTAGTCATCCCCGCCAGTTGTCTACAGGTGTCACTTCTGACCCAGTAAACAGCACGATAATTTGGGGATCAAAAGTAGTCTATAGCATATATATAGTTAGTACACGGTAATCTCGGGAACTATCGGACCGATTTAAAAAAATCATTCACCGTTCTTTCATATGTACGTAATCCTTGAATGATGTAGGTTATATATATGTACCACGGGCGAAGCCGGGGCGGGCCGCTAGTCTAATATATAAAATTCTCGTGTCACAGTTTTCGTTGCCGTACTCCTCCGGAACGGCTTGACAGATTTTGATGAAATTTTTTGTGCTTATCCGGTATCTATGAGAATCGGCCAACATTTATTTTTCATCCCCCTAAATGTTAGGAGTAGTCCACCCCTAAATTTTTATTTTTTATTTTGTAGACAAATTTTTTAATTTCTATTTTTTTATGATACAACATACAAAAATACATACAATCCTCAATTTTCACCCTTCTACGACCAACCCTTATTTTTTAATAGCCATTTTAGTAATTTAATCATTTTTCTTCTCCGGTCGAAAACTGACCAATCGTCATATAATTAGTTATCTCCGCCAGATGTCTACAGGTATCACTTCTGACCCAGTAAACAGCATGATAATTTGGGGATCAAAAGTAGCCTATAGCATATATATAGTTTGAACACGCTAATCTCGGGAACTACTGGACCGATTTAAAAAATCGTTCACCGTTCTTTCATATGTTCGTAATCCTTGAACGCTGTAGGTTATATATATGTACCACGGGCGAAGCCGGGGCGGGCCGCTAGTCTAATATATAAAATTCTCGTGTCACAGTTTTCGTTGCCATACTCCTCCGAAACGGCTTGACCGATTTTGATGAAATTTTTTGTGCTTATCTGGTATCTATGAGAATCGGCCAACATCTATTTTTCATCCCCCTAAATGTTAGGGGTAGTCCACCCCTAGATTTTATTTTTTATTTTTTAGACAACCTTTTTTATTTCTATTTTTTTATGATACAACATACAAAAATACATACAATCCTCAATTTTCACCCTTCTACGATCAACCCTTATTTTATTAGGAAATTATTTATATGGCAAAGCAACGTTTGCCGGGTCAGCTAGTAAGTATATATAAATAAATATTGGTGGACAATTTACACACAACACCATCTGACCCCAAACTAAGCAATGCTTGTACTATGGCAGCCCGATAGCACCGGCTGAAATAATACTGTGAGCAGTTGACTAGGATAGGCTGATGATGGATGATGATGATATAATGCTGAACGACGGGAACGGGAACCGCGCAGGTAACACCGCGAATCACTGCTAGTATAATATATTATAAGTATTATAATATCAGCTATCTCGCCTCCGTAGAACAAGGTTTGCTTAGTTTGGGGTCAGACGGTGTTGTGTGTGAAATGTCCACCTCTCTCAAGTAATATTATGCGGAGTTCAATATTGATTTTGTGAGATATTTGAACGAGGACACTAATCACTACTGCATTCATTCTTGTCTTGGACAGATTCCAGTCAATCATAAATTCTCGGTGGAACGAACTTATTGCTCGCCAGTAACCACCGCGTTGCATATAAGAGGTAAATTCATAACTTTAAAGCTTTAAATCGCAGGAAAAGTAATAAAGTCAACAGCTGACCGTTTCACAATCAGGGATCGGAATTGAAACATGAAATAAATTAAACGAGAGTCGTCCGCTTAATAGCTCATTCCGTACCGAGCGACGGTAGCTAGGGGCATCATACCGTGCTAACAGTATGAGCTACTTATAAAACCAAAAAAACAGCGTTTTATTTCGGCATTCTAAAAATGTGTACGACTTTGAGTTATATTTCGTTGACGTAGTGTTAACGTGTGTATAAATAAAGATACTTAAGTCGTGGTCCTTGTCAGGCTTTATCCATTATATTTCTAGTGGTTTCCTTGTAAGTCTTGAACATAGAGGTTACTTTTGATCCCAAGAAAAGCAGAGTATTGTATAAAACTCTACTTAGACGTAGTCGCAACCATGTTACGAGTAAATCTTTACTTAATGTACGTATATCTATAATTCATATTATGAAGCTGAAGTGATTTATAGTTTGAACGCGCTAATCTCAGGAACTACTGAATCGATTTCAAATAATATTTCACCGTTGGATATGCATGTGATTCCTGAGTGTTATAGGCTGTACGGACAAAGCTGGGGCGGACTGCTAGTAATAATTTGTTTAGTTTTGAATTTTGTTCGTTGTCAAAATTGTCAAAAACATTTTACAAATTTGAAAAAAAAATAAAGTAAGTTTTTGACTCTGCCGCTAGTAAGAGCAAACTGAAGATGTAAAAAAACAGTCAAAGTTGTCTTGCAAACATTTATTTTGTGATAATCGTGATAAAAGCGAAACTCGATTGGTCCATTGTGAAAGATTATTCTTGTAATTTTTTTTGCCGTTTTGGAGCTCTTAATATCCTTACTGCAAATATGAATTGTAGGGACCTGAATTAATTATAATCACAATTTAGAGCCGAGGTCCATCCCGGCTGTTTGGACTATCTCGTTACGTAACATGACCCATATTTTGCACTGTTCCTTTTCTAATCTCTGTTCATAAAGTAAAGGTCACTAACCGGTCCTCGTGTCAACTGCACACTTCACTATTGTTTATTTCTAAGTGTATGTAATTTTTAATTAATATTACTATAATCATTAGAAATGGCTTAGTCTGGGCCTAGACGGCGTGGTGTGAAGAATGTCTAACAATGTTTAAATATGTATGTTTCAAAATGTAAAAGTTTATAATATTTATATTTATTTATTGATAGTCTAATGGTATAAGTGCAAGCAACACCGTGCGACTACTAGTAACTTTATTGCTGAAAGTGATCTCTTCCAGGGGAAAGTAGGTCTGTATACAAAATTATGTATATGCAGATGGCATGTCAAAAAACAGGAAGAAACAAAAAGGAGAAAAACCAGAAAGAAAACACAAACACAATTAATAACATACATTATAATTGTGTTTAAACATAACACAAAAATAAAAAAAGATATAATTTATCTGTCTGCACACAGCACACACACTAGTATGCAAGTGTATGAGTAAATACTGAAACAATAGTGAATCTATTATGATCCAAAGCCAAGGCCACAGTTATGAGAAAAAGAAGTGATATTATCATAAATAAATAACTAATAGAAATAAAAGAAAAAAAAACATGGGAATCATCATGATTTTGTGGTGAAATAACCACTCATAGAACATATAACTATATCGTACCTACAAATTTTACACTTGTACACTACCTACTAACCCCTAACTATATAATTGTATAAGAACGTGGCTTTTATTTTATTTTTCACTCTATGAAAATTACTTACCACATTATTTACTTACTTATTTATAAAAACTGTAATTTTTGTCTTTGTTCAGTCTGTTATAAAAGTCATTTGAAGGGGATACAGAAACCTGCCACACAAGCTTTGCTTAGTGCAGGTTCTGTGATATTTAATTGTGTAAGTCAAGTTTTTATGGAATAATGTGAGTGTTAATTTGTTTAATGTAAATTGGCTTATTTATGGGATGAATAAAGATATTATTATTATCTTTCCCAGACAAACGTGAGAGTTTTGAAACTACAAAATAAAAAAAATCGGTACATCTTGCATAACATTTCTTTCATAATATCGTTTTATGTGATGACATTTTTACAAATATTGCATCATTTTAGGGTTCTAGACCATAAAAGATCATAATGAGACCACACAAGAAGTTATGCCTGGTCTAGCCGGGAGAATGGTAATTGCCTGAGGTCCTGGTTTAAATTCGAGCCGCACCTATTCTTAACCATGTGCGTAATGTCGCTCATTTAAAAAATTCGTGGTCATGTGTTATCTCGTACTGGGCCAGCGTGGTGGGCTATCTGGACTCCTTGTGAGAGAAGGTCCAGCGTCCCAGTAATGGGAATACTTAAATGCAAACGCATACAAAACATTAATTCAAATCGGTCCAGCCGTTTAAGAGGAATTCACTGTCAACACACGTACAGAAGAATTATATACATAAAGATATAGAAATAAAAAAAGAAACAGTTATAGTTTTATCAGATGAGTACTTAAGTCTAATTGGATTTGTGGTACTTTGGAATCTATGTTTACGACTTGCATTTGTATCCAAGTAATTTAAATATTGCGGAACCCTCTTTGCTTTGTATGCTACTCGTTTTTTCTGTTTATTTGCTTTTTTAGCTACTCCAAACATAGCATATAACCTTATTAACATTAAAACGTTGTAAAATTATATTGTTTGACAGCATGGAAACCAACTATACAACTATAAATAATATTTTTTATTATAATAATTTATCTAAATTTAATGATAGAACATAAATTATAACTTTCTCAAATAGCAAATTCTAGCTTAGACCGAATAAAAAAATATTTGATAACACAATTTTACTCGTATTAAATAATGATGGTAAATTAAAATGTCGAAAACCGTCTTAGGCCAAGAACTCATGGAGCGATTTTCACCCGCGATCGCCGCGACTTTGAGCCCTGTAGAATGCAGACACTTAGATATACGTAAAAACACAGAACACAACTCACGACGCGTTTTACGCACGCGGCGCGTGCGCCTCCCGTGCGGCTCCTGCGCGGGCGGTGGTCGCCCGCAGACTCGGCGGTGCGGTGGCTGCGGGATCACGAAAATCAGTGGTTTCTTGAGTTTTGAAATAAAACTGTAGTTCCGCAACCGCGACGGTCGCGAGTGAGAATCACTCCATGAGTTTTTAGCATAAGATAGTAAAAACCCTTTAAGCTAATCAAATAAGTAAATATTAAAAGACGTAAATTATTAAACGGAACCCATAGTCTTTTAAACTCAGATATTCATACCCAGAAATCAACTCCGTCTTAAGATTACTTTATTTATTTTATATTTTATTGTTTTATTTGCCCTGTACTGTCATTCGTATGACCAACTAAACCTTAAGCACCGAGTTTTACAACAGCTAGTAAGTGCGCTTGCTCCGCTAGTAAAGTTGAAGAATCAATAAATCTTTGATGTTCTAATTGGCGACGCCGCTCTCTTAGAAATCAGATTACTTGGCAAGGACTGGCTTGGAGTAGCTTGGCTAACGTAGATAAAATTGATTTAATATTTATATGATTTATTACAAAAAAACATTACGTTATACATATATTATAAATTGTTTAAATATTTAGAGGTTTACTTTACTTGACTCAATAATAATTAATAAGTTAATTAAATGGTACGTTTAATATAATATAACATTAGTTACTTTATGATAAAGAAGCGAATAAGAAATATCGTAAATCGTAATACAAAGTCAGTAATATCGTAAATACAAAGTCGTAGTTTGTAAGTCGTAAGTTGTCGTCTTGTATGGAGCACCTACTGTTCGCACCTTTAGGATGGATCGGCTAAGTATCAGCTTGAGGCTCTGGAATCATTCTAGCGCGAAAAAGACTTCAAAGTCTTGAACATCGCCCCAAGATTGCTAGCTTATCGGGTTTTTATCGGATACACTTCGGAGAGTGTGCAACTGATCTGCATGATCTAATACCTCCTTGCCCTTTTTTCTATCGTACTTCTCGTAACTCGAAGAAGCGGCATCGATTCATGGTTCTATGGATACTCCAAAGACACGGACGAAGAGGTTTGACTCTACGTTTGTGATAAGAACGTCTAGGCTGTGGAATGAGTTGCCTGAGTGGGGTTTTCCCGATAGTCATAATCTTGGTGTCTTTAAATCGAGAGTGAATCGGTTTCTTCAAACCATACACACACACACTCCATCGTAGACCGCATCGTCGCTTAACATCAGGCGAGATGGCGGTCAAGTGTAAACCTATTAAAGTAAAAAAAAGTCGGTTAAAAACAATAAAAAAAACTCATGGCGTATTTTGCGGTGCGAGGATGAAACACTTTTGGATACAATATGTATGGTATTAAGTACCTTCAAATCGAGAGCGAATCGTTTTTTCTAGGAGATTGTTTAGTATCAGGCGAGGTGGTGGCCGGCGGGTCTACCACCGACTCTCCTGCTTTCTGCTATGCTTTGATTTGTGATGTCATCGACCAATTTGGTAACGCCGATGAAAGCAGACAATTACATCAGCAGCCTCTACCGCCTAACGAAATCGGCTATGGCTTTGCTATTTCTGTCTCTATCATTTCAAGGAAAAAGAAAATAATTTTAACAAAAAAGAACCGACTTTCAACGGAAAATTTATAAAGCAAAAAAGTTTTCCTCGATTTCTCTAGGATGTTATCATCAGATCCTGGTTTCCTTATCATGGTACTACCCTTGGAATATCTTCTTTACAACAAAAAAAGAATAATCAAAATCGGTTCATAAACGACGAAGTTATCCGCGAACACACATAAAAAAAATTAAAAACAACATACATACGGTCGAATTGAGAAACCTCCTTTTTTGAAGTCGGTTAAAAAGACAGCAATATCAAGTCAAAGCTAAGACTGAGAAAAGAAAGCTATCAAAGCTAAGACAGTTTTATTTCTCTCTTTCTGCTCCTGCTTTCTGCTTTCGGCTTTCGCTGATGAAAGCAGACAACTACATCTGCTTTCCGTGTGCAGGGGAGCTGAAAGCAGATGTAGTTGTCTGCTTTCACCGGCGTTCTTAAACCCAAATCTATTCAGTAGATGTACAAAATATGAATACTTATTATTCATTTTATATTAACAATATTTACATTCTAAAACTACGTGTAAAATGTTAATATTTTTTTTTTTTTTTTTTTTTTTATTTAATAGGTTTACACTTGACCGCCATCTCGCCTGATGTTAAGCGACGATGCGGTCTACGATGGAGCGTGTTTACCTAGAAGAAACCGATTCACTCTCGATTTGAAGACACCAAGATTATAACTATCGGGAAAAACCCACTCAGGCAACTCATATAATATTACGTACCACGATAAACTATAATAACTTCTTAATAGCACCCAACCAAGCTTCATCTCAACTGAAGATTAAAGCAAATGACACAACAATTCGCTTTGCACTATTATTTTAAACATTCCGTGACACCAATACTTAAGTGAACACTTGAAAACTTTAGCACGGAACGAAGTTAACTTGGAATAAAGGTAAATACGAAGCTGCACTGAAGTGTTCTCACTATGTACTGACTATAATCACCAGGTTAGGGTATGGCTACGTTAGTTTAGTTAGAGCGGTTTCAGATTAGCGTATTTTTCTACGCGTAAACGGTCCGTTGCATAGACACTTACACACGCGCTACATTATGCGCCTCAAAAACTACGCCATCGCGTAGTTTGGCTAGTATTTTTTTTTATTATTTAGTTTGCTCGAACCGATAGTGGTGTCGTGTCAGTATCAACGTGTCAGTATTGCTATTGCGGCTCGCGCTAATACGAGTTTAGAAACCCGTCGACGCCCATATTTATATCAGTTGCGTCTCTCAAGAGAGTCTCACGCGCAAACTATTCAGTTTAGAAAAAAAAAATACCTGAATAAAAGAAATATCTCAATATAATTTTTGAAGACCTATTCATAGATAAAACCCACACGCATGGTTTGGATGGAAAAAAAAATTTTGAGATTTTCAGTTCTAAGTATGGGACACCCCTAAAATTTTTAGTTTTTTTCTATTTTTTGTATCAAAATCTTAATGCGGTTTACAGATTACATCTACTTATCAAGTTTCAATAGTATAGTTCTTATAGTTTCGGATAAAAGTGGGTGTGACATACGGGCGGACAGACAGACATGACGAATCTATAAGGGTCCCGTATTTTTCACTTTGGCTACAGAACCCTAAAAACAATCAACAACCTCCTTTCCTCCTCCTTTAAAAATGTTGTTCGCTTCGCTCGTCACCAAGCCAGTATCGTAATCCCGCAGCAGCGATTGCATTCAGCCCCATCCCCGTAATATCTCTGCATTCACATCGACTGAATTAGATTACTCGTACCACATCTCTTTAACTTCTGCAAAAAATCTGCTTTTAGATTACGATTTGTTCAAAGAAATTCAGGTTTATCGAATGGGAAAAAAAACAATAATTTAATAGGTATATACATTTGTTGAGAAAAAAAACAATAATTTAATAGGTATATACAATTTTTAGGGTTATGCACCTCAGTAGGAAATATTGTAATACTAACAGGAACACTAAGAAACATTAAAACTTCAAAGGCAACGCAATCAAAAAGTAACAATCAATAATCTAATATGCTCTAAATTTTCGACACTCGCAAAGAAATCAAATCCTATAGGGTACTTTTCGTGAACTCAGAATCCTCAAATTTGGTCCGAGGCGAAAGATGAGGCGGAACGTCTTATTTATAATAGGAAAATTGCGAAAATCATAATTTACAGTTACATCATAAAATAAAATCGTTTTAATATATTTAAGACTAAAAATACCATAGCTTTTATACATTATACCTACATGTTTGTACGGAACCTTCGGTACGTGAGCCCGACTCGCACTTGCAAGATTTTTAAGTAAAGAATTCTAATGTTATCATGTTGCCCCAAACTAAGCTTAGCTATATCTGTTGACCTTCAGTGGTCTATGGATAATCCAGATGTGCTTTGTGTGAGTAGTTAGGTATGTAGCGTAGTCCTCATTGTATTTTTAGTTTTGTTAATAAAGGCTCTGTCCGTTACAAAATGCTTAGCTATTTAGAAAGAATGTTCAAATATTGTAGGTATTTTACTATTTATTATAAGGTATTCTCTCAAATCCTATGCTAAGATTTTTTATTATAGGTATACGAATAGGTTGTAATTTTTTTGCGCCTGTTGTATTGAAGTTCAATCAGTATACTCATACAAATAACTTAACTGACGTTTATTGATGTGGAGTAACGTCACTTTGACATATACGTACAAGCGTCGCTGAATCAGATGTCAACTGTGTAATTGTAAATATATACAACGTGGTGCAGAAAGGTCCAACAATATTTTAACAGGTCATTCCAATACTGATGTGAACTTCATCTCCCAAGGTATCTTTCCCTTCAGAATGATAGATCACGAGATAACACGAGTCAAAGTTTGACGTAAAATTGACAAGCTTCAACCCTAACGCATGTACAGCTGACAAACGAACTAGCCACAGACGCCGCGACGTCGTTCTAAAATCCGTGCCGAGATCTGGCCGTTAAGGGTATGCCAAATACAATAACAAACAAATTTCAATTTTGCATAGAAAAAAAGTTGAGCTTTCAGGTCTCATTTTCACATATATGATTCATAACTTAATATATGTAGATGAACTACCTAAATATTTGTTGAACCTTTCTGCACCACGTCGTATAATTACATAAATCACCCAAGACACAATTATTTCTTCTTGATGGGAATAAAATTTACGACCCAGTGAGTATTTATAAACAATTTATAAACATACTACATTTCTAGAAACCTCGTAAAGTTATAAACTTGGTAGACATAAATACAAATCATCTGAATACGGGTTTTTTTAGAATTTCACAATTCTGTATTCAGAGAATTTTATGGCCTGCAAAGAATCTGTAAAAAAAAAAGAAATAACAGTGAGTAAAAATATTGAGATTACTCCAAAAATGATAAAGAAGTAAATAACATTCCATTTTCCTCTCCATCTTCAGCTCACATAAGCCTAAGTAATTATCTTTCAAGTAATTAATTTTCCTGAGCTGACCTACAGCAAAGATGTTTATCGACATCGCCCATCCCTACTCCCTCACCAATGGCTATTTCAACCCGGAGGATTATTAGGCATTATATATCTACCCATTGGCCTTTACACCTGTTTGGCTTTGCTGCCGAAATGTTTTCATTAAACTTTGTTAATTTTCCTTATTGCTATAATACGTTTCAGTAGGGACGGCTTAACAAATACTGGGGTTGTGATATGGATATAGGAATACAATTATATCGGTTTCAGATACGGTTACGGATACGGATACGGTTACGGTTACGGTTATGGTTACGGTTACGGTTACAGTTACAGTTACGGCTACGGTTACGGTTACGGTTAAATATCATCATAATCAGCCGCAAGGCGTCCACTGCTGAACATAGGCCTCCCCATAGATTACCACAACGATCGGCCCTGCGCAACCTGCAACCAGCGGTTTTCAGCGACCTTTGTGCTATCACCTGTCCATTTAGTGGGAGGCCGTCCAACACTGCATCTTCCGGTTCGTGGTCGCCACTCGAGAACATTTCTTCCCCATCGGTTGTCAGTTCTGCGAGCGATGTGGTCTGCCCATTGCCACTTCAGCTTGCTTACTCTTTGAACTATGTCGCCCACTTTCTAGTCTACTACTATCTAGTGGTTTGTAGGAAGCTGTGAACGCCGGACGTTTTTTACCTATCGCTATCACTTCTTTTTTTTTAATGAAGAGTGACGAGGCGAGCAAGACATGTGCCTGATGGTAAGCGACATGACTGCCAAATAACAGCACAGTGACATGCAGCTATTTGAACATAAAGAGTCCTAATCATTACCGAGCACTTCACTGCACTGCACTCGTCACCCAGAGTTCTAAGATGTTAAATCTCTAAGTCCTGTAATTTCTCTTGAAACATTGCCCTTCAAACCGAAACACAGTAATATTTGCACATTAATGCTTGACGGTAGAATAACTGGCGAAGGTGTGGTACTTACCCAGGCGGACTCGGCCAAGAGTTACCACTACAATCGTTGACATTATACTATTAAAATACTATTCGTTGTCAAAACACAAAATAAGTAGAACCACAACATACTTCGTCGCTAGCGATTCTAGGGGTCTAGTAGATTGGTAGTTGTGAACCACTCACGCTATATCACACAGACGCAGATTGTTAACTATTTCAATGGTGCTCAAGGCACATCTTTTGATTTATGTCGATGATTGTAAAGATATTTTAATAATTAGTTAATAAAGATATTTAAATAAAGAGCAAATTGATTCAGCTTAGTACAGATGTATTGGTTTTTATCTATAAGTATAATAGGTTTACACCCATTGTCACCCAGAGATATAAGATGTTTTATCTCTATGCCCTGTGATTTCATTGAAATCATTGCCCTTAAAAACCGGAACACAGTGATATTTTCACAAGAACGCTTGGCTGCAGAATAACTGGCGAAATTGAAGCAGTTTCCTAGATGGACTCCGCAAAGAGTTCTACCACTGTAATACACTTTTATTTAATTTGAAACAAAAACTTGAAAGTAATTACTTAAAAGCGACTATAAGCTTCTATTATCCACCAATCATTGCCTACGTTAAGCTCGTCTACCGCAGATTATTAAAAAACATTCAAGGGCCGTCCCTTTTATCACCCCATCAAAGGAATAATCCTTTTGGTTAGAAACCTGTTTCAGAGGAATAATGCGACGTAAGCGATAAAAGCTGGGTATACATTTAGTATAACAGGTTTTTACTACTCATTTATTTAATATTTTATATTGCCACTAACGGTAATATAATTCGCACAGGTAATATAATTTAAAAAACAAATAATACATATTTGCAATAAAAAATATAGACATTATTAATCGAAATAAAAACTATCGCACCTGCACTGCGCTCGTCACCCAGATTTCTAAGATATTATATATCTAAGCCCTGTTCTCTGGAAATCTTGCCTTTCAAACTGGATTTGTAATGTTTGCACATTACTATTCGGCGGTAGAACAAATGGCAAAGGTGTGGCACTTCCCCAGGCGGACTCTGTCAAGAGTCCTACCTCTACGTTGAGTTATATTAAATGCATTTTTTTTTATTATTTCAATAGTATTTATTTCGTTCGTTAAAAGAAGTTTAATATGAATTGAATAAATTGACAGAGTTTAAATAAAGATATATGCTACTAAATCACACAATTAAAAATAACATCATAAATTCATCAGTCACATAACCCACCCCTAACGGTACCTGGCACAAAGGTGCCTATTACACTGGCAGCATTACCACGCTAAATAGCTATGGACAATTTTTGTGCCAAGTACAAGCCGGAGCGGGAGTCACCGCCATTTTAATTAAATACATCAACAAAATGGTTTGTGCAGTTCTCAAAACCTGGGTCGTTCGTCAACAGAAAGCCTCTTAAAAAATAGACATTATTTTAGCGATGACGTAAGTATCCACGATAAAGTCCGTGCCTCATGGTCGACAAAATGTACAATATGTAAGGAACATAATATCGATACAATATCATCTGAAAGACATATATAATATGAAGCAGTAAATTTTAGGGGACATAAACTTCACCAGCTGACAATATATGGGCGTTATTAATGCCTTAGGAAACAGATACTTCTACGTGTCTCATGTGACGTATAAACTGTACTAGAGTTGGAATTAAGGATAAAATTTTATCGAGTATTTATTAGTTTATCGAAAAAAAAACAACTCGTTATTGTAATCCTATGAATTGTAGTTAGTGTTGTATTTTAAACACTGTCAGACTTTTTGTATTTATGATATATTTTGTCATATCTATAAATATTTGTTGGAAATGAGTCTCGAAAAGAAACTAAACGTAGCATCTGAACTTGTTTAATGAAAAAAATAAAGCTGTGAAACAGTGATATTTGTTTATTAATACACTGTATCGCAACCATTTATTTTACACACAATGATTTCTATATTTTTAATGTCTTAATATTTATCCTCAGAAACCTAATTGTTGTTATAAAGTCAATAATAAATAAATTTATATGATTGTGACAGTGTCGTTGGTCACTTCAGTAAAAAAGTAAACTCACATTCATCTTAATCACCCAAATCTTAAAAAATGTATACACAACCTTAGTTAGAAATTGTTGTAATAATATTGAACAAAGATGTATATAAAAATAAAAGATAAATTGATTACGTAATTAAAGCGTGTAATTAATGACACTAATAGTTTACATGTATAATAGCAAAAGATTAATGTTTTTATAATTTTTTTTCTGCAGTCCTTACATATATTAACAAAATTAGTAAAATATAGTCATAAATAAAAACTTCGTTGTAGGATGCTAACATAATGATAAATTAAGAAGATGTGTAATATAAATATGTACTGTTTTCAAACAAAATTTATCGATAGAATGGACTAAATATTCCCCAGCACTAGTTTAGCTTGTGCAAGATTAGCCTGGGGCTATGCAGCAAGAACTATGACTCAAACATGCTCTCCGTTAGTGTTTAGGTAATGCCTAACCTAGGTAGCCTAGATATACCTAAGCTACATGAGTAATTAGACGACTTGTCTAATACAGGATAGTAGCAGAGAACAATATGATTGTATTTGATGTCTTAGACACATTGTAGGCACGGAATGTGTATTCGGCTTTGTGGTTTAAGTATCTATTAATACGCATATTGTAGATCTGAAATTGTATATGTAATATCAATCTTCTAATAAATCATTATTAGAACAAATTTGAACACGAGTGCGAAAATATTTGGGACGTTACGGAAAACCAAAGTTGTTTATTGATAGATATATTTGTTTCAAAATAGATGGCGGTCCTAAAATGCTCAATGACCTAACCTATAATTGATAAAAAAAAGAGGCAATAATTTAATTTACTCCGAAAGAACTACAGCCGAGTTAAATTTAAATTCTATAAACTAAATTTCATATTTTTGTGACATCAATTACGTACTGTTTCAGAAAGATAGCCAAGTAGTACAAATTTATTTTAATTTAATTGATTTTTGGATGTTTGTTGCTCAATCTCGTAAGAATGTAAGAACGATTTTCAACCCGTCCCGTTCAGGTGGGTTGAAAATCATAGTCTGGGAAAAGCACATTTTATATTACATTATTTTGACAATTTTTCATCAACAGTCCACTAAATGTTCCCACTGGTGGAGGGAGAGGGTTAAGGCCATAATCCACCACGCTGGCTTGGTGGTGGATCCGGGTTCCGGGTTGGTGGATGACACATGACTTCAAAAGGTTCTAGGTACATGTCCGTTTCCTCATGATGGTTTCCTTCACCGTTTTAAGTTAGTGGCATTACGCACATGACTTCGAAACGACAGCGGTGCGTGTGGGGTGTGAACCCGGGGTCTCCGGATCGGCAGGCGCCGTTCTCCCGACTAGATCAGCCGTAACTTGATACGTACTTTTTAACTTAACGTGATACTTTTTATCATGGGAAAATAAAAGGAACGGTAACTGCGCAGGCGAAACAGCGGGCCGCTACTAGTAAATAATAATCTGCACCTCCATTCCAGTTCTCAAACAAAACAGAAATGACAATTCCTTCAATTAATTAAAATTGAGTTTCCCCAAACTCATAAAACAAAACACCTGCTAATTACCTCCGCGTTATTTTAGAATGGAAACACTGATTACCCATTCCGATTCCTTATTTGAAATTTACGTATCGTCCGGCTGTTTTGCACGTAATGGCAACATTTAGCTACGTTCCTGTTTATTTGGATTTCAAATTAAGAACGCCTGTTGAACTCGCTGCGTTGAAACTGAGCTGGTTCATTTCATATTAGTTAATCTTAAGTACATCAAAAATATATAATTCTAGAGATATATCTGCGTGCCTACTAACACTGCAAGCATACATAATGTTTCTTGTGAGTTTTATACTTGATTGTTTTTTTGTTTAAGAATTTAAGATACTTTAAATTGAAATTTACCACAGTATCTCATTTGATAGGACATATATGCTAGTTTGTAACTGTTTGTTTTAGGAAAACAACTTCTTTTACCAAATAAGTGAGTTGCTATTTTCTTTTCCTTAAAAATAAAATAAGTTACTAAAGTTCATAAAATCTGTATCTGTCTCTCAGACCAACTATTGTAAATCCCCAAAGGTGTGTGTGTTCTGTGCCTGAGTCTTAAGATGATAAATAATAATAAATAAGATAAATAATAATTAGCAATAGGAATGTCAACAATTTTTCGAAATTGCTTTTATTTTAAGATTGTCGCATGTTTATCATAAAACATAATACATAATTTATTTCAAAATATTAGCATTTTCGATGAGTAAATATACAATATTAGACTAATTTTAAATTTTCCCGCTAAAACACTAACGACTGAATTGACGTCACTAGTCGCAAAACATTGGTCGCGATTCATGACTCTATGTCCAGTTTATGTGTTTTCTTATCATTACTTGAATACAAACAATCAAAATCGTCGTCTTTAAAATCGCAAACCATAATAAAAATGCAGAAAAGTAAACAGTTTATTCAGTATTCGACAGCTTGTTTTTCGACTAGTGACATAATAAGTCATACTGGTGTTTCCAGTCGCGTAATAACAGATTAAAAATATAGCATTTAAAATCATTTATAATAAATGTACTACGTAATATGAAATTATGATAATGTGATTTTCGATATTCTATTAATACAAAATGTCATAAAATTAACATTAAACATTAATTTGTGATTACTGTTAACATCCCTATTATAGAAGTATTTTATCAGGTATCTGGCTCCCATAAAACAAGCTTTGGTTATCTTTGGGCTAGATATAGTGAAGTCCAAAATGTATTTATTTATTCCAGGCATCTACTTCTCTAACTCACATTGGTCACTTGGAAAATTACTCATCTAGGATAATATACTGTTCGAAGCTATTAAATTTTTCGACCTTTTTTGTTCCTTGATTTATTTGGTCGGACGTTTAGCATCAAGTTTATTAGGGTAAGAGATAACCCGCGTCACAATCAGCTCTTTTATTTCCGCCACAAATTTTACTCTACCATAAAACCTTGTAACATTTTCAATTCACGACGTTAAGCCCGTACGTGCCTCTGAAGAAGACGATAACGGTGATTATCTGAATCTGTCGATATTCTCTTCTACTAATAGCAAAATGTGTGTAGGACGTCCAGCTGCAAGATGGGTGGTCGATATCGTTTCTATCGCGGGTCGAACCTGGACTCGATTGGCACAGGACCGAGGAAGATGGCATGGGAAAAGAGAGGCCTATACCCAGCAGTGGGATAGACAAGGTTGTGGATGATGGATGATGAATAGCAATATCCTAATTTTAGTATGAAAACTAACGTGGTTATTACACATTTCAAATAAATACACGGGTAACTCACGTTTTAAATACTGAAACGTTTCAGTACTAAACGAGCTGCAAACACGCGCGTGCATAATTCGCCATTTTGTGGAGGCGGCCATCTGGAATCGATATTAACCAAACATAGCTAAGAACATCCGCACGGATATTAACCTTCAAATAAAAAAAAACGCATCGAAATCGGCCCTTCCGTTTGAGCTCTACGGTGCCACAGACAGACACACAGAGACAGACAGACAAACAGACATCGACGTTAAACTTATAACACCCCTTTTTTTGGTCGGGGGCTAAAAAGATCGCCGGACGCGATCGAAACTTGAGTCGGACTGGACTGACTATATGAAACCTGAGTTACCCGTGTATTTATTTAAAATGCCCTAACTCCTATTTTTATTTAACACTAGCAGCGCCTCGCGGAATCACCTGCGTAGTTTCCGTTCCCATTATTATGCCGGGACAAAAAGTAGCCTATGTGTTCTTTCAGACTACAATTTATAGAATTTTTGGTAGTGGTAGGACTCCTGGCAGAGTCCGCCTGGGGAAGTACCACATCTTTGCCAGTTATTTTACTACCAAGCAGTAATGTGCAAACATTACTGTGTTTCGGTTTGAAGGGCAAGGTTTCCAGAGAAATTACAGGGCTTGATATAACATCTTGGATCTCTGGGTGACGAGCGCAGTGCAGTGTTAGGTAATGATTTTGAGTCTTCATGTTCCAATAGCTGCATGTCACTGTGCTGTACAACAACAGGCATGTTGTTTACCACCAGGCACATGTCCAATTCGTCTCGAAACTCTTTATTTTAAAAAATCTACCTGTATTTTTATTTTTATTTACCAAATTTCAGCCCGCTCCGTTCATACGTTACGACGTGGTTGAGCTATAAATATCCATGTAGGATAGTAGGATTTTGTATTACGGTTGTAAGAGTCATGTTTTCTCTAGTTAAAAAAGAAATAGCCTCCTTTATGAAAAAATGTTTTCAAGTGTAATATAAAAGGCCAGGGAAGCAAAGCTTGCGTGTTCACACCCGTTTGTTAGAAAAAAGATGTTATTCAGTTCAACCTATCTTCATTTATACTCCTGGCATAAGTATGAGTAGCCCACTAAATGATCCCATTCCTGAGAGGTGGGACCTTTCCTCACAAGGAGAAAATTAAGGTCATAATCCACCACACTGGCTCAGTGCGAGATTTTACGATCACGTGGGTTCGTAGTTTTTATTATCAGATTTAAATAAATAAAAAAAGAAAAGTTTACTATTAAAAATGAAGAAAATTCTGTTCTTACTGCGTATACTCCGCAAGCAGTCCTAATCCCGCAAGCAAACACTTTCATGAGCATGACGCATTTGCAAACCATCCACAACTGTGATTTTAAAAAGAAGGCTATTCGATACTCATAGCCTTCGAATGAAAGAGCATGGGTGCTCAAGGCACACACTCACAATTCCTACAAAATATTACGCGCGCAACCTGCAACCAGCGGTTTCCAGCGACCTTTGTGAGGTCATCTGTCCGTCTAGTGGGAGACCGTCCAACACTGCGTCTTCCGGTTCATGGTGGCCACTCAAGAACCTTTCTTCCCCATCGGTTGTCAGTTCTGCGAGCGATGTGGCCTGGCCATTGCCAATTCACCTTGGTTGCTTTTTAGGGTTAGAGTGCTTTTAAGGTTAGTTACGATACTTTTAAAAATGTTGACTAGATACATTAAAGGTTTCCGTCTTTTGTGACGGTGTACGCATGCATCGTAAATATACGAGTCTAAAAATACACTGATCATTTTCTCCTAAGGACCAAAAGAAGTTTTAAAAAATATTCCAGATAGCGCAATTTTAAACTCTAGAAATGTAAGCTACAAAATGCAAATTCCTTCCTAAATTCTTGACCTTTAAAACTGCCTTAGCCCTAATTTATCACCAAGGATATCTGTTTAAGTGTAACTAAAACACCCAGACAGAAATCTCGTTTGGAATCAAATTAAAAGCTTTGTAAACGTGTCCCCTCTTCTGGTAATAAATTGTATACAATTCCTCGTACAATAGAAATGGAATGGAATCACAACAATTACACTCAAGATCAAAGGAATTGCTTTATCCGTCGCGCGCAAACGCTCATTGTGGCGTTTTAAAATACAGCTTTTTGACGGAAACATGGCGCGCGATTGCAGTATGGAATCGCATTTATAGGTCACAAGAGGCAAAAACTAAATTTCCTATTTAAAACTTTCCACTACTGGACTTCGGGACCTTCTCACGCAAAATAAAGGGTATGCCTTTACTCCTCGCTGGCCAAGTTGGTGGATGATGATGATGGTTAACCTAGAAGAAACCGATCCACTCAACACTTGAAGACGTTCAAACATAAGGAAATACCCACTCAGGCAATGCATTCCAAACTTTAGATATTATACAACGAAAATTGAGTCGAACCGCCTCATTCGAGTCCTTGGAACATCAAACAAAAAACGTTTCCGTCGTAAGGGAAAATAAACAATCATTTTAGGCCCTGGCGGAGAGGATCTATCTGCTCTATCAGCTCAAAAAAAGCAGTTGCTAAACTGGTTTTTTTTAGCTGATAGATGAAGGTAAATACATTTTGTTTGGCATCGGATAGACTGTTTTGTTTAAGTGTTTTAACGGCTAAATGGCAATTGACCTCCATCGACTGCCTACCGATCTAGAACAGAAGGCGCAGAACCCTACTAACCTAATGTATTGTTTTAGAATATTTTAAGGATTGTTTTAAAATGCCCATACTGCTTATACGTTTGTACAGAGAAACCTCGTCGTTCTGAAGTGTTGTTTGCTAATTTATGAGTTACGACGTGTAATCTTGTTTGTTTGTCAATGGAAATTAGGCTTCGTTAGCGAATTTGGCATGAATTTAGAAATAGGGAGAATTTTTGTAGACTTTAATATGGAAATATTTCAGTAAAAAACGACAGTCGGATACTTGTCGTTTACCGTTACGAAGGTCATACGTTATCACTAGGCTAACGCGGGTCTCAAGGAACATAATTATTTGATGGCTTTTCCAGGACGTATAATTTTAAAGCTGTGGTTGTTGTGTATTGGCTTGAAGGTCCAAATTTAAAAGAATTGAACACCGACTGTGTCTTGATCACTATGTTTTGTGTTTTAAATAATCATATTGCCGAAATCATACCTTTTAGTAGACAAGTTGACACCATTAAACTGTCCGTACAATCCTGAAACAAAACAATTGTATGTTAATAATTATCAGTTCACTTATCAGTATAACACAAGCATCAGCTCAAAAACACATAACAACATCCTGCTGAAGCACAAGACGTTGGCGTAATTGTGCTCACCAAGCATTTATCTCATACACATATATACGAGTATATAGCAAAACTAAATAGAAGCTAGAAATAGTAGAAGATGAAGAATCAGATGACATATAACACAACTAAATAAAAACCCGCAATGAAAAGAAGATGAGGAAGAAGAAGACTTTAATCAGCTGACTTTTTTTCATTGTATAAATTAAGACTCGACCAAATTGTCTTGCCAGACATATTGCATGCAAAGGTAGTTTGCATGGCAACTTTTAAAATGTTTTGTACTCGTATCATCCTATCTTCCCCTCCAAACAGCAATAAAGATTTTTGATACTGATTGTATACGTCCACTGCTGGACATAGGCCTCCCCTATGATACGCCACTCAGCCCGGTCCTCGGTCTTACTTCTCCAACCGCCACCAGCTGCCTTTCGTATATCGTCACTCGATCTAGTCTCAGGACGTCCTACACTACGTTTGCCGATTCGCGGTCTTCACTCCAGATTCCGTCTGCCCCAGCGGCTATCGGGTCTGCGACAGATGTGACCGGCCCACTGCCACTTTAGTTTGCTAATACGCTGGGCTATGTCGGTGACTCTAGTTATCTGACGAATTACTTCGTTGCGGATGCAATCCCTCAAAGAAACCCAAGCATAGCCCTTTCCATAGCTCGCTGAGCGACTTTGAGCTTACGGACCATTTTCACTGTCAGTGTCCACGTTTCAGCACCGTAGGTCATAACGGGTAAGACGCACTGGTAGTACATTTTTGTCTTGAGACTTTGTGGGATGGGTGACGAGAAGACTCGACGTAGTTTTCCAAATGCTGCCCAGCCCAACTGGATTCTTCTCATAGCCTCACTCTCAAAGTTACTTCTCCCTAGCTCGAGCATCTGCCCTAGGTAAACGTATTTCTCTACAATTTCAAGAGTGATTCCATTTGCGGCAATCGGCCCCGGAGCTACGAATTCATTGCACGACTTTGCTTTTATCCAAATTCATCCGGAGGCCGATGCGTTGAGAAGCGTCAGTCAGGCTGTCCAACATACACTGCAAGTCCTCCAGCGACTCTGCCATGATGACGATGTCGTCCGCAAATTGTAGGTGAGAGATGTACTTGCCATTGATGGTTAGGCCATGTTCAACCCAATCCGGAGCCTTAAACATATCCTCTAGTGCGTTTGAGAACAATTTCCTTGTCTCTTGTCTCACGCCACGCTACAGAGGAATATGCTTCGACTGCAGGTCTTAAATTTGGACCGTCATCACCTCGATGTATTGCCAATCGACTTGGCATCGCTATAAAGACTTCAGAACAGCCCAGATTTCGACCGAGTCAAACGCTTTTTCATAGTCCACAAACACTAAGCAAAGAGGCCGATTGGACTCTTTTGTCTTCTGTACAATCTGCCGTACCGTGTGAATGTGGCCTATGGTGCTGTACCCACTTCGAAACCCGGCCTGTTCAGGAGGTTGGAACTCGTTAAGTCTTCGGGCGAGACGATTTGCGATAACTCTTGAGAACAACTTATAGACGTGGCTCAGAAGCGATATTGGCCTGTGGTTCTTTAAAAGGGTTTTATCTCCCTTTTTAAAGAAAAGGATGACTACACTTCTGTGCCACGCCTGTGGAGTCCTCTCGGTGAAGAGGACGGCATTAAACACTTCTTGGAGCTCTTTTATAAGTGGGGCTCCACCAGCCTTTAAGAGCTCTGTTGTAATCCCGTCCTCGCCCGCGGCTTTTCAATTTTTAGTTGCCCAAGATCCATCACAATTTCGTCTAGACTTATCTCAGGCAGGTCTTCTGTGTAGTGGCGTGTCATAGTGGCTCTTTTGTCCTCGTTTTGTGGGAGATGAGGAGCATGTGATGCGTACAGCTGGCCGTAAAAGTCTTCCACTTCCGAAAGAATACTCGCTTTGGATGTAACGACTGTCCCCGCCGAGGTGGTTAACTTCGTCAGGTGGCTTCTACCTAGTGTCTTGACGTAAACTTTTGACCCCCGATTTTGCGCAATTGATTTTTCAATCAAGAGCGTGTTAGCTAATCGGAGGTCACGTCGTACAAGTTTGGTAATTTTCTTATTTAGAGCCCCTTGTTCTGACGAAGTTAACGTGGGATTTCGTCGTTCCTCGATGAGTTGCAGAGTTTCCGTCGAAAGCTTTGACTTTCTGCCTTTGCGCCGCATTTAGCAGAATTTTGTGCCCTCATCTCGTAGGACATCTACCACTCTGTCGAGCTTCTGGTCAACGCTGTCTGTGGTTTCCAAGGCAGCAAATCGGTTTTTCAGTTCAGAGAAGGTTCGGACGGAATGTTGACTTCATCAAACGGGCGCGTTCAAGCTTGTAATCAATATTTAGGGTACCTCTCACAAGCCTGTGATCACTTCCGGTAACAAACCTAGAGATCACTGAGACACCCCTGAATATACGCCGTTTATCCGCAATAATGAAGTCAATCTCATTTTTCGTCCGTCCGTCGGGGCTTCGCCATGTCCACCTCCTCTGAGGCTGTTTCTGGTAGAACGAATTCATCAGAAACAGCATTTCCTTTTCGAGGAAGTCTATCCGCATTTGGCCACTGTCATTTCATTTCTCAAACCATATGGTCCTACTACCAATTCACTGCAAGTCCATACTCCCACTTTGGCGTTAAAATCCCCCATAACAACGTTGAAGTGCGCTTTGGAGGTGTTATGTAAAGCCTTCGCTATATACTCATACAAAGCTTCCACCTCTGAATCAGGGTATGCCTCCCAGGGTGCGTACGCCATGATCACTTTGAGGGTATACCTCTCGGTCAACTTCAGCACCAGGTACGCGACCCTCGGAGACACACTTGCGATTTCTGAAACGTTGTTATGGAGAGTTTTGTGGACCAGAAACCCGATACCACCTTACCACAGCTGGTGACCTTCATGGTAATACATAAGATGGCCTGATTCCAAGGTTACAGTGTCCTCTCCCTGTCTTCGGACTTCGCACAACCCGAGAATGTGCCACCTTATGTGGGTCAGTTCTTCTTCCAGCTGAGCGAGTCTATCGTCATCTCGAATCGTCCGTCCGTTATGCATAGCCAGAGTCAATTGGGTTTGGGTGCCTAACGTAGCCCGGGGATTCTTCGCACCCCCTACCCTGCCGTTACCATGACCGCCGCCTTGGTCAGGAATAGCAGGGCGGCCGGGAACTAGGGGTCTTTTCTTCTTGGGACCTATCATAAAGGGGGTATTGCCCATAGTCGGCACGCTGTGCATGCGGGTTGGCAACCGCAGTGCCGGGCCATCTTATTCATGTGACGCTGCTGCCCGTCACAGCTATATTTACAGCTCGGCTATTGGATGGTTATCCCGCCATCGGTCGGTCGTTAGAGCCTCGTTGTTGGTCGGCAGGGTGCACCACAGGCAGGTGAGGTTGACAGTTTTAGGAACACTTAGATGTTGAGGCCCCCTTACACCCCTATGTGTTATTATACATTAATAAATATTGTGATGGTATGTACATTGGGGACTCTTTTAAATATAATATGAGTACGTGGTAACATGTAACAAAAGTTTAGAGATAAAAAACAAAAACAAAAAAAGTACTCGTAGGTAGGTTAAAATAGAGATAAAAATCACACTATTTTAACCGATCTGAAATACCTTGTCCGAGAATAAATGAACTCATTTATCTAAATTAAACAATTTGCATTGGGTGCAATTTATTTGCAAATGTTCACCAATGTCAACGTTGTTATTCGAAATTTGAGGATTTAATTTAGAAATTTAAATATTATAATGTATTGCCGCCTTCTATTGCCAGTTTGTATTATGTTTGTTTGTATATTCTTGGACAAATTTAAATAATAATATATTGCCGTCTTTCTATGGTATAAGGTATAACTCGTTTTCCTTCCCGCGGTTGCAAGAAACCACTTTTAGCGATAATCTCGCCAATAATTACTATTTTTAGAATTTTGTTTTAAGTATCTTATGTTAAGTCCAAGCAAGCCTTGATTTATCTATTTACCTGTCTATCTATGGATAATTTGCCAGTAATTAAAGTTCAATGTTATTTTTTACTGCAAAATCCGTAGTGGCTTAGCGGTGACAAAGTCCGAATACAAAATCATTAGGTCGTAGGTTTGAATCCTACTATATCTTTGAGTAATTTTTCGAGTGCAGATTTACTAGTTTATCATCACCCACATCTTTAAAGATGAAGGAAAACATAGTGAGAAAAACGACGAACGAACGAATGTTTAAAAAAAGAAATTTGTCGTAGATATGCAGTATCTACCAACCCACACTTTACCAGCGTAGTAGTGTCCCAGCAGTGGGAACACACAGTGGGCTCTGCTTATGCTTAAATAACAAGCATAATGCCAAATCATTAAAATAGGCATTATATCCAGCTGTTAAAAATACTTTCACAAATTAAAAGTTCTCCAGAAAATCTCATTTGGTATTCTGAAAAACTTCGCTCGTAACTTCAAAGCCAACACTCGAAGAGAAATCATTTACTCCTAAAGTACCGAAAAGTCTTGCAGAAGACATTCAGATAAAAAGACGACTCTAAATAAAATCGCTTAGTTCAAAAAGGACTTTTTGTCCTATATACTCGTAGCATATAAGCTAGAGCATTATTTAATAGTCTGGCAAATAAGGCTGTGTCTTCACAAAATATACTCGAACTATCTCTATATAAGTTACGGTAGGATTTGTACTCTTCATGTGACAATAGTTGCATGTCGCTTTGCTTTAATAGACATGAGTATTGCTAACCTTCAGGCACATGTCCTCCTCGTCCCTTTGCGCTATATACGACGTTTTAAATTTTATGTATTAAAACTATTTTTTTTTATAACGATTGACGAGACAGGCAGGACACATGCCTGATGGTAAGCAACATATCTGCCAAATAACAGCACAGTGACACGCACCTATTGGAATATGATGAATCCAAGTCATGACCTAGCACTGCAGTGCGCTCGTCACCCAGAGATCTAAGATATATCTCTGAGCCCTGTAATTTCTCTGTAAGCTTTTGGATATAAATGTGTAAATACTCTCAGATGCATTTAATGAAAATTTGTTAGCTTAGTATTATAACACACCTATTTTATTTGTATGCCTGCATACTGCATACATTGTTACCAGATTCTCGTGTGGCTCTTTTTGTTGATATTATAAAAAACCATGTGAATCTAGCCTAACCCCAGCAAGTTAGTGAAAGAGGCAGCATTAGGAGGCGTCATTTATCAGCGAGACAGATCAGCCGGGGGCTCTTAGCGATGACAAATGTAAGGTCAGGTAAAAAGGAGAATGTTTCAAAATTTCACTTAACGGTTTCTTGATGACGTCTGCCTATTTGTCTGATATTTCGTAAAAACGAACCATTTTCTATACTTTGATGGATGATCGGAAAGTAGAGTCCATCTCAATGGAAAAAATGGCAGGCACCTCTGGCATCGGCAGTCAAGTTAAATCGGCAGTAGAGACTGCCGATTTATATATATATATATATATATATTTTATGAAGTGAAAACCTATGAGTTGGAATTTTGGTCTTAAACAGCATCAATGATACACAATACATCACACACGTATCTTCAGATACACTGTTATCACATATTTCCGCTTCCTCACGATATTTTCCTTCACATATTTTAACTCAGCGTCATTACACACGTGGCTTTGAAATGACAGTGGAGCACGTGGGAGTCAAACGACCTTGATCGGTCGACGACGTTTTTGCGACCACCCGTAACTCTTCACATTCACAATCCCTATCTATTAAAATAGAGTAAAATAATTTATTTGTGTGAATAATTTAGTGAAAAACTGTTGAGCCGAGATTGACACCGTGGCGCGCAAACTAGTGCTTGTATAATTGAAAATAATATATATTGGTGAACAATTGACTGGCCTCGTAGCTTAGTGGGTAGTAAGCTTCATAGACAGAGGCCTGCGAAGCCGAGGGTCGTGGGTTCGATTTCCACCCAGTGCAAATGTTTCTGTGATTAATTCAAATATTTGTACTGTGTCTGGGTGTTTCTATAAATATAAATATTGGTGTACACTTCACACACAACACCATCTGACCCCAAACTAAGCAAAGCTTGTACTATGGCGGCCCGATAGCTGATATAATACTTATATAGTTTTTTAATACATACTTATTATACATAGAAACACCCAAACATAGTATAAACATTTGATTTCATCACACAAATATTTGCACTGGGTGGGAATCGCAAACACAAAAGAAACACAAAACACCAAATTTAAAAACACATACATAAGTTACGTGGAATTATTCAGACGCAGAAACAACATCCGCATTCATCCCATGTTATATTTGTCTTAGATGGAATTAAAACCCACGGCTTCCGGCTTCCTAGAATAACTATAAAATAAGCTACAAGTTGACTTAGATATATAACTAAGCTACTACAAAATAACAAATGAGCATTCTGTTAAATGTACATTAAGCCCACACACGACAATTTCACCCAATTTAACCTCCAAGTTACCGCTTCTATGCTTAATCAAAAGAATTTCCCATCAAAGCGACGTAAAGTGAATTTGGGTACTTTTAAAATGGCCGACGGCTTTGGGCGCCTTTGTCGTGAAAATTGGGAATTATTATAGGGTTTATACGCAGAAATGTTAGCATTAATTTTTCCGTGAGCTTATTATGGTCGTTTGTCTTGATTTCTTTTGCTATTGTGTTTGGTTAGAGGCTTTCGTCTGGCCGATAACAAGTGTATGGAAAGATATATTAGAAAAAAGAAAATGGCAAGTCATTTTTATTATAAATCAAAGTGTCGGAACGAGCAATGTAAATGCCTGATTGTAATAAAAGAAATCTAATTGTATAACAATTACCTATATCATTGCACTTGAGCATTCGCTCGCCTGATGTTAAGAGACAATGCGGTCTACGATGGAGCATGCTTACCTAGAAGCAATTGATGATTGTGATTGAAGACACCAAGTTAGTATCCATCGGAAAAACTTCATTCAGGCAATACATTACACAGCTTATGGGAAGGCTCAGAGTCAGGCTTAGGGAATTACTACGTCGTTAGTCTGGGAAGTGTGTGTAATGTGTTTCTATAGTGCGATTGCGTGTATGCAGATGTTTGCACTTTGATTGAGTTTTGGATTTTTTTTAATATTCATCACCAACCCGCACTGGGGCAGCGTGGCAGATTATGGCCTGAACTCGCTCCTTGCGAGAGAAGACCCGAGTCCCAGCAGTGGGGACACTTAGTGGGCTGTTGATGATTGATGATGATCATCATTAGATAATCATAATCCGGCTGAGATAAGCCGAATAACGTTAACTGCTGGACGTAAGCCTGCCCCAAAGATCTCCTCAAAGTCAAGTCTTGCACCGTTCGATTTCCGGCAACCTTCACCAGATTGTCCAATTGAAATGTTGTGTTAAGTTTAATTACTAAATATTAATAGCATTTCAGAATCAAATTTAATTTACCCATAAACTTTTATATTCTGAATTGTAGTAGGTATCTTATAGATTTAGTTAGAAACGTTCACCAACCAAAACAATAAGATTAGTTCAAGATCCTTGGGCCGCTCACTCGGAGTCGAACCAGCACCGCCGTGACTACGGTTGCACAACCGAACAACTAGGCCAAGAACGCTTCCTTTCTTACTCCGCAGCCTACTGCTTACGATAGCCTAATAGCTGTCTGCTGCATTGACTGGGACTGTAATTACCTGTAGACCAAGAGCCCGTCGCTAACAGACTTATGCCTCCTACAGTACTAATATTATAAATGCGATAGTGCAATTATACAACTGTTGAAATATTTTTACATTGTTTTTTACACGGATATCGGGTTTTGTTTTTTGGCGCAACACGTCCACTGCTGAACGTAGGCCTCCCCCCAGCGACCTTTGTCAGGTCATCTGTCCATCTAGTAGGAGGCCGTTCAACACTGCGTCTACCGTTTTTATGGTCGCCAGTTGAGAACCTTTCTACCCCATCGGTTGTCGTTAATATTGCTTTGTATAAGCATAGCATAAGTGTTCCCACTGCTAGAGCTCGAGATCTTCTCTCACATGGAGAATGTCAAGGTAATTATCCATCATGCACGGTGCGTGTTAGTGGATGACATATGACCGAGAAACATTCCAGGTATATTTCCTTAAAGAAAAGACAGTGGTGCGTCCGGGATTCAAACCAGGTGCTCCGGATCGGTAGTCCCCGGAAATGTATTTGTCTGGAATGATAGGAATGATGATCTGGAAAGGATGGAATCGAAATTAAGAAAGGATGGTCTGGAAAGGATGGAATGGAAATTAAGAAAGGATGGTCTGGAAGGAAATATATTATCTGGAATAGCACATACATAAGTTACTTTTGATTGTAGTTAAATGATGATAAAGGATTGATATTAGAAAGTTAGTTACTCAAACACGTCAAAGTGGATCGACATGAATTTTGAAAGATAGGTAGATTATAGTCACAAGTAGTGTGAGTACTTTATATTGCAGGAAAATGCTAAGAACGAGTACTATGTGGCTAAAACTGGAGGGTGCTGTATGAAGTTTTGCTAATCTTTCAAAAAGTGTCTAAAATACACGTCCCGTACCACTGTCATGCAGCCGCTCCGTCCCTCTACTAAATCGGCTATGGCTTTGCTCTTGCAGTCTCTATCATTTTAATCGAAAAGAGAAAGAAGAAAAGAGAGAACAATTTCAAAGCTAAGACATTTTTAGCTAGGCGGTAGACCCCCTGATACTTCTACGCTACATTAGCAAGTCAGTGATGCGCGAACACAAGTTTTTCCCTCACAAAAAAGGTTTAACGCACTTTAAAAAGTCATCACTTCAATAAAACATAGCGTTTAGACTACAGATTTCGTTTTTTTTAGTTTAGAGCTAATGGTACGGGCTAGCATTGATCAAACCATTAACGATTTTCAAATTAAGAACGAATGAACGATAGAGCGACAAAAAACGGAAAAAACTTAAAGAACGAACTAGTAATGGGAGCTGAAGCCAAATCAATCATCTGTATCAATGAAAGGATCTCGAATTGGAAGCTGAATTGAAAGCTTCTTTTTATTCAATCTCCACTGGGGCGATGTAAATCGAACGGCTGTGGAACGAAGATAGCTTCTTAATCGGGTGGTAATGATCGAAATTGTGGTAAATGCATTACCATTTAAAAATAGTCTACACATTTTATGTTTAAAAGCGAACGACACTACTGGCTAGTTGTGCAGAAGGTTAAAAAATCCCCACGGTACTACCAAGCTGCACTACTGGTAGTATAGTGTGGATTTTAATAAGGGGAATAAATATCAGTATATTTGTCACAATCCTAAATCTCCTTATTTATTGTTTATTATGCGGAATAAAGTTTTCCTGGTCAGCTACATATATAAAGTAACGTGATTTTTTAAACTAATGTATACTCACGTGTGGTTGTTATTTTCAATACTACAGAGTACCGGGACGAGCAGGACATATACCTGATAGTAAGCAACAGTAAGCAATAATAAATAGAAAATAAACTATGTTTGATAGTCTTCTTCTTTATCCATGGGCTTCTTTATCCAGTTGAGAAAAGAATAAAAACATTTTCTGGAAAAGTATTTTTTCTAATCTAGATAATTATTAATATAAATGGATAATCACCCAAATCATCATGGTCAGAAAAAAATTGGCAGGTTTTTAAATCTACTCGTACAAAAAGCAGTTTCTTTTTTTCGAAAAGACTTTTTCTTTTCTTGCCGTTTTTCTTTTGCTAACTCAATCCAGGTGTGACGATTAAATAACGATATGATTATCTCATTTGGTTTTACATGTTCTGATGAAAGTGTCACAATCTTCACTTGGTAGGTAACAGTAAAGTTGGTACCACTGAAAGATAAATTAAAACACTAGTTTTTTCTTAATAAAAAAAATATTGTACATATAATATATTAAAAGTAAATGCTTGATATGATTAAATAATCCCGCGATCGTCAACTCCACGACCAAATGTTCTCATTAGGCTTGCCGCATTTCCGCGCTGTATAGTCAAAGAAACGTTTTGGCACAAGTATTGTCCACATCGAGGGTCTCGGCCACTCCCCCGCAGGCATCGGCTCAACTCTGTGGCAAAGATTTCGCCCTCCGTGCTCCTGCTGTCTCAACCGCAGAAGGAACAAAATCATACGCTGACTCTAATAATTATCTTATTTTGAGTTTATGTAACTGAAAATAAGACTAATCTGGCCTATTTTTGTGAATACGTATTGTCATAGTTATTAAATGGTGGAGTTATTCAACGATTTTTCAATATCATTTCATTCATATTAACGGAAAAACTAAACATATTTCACTTTACTTTCCTAACATAAATAAAATATTTCCACAACAATATAACATAAAAAGTCATCGATATTTGCAAACCTCCTCCAACTTCCAAAGGCTTTATTAAATAATACAGCTCATTTATAAAGAGAGTACTAAAAAGGAATCTCCCGTCCCATTTCCCTCCCTAACTCAGTAATCGTTGTATTATGAAAAACGCTTTTTATCAGGGACTTTCAGAAACACAATTTTCTTTTGTGCAACTTTTTTTTTATTACGACGCTTTTTCCCGGAGGAAATTGTAACGACACATAAGCAAATGGCAGTGCGTATGTGGGTATTGTTAAAGGAAATATGTCATTTTATTGTAAGTAAGGAATTCTTTATTGCCACAGATTTCTAGTTTTAGAAATCTGTGTTTATTGCCATGTTTTCGTTTTGATGATTGGAATGTACGAATTCTCGTAAAGGCGTAAAAATAATCAATAAAAACATGTTCATAAACTTGCTCTGAAACTGTTCACGGTAGCCGACAATAAGCATGTTTTTTATCGCATATAGGTTCGCATTTGACCACCAACTTGCCAGATGGCAAGCGACGGTGTGGTCAAAGATGACACATGTTAACCTTGAAAGTACGTATTCACTCTCACCTGAAAAATTATAGATATCTCTCAGGGAACAAGGAGGCCGGCAAGTTATTCCACTCCAAAGCTGCACGTATGTGTTAAGGATAGTCACAAATA
This sequence comes from Ectropis grisescens, assembly GCA_017562165.1. NCBI lineage: Eukaryota > Metazoa > Arthropoda > Insecta > Lepidoptera > Geometridae > Ectropis > Ectropis grisescens. Next base: position 10,023,235 of record CM029780.1, on the reverse strand, counting down.
AGCATGCTCAAAGCAAACGCACAGATACTATACGTCACCAAGCTTGCTCTGAGCACGCTCCTCTCTACCCACGCCTCGGGTAGGTAAGTAAAATAAATTGGCGGTTGATTTTTTAGCTCATTCAAAATAATCATGCTCATTCCTAGCAACGTTACAATACACGAGCATTAATGCGAACTTGCTAATTAAAAACATGCTTTCGTGCTAGTATTGAATACTCTAATTCGTACAGAAGCTGTCTGTTCGTACCTTTATGAGAAGTAGATAATATAGATATAGATGTATTTAGACTGACAAAAAAACAGCAGATGGCGCCACGGCCAAACTGAAATGATTTCAGATCACGATAACAAGAACAAATTAACATCGGCGTATTGACATAGTGTTTAGAAGAAGAAATTGACGATCGTAAGGTCGTAGAGTCAAATCTTTTCACCTTTGTGCATTTTTCGAAGAACAGATGTAATTTTTTTAAGTGAAAACTACTTATGGCGTTCCACAGACAGATTTTTCGTGGGCTGTGAATTGAATTCTAGCGTCACGCCTGGGAATGAAAAGAAGCTTCGGGTAAACTCGTGGCCATGGCCATTGGCCATCTATATTGGATATATGCACCTATGGACCTAGACCACTAAGGTGGATTATACCTATAAGCTTTGACAGAAAACTTTGACTTTTAGCAGTGGGCGCAAAATATGGGCCATTTATTTATTCATTGATTTCCAGAAGTTTTTGAAGTCGAAACTTCGTTTGGTGCAGCACATGCATATTTCCATGGGCTGAATTGAGTTCAAACGTCATAACAGCTCAGTGTCACGTAGGGATTGATTCATAAAGATTCCAAATCATTACCTAGCACAACACTACACTCGTGACCCGTAGATTTAAGATGTTTTATCGCTAAGCCTCTCTAAGCTATTTTTCTTTGAAAATATTTCCCTTTAAACAGGACCACAGTACCTAATGTTTTCACATTACTGCTTGGTAGTAAAATAACTAGCAGAAATGTGGTACTTCACCAGACAGACTTCGCAAAGAATCCTACCACTACAAAAGTAGCAGATAGTCCTATGCGGACAGTTATATAAAAATCTTTGTTATGAAATAATCGCTTTAAGCTTTTCAAAGTGCATTCTATCGAATGGCTGCGCGTTACAGATATCGCGTCGCGTTTTGTCGTTCACTCTTTCATTTCATTTAATAGTTCATTCAATACTTCACTTCATGCCGTTCACAGCAGTTAATAGAACGCTATTGTGCGAAATAAGGTTTCATATGAGTGCTTTTATGCTTTTTAAAATACATTAAATTTAATAATATTAATAAGTTAAACGTAGTTTTAACTGCATAGTTTAATACCATTATGTTAAACGTGGTAATAATATTATTTTAAATATACTTTTAAATGAATACATCATTTTCATTTGCTTTTAAATGGTTTTGGTTTATAGTCATCGAGAGTGAATAGTTTTTTCTAGGAAGGTAAGAGCGCTTTTTCATTTTAGTCAGACATTGGTTTGGTATACTCCTTTTGCTCCGGTGACAATACAATTCAGTAGGTACATTCTGTTTTATTGCAAATACAAGATGGCCGCTACCAAAATGGTAGCTTACCATATGACTTATTATTATTTTATTTTTATTTGACTTATATTGTTTTTGTGCCACAATAAAGAGTTTTCTTTGTTATTTTTATTTGATATTACAGAACTAAGGAACAGAATAAAATATAGGTAGTCAAATAGTCGCAGAATCTTCTGAAGAATACGTAGTCGTTTAAAACCTACCAACATCACAAGTCAGCATTCGCGTCCCATATCCCTTTATCCTTTATTTTACATCCCAATTTTACACAAATCGCCATATCCGTCGTATCCTAACAATAACCGTATAAAAACAAGTGGCTATTTAAATTCAATGCGCGTTACGGCCGCCATAACATTACATCATTTCTTTGTGTGGTGTACACCAAATTAAAAATTTACTTATATGGGTTATGTGCTCGTAATTTGCTATGCTATCCGCTGTGGGTGGTAGATGGTTTATAGGAGATATTTACTGCAAATAATGTTTTTGCTCGGTCATTTGTTGTGAAAAAATCTTTATGTATTTAGTGAATTGTTTGGTTTGGCGTTGATGTGCATTTATAATGCGCCGGTTCTAAAATAACAAAAAAAATAATCCAAATATACTGTTGTAGATTTTTGACACTGCTTTGCCCCCATTAGAATGTGGCCATTTTAGTTTCTTTTTCGGGCTAACTTTGGATGTGGCCATTTTTAGTTTCTTTTTCGGGCTAACTTTGGATCAAAATTAAATCAAATCGGTTTAGTACTTGGGGTGAAGATACACAGACAGAGGGGTTACTTTCACATTTGTAATATTAGTAGATACTAATTGAGATGAAGATCTTAAACGTAACATTGGTTTTAAAAACATCTAGGCTGTGGAAAGCGTTGGCTATGTGGCTTTTTCCCGATGGTTACAATCTCAGTGTCTCCATATCGAAAGTAAATTGCGTCGGTTACTTCTAGGTAAGCACGCTCAATAGTGCTCGTAGACCGCATCGTCGTTTAACATCAGGTCAGATGGCGATCATGTGTAAACCAATAGGTGAAGTGTTTCACCAACCATATGTGTGTGGTTTAAGTCCTGCCCTACTGACGGCAACGATCTTGGATAATTATTGTATTTTTTTTTATTTTTTAAACATTGCATAAATAAACGTGACCTTGAGTATAACTAAATAACTCAATAACAATAAACTTATAACTTTTTTTTGTATTGACGTAACGCATGTGCCTGATCGAGTCATGTGCCTGATGGCTTACCATGGAGTGCTGGAATGGGCAGACATGATGCTTACATTATGTCTGCCCATTCTAGGACAGTGACACGCAGCTATTGGACATGATTGAGGATTGAACTGCACTACGCTCGTCGCTAAAATCATAACATGTCTTATGTCGAAGGATAAAGTTGATAAAATGATTGTCCATAGGTAATCAGCTGGGTAATGCCGCCGTAATGCAAATTTGACCTAGGTGCCATTACGGGGCGGGTTTTATGATAAGTTTGTGTTTTTTTTGTTATATTAGTTTAAAATTGTGTATTTACTTTTTTGTATTACTTTAGCCTCTCTATAAAACAGCTATTAATAAATTAAATGCAAACTCATCATTTGTGGAATCAATTACTTTGTTAAATACGTAACAACAGACAATTTAACTCGACAACGAAACGCGTTCAATAATTGAATGATTGAATGAACAATGATTGATTAACAATTGAACGAATGATGGGTTTTTACTTTATTAAATTGCACTGAATATTAATTAGGTAAAAATATTTCGTCTGTATATTTTTCATTTTAGTTTCAGAAATTTGTCTTTGCCTTTTATTGTAATGCCAAGTATTTGTGTGGAAATATTTTTGTGTTACGCTTTATATGGCAATGTTAGGTAAAGCACTTTTGCACTTAGGTCCGCGTTTGAATATCAACTGGCCTGATGGTAAGCGGTGATGTAGTTGAAGTTGGCATGGTAGCTCAGAAGATTTTATCTAGTCATTTTGTTTTTGAAAAGCACATTTGAGTATATTTTTTAGGAAATAGTGAAACCAGTAGTTTATTTAACACTTTGAATGGATTTATTGTACTTAATATGAGAATATCATATCCCAACTGTGATAATTTCTTAGTCGAGCTGAAATGTTTAGACGATAAAACATATTATGTTACTAGGAAGGAAGGTTTAAATTCCTTCACATCAATTTTACATCGAAGGTCTGAAAAATATACTATAAAAGACAGTGTCACTAAAGGCCAACAGAAGTGATAACTTAAACAATTGTAAAATACCTACAAACCTACATATGCACTAGACGTATATTATGTACACAAGAATTAGTAACGGCAATGGTGTTCAATTTTTTTTTCAATGAAAATGCCCTATGCGCCTAAATGAGTTTTAACTTCAAATATAATAATAAAGGGTTTCTGAAAGATCCTGTACTAAAATCAAAATCAAACTCTATAGCAAAGCCGTAAATCCCGAAACTTTCGCAAAATAATATTCGTAAAACTGTCAGGTAGATCGCTCCCCTTACCTTACCCATAAATTTGTACGCGTCATTTATTCCATACCTACTTAAAGAGAGATACTCTTAAGTCTTTTATATGGCCCTCATTCGCCCTAATACGTCCTCAGCATTTTTCTTCCAAAACTGGCTCTGGTATAAGATTAATAGTCAGATTTCACGGGGTGTTAAAGCGAATAATTTCGAGTGATTTTTTTCAAGGTCCCTCCACTGAGGCTCGGAGACTTCTAAATGAGGATCTTGGGCTCGTTTGTTAAATTGTAGGCTTTTGGTGTGTTATCATTGAGTCAGATTCTTGAGACAAATTTGGAGATTTTCGGCTTAAATTCGGATGAAAAGTATTTGCTTGTAATTTTATAAAATTAGGAGAATTAAAGGAATGCTTTTCTACAGGTAACGTTGTTGATAGCTCATTGTTTACATAACTAAATAGTAGGCAGTCATAACAAAACCAAATGTAGGTATCTTTCGATAGCAGGCAAGAGAAAGAAATCAGTCGTCGAATAGACAACGCCTGGAAGAGCTACTAGGTCTATGAAAGAGCTAAACAAGGGAGAACTTCCGATCTCCCTGAAGCGCAAATTGCTCGACACATGCATCTTGCCCATCCTAACTTACGGTACTTAAACTTGGTCGCTAATTAACGCGCAGAAGCTGCAGAAGACTAAGTGAAGAGAATTGGAAGATGTGCTGTGCCAGCTGTGGGACAATCAAGGTAAATTTTTAAAAGAGACACTGTAATTGATTGCATTGTAATTGATTGTAAAGTGGTTTTACGTGTAATCATGGCAAAATACCTAATGACACGATTCTTGTGCGATGGAAGTTGGGCCAGCCCCTAGTATTGTTCTATAGAATAGAACTTGCGTTGATATTTTCGCACAATCGCTTTATCTAGAGACTAGTTGTCCGCCCCGGCTTCGCCCGTGGAACATATATAGCACTCATCGAGGGACCTTGACCATATCCAATGCACATATCCAATGGTGAAAATTTTTAGAAATCGGTTCAGTCATTCCTGAGAATATCGCTTTCAAACAAAATACCTCTTCAGCTACCTGCTACGCCATCTGTCGGAAATTGGTTGTGCCAACTCAGAGATTAGCAAAGGTTTTATACTCAAGAGGTATGTAATCTGTGAAATTCAATGACGCAATCTTAGACACATGCTGTCATGTGTCATGTAGCAAAACACGAAACGTACGCAAACTCTCAAAAAGGAGTATTTTTTCCCGATTGTGTTACATTCTTGATTCATGCTCCGGTTCTGTTAATAGTAGCGTTATTTTCTATAGCCTATAGCCTTTCTCGATAAATGGACTATCCAATAGAAAAAGAATCTTTCAATTCGGACCAGCACTTCCCGAGATACTAGCGTTCAAACAAACAAATTCTTCAGATTTATAATATTATGTAATATTAGTATAGATATAGATACATAGGTGCTAAAGACACTGGTGTAGGGGCTAATTCTGTAAAGCATCTCAAACAGCCAAAATATTCAAACTTTCAACACAATGAGGCCGGTAGCTCTTATTTCTCTCAAATTTCAAAAACTTCAAAAACCCATGATTGACGTTACGTTGATTGCATGGTAATTCCGCCAACATTCTGGACGCATTTTAGACCAATACTCAACTTCATTGTGTCTATATTTCATTAATCTATGGATAGAACTCCTTTATTTGAGCAAAAATATCAAATATTTGAGCAGAGGAAAATTGATGTGGTGCCTTTATTAACAAAAGTAAACTACAATACACACCTTAATTAATTAAAGAGTTAGTAATTAGTGTGTATGAGTGAGAGAGTAACTTCGCTTTCATCCTACCTAACTATTTACACTACGCAAAATTTGAACTATCCATAGACCGAAAAAGTCTAAGTATAGGTAATCAAGATAATAAAGTTGACAACTCGTCGAAAGCGTGCGTACAATGCTAGTGGTAACACGCTGAATGGCAGTGCATCTACGTTGAGCCAAATAAACGTTAGCATTTCTTTCGAGACATAGAACTTAGCTGATAAAAACATATTCTACTGTCGTCAATGATATTAGTGAAATTACCTAGTATTAATAAGTATAGTTTCATTCGTTTCGGACCTCGGGATATGTGAAAATACCGTACTAAATGCTAACCCTGCTAGCAAAGGCCGACTTTCAGACTTACCCAAGTGGTATTAATGATAGCTTTGATCGCTCAGACGGCAAGCCGACTGTGTTAGCGAGAATTTACTGGTTTTACTTTCGTTTTCATTCGGATTTTTGTGGAAATTCTTGTATGGTAGTTTTGGCCTATACTACTACTACTACTACTACTGTATAATATTATACATGTCAATATATGGATGTTTGTTTCTCAATCACGTCGTAGCGTATGAACAGATCGGGCTGAAATTTGGAATTACAGTTATATTATAGTCTGGCAGAACATATAGGCTACTTTTTATCCCGGGGAAATCAACGGGAATGGACTACGCGGGTATATCCGCCGGGCGCTGCTAGTTTTTTTTTTTTTTAAATAAGGGGCGACGAGACTGTCAGGACATATGCCTGATGGTAAGCAACATGCCTGACACATAACAGCACAGTGACACATAGCTATTGGAACATGAAGAGTCCAAATCATTACCTAGCACTGCACTGCGCTCGTCACCCAGAGATCTAAGATCTTATATCTCTAAGCCCTGTAATTTCTCTGGAAACATTGCCCTTCAAACCGGAACACAGTAATGTTTGCACATTACTGCTTGGCGGTAGAATAACTGGCAAAGGTGTGGTACTTCCCCAGGCGGACTCTGCCAAGAGTCCTGTCTTAGTAGTAGGACTAGTGATAAGTTTTATGCGTGATTATTGGCTTATAGTATTAGCATAGAATAGATAATATAGATAGAACGGACACTCCCCACCCCCCGCCAATTTCAAGCTTCCTGACCCCTCAGGCCGTTTCGGATACGCTAGGAGCACTCAACGAAGGGCTGGTATCGAACATCTAATTCCTAACGAAATATCATCATGGTGGGTTGTTGTGCTGTTTACGGCTGTCCATCAACTAAACGGGACAAGATTAAAAGCTTTATTTAATTTCCTAATGATAAAATAACGTAAGATTAGAAACTTTTCAATAACGTTGCTTTATAATATTACAAGCTTTGCTTAGTTTGGGGTCAGATGGTGTTGTGTGTGAATTGTCTACCAATATTTATTTATTTATAATAACGAAGTCGTTTTTAACTCAAAGTTCGTAACTCACACAGCCAGTAACTTATGTGCCCAAACACGGATTGATAATGTCTGGAGGAATAATTGTAGTGACAGAATAAAGTTTACTTCTTGGGTAAGTGTAAAATAAAATGCGAATTTGTACCTACTAACAGAAATAGATATCTAGGTACCTGATCTAATCTATCATCGGTTTCGTTTCATTTTACGCGGCAATACAGATTTCTGAAACAATTTAGAAATCTGTGCAAACACCCTTTTAATTAGAACAGTATAATTTGGCTCCATTCTATTTATGTAACTCAACATTATAGCAAGTTTATAAACTACGTCACCAGGTGAACTCAAGGGGCACAACTATTCAATAAAACAATTCAGTAGCCCTAGCGCTAACGCACACATTCACGCGTGTGTACGAACGACATCTGCGTAGTTGTGTGAAGAGTAGGCAACTCCACAGCGGCGGTTGTATGGAGTTTTAGTGGAGTGTCCGGGGTGTGGTATTAGCACAGTCTGTTAGATCGTACAGTCGTCCGACGAAGCCGTCTAGACGAGGCAATCGTGCGGGGCGTGCGGGGTGAGACGCGGGACCCACGCTCCTGCATTGGCTACATTACAATGTTAGTATTGCAGGAGCGCGGCTCAGGGCTGACGTCTTCCGTATGTGTTAATTATATTTTAGTAATAATCATTTTTGTTTGCGACAACCCTACCCGTGTCTAGACATTTTCGGCGTTTCTCCCAAGATCAAAGACGATGAACTACTGGTAGTATTTCTTAAATTACACTGTGGTAGTATTGAAGAAAGATTAAACAAAATAGCGTTATTAACATTTCGTAAAAACATGACAGTTAATTAAAATAAATCCTACTAATACTATAGCTGAGGATGTTTGGATATTTATTGCTCAATTGTGTCGCAACGCCTAAATGGAAATGGTTGAAGTGTTGCACACAGATAGATAAATAGTCTGGAATAACACATAAGAGTTTTTTACACGTACTTAGGTTTAAGACACTTTTATTTCACTATATTTTAAAACTTCGTTTAAGGACAATTAATTATATAGTCTCTGAATTCTATCAACGTCACAAGTTGAACATTTTCTTGACGGATTTGTATAATATGTTGTTATTAATTAATGTTCCACAGCTGGGACTCGAAGTCTTCTATCGCAAGGAAAGTCAAAGTTTAAATAAATAATAAATAAATATTAGTGGACAATTCACACACAACACCATCTGACCCCAATCTAAGCAAAGCTTGTGTGGTGGCAGCCAGATAGCTGATATAATACTTATATAGTTTTAAATACATACTTATTATACATAGAAACACCCAGACACAGTGCAAACATTTGAATTCATCACACAAATATTTGCACTGGGTGGGGATCGAACCCACGACCCTCGGCTTCGCAGGCAGAGCTACTACCAACTAAGCCACTAAGGCAGTTTAAATACGCAAGTGCAGATCTGGGGAAATGTGTTTCTTGGAATGGTTTTTTCACGATGTTTTACTTCTTAAAAATCTTATATCTGCACTCAAAAACACTCTCAGGTGCAGCAGGTAGGGTGGCGATTTGAGCATCATCGTAATTGTGGAATCGGATATTCTATCTACTAGGAAAAAGCATATTTTTTGACGGATACAAGTTTAATAAAAAAATTGGTTGTCTGTAAAGTTGGTTGGTTTACGAGCGTTAGTTTAACGTGACAACGTCATAACAAAACGTTGATAGGTGCGGTGCAAGCGTAACGGGACATAACGGGACACTTTTTCGTGCATGCAACCGGCATTCATCGATTTTTAGACGTTGTCACGTCAAAAGGCTACTACCGGTGGAAATCGAGCCCACAGGTCGAGCCCAAAATGCTGCATCTACTGTCATTCTATAAGTGTCAATACATCAACGACGAAATAATAAGGGTTGATTCAGTACAATTTTCAAATAGCTATGTTATTCTCACCCTCATTGAATACGTCTAAATGCCGTGACTTGAAAGTGCGAAATAACTTAATTATCGCTTGAAACGTAATAATGAGAAATATAATTACTGAGCATCAGTCAAGCCGCGATGTTCATCAATCACTGTAGAGAGAATCCTGAGGAACGAGATTAAAACGTTATTTTGTAACTGTTTTTATCCCTGTGGAAACCCCGTATTTTTTACCTGTATAGTGAAAACAATGAGTGGGTACAATAACTATTTAAGCTATTAATATTTTACTTTGAACAAAAATGTGCCAATCCAAGCTGTTTTTAATAAAAAAGTGACGAGACGAGCAGGGCTTGTGCCTGATGGTAAGCAACATGCCTGCCATATAACAGCACAGTGACACGCAGCCATGAAGAGTCCAAATCATTACCTAGCACTGCACTGCGCTCGTCACCCAGAGATCTAAGATGTTATATCTCTAAGCCCTGTAAAATCTCTGGAAACATTGCCCTTCAAACCGGAACACAGTAATGTTTGTACATTAGGTACTGCTTGGCGGTAGAATAACTGGCAAAGGTGTGGTGCTTCCCCAGGCGGACTCTGCCAAGAGCCCACCACTACTTAAGTTTCATGAAACAAAACGAACTGACTTTACACAGATATTACATACCCGTATTTAGAAGTAGTTATCACCTTTTAGTTATAGGTACTATCAAACCCCAAGCGGCGGCGACGCTCGAGCGCCACGACATCAGATAAAGAAAAATAAAAGTGGGCAAGTGCGAGTCAGACTCACACAAGAAGAATGCTTCCGTAGCAGCAAGTAACATAGGTAGTATAAAAGTTCTTGTAGTTCGTTGTTACTTTAATCGGTGTTTTAACAATAGTGAATTTATGACGTATTCAAATAAAACTACTTACTAGATCTCATTCAAACCTTGTTATTTTGTAACAAATTTTGTTATTTTGTCATTCTCTTATTTTAGAAGTTACAGGGGGGGGGGGGCGCAAACTATTAAGTTTCAAAAAAAAAATTGTTAGAAACCTCAATATCATTTTTGATGATCTATCCATAGATAACCCAAATGTAAAGTTATGATCAAAAAAAAAATTGACAGCCTGTCCCATACTTAGAACTGCAACTCATGACAGCAGGGACAACAGGGGTGTACAACCTGGGACTGAACATGTCCCAGGGACACAATCTCCCATCTATCAGGCATATTAATAAAATAACCATAGGGTATTAAATCATTGATTTGAAAAATCAAAAAATATTGTATCGCACAAAACTAGATAGATAGATAGATAACTCTTTTGTGTCTTTATTGTGACACAAAAACAGAAATATTACAGTAGAACACTTATGAACTTGCACCACAAATGGCGGCCTTATTGCTTAGAGCAATCTCAAAACTGTGTTTAATAGATATTTTTTTATTCAATAACTTTACCGCGGCATTTTCCGATTGCCACACGTTTTTATTAATGTTCACATATATAATGTAAATATCGTAGTTCACGATCAGCCCTATAAACGTCCCATTGTAAGTTACGAGTTTGCAAAACCGCCACTCTACAAATACGTACCTAATCTACGGCCGTGATTGAAATGCTCTGTTGCTGCAATACAGCGTTGTGGATTGCAGGCACTCGTACTTATTACGGCATTTTAATGTGATGTTTACAGTGGAATTTGTAGATATTGCAAGATTATGTATATTTGAATTTAATTGAATACTATGTGGAAAAGCCAGTTTTAAACAACGTGTCACAATGTAATGTGTGATGTGAACGACGCAGTGTAATGCTAAGTAATGATTCGGACTCTTCATGCTCCAATAGTTGCGTGACCCTGTTCTGTTATGGGCAAGCGTTTGGCTTACCATCAGACACATGTCTTGCTCGACTCACTCTATTAATAATTTATTTCAACAAAAAAACAAAACCCGTTTTCAATTTAAAATAAAATTTTGACGTGATCATATTTCAAAAGAATCCATCACTACAAAAAATACATAAAAGCATTATTTTTACTTTTAAGGTTTACACTTGACCGCCATCTCGCCTGATGTTAAGCGACGATGCGGTTTACGATGGAGCGTGTTTACCTAGAAGAAACCGATTCACTCTCGATTTTAAGATACAAAGATTGTAACCATCGGGGAAAATCCACTCAGGCAACGTATTCCTCAGCCTAGACGTTCTTATCACAAAAGTAGAGTCAAATCTCTTTGTTCGTGTCTTTGAAACATCAACCATGAAACGATGTCGCTTTTTCGAGCTACGAGCATTCCGATAGAAAAAAGGGCAAGGTGGTATAAGATCATGCAAATCAGTCGCACACTCTCCAAAGTGTATCCGATAAAAAACCGATAGGCTGGCAATTTTTCGGCGATGATCAAGACTTTGCAGTCTTTTTCGCAGATTTTTTATTATTTGTAGTTTTTTGTTCATATTTCAAAAACCACTTTACCGATTTCAATAAAAAAATTATTGGCGAGATGGCGACCAAGTGTAAACCTATAAAAGTTACAAAAAACTACGAGCATGATCTACCAAAAAAAAATAGATCCACAACAGGCGGGACTATCGCGTAATATACATACAACCGAATTGAGGTCTTCCTCCTTTTTTGAAGTCGGTTAAAACATCCAACTTTCACATTTGTAGTATTTGTTGGTTAAAATGAAAATAATAGTAAACAGTATCAATACTAGTACGGTAGCGGTAGTAGTAATGTCATTTGCAGTATGATATCTAAAACCACGGATATTCTAAAACAAATATTTTACTCGTATTCAGCTCTTTAAAACCTTGACAGTGAAACAAAGGCTCCTCTTCGTCCGATAAAAAAAGATTGCCTCCTGGCGCCAAAAGTAATTGAAAACTTACGACTAATTTCCACAACAAATTGCCCGCCTAATTACCACGAGTCTACAAAAGCCATGAGCACACAGAATGCTGATACAAAAGAGTCTTTGTTGCCTCTACAAGAAAGTCTAACAAAGAACTACTTATCGGCGACTAGCTGCAGTAATGATATGCAAACTTTTCTCTTGACTCTGTGTAAATACTTATTCTGGAAGTCCCGAAGTCTCCTTTAAATTTTAGAGATAATAAAGCAAAATCCTACTAGTATTACATATACCATAGTTCACAGATTACATAGGTACCCAAAGTTTGTGTGTGTGTATAGAAATTATTTATTATTCTTTCAAGCAAAAATTACCTACGGGATTTGAATAAAGCTTGGTAGACAAATGGATAATAGTCAGGATAAGATACTTTTTATCCACGAAAAATTAAAAGTTTCGGATCTACGCAGATTAATATGTAAAACGCTGTTAGTAGAAAATATTACGACAAAAAATTGCAATGAATAATATAAGTCAACTCTACATTAGTTGCAGTAGTCTAGTAATATTCACAGAAATATCAAGATTTTGTTGATGCGATGCAAGCTTATCTTTAGCATAACATAATGTTTTGTATGGTTTATCTAAACAGTAGGTAAAATTTACAGTATGAGTCATGCGAAACGGATGAGATAATTTGGAAGATTGACTTGTTTGGTATCTTGACAAAACCACTACTAATGACTCAGCAAAATATCTAGCATACCAATATGGTCAACATTTACTGTATCTTTAACAAAAATATTTAACAGTTTATATTGTTTTTAAGCTTTCGCGATTTGAACACATAATGTTTATAATGTACAGGACTTAATCACGATTTAATTCATTGTTTAAATACCTCGACGTTTCGGCAGCGTTCCAACCGCCGTGGTCACGAGAAGACTGAAGAAATTGCGGGTCGTCTCATTGCCAAATGAGGGGGATCTAGATCTACCTTCATTTGGTCTTCAAAAATTGCAGGGTTACCACCACGACACACAACACTAACCGTATCACCAGGCTTCTCCGAACTCACTCCGCGATGAATGAAATCGTGATTAAGTCCTGTACATTATAAACATTATTTAACAGTTTATTATTTTTAAATATGATTTCTTTGTTGACGATTCTGTTCCGTAATATTAGCCAGTCTCTTCATCTACATCCTACAAGATATAAATCTGGTTTTGATTCAGTTCTTAAACTGGATACTCGCCTTCCAGAATAACACGCTTCCTATTAGCGTGAAGACCAGAGGGCACTCCGGGCACTCCCTTATAATGAGGGCTGTGGACTAGATACCCCACATAATAAACCTACACGGTTCTGCGGTCTAGTTTGTGGTTGTTAAATGAATAAGCAAGCTATATGGGATATTTTGTAAGATAATAAATACCACTAGTATTATACATGCTCAAGTTCGGATGTTTGAATGATTGTTGCATGATAAGTTGATCACGCCAGAGTGACTGGACGGGCTAGGTTGAAATATGTAGACAATTGGACATATTTAGAATATAGTGTGGAATAGTTGTACTGTGTCTGGGTGTTTATATATATAATAAGCATGTAAACTATATAAGTATTATATCAGCTATCTGGCTGCCATCACACAAGCTTTGCTTAGTTTGGGGTCAGATAGTGTTGTGTGTGAATTGTCCACCAATATTTAATTTAATTATTAGATTATGACCGGCCTCTCTACAGCCTAACTAAATCGGCTATAGTTTTGCTATTGCCGTCTATATCATTTCAAGCGAAAAGTAAAGAGAGAGCGATATCAAAGCATTTACAGTTTCAGCTATTTATATGTGCCATAATACCTAATCATATGGTGCCATTTAGGCTCCTCCCCACTACTTTTACGTCATTTCCTCTGATTTTAGGACTCGTGTGTGGAGCGTTTTAGGCTGTAGACTCTCTTATATATGATCCAATAACTACGTGACACTGTGCTGTCATGGGCAGCCGTGTATCTTACCGTCAGACACGTGACTTGTTCGTCCAGAACTTAATGCTAATTTTTTTTATTGAAATATACATTTCAATGTAATTGAGATTGTAATTTCCAAACGTCCTAACATTCGCATTTATACTTTAAGTAGGGTTTCTTGTAATAAAGGTAAATGGACTTAGTTATTGCAAGCACTAGTTATCCAATAACGATATTATCAGCTCACAAGCCACCTCGCTCGTCCCACAGTTGAAAATAAGAACAAAACCTGACCTAGCCCAACGCGCCGCAGATAGGGCAAGGGCATCGTACGCAGGACGCGAGTGCAACGCCACTCGACCATAGAGCTGACGACGTAGATGCGACGTTTGGATCATTCCGAACACTTGCCTAAACCTTAACGTATTCTTTGAGGCAAATTTATTAATATTTTTATGGGTGTGTCAAAGTAGTTTGAATTCTTATTTAGTATATCAACAAGTTTGACACTAAATTGTCAAACATGTTGATATCCTAAATAAGTATAACTAATCTAGTCATGTTATGATTATTAGACTGAAATTGGTGAATTCGATTTTACCTGGTGTCCCATGACACCATATATCTTTTTTTTTAAATAAAATTACCAAACATTGATTATTTATTATTCAGTATTTTCCTCATTAACATAACATAACATTAACAGTATTTTCTCATGCTGTGTATATGTATGAATGAAATATAATGGTGAACAATAACGTATTACCAATAAATAAATCAAAATTAGATAGATAAGGGCTTTATATAGTTTTGCGTTGTTCGCAACATTAAAATATAGCTAAAGTAACAAAGTGCCAATTAATGTCTCTCTTAAAAAATCTCATTCAGATATACATATAAACCAGAAGAATAAGAAAAACATTTATTTTTTAATTTGAAAACGAAGTTATGCCTCTTCTGCACACCAGTTCTATGAGACTGTTGACCCCGGCTCGTGACCAGTGTGCGATCGTTGGCACTGAGCTCAATTGGACGCGCCTATCTCTCCAGTAAGCAACTATACCAACTATACATAGCTATACTAACCCATTGTTGCAGTTCCGCAGTTGTCGCTTACAACACAACTAGCATCTTTTTCTATCTATCTTATTATTTTTTATCGGAATGTTCACAGCTCGAAAAAGCGACATCGTTTCATGGTTGATGTTCCAAAGACACGAACGAGATTTGACTCTACTTTTGTGATAAGAACGTCTAGGCTATGGAATACGTTGCCTGAGTGGGTTTTCCCCGATGATTACAATCTTTGTGTCTTCAAATCGAGAGTGAATCGGTTTTTATGAGTAAGCACGCTCCATCGTAGACCGCATTGTTGCTTAACATCTGGCGAGATGGCGGTCAAGTGTAAACCTATAAAAGTTTAAAAAAAAAATTAGCAACACCCTGCGGTGTTACCCGCGTAGTTATATTATAGCCTATGTGTTTCTTCTAAACTATATTCTATATATTTATGTTCCAAATATCAGCCCGATCCATCGAGACGTTACGTTCCAACGGGTTACGTGTTTATTCCCACAGTTGGGACTCGGCCCATTCTTGTGCGGGTTGGCAGACGTCACATTTTGCAGTAGCAGGACTTTGCAGAGTTCACCATGGGAACTACCACACTTCTTTTTTTTTAATAAAGAGTGACGATACGAGCAGGACATATGCGTGATGGTAAGCAACATGCCTTCCACATAATAGCAATAGCACAGTGATACGCAGCTATTGGAATACGAAGAGTCCAAATCATTACCTAGCACTGCACTGCACTCGTCACCCAGAGAACTAACTAACTAACTGTTATATCTCTAAGCCCTGTAATTTCTCTGGAAACATTGCCCTTTAAACCGGAACACACCTCTGCCAATCATCATAATACATAAAACTTCGAAAAAACAGTGGTGCGCGTGGTTTTGTACTCGGGGTTTCCCGGATCATCTGTCGCCGTTCTCCCAACTAGACCAGCCGTAACTTAACTTTAACATATTCGTGTAATCTAACGAGTAATTCAATATTCTGAAAGATTTTAATCCAAATAACTGAGGGCTAAGTATGATTGATTATATTTTTGTTCAAAACTGACAGGTCAATTTAATTTGGTATCCGAATAGTGTGTAGTCACGTTATGTTCTACAAGTCATCCTAAAATTTAGTTCCAAATGTAACAAGCAGGGGTGCTCAAGCTTAGCTCAATTTTGAAAAACGAGACTTCAAATGGAAATGCTGACTATACTAACTTAAGAACGATGAAGGAAAGCATCGTGAGTAAACCAAAGTGTTTTGAGGTCATATGTCATCCACCAATCCGCACTAGGCCAGCGTGGTGGATAATGGTCTTGCAAGAGAAGGTTCCGAGTTCCAAATGTGGAAACTTTTAATGGACTGCTTACTGCTTATGCTATATGTCAAAATTTGGCTGGCCTGGTGGCTTAGTTGGTAGTAGGTCTGCCTGCGAAGCCGTGGGTCGTGGGTTCGATCCCCACCCAGTGCAAATGTTTGTGTGATGAATTCAAATATTTGTACTGTGCCTCGGTGTTTTCTATGTATAATAAGTATGTATTTAAAAATATATCCATAGTACAAGTTATGCTTAGTTTGGGGTCAGATGGTGTTGTGTGTGAAATGTAAAAAAAAGACCTGATGGGATGACTCCACTTCCAACGGTTCAAATATATGTAACTATTTCTGAGGTTTGTATATTTGCACAGTTTGAGAAGCTCAGCTGAATTAGTCGCTGTACCGGCCTTTCTATTTGTCTCTCGAAGATGTGATGTCGCCATGGAAGTTAGGAGAAGCCCTAGTGTAGCGCGCAACTTGCGTTGATATTCTGGCAAACATTTTCGGGGACACGTAGTAGGGATGATGCTGCGGCTAATTCAGCTGAGCGTCTTAAACGACGCAAATTTGGTTTTGAGACATTGGACTTTTAGAGAATGGGGGTCATCTCATTTCTAAAAACCTTTCAGACTACTTATAGATGGGGTATCCTCATTTTCCACGAAGACGACTCCCAATTTCGACAGTTATCTTGTGATCACGGCCATTATAAGGCTGTGAAAACGTTGGGAAGTAGTTAAACATTACAGTGCTATTACGTTTTCAATTAAAGTACTTATATATTCTATTGAATTTTTGGATGTTTGTTGCTCAATAACCTCGGAACAACTGGGCGGATCAAGTTGCAATTTGGAATACAGTTAGACTATTGTCTGGAAAACACACTGAATACTTTTTACTGCAAGAAAATAACAAGAACGGTAACTAATCAGTGCGCTGCTAGTAGAGGTGAATTATATTTACTGCGTCATACATGTTCTTGTTTTCCCATTTATATAACCCTGTATTTATAACGTTCGTGAACTAGTTCGATCCATTTAGGCACTAAGTCCGTGGTCTACAAAACCTAGTATGTTTACATCGAGCCTTGCCGTTACACAACTCAGCTGCAATTGAACCGGTCAAATTTCCTAGTAGGTAGGGTCAGAAAGAAAACGACGTAACGGGAAGTAGGAAATTGTATAAGGTGTGTTATTGAGTAACTTCTGTTATGTAACAAGTTAGTTCTGACTTTAAATTAAATAGACTGGCGTTTGAGGACCCAATCCATTTAAGGAGTTACGGCTTAGTGGCTAGCATGTGTGATTCACAGTCATAAAATACGCTCAAATCCCTTCTATATTTTTGACCATTATTCCAACTGCAGATGGCCAAGGTTATCATCATCACTGGCTTTGATGGTGAAGGAAACTCATATACTGGCTTTCAGTGACATCACCGTCTGCTGTCTGTATATTGCGTAGATTGTTTAGTGTGTCAATAAAGAGTATCTATCCACCTATCAATACCATATAATCTTTCAAGGTCTTGTGCCATCCGTTAACTCGCTTGGATCAACGGGTGGAGTATGACTTTTTTGTATGCTTCCTTATCCTATCCTTGTCCTTAGAGCTTGAAAAGGTAACAACATTTTACAGTTGGTTTAATGCCGGTACTTTCGTTATACAGACTTCTTGAATGTTGAATGCATTGTTTAATTTGTAAAATTTGGATTGTTGAACGCAAATTTTACAGATGAATAATCGTTGGGGCCTTTAAGTTATTCTTTAATATCCACAAGCGTATTGTGTACCATCAGGCTCATACACTGTTCATTATTCTGTACCTATTTAAAATAAAATGGTTTATTTATTACACGATACACTCGATCATCGCTTCTTGCATGTCTAGACGATAATATCTTACCAATTTTATTATGAACCTTGCGTTTTTGCTGACTGTACGTGACAAAAGTTTCTCAGAACAATATCGGACAGCGAGATTTTAGCTTCTCTTTTCCGAAATCCACGGATATAGGTTTTATTGATCAAATTTTATTGAAGAGGAAACTGTTATGACTTGCAATTTTGTAGATACAGTATTCGCCATCTTCTATTTGGCCATTTTTCTTGGTTATGTTGCTAATATGCCACGGTTCCAACCAGAAGTTGGAATCATAAGATCGTGATTTCCAATCACAATAAATTTTGTGGGAAATAATCTTTTTTGTTTTAAAACTTATACACAACTTTGTCTCCAGTAGGTATATAGTCTACAAAAATATACAGTTGTTTTGATATTTGAGATTTACTCAAAATTGACGAGCCAACGCCACGCTTAGCTTAGTTTGGGGTCAGATGGTGTTGTGTGAGAAATGTCCACCAATATTTATATTTATTAACGAGTATAAACCTCTTTTCTGAGTCTTTGGAACGATAACAATAAAACGACATCGCTTAGCGCTAACGCTTAGCCACTAACTAGGGTACCACTTCATTTAATACATAACAATTGCCAATAACCTATCATAAAAATAATACATGTTCACTATTTCAGAAGCAATAGCTTTGCATAAACAGGAACTGCATTATCCATTCTACCTAAATCCAAGCGCCATGTTACGTCATCTGACAAGCGACCAGACCCTGTACTATGAGCTCTTATTGCGATAATGTTGGAAGGCAATTCACGATTAACATTTTTCTACCGTAACTGAACACCTTATTACTGAGCTATACGGTTCACTGTCGGGGTGTGAGATGTATAAAATGTTTATGAGTGCGTTCATAAAAAAAAACATTTGCAGTATTATGAAAATGTGACACTTAAAAACTAAAAATAGCACCGTACTGGTCTCGCGCCTTTGTTGATGGTAAGTCTACCCGCAAAGCCGAGGTTCGTAGATTCGATCCCCACCCATTCCAATATTTGTGTGATGAATACAAAATAAATATTTGTTTCGTGTCTGGGTATTTTCATGTATAATGTATTTACAATTATCTACATAATATTATAAAAGTATTGTATCAGCTATATGGCTCCCATAGTACAAGCTTTGCTCAGTTTTGGGTTAGATGGTGTTGTCATGTATTCACATAGTCATAGTTAAGCTACAAAATCGTGCAACATGTACGTGGGTGTGTTTTTGTTAGTGGCCCATTTAGTTTCTGGATCTAGCCCAGGCGGCAGGGGGGTGTCATGACTCCCCCGGATCTGCCATTGCACAAATATAACTCGAAGCAAATAACCTGTCATATTGTTGAGAAACGTTAATTTTGTTTAAACATTTGTTTTCTTACGCCAAATAAGCTCAATAAAGAGACAATATTCAGTGTTGGTTGTAACACGGTAGTAAGGCCTTGTAGAGTTCTTGGTACGAGTTCAGGCAGCGTTAGGTCACCCACAATACCTACAAGGTACAGTGAGCTTTAGCAATCTCTAAACAAGTCTAGGTAGTTCTAGTACGGCGGGCCCACGTGGTTTGTTTCCTGTACTAGGTTTGCTTTGATGAGGTGGGGCTATTCTGAGAGCGGGGAGGAAAGCTGATTGGTGGCGATTTGAAGTATGTACTTATTGTTAATTGAACTTACGCGATGACACTGGCAAGATGGAGTGTTTTAGATCAAGGCTCCGATGTTAATAATGAGTGTCATAAAAATATTACTCATGGCGTCCGCTAGATAGATCTATAACAAACATTAGTGACATTGTAAAGTGGCTTTTGTTTGTAATAATGCTCTTTGATACTTACAAGTAACAATCGATGTTAAAACAAACTCTCACCGTCACAGTATAGGTGAAAATTGAAGAAAACATTGTGTGTATTATTCGGAGGAAACAAATATCGTTAAAATATCGCTTCAAAATCGACTAAACTTTGTCAATGAAAGTATTATAAAAAAATATTTGCAGCATTAGTGTATGAAAATAATGTACCTAATGGATCATAAACAGTAAAGCACTGAATATTTGAATATTTAATTGGTATAGTGTTAATGAAACAAAACATGCCCTTCAATGGTTTTAGTTTTGCCTAAAATTTTTCCCTGGCAATAAAACATGAATACCAATAAATATTGTAGACGTGTGTGTGAAAATTACGAGACAGTACGAGACAGTTAGATTTTTAAATCTTCTCTTTTAGTTGATAAACCTACACTAACGATTTAAAAAAAAATTCGGGACATCAAAAAAAAAAATACTATAAACTAGAGAAGTAAATAAATAGAATTTGTCTTAACATTTGGTTTTAATCACGGGTTATATGTATTTTGATGTTATAATTGTCTGAATTTGACAATATGTATCTTGTTTTATTCATTTACTAGCTGAACCCGCTACTTCGTTCGCGTAAGCAGATGTTACGAACTTATACATTAGTTGAAAGTACGTCAAAATATTTGTAGAAGTAGCCATTGAAAAACAGAGTGAATTTGTTTTTGCACACAAAAAGTTATTTAATTTCATCATCTTTGCCTCAGAAGCCTGTGTGGAATCAAAATGATTAAAATTTTGAGTTTTAATGTTACTCAAGCAAGTTGAACCCGTAAATCTAAGCCAAGTCTTAGTGAAATGTTAATGTAAGAATTTAATTCGCGTGGTAAGAGTCAGATGAACTACATCTCATCAGTATCTACAAAAAAATCAAAATACGTTTTTTTTTAGAAATCGGGTCATAAAGTGGTCCTTTATGAACTGCCAAAACGACGTAACGATATATTCAATATTTCACTAATTCCAAAAAAACGAAATAGCACAAGAATTATTTTCCATTGGAGCAGAAGAACGTATCACGTCTTACGTTATATTAGTTTTAATGATCATGCTAACAGTAACTGTTAGTTGCTACTGCAACGTATCTGCAATAAAAAATATTTTGGATCACACAATATTGTGTGTTTCAGAATATTGCATGAACCATATCGACGTAAAAGCTTATGCGTTGTTTTGGTTGTTACAAATTGTGCGTTGGTACAAAGTTTAAAGAGCCAAAACAACGTTTATCTAGTTACGTCAAATTTGCAGAAACATTTTGTAAATAAACAATCCATATTAATAACCATAGCGATGTAATTATCACATACGTTATTTTGGCGGTACTATTATCTTTGAGAGTTATTATAGTCCATAGAATTTTTATAAACATACGTTAGTATGACTATTATAACATATTATTAAAATGAAGAAAACAGTAGAAATTGGATATTCTGAAAAAAATAACGTATCTCAACGACATTCTTGAACAGGTAAGTTATTTTTCATTGTGTTTGTTTTTAATACCTACAAGTTGAACATGCTGTCCTGGGTTCGATTACCAGGAAGGACTAACCGTAACTTAGTTTGAGTTCTGGTACAATAGGCCGGCAAAACACACAAGATATTATAATTAATGCTTACTCAATTTTTAATGTTAAAGATGCTGAAGTAACTCTGTTGTTTGTCTGTCTTCAAACCCGAGAATGGACATTTTAAGCTACTTATTGCCACATGTGTTGTGACAGATATACAGCCACAATTAGTATGTTGAAGTAGTTTATTATTATCACTTGTATAGTCCTATGCCCGGAACGTGTTAAACTGCATCCGCAACAGCGATAACTGACATCCACTCGGACCAAGTCGCGGGCGGATGCTAGTATTATATTAATCGTTAGTATAATAAATTATTATGAGTGTATTGTTCATATTTTAACGTTACAATACTTACATCAAGCTAGCCCCTAAAATATTTCTAGATTGGTAAAAAATGATAAAATCTTATTTAACTGGATTTAGTTTGTTTTTTACTCATTACGATAAATTATAAAGGATATCGGCAGCTGTGATAGTAGGTATATTATTTTGACTAAGGTATACTGTTTTGTTTTAGGAACGATCTCATTCAATCGACACCCCCCTGCTGAAATTGAAGATTTCAATAATAGCTTAAATCCTTATCTTTAACCAGCCCCTACTGATTTAACAACAACTTCTGAAAATGACTCCGTTTTTGATGAACCTGGACCGCCACCAACTAAATTATTGACTACATTGGAAAATGTGTCATTGATTCAACCAACCCCTGAAACCCCAAAAATTTAACAACTTTAGATAATGACCCTGTTTTTGATGAACCTGGACCGTCACTGAGAAACTCTTGATAAAACTATAGAAAATAATACTACTGATACTGAATCTGTTATTGCTGGTTATCAAAATCGTAAACGCAAACGCAGAGGTTAAGCTGAACCCAGCGAATGGAAAAATAATTTGAGAATAACTAAGAGGCAAAAAGGTGAACCTTACCTCTTAAGTAAAGGTGTTCTAAAACCATGAAAAACATTGGGAGAGTCAAAGTGTATGGGGTTATGTGGAGAAAAATGTACGAACAAATTTAATGAAGAAGAGCGATTGAAAATCTTTTCATCGTTTTGGAATATTAATGATATTAATAATAAAAAAAATTGTTTGTTATTTCTCTCACACAGAAGTTTTTCATTGTAAATACCTTAACCAAGTATACACAACAGTAGTAGATTATCTATGTGAGAAACTGATGTCTGTACTAGGAAAACCTGTATGACAGATCACCAGCCTCTCAACAACGGTGGTGATAAGGGTAGGTACTCATTGATTTTAAATATAGATGTTAATCGTTAGATGTTAGATGTGTTTTTAAAAAAAGATTTTAACAAAATTAAGGTTATCAGAAGAGGCAAAAGGCTGCCTATTGACCAAATTCAGTTGAAAAGTGCTTATGACAAACCCTTACCTATTTCTGCTGAAAAGTACGAGGACTTGAAAGATGTATGGAGACAAGGCATCATCCCAACGCAACACCACGGTTTCTATGAAGGATTTGCAGTTGGAGGAACCGACACAAAGAATGACGAAGATATATAAAATTGTGTATACGGATGCCTGATGTTGATTTTGTTTTTTTTAATTATATTTTTCAGAAGTTAATACAGACTTTGTAATGTTTAATTGATTGGCTTTTATTTATTTGCTCGTAAACATACTAAAACTTAACTTCTAAAATGACACATGTAAATAAGATAACGACTAAAAGTATAATAAATTAAGGGCCAGACTAACATATGTCAACCAATACTCAAAAAAATATATATTGTGTATTTATAAGCGAATATAAATAAATAATTAATACCGTTTTAAAATCCCTAATAGTAGGCCATTACATTACATTATTTTTTTTCATTATCAAATGTATTTAATATCTAATAAAAAGCTGACAAAGTTTGAAGAGACGAATTTTCGCAGTTTTTTTGCTCTCCTGTAAAATTTATAAAATAGTAGATACGTTCATCTGACTCTTACCACGCGAATTGTAAGACACAAAAAGAATCAAAGAACGAAAGAATCCAAATTCGGCATAAAAATCATTTTAGCAGCAAAAAAACTCATTAGTACAATTAGGAATACCAGTAACGCCACCTAGTGATGAAAGAAAAAATACATACCACAATAGCAAAACATTGATTTAAATGGGGTTTAGTGTTTGCGATTTAAACTGCCATTAGCGCCATCTAATGAGAATATAACGTTGCTTGTTATTTAGATTGTGCATCCAAAGCACCTGTATTATCTACGCCAAAACGGGTGCATATAATTAATATAATATGGAGTGCAATTAAAATATAGACTTATTACCCCATGTGAAATTTTAGACTCTAAACTATCTGCGTTTCGTATGTCAAACCAATTCGTTTTGTCGTTTTGACGTTAATATTTGTTTCCTTAGGGCCACAGATTACATACCTCCTTAGGGCCAATGCTTCTATTCGGGTTGATAGGTAGTGTATGTGGTATTTCAGACTATAAGCTATCTCTGTTTCATTTTCTACCAAATTTGCTTAGTATTTCTGACGTCACAGTAACCTATAAGTAACCGATTTGCTATTTTTGAGTACAAACTAAGTACGTGTGTTTCGAATTCCGAATGTGTTCAGCCGTTCCCACGTTGTCCTGTAAATATTATGAATGTCAATGTTTGTATGTTTGTTACTTAATCATGGCGGAACGTATTTAGTGATCGGGTTGAAATTTGCAATACAATTAGATTATAGTTTGGAAGAACACATAGGCTAAGCATTGCTACTTAAGCTAAGCCAAGATATAATGTGTTTCAAATTGTAACTCAATACATTCAGCCGTTCCAACGTAATTGAGCAGCAAAAATTTAAACATTGGCATATTTGTAAAATATTGGTAGGATAGGATTTTACAAAATTTTAGAAAAAAATAAACCGGTCAAGTGCAAGTGGGACTCGCGCGCGAAGGGTTCCGAACCATTAGCAAATAAACGGCTTTAATTGTATGGGAGCCCGCTTCATAATTTATTTTAATTAATTACATTTAAAGAGAACATAAAACTAAATATTATGTGAATAGTTAAAGCGTCTGTGACAGGTACGTTATTAGTTATTAGTGTCGAGCAAGAAACGGTAAAAAATATGACGTTGTATGGGAGCCCCTCTTAAATAAATATTTATTTTATTTTTTTTAGTATTCTTTGTTAAACCGGCAATAGAAATACATCATCTGTGAAAATTTGAACTGTCTAGCTAACACCGTTCTTGAGATACATCCTGGTAACAGACGGACGGACGGACGGACAGCGAAGTCTCAGTAATAGGGTCCCGTTTTTACCCTTTTGGTACGGAACCCTAACAACGGTCTGCTTCGGTCACCGAAGCTTGTTAAACACTACCTTTAAATTTCAAACAGTATTTGGATTGAAATAATGCGTTTTCTAATAAGTTACGGCTGGTCTAGTAAGTTACAGCTGACCTAGTAGGGAGAACGGCGACTGTCGATCCAGAGACCCAAGGTTCAAAACCACGTGTACCACTATCTTTTCAGAGTCATGTTCGTAATGCCGGTAATTGAAACGGTGAAGGAAAATATCGCGAGGAAACCGAAATGTACCCAGAATCTAAGTTCTAAGTCATATGTCATCCACCAACCGACACTGGGCCAGCGTGGTGGATTATAGCCTTGACTCTCTCCTTGCGAGAGAAGGCCCCGACGCCCAGCAGTGGGAACACTTAATGGGTATTAAATGGCTATTTATTATGCTAATATGTTTTCTTCTAGAGAACAAAAATCTACTTCAATGACAGGTAATTTAATTCTGTACAGATATATCTAAGCTGATTTTAGTTTTTTGTTGGTATTTGAAAAACTACCTCCCTGTTTTCGATATATGAGATCACCTCTGAAGTATTTTCTACCAAACAAAAAAGGAATTATCAAAATAAATTCACAATTAGCGGAGTTATCGCGTAAAATCAAACCAAATAAAAAAACATGCAACCCGATTGAGAAAATCCTCCCTGTTTGAAGTCGGTTATAACCGAATGATGTTTGTTTTTCCACACAAAAATATATTTTTAATAATTATTCTTTCATTCAAGACGACGCGACGCGATCACGTGAGCACGTTCTAGAATCTAGATATTCTGTGGATCGTCTGTGGTACACAGAATACTTAGAAGTTAGTATGTACCGAACGCGCCGGGCGTGTCGTTATTATTTAATGTTTGTGTAATTTCCGAACCACCAGACCGATAATGTTCAAATTTTGACAGGACAGTACTCAAAATATGGTCTTTCTAACAAAAAAAGAATTAATGAAATCAAACAACGCAAACATGAGTTACAACCAAATACACATTCTGACTTTCACCCCCTCCTGCAAGAAAACCGATCAGAATTTGGGGATCAAAAGTAGCCTACAGCAATTTCCTTAGTATAAACTAAAATCATGCCAAGTTTCAGCTGAATTGAATCAGTAGTTTCGGCGTGATGCGTGATCCCTATACAGAAAGACAGACAGACAGACAGACAGACAGACAGACATGAAAGAAAAAAAATGCAGATTCGCCATCAGTATCGAAAATAGAGTGCTCCAAAAAAAAATTTTCAAAATATCTTCAATGTACAGAATTCGACCCGTTACAGTTTTATTATAAGTATAGATAAATAAAGCGTTTTAAGATATGAATTTCAACATTTTAATTGAAGAAACTTTTAAATAATTTTCCAAATTATTTTATTCTATTTTCCAACTCGCCCTCAAACCAACCACACCCCAACGTTGCATCAGAAGTTCTCGTCGTGCTGTGGTAATTATGACTGCAGCTTCCAATTCATTACGCAATGAAAGCTCGGTGGGGAAGTGTGACCGGTGACCTCTAGTTTGCGATCTTTGTGGCACTTAAGTTCTGTTTGTGGTTCTTTGGGAATGTTTCTGGCCTCTTTAGTGCTCTGTGTGGCTTTTTAAAGTGTTGTGTGGTTTTCGTGTCTTTTTATTGATCTTTGTAGTTTTTAATGATCTTTGTGGCTTTTGGTGCTCTTTGTGTCATTTTAGTGATCTATGAGGCTTTTGGTGGTCTTTTTGCCTTTTTAGTGATATTTGTGGCTTTTCGTGGTCTTTTTCTCTCATTAGTGATATGAGTAACTTTTTAGTGTTTTGAGTGGCTTTTGGTGGCTAACAAAGGTTTATCATGTGCTCTCATAGAATATAATAGAATAAGATTGTTATTAACATACATACTTTTGTACATATACATCGATGTGGATACAAAACCAGCAATAGACTATTTAAACTATTAAATTAAAGCAGTAAAGGTTTTTACACATATGTATGTACGGTGTATAATATGGCTATATGCTTAAACTTCCTCGTTAAATTTTTGTTTTTTAAATGAAGCTATTACAGTCGTGTACGCGCATGTGACTGACGTAATCGTTTTTGCACGAAAACTTTGAATGCTAATAGGATACCGTATACGTACATAGCTGTTGATTATATGTACGCCACTATTACATATATCTGGTGAGAATATATTTACACCTACCATACATGATTACGTCATAGAATATCTATTTTTTATTTTGCGTGTGGTTCTCCCACTAATACTGAAGTTACAATATTTTGGATGTTTGGGTGATTATTGCTTATCAAGTTGAAAGCTATGGATAAGTCTAAAATTTGGAACTTAGATTGATTAAAATCTGGAATAGCATAAACTATTTTTGGCCGAAAATATATAGTCCCTAATGAATAGCTTTTATCAAAATTATTTGAGAATACATTCATGGGCAGGATGTTTTCTGATAAAAAATATCGACTTTGACTTATTTATGTAAATTTTTGACTTTAAATTGAACAACAAAACTATATGTACATAAAATTGTTCAAAAAGTATCATAAAGTGATTGAAGTTAAGTATTCGTAGTTATTCAAAATAACATAGCAGCATGAAAGTAATTCATTTTTAACTATTCAAATCAAACTTTGCATATTGTTTGCCACATTTTAAATAGCCCCTCAAAACTAGAAGTTGGGAACAGAACCACTTTATTGGACGTTGTTGAACTATAGCCAGTTTTATGTAGATCTTTGGGGCTTTGTCTAGACTTTTAACAGTAATGGAAATTGTTTTGTCCGTAATTCGTAGTCCTTGTAGATTTTAACAGAAGGTTTATAAAGCGATTATCTTACGGCAGGCTCTTTGCACTGTAGTATCTTTGTAGCGACGTGGTAACATTGTCTCGCTTTTTACCTTCAAATGGCAAGAGCACTGGAATTAAACAAATGTTTTTTTACTGTTATGGGTGTACAATCGACCATCATGTCGCCTGATATTAAGCGAAGAGGATAGGCCTAAAATGGAATGTGTTTACTAATAAAAAACAAGTCCCTCTCGATTCCAAGACACCAAGATTATATCTAGGTAACCATCGAGGAAAACTCAACCAATGGATCCACAGCCTAGACGGTCCTGTCACAAAAGTTTAGTCAAACCCACGGATATTTGGGTCAAACCTCTACTTTTGAGTCTTTGGAACGAACAATGAAACGATATTTATTTTTCTTTACGCCGCTGCTCTACGCAAAAAGAGTATATACTCAAAGCACCTAAAGAAATGTCGACAACGTAAAAACACAAGAAATCCTACTTATGTCATATGTGTAGTGTGTTGTTCAATCACGTCATTACGTTTGCATGGTTTGGATTGTAATTTGGAACATACTTAAATAGATTATATTCCGAAAAAAACATAGGTTACATATAAAAAAACAGAAACAGGCACCAAACGGGTAAATAGGACCCCACCTTTTTGCTGCTAGTACTTATTATTGGTACTGTATTGCAGCCTTACAAAACAAATGACGACAAAATCTCTCAATCATAAAAACGCCACTCGCCAACATTCTAACCACACCCCAAACTAAACATTACCGAATCTGTAACAACACCAAGTGCTGAATCACAAGCCAGCTGTTCCCTTCGCAATACTGATTTACCGATACTGGTGACAAGCTAGTCATACCGGTAAGTACACTGTAATTTAATCAATACCGGTTTTGAACCGGTTTTACACAGTCTTGTGCAAGATTCGCTAAAATCAGCGTGTATTTGAAATTAGAATGCAAGTAGAGCATTGATCGTTTTCACAGATAATTTGGGTTATTTATAATCTTAGCATTGTTCTGTGCCTTGCATTCGTTATTTTACATCTCAACATCGATATAAATTAGACATTTCACAAACAACACCATCTAGCAAACTAAGCAAAGCTTGTACCATCGAAGCCATAGTACAAGTATACTCGTACTACAATATATACTTGAAATTACTTATAACCCACGATAGTACAATAAACTAAGAAACACACTATATACTTCACTAACAAAAACAAAATTAAAAATGTTGATTAACCCCCGACTGCCTCGGATTTGTTAGCTGTACCACATTCTACTAGTCAAGCCTTTTCATTTGATCCCCATATTAAGAAAGTTGTGAAAAAATAAATGTATTTCGCCATTTTATGGTAGCGGGCATCTTGGATTTGAAATTTGTCATAATGCAAAGTATTCTACTAGTCAAGCCCTTTCATTTGATACCCATATTGAGGTAGGTTGTGAAGAAATATTTTATGGAGGCAGCCATCTTGAATCGAAATTAACCAAACATAGCTAAGAACATCCCCACGGATATTAACCTTCAAATAAAAAACCTGCATTGAAATCGGCCCATCCGTTTGATCTCTACGGTGCCACAGACAGACACACACAGAGACAGACATACAGACATCGACGTTAAACTTATAACACCCCTTTTTTTGGTCGGGGGTTAAAAATAACTAAGACTAGATTAGAATAGTGACAGCTACACACTTCCCAGAGTTCCAGTAAAAGAGTTGACAAATACTACGTATAGAATTAGATTTTCCGCACGGTTCCTTTGTGTCAATCGTAAGCAGATGGCGTGCTTACTTTCCATGGCAACAGAGCGACAAAAGTATGACACTTCCACGAGAGCGACAAGGCAAGAAAGATGCTACCCGTGCTATCGGTGTAAAGCGTTTGTGCCAACTCTATACGTAGTATATGTAAACTTTTTGCTACTCGTGCTTTCAGTGTAAAGCGTTTGTGCTAATTCTATACGTATACTATTATGACATTAACCACAGTCAATATTAAAATAAAAAAGATATGGTCACGCCATTAAATTTTGACACGTGCTAATATTATCAATAATAATTTTAGCACATCACTATTTACAAGCAATAAATTGAGTCGTAAAATTTATATAACACATCGCTGTTATTGGCCTTTGTAATAAACTCACATTCATCTACTAATCTAGCTAAATTGAACCTTATCACGGGACAATAAGAATAATGATATCATTGAGTCTTACGAACGAGTATATTTATTAAAATTTGTTCGATCTTTTGCCTAATAAATGAATCCATTGAAATTATCTGTCTGACCAGTCAAATATCATTGACCAATAAATACCAATCGATATAGAACTTATTAACGTCAAAGACAGAGCGAGAGGAACATAGAGAAACAATGTGCCTATGTTATGGTTTGTATTATTTAAAAAGGTAAGAAAGATATGGTTCTTTTTTATTCTATATACGTTTATCAATTACATTTATCATTTACGTTTCAATCTTCCTTGTCCCAATTTTGGGCAAAGGCCTCTCTTTCCTCGTTCCAGTTGTTGTAAGTAGCTATTATGGGCAAATCCTTTTTTTGAGTATGTTCGCTTTTCCTTTTCATCTTGGGCCGACTTAGTAACAGTTTACTCTGCGGGATTTGATTCCGTGGTGGAACTTTGTAAATGTAAATGTTGAATGTAAATTTAAGTCTTAATTCATATAGAAAGTACATTGGTAACCCGTTGTTGCAGTTCCGCAGTTGTCACTTCTAATACAATTAATCTGTGTTATTTTGCAATAAATGTAGCCGAGAATCGTTATGAGTTCCATAGAGTATGAGCAGTCCACTTTGTGTCCCTACAGTTGGGATTCGAAACGTTCTTGTGCGGTTTGGAAGAATATTAATGTTTTTATGAAATTTAATGTGACTTGTTTTTTATTGGTAAACACATTCCATTTTAGGCCTATCCTCTTCGCTTAATATCAGGCGACATGATGGTCGATTGTACACCCATAACAGTAAAAAAACATTATAGAACATTTTGTAGTGGTAAGATTCCTTGCAGAGTCCGCCTGGGGAAGTATCACACCTTTGCCAGTTATTCTACCGCCAAACAGAAAACATCACTGTATTCTGGACTTAAGGTCTACGTTTCCAAAGAAATTAAAGAGATGGATCATACCCACACCTTGTACCCACACCTTGTACCCACACCTTGTACCCACACATACGGACCGTATAAGCATTGTAATGTTGGACTTGAAAAAACTACTTATGTATGTGTTTTGTTAGTCTGTGTGTTAATAAAATTTTCATTTCATTTTCATATTACACTTACTAGCGGCCCGTTCCGGCTTCGCTCAGATATTGCCACATAAAGCTCATTGATCGAAATAAAAACTATCCTATCTTTTAAGTTGGATCAATCTACACACGGTGTCCAAATTTGATTAAAATCGGCTAAGTAGTTTAGGAGTCCATCGCGGACAAACATCGTGACAGGAGATTTATGTATATTAAGATTATAAATCTGGGTGCCGCTCGAAGCACACTGCTAGGTAGTGATTTAGACTTTTCATGTTCCAATAGCAGCTTGTCACTGTGCTGTTATGGGCAGGCTTGTTGCTTACAACCAGGCATACGTCCTTCTCGTCTTGAAAATCTTATTAAAAAAACTTGGAATCTGGGAGATGCCGTACCAATTTAGAACCAGTTTATGTATTATATGAAAAAGTATGACTAGGAACAAGCTCTTTTCTACGAAGAAGTCAGTTGTTAGTGTGTCTTTCATATTAAAAGATCCCATGGTGCTAAAAATAGCTGTATTAGTCAAACTGTCAGTGACCGCATAAAGGATACGGGTCTAGTCACGTTCGTCGGCTCTATGAATGTTCTAGACTTCCGTGATTCTTATACCTAGTATATTTTTATACAAAGAAAATAATGGTATGATATGACTACCATCTATAAACATCAGAAATACTAAACGTTATGTTAGAACGTCATGATTTAAACTCATGATTTAAGTCGAGTTGAGTACGTTGAACGTATGCGTATAAAAATAAATTTAATGGTGTTTTTTTGAGTATGTTGAAGGTCAAAATAAACTCAATCGTATTTCTTTGAGTTTGATGTACGTCAGAATAAACGAAATTATGTTTATTTGAGTTCGTTGAACGACATAAACCTATACAATGAGGTATATTGAGAATGCAAATACCAGGCAAAACTGTTTCATTTAGTACAGGACTTGATAATACTAAACCAAATGAAACTAAACGAACCTAGTCGGTATTGAAGCTGTCCGGTTTTTACTGCCATCAATAGAGTAAGTATTTTGAATCTCATCAAATAAGTTTATATTGTAGTGTGCTAGAATTCGTACCATTATTTTATGTTTCAATGAACTGTTCACACAGCCTATGGGAAAGCCCTATTCCTAGGGCTACCACACATCAACACTCAAATGCGGAGTTTTCAGAATGCAGATATAAATTTATACATATACTTGACAAAGATTCTTAGGTATTTTAGTAAGCTTTGTAAAGATTTTCCAAATTTAGTTATTATTAAGCAATTTGTTTCTATTATTAGATGTGTGTATGCGTGTGTGTATGTTTTGAATGCCGAAGTCTAACACGCACATCGCTAAATAGGGTATGGTCCCATCTGGCCCGGTGCCTTGGCCCGGTACCGGGCCAAATGGGAAGAAAAAGTTTCAACTGGCCCGGTGATATATTTACCGGGCCAGATGACACAAATCAAGTGCCATCGTCCCCGGTAACGGGAGAAAAGAGGATACGCCTCGTATTTTGTGAAATACTAACTACATGCAAATATTATTATTATGTTCCAATTCAAAATGATCCACTTACAAGAAGTCTATTTGAGGTTAAGTTTTATGACAGAAGTTGATATCGCGTCATTCACAATAAACACTGATTATTGTTTACTAAGTAGTTTGATTTATAAGTTCCATCCCTTTTATAGATGCATGTAGTTAGTATTTCACAAAATACGAGGCGTAACCTCTTTTCTCCCATTACCGGGGACGATGGCACTTGATTTATGTCATCTGGCCCGGTAAATATATCACCGGCCAGTTGTAACTTTTTCTTCCCATTTGGCCCGGTACCGGGCCAAGGCACCGGGCCAGATGGGACCATACCCTAAATAGCTATGCGGTCTATATAGGGCCAATGCATTATTGTAAGCTAAAAAGGTAGTTTTTAGAAAAATAATATATACATATATAACAATAAAAAATCATTTTCGTCAGGGGTGACGCCAATGTTATATTTGATAGAAAAACTTAAAAAAATAAAACATTGACGTCGACTTTTA
The DNA here is from genome assembly GCA_017562165.1 of Ectropis grisescens. Lineage (NCBI taxonomy): Eukaryota > Metazoa > Arthropoda > Insecta > Lepidoptera > Geometridae > Ectropis > Ectropis grisescens. Next base: position 9,989,969 of record CM029780.1, on the reverse strand, counting down.
GCAAAATTACGAATTATCTTTGATAGGAATATTTCGTTTTTGAGTCGTTTTTATTCCAAATGATTTCATTGTAAGTGTTATAATAAGCAAAATGAAATCAGATTAAATTATATCATTTAACATTAAACATTGAGACTGTCACGTTTCCACAAGAATTATTATTTAATTAGCTACAGACATTTGTAATCCTCTTAAATAAGTGCAGATGGGTTTATAACAACATCTAACATTTAAATAATCTGTATACAAAGTCTGTAAGCAATCCCCTATTCTTAGGGTTAACCAAAACTTTGTTCCAAGTAATATAATTAAACTAAATTAATTTAGATATTGAAAATGTTGACGTTCTTACAGAAATCAAGATCCGTATCAGAAATTTGTAAAATTGTTTGTTTAGCATAACTAATTATTGTGTTTTAATATAACGGTTTTACATAAAAATAAAACCGATATTATGTGCCGAGAACGGAAAACATACAGCATTATATGAAGAAGCAGTATGTATACTTATCTTATTAATCTGTGGTCGACGTCTATACCATAGACAATTAGCTTCATCTTGACGCCACCAGAGGGCGCCGCAAGCGCGCCACCAGCAAGGGCACCCGGCGCGGTGCGATCTTTGGGATTCATAGTCTTCACCAGAAAGCCCTTTCTAGAATGCTGTATGTTTTCCGTTCTCGGCACATAATATCGGTTTTATTTTTATGTAAAACCGTTATATTGATGTGCCTCAGGAAAACATACAGCATTATATGAAGACGTGTTTGTTATCTGCTGGTGTAAGTATGTCCAAAAATAACAACGCTATGATGACTGAAACATTTGAATACTTATTAAAATAAAGTGTTCAATAACATTTTGTAATTAGCTAAATTAACAAAGCTAATTTGTGTGTGATGTAAACTTTGAAGAACATGATTAACCATTTATGTTAATTTCGCAGTAAATTAACCTAACATGCTTAATGTGTTAAGATATTTCCATATTTTGCTTAATAATGTCATCAATCGATTGGGTATTTGATCATCCAAAGGCTACTGGTATATCTGGTCCACATCTCCTAGTTGTACGTTCATGGCACTGTCTCACTGGACTGGACATATCAAATTTTAATAACAAGATGTTAAGCAACTGCTATAGATAAAATTTATTTGATTTGACTCGAAAGCTATTCTGTTTTTCTCAGATAGGAACTAGAAATATGTGATAAGACACAAATTATTCTCATTTTCCATGTTCATACTGCTATATAGCAATAATACCTATGTATATTTCGGTCTATAATATTTAAAAAAGGGGTTATTATTTAAAGAACCGTTCCAAACATATATGTTTTACATACTGTTTTTGGAGGAATTGGAAAACAACCAATCTACATAAAGTAACTCTCTAAGACTTCAGGTAGCTGTAGAATTCAGACGATTATCGCTTTCAAAAATTTTAAAATGTACATAATTATGAAGTTCCATTTTAGTGTGTTGTCTGCAAATAGGCGACATAATATAAGTACATACTATGTGTACTAATTCTGTTTTAAGTGATAAGCTGTTATTTGAAACTAGACTTATCCGTGTTTTAGCTGTCAGCGGTTCTTGAATTTTAATATCAAATTATAATTATTTTGATCAGACTTAAGATATATTATAACATATTTAACGCATATAAGTCCTCGCTCGACCATCGTTTCGTCCGGTGCCGAGTGACAGTAAGGTTTGGCAATGATTCACACTGACCTAGCGTTATTTTATAAACTATTTTTCTGTGAGTTTCTCACTCAAATCTACCCTCATTTTCCCAAAAATCTAGGGTTTTATCAATACTCATGAAGATTTCAATGTAATGATACACTCTACAGCGACATTTACCTAGAATCTTTCTAGGTCACGCGTTATCCACCAGGCCGCACCAGCCCGGTGGACCATGGCTTTTGCCGACTCCCAGTGATGGGAACGAGTCAGAAGGCTGGGCTGGTTTCGTATAAATATAATTTGTTTGTTGGCTAGTCGAGAGCCACTACCTTGTACGTCCTTGTTGTACAGTTCGAATGTGCTAATAATAACCAGGAAAGAATACTGGAATTTGGGTTCATCAGAGCTTGCCGAAAGCATTTATGGGCTTTGTTGACGACATTTTGCAATTATTTGTTGCAAATGGATCTTTTGAATCCGTTTATTTATAAAATATGGTGGTTCTTAGTCGCTGTTTTAAATCTCATCCTCAAGCTTAAACTTAAGATACCGTTTACATAACGGTTCTGCTACAATTATTTCATGTTACTGTTCACCGTATCTACTTTCAATTTGGTTTTGGTGTTATCTCGAAATGATAAAAATCTTAAATCTTTTTCCATTAATATTTAACCTTATTATTACTTATCAGATTTTATAAAATCGAAGAGCATACGGTTTCTCTCTTCAGAATAGAGACTATACGGCAAGCTGGGCACTCTTTCACAAACTAAATATTAATCAACATTATCGCTCATTGGAATTGAAAACACAACTGCGTAAGACGCGTGTTTTTTAAATTATCATGTGTTTTAGGAGTAGGTATAAACATCATCAGGGAATGTCAGAAGAATGCAAACGATTCGTGGTCATAGATTCCTTCGTTGTTGTGATAGAGTATTAGTCGTTAAGTAATTATTCGTAGTTAGTATTGCTCATGGTGCTTTGTGTATTGAAACATAATGAGAAGTGGCTCCGCGCCACCACACCATCGCAGTAGGTACTACAAACATCCTTTTTTGTTAAATCATGTAAGTACAAGTCATACTTGACGAAGCTGTTACTGGTTAAATCTGAGATGGCGGATATTAAAGTCTGCCGTATGGTACCAGAAACAGTAAAATTTAAGCCACCCTTCAATTCCAATTTAAGCAAATCAAATCTAACTTTTGCGTCAGATGTAGGTAGATTCATGTACTTTTCTATAATCGCTGTTATGTGTAGATATATGTGCGCCATAGTTGACCTGCTCCTATTTTCTGTCAATAACCTTCCAGATACATAATGTGAATATACATAGATACCTGCTTTCTCGATCATAGTTTTGAGGCACTTCCAGTGTCTCGCGGCTTCCGCAACCTAGAGACGTAACTTGGAACACTGCACCAGAAGGAAGTCGTTCAGTAAAGACTGACACGACCCTTCGAACGCAAGGTCTCCGCGACCAAACGTGTGTTAGTAGTAAGATATGGTGCGGGGACCAGGTCCAAAACAAGTATTGGTCAAATATATTGGACATGAGTATGTTCCAAGTGTCTCATGGCTTCCGCAGCCAAGAAACTTAACTTGGTACTGCACCAGAAGGAAGTCGTTCAGTAAAGACTGACACGACCCTTCGAACGCAAGGTCTCCGCGACCAAGCGTGTGTTAGTGGTAAGATATGGTGCTGGGACCTGGTCAAATGTGAGGTATCAATTGTTCCAAATGATGTCTCGCGGTTTCCGAAATCTAGAGGCTTATTTAATTTTTTATTGCACCAGAAGGAGGTCGTCTTGTAAGATTAGTGCGAAGTGCGACTCTTCGTACGCAAGGTTTCCGCGAGCAAGCATGTTATGAAAAATGTGGTGCTAAGGAGATCAAAAAAATTTAAATATGTATACGTATTAAAATAAAACATGCCATAAAACATTTGATAATACAATAGAACATCTACTTGAATGATATATTTCTTATAAATATCTCTGAAATTGGCGACTTGCTTCTCTTCCGCAGAGAAGGTTTGTTTTATAACAGGGACTCCTCCCCTGAATCGATAGTTATCGATGTGATGAGTTGGATGTAGCTGTGAATTTTAAATCTATTGATATGGGTTTATGTGAAATTTTATTCTCCCAAATAGTTATATTGGCACCCAGAGCTCGCCATTGCATATGAAATACTTTTTTTTTTTTTTTGTAGGTATGTAAGAATTTTAAAATGCAATACATTCACGATCGTATTGTATAAAAGATCCAAACTTAGAATATCCTTACATAAATAAATGGTTATGCATGTATGTTTGCAAATTTGTCCACGTTGTAGCAGCTTACTTTATTCGACAGTGCAACTAAATTAAGTGATGGTGTAATTACAATAGTGCAACTGAACTAAGTTTCGTCAAATCTTAGTTGATAATGTGTATAATTATGATATATTCATTTCAACCCCCATCGGCACGTCTATGTATTTGTATACGTCTGAACTAGTTCGGTGGACACCGAAGGGTATAAAATTTAATTTCGTTTATACCTGTTTTTGATGTTTTAATTAATTTCATAGAATATTATTCAATGTTGATTCCGATTCTGAATAGCCATTTTCCCTTCTTTTTGAAAAGTGGGATTAGATGTTGCCATAATTATATGTAATATTGAGATACTCTTAATAAGTTTAGCTTCCCAGATGTTACTAAGCAGTAACTTATTGGTTACACACCTTATCAAAGTGTATTAGTATTAGTAGGTAGTTGAGACAAGGTTCAAACAATAAATAATTTAAACAAGCCAGTTAAAACTGGGAGATGCACCTGAAACCCTTAGTTTTTCTTTTAGCGGACACGCTGCCAAGCGGGTAGGTACAGGCTGTAGATTTACTTAGCAATTTAACGTTAGCTGGTCTAATAATTTACATAATAGCCTTCAAAACCTTTTTACGTGTGTCTACCCGCATGTCCAAAGAGTATCGGCCACATACTATGTTGGTACAAGTGTGTTCCAGCTATCACACGGTTTCCGCAACCTATAAACGTAATTTGGAACTGCACCAGAAGGAAGTCGTTCAGTAAAGACTGATACGACACTTCGAACGCAAGGTCTCCGCGACCAGGCGAAATGTTTTCGATATATTGGTCAAAACCATACATTAGAGATTAGGCAAAACTCGCACTAGTGAGCCAGCTGCTCACTTTTGGTAAAATGCATATAAATGAATGAAGACTGACCTGCATGTATAAGACCTTGATTCTGGAATCGGTCGATCTCACCTTTTACCACGCAGAGGATTTACCATTTTTCTTCGATGGATGAATTATCCGCTTCACTCACGGGTACTTCGAAAATCTCAATCCGTTGAGATTTCAATAAAATTTCGTGTAATATATAAACAAATTTAAAATATTTTTCGATAGTTATTAATTGTTAATTAGTGATAATTGAATTTTTTTTTTTTTTTCCTATAATTTCGACCACTCGTGGCGAAAGTATACAACGCTATGAATCCCAAAGATCGCACCGCGCCGGGTGCCCTTGCTGGTGGCGCGCTTGCGGCGCCCTCTGGTGGCGTCAAGATGAAGCTAATTGTCTATGGTATAGACGTCGACCACAGATTAATAAGATAAGTATACATACTGCTTCTTCATATAATGCTGTATGTTTTCCTGAGGCACATCAATATAATTTAACCATATGTTTATTTTGTGTGATTATCATTTAATGAAGCATATTTAGTAGTATGAATATAAGTGATGAATGAAAAAAATATGCATGTGAAAAATATAAGATAAATCTTGTGACTTCGCGTAACCGAAACTCTCAAGATTTGTCTTATTTTACAAAATGCATCGATTTAAATCAATGGATGTGCCCTCCCAAACTTCAACCGCACGGAATTATGTTATCGTTGGGAAGAGTGAGCTCACTCTTTCCGTTTTAGTCGGTTGTAGGAAGCGGCTAACGCCGGACGTTTTTATCTATCGCTTTCGCTGTCGATAACCAAAATAAGTAGAACCACAACATACCTCGCCGCTAGCAATTCTATGGGTCAAGTAGACTGGTAGTTGTAAACCACTCGCACACAGACGAAGTTTGTGAACAATTTTAGGGTGCTTAGGGTACATCTTTTGATTTATATCGATGACAAAAATCATCTAAAGGGCACACACTACGCCGCAAAATAAAGTGTTTTTATCTGATAGACAGATAAAAATGAAAAATGAACATCTTAACGTTTGAATCATCAGTAAAGTTCGCAGTCCAAAGGCAAAGCCCTATATCCTAGGGTCATCACACTCAATCAACACCTAATTCGAAGTGTACTCACGCTGATGTCATTTCCTATTAAGTACATTGTATAGCAGTTACGTCACTCGCAAGGAAATAGTTATAGACCTACGTGGAACTCCTAAACGATGGAGACGTCTCCGTCCGAAAGATTTATTTTCATGTTGATTTTGATATTTGGTTGTCGCATAAAAAACCTTTTTGTATGAATTTTATGAGATTGTGACCTAATTGTATGACCAAATTAATGAATCATTTCTTCAATAGTTGATAATAGCAGTGTGATGACATTACTGTTGGCTGTTCCGGTTTGAAGGGCAATGACTTGATTTCATCCTCAAAATACCATAGAGATTTCATAAAACCATTTTTATTTCAAGGTTCAACTGAGAATGCATAAATTATTTTTGTAAATTTTCTCCTTGCAAAAGAGTCTTCAGTCCAGGAAAATTTGTGCTAAAGATGTTAGCTCGATGTTTAATTTTTAAAACATGTATTTTAGGTTTGTATAAAAACGCTCTTGTCCTAATGTCTTTCTTTTCTACCATCTGTTGAAGATTTCGTGTCTGGCGTAACTTTCTTTGTGCAAATAAATTGTTATTATTACCATAAACGGTAAACGTAGTTTATGACACCTGAGATTAGATGGAGTGACAATATACGAAAGGCAGCTGGTGGCGGTTGGAGACGTAAGACCGAGGTTTGGGCTGAGTAGCGTATTATAGGAAAGGCCAATAGTGGATGAATACAGGCTGATGATGATGCGTTATTGTCTGCGTGCACAGTGCTGTCTGCACTACATTGCTTACCTTTGACTGACACAGTGGCTTAGTTGGTAGTAAGTCTTCCTGAGTTCATTGACCGTAGGTTCGATTACCGCCCAGGGAAATTATTTGTGTGATGAAAACACATATTTGTTCTGTGTCTGTTTGTTTCTGTGTATAATAAGTATGTATTTACCAATATTTAAGTATTATATCATCTAGCTCCCATAGTACAAGCTTTTGTTTTTTCACGTCTCACAATGATAAGACGCTACACACACATACGTAAGTAAAGACGTAGACGTAAAGTAAATGATGACAGTATCACGCAATTATTGGAATATGAAGAATCCAAGTCATTACAAAACTCTGTATTTAATTTATACGTATCATCTCTTTCATAGCTCCACGGTTGCAAAGGAAATGATTACAGCAAACAGACGGACGGACGGACGGACATTAGTTATTTATGTAGTGATACGCCCGGTGCCGACAGATATATGATTTATACGGTTATTATCATTAGAATAACTTTGACTCTGCCACTCAACTTGTGTCTTATAGACATGTAGGTACAGGTTTTTGAAAGTATCCGTGGATAAAATTCAACTTTTTTTAATAAAGAGTGACGAGACAAGCAGTACACGTACTATTGGAACATGAAAGAGTCCAAATCATTACCTAGCGCTGCACTGCGCTCGTCACCCAGATATTTAAGATGTTATAATTATCTCCCTGTAATTTCTCTGGAAACATTGTCCTTCAAATCGGAACACAGTAATGTTTGCACATTACTGTTTGGCGGCAGAATAAATGGCAAAGGTGTGGTACTTCCCCAGACGGACTCCGCCAAGAGTCCTACCACTACATAAAGTGTCTATTTGTAATTGCAAATTAACAGTTTTTCATTAAATTCATCCTATTTCCTACTTATATACAAAATATCCTACTAATACATATTATAAATGTATGGATGTTTGGTTATTTGGAAGTTTGTTGCTCAAATACGTCGCAACCCGATATTCGTGGTCGCAACGAATGAACGGATCGAGCAGGAATTTGGAAACTAGTTACATTTTATAGTCTGCTACAGCACATAAGCTAGTTTTTTATCCCAAGAAGTCAACGGGAACTACGCGGGCATAACCGCGAGGCGTTGCAAGTATATACTCGTATCCTACTAAACAAAATTATAATCATTCTCCGAAAACGTGGTCAATTTTCCCAACACATGAAATCCCGGGATTCTTCTGACATATCCATTACCGGTAGAATCCTACAGGGATCGGGGCTGAAGTGTCTCTCAAGAGAACGGTATTCCGGAACCGGTATTCAGTTGTGAATACTAGCTATTACTGCAGATATCAGGTCTTGACGTAACGAGACGATCCGAAGATCTTGATGTGTGAATCTGCTTCGTTTGCGAATTACGGCAATGTGGAGCCGGTTCTAGACTAATGTTTTCAATTGTTGAAGTTAAAAGTACCTACTTCTTTTGGCTGGGTTGAAAAAATTAAGAGAGTGAATTTTTAATGATGCATGCGTACACTGACAGCCAAAGAACGACAAGATGAAGTTGGCTGACAATGGTCTCTACAAAGTGAATTTTTACGATGCGATAAGGTAAAGTAAGGTAAAGCGGTTCGCGCGGAGACCACGACAGGCATTTGACAATATACTCGTAGTTCTGTATGGGCGCCAGTTCGTGCCGCGACCGCGACACGTGTCTCGGTCTCCTGTCGCGGTCTCGGCGCGAACTGACGCCCATACAATTCTATAATGTCAAGTGCCTGTCGCGGTCTCCGGTCTCGGTCTCGTGTCGCAGTCGCGCCGAACCGCCGCCTTTCTGACACCCAAATTCAACACACTGAAGCTAGTGGCGTGTTTTTTTTATGGGTCCTTACTAAAGCATCCTTTACTGCCTAGCCAACTTTGGGCTAGTGTAAAAGAAGCCTTTGGAATATTTCTTAAAAATTAAGAACTAAATATAACTTCTTGCGTGTGTAGATAATCACACACACACTTTTAGTCAGTAGTAGGACTTAAATAATGACTAAATAAGCAAATACATATTGGTAGATATCTGAGAGAGACGAGACGATTTTCTTAGCATTCCATGGATTCAGCGTGCAAGTGCCGGGTCCATCGTGTGGCAGAGAGAGAAAACCCGAGTAGACCCCGAGACTTGTGACTCGGGCGTAGGTTTAAGGGGCCCCTTTCTGACGTACGAGTACATCAACACTCACCTTCACTATTCGTCTTTCTCTCCCTGCCCAGCCAAATCTGATATGAGCCTACTAGTGCAGCTTTAGATACTCGTTCTAGTTCTAGATACGAGTAACGAGCCAAGGTCTTTCAGCAGGTTATAGAAAGATTTTGCTGGTATACCTCTCGCTCCCACATCTACAGCGTATAAACTAACTACATAGCCGTTTTTTGTTAATTCGTTTAGGAGGTCGTAATACTTATTTTGTTTCATCGCGTGGTCTTTAGGTATATTAGTTTTCCACGTTCCACTATGCGTTGCGTAGCTCTAGAAAAAAGGAAAATGTCCGGTCTGGATGACGAAACACCCACATCCTCTGGGATCCTGTAGTGCCTTTCATACGTGTCCATTAAAATAGTCCAATCAGGTGCTGTACCCAGGATTGAGTAAGGCTTGTGCCTGGAGTTTGAAGTTGAGCCTTCTCTTACAAAGTTAATTTGTATTTTGTTTGTCGTCAATCCCTTCTGGGCTCTAGCTACTGAAAGGCTCATGGCTTCACGTATGATTTCAAGTACTCTGTCATGGCGCCGCGAGTAATGACCCCCATTAAGGAGCACCATGCATCCCACCAATATGTGCCTTGCTGTACATATCGCCTCTCCACAAGTATAGCAACATTTTTCAGAGGCTTTTCCCCACCTTACCAAGTTACTCTGGTCAGGGAGGGTCATTTGGAATGCATTTAGATAAATTTTTAATAAGGCAAGAGACCAGTCATAGATCAAGGTGCGCCACTTTAGAGCTAATGGAATACAGAACTCACCTATGGTTAACCACTCACTTTGCATTTCTAAATTCATAGCGTGCACTTTGTAACCGTCATTTTCGTCTTGTTGTAGAAAGGTTTTTACCATGTCTTGGTCTTCCCTTTTCTTTCTCGCACCCAACCCAGCAGTATTTACTTGTGCACCTGCCATAAATTGTTTATGGAATTGAAGTCTAGATTCCAGGTCAGAAGCAGTTTCGTCTTTTGGGAGAGATGTAATTAATTCGTCTTGTGACTTTTCCAAAACATGCGTTTTTGTAACTCTTAGGTGTTTATAAAGTTTAGACGGTTTCTATAGTTTCAGCCCAAAACTATTGTGATCCCTAAAGTAAAGTTTTAAATATGTAATTATTATAAATACCTCGCAACACCCAATTTAATAAATATTTACTTGGTAAAATGCTTAAAAACGAGACTCAACCTCTTTTATAGGTCAAACATTCTTCATATTACTCTCCCACAATCATCAGCAAATATTAGGTGCTTTGCTGTCTCTCCACGTTGTCCGAGCTTCAGTCTTCCGTTTCAAAACACCTTTGTGATAGCTGCCTGTTATATACCTATCGTTACTCAACCTAGTCTCAGAATGTTCTTCACTATTTTACTTTTACTTAACTCCACTTCTACTAGTTTATTATAAGTATTTTTGTAAAGTTTATTATAAGTATTTTTGTAATTTACGTGCAAGAAAGTTTATATATCTATCTATCACTACTCTCCACGTCTTACTGCGTCAAATTTGTAAACATTTTCAACGAAACGATTCGACATTTTACTATAAACTCTATTTCCTTTGTCCTTGTAACTTGCTTTGATGCTATAGGTCGTTTGAAAGTCGCTTACCGGAGTATCGATACAAACATGGCGAGTAAAATGGTCGCAAGCGTTTGAAGCCATCCGCACTATTCCACACATTCGCCGTCACATTTCGTAGCAGAGCAAAATACACAAGAGCAGTGCACCTCGCGATTCAATTTCATCGATGTCCCGACTCTCTAGAGGGCAGCAGAATACAGGCGACTAGTCAAAGAGACGACAGAAAACTTTGTAAGATATAACATTTTACGATATACCTTTAGATCTGATCTTTTGGGACTATAAAACACGGCATAAAATACATTGGCTGATAGTGGTTTACGCAACATTAAAAAAGTGAGTGTGTACATATGTACGCATGCAAGAAATGTATGCATGTATAAGCAGCCCACTAAATGCTCCCACTGCTGGGGCTCGAGGCCTTCTCTCGCAAGGAGAGAGTCAAGGTCATAATCCACCACGCTGGCCCAATGCGAGTTTGTGGATGACCTCGAAATATTCTAGGTACATGCCAGTTCACTCACAATGTTTTGCTTTACCGTTTTAAGGTAGCGGCATTACCGTATTACGGACATGATTTCGAAAAGACAGTGGTGTACCAGGGATTTGTACCCGGGGTCCGGAACGGCAGTCGCAATTTTCTCGACAAGACCAGCTGTAACTTGATAGACCAGCCGTAACTTTCATCATTATCATCAATACCTTTTTATTACAAATCGACAAAGTCCAAAAGTATAAATTCCAAAAAAAGAATTATACTATATTAATAATACTTGATAATCATCGCTTAACATCAGACGACTTGGCGGTCAAGTACAAGTCAATACATTAACAAGAACGAAATACAAAAATTGATTTACCCCCGACTACTTTGGATTTGTAATCTGAACAACATTCTGCTAGTCTAACCCTTTCATTTGATACCCATATTGAGGGCGTAATGAAAAAATAAATGTATTTCGCTATATTGTGATGGAGTCCATCTTTGATTTGGAATTTGTCATAGTGCATAGTATTTTACTAACCAAGTCCTTTCATATGATACCCACATTGAGGGAGTAGTGAACAAGAAATATGTTGTGGAGGCGGCGATCTTGAATAGATATTAACCAAACATAACCAAGATCCACCGCACAGAAATTAACCTTCAAATAAATAAAAAAATAAATACACATCGAAATCCGTTTGAGCTCTACAGTACCACAGAAAGACACACAGACAATTAGATAGACATCGCCGTCAAACTTATAACACCCCATTTTTTGGTCGGGGTTTAAAAAATAGGTTTCAACACAATACAATACGAGTAACGATATGTTAAAAAGCCACAAAGCACAAAAAACGAAACAAATGAATAATACTTTAGTAATTTAATTGGCAGCCTTATAGCTTAGAACAATCTCTACCAGGTAACTGTATAAGGACAGAAGATGGCACACCAAAAATGTAAAGTTTCAGTAAAGGCTAGATTTATAGATATTTGAAATTTGAAAACAATATACACAACATTCCTCCATACCTCTGACTATCCCGGAGAGCTCTCGGGTATTCAATACGAACATTCTGCCTCGTATATAAATTCTGGCTGGATGCTTCACAACCGATGAGTTGGAAACGACCACGTATGGTGTAGAAGTTATACAAGCTTTTAGCCACAATCTTAGCTAAACGGTAACATTCAATAACTTGTTTTTAAAACACAAAACTAAAATTTAAACCTAAATTCAGATACTTAACTAAATTTCATAGGAAGCTATGACTACGTCGTCTAGATATAAGAAAGCATTTTTTTGGTTGTTATTTAAAAATTACATTTTGTACTGATTCCGATAAAATGTATTTGGGACCACCTAAAGGTCCACCAACTCCCATATAACTTTTATAGTTATAAAAAAAACATCGAAATCGATTTACAATTACCGGAGTTATCGCGTAACATGAGATCCTCCTCCTTTTTTTAAGTCGATTAAAAATAGAGGATTTAATTATCTGAGCTGCTAGTACTGAGGAACTGCCTTTGCTGAGGCTTATATCCATATAAGCAGTAGTGGTAGGAGTTTTTTCAGACTCACCAAGGGGAAATATCACACCTCTGACAGTTATTCTACCGCCAAGTGTACATGAATAGTGTTTTGGTTTGATGGGCAATGTTTCTAGAGAAATGATTGGACGTAACGATTAATCATCTTATTTCTCGGGGCGATGAGCGCAGTACAGTGCTGGGTAATGATTTGGACTCTTCAAGTCTTCTAATAGCTGCGTGATACCTACTGTGCTACTATGGTTAGATATTGCTTATCAATTATCATTAGGCACATGTTCTGCTTGTCGCGTCACTATATACTATAAAAAGCAGCCGAATGTATGCCCCTACTGCGTGACTTGGGGCAAAACTTATAACATACTGAATACATCATACTCGTATTCAACATTCTTTAGCATATAAAAATAAATAACTACTTGCACAAGCCACAAAATAGTCCAGATGACTAACGAAATCCGCGATATATCCAATCGCGTCGCTAATCTCAGTTTTACGTCAAACTAAATCTGTAATCAAATTCTGGACACGTTTACGCGAAACAAAGAAAGTGCAAGTTAGCGACACACGTGCGCACGCGATCGACCTGACACACTGATCTTGAGAGTGGCGAGAAATATGGCGAACATGCTCGCCAGTTAATGATAATTTTTAAAAAACAATTTATAAATCAATGACCAAGCAATACCAACCTTTAATAGTACATTGATGATACGAGTAGGACGTAATGTTTATAACTAACTTCCAAATAGGAGGAGGTTATCAATTTCACCACCTTTTTTCACGTATGTTCCCGGATTCCACGAGAGCGATCGAACCGAAGTCCCGAAGCCATGTCTTATCGCAACCTGTGAAGTGTTTTTTTAATTGAAGACGTTTGTTTCGTTTTTTTAGAGAGGAACAGTTATTTCTGTACATTTTTTTTCAAAAAAGACCTATCGCAGGCATTCTCAGATGGCTTTGTAGAGTCTAGTCTCTATAGACTATACTTACATTGGAAGCATATTAATAAGCGTTCCATAATATACTTACCATCCTAACTTAATTTGATCAACAAATACTAAAAGAATAATGAAAAAACAACCATAAGAGTTACATTTTAAACAGTTTTTCATTATTTTATCAACCCGTATTATTTAATGAAAACTCAATTCAAATATCTGAGACTAAACGAAACAAAACATCAGTCCACAAGAAAACATATTTGTGTAAGTTACACGACAACAATTAGGCAAAGTTAAGCCAAACTAAGCAAATCTTGTTTTTGGAGCTTGATAGTAGGCTGAATACGTAATACACTAACAAATTTATTTACTTAAAAACTTTTGTCAACAAGAGTAAACAAATCTCACGCTTGCTTTGTCCAATATTCATTAATCATAAAAATCACGTGTCTCCAATCCATCAGCACCTCGAGCAACAAAGAAACTTTGCCACCACGGTGACGTAAATTACTACTTTTCCCCTTCAATTCCACCATTAAACAACTACCAATTTCCACATCGCGTGCGCGACATCAATAAATGATTTCTAAACATTTCAGTCTATTTTCGAATGGCTACGTCGCATAGAATATTTATTTTGTTTAAGGTTTGATTTGAGCATGAACGACCACTTTCCGTTTAGCTGACGATGCTTCATTTGCTTACATTGCAAAATTCCTATTGTAGAAAACAAACAAGGAAGACTGAAGTTGAGTCAATGGGTCAAAATTTAATGACTTAGATAAATGTATGTACATAATTCGATTTCGATTCGATGTGTAGTGCCGCATTTACTTTCATTTGAACTTAGTAAAAGCTGTTATTTTGATTTTATATCTAATTTTAGTTTTTTATGCAGATATATACATACGAGTAGATACAGGGTTATCAGATGTAAAAATAACTCACACATTTTCATTTTATCAATATAGACAGTTATTAAAATCTATGACAAAATGACACCCAACATGTCACTTTGTCAATATTGAATAGTTAATGCTTCGTGCCACTTCGTCGCGTGATATTGTTGCCATGACGAATTACTTTTTGACTGTTTGTCAATAAACATGCTACCTGACCTCGGACAAAAATATTTTATTGGTTCTTTGCTTGAGAAGTCTTGTTTTATTATGTTTTATTCATGTAAATAATAATCGTTCGGAAGAAGCCAGTACCTACAAATAATATAATATAATTACTTTTTTTGGAGACTTTGCCACGAAGCTACACAATCTTGCACTATTCCCTATACTTTCACACTTCTTTTTACTACTGGACTAGTAATAGGTAAGTCGGCGCAATACAATTCTTCATCAGTGATTTCCTAAAAATTTGCACCACGGGAGTTGATTGATAAAAAAATAAACAAATCTCATTCGTACAGCGAAAGAGTGGAACAAAGTGCAAATTTCACTGTTTTCTGAACGTCATGCTGTGGAAGTTTTCAAGTTAGCAGGTATGTTCTAGGTCATCGTGCAGGCAAGTTCATAAACTAGTTAGCACTGATACTGTATAGCACATGCATATGTTTTGTTTATTAGTTTCTCTTTGTATCTAGTAATAGTGTTCAATAAATGAGATTTCTACTAGCACTCTGGTGTTTTGTATTTTATACTGACAGGGAACTTGAAAACAGTGCATCACACCCTTGAACAGGCGAGTTGAAAGTCTTAGCTGGCACTAAACCGAACATGTATTGGCGAACAAATTCGCCAGTTCGATTGCTCGTGTATCAGTACACGCGCTAACTAGCATCCAATCAACCGGTTACGTAACCGGTTGCGTGTGATGCGTTGGTCGTTTGTTGCGAACCGGCCTCATTGGGTGCACTTGTTGTGGCTAAGACTACTATTACCTATTTATTATTGCCTTTTTTCATAATATATGTTTTATCCTTTCATCGTAAATGTATTTTAATTCAATAAGTAAAATAATAAAATAAATTGTCAAAGTAGTAGTATTAGTCAATTTCCACCTTGAAACGGATCCCTGAATTATCCACCCCGAACTACTCCCAGCGCAAAGGTTTATTTTGTAACTATTATTGTAAGTTTACACTTGACCGCCAACTTGGCTATGTTAAATGAAGATGCAAGACGTTTTTGTCACAAAAGTAGAGAAGACACACCTCTTCATTTGAGTCTTAGGAACGTCAAATATGAAACGAAGTCACTTCTATTAAAAATAAATATTCATGAACATCTCTCGTACTACACTATCAAACTAAGAAAACCCTGGATTATGATAACCGATATTTTGTATTGTGGATAAATAGTATAGTTTTCATTGTACCTAAGTTTTTTCTGCAAATATTCTTTAGAAAAACTCCATTATCATTGTCAAAACGTGTTCGTTTCACGCAGTTTTACCTTGTAGCCCTTTCACTGATCTGAACAATATTTTTCGTCAAAAATATTCGTATATGTAACCTTATTTTGCCAGGGATTACGAGTAAATTCTGGACAAAGTTGAACTGGCCAGCAATATCTAATCTGATCATTGAACGCGTTTGGAAGCGGGCCAGCATGTCACATCGCTTTACCATCGAGATATTAGATTTATTTGCTCGATATTACAATTAGAAGGTACTTGCGGATACTTTGGAGATATATATCACTACAATATTACAAATAAAAAATCTGTTATACACAAAGAAATAAATATTGTTAGATCCCATTTATAACATTTCATGCATTTATAAAGAGTGACGAGACAAGCAGGAAATGTGCCTATTATTATATTGGCGGTTTTGAAAAGACTTTTAATTTATTTTGTTCTTTTTGTACTACATACATTCATGCATAGACAATCGGAGATCATACTAAAATCTATAATGACAAAATAGTTTCACCTCATAAGCACAGATGGCGCTACGTGTATTACAATAACATTTTTGATAACATTCTAACAGTTTGCATATTACTGCTTGGCGGTAGAATAGCTGGCAATGGAGTGGTACTTCCCCAGGCGGACTCTGCCAAGAGCCCTACCAATACTAACAACGCAAAGCTTGTATTGTTAAAGGAGCCAGACAGCGTGCACGATAAAAATACGATAGTACCATACTTATTGACTGTTTTGGGGTAAAATACTAGACTACACTACTACATACAAGAATTGCTCGTTTAAAGACATTTTTTTGCGATCTGCGTAATAAAGTCTGTCTGTCTGGAACGCGGTCGCTCGCGCACCAATCTATCACTGCAATTAGATTAGTAGCTAAAGCCGAGTAACCTTGATTGACGTATGGTTCGGTTCAGTTGACTGCTAATTGCTGTCCGATATCGTGGTCGTCATTGGCATAACACTTTGTATAGCTTAACGGAATTCAATTTGCCTACTAGATTATTTAGGCGCCATCTATAAATAACGTCACACGAATTTCATGATTTTTATACATACCCCTCCCCCGTCCTTGTCACAGTTGCTCACATTTTTAAGACATCCTCTCCCTACCTGGTCACAAAATTTTGCAATTTTCGTTTAAATTTAGTGTGTTGTAATACTT
This sequence comes from Ectropis grisescens, assembly GCA_017562165.1. Classification (NCBI taxonomy): domain Eukaryota; kingdom Metazoa; phylum Arthropoda; class Insecta; order Lepidoptera; family Geometridae; genus Ectropis; species Ectropis grisescens. The sequence continues at coordinate 9,972,839 of CM029780.1, read as the reverse complement.
AGATATGAAAATGTCGTTTTTTTAAATGTGACATCACAAAATTTGAGACCCCTCCCCGGCCCTTGTCACGCAATGTCACACTTCATCGATCCCCTCCCTTAACGTATGACGTAATTTATGGATGGCCCCATATCATACTACTCATAATCATGTAATATTAAATCCAGAAAAATAAAAACCTACTTCAATTTAAAATTAAACGGAGACAATCGACATAATTTTTGTGAAAACTACTAAACAACTTGTACCAATGAAACAGCAAGGTAGGTAAATAATATTTCGTCCGAGTAAAGACGAGTTTAGTTTTTGTTGATATTTCAAAAATCCGCAGTACCAATTTCAACAACATGCACCTATATTATGGGACCACTGTTGAAGAAATACCTATTACAATCGCAAAATTGCAAGGAAGTTGCCAAGGAGTACGAGTACACAGGACACGCTGGAACACACAAACGGTTGACCATACATCCTTATTTACCTAATCCTGTGTTTATTTGTGTCCGTGCCTGCTAGTGCCAGAAGTACCGGGTTTAAGTCTTTAGCAGCTTAATGCCGTTGCTAGCACACTGAGGCTGTTCCAGGGCTTACACGGTGAGTACCCCGACTTTCTTTGACTGCCTAAAACTGATTATTTTGTGCTATCGCGTGACATACTCGTAGATACAAAAGAAAAAACAACTGAATTGAGAACTTATTTTCTTGGAATCAGTTAAAATGTTATAGTTTAGATATTTGGATGTTTGTTGCTTAATCACAGCTCGCTTTGGATGCTTAGTCGGAACAGCTGAATGGATTGGATTGAAATTTGAAACACAGTTATAATTTGGCTAGAAAACCATACACATTACTATATATCATGAAAAAAATTCAGGAAACTACGCGGATAAAACCGTAAGAGCCACTAGTTTTATAATCTAACAAGGATCACAAATACCTATGTACTAACCCAAAAAGATTGCGTTCTGTTCATTATCAACAACTTTTATTACGAAGTTTATAACAAGTTACTCCGGTTCGAAGGTCAATGTTTCCGGAGAAATTACGGGGCAAAGAGTAGAGAGATAAATCGTGTTACATCTCTAGGTTACGAGCGAGTAGGTACACTGCTGGGCAGTGATTGCGTCTTTTTCGTTGAAATAACTATTTTATGAATAACAAGCTGTACCCTTCCACGCTTCGCTGTGGCACATTGTGAAGCAAAAATTAGATAAAAACAATCCTTGATACGGATTATATATCATTCTCAAATTTCAGCTCGATCAGTGCAGTACTTTTTAGAGTTTTTGAAGCGTACACAAACCAACATCACATTTTTATATATAGAAGATGTAAGTCAAAAAATGCTCTTGCCCATCCTTGATGTTTATACTTCACACCCTGTGTGTAATCTCTACTAATATTATCTATAATATAAAAATGAATCGCAAAATGTGTTGGTAAGCGCATAACTCATCAACGCCTGGACCGATTTGGCCAATTCTTTTTTCTTAATGTTTGTTGAAGTTCAAAGATGGTTTTTATGGCGGCGAGAAATATTGCAGGCAAACCCCTAAAAAACAGCTCTTTTCCTTTTCCCATACAAACGATAGCAATAATAAGCCAATTTGAACTTTAATACTATACTATATAGTTCAAGTGTTAGTGGTGTTAGTGGAGAGGTTCCAGAAAGGCAAAACAATAGAGAGACGTTCTGAAGTAAACAGATATTTACATGATGGTACAATGTCATTTGAGATATAAACGTATATTTGTTGTGCATTTATACTAATATTATAAAGCTAAAGACATTATTTGTTTGAACGCGCTAATTTTAGGAACTACTGGACCGATTTAAAAAAAAATCTTTCATCGTTCGATATGTAATGTAACGTAATCCCTGAATGCCATAGGATATATATTTAGATATGTACCACGGGCGAAGCCGGGGCGGACCGCTAGTATATGATAAAATAACTCTGCCCATCTTCCTGGGGGACTTACAAAAAGCAGTCTTACATCCCTTTTTTGTATTAAAAAGGTGTTTATATTCTTTCTGAGGCTACATTCTATCTTTGTATCAAAATTTATTTAAATTGGTTCCCACAGAGACAAATAAATAAATATTGGCGGACAATTCACACACACACCATCTGACCCCAAACTAAGCAAAGCTTGTACTATGGCGACCAGATAGCTGATATAATACTTATATAATTGTAAATACATACTTATTATACATAGAAACACCCAGACACAGTGCAAATATTTGAATTCATCACACAAATATTTGCACTGGGTGGGAATCGAACCCACGACCCTCGGCTTCGCAGGCAGAGTTACTGCCCACGAGGCCAGCCAAAGACACATTAAACGTTCAATATAATATAAGCACCCCACTAAATGTTCCCACTACTGGGGCTCGGGATCTTAAGAGGATTCAAGGCCATAATCCACTTCGCTGGCTAAGTTGGATGGTGGGTTATACAAGATCTCGAAAGATTCTAGGTACATGATTCCTAACGACGTATTCTTTCACCGTTTTAAGTTAGCGGCATTGCGTATATGACTTCGAAAAGACAGTCATTGGTGCGCGTGGGGGTTGAACCCCCTCCGGATTGGCAGTCGCCGTTCTGCCGACTGGACCATACGCGCAAACGTGCTATACTCCGCCGTTTTCTCGTTGAGTGTTAACACTATCTAGTGTGTGAGTGTAACTAAAATATATCACTCAACTTCACTCACTGACCTAAAGATAATAACTTCGAAGATATACATCCTCATTATAGAATCAACGTCCAAGGTCCGGTCTTCCAAAACAGAGCCGTTTACTACGTGACTGGAATGAAAAATATTCATGAAATTCGCCACCTAGTTTTTAGCACGACAAACCTATCTGACTCTTATTCCAATATAAAAAAGTATATCAGTTTGACTAAAATAAATATGCATGAACATTTCTCACAAAGCTAATTCAAATTATTACTCATAATATCATAAATGCGAAAGTTAGTATGTATGTATAAATACTTGTTACTCTCTTCACACTTTGTTCATTCAATTCTATTTCCCCATTGCTTTTTTTTTAACTAGAATAGGTTCGCACTTGACCAACATCTCACCTGATGTTAAGCGATGATGAGATCTACGATGGAGCGTGCTTACCTAGAAGAAACCGATTCACTCTCGATTTGAAGACACCAAGATTGTAACCATCGGGGAAAACCCCTCAGGCAACGCATTCCACAACCTAGACGTTCTTATCACAAACGTGGAGTCAAATCGCTTCGTTCGCGTTTTTGGAACATCAACCATGAAACGATGTCGCCCTTGTCGCCGTTGTAAGGCAGTTATGTGTGTATGTTCCACTTTACAAATTTGAATACAGTAATAAATTGACACAACGTGCCAAATTGAGTCACTTTTAAAACCCTCCACTTTCCTAAAAGGAAAAGTCACGAACAGCTTGTCCCTACAAAACATAATTTACAACCTTCGAAAAGAACTTCAGATTATAGAAGGGCCCGAAAATAGGACTGCGGACTTCATAAATGTATAAAATATCAACTTTTCATTCGAGTTTCGTCGTATCTCCCGATATTCGCGTCACGTATGGGTTTCTGACCTGAGGGCCGAACTTTGCGTCCGAATGATTTGTTTATATAAGGCTGATCTGGAAATTTGGTATACGATCTGAAATGAGAGCTGATTTTTTCACCATAATCTACCAATTTTTAATTACAAATAATTTTATACAGTGTAGTGTTTGTCAAAAATCAAATACCTCTGAAAAGCTACAAAGGTGCCCAAAGATAAAACAACTGACTAGCTTGCTATGGGACAGCTTTTGCTGACGTAACAAGATTGGTGCTGTCTCCTATAATACGAGTACCTGACAAATCTACAAAATACCGCGAGGATTACGTGGATGTTAATGGCACAAAGAAGAAGAGGCCTCTCTACAGTTCCTTTGAAAAAAAACCTTTGAGGAAAGAAAATTGCTGAAGATGCTTGAGTAGATTTTTGTCGATGGTTCAATCTTGGTGTCTTCAAATCGAGAATGAATCGGTTTCTTCTGGATAAACACGCTACATCGTGAACCGCATCGCCCCAACAAGTCGAGTTTACCCCTATAATAGTTAAGAAAATACTTAGCTGGCTTCTCCACTGTAGAAATGAAAATAACATGCGAGATCTAATAATATTGCCGTCTGACGTGTTGTCTGACATGTGAACAATTATGCACCATTGCCGAAGCAATCAGGCACGCGAGGGGTCGCAACAGGTAAGCTTAGCCTATGTTGTGAGTTATCGATTGCTGAGCTATTGAGCTATGAAAGAATTTCATAGCTCGAAGCTTGAAAAAGCGACACACAGTTTATAATTGAAGTTCTAACTCGAACGAAGTGATTGGGTTCCACTTTCGTTAACGTTTATAGAAACAATGGATTGTGTTGCACGCTGGATCCAATCTAGAGGTTTTAAAATGGAGAGGGAATTAATCTCGTCTACAAAAAAAAAATGCGAATGAACCGAGTCGAACTTTTAAACACAGAGATAAAGAACACTACTGCTGCTTTTCGGCATAAAAACGTAGTCTCTAAATAGTATTCACGAAATTATTATGTCAATGAAGTCGTGGGGTATGTACATAAGCATAAACAGTCCAATGAATGTTCCCACTGCCTTCAGGGTCTTCTGCAAGGCAAGGATCTCTCCTCTGAATCTCGTCAATGCCATTATCCACCACGCTGATCCGGTGCGGATTGGTGGATGACACTTGATCTGGAAAGATTCTAAGTCCATATCAGTGTCCTCACGACGTTTCTTTGCCGTGTAAAGTTATAGGCATTTCCCAAATTACTTCGAAAAACAATGGTGCGCGTAGGATTTGCTCCCGGTGTCTCCTGATCGGGAGTCAACGTTCTCCCGACTAGACCAGCTGTAACTTAATGGGATCAATGCACTAATGAAAAGTTGTAATAAATTGCAGTAATTTTGAAGTAGAATAATTATTTATTTGCCAAAAAATGTAAGTGGAGATGACGTAACAAGGAAACGGCGTTTCTTTACCTACACTTGCGATGTAGAAAATAAAATGAATTGCTCTTTCTGTTAGGACAATCCTGGCTTACAAAATAACATCGATATAAACCACAAAATATGCCCTGAGCACCTTGAAAATGGTAATAAACTACGTCAATCTACTACGACCCCAGAATCGCTAGGGGCGAGATATCATGTGGTTCTACTTATTTTCGTTGTTAACAACAAACAGTGATAGGTAAAAACGTCCAGCGTTCACCGCTTCCTGCAACTGACAAGAACGGATGAGTGAGCTCACTCTTCCCGACGATGACATAATTCCGTGCGCCTGAAGTTTGGGAGGACACATCTAATGGTTTATATCGATGCAAAATAAATAATATTCGGTTACGACTAGAGTCTAATTATAAAATTATTTGGTCTTGCTGCTAACTGCTCTGAATTATTGTAATTACGTAACGAATGAAACGGTAACCAAACATACGACCCAATTAATATTAACATTTATGAGACGAACATTAAATATTCCAGAGATAATTACCATTCATTTTAATTTTAATTACTGGATAATATCAATTGCGCCAAATTTAACAGTTATTTTAGTTGGTAAAAATCTAATAATACAACTTGTTAACAAAATTAACAGTTTGAAAGAAAACTTACAGTGTTTTCACTAATGTAATGTTTCAATTTGTTTGTCACAACAAAGAAAATAAAATAAAAACCTTTGCGCCAAAACAAAACATACATAAAATAAAAACACATGAAAAAAGATACGCGACAAAATAAAGTAGGAAGTGCGGATTCAAAGCTCGTTAGTGGGTACTGGACCCCACACTAAGGTGACCTGTGTTGTGGGAATCCAGGCTCAGATAGGCCAATAAAGAGTTTCTATTTATCCATCTATCTTAAGTAGGTATTTAAAACTTCAGTTTAATTAACCTATTTCACTTTAATATAAGTTTTAAAAGCGAGAAAACGTAGAGCAATTTAGATTTTTGTATCAGGCAAAGTATTTATTAACAAAACTACGTGGCGTATTACAATGGCAACTAAACACGACTAATTAACTACTGACTAATCTCATCTGAATTGCGAACAAATCAATGAATATATCTAAAGATAAGCACAATGATCAAGCCAGTTGGAAGTTGGTGTGCCCAGAGAGCTAGTGGCATTACCACGCTGTATATAATAACACTACTCGCGCTTTAGGCTCTACTACTACTACTACTACTACTACTAGTACTGTTATACTACTGTTATACCCCAACACGGAGGTACATATCTGACTGGTGACAAGCGTGGCAAATTGAATAGGTACATACACTTTTTTAAATTGTACACTCCGCGAGGTATAAGCTGAGCTTTGCATTAGTGTGAGTGATCACCAATCAGGCAGGAGCTTGAAATTTTGTCCGCGAGGTATAGGCTGAGCTTTGCATTAGTGTGAGTGATCACCAATCAGGCAGGAGCGCGGCGAGACAGAATGGCGCCGCGCCTAAGGCCGGTTGTCACACCTACACTATCCATGTACACTCACACAAATGCAAAGCTCAGCTTATGCCTCGCGGAGTGTACTCGTATCTTATTTTTTTAAAGAAGTGTTAATATATAATTTTTATTGTTGCAATTTAATGTTTAAAGAATAACAGATAATAAGCCAGACGATATAGTCCGTGCTTTAACATTGCTAGGCGTGTTGAAACAGTTTTACGAAAATTATGAAAAATGTATTTTAGGCAATTTGAAATTTTAGTTGGGTGTTATTTATAACAAAAAATAGGGATTCCTTAAAGATAGAATATTTTGGTGGACCTTTTACCTCCCAGGTGATGTAAATTGAGGGATTCGTTTTACTCTGCTATTCACAACACTTCCGTGTTGGGATAAAATGGGAGATGTATAATAATACTTTATTTTGACACAATAACAACATCCCCATCCATCTCCACGCTACCAAGTAAAGCGCCGGCGCAGGAGCGGAGGCGGCTGCCAGAGCTAAGCACCTTAAATACTCGTGCTTGGTGTCGGCATATGATTTCGTCCCGTTTGCCGTCGAGACTGCGGGGCCGTGGTGTGTAGAGGCTCGAAGGTATGTGGTGGACCTCGGACGGCGTTTGCGTGACAGAGGACGCGGTTCCCGGGCTAGCTGGTATCTGGTTCAGCGGATTTCCATGGTGATCCAGCGGGGGAATGCGGCCAGTATTATGGGGATCTTTGAGCGACGCTCGGCGCGTGGGGGAGTTTTTATTTGACCAGTAGCATATTTTTTTTGTTACGTGTTTTTGTATTTAATAAAAAAAATATGACTGTGTAATTTTATTTTGACTTAGTAATTAAATAACAACAAGTCTACAATAACAGTCATCCAAAGGCTCCCGAACTAGTAGTATGTGATAACGGAGCGACCCATGAACACCACGCGCAACGCATTTAAAATACATAGTCATGCAACCGATCCATTATTTTACCAAAAAACCCTAGCACGCTAGCTAGGTGAATGGTTAATGATGCCGGATCCGCCGGATTACTGGATCCGTTTTTCCGGATTGCAATCCCTAACTACTACACTCTTACTAGTAACATTTGCTTAAAAACTAGCATATGTGAGGAAAGACCGCACTTCAGGGATTTGAACTCTTCTAGCGTTGCAATGATGAGGGATTATTGTTTACCATCACTTGTTCATCTTTTTTCTCTCGGAAATATACATCTATATAGCTATATAGTTAACGTCACAGCTACACGCCATAGCAACACAAATAGTCCTTCACATGCGGTAACAATGGATACCTAGTCTAAGCATAGCACGCTGACACAATACCTACTAGTGTGCTAAATTAATTAAGGCATTGATTCGCTTCTTGGAATGCAGACTGAGCCAAATGTGGACGTCCACTTATCCAATAATACCAGTCTGGCCTTGTATTGATGTTATTGCGTTATATTTAGTAATAGCAGACAGTAAATCTAAGTGAAAGTGGTAGGTATTAAATATTATAAGTAAATAGTACAGTACGTACAGCTGTATAAATTTGAAAATGGAATTCTTAACCAAAGATATACAGATATTTGAGATTAAAGTGGTGAGTGAGACAAAACACTAATTTCGTGTTATGTAAGAGCCTAATATAATATTAAGGACCAATTTTACTGTTGTTGTTATAAGTTCTCCTGCATCCACAACTAGATGTCGCGTCGGTCACTCCAACTTTCCGACACGCTATCTTCTCATCAGTTCCTCAAATCTAGTGGATTTTTCCCTCCGTTTTAACTGATTTCAAGACAGAGATTCTCAAGTCAATATCCTCAATAGCCTTCTTTATCTCACTGCTTGGCGCTGGGATATCAGTTTTAGCAATGAAATGGGTACCCTCGGCTCTTGTTGGTAGATATTCTCTATTATGTCGCTATTTTTTGTGTCACAATAAATATTTTGTTTCCATTTAAGTATTTATTTCAACCGCTCTTTTATGGTGCCCCATATTGTTGGTGTTTACCCATTGACGTAAATAAAAAGTTCAATGGTTGTACCTGCCAGGTTTGAGGATAAAGATGGCATCGTTGTTCCATCTTGAGTGTGTAATATACATATTTTAACTTACCCCGTGCATAACATTTTATGTGCTCAATACTCAACAAATTAGCTAATTTAAATGGTCTACAACAGGCTGTAGTGATACAGATATAGCTGTTTAAGAATAGGTTCAATGATGGATTAATACACGCACTCAATCCAGTATTTTATTTAACAAGTTACAATATTTACCAATTCAATTTAAAATCTTACAAAACTCTATAACTCAAACGTGTAAATACAACATAACACAAACATATCATATGTAACCGTACAGCTACTTGAAGACATTAATAGCTATGGAGATAAACTCTCCTTGTTTGCTTAATTTTTTATCAATAAACAAAATAAAACACTTCACACACAACACCATCTGACCCCAAACTAAGCAAAGCTTGTATATGGAAGCCACACATAATACATAGACCACATAACTCTTATACAATACATATAATATAGTTTTAAATACATATTGATTATACATAGAAACGCCTTTTTTAAGCTATTGCATAACTTTTATCGCGGGCCTGAGGACCGAATTTTAGTGATTGTGCATCTCTTTCTTATGTTAACAAGAAAGAGAGATGGAAGACCGTAACGCCGTCCTCCCCACTCGGTCATTCGACTTTGAATCTTATTTGTATTAGCTTTACAGACTAAATGCTCTTAGCAGTGTTGCCAGCTTAACGGATTTCCCGTGATATTTATTATGGTAAACAAATGTCACTCTTCAAAATAAAAACAATTCCGAAAAATTGTTAACATCCCTATTGCTTATGTTGATAAAAATGCATGCAACATGCAATAGTTTTACCGCGGCAGACTCCAAGTGCCACACTTCTTTTTAATTTTAATTCTATGTTTACTGCTTACACTGTTAAATTTAGAGGAGACAGGGTAACATGTACACTTGAAGAAATACTCAAATCTTGCATGGATGGTGGATCAATGTAGTGGTAAGACTATTTGCAGAATTCGTCTGGGGAAGTACCAAGTACCTAGTAATATTAAAATATCACTGTGTTCCGGTTTGAAGGGGATATATTTTCCAAATGACAGGGTAAAGGGATATATAATCTTAAATCTCTGGGTAAGGAGCACAGTGCCGTGCTAGATAATGATTTGGAGTCTTCATGTTCCAATAGTTCGGTGATACTGTGCTGTTATGGGCAGGCGTGTTGCTTACCATCTGGCACAGGTCATGTTCGTCCCGTCATTTTACAAATCTCTGTTATAAAATCTCGGGCGAGATTCGAACCAAACGATAGTAAAATCACACGTTCTTCTCACTAGGCCACTCCGGCTTCATGTATAGTCTAATCTTTGTTTATTTTGCCTACTATCATGAATAGAGTGACATCACGGTTGAAAAGGTAACATTGTATTTAAACAATGGTCATAACATCATACAAATCAGATAATGCGTTGTTATCAAACATTGATTTAATGTTTCAGATAAATTATAAATTTCATTATCTTATGACCTCGGATTTTAAGACTGAATGTTACTGACATAAATGGATTCAGGTTTGGAGTACTTTTTAGGGAATCTATATTACTAGGCATCATCATCATCATCAGCCGCAAGACGTCCACTGCTGAACATAGGCCTCCCTCATAGATTTCCACAACGAACGGTCCTGCGCAACCTGCAACCAGCGGTTTCCAGCGACCTTTGTGAGGTCATCTGTCCACTAGATCCAGTCCCACTAGTCCCACTAGATGGACAGATGGACAGGGAATCTATATTACTAGGCAAATAATTATAATTATTTGCAGGCACCAAATCGATTGATATTAACTTTGAATACATAGTATTACCACAGAATTGCGCAAATACTAAAAAGCAAAAGTTTGTATGTTTGTAAGTAGGTGTGTAATTGGTGTTGCGTTGATGTTCAAGACTTTGAGGTCATTAGCCGGTACTTAGCTGACCTATGCCATAGGTGCGCACAGTATTTCACACAAGAGCGGATCTATGATTGATAGTATACGAGTAACATGAGCAATTTGAAGTACCTTCGTACCTTTAAGTGGGCACCTAGTTCTTTCTCTGTAACGATTAAGGTAATTTCAACGATATGAAATATGTAGGTATGTAGAATACCCGTCACTGTATAATTGCAATCACAGACAGCTTACAACATAACGCGTGAGGTTTTTTTTTTAATAAAGAGTCACGAGACTAGCAGGACATGTGCCTGACGGTAAGCAACATGCCTGCCACATAACAGCACAGTGAGATGAATCAAAAATCATTACCTAGCACTGCACTGCGCTCGTCACCCAGAGATCTAAGATGTAATATCTCTAAGCCCTATAATTTATCTGGAAACATTGCCCTTCAAACCGGAACACAGTAATGTTAAATGTTGTTGTTGCACTTTAAAATTTATGGTTTTCCATAAAAGGACACTTTTTAGTAGGTAAAGTCAAAGCTTGCGTTATCAAAACAAATGAGGTCGGTAAGGTCGGCCGGTTATCGTAGACACTGATAACAACTGTGATAACGCACGGAAACATTTATGCACGATCACCCTTATAAAAGTTGGAAGTAAATTATATACTATTGATACTAGTAGTACATAAATATGCATACATTTCTTATATTTCTGGTCGCATCCACTTTTTCTTGTGTTTTTATCTCATGGATATTTGACATTTTTAGTGTTGGCACTAAATATACTGCGTAGTTGGTGTGCCCTGGAAACCACACTATGGTGACCTGTTTTTTGTGATCCAAACACCTAATTTTATACATACATATAAGTAACTAGCGGCCCGTTTCGGCTTCGCTCGAATACTGTCACATAAAGCCCATTAATCGAAATAAAAACTATCCTATCTTTTAAGTTGGATCAATCTACACACGGTGTCCAAATTTGATTAAAATCGGCTAAGTAGTTTAGGAGTCCATCGCGGACAAACATCGTGACGGGAGATTTATATATATTATAAGATAATACAAACACAAATGTATTTTTCTCAGAAAAAAACGCAAAACCGACTTCATTTTAAATTAAAGTCAGACAATCGGCCAAATTTCATAAGAAGCTATCACTAAGTCGTCCAAATAAATGAAAGAGTTTTTTAGTTTTTTGTTTATATTTCAAAAATCGCTACACCGATTTCAACACGATGTAGAGATACCTCTATAAACTATGATCTATCACCCAGACGTACTCTACAAATAGTCCTACCAAAATTATTCACAAATGCCGATGGGTGATATCATAGGCGCCATCTGCCTTTGAGGTCTCTGCATTACCCAAACGTCTAGTTAGTGTCAAATAAGGTTAATCGTTAGTTTGAAGCTGGTTCGATGCAGTTTGACAAGTTCTACTAATGTTATAAATACGAAAGTTTGGACAATTTTTTGCTCAATCATGTCGGAACTTCTGAACAGACAGGGTTGACATTTGGAACACATTTAAAATATATAATATATAGTCTGGAGTACATTCACTACTTCTAATCTCAGAAAAAACGGGATCGGTAATTAAACTATGGAGTGCTGCAAGTGACAAATATTTAAAAGACGTATTCTGAGAATGTACTAATATTTTTAAATAATCAAAAGCGTCTGTATCTAGAATATTCTAGTTTAGTCAGTCGTAGCAATTAGTTCGTCAGCATAACAGCTGCGCGTTGAAACTAATTTCAAACGCTAATAGAATCCTTCCTGTGGTGACAATGTAAGGAAATCTATAAATGTATTTATATACTTCTTAACCGGCTTAAACAAAGAAAGTTCTCGTTTTCATTTTTTTCTTATTCACCGGTTATTAGAATATTCTTGAACGGAGCGCTTTCTAGGTCAAGTTTATTTTATCGAAATCGATAGATAGATTTACGGAAAATCAACAAGAAATAAACAATTATGAACACGACGGAAATTATTGGTTCTCGCCTCAGGGGATCCCAGAGCTGGCACTTACTTCGCCCAAAAACTAAGTTTAGCCATCCAACGGGGCAACGCTGCCAGCGTTCTGGGAACCCTGCCGCGCGGCAGCGATCTCGACGGCGTGTTTGATTTATAGAGAGTTTGTTATAATTTATTGATTGTTGATATTTTCCAACTAATACATTATGAACACTATACAATAATACTCAAATTTTCGTTAACTCTCAAACTTAGCTCTCTCTTTGAAGCAATGCGTTAAGCTGATATTAATTATTTTGTGTCACAAAACTTTATTTTAAGTTATGCGAGTTTAATTTTTAAATTGGAATGGATTGTTTGGTTATAAAGTTTTGGTTTTTGAGAGAAAAATAAATATATTCTACATTAATATTGTACCTGTACCCTACGCCTTCGCCATCAGATTTGTCGTGAAAAAATTGGTCTTATTATACTTTGGCTCATGTTCAACAACTTTGCCAAAGATCATCACATGATCCAATGTATAGTTTACGATTCTATGAAGGACCTACAGACAAGGATTCATTTTTATATATAGGTATTTAGGTATAGATAAAGACAAAAACCTACTAGACGGTTTTAATTTTCTTAGTAGAAATCTTAAGCAGCAAAGTGATCTTCGATAAAATACGCCAAACTAGCAGAAACCAATTCTTTTCATGTAAGTAAAATCCAGATTATACCTACCCATCAATGAAAACCCATTCAGCCAAAACAAAAACAGTTTAGATGTTTTTCGAAGGCAGAATCAAGCCCTTTTGTTCGAGTATTAAACACATCAACCATGAAATGATATCACATTTTCGAACAACGAAAGTTTTAAAATTGTCCTTCAAAATTAATACAATTCACAAAGTCATTCAAATTCGAGTTACAATAACATTACCGTTGCGCGAACAATAGTAGCACCCCAGGTCGCCTATTCTATAAAAGTAAACAAAATCCGGTTTTGATGAAAAACTCGCTTGTGTTACCATTTGACCCAAGGAGTCGTTACAGTCTGTGTGTGATCTGAGGTTTACGCAGAACACCTTTCTTTTTCTTATGAATGATAGGTTTCCACTTGACCGCCATTTCGATCGATGTTAAGCGACGATGTGGTCTACAATGGAGCGTGATTATTTAGAAGAAAACGATTTGTCTCCAACTTGTCTAGAACTTAGGTTGTAATTATTGGATAATCCCTAGCCAGCGACGCATTTCATATCCTAGATGTTTCAATAAGAAAGTGGAGTAAAACCTCGATTCTTTGAAACAATGTCACTTTTTTGAGATACGAGCAGTCCTAGAGAAAAAAGACAAGTTGGTATTCATTAGATCACGCACATCAGCTGCACACTCTCCGTATTATATCTGAGACAAATCGATAGGTTTCAACGTTGTGGCGAAGTCAAACACTTGGAAACCCTTTTTGAACTAGGATCTCGTTGCCTATGAGCTTTTTGACACGTTTTTTGATCAATTCCAGCTGGTACTTTGCTGACCCATTCCAAAGGTGCTAATAATACTCCATATAAGAGTGATTCTGTGCTAGCTAATACAGGAGTAACAATTTGAACCTAAAGTAACTTCGCGCCTTTAAGGGGGAAAGTACAAGGCTACCATGCTAAACATACTAATACATAGTAATAATTATAAACACACATACGCCGAGGGTCGGAATGAGTTTCACATTGAGTAATAACATGTACCAACTTTGTCGTCGAGCCAAACATTGTGTTTGCTCTTACAGAATAGACCCGTAGGACTGAGACAAAGGTCTTTGAAGGTCGACACGAGGGCACTAGGGTGACCCGGGCGGCTGCGTTTTATTTTTATTTAGGGATCCCTACCTCTGGAGTCTTGCGATTAATTTAACCACGCAACCGAGCTAACTTTTGGGCTATGTATTTACGTAATAAAATAAATAAAACATTTACGTGTTAATTTATAAATTAACTACGATTGGTTTAATTAGCCTAAATAATTGTTCTATTGATAATTCAGATGTGTTTAGTGTATGTAATTAGTTATTTAGGTATATAGTTAAATGTAGACATCTTTGTAATTTAGTTTTGTCAAAGGTTCTGATCGAATGAAGATGTGCTATTTAGCTGGGACTTTATCTATTATTTATTACTAACATTATAAAACTGAAGAAGATTTTTGTTTGAATGCACTTCACTGTATTCAGTACCGACTATATCTCGTCGAGTGTAATAAGCGTTATTATAGAAGCAACATAATTCGTGCAAATACAAAATGTTTTTTTTTAATTTATGTTACCATCACCTGATAGCTAAATAAAATATTTTTCTTTCGGTCAAAGTCTCACATTTTTTTCAGTTTGTCAACTTTGCCCTTATAACCGGAACACAGTGATGCTTTCACATTACTGTTTGGCGCACGAATAACTGGCAAAGGTGTAATGCTTCTCCACACGTACCTACTCTGCGGAGTCGAAACCTACAAAAAGCACGTGTAGACACGGGTTTTGTCACTGTTTCAAACAAATTTTTTGAATTGTGAACTTGATAAATTCAGACACAATTAAATAACTCGTAAAAATGTAAGGAACCTCAGAAGTGTACAGGCTTCTCGTGGCTTGCCAGTTTTTTTCTTTGTATTGGCGAAAACAGTCTGAATGACTCAATTGTTTGGCTTCCGTTACAATTTTAAAGTACCTACTTTCTTTAGACGACGAAAAAAGTTATAGACTGTGGTGTACTGACGTCAAACTTATATCACTCCTCTTTTTAAGTAAGCAGTCGAAAACAAAATTAAATTAAAAATTATGTAACAAAAAGACTGATGGATAGATGTTTGTTCTAGTTTAAGTCCTTTGATTTCGATTACCAGCTAACGCCAAATACTAATAATATATACTATATTTTAACAGCTAACACCAATTACTTATAACATGTTCTAAATTTTGGTGTCTTAAGTTTTCTAACCTAAAGCCCGGGAGATAGTAGAGATCATTCGTATATAGATAGAGCAACTGCTATAGGCCCTTGTATGAGAAAGTATCAAGACTTCAACAAGAAATTGAAAGAGTTGCATTCTATTGATCATAATTAGGAAACAGTTATCATTCGACCTACTCTGAAATTGAGAAAAAATGAGCAGTTTTATATAATAGACTTAGTACCTACTTGCGAAAGATAGGGCTGGTCTACTCGAGAACAATAATTTTACTGCTAATCCCCTGCTTCGAATCCCACGGGCACCACTGTGTTTTCGTAGTCATCTGTATAAAACCGCGAAGTTACAAACGGTAAAGGAAAACATCGAAAGGAAACCAATGTGTCCCTAGAATATTTCCAGGTCATGCATCATGCGCCAACGACGAGACGACGAGTAGACGAGTGCAGTGGATAATAGTCTTGGTTCTCTCCTCGTGAGAGAAATCTCCGAGTCCTAACAACGGCAACATTTAGGGGGCGGATTATGCTATACATTAGTATACTCTGCCAATTTTGGCGCAAAACCTAACCACGTATTGAGTCAAATGATGTCAATAGAGCAAAACTGTACATTTAATAATTACACGAAGTAATTAATATTGGATTCGGAAACCGGTGCTTGGTAAGGACCTTGCCCCAGAAATATATAACTTAAGTTCAACGAGTTAAGTAATCGGATGCGGTTATTACTACGAGCACATGATTTGTATAATATACCTACATATTCTTAAATATTTGCCAAAAAAAACGAGCGGGCAAAAATTCTTAATATGTCCCAAAAAATCAGTACGAGACCCGAGCCAGAGTGCCCCTACACGCTCGCCCCCTGGTCCACTTCCGCCTTAGTGAATGAGCGAGAGGTTACGGTTTTTCTCGCTCCTCCACCTCACATTACCACGACCTCTCACTGTCGAGCATCTTGGTAAAAACGGTCGGCAACGAGAGGTCCGCCATATCCCTAAGCCGCGGTCTCATGACCGCAGCTAGGGATAACCGTGTTCCACCACCGTGGCTACATCGTGGGTCTTCCCTTCCCCCTAAACACTCGTCCAATGAGAATTCTAGCGGAAGACCCTCATCTTAAAGATTTAAGAATTATTTCACTTGGTCTATAAGAGTATCAGCTGAGTAATAATCCCAAGCCTCTTTCTCTTTCACACGAACTGCTGGTCAACCAGGATTGATTGATAGACTACATACCATCGAGGCAAGTTATTTATGTCCAGAACCTCCTGGTACACCATGTGGAGCTTCCCGAGTCACGCACCCCAGAAAACAATCCGCCAAGTTGAGTTAAGAATTTACAACCAGTTATAACTAATACTGAAAACTTGTTCTCGTATTTAAAAAAAATGTATCTATTTTAAAGTTATTATGATTTTTTATGGTACAGAATGACGTAACGAGCTAACGAGCATAATGCCTGTAAAGATAAGCCTTCTTATAACAGCTATCGGTAAACTATCACGCAGCTATTGGAAAATAAATAGTTTAATAATTACCTAGTGCTGCACTGCACTCGTCAGGCAGAGACATAATTAGGTTAGGCAAAAAGTTGTCCCTGATAATGACCTTGTCCCAGAAAAAAATATCAGTCAAGTTTAACAAGTTATGAAGTCAAAACCGGTTATTTTGACCGGTCTTCGGAACTGTCTCGAGGCCGTTTTCAACGTTTTTGGCACACATTGCTTTAAGAATTATGATATCTCTACTTAGTCTGTGGTTATGATGTTCACTTTGACATTAATAAATTCAAATACTTGTAGGCTTAAGATAACTGGAAATTAGACAACTTATTTTTGTTTCTTTCAGCTAACTTATTTGCTTTTAACAAATCAATTAAATCACTAAGCATTTTGTTGTTTTTCCATATTGACGTGACAACGTCTTATAAATTGGTTTGCCGGGTGACACTTCAAGAAACTGCGTTACGCTCCGCTCACGTTATGCGCTCACAACGAGAGCGAGTGAGAGGCACGCGTCCCTTCCACTCGGGCATGGTTAGCCCGCCTAAGAGCGAGAGAGACAGACATAAAAAGTGAAAGGCACGCGTCCCTTCCGTAAAATTATTTTACCACTCAAAGTCGTTGTCACGTAAAACTTTCGGCCGTATACCGACTTTACAGGCAACCAATTTTTCAAGTACTAAACATATTTTAGTAGAGTTAGTAAAATAGCATAGTATAGCATTTAAACATAAATAATTTAGCAGTTTAATTTTTCAAAGTGAAAACTGTTAGCTAGCATCACTCTTTCGCACTTTTATCTATTAAGTGCATATACGAATCGAAGGATATTTGAAGCCATTAACATCAATTATTATTCACCAACATTGCACAAATTTCAGTAGTAGTAGAACTTCATGCAGAGTCCACTTGAGGAAGTACCACACTTTTGCTTGTTATTATATCACCGTGCAAGAATGTGAAAATATCACTACAAAGTATTAAACAAAGTCGCTTTCTCTGTCCCTATATCCCTATGTATACCTAAATCTATAAAACTACACAACAGATTGATTTTGATGCAGTTTTTTTAGGTAGAGTGATTGTAGAGAAATGTTAATATGTGTAATAACATCCATTCGATAGTGGAGAAATACTGCTATTTTTGATATTTCTAATGTGATGTCGTATATAATATGAGGTATTTATATTATTACATTCTTCTTCTTCAAGTGCCTCTTCAATGTTGAAGGTTGGCCGTCAGCTTCTTGAATTTTTTCTCTGTCCATTGCCATCTGGAAAAGCTGCTCGACAGTTGATGCCGGTCCACTCCCGGATATTACGGAGGCATAATTTTTTCCGGCGTCCCGCACGTCGTTTTCCCTCCACTTTTCCCATCATTATTAATTGGAGCAACTTGTATCTATCATGCCTAAGCACATGGCCGAGATATTCAATCTTGCGCTTCTTGATGGTGGGAATCATTTTTCGGGGCATGAAGACGCGCTGTAATACAGTCTCATTTCTGACCTTTTGTGTCCAGCTAATGCATAACATGCGACGGTAACACCACATCTCAAAAGCTTGTAGGCGCTTCGTAGTGTCCTCTTTTAAGGTCCATGTTTCGCAGCCATACATGACAATAGGCCAGATATAGCACATTAGTAACCGCACACTGAGCTTTATGTTAAGTTTACGACAGCACAAAACTTTTTTCATTTTGTTAAATTATTACATTAGAAACCTATTATTATTATATTATATAAAAAGGCGGACGTAGTCTCGCTAAAACAAAACTGTGTCACTGGAGTCGGCCACATTTGCACGTGTGCGTTGTTAAGTTGTCACTGATAGGCTGACACGAACAAGTGTACACAAGTAGCGCGAGTAATCACCCACTGATGTGTGCGTGTCAGCCTGTATGTGACAGCGCACACGTGCATATTATGTAGCTGACTCGATGGGCACAGTTTTTATTTTAGCGAGACTACGTCCGACTTCTTTATACGTCCATGGGAACAAACATAAACGCAAACATACAAAATTTATTTCGCCTTTAGTGATACGACTCTACATTGTATTTATTTTTGTAGTGGTAGGACTCTTAGCAGAGTCCCCCCTGGGGAAGTACCACACCTTTTCCAGTTATTCTACCGCCAAGCAGTAATGTACAAACATTACTGTGTTCCGATTTGAAGGCTAATGGTTCCAGAGAAGTTACAGGGCTTAGAGATGTAACATATTAGATCTCTGGGTGACGAGCGCAGTGCAGTGCTAGGTAATGAATTGGACTCTTCATGTTCCAATAGCTGCGAGTCACTGTGCTGTTATGCGGCAGGCATGTTGCTTACCATCAGGCACATGTCCTGCTCGTCTCGTCACTCTTTATAAAAAAAAATTGGTTCTGTGAATGTACCTGAGTAATGAAACTCTGATTACTTAGTTGTAAAAAATAAAAAACGTGGAAAGAAATTAAATGAAAATAAAATATAAGCAACAAATTAAAAACATAAAAATTGGAGATACACTTAAAAATAAACTTACAATTTTCCGCGTTTACAATGTAAAAAAATGTTGGTATGAAAAAACTTTACATGACCTTTATTGAAACATACATAGATAAAAAGGAAGTCGAATCGTCTACAGCGGGGGTTTAACGAGGTCTAATACTAATTCAGTTCAGATAAAGATTCTATCTATTCAATCTACTACCTACCGTTATAGAGAAATTCAGATTCAGATCAGAGTCAGATTTAGATCATTTATTCACCATTACCTATGCTAGTTATACAAGGTACGTCATGGATACAGGAATAATCAATACTAGAAAAAGATATAGTACAGAAGTTATATGAAAATTAATAATTGAAATTTACAATATTGAATATTTTGTATATCAACGAGTATGTGCGATCATTGACAGGGCTCCTTGTCTAGTTACCCTGAGAAAGCACCACACCTTTGCCAACGATTCGGCCGAAAAGCAGTAGTGTGGAAACATTACGGCGTTTCGGTTTGAAGAGCAATTTTTTCAGAGAAATTACTAGGTTATAACACCTTAAATCTACGGGTGACGAGCGCAATGCAGCGCTAGGTAATGATTTGGACTCTTCATGTTCTAGTAGCTACGAGTCACTGTGCTGTTATGGGCAGGCATGTTGATTACCATCAGGCATTTGTCCTGTTTGTCTTGTCACGAAAAAAAAAACATGCTTGAGCTTTATTATACTTTGAAAATTATAAATGTCAGTGTTTAGATGTTTGTTGTTCTATCATATCGTAATGTATGAACGAATCGGACTGAAATTTGCAATTTGGAAGAACACAGGCCACTTTTCATCCCGAGAAAATAACGGGAACTACGCGGGTACAACCGCAGGATGTTGCTAGTATTAAATATATTAATTAATTTTACAAAGGCAAAAAGGGAGTCGAATTGTCTACAGCAGGGGTGTTGAGGACCATAACCTCTGTCTGCTTCGATGAGCATTTACCACTGATTCACCACTAGGGCGTTACATCTCAGGCGTGAGCGCCAAATTCGGCATCGAGGCCGTCAACTGATCACAGCATTTCAGCTGTTCCGCATTATTTCCACAATAGCATATTTATTCCTCAAACAGCGTATCGCTTCAACGACAGGAGTAGTATTAGAAAGGCACTGACTCCTAATGACCTTCTCACTGTGTAGACACGGACTCCCGAAGTACATGGCGAAAACATACTGTTACGTCCTTCACTAGAAAAAAAATTCAATTGCGCGATTCAGGATTTTTGATTAATTTTTCTATAATTATGAAATTTTGTAAATTTTTGCACTAAATTTAATTATTACTAGAGCTTTATTCTCGCAAATGAATGAGAAAACATGTATATATAGTAATTACAGGCAGTTGCTAAAAATAGATTTTCTATGACAAGGTGAGCCATATACAAAAATGCCACAGCGCGACAAGGACGGGAGAGAATGAGATTAAAACTGTAGCTAGCGCCATCTCCGTATGCGATGTAGAACTACATTGACGTTTCAAATTTTCCATTTTCTTCACCAATGCCGACTTTCATAGATTTTCAGTAATTCGTTTTGTTTTAATTTGAGATCTTTATTTTAGTTTTTTGTGTTTAAAGCGGAAATGAACTGTGTTATTTGCAATAAAAAATACATTGTTCACACAAAAAATAACAATGCGGGACATTTATATTATCTAATAAATTCGTTTTTTGGATACGTGAAAAAAATTGCAAAACTCTTGTACAAATATCGTGCGTAAATGTTTCAGCACATTTATTTACCATTATATTGTATGTTTTTTTTTAAATAAAGAGTGACGAGACGAGCAGGACATGTGCCTGATGGGAAGCAACATGCCTGCTACAAAA
The DNA here is from genome assembly GCA_017562165.1 of Ectropis grisescens. NCBI lineage: Eukaryota > Metazoa > Arthropoda > Insecta > Lepidoptera > Geometridae > Ectropis > Ectropis grisescens. The sequence continues at coordinate 9,951,542 of CM029780.1, read as the reverse complement.
CAGCACAGTGACACGCAGCTATTTGAGCATAAAGAGTCGAAATCATTACCTAGCACTGCACTGCGCTCATCACCCAGAGATCTAAGATGTTATATCTCTAAGCCCTGTTATTTATCTGGAAACATTGCCCTTCAAACCGGATGTTTCCAGCGAAATGTTTCCCGTTCTTGTAATTTTTCTGTGACTAAAAGTAGCCTATGTGCAATTCCAGAACATAAACTATCCGTTGTAAAAAATTTACTCTGTCCATTCAGCCGTATCGAGATAATTGAGAAGAACATCAAAACTTTTGTGTTTATAATATCAGTAGGATATCAACATTAATAAACGTCGATTTAAATTTTGTGCATAAGGCTAAACATATTTTATCACTAAATAATATACAACAAAAAGTTTCGTTCTCTGTCCCTATATCCCTATGTATGCTTAGATCTTTAAAACCACCAAACAGATGCGGGTTTTTTAAATAGATAGCGTGGTTCAAGAGGAAGGTTTGTCTGTATAATAAATGTATACATTACTAGAGAAACAATAATAATTTTGAAGATCTTACTGGATCTACTGGATCCTACGAGATAGATCGAAATAATGTACTGCAGTATTGTACCCCTTAAAATGGGTCACAAAAAGTCAACAATGGCATAATATGTCTTAGGGATAACCCACAATAACCATTTTTATTCGTATTTTTAGTATCAGCATTGCGGGTCGCTAGTTATTAATAATAAACGAAAGATGATTTAAAAACGTATCACCGCACTGCAATTATTGCTATAACTTTGCACTACGAAGCTGTAAAACACTATCTGGATCTGAACACTGTATTTTAAACAAATATTTTATGTCTGTGATGTGCGTAAAAATGTGAAATATTACAAGTATTGAGATTCCACATTTTTTTTTAATACAAACTATTTTTTAACCCCCGACCAAAAAAAGAGGTGTTATAAGTTTGACGTCGATGTCTGTCTATCTGTCTGATTGTATGTCTGTCTGTCTGTCTGTCTGTCTGTCTGTCTGTCTGTCTGTCTGTCTGTCTGTCTGTCTGTCTGTCTGTCTGTATGTCTGTCTGTATGTCTGTCTGTCTGTTTGTCTGTCTGTCTGTCTGTGGCACCGTAGAGCTCAAACGGATGGACCGATTTCAATGCGGTTTTTTTATTTGAGAGTTAATATCCGTGCGGATGTTCTTAGCTATGTTTGGTTAATATCGATTCAAGATGGCCACCTCCACAAAATGGCGGACAAAATATTTCTTCACAACCTACCTCAATATGGGTATCAAATGAAAGGGCTTGACTAGTAGAATACTATACACTATACCAAATATCAAATCCAAGATGACCGCCATCACATAATGGCGAATTATATTTTTTTTTCACTACTACCTCAATATGGGTATCAAACGAAAGGGCTTGACTAGTAGAATACTTTGCACTAAGACAAATTTCAAATCCAAGATGGCCGCTACCACAAAATGACGAATTACATTTCTTTTTTCACAACTCCCTTAATATGGGTATCAAATGAAAGGGCTTGATTAGTAGAATGTTGTACAGATAACAAATCCAAGGTAGTCGGGGGTTAATCAAAATTTTTAATTTTGTTCTTGTTTGTAATATTAAGAGACGGGACGAGCAGGACATGTTCCTGATAGTAAGTAACACGCTGAACAACAGTAACACAGTATAACGCAAGTATTGGAACATGAAGAGTCCAAAACCTAGCACTGCACTGTACTGTGGTCGTCTCTCTGAGACAAAACACAATTTATTTCCATGCTCTGTAATTTCTCAAATTTTGATATTGATAGACAAAAGTTTTAGTTCTATTTCAAAACTTTTTCCCAAAGTTGTACAAAATAAGGTAAGTCATCAGGATCAATGTACGATAAATAACTTCGTAAGTGGTGTACCCACAAATCAGGGTCCTAATAAGGGTACCGTAAAGCGGGGTACCCCACTTTTTCAGGGGTACCTTTAGCATAAATATACGGGCCCCAGTATAGTTTCTGGTTAGTTGGGACGGTTTATTGGCAATAAATGCTGGGGCACTTAAAGGAAGAGGTCGGCATGTTTAGTGCAAAGTACAAGCGAATAGCAGTCTGTCCCGATTTTGTGTGGACTGCTTTGGAACAGAATCGAATAACCACCACTTTTTCTTGAGACTCAAAATTAGAAATAACGTTATACTGTTTGCATTAATTTATGTATATCGTATAAATGAGAGTAATCGTCGTTATTAAAAAACTACTTCATATTGACGTGACAACGTCTTATAAATTGGTTTGCCGGGTGACACTTCAACAAACTGCGTTACGCTCCGCTCACGTTATGCGCTCACAACGAGAGCGAGTGAGAGGCACGCGTCCCTTCCACTGGGGCATGGTTAGCCCGCCTAAGAGCGAGAGAGACAGACATAAAAAGTGAAAGGCACGCGTCGCTTCCGTAAAATTATTTTACCACTCAAAGTCGTTGTCACGTAAAACTTTCGCCCGTATACCGACATTACAGGCAACCAATTTTTTTTATACATATAATTAAACAATGAATTATATTGTGATTAAGCCCCGTACAATATATGTAAGCATTATGTGTTCAAATAGCCAAAGTTTAAAATCAATACTTCATATTTAATTTTTATGTCACGCAGTCTCGTTGTTCGTCACTCTACATCAGTAACTACAGGACAAGCTGGACGAGAGCGAGAAAGAAAAACCAGCTTAAATATTTTTTGTCTCATCTGTCGTGAGCTCAGATCAACTATGGTAAATCCTTAAAGGACGTGGGACGTTGTACTGGATCAGTAGGTACAGGAAAACCTATTCTAACAAACTTTTTTCTAATCATGTTTACAAGTATAACTTATTTTACATCTACTTTTTCTCACATCTCTTATTCTATCTCACAATTTAGTGGACAATAATGCTCCAATTTGCATAAGATTTATATTTGGCTTACGCAAATATGATCACGTTTCTCAGTTTCGTATGCAGCTCAAGTGGCTCCCCATTCGCTTTCGTCGGAATGCACATATTTTGTCCCTTACATATAACGTGTTGTTTAACCCATTGTCTCCGCATTATTTACAAGACCTTTTCACTTTCTGCAGCGATGCGCACTCTCGGCCTCTTAGATCGAAAAACAATTTGTTGCTGCAAATACCATCCGCACGTAGTGAAATGTTCTACGGCAAGTCGTTTGCATTTCAGGCAGCTCAGCTGTGGAACGCTTTGCCTGTGGCCATTAGACAAGCTCAATCGCACGTTGTTTTTAAGAACCAAGTAAAAGAAGTATACTTATCGCAGTCATCACCCAATTGAAGCTGATATTCTAGTTAAAATCTCAATGTTTAATATATATATATATTATTTATTTATTTTATCATATCTAATTATTTGTATGTATTAGTATATTATTTAATTCGTATTTATGTATTAGGATGTATAATTACTGTGTAAGTATATCAATATATTATTTGGTATTTTAGTTTTTAAAATCTATTTTATTGTTTAATTGTAGAAGTATTAATCACTCCTTTTTGTACTTCCCCTCCTCCTTATTCTCAAATCTCTCTTTCCATCCTATGGTTGCCTGGAAGAGATCGCTTTTAGTGATAAGGTCGCCAATTGCTACTTTATTTTGTTTGTTGTAAGTAACTTTTAATTGTTTTTATATTAAGTGCAATAAAGAGTTAATCTATCTATCTATCTCCAAATGAAGTAAGGTCTCTCGTTTTATAGTCGCACCAATTGCTATATAATTTAATTTTGGTTTTGTCTTTATTTTAAAATTTAACAAATACAATAAATATTATTAGGCTATATTTCCATGTACCTAATAGTGCTACATAAAACATTTTTAACTTAATTCCTTTGACTTGTACCACGTTTTCTCAATAAATTAGTGAAGTAACCACTGTGGAGCACTTAAACGACGTACGGCTTTGTATGTAATGCACCATAGCAAAATATAGGCAGTTAAGTACAGTTGCCTTGCAAATCCTTTATTTTGTGAGAAAAACATACTAACAAACACATCACATATAGGTGCCATATCTTTATATATAAAAATGTTATGTTGGTTTGTGTACGCTTCAAAAACACAAAAAGTTCAGCCCCGATTGAGCTGAAATTGTACAATTATAATTATGTAATCCGCATCAAGGATTGTTTTTATCTAATTTTTGTATCACAATGTGCCACAGCAAAGCGTGGCAGGGTACAGCTAGTAAAACATAATATGTGGGTGTCATGTATTATATCCTAGATACCAAAGTTACAAATGAAAAACATGAGATCATTTTCTACAAAGAACCTTAAGGCAATTTTAGTATGAACATTAATGTGATACTTATGTACATATCATATCCAACATGGACCCGAACAGCAAGGAATAGGACAGAATGGAGATATTTAGAGGAGGCCTTTGTCGAAAGACAAGTTGAAGAGTAAATACCGTTTGCCGATGTACAAAGTTAGTTATTATTAGATATAGTATAATGGTTAATAGGATAAATAGTTTATAGTAAAATAGTGTAACAGTAAATAAGAGAGGTAACTTTGTAATTCAAACTAAATTCAACAATAAAGGCTTTTTATTTTATTTATTACTAGATGTCCGCCCCGGATTCGCCCGTGGTACATTATATAGCACTCATCAGGATCCCGTGAAAGACTGACTGAAATCGGTTCATTAATTCCTGAGAATATCGCTTTCAAACAAAACACCTCTTCAGCTACCTGCTACGCCACCTGTCGGAAATTGGTCGTACCAACTCAGATTTAGATCAGCAAATGGAGGTGTTTAATCTGTGAGCAAAGGTGAGGTATATAATCTATGGCAAAGGTTTATATTCAATTACGTAATCTTAGACACATACTGTCATGTGTCATGTCAAAGCACGAAACGTACGAAAACTCTCAAAAAGGAATATTTTTTCCCGATTTTGTTACATTCTTGATTCATGCTCCGCTTTTATTAATAGTAGCGTTACGTTCTATAGCCTAAAGCCTTCCTCGATAAATGGACTATCCAATAGAAAAATAATCGTTTAATTCGGACCAGTACTTCCCGAGATCCTAGCGTTCAAACAAACAAACTCTTCAGCTTTATAATATTAGTATAGATGTGCATACATATATTTTAATTTAATTCACAAGTAACTCACGTTCTATATGGTTGGTCACTATTTCACACCTTCATTATTTAGCTGTGAATTTAAATATTATAATAACAAAAAACTTTATGACGGTTAGCAAATAACCTTTATTTACTGCTATGAGTAAGAACTTAGGGCCGCCAGACGTCGCGTATTTTCTGACGAACGAAATATGGACGACTGAGTTCGATTCGGAGTTGGATGGTCTAGTCGGGAGAACGGCAACTGCCGATCCGGAGACCCCGAGTTCAAACCCACGCGCACCACTGTCATTTCGAAGTCATGCGCGTAGTGCCGTTAACTTAAAAACGTTGAAGGAAAACATCGAGAGGAAATCGACATGTACCTGGAATCGTTCGAAATCATGTGGCATCCACCAACCCGCACTGGGCCAGCGTGGTGGATTATGACCTTGACTCTCTCTTTGCGAGAGAAGGACTCGAGTCCCAGCAATGGGAACATTTAGTGGGTTGTTTATATATGCATGTACTAAGAACACATGCATACCCGCTACATTTATTAGGCGGCCAATTGTCGGCCAGATAGCTGATATGATATAATACTTATATAGTTGTAAATACATACTTATTATGTATAGAAACACAGTACAAATAAATGAATTCATCACACAAATACTTGCACTGGGTGGGAATCGAACCCACGGCCCTCGGCTTCGCAGGTAGAGTTGCTACCTACTAAGCCACAAGGTTAGTTATAAGAAGCCGTTGACGCAGGAGAAGCTGAAATACATGAACCGTTTGTCAAAATAATTTGTATATACGAGTAAGCCTGTTATATACTCAGTTCCAAAAGCTTATTTTATTTTTACCTTTTTGCTGTTAATACATGAAACTTCTTCTCAGACTTAGAAGCGAAAATCATAATCCATTAAATTATGTTTGTTGAGATTATCTATGAAAAATAAGTACCTGGAACAAAAATAAAACCACGTTAAATTATATTAAACTAGCGGTCCACCCCATATTCGCCCGCGGTATTGCCGATAACTTAAAAAAAGGTAAAGGAAAACATCGTGAGGAAACCAACATGTACCTAGAACCTTTCGGAGTCACGTGTCATCCACCAACCCGCACTAGGCCAGCGTGGTGGATTATGGCCTTAACTCTCTCTTTGCGAGAGAAGGCCCGAGTTCCAGTAGTGGGAACATTCCAGTAGCATTGTCTATTGTAGCACTCAAGGATCATGTACAAACGTACACATCTAACGCTGAAAGAATATCGGTCCACTAGTTCGTGAGATTAGTGCATTCAGACAATTACAACAGGGCTTAGAGATATAACATCTTAGATCTCTGGGTGACGAGCGCAGTACAGTGCTTGGTAATGATTTGGACTCCTCATGCTCCAATAGCTGCGTGTCACTGTGCTGTTATGTGGCAGGCATATTGCTTACCATCAGGAACATATCGTGTCGTCTCGTCACTCTTTTAAAAGTTAAGCTCTTCAGCTTTATAATATTAGTATAGACTAAAGAAATGATCGATATGGTGGACCAGGTGGGTTTGCAAGGGCGCTGGGCAAGGGTTGCGACTTTGTAGCAGTACCGTGACTCTGCCGCCAAGCCACGACTGGAGACACCTATAGTGTCGACCCTCATATATCGATCAATGCACGGAACAAAAAAAGGGTTAGCTTCCTATGTGTCGACGTGCAGCGTCCTTTCCTCATTGTTTGAATTCATACTAGCCACCCCGGTATGGCAACAACCAAATAAAAGAACACTTTTGAACGATAGTAACTCTATTTGAAACTATCACAGCAGCTCACTACTAAGATTTTATACATAGTACAAGCTTTGTTTAGTTAGGGTCAGATAATATTGTGTGTAAATTGCCCACTAATATAATTTTATTTCATTTCTTTTTAAAGTAGAGCAAGGACACGAACAGAACATGTGCTTGATGTCAAGCAATATGCCTGCCCATTACAGTACAGTGAGACGCAGCTAGTAGAACATGAAGAGTTCAAATCTTTACCTAGCACTGAACTGCGCTCGTCACCCAGAGATATAAGACTGATGTTCTGACTATGCCCTGTAATTTCAATGGAATGCACTTCAAAACTTATCTCATAATAAGTTAAAACAAATTCTCTATTTTCGCCAATTCTGCACACATTTTGTAATAGTACAAAATTCTATCCCATGTCACGGTATAGTCACGGGCTCTGACGCATTCATCCTAAAGCCAAGTATGAAACCATTATGCTAAAGAAATTAAAAAAACAAACATTACTGTCCCTTTTGTTGAAGTTGAGAACTATCGTTGACAGACTGGATCCATCTTGAAAACTATCTTTTGAAAATTGGTAATTTTAACTTGATGGTAACGATCATTTTATTGTTTTTATGCTTTCAAATATTTTTGCAGCGTACCGGCTTGCATACGATCATGGGCAGACGCACCCGATTTTTTTTAACCAGGTACATAAATAGCCAAACCTTCGATTTACTTGTAAATTATTGGGGGAAAAAATCTACGAACTCTTTTTTCCAAAAGTTATTAATATTTTTTGCACTGACGCTGGCGCCATCTTTAACAAAATATCTTTTTGTATCTTAAACATGCCGCATAGCTTTTATTATTTTCAAAAGTACAGCGTAGTGACTCTAAGCCCAGTCGGCATGGAGTTAAACCTCTTGGTCTTTGTCTTATGCATTTAGAATGACAGAGACAAGAATTGTCATTCCGGGGTTTGATTCGGATTGCGTTCTGTATCGATGTGTTTATTTAATTTGCTTCACAATTTTTGCTATTTGAAGAGAAAACATTTTCTGGCCACAACATACAGATTTTCCGTAGGCTGAGCTAAGCTCAACCGCCCCGTTCGAAACGAAAGAAATCTTCGGGTTAACTCGAATGATCTAGATGGGCATGATTATGGCCACGCCCTTCGGCCTTTTTCATCCGTTTACAAAGTAAGCTATCAAATTCTGAGTAATCAGTTTTCACATCTTCTATCGGCAGTCCCTATGACTGACATTTTTAATGATTTTAATATAATTCTGTCCATTTCTACTGCCCCGGTGAACAGTTCGCACGCTCCAGTTTCCATGTCAACATTGCCAGGATGTACTCGAGTGCACTCACATGCAGCTCTCATGATTGGTGTTGCAGCTGCGAAGTATTTACATCCCCTTTACATGTTCCCACAGCTGGGAATATAACAAGAAGAGTCATGTATATGATTCACTAGCAGCGCCCTACGGTTTTTAGTGCGTTTAGTTCTTTTATCGAGATAAAAAACCTATATTTTCTTCCTTCTGTTATGTGGTATCCACTACGGCTTCAGGGGATACAACATCCTGTAATATAATGGTGGAAATACTGTTTATAGGTTCCGCCTGGGGGAGTAACACACCTTTGTTAGTTATTCTACCACCAAGCAATAATGTGGAAACATTACTGTGTTCCGGTTTGAAGGGCAATTTTTCCAGTAAAATTACGGGGCATAGAGATAAAACATATTTTATCTCTGGGTGGTGAGCGCAGTGCAGTGCTAGGTAATGATTTGGACTCTTCATGTTCTAATAGCTGCGTGTCACTGTGCTGTTATGAGGCAGGCATGTCGCTTACCATGAGCCACATGTTCTGCTCATCTCGTCACTCTAAACTATAAAGAACAACACACCTTTGCCATTTATTCTACCCCCTAGCAGTAATATGAAAAGATCACTGCGTGCCGGTTTGAAAGAAAATGTCTCCAGAGAAATAACATGGCATATAGATAAAACATCTAGTTTACTAGCGTAGTAGTAGAGTAACGAGCCCAATGCAGTGCTAAGCGATGGTTTGGACTCTTCATGTTCCATAGCTGCGTGTCACTGTGCTGTAGCGTAATCGACTAATCACATAACATAGTGTGTAGTTTATAATCAACCTATAATTTACTGCTCGCTCAAATTGCTATTTAACTGCCAAAATGAAGACAAAAACTGTGAAAAAGGCAAGCTACTGGCAAAAGCTTAAATTCTCCAAACGGCATTCATAAAGCAACTCTGTCAGGCCAAGTTTATTTTTGAAAAAGCTATCAAAGAGAACTTTTGAAACGTAGCTAACTGAGAAAGCTCTTTTTGTAAAGTACCTTTTCGATTTTGCTCGATATTTTGTGCTTGTTTAAAAGGTTTTTTCGTTACAATGCAAACGGGGCAAACTGACTACAGCTACGTCAATCTAATGATGAGACTTATAAATACGAGTATATATTTTAAAAGTTTTAAGATGAATTTAGTAGAAGTTTTGTAACATTTGAAATTGTTTACGTAAATAGTAACTTCTTTCGTGGAAATAAGTTATCAACTAAGTTATTAAAAAAAAGTTAGGCACATTTTCTAAACAATTTCCGAAGACATATATATATTTATGATCAATTGCATAGCGATTGTCACTAGAAAGCCACAAAGGAGAAAACATCCAATTCATAGCAAATTAAGAAGACTTTAATCGGTTTCTTCTAGGTTAACACGCTCCATCGTAGACCGCATCGTCGCTTAACATCAGGCGAGATAGCGGTCAAGTGTAAACCTATTAAAGGTAAAAAAAAAAAACAGCAGACTATTATTTTATTTTTTTACTGTAGAAATTAAAATTGTTATGCCAGACATATTTCGTAGAATGGACTGGATGGAGAGGCCAATTTGTATAGGTCAACTTTTAAAAGGTTTTGTATCATCTTATCTTAGTCTACAAAAAGCAAAAAAAAAATTATTTGTATAATAGTAAAGTCATTGGTTTTAGTCCCACCTCTAGTACCTCTGAGTACTTTTTTACTACATACTTTCTTAACGGTCGGTAAAATATTACTTTGTATGTCTGCTTACTTTGCACAAAGAATTTATAAGTTCTTTATTAATTAGCTAAGAAATTAAAACCACTTATATCAAAAATCAGTCACTTACTATCAGGCGAGTTGTTGGTACAAACGCGCACATATATGCATTAAACAATCAATCTATCCATGTCGTACAAAAGATAATTGTTATCCAAATCTGTAGTATTTCGAAGCTAATTTATTAAAAGACGCGGCCTGTCTGTTGGTTACGCGGATGGCTAAATAATTAAATTCACTAAATCTCAAACTTCCAAATTAAAAAAACTTTTTAATCGATTCTTGAGTCTTGAAAATTACTTCACTCGGAGGATCAAACCTAAAACTGACAAAAAAGGCTCGAGCGTTGGCGTGGGCGTTAAAAACCTCAAAACCTTAAATATTTCAGAGTCCAGCCCCAATTAACTGCCAGGATGTTTTACTGAAACGATCTAAAGCAGAACATTGTGGGATATATAACATTAAACAGTAATATAAGTTACGACACCTTCTTTTATACAACGTGGTGGATTTACCACAACAACATTTTAACAGTCCATTCTAATATTGATGTAGACTTCATCACCCAAAGCCTCTTTTTCCTCAGCACGGTAGATCACGAGATAATTCGAGTCAAAGTTTGACGTAAAATTCCCACCAAATCACCAGCTTCAACCCTAACATGTACAGTTGACAAACGACTTTGGCCGACGCCACGACGCCGACGTCGGCGTCGTACAAAAATCCGTGCCGAGATCTGGCTTTTGGAGGTTTGTCAAATAAAAGAAAACAAACAATTTTTTTTTAGCTTCCGTGTCTAATTTTCCCATACATATATGATTCAAAACTTAAGGTTGATGAACTACCATAAATATTGTTGCACCTTTCTGCACCACCTTGTATCAGTATATACCTATTTGTTTAAAACACAGTGCCTTTACGGCTTTACCCACCTACGTCCCGTTCTCTTTACTCTGTCGGGATAAAAGTAGACTATGTGTTATTCCAGAATATAATCTAAGCTATGTAATCCGTTCATACGTTTCGACCTGATTGAGCAACAAACATTCAAACTTTGACGTTATACTTTTTCGCGCTATGAGATAAGCCATAGTTCACCATGCTGGCTGGCCTGGTCCAGTGCGTATTGGTGGTTTCTAGAAGATAAAGACTTGGCTCACTTACAGATTTCATAAGTAAATAATAACCTGTGACCTGTTTTTATGTAATTTTGTGTGAGTCTCATTGTTAGTAGTATGAATTTTTGTCATTTTATTTGAAATTTCTGTCATTATAAAATATTACTACTTTATATTGTCATTACAATTACTAATATTGGTATTATTTATTGACCCAAATATCGTGGACATGTTAATTTGAATTTTTTACTGTATTTACCATTTTATATATTATAATTAATTCTGTAATGTGAATTTTAAAGATAAACTCATAACATAATTTATATTTGCATGCCATAAGGTTAAAGCATGTTGGACCTTTACATACCGTCAACATTATGTAACAATGTAAATGTTGTAGAACCCATGTATTGCAAATTAAATTGAATTGAATAATGCGTGACCTAGATGGATCCTTCCATTTTTATAAATTAGCGGTATTACCCACATGACTTCGAAAAAACAGTTATGCGCATGGGATTCGACCCAGGGTCTCCAAATCGAGAGAATGGCTCTCGATTAGACCTGCCGTAATTTATAAAAAAAAAGTAAACTTATCATACTGTCTACACTGTAATTCAAAGGCAAAACAATTAACAAGGAAAAATTAACTTTCTGAAGGGAATTCGTAGAAAAATAATGAAGGGTTTCGAGGTCGTCAGGGGCGTAGACCGACATAAATAATTGTTGTCGAACCAGAAATTTTCTTAGAAAGGTTTTCGGGAAGCCAGCTCAATGGAGTACGATGAATGTCTCTTCAGTTTTATCAAAGATTTCTTAAAAAAAATAGATTGTTTTTATTCAATCGAATATTGTTTTGTATTTATTTTTTCTACGAGGGCGTTCTACACCACGTTTCCAGATTGTTTTTCTAACCTGAAGTCGAGGACTGAGCTGAGTGGCGTAATAATAGAGAAGTCTATGTCCAGCAGAGGACAAGTATTAGAGTAAGATCCCAGAGCCGCCAGACTTCAGTCTGGCTAAGTCATCTTACTCTTTGGAGTTTAGGGGATGATTGGCCTCTTAGATTGGTCTGTCTTTTTGGAAAAGGTTTTAAAATAGTTGTCTGACGCAACAAATGACACAAATGGAGTATGAGAATTTAAGTGAAGTTAAGTCATTATTTTGGGAGTTTTAAAGCGTCTGTTAAGTAAAACGGCCGACGTAAAATGTCTGGAAGTATTGGGGCCTTATTTTTAAAGATATTGGCTGTAACATACGTGAAAATCCGCTATTAGAAACTACGTGAAGTAAATAATGTTTTTTTGTACCTTCTGGACCCCATATCTCAAAATTGGCCTTCTAAGCAAGTTAGCAGGTAAGCAAAGTACATGTAAGTCAAAGTACTTTATTCATAAATGTACAAAGTACAAGAAATGTACTTTGAAGTACTTTTTTCATAAATGTACAATTTACACGTCAATCAATAAAAAACTGAAGAGCATACAAAATGTATACATTATCAAAGCTCGAAATTACTACTTCACTGCACTAAAATAATTATTGTACAGAAAACTGTCAAGCATTGTACGAGTATAATATGTCTTTAATACAATTGTGACCCATGACTGACCCATGTCAAATTTATTTCTTTACATTTTTATGGTAACTTTGCCATCACTATCTAAAAATTCGCTGTAACTATAAAAAGCTTGATCGAAAAGCCAGCACTTTAATCTGTTTTAGAAACTGCCGAAACTTGGGGCCGATATAATAGCATGTTTGTGTTCTTAGTACGTACTAACTCTAATCAATCGTCCACATTTCGTTCATCAGAAAAAAAACGTGACGTCTGGTGGATCTTGGACTACATAGGCTGATACGTTGATGAAATCATAAGTGTTGGTTTATTTTTCAAAATTGTGAACTTTTCAGGAAAGTGTGATTTATATTTTACAACAAAGGTCAAATACTAAAAGGTATACGCTTGTAGTTTTTTTGACATTGTTTAACAATATACGTAAACCGCCAAACTTACTTTTGCAAACAAACAAACTTTATTTAATTGAATAACGGGACACTCACGTATACACGGTCGGTCAATCCGACTCGAGTTTCGGCCGCGTCCGGCGGCCTTTTTCAAGGCGAGTGCACACGCGCGGTGGCTGCCCGTTTGTCGCGGTGGCTGATTGACCGACCGTATATACGTGAGTGTCCCGTTATTCAATTAAATATGTGTAACAACCACGTTAATTTTAATACAAACAAACTTTTTGTAATGGTAGAACTCTTTGCAAATTCTACCTGGGACAGTACCAAACCTTTGCCAGTTTTCCACCGCCAAGCAGTAATGTGCAAACATTACTGTGTTCCGGTTTAAAGGCAATGTTTCCGGTGAAATTACAGGGCATAGAGGTAAACGATCTTATCTTTGGGTGACGAGCGCAGTGCAGTGATTGGTAATGATTTAGACTCTTCATGTTTTTTTTTTAACATTTATAGGTTTCCACTTGACTGCCATCTCGCCTGATGTTAAGCGACGATGCGGTCTACGATGGAGCGTGTTTACCTAGAAGAAACCGATTCACTCTCGATTTGAAGACACAAAGATTGTAACCATCGGGGAAAACCCACTCTGGCAACGTATTCCACATCCTAGACGTTCTTATCACAAAAGTAGAGTCAAATCCTTTCGTTCGTGTCTTTGGAACATCAACCATGAAACGATGTCGCTTTTTCGAACTACAAAAGCTATGTTTTAATAGCTGCGTGTCACTGTGCTGTTACGTGGCAGGTATGTTGCTTGCACTCAGGCAAATGTCATGCTCGTCTCGTCATCCTATACTATAAAAAAAAACTTTCATTAGTATATACATGACATAAACATTAATAAGATTTGTAGGAAATTGAGCTTCCGCTAGTACGTAACTATGTAAAATCACAGTTTTTCACAACGCAACAAGTTAAAAGGACCCGGGGAAATAGCTACCAAACATCGTTGAATTAAATTCACTTCTCATTTACGACATTTCGAAGTAAAGTTCTAGAAACAAGTACAAATTTCCCTTTTTGAATCGCGTGGTCAAAGCAAATTAAATGGGTTCGGGACTTTAACAGCTTTATTTTAAAGTTTAAAGTTGTTTACAACTCTGGATATGATTTCATTCTACCTGTACAATTTGGGAATAATTTAATTGTTATGCCGAGTATGAGGAATCGAATAGAAGGGTTATGACGTCGGTTCGTTTTCGTATATGTATTTATGTTGCCAATAAATATTTTTCTTTATGAAAACTCCTTTAGTTGTGTTGGGCACTTTCTTGGGTGAACAAAAATCGTGGAACTCGCGTCACCGTCACGTAACACTTTCCGAAAACATTTTTTTCTTTAATAACAGCGCCATCTGCGGTTATAGCTAAGAACTACAAGTGTGCTAATAGAATCTAAGTCAAAAGTTTTCACTTTTAGCAGACGTCCATACTATTGCATTTTTTTAACACATTCTGTGTATTACTCGGTTTTAATGATAAAATAATGAGCCCTACGTAAAAAAATATTCATAGCATATGCGTGACATCTGCCAACTTGCAGTTGCCAGCGTGGTGGATTATGGATTTGTTTCCCTTCTAAGAAGAGAAAGAGAAGGCGCAGAGTTTAATATGAACAAATACTTTTGTAAAGATTTAGTAAACCCGATAAATGTAGTGCAGTACAAGGCAATGATTTGAACTCTTCATGTTCCAACAGCTACGTGTCACTGTGTTGTTATGGGTAGGCATATTGGTTAACAACAGGCACTTATCCTGCTCGTATTATCACTCTCTGTACCTACTATAAATATGTGCTTAATTTAAAATAAATGCAATGAAACCACAGAACTAAAACCATTTTCGTTTCAAGTTACCGATAAATTTCAATTGAAATTTGAGACCCAAAAGTTTCGGAACACAAACTTTTCAATTGTTATGATTCTGGCGAAAAATTTCGGGGAAATTTTGTGAAATTATTATTTTTTTATGTCGTTTTATGAAGTACTCGTAGTTATTTTTTAAAGATAAAAATTGGCGGTCATAGGAACTGGCGATATAAGTAAAAACTTTTAACTCAGAATTTGATAGCTTACTTTGAAAACTACGCGGTTGAAACCGCAGGGCGTGGCCATGAGCATGCGTCAATGCGTCAGTATTTCTAGATGGCCAATGGCCATGGTCTCGTGTTTACCCGAAGATTTTAAAGAAACAATAATTATCACGCGAAACTTCTTTTGGCGCGCCACAAACAGATTTTTGACGTGGGCTGTGAATTGAATTCTAGCGTCACGCTCGGGAATGATAAGAAATCTTCGGGTAAACACGAGACCATGGCCATTGGCCATCTAGAAATACTGACGCATTGACGCATGCTCATGGCCACGCCCTGCGGTTTCAACCGCGTAGTTTTCAAAGTAAGCTATCAAATTCTGAGTTAAAAGTTTTTCCTTATATCGCCAGTTCCCATGGCCGCCAATTTTTATCTTTAAAAAATAACTACGAGTACTTCATAAAACGACATAAAAAAAAAAATTACAAAATTTCCCCGAAAATTGTCTTCTTTTTTTAATTGTTTCTTTATTGAAATAAATCCTTTGACAAAATGAATCATTTCAATTCATTTCAAGATAAGCAAAGAGATCACAGATTTCTAAAACAAAAGGAATCTGTGAAAGAGATAAAGGTACATATATATTTATACTTTTATAGGTTTACACTTGACCGCCATCTTGGCTGATGTTAAGCGACGATGCGGTCTACGATGGAGAGTGTCCACCTATAAGAAAGACACAAAGATTGTAATTATCGGGGAAAACCCACTCAGGTAACGAATGTCACAGCCTAGACGTTCATATCAAAAGGTCAAATCTCTTCGTTCGTGTCTTTGGAACATGAACCATGAAACTATGTCGCTTTTTCGAGCTACGAGCACAATAGGTTTGATGTCGCTTTGGTTGGCCGAAAAGTGAGTGTGGAATGTTTTGCCTTGAAACCTAACAAAGAAAGCTTTGTGGAGTGGGTGCCCAATAGATACAATTTTGGTACCTTCAAGCCTGAAGCAGCTTCTGTTGGGTAGACAAGTTATAGATCACATCGTGGCCTAGTATCAGGGGAGATGGCTTCATGAGTAAGTCCATGAATGATAAGAAAGGATAGAATTTAGTGACGTCACAAATTTGAACCAATTCAGTAATCTGTAATTGACGTGTTAAAACTAAAAAATATTTAGGGTTTGACAAAAATTTCAAGACAATGTATCAATTAGATTATTATTATATTTTAACTAACGGAACGGAACTATTTTTAATCGGAATGCTCGTAGCTCGAAAAAGCGACATGGTTGATGTTCCAAAGACGCGAACGAAGAGATTTGACTCTACGTTTGTGATAAGAACGTCTAGGCTTTGGAATACGTTGCCTGAGTGGGTTTTCCCCGATGGTTACAATCATTGTGTCTTCAAATCGAGAGTGAATCGGTTTCTTCTAGGTAAACACGCTCCATCGTGGACCGCATCGTCGCTTAACATCAGGCGAGATGGCGGTCAAGTGTGAGCCTATAAAAGGTAAAAAAAAACTAACTTATTTTATTTTAACTAACAACCTACAGATACTACGTATAAAGTTAGATATTCCGGACGGTTCTTTTGTGTCAATCGTAAGCAGAGGACGTGCATACTTTCTATGACAACAGTGCCGCATGTGCCGCAACAAAAGTATGACACTTCCACAAGAGCGACAAGACAAGAAAAATGGTCCAAGGTAATTGAAGTGAATATTAAAATAGTATCTAATTATAATAATAGGATATGATCATTTTGAGCTGGTTAAAGTTTTCTCAATATATTAGTGTATGTTAATAAGATATAAAAATATTTAATATCGGGTGGGCATTTCACACACAAATTACATCGCTATAAAGTGTCATTATTCAAACATTAATTAATATCTAGATAGCACATTTATTTTAATGTGTAAGTAATGTATGACCAATTTTTTCTGCATATTAAGCAAATCTAATTCATTTCTTACTAGGTATTTTGGTTAATTATAAATAATTAATACACGTAATTATGGTTCAAACATTTAGGTACTCCTGCAGGTAACTTTGTAGTTTTATCTCTAAAATTTTGCTGCCCAATTTCAAGGAAAAGTTCTTGTCTCGGTGTTTTCTGTAAAATCAGAGTGTTTGCTATAAGAGTTGGCGGTCTATCGCGGACCTATGTGACGTAAAAAAAAGAACAAATCCAGATGAAGCAAAAATTAATGTTTCTCATAGAGAAGCGTGCCTATACACGTATGTCCTAGACATCGATGCTTTCCATCAGACGAGTTGTGATCAAAGACTAGCCAAAGACTGTTATTGCGACATATTGTTGGCTAATTGATTTCATTTTATTTTTTATCGCATAGCAACTGCCAATTGTATATGTAATTGATTTTCACACAACCTAGCAGTTAAATAATTACTGCAGAATGCGTTCTCACATTAAGTTGTCTTGTTTTGCAAATGTATGGGTGTTTGCGGCATGCCAACTACAATCCTAGTTCGCCGCCATTGTATGCTAAGCATTCTACTTTATGAATACTGTGCAACGTATAGCAGTAGGGACTTTTGGTGACAATTTTAGAATGCAGAGTCTGCCCGGGGAAGTACCACATCTTTGCCAGATATTCGAACAAAAAGCAAGCAGACCATTTAATTTTTGCATGAAAACTAACGTGGTTAATAAACATTTTAAATAAATACACGGGTAACTCAAATAAATAAATATTGGTGGATAATTCAAACACAACACCATCTGACCCCAAACTAAGCAAAGCTTGTAGTATGGCAGCCACCTGTTGTACTATAGCTGATATAATACTTATATAGTTCTAAGTGCATATTTATCATACATAGAATTATATATACATGGAGTACTTATTATACATACTAAACTAGCTGCGATCACGTGGACGCACTCTCATTAAAAAGGTCGTCGGACGCGACCGAACCTGGAGTCGGACTGAAATGACTATGACAAAAGTGAGTTATCTGAATATTTATTTAAGACAACTAAATGTTGACGAATGACGCATGATCGCAAGATTCTAGGCACATGTTGGTTTCGTCACGGTTTTCCTTCAACTTTTTAGTTTGCGGCATTACGCACATGACTTTGAAAAGATAGTGTTGTGCCCGGGATTTGAACTAAGAGTTCCGAATCAGCAGTCACCGTTCTCCCGACTATACCAGCCGTAACTTACAACAAGAGCTGTGATATGAAAACATAATTGTGTTCCAGTTTGAATAGTAATATTTAGAGTGAAATTACAGGGCAAAGACTTAACATCACCTATATCTGGGTGACGAGCGCAGCGCTAGGCAGTGATTTGGTCTTTTTTAACCGACTTCAAAAAAGGAGGTTTCTCAATTCGACCGTATATATGTTTTTTTTAAAGTTTAAACAGCCGAGTGACACGCTACTATCGGCTGAATCGTACTTCGCCATACTGTTCATTCACTGTATTTTGCACAAAGCGTTTTATATATAATTGTATATTGTGTATTATGCTATTGTAGCGTGAAAGGAAGCGATGCGTTCTGCGTTAGTAAGCATTGTCTTTGAGATACGATCGAGATGTCCAAAATCCTGTTTCGCAAACATTTGCGACATGTTATTTACTTACAGCTGTTTTACCCGCGTAGTTCCCATTCCTGTTATTTTCCCGGAATAAAATATGTTTTTCCAATATATAATATAACTGTGTTCCGAATTTCAGCCCGATTTGTTCACATGTTACGACGTGATTGAGCAACAAACATCCAAACATTGACATTTATAATATTAACTAACGGCTCGTTCCGGCTTTGCTCGGATATTGTCACATAAAGTCCCATTAATCGAAATAAAAACTATCCTATCTTTTAAGTTGGATCAATTGGAATTGGTTGGAGTAAACGGTGCCCTAATTTGATTAAATCGGCTAAGTAGTTTAGGAATCCATCGACAAACAACGTGACGCGTTATTTATATATATTAAGATATGACTTAAGTTCGTATGACATCACAGACGTTGAAAATAATGAATCTGACTCTACTAAATTGATTTGTAACTTGCTACAAATAGTTGAAATCACTGGAGCGATAAAGCCGCTATGTATAAGTAATTTTCTTGTTATTTTCATCGTATATAATCCGATACTCTTGGGCCAATTCTTAACACTTCTATCCACTTGTCTCTTTCCTATGCCAGTATTGTATCATCAACCATGATTAAACATTATTTAATATTGACAATTAAATAATAAAACTTCACGATTTTAAAATATAAATAGAACTGATACCTTAAAACGGCCGTGGACTTTCAGCACTTGTACCAAAAGTCGAGCAAAATACAAAAGAAACTCAAGCAAGGCTTTTAAGTAATATTGGTTTCCCTTTGAGCCAAGATAACTGCGTAATAACCAGCCTCGGAACCATTATCAATAAAAATCACCCCCGACCGTCTTTGTGTCACCAGCACCCAAAATAATTGGGATCGTTTATTTATTAATTAAATTACGGCCCTCTCCTTTGTACACTTTCATGGAACAGTATTTAAACTCTAAAAGGTATGTCTTAGTTTCAATTTCATTTCATTTATTCATTTATTTCAGACTACAGTCCATATAAATACAAATTAAAAATTGTTTAAAAATAAATAAATTAGAAGAATCAATAGAAATTCATCCGAAGCTAAGATAAATAATAGATATTCAATAGTAGCGAAGATATACTATAAGATATACAAGTATTACATAGTCTTAAAAAATAAGAAACTTGACGTTTGCGAAAATCTCTACATAATCATAAGTACGTACTTTTAACAAACTTTAAAAAAGAAGAAGGTTCTCAATTCGGTTGTAAGTTTTTTTTTACATAAATTTTTCAAAGGTTTCTTTTTTGAAATCAAAAATTTGCATACTTCTGCGAAAAATTCATAACATCTCGCTGTCTCATTAAAACAATGTTTCGTTGATTTCAAAAAAATAAGAAATTTGAAGTCGACTTTGGTTTTTTAAAGAATATTTAATTAATTAAAACAACAAAAATGCTTATTTATCATTTTGTTATTACTTTCAGTTTTATTTGCAAGTTACGTTTTTGGGTTTTCTGAAATGCTAAAACGAAACTTTTATTTTTTGAAAACTATTGTATTAATTACTCGGGCATATTTACCGTGTTTTTAAATTGTGGTTTAAAAACCGTTCTGGTTTAGAGGTTAGAACGTGCAATTCATAATCGTGAATTGCCTAGGTCGTAAGTTCGAATGAACCTGCACGTCTGATTATGTTTTCTAATACAGATGTAGGAGTTTTACATCACCACCGACTTTAACTGTAAAGGAAAACATCGTGAAGAAACTGATATGCTCCAAGAATATTTCAAGATTATGCGTCACAAGCATTTCAGAACTTACAAGAACTGGCGTTAGTTGTGTGTTAGCATTAGATAACAATAATTAAAATCGCGTTCAGACGTTCGGGTGTAACGTGTAATGTAATATATTGCGAATTCTTCGTGTGGACAGCACTAGAAACGTTACACGTAACGCTCACGCCGCCGCTCGCTGTGATCCATCGGCTGTCGGTTTTTTTGTGCGAACACAGAGCACGCGCACTGCGCAGTGCTCGAGAGTTGCAGAGTTCGTGTGCCGTCGTCACTGTTGACGCTAAATTACATGTAATCTTACATTACGCGTTACACACGCCTGGACCCGGCTTAAGAAGTATGATGACTTTTTGCATGCGTGTATACAATCACATATACAATACACACAATACACATACATTTTTTTAAATAATTTATATGAAAACCTCTGATACTGTTTATATATTACACTGTTTTGATCAAAGGACATGCAATTAAGGTATCAGTTCTATCTATGAACATCGTAGAAGGCGATTATATTGTTTGAGGCTTAGCTGTGTTGACTATGACAGTTTAGTTATTTAGAATTAATTATTGTTTAATAATGTAGTAATTAATCATGTTAATTTTGATTAAATTGTAATCGTAAAATTTTTTGATAATGATTTAAGTTGGTTTTGTAAGGTGCGAGTCGAACTCTCATTCCGAAGGTTTCATATTGTATTAGGTTTCGTGGATACAGTATTCAATTTTGAATGATAATTAGTTATTTTATAGTTATGTTCTTAGTAAACTCTGTCTAACTGCCCACACCAGTTAGTAAGCACAAAAAGTTTTTAAATTCTCATTTTAGTACATAATTCTTATTTACACAGCTATTTATATCACAAAACTACACCAAACACAGGATTGGTGAACAATGGTGTATTACACAACTCAGTAGGTATCCGTCGGACTATCTGATGCAACCTTATTAGAACTTCAGGTCTAATTACGTTTAATATTATACTTTAATCATGCTCCTAACAATTAGTTTATGCTTCTGCAAACTGTTATCTTATAATACACCAATACACCAAACTAGATCGTGGATTAATGTAACAATAATTCATCAGATAGCCTGATATAACTATATCAGAAAATTGGTTGTAATAAGATTGTTGAAGCAGTGATTTTAATCTTTCTCTCAAACAGCAGTTTTTTAAAAGAGGTTTTAAAGCTGAAACTGAAACGGAATATGTAAATCACTTTCCGAAATTGTCGAAACACTTGCGAAAAAGGCGACCTTAGGTACATGGATTACGCAAGTTTCAAGGACTCGGGAACTGCTTAGCGTTTCGAGTCCTTTTATCCTTGCCACCCTTAAAAGGGGTGTTGTTTTAGCAACAAAAATATCTTCTTGTGTTACGTATTTGTTTACTTGTTAATAAGAACATTGAGATAATCAGTCGGTACTAAATATGTATATAGATTTTTTCAAATTAGAACTTTTTTATCATTTAGATCATTTAATCGATGTAAATCAGTTTAAATTAGATTTATATCGATGGATCATATTGATTCTTAATACACACAACTTTAATTAAGTTCCTAATTTAGTAATTTGTTGCTTCATGCCTGTAGGAAAGCAAATCAATGTTTTTTTACATGTATAGTGACGACACTAGCCAGACATGTGCCTGATGAAAGCAATACGCCTACACATAACAGCACATTGTCACGCAGCTATTGGAACATGAAGAATCCAAACTATAACGAGTCTACTATCTACCTAGTACTGCACTCCGCTCGTCGACAAGATATATTACGTATAAAAGATTTATCTGTACGCTCTGTGATTTCTCTGGAACATTAAACTGTTCAAAATTAGTATTTAAGTCTACTTAACAAAGGTCAAGTGTTACTTTTCATCCCAGAAACTATAACTATCTTCTTTGTAACTCCGTACATATAACAAGAGTTGTCAGTCGTCAGTAAAACATGCCACTAACGCGTTCTGGCAGCGGACGCGTTATCTGGCGAGCGTTTCCACGAATTGCTTATTACGCGTCGCTCTGATGGGAATGGGCGTGGTTCAAGGCACTAGATGAGGCGATTTCAAAATAATTTAAACACAATCCCTCATTTGGCCAGCGTGGTGTATATGACCTTGACTCTCTCTTTGCGAGAGAAGGCCTCGAGTCCCTGCTGTGGGAACATTTAGTGGGCTACATAAGCTTAAGAAATTCAATTTAATTTTTTCCGTAAGAACAACTATCTACCGAAATCAAACAATCAAACACTCGACTAGTTTTTGGAAAATCTACTAACAGCATTGTACTTGAAAGTTGTAGACTGCAGGCCCGTGAACAAAATTTATGGGTCATATGATACAGCAGATGTAGGATGATAGAAAGGTACAAAGTAATAATATTGAGCACTATGCCGTTACTTGTAAGCTGTCCAACTGAGTGCAGTTGAAGAGGGGGGTTCTAAACCTCGATAATTTCTCCTTGTCGCATGATTTTTGTACGGCGGCAGCGTTGTGGAATAATAGATTACAAGAGGTATTGAAACTAGAAAAATTTAAAAAATTTAAATTTTAACTATTCGTTTGTGAAAAAAAAAACATGATTTTCCGACGATTTACAGAGTAAATTTGGTCATTTGATTATGTTCGGCTTTGGTTCCATACAGTTTCCCATGACCCATAAATTTTGTTCACGGACCTGCAGTCTATTGAATCTACAAATAAACTATCAAAATTGATTGATACAGAAACGCAACGTGCATAATAAGAGATACAAAACACACAATCGAATAACGCGAACCTCCTTTTCTTGACGAAGAAGATTTTATCAGCAGATTATTATTATAATTTTATAAATGTAGACCAATAGCAACTGTCTTGCCAGACATATTGCATGCCTCTTGAAGAAGAAGCCAGTTTGTATGGGTCAACTTTAAAAATGATTAAAAATGATGATGAAGAGTCCAAATAATTACGTAGCACTGCACTGCGCTCGTCACCCAAAGATCTAAGATGTTATATCTCTAAGCCCTGTAATTTCTCTGGAAACACTGCCCTTCAAATCGGAACACAGTAATGTCCGCACATTACTGCTTGGCGGTAGAATAACTGGCAAAGGTGTGATACTTCCCCAGGCGGACTATCAAGAGTCCTACCACTACAAAACTACGCTGGTAAAACTGCGGAGCGCTGTTGTGTAACAAAAAATTGTATCTATAGGTACTAATATTATAAAGCTGAAGAGTTTGTTTGTTTGAACGCTCGGAAGTACTGGTCCAAATTGAAAGATTATTTTTCTATTGAATAGTCCATTTATCGAGGAAGGCTTATAGGCTATAGAACATAACGCTACTATTAATAGAAGCGGAGCATGAATCAAGAATGTAACAAAAACGGGAAAAATATTCCTTTTTGTGAGTTTTCGTAGCGTGCTTTGATATGACAGCATGTGTCTAAGATTACGTCATTGAATATAAACCTTTGCTAATCTTTTTTTTCTAATCTGAGTTGGTACGACCAATTTCCGATAGGTGGCGTAGCAGGTAGCTGAAGAGGTTTTTTGTTTGAAAGCAATATTCTCAGGAATTACTGAACCGATTTCAGTTATTATTTCACCGTTAGATATGTACGGGATCCCGATGAGTTCTACATAATCTACCACGGGCGAAGCCGAGGCGGACATTTAGTATTCATATAAAAAAGTAAAATAATAACAAGCACATCTCTTCCACGTTAGACCGCCGCGTAAAGGACGGGCGCTCTGTCGACATCCAGCTTATCACAGTTCCTCACTTACTCAACCTCTATGGAGTACTCTACCTACGACATATATTTTAACAAAAAAGAGGTTTATTTTGGCCCCTGTAATTGTCTGCCCCATAGACCTTTAACATGGGACTGGTTTTACCGTACTTATCTCTTTTATCTGACTACGCAAAATACGGTTTATGATTTATATAAACCTTGATGGGATTAAGAGAAGGACCCACATCAATGTGGGAAAGTGATAGTATATATATATAAGACAAACATTATAGTTATATATATATATATGTTTCAGAATAATTACTAGCAACGCCCAGTGCAAATATTTGTGTGATGAATTCAAATATTTATACTGTATCTGGATGTTTATGTGTATAATTTGCATGTATTTACGACTATATAAAAAAATATTATCATGCTATCTGGCCACCATAGTACAAGCTTTGCTTAGTTTGGAGTCAGATGATTTTATGTGTGAATTGTCCACCAATACATATTTATTTACTAGCAGTGCCCTCGTTTTTTCCGCGTTCCCATTATTTTCGGCTATGAATTGGATAAAAAGTAGACTATTATTTACCTGTATTTCAAATTTCAGCCCAAAACGTTTAGACTTTACCACCTGATTGAGCAACAAACATCCAAACATTGACATTTATAATATTAGTAGGATTTATTTGTATGTTTGCATAACCTTTTCAGTGTAAACAAATAAAATTCTACATATTCTTTTTTTTAAAGTAAAGAGTGACGAAACGAGCATGACATGTACTTGATGGTAAACAACATGGCTGCATCATTACAGCACAGTGACACGCCGCAATTGGAACATGAAGCACTACAATGCGCTCGTCACCCAGAGATCTAAGATGTTAATTTCTAAGCTGTATGCATATCGTAGGTAGTAGTAAAGGTAAGTAGTAGTAGGCATAGGTAGATCTTTCTTTGCAGTAAAAAAACAATCAAATAGCGAATACTTTATCAAAATAAACATGCCACAGTGAATACTTTTCGCTTCTCTGCCATGACCTGTTTTCAAGAAGTGGAAAAGTAAACCTTGCAACAAACATTTCATATCTTAAAAGAAATATATTACATCAACGTCCTCGCACTTTCTAAAGTTATTATGTAAAATGGCGTTCCTTTTAGCTGAATGAGTCTGATATATCTCGTTCTACTCTATTTACTCTCCCATTTTCATACTCTGCATAGCTTCTATCTTATAAATAAGTTGCTGTGTTCAAAGGTATGCATACAGAAAGCAATGAAATATAGGGCAATCGCTCCCCTTGAGGTGAACACGCAGTATACTAGCACTGACAGTAGCTAAAGTTCAACAGAAGCGGAACTTGCTAAACAATTTTTATTACATCCTGCAGGCGATCAATCCCATCATTACAGCCTTTTTTTAAATAAAGAGTGACGAGACGAGCAGTACCTGCGCCTGATGGTAAGCAACACGCCTGCCACATAACAGCACAGTGACACGCAGCTATTGGAACATGAAAAGTCTAAATCGTTAGCACTGCACTGCGCTTGTCACTCAGAGATCTAAGATGTTATATATCTAAGCCCTGTAATTTCTCTGGAAACATTGCCCTTCAGACGGGAACACAGTAATGTTTGCACATTGCTGCTTGGGGATAGAATAACTGGCAAAGGTGTGGTAATTGCCCAGGCGGACTCTGCCATCAGTCTCTTTTCTCCAAAAAGCATGCAAGCCAAGCACCAAGCAAGCTGCGTCAAGTAGTAGTTGTAGAAATTTATGCTGAGTTTTGTTGCTGACTTTTTTGTTGCGTCCGCTTGGGGAACTATCACACTTTTGCAAGTTATTCTACCGCCAAGTTAGTAGTTAAATAAAAAAAATCTTTATTTGCGAAAATGGGTAATTAATAAATGTAATGGGTAGTAAGATATTAAAATTTTACATTGAGAACTCCATAATCAACCTTACGGCATGCAAATATTAGGTTGTTTATGACAATTTAATAAAAAAAAAACTTTATAATGCTGCCTATTCAAGGACTACCAATTCCACATTATTATTATTTACATCACTTAATTATACAAATATAGTAAGTAATGTGATTTGTGTCCCCTTATTGCATAAATTACGCAGACAGAGTATGAAATTGCACTCACATATAGTTAATGTAGAAAAGGAGTGCAGAATGCTATTTTCTTTTATTATGCATACAAACACATATCAATAAAAAACATTACACACGCGTATAAAAACTCTATTGTATATTGTTAGTCTGTGATTTTTTTTGTTTTAAAATAAACGTGGTTTTTATACATATTTAATTAGGTAAACGGGTAAATCACGTGTGATATGGTCCGTCAATCCGTCTCTAATTTTGGTCGTATCCTCGTATCCGGTCGTCTTTTTCAAGGAAAGTGCGCGCGCGTTATAGCTCCTCGTTTGGCACAGCGGGCAGCGTCGCGGCGCGCACGCAAGCTCTATAATCTCGGCCATTAGAGAATTGATTAATATTGTTTTACGGTCGAATTTTGACCACTCTGCGACCACTTTGCAGTTGATTATAAATGCAACAGTGGAACGCATTGGTATTTCAGCTAGAGCTATTTAACTGTCATCCATTGTACTCCCTCTGCGTCTTGGGGTAAAGGTGGATAAGGGCAGAGGGAAACTGTATCTTTTTACTCGAATAGCTTGAGTAATGACTGCTTTTCCTTTGTCGTGAGACTTTTTGTTTTGTATTTGTAATTTATGAAGCGTTATTTGTGGAGTCAAGGAGTTTATTCAAATAAACTGAGTTAAGTTAACCTATCCATATATATTTTGAGACAAATTATTCTTCTTACGAGTAAATGCTCTAAGGAAAATTTAAATAAACTCTTTATTGCATTCAATTGTACTGGCAGCATGTACTATTTACGAAGTCGGCTTGAGGAAGTATCACACTTTTGACGATTTATTTTGCCATATGTGCGAACATAACTGTGGTCTGGTTTGAAAGGTACTGTTTCCAGTAAAAATACTGGGTAAAAAGATAAATCATAAAAAAACTTCGTTGTCTGTATAGTTTACGGACGATAGTTTAAAGTGACAACGTCATAAGTCATAACAAAACAGTGAGAGATGCAGCGCAAGCGTACAATGAGCGTAACGGGACACAACGGGACACTTTGTCGTGCATGCAGCTGGCGTTCATCGATTTATTAGACGTTGTCACGTCAAAATATCTCTGGAAGACGAGAGCTGTGTAGTGCAGCGCCCTGTAATGGGCATGTTTGACTACTGTTAGGTGCATAGCATATGCGTCTTGTCGCTTTAAAAAAAACTTAAAATGGTGTAATGTGCAAACATCACTGTTCCGATTCAGGCGTGCTGCTTACCATCAGGTACAAATCCTGCTCGTCCCGTCATTCCACACTATGAAAAAAAGTTGCAATTCGTTTCTTATTAAGTATAATATATTTTTTTAACAAACTAGGGATTGATAAGTTATTTATTTATTTAGAACATAAAGTAGCTTTTTAATGAGTAGGTAAGTACAATACTTAACAACACACGTAAGACCCTGTCCATAGGGAGTTACTAAGTTTGATGCAAAGTGAAACTAACTAAAAACCAAATCACATTCAAATATTTTTTATTACTGGGCAGAGCCTTTATTAACAAAACTAAAATACAATGAGAACTACACTACACTACAAACCTACCTAACTAACTACTTACATTAAGCACACCTGAATTATCCATAGACCACTGTAGGTCTACATAATTATAATCAAGATGTTCAAGCCCAAATATTAGGTCAAAGAAGTTTTAACGCCGGAATGTTGACGTGTGCACTAAATTTTCTGTCGAAAATGGTTTCGTCAGACACAAGCACATACATTGATATAATCACATCATATGAAAGGACGTGTTTATTCAGAAAAATTTAATAATTAGACGACTTATCAATCTTACTAATATTAAATGTCAATGTTTGGATGTTTTGATATTTTAATGTTTGTTGCTCAATCACTTTGCTCTAGTCTGGTTGAAATTTGGGACACAGATTATGGTCCGGAAAAACGCATTTTATCCATTCAAATTTTTATCCTCGAAAAATTCACAGAAAACTGCTAGTCATTAACAATTAAAAAATATCAGTCCTTGGAGTATATTTATTTTGCCGTGAACTTTGTTGATGCTGCTTGTAACCCGATTTCAAGACTGCACTTTATGAGATGAGTTACCTACTTTATGGCCACCTGCAACGCTGGTTACACAATGACTGATCTACGACATTTAAAGTAAACACACAAGGATTTCCACTCACTATAATCACGACGTAATTATGTGATACATGTTTTTGGATTGATTTTTAATCAGGGCAGAAGTTTTATTAGGAAAACTTAGTAATAATGACAAACATATCATACCACATACGTAACTAGTTACACTAGCAATTCTGAATTATCCATGGACCAAAGCAGATCTAGAGTTAATCAAGCTGTTGAAAGTGCCCAAAATGGTCATGGGATTACCACGCTGAATGGTAATACTTATACATTGTGCTAAATAAACGGCAGTATCTTATTCTCGCGTTTGCTTCTACAAGACGGTCAAATAAGTTTTAGAAAATAAGATGATCTTGGCTTTCACAGGCCCAATGTCTCGGCAAATCACAAGTTTAGAACTAAAGCGACATAACTAAGGATTAACGAAACTACGAAATTCATGCATTGGTAGGCCAAAAACATGTTATTATCATTATTTTAAAATTTTGAAAAACCGCCTCTTTTTGTTTATACAAAATCGACCTTAAGTATAAATATAGAACAAAAGAATAATAAACAAAAATGGTCGATTAGCCACTTGAATTCTAAAGGTATGCCATGTCAATCTCTTTGTGAATTATGTTGGTATTTGCATTACCACTTCTAGCCAAAGACGTTGAATGTACAAAAAAAAATTCGAAATCTAAGCATCCAGCTATAATTGGGTTCGTTCTTAAAAATTAGACCACAGTCCAGGTGTCCAAGAGACGAGACACTAATGTGAATTTGGAATAAAACTAACAGGACCGTAAAGCTTGTGTACTTGCCTTATCCCAAACCAACCCAATAGCTAGGTAGGTAGTCACCTCTATATTAATGTTACGTAATATTGTGCTCACCTGAACCACTCACCGATTAATAAACTGATGACGATCCAAGAAACCAAGTGTAAACTTCCCAGGCGATCCTAAACCAATCAAAACAGGACTCAAACCGGTCTTTTATCGCTCAATACATTTGAGGCGCGAATCGAACGCAATCTCGTCTCCGATCCATTTGAGGACACTTCCATCAAAGGGATGTATTTCATTGAGGACACCTCAAAGGGGTCTTTGTACAGAGACTGTATTTTGGAATCACTCGATTTTTTCCATCGGTAAATAATTCTTATAGTTCTCAAAAAATATAAGACGTGTTTTGACTCTTAATAAAGATTACATACATTCCATACTATAATTTGAATGTGACTTCGAACGAAATAAAAGAAACAACATGGCGTTTTTGGGTGAAACTAATTAAATGTGGTTGTTGGTGTTACATATTTTGCAACCATGGACCGACTGTAATAGCACACGTAATTTACTCCCGTGAATTAATTAAAAAATCTAGCTCAATTTGGAAAGTTTATTTCCTTAGTATTTTTATGACGTGTTAGCTATCATAATAATTTCGTAAATCTAGAGCACGGTCTAAGTTACATTTCACGAGTATCGATAGAGTTAATTCTCAGTACTTAATCTATAGAAGTTTTCAGAAGATAGAAGTACCGATTTGAATATAATTAATTTATGTAAATCCGTCGAAAAATATTCTAATAGGGCAATGTTAGAATGTTAAAGGAACTATTTATCATCACGTTGCTGTGTAATATAATGCTGTTATAACTATGTAGGTACGTTTGCCTACTCAATTTCTCAAAAAAATTAAGAGTTTTTTTTCGTTTTACCTATCCCAATTTTGTCATAAAATCTTGCTAGATCCATTTTCCGCAGGTTTACCGCCTAACTCTCCTGCTTTCTTCTATGCTTTGATTTGTCACGCAATTGAAAGGAGACAACTTCATTCTGCTTCATTCATTCTGCAACAACGTTCTGCTGCTATACAGAAAGTAGATATAGTTGTCTGCTATTATCGGCGTTACCAAATTGGCCGATGACGTCACAGATCAAACCATAGCATAAAGCAAGAGAGTTAGGCGGTAGACCAACTGATGGACACCTATTGAACTGAAATTTTACATACATACATATACACATGTGTAAATCACATGACAATGCAATATTATGAAGGCCTACTGCTGTTATGACGGTGGAGTTGGCAGATAGCCATTATTTACTTTTTAGTTTTTTTTTTGCTAACAAGTGATAAAAGCTAGTTCTAATATTTTTTTTTTCTAAATAAAGCTAGTTTCTTTTATCGCTTAACCGTTTAAGGGATTACAGATTTCAAACTCATACGATCTCGTACACACATGAGATGTACACACGAGTGACTAAAAAATCGAGCCCGGTCCTTCATTGGGTGAAGGTCGGGAAGCTTAATCTGAACCCTTGGATTTGAGGAAGTGAGAGCTTTGTAATTCACTTCTGATTTTGGCGTAGTATATAAGGACGGGATTATGAAATTTATTCTACCTATCAGCGAGTCTTTTATAGTAAAGAGTGCGAGCAGGATTTATGTGCCTGATGGTAAGCAACACGCCTCCGTGTCACGTAATTCTTGGAACGTGAAGAGTTCAAATTATTACCTAGCACTGCTTTTGAGATCTTTATTCCTCGTAATTTCTCTAGAAATATTGCGCTTGACTTATTTAGACTTGCCAAAGATTTTTACCACTATTAAGTATTTTTTATGCGACAGTTTCATCGTTTACGGATAAAGCAGGAAACCAGAAAAATTACAGGGCTTAGAGATAGAACGTCTCAGATCTTTGGGGGACGAGCGCAGTGCAGTGCTAGGTAATGATTTGGACTCTTCACGATCCAATAGCTGCGGGACCATGTTGCTTACCATCAGGCACATGTATCGGTCGTCTCGGCACTCTTTATTAAAAAAAATGCGAGCGGATATAATGAGTTTATCGTGGGGCATTACACTACACAAACTCCCAGGTCTCTGCTCCTTTATCGACATTTTTGTATGAATGATAAGCATTGACTAACTGACTGCAGTATGTAGTGGATGACGGTTAATCTTAATAAAAATAAATAAAATACTAATATCATAAATGCGAATATTTGGTGATCAATCATGTCGGAATTACTAAACTGGTAGCAGGCAGTTTATTCTAAGCCACTACCATGTGGAAAACAAACGCGTTTACGAAGCTGTATAAAGATAGTAAATAAGCTTAAGTCCACTACCACTCAGAAGCATGGCGGCATTGTCACATTGAGTGGCAATAGATTCAACTTATATTTTTAACCAATATTGAATTCGAAATCTCATTCCAAATATACACGGATCTTATCTAGAAACATTGAATCATAAAATAACAAACGAGTTTTTTTACAACGTGTCCGATATTCAATCAAAACATCCAGAGATGTTATAACCTCTCGAATTGAATGACAGGCAGTAAAACCAGGACGCCACATACACCGTAGTGTAACTTGTTGTAGCTTAATGTAACATAGCTGGTGGTTGAATTGTTGATAAGTCTTCCGACAGATTTATAGGTCGTGGCTATTATCCAAATATTTGTCTTTTGTGGTAAGCGTACCACAGAAGACAAATATTTGGATAATTTTCTGATAAGCCTGCGGTCAGTTTCAACAACGATGTATAGCTATTCAACGCTATGGGTAATATGCTAATGTGCTATGCGAGACACATTTACAGCACATACTCGTATAACAACAACTGATATAATACCTACTATTATATTGTTAAATTATGTGTTGTTGTTATATTCTTCTCCCACAACATAAACTTTGCTTAGTTTGGAGCCAAATGAAATATCTCACGGAAATGATATTCCTTCCGGAGGAATCCGCATTGTCAAAGCGATGGGCTCAGTAGTCGTGGCCTGGTTAATCGCGTTGAACCAAAGAAAACCAGAGATGGAGTCGCTCGTATAGGCTTTGCTGCTAAGGAGAAGACGATACGGCTAAGTTTGTTGAGCGGTATATGAACGCCGCCGCATTTGAGTCTGGACGTGATGTTAAGGGGTAACGTCACGATACATGGCTGTGGGCAGGAGGCCGCGGTGAGAAAAGACCGTCGGTATTATGATGCGCCGCTCTCTCTTTTCGCGGTGGCTTTGGCGGGGGTAAATGGCGAATGAACCGGAGCTACAGCGGAGGAGAAGTTCTGATATTACAGTGCGCCGCTCTCCCTGTCTTATGCAGCCGAAACGTGGCAGGCGGCGGGATCACAAAACTTGACCAGTTGGGAAGTTCCAAGTGTGTTACGGCGTATTCGGTGAGTGAGTATATAGTGAGTCGGTGACGGGGCCCGAAAACTCGAATCTTCGCGAAAACTTCGCAGAAGAATGCGAGGGTATCCCCGTGTTTCCACCGTAACCAGCAAAGGTAAATTTTCACTTACTAGACAACCATCTCACCTGAAATTATTTAGAAGAAACAGATTCAATAATTATTTGAAGACACCTAAACTCCATCAACTTGGGAATAACTACACAGACATTTCAGTTCCAATTTAGTAGTTTTTTTACGAGAGTGAAGTCTCTTCGTTTTTGAGCCACAAGCAGTCTGATATATGAAAAGGCAAGCGGTATTAGATAATTGAGATCAGTATACTCTCCGAAACGTACGGGGACTGACCGTGTATTTAGAGTCTAATTTCATGTTCTAAATTTAGAATCAATTTCTGTACCAACGAAGTTTCAGAACTCACTCAAGTGTTTGTAGGTGCTAAAGTGTGAGTGTAGCCCTCTCATTCCGAGGGGATCCCAGTGTCAATTCCAAATTGGATTCGACACTCACGCCCACACTCCGTTCGTTCTGACGGGTTATCTTTATACTCCGCTTCAATTTAATCATAATTCTGATAATATCGTGAGCTGTGATTTATTCGACATGCTTACAGGTTTTAAGTCAAGAGCAGGATAATAGAGTAAAGAGAATATTATACGAGTTTGTAATAACGACTGGCTTTGACGAATGGAAAGATCATGAGCAAACTAAATTTGGGTCCGGTCGAATCAGTAACAAAAATTTCAGCATTTGTAACGTCAAAACAAAAACTTGCATGTTCTATAACCACCATGTCCTTTTTTCTATCAG
Organism: Ectropis grisescens; assembly: GCA_017562165.1. NCBI lineage: Eukaryota > Metazoa > Arthropoda > Insecta > Lepidoptera > Geometridae > Ectropis > Ectropis grisescens. The sequence continues at coordinate 9,917,976 of CM029780.1, read as the reverse complement.
AATGCCTGTAGTTTGAAACAGAGACATCATTTCATGGTTGATGTTCCAAAGATACGAACAAAGAGGTTTGTTCCTACCTTTGTGAAAAGAACGTCTAGGCTGTGGAATACGTTGAATATCTTTGTGACTTTAAATCGAGAGTAAATCGGTTTCTTCTAGGTAAACGCACTCCATCGTAGACCGCATCGTTTCTTAACACCAGGTGAGATGGCGGTCAATTGTAACTAAAATTGATATAAAATAACAGTTAAGAAAATTTCGGCTACTGTAACGTGACTAATAACATAGCATACTCAAAAATAAACCAAACTTCATCGATGTACGAATTTGGTATTTGGACGACTTTGACGGTGAAGAGACACATCATCAGGAACCCAAATTTGAGTTAAGTCAAATTAAGGAAAATTTGAATACAAAGACACAATTACACTTAGCCAGATGCTGATACGGTGGTGAGGCGAAATAAATACCCCATGAAGAAAAATAATGAAGATGAACGTCAAATTTTTTCTTCCCCTTCAACAGCTAATTTCACATTCTCCTCTGTCAACGAAACTTCAATAATTACAGACTTTATTAATCTGACTAAAGACGCGCTCAACTTTAAGGACACGTAATACTTCCAAGTTTTACGAGAAATTCGGAATATAAATGACTTATTATGATAGGCGTTATAAGAACTTGGCTTAGTGTTTTGCGAGAGCGACTTTTTGGAATAATTTGTTGTATAAGAAAAGCGACATATGTCTTAGTTGTAGTACTCTTATGTTATACTTTAAATACGTTCTTAATATATGCTTAGCTCAAACTAGGTAATCCCTTAATCTAGTTTCCGCGACGAGCGTCGTGGATACCTCTGCACCAGAAGTAGTGGGTGAAGTCGGGGTGGGTTATTCGGATTGATTGACAAATTGATATTGACATTGATCTTTCTTAGACTTTTCTTCTTTTTCCAAACCTTTATTAAATTTTCCGTTCTTAAAAACTGACCTTTATTCATATAAATCTACTTATAACTAGTAATCTTTATATGTGTTATTTAGATTAAGTATCCTAAGAATTTGTTATAGGAATAATCTAAACTTTCTAATGCGTTGCTTGAGTGGGTATTTCTTGATGGATATAATTTGGATATAATATGTCTTCAAGTCTAGAGTGAATTAGTTTCTTCTAGGTTAGCGTGTTGCATTTTGGACCGTAGCATCGCTGCTCAAAGGGGTGAAATGACGATCAAGTCTAAACCTATTATAGATGAAAAAACAAGATTTGATAGATTTTGTTGGTGTTTTTGAGATTGGTATCATACTCGTAGTAAACATTACTCATGATTCAACTTACGAATAAAACCAATGAAAAAAAAATGACAATAAATCAATCTAACAATTTCTTAAATAATCTCCAGCTTGGAAATTTGGAAGTAAGTATGTAATGTCCAATTTAATAAAAGAGACAAAAATGGGGTCATATCTTACCGATAAATCAATTATGGAACGAGGAATCGATCGCCTCCGCATGACATGTCATTGCGTAAGCTATTAAAAATATAGGTAAGGTAGGTATACAAATATATTTTAATGGTAGCAATATAACTATTAATATAGACTACAGGCTCGTAAACAAAATGTATGGGTCATATGAACCACCATGAGACCTATGTAAGATGATAGAAGGGTATAAAATAATTAGAGCACTATGGTCTCACTTGTAAGCTGCCCAGCTGAGATATATTTTACATTTTTCATGAATTTCAGCACAAAGGTATCCTTGCTAACTACATTACCGGTGCGAATGGCAATCTGTATCGGTTTCCGGGTTTATTAAATTTTCCGATAAAGCATTTCGCTTTGACGCAGTCACGCTAAATCTATTTCCGTGCGATTCGTACAGAGGGAATTTTTGAAACCTTTATATAGAACATTTTTCATCAGATTACTGAAAAGGTTCGAGGGTTCGTGGGTACGTTCGAAATTCGGAAATGTTATTCTTTTTTTTGCTTCGGTTTAACGGTTTAAACTTTACTAACAGCGTTTCGTGGTTTTTCTCAGATAGTTTATATTCCCTTTATTTTACCGGGATAAGAAGTAGCCTACATGTTATTTCAGACTATAATTTAACTGTGTTTGAAGTTTTAATCGAATCCAAACTTTGGCATTTCTAGTATTATTTGGTCATACATACATTTACTTTGGTGTGTTTAATAATAGAATGGAATACCTCTATATTCCGGTTATGGATATTTCTCAAACATATTTTTTTTTAAACAGTAACTTCTTGCATTTTAATTTTATTCTAGAACTTTCAAGGTGTATAAAGGTGGGTAAAGTAAGAGGGTACTTGTACCCTCTAAGTTCCTTTAACCTTTATTTGACCAAATACTCCCTCTCAAAAATTTAATACTTTCACTCAGTTTGTACATAACATGAATTAATATACAGAGGGTAACAATAATCACAGACCCAGAAATGCAATGAGGTCGATTACACAATGGCGCTCGCGAGTAAGATCCCTTTCATTCATTCATTCATTCAGTCGCGTGCGTGAAAGGGAAAGTTCGTTATCAGTCTGGTGAATTCTAAATTTGAATTTGAATTTGAATTTAAGCGCGGGAAATAAAGAATAGTAATTAACTAACGTTTCTACGGTGAATTCTAAATTTGAATTAAGTGCGAGTAATGTGGGATAGTATTTAACTGTTGTATTCTAAAACAATTAATTAATTGTTGAACGCGAGTCAATCATAAGCAGACCAGTAAATGTTACCACAGATGGGGCTCTTGGTGTTCTCTCCCAAACAAGGTCATAATCTATCACAGTGGCCAAGTGCGGGTTGGTAGATGACTCAAGGCGATTCTAGGAAAAGGATGATTTCTTCACGTTGTTTTCTTTTACTATTGAAATAAGCCTGTAGTTAAACACTTTATCACTATTGATGACACTTAATGCGACATAATAAAATGACTGCAATAAATAACAGCAGATTAAAAAACAATTGCGGTTAAGAATAACAAGTTATAATTGTCTTTAGTATGATGTTGTAACGTTGCGATAATTATTACGAGTACATTTAGTTACAGATGCACAAACATATCTGTTCAGGTGAGAGCGTCGCTAGTATCGAATTTCTTATCTATCGCGACTACACACGTACTTACTGCGCCCCGTAGTGTAATCCGTGTCTTAAGATTCTTATTATCGCTAAATACGATTCAAGTGTAATTTAGGTACAAATTTTGAATATCATATTCATTTAAATCCAATCAAAAGCCCACCACACAATACGTTTGAAGCTTTTAACTTTAGAAATGTTATTCATTCAAACATTAACCCCATAGTACAAGTTATGCTTAGTTTGGGGTCACATGGTGTTGTATGTGAATTGTCCACCAATATTTATTTATTTATTTATATTTCTAGCTCTTAACTTAACGCTACGAGTGCTGTCTGCAAAACGTATTAAATGTACACTAATTAGTATTAAGGAAACGTTGCCTAATGAAAAATATAATCGAAGTTTACGCGAATTGAAATTTTGTCAACTTGGTAAGTAAAGTCAAATCGATATGCAAATTTAATTACTTTTAAGAGATTGTGAAGGGTTTAAAATGCTTACGATAGATGACACAGTTTAAATATAATGACAATGGAGACAATGTTTATTTTTCAAGCTTATGCTTATTAGTTGATCTATTTACATATTTAATTATCCATAAAACGATAGAGATCTGCAGGTAATAATCAATGTTCCTAACAATGTATTTTTTATTTAATCACGTCCAAAGCGATTAATCCGAAATATTTGTTCCATTTTTGTCCACCTGAACAAATAAGTTTGTACATCTTTACCAGTTATGCAGCTAACACGTCCCAGCAACACTGTAGCTCTTGATACGAGTAAAATTAAGGTTGCCTGGAAGAGATCGCTTTCAGCGATAAGGCCGTCCATTGTTGCACTACTGTAAAATGTATTGTTCTTTTTTTCTGTGTTTAATTTTATTTGGTGTGTCATAAAGACCGAAAGAAAGAAAGAAAGATAAAGAGTTTATCTATCTATCTAATTATTGAAAAGTTCATGGCGTTTTCGTCGTCAAAAATAAAAAAAACCCTTCTTGACATCTGAAAAATACCCTAGAATGTATTATATTATATCTACTAGCGGTCCACCTTGGCTTCGGTCCAATTGGTTACTCAGGGATCACGTCACGAACATATCCAACTGTAGAAGATTTTTTTAAATAGGTCCTTTTTAAGATTGGCTCGTGCAAATTTATTTTCCGTTATTAGTTATTTCTTTTTTGTTCCGATTTATATTTTAAGCTCTTTAACTTTATCTCTTTAGAATTATATCACGAAACCCTGTATAACAACTTCGCGCCTTGCGGCTAACTTAGCTCGGCTTACGGTACGTTACGTAAATTTGTTTACTTATACGTAACTTAGAGTTCAAAGTTTTGAAGTTGAGTTTCTGAAGCTAGTGTTAGTGTTTACCACTCTGCGCCACGGTTTTGCTCTACGATGTTGTATAGAATAATTAATAGATCTGGCGTTGTGGATCGTCAAATATTATTATGAGCAAGTACCATCTAAGCGAGATGGCGATCAAGGGTTAACCTACAATAGCTCAAAACAATAAAATCATATTTGTATCTCCTGCATCATAGCATAAGTTGGTGATTGAAAGTAATTTGACTTTTTATGTGGTAGTAAAATAAATATTATTATTGTTACTACTACAAAAACATAAGTTTTCCCAGGTGGACTCTGCAAGCAATAGAAACTGCCGACAGAAGTGAAAACTTATAACTCGGAATTTGATAGCTCACTTTGGAAAATACGCGGGTGAAACCGGAGGGCGTGGCCATGCCATCCAAGGCTATCTAGAAAATTAAATGCTGACGCATTTCTATGGCGCATTCAATGGGAAATGTTGACTTATTTCTAGATGGCCAATGGGAAATGTTGACGCATTTCTAAATGTCCCTAGTCCCTAGGTCACCAGAAAATTTCATATCATTGCCGAGGGTGAAGCTGAAATTCAATTCACAGCTCACGAAAAAACTGACTCTGGCGTGCCAAGAAAGATTTCACTTCAAAAAAAATTTGTCCTCAGTTTGATTACGTTATTAAAGAAAATCTTGTCGACGTATTTTATTTTTGCTAAACATAACTAATGACGAGTATCATTATGTAATGTAAAGTGCTTAGAAGCTTGTAGTGACGTCAAGTCTTTATACGATTTTTATGTAGACTAGACGACACACCCCATTCCTGAAGTGTTATGAAGTCGATGTTATAATAATTATTTTATATAAATAAATAAATATTGATGGACAATTCACACACAGCACCATCGGACCCCAAACTAAGCAAAACTTGTAAGATGGCAGCCAGATAGCTGATATAATACATATATATTTGTAAATACATACTTATTATACATAGAAACAACCAGACACAGTACAAATATTTGAATTCATCAGACAAATATATAACAAACAAATTGTTATTTTTGTTCTACTTGTACAAATTATTATTGTTCTTCCTGATGGACAAATTAGAATGGTATATTGTTGACCCATCCATCATCCTAATTTACGTAAACTCACTGCGGTCATTCCATTGTCAACCGCGACCTACATCTTCCTAAAATTGTGCTAGAAGAGAATCACAATTATCAGTTTTAAACATAATTTGAAATGCGTATATAATCACATGCGACTATAATTAGCATGTGATCCGCAGAGTGTTAATATTGACACAGCTGTACCACAAGTGCTTAACGATCGTCGCAGTCATACCTACTTATTTGAGCTATTGAGCTAGGACATCTAAAGACTGCATACCGTTTTTACTTCGATTCTCATAATTAACAGTAGCATTATTATTTACGGAATATTTACCGTGATTAAATGGCCGCGCAAGTCTTTATATTTCGATGTAGTTTCATGCACGGTTTTCGTGATTAACTTGTAAAGTTAGTTTACTGTAAGCTTGTTAAATTATATGTAATTGTTACTATGTAGTAGACCTTTCCGTTATTGGGGTTATCTACTTTTTGTTCATGTTATTAACAAAATACAAAGTTTAATCTGAAATCTATCACATAAGCTAATTCAATTTAAAAGATACGTGGTGACAAACATACACACCAGCAAACCTAAATATTTTCGCTTTTGCAAATGATATTAAATATGTAGATTTATAAGAATAAAACCTTTTTAGAATAGTAATAACCATGTAGGATGATTTTAAAATATATTCGTTCACGAATCGTCCATCATTTCTTTTCGCCGCAATTGCATTTAATTAATTAAGGATTTAAATGATACTAGCACCCCGTGAATTTACCTGCGCATTGTCCATTTTCATTACTTTGTCGTAGTAAGCATAGCCTATGTGTTATTTCCGACAATTATATCTAAATTGTAACTCGACCCTTTAAAACATTGTGACATGATTGAGCGACAAATATTCAAACATCAAAACTTTGACATTCGTAATATTGATACAATAGGACAGGATTTTTAATTAATAGTAAATATTTTTTTAATTCCGCTTCGTACCGTTTTTTTAGTAGGTTTGTTTTACTCGGTCCCATAAAACGTAAATTAGTTTGTAGCAAACTATAGCTGATAACGGTCACTTTGATGTTTATACTCGTAGTTCAAACAGATAACAGCTTAGTATTTTAGTTGTAATTGTTCTTAGTAAAACCATTACGTATACTGTGGTGAAATTGTAGGCCCAGGGTGTGGCAGAATATTTTATTATTTTTTCTCAGAAAAATGAAACAGACTATTTCAATTCAAAAATTGAACTAATTAAAAAAATTCAAGACACCATTGTAAAGCTCGGCTTTACAATTAACGAAAAGGTCGTCTAAAAACTGACCAAGTGTGATTTGATAGATGACGCATAACCTCAAAAGATGTATTTTTAGGAGTTAATTGGTATTCTCCCGATGTTGTTTTGCACCTTACAAACTTGTATCAGTATTTGGAATAAAATTATGGATATAGTAGCGATCCGCGGTCTATATTATCGCAAATCTTCATACATTTTTGCAAATTTACCTTAGTTCACAACACGAATAACTACGTAGTAGCAAATTTTACAGTGGCCACTAAAAACTTAATAAAAAAATTAAAGCATCAAAAGAAAAAATATTATTATTTTTCTATTATGTTTTTTAGTGGCCCCTGTAAAATTTGCTACTACGTAGTTATTCGTGTTGTGAACTAAGGTAAATTCTTCTGAAATTTGCTATTACAGTGTTATTTGTTTTGGAAATTAAGGTATCGAAATGCGTCACAACTGAGAGGTGCAGCAGGTCTACTACGAAGTCCGATAAACGATATATCAGACGAAGTTATGGACGTTTTATACCACGAAACACAATCGGTCGATTGATCTGATCGGGCGTTTCGTTCATCCCGACCGACGCTGATTTGACAGTTTTTGTGTTATCAACCGACCGATTGTGTTTCGTGGTATAAAACGTTCATAACTTCGGCCGATATATCGTTTATCGGACTTCGTATTAGACCTGCAGGTCTGCAGAACGAGTACGAACCTACGATTGGCTTATGAAGTTTTACGATGCTATCGCCAAACTACCATGGCTTTTTTGCTAAGATAGTGGTTTCATCAGCCCGGTCAGCGTGGTGGGTTACGGCCTTGACTCTCTCCTTGCGAGAGCAGGCCCCGAGTCTCAGCAATGGGAACATTTAGTGGACTGCTTATGCTAGTGGAGCCCTTTAGTGGAAGGCATTTAGGCTCATGTTTATCACATTAACTGACCCCGTGGAGTGGTCCTTATTCTTTCTTTTGAAAGCGAAAATTATGTGATAACTATTAATTATTTATCGAATTAGTTACGTGCTTATTTCTGTGATAAATGTTAATTACGCTTTTGTGGTTCTTCGCTATAATTCAAACCTCAATGCCTTTCATGTGATTTATCATTTTAATATGGAAATGGTGTTAGGTAAGTTTGTTAGCTGTAAAAAATTGTAGGGAAGTGCTGTAGGCTGTTAACAATAAAAGCCTTTTTCGATTAATCTTGTCACTGGGTTTTGATAAAACGTCAGGTAATCTATGTGTTTAGTGTTTATTTTTATTTATATGCTGAACATTACGGCTTATAACTGCATAAACAAAGTACGAAAGGTCTACACGAACCCGAAAAAAACAGCCCACATACACACGCGAAAGACGCTGTTAAACGCTTTGTGCATAAACGTCTCTCAAATGTTAAAAAATTTCAGTGAAATTATAGGGCAAATAAAACATCTCATATCACTGAGTGATTAGCGCAGTACAGTGTTTGGTAAAAACTTGAACTCTTCATGTTCCAATAGCTGCGTGGCACTCTGCTGTTGCAAGCATGTTGTTCATCGTTAGGCACATGTTCTGCTCGTCTATTCACTCATTACTATTATAAAAAAAACACAATTTTAGTATGCACAGCAGTAAAAATAAAAAATGTTACAAAACATAAATGACTTTTTTTTTAAATAAAGAGTGACGAGACGATCAGGACATGTGCCTGATGGTAAGCAACATGCCTGACACATAACAGCACAGTGACACGCAACTATTGGAACATGAAGAGTCCAAATCATTACCTAGCACCGCACTGCGCTCGTCACCCAGAGATCTAAGATCTTATATCTCTAAGCCCTGTAATTTCTCTGGAAACATTGCCCTTCAAACCGGAACACAGTAATGTTTGCACATTACCTACTGCTTGGCGGTAGAATAACTGGCAAAGGTGTGGTACTTCCCCAGGCGGACTCTGCCAAGAGTCCTACCACTACAGACACATACAAATGTATTTTTAGAGTGTAATGTCTCAATAAAAAAAGAAAGTAACACCATGTAACGCTAAAAAAAGTAGCAGTATTTAAACGTATCGTGACGGCGATCATTCGATCAGCTGTGGAATATAAATGAACCCTCCTAAAATGGTTTTCACCTCTTTGTAAATGAGATTCGTCACTGACTACGGAATGATAAAACGATTTTTAGGCGGCTTTATTATGTGTTGATGTGTTAGAGATATCTTAGTATTAACAGTCCACCTTTTAACGAAAAAAAAACCGACTTCAGAACCACAAATAGGCACTCAAAAGTAAAAAATAAATTAATATAATTGTAATAAACGCTACCCGCTCATACATTTGAAGTCGATGCTAAGCAAGTCTAATAAGTACTAGTACATAGATATTACCTACAAATATCTGCCTACTGCAAAGTAGGCAGATATTTGTAGGTAGTATTAGTAGTATTTGTAAATAGTACTTATCGTCTAACTATTTGACTTGGCTGGCCCCGACTTCAAATAGATGAGCGGGTAGCGCCTACTTCAATGATATCAATTTATTCTTTGCATTTGAGTGCCTATTTGTGGTTTTGAAGACGCTTTTTTAAACGATCTGGTGAATAAAATATCTTGAGGAAATATACTGACCAAAAATACATTTTAATTCCTATGATTCTTAATGGTACCAATAGGAATCTTTAGGTTTATTCGAAAATTTTCCTATAAATCTAAAAGTACAAAAATAATTATAAGTAGATCGTTCCCCATCCCCATCAAATCCGAGATGTATTTTGCAACAGATTTGTATGTCTTGTTGATAGATCGAACTAGTGAGTAGATAAATAGTGATTTCTGACTTGAATTAAACAATATTGTTACGGCCGCCAAGGCAAATTCAAAAACCACGTCTATTTATTTCTGTTATTTTCTGATCATAATTTGCGTTGTACCATATTAGTCCTTCACTCGCGATATTCGAACCAAAAGTGAAAGTAGCCATGCAATCTGCGTCGGTGCACCAAAGCGCAATTCGTCAACTGACACTAGAATGGAAGGCCAACGATGATTGCAGCGCGAACAATATTATAGGTATCACTATACCTACTACCTACCTACTTATATTGGTAGGGCTCTTTGCAGAGTCCGCTTTGGGAAGTACCACATCTTTGTCAGTTTTTGTGCCGTCAATCAGGATTGTGCAAACATTACTGTATTCTGGTTTGTAGGGCAAAGTTTGCACATAAATTCAACTTATATCTCCGGGTGATGAGCGCAGTGCGGTGCTAAGTAATGATTTGGACTCTTCATGTTCCAATAACAATAATTTATTGGTCATAAAATATACATGTACAATTTTTTTTAATCCAAAGGCTCCTGAAGTAGTATAAAACTGTGTGACATGAGCCGATGGCCACTCCCAATAACAACTATAAATTATAACATGCTAAACCTAATAATTTTTCACAATATTCAAACAAATAGTTGTGCGTCGCTGTGTTGTTATGGACAGGTATGTTGTTTACTATCAGGCACATGTCCTGCTCGACTTGTCACTCAATACTATAAAAAATATTTTGAAACCTCCCAGTTTTTCATAATAATAATTTATTTTCGTCTATAATACTTCGAATATACCCTCTTTGTTTATGGCTTTGGCTTACTTCTTTTGAGAGCAAGTTTTGAATCCAAGCCGCCATGGGATTATTTTTAATCGGCTGCTTATCCTTAGAGTGTCCGCATGATCATGGTTATACCCTTTCTGCGTCTCCCTGTCTAGCTGAATCACAAGGCTATTGAAACTGGAGCAAACGGAAACGACTTATGAGATTAGTTTGTACTTAATATAGAGCATGTTCACCATTGTAAATGGCATGTACTGTATCCGGACAATGGTCCCCCATGTCTCAAACTAAGAAAATAATTATTTTATCCTGCTCATGTTTTAAGTCGTAAATGTTTCCATAGAAATTACAGGGCTTAGAGATGTAACATCTTAGATCTCTGGGTGACGAGTACAGTACAGTGCTAAGTGATGATTTGGATTCTTCATGTTCCAATAGCTGCGTGTCAATGTGCTGTTATGTGGCAGGCATGTTGCTTACCATCAGGCACATGTCCTGGTCGTCTCGTTGCTCTTTATTTATTTTATGTATAAAAAAAAGTTTTTTTTACTAGAATAGGTTCGCACTTGGCCACCATCTCGCCTGATGTTAAGCGATGATGCGATCTACGATGGAGCATGCTTACCTAGAAGAAACCGATTTACTCTCGATTTGAAGACACCAAGATTGTAACCATCGGGGAAAACCCGCTCAGGCAACGCATTCCACAACCTAGACGTTCTTATCACAAACGTGGAGTCAAATCACTTCGTTCGTGTTTTTTGGAACATCAACCATGAAACGATGTCGCCCTTTTGTGGAACGAGAAGTCCGATAGAAGAAAGGGCAAGGTGGAATTAGATCATAGTAATCATAGTAAATCAACTTTAAAAACTATATAAGAAATGTAACTGCTTACACTAAGCATAGGTACGTACCTATTTGTATTGTACAGAGACCAATGGACAAGTAGAGATACTGAATCTTCGCCAACCTGCTTCTAGTTATATTTGTATAAGTTGTTTTTTTTATTTATCAGTTATTTATTAAGTGCGAATGCTGGGGATTTTACCACGCAAGATTGAATGAATGGGAATTTATATGTCCCCTCAAAATTGTCAACTCCCACGGATTATAATTGAACGCGTGAGATTATAATCTAACAGTAGGTTAGGTTAGTTTGTAATTTGACGGCGTTAGATTATGATCTGACGGTTTTTTATAATTGCACGGTGACATTTATACCTTGAGCCAAATAAACCGCCGCCATTTTGGTCACGCGTCGCGTCGAGTGTTCGGAAAGGTCTTCAAAGATTAGATGAGCTCTTGGACCCTACAGACCCCAATGAATGACATAGTTAACTACTATGAAAAATCTTAAAACACTAGCGGCCAGTTCCGGCTTTGCTCGGCTATTGTCATATAAAGACTATTAATTGAAATAAAAACTATCCTATCTTTCAAGTTAGATCAAACTGCACACGGTGTGCAAATTTAATTAAAATCGGTTAAGTAGTTTAGGATTTCATCGCGGATAAACAACGTGACGCGTAATTTATATATATTAAGACTAGCAGTGCCCCGTGGTTTTACCCATTTCGTTCCCTAAGTAATCCTATGTTTTCTTCCAGACTATATGTATAACTCTACTAACCGTGTTCCAAATGTCAACCCGATCCCTTCATACGTTACGACGTGATAGAGCAACAAACATTGACATTAATACCTAATATTTGTAAGATGAAAACTAACGTGGTTACTTATTACCGAAGAGTTTACATAGAGTTAGGACAAACGCTTTACACCGAAATCACAGATAGCATATTTCTTGCCTTGTCGCTCTTGTGGAAGTGTCATACTTTTGTTGCAGCACACCACTCTGTTGCCATAGAAAGTATTCGTCATTAGCTTACGATTGACACAAAGGAACCGTGCGGAAAATCTAACTCTATACGTATAGTAAATGTAAACTCTTTGCTTATAACACATTTTTAATAACACGATGCCGAAGGCAAGTGAAACTTAAGTCTGACTGTACTGACTATAGTCAATCCAGTACGACTTAAGCACACAAGAACTACCCCTGATTTAAATTGAAAATACAATAAAAAAATAAACAAACACAAAACAGTTAAAGTTCCCTCTTTCTAACATTAATATAATTTAACCAGTTTGTGTAAGTTGAATGCTTGACCGATTTGGAAACAAAAATAGCAACATCCTGTCATAGATAATAGTACAATAGTTATCTGGCTATCTGTTGAAACAAAACGTTTTGTTAGACAGTTACGAGTAACTCACACTAACATTGTATTGAATAACTTATTTGTACTTGCATTTGCTTTGTTCTGTTAATTTGATACAAATTTGCATAGTTCATAAACAAGAGTTAGTCTGTGGTGGGTTAGTGACGAAAACTTATGTTTCGCAATCGTAAGGTTGTAGGTTCAAAACTTGGAGTTTTTTTAAAGTTCCTTTTTTTGCAGTAATATACAAAGATCACTGTGTTCCGCTTTAAAAGACAATGTTTCCAGAAAAAATACAGGGCATAGAGAAATATCTCGATAATCTATAAGATAAAATAAAATATTATCTTATATTTCTGGGTGACAAGGGCAGTGCAATCCTAGGTAAGATTAATAGATTTGGACTTTTCATATTCGAATAGCGTGACACTGTTGTTATGGACAGGCGTGTGACACTTCCATAAGAGCGACAAGGCAAGAAAGAAGCTACCCATGCTTTCGGTGTAAAGCGTTTGTGCCAACTCCATACGTAGTTTATGTAAACTCTTTGGTAGGACTTGATATTTTAATGATAACACCAAATTTATAGCGATTTCAAGGAAGGAATACAAGGTCTTGCCGCAATCTTTCTCAGAAATCTTATTTCATTATAAACAGCCCATTTCATGTTCTCACTCATTAAAAACCTTCACTCATAAGGAGAAAGTGAAGGTCCTAATCCACCACCCTCGCCAAGTGTGACACCGTAAGAAGTTTTTCTTGGAATACGTCGGTTTTATCTGTATATTTTCCTTCGTCATTAAATTCAGTGGAATTAAACACTACTTTTTTATTGTAAAATATTTGACGGTTCGAGCAGGAGATGTGCCTGATGGTAAGCAACATGCCTGCCCATAACAGAACAGTGACACGCAGCTATCGGAACATGAAGAGTCCAAATCATCAAACTAGGTTTCCCTGTGAATGGCATTCCAAGGCCCTCTCTGCTCTGGTTAAAGAGATTCTAACTGATAAAAAAAGTATGATTTGTTAGTAATTTCTTATATAAAGCTAAGATAAAATGTTTCATCTGTTAGCCCTAAAATTGCTCTGGAAAAAATAGAACCTTGTGGAGACTTTATTTGGTAATCTGAGATACCACTCATGGTGTCGAGTCCGACAAAACCCGGTCATATCTCCCAGGTGGAAGAGTATGCGTAAATATTTTCATCCACGCACAAACATATTAGACCGTAAGACATTAGTGATTATTTTATTGGTCACTCACTTGTAACATTGCCAAAATAATAATTCAAGCTATGCCTCAAAAATATTCCGCAAATTTTTAAGAGAACCTTTGTATGACAAATTTGCTTATTGTCTTTATAACACTAAAAACTTAGTTCAAGAGCTGTAGGCCATATTGCTAGAAGTAATATCATTCAAGCTGATGAGTTAACAATTCCATAACTTCCGTAATGAGAAGAAAGTTTACTTAGGCTGCACTTAATTTAATACGCTTCACTTAAATGAAAGTATGCTTTCAAATCCACACGTTCACTTATTCGTAATATTGCACTTACTTTAGATAATAATTTATTTTAGGATAAACTGACACATTTTTTCCAAGTTTATAATACTTACTGATATTTAGCACTACAGACAACAATAATTTTAGCGCTTAATTTTCTGCTATGATCATTTCTGTATCTATGACATAATGACGGTAGTGGCAGTACACTCTGCAGAGTCCACCTGGGGAAGTATTGCAGTTTTACCAGTTATTCTGTCGCCAAGCAGTCATGTGCAGACATCACTATGTTCCGGTTTAAAGGGTAATGTTTCCAGAGAAATTACAGGGTATAGAAATATAACGTCTTATAGCTCTGGGTGACGAGCGCACTACATTGCTAGGCAATGATGTTCTTCTTCATGTTCTAATAGCTACATGCCACTGTAACGCTGAACCTTTTACAATGAGAGATTACAATGAGAGATAATGTCATTATACACCACGTTTGCCAATTGCAGGTTAATCAAAAATCGAAATTTCATGTCAATTATTGGAACATGTGAATTTTCTCGTGATGGTTTCATTCATCTTTAAATTTAGTTATGTTATCAAACTTTTTTTTGAAAACAATAATAAATATTATAAATTGAAAATATATTCAGAAGGTCATGCGCAATTTGAACCTATTACCAGGACTGTAAACGAGGGTGTTCTACCTACTAGTCTACAATGGCCACCTCTTGGTAACTACTTCAATATCATATTTTATGTAGATTTAAGTACTTACCTAAAGGTACACAAAAACTTGATTTTCATGACACTCGAAAGACATTCCAATAATTCAAGTCGACTTCTCCTTGACCCTGAAACTATAAACTAGAATTTCTAGTGAAATAAAAACAAAGTTTACCTAACCCCAACCTTCGGCTGAAGCCTTAGTGGTACCCAGCATGCGATACCGCGAATCAAGTGGAAATGTTACAGTTAATTATGTAACTTATGATATATATTTCCAAAGGCCATTTTAGATTGCTTTGGTATTTCAAAATGAGGGTAAAATGAGCAGACCACTTTTCATCATTTAGGTATGTCACAAATATTTATGTGATGAATTCAAATATTTGTAATACTTTGCCAGTTATTCTACCGCCTACCGCCAGTTATTCTACTGTGTTCCGGTTTGAAGGGCAATGTTTCCAGAGAAATCACAGAGCTTAGAGATATAAGATCTTAGATCTCTGGGTGACGAGCGCAGTGCAGTGCTAGGTAATGATTTGGACTCTTCATGTTCAAATAGCTGCGTGTCACTGTGCTGTTAAGTGTCAGGCATGTTGCTTACTATCAGGCACATGTCCTGATCGTCTCGTCACTCTTTATTTAAAAAAAACTGTGTCTGAGTGTTTCTATGTATAAAAAGTATGTATTTACAACTATATTAGCATTATATCAGCTACCTGGCCGCCATAGTACACGGTTTGCTTAGTTTGGGGTCAGATGATGTTGTGTGTGATTTGTCCACCAATATTTTTTCATTTATTCCCACTCCTGGGACTTTGAACCTTCCCTCATAAGAATATTATCATAGCTAATAGCTAATAATCCTTTAGTGTGAGTTGGCAAATCCAGCATGTAGATGATAATCATTTATTTTATTATGTAAGTAGATGATAAAAAAAATTGATACTTATATATATTGATACTGCCATGTTCCTTTTCACCAATGATGCCAATCAATTATTACGCTGTTCTGCTTTCAAAGTTTTTTTCTTTTCTATAACATAGAGCGACGGAAAACCAAGACATGCACCTGATGGTAAGGAACATGCCTGCTTCAACACAAAATACTCAAGAAGAGAAGAGTCAAGGATGACTGCCTTCTGCATGTGGCCCTTAACCCAACCACCTATATTATTAAATACTATTAATAATATTAATGTCATATTAATGTACTGTATTAATAGTTGTAGTGTGTCTACAGAAAATACGACTGTACCGCCATTATCCCATGGTTACGGGCCCTTAACTGTATCAATGTCATTCGTCAATCATAATATACTGGTATGGTTTCTGTGACGCGCGTAATGAGCTTCTAGTATTATCGTAAACAGGAAAAGATTTACGTGTGGCACATGTTTATTTATGTTACAGCTGTTTTTAGCATAAATTATCGTTATATTACACAATGCTATACTTTTTAATTACAATAGCATAGGTATTTCGAAAAAAACAATGTTCTATTCATTTCTGTGCCAATATTCATATTGAAGAAATTGGCTTCTGTTTTTTAACCGACTTCCAAAAAGGAGGAGGTTATCAATTCAACCACAATTTTTTTTTTCTCTTAACGTGTGAATGTTTTGAAGAAAAAAGGAATTTCATATTTCAAGTAAAAATATCTTTTTAACACTTTATAGCAGTGGAAAAGTTTATGGTTTCGTGTCGCTAATATGTTATTGTCAGGTGGCGGCAGTGGTGTAAATTTTGATTGGCGTAGCGTTGGAGTGGCGACGGAGCAGCGATTTTCCCGTACCAAAAAGAGCTAAAGAAAACTAGAAAAAAGACTACAGACATTTTCAGTTCATAAACCGTACTCTAAAACGGAACACGTAATCTAAAAGGGGTTTTTGTCTGGATGTCTTTGTTTTTGCCAATTTGAGAGACACATTTAAAAAAAAAGGTTTGATGATGTACACACGTTCCTTTGGGATTTTATTGGCGTTTTATGTATATGTATATCGATACAAAGGTTCAAAACTATGGAATTTTAATAAAACATTGACGTTATAATGAACTCTACTCCGATTAAAATAGAGTATCTAATTGTTTGTGTTGTTGATGGCGCGATGCGGTCTAAGGAACGCTTGGGTGACGTAACTCAAGTGCAATAGTTGCTCTACTTACTAGTTACTACGCGGTGTGTATGTGTGACTGTGTGAGTGAGTTATGGCAATACTATAATAATAATAATAAACTTTATTTCGGATACCTATGATCCATACAAAAATAAACAAATGTCACATTATACAAAAATTACAGTGAAAATTAAAACAGTATGGCACGCAATTACAAATCTAAAAATTAACACAAGATGAACGTATGTGCAACCTATTACAGAAAAAAAAAAATGTATATATGTATATTTAGGGACTTATTGTTATTTTAAATATAATCGAGGATTATTCTGAGGTATAATGGTCTTTACCCAATGTTTCAGAATAGGACAGTTGAATTTATCACTAATAACTGACAGAATATTGTTGGAACTGCCTCTCACCCTATAGAGCAAAGACGTTATTCTCTTTCGAATGATAGCTGAAATCCATCAATTCGCGCTTCTGCAAACATTCCAGACGCACTGCAAAATCTCGGCAGTTTCAACAATATTCGAAAGATATTATTGTATTGGACCCGTATAGCGTTTAAGGATTTCTGCTTGTATGACACCCATAGGCTGCTCGTGTATGTGGATTGACAAAATGCTTTAAATAACGTTATTTTAATAGGAATAGAACATCGAGCAAACCTACGAGCTATCATGTTGCCCCTCACAGCCAACGCTCTACGTTCCCGCTCTATATCGCTGTCATCTCTAAGGTCTTGCGTAACAATGTGCCCGAGATATTTAAATTTATTTACAGTCTTCAGAGGAGTTCCGTGCATGAAGACAGGTGGTATATATTGTGGTTCCTTATTTCCTGCTGTAAAACTAATATTTCGCTTTTACTTGAGTTGTATTGAAGGCCATGCTCAACAGCATATAACTCACATGTCTTCACCAGCTTTCTTAACCCGCTAATTGATGGACTCAAAAGCACCATGTCATCAGCATAACTCAAATTATTTACCTGTAAGCCGTCGATGGAGCATCCTGCATGCATGCTACTGAGTTCAACAATCAGCCGGTTCACGTATAGATTAAATAATTTTGGAGAAGTGATCCCTCCTTGCCTCACTCCACATTCGAGTTTGTACATTTCCGATTCTCCAGTGGACCATTTTACCGTGTTCAGTTGATTAGAATACCAGAATTTAAAAATATCGAGCAATTCACTAGGTAAAACACCTTCCAGTTTCCTCCACAAGAGTTCATAAGATACACGGTCAAAAGCTTTAGAAAGATCTAAAAAACAGGCATACACGGGAGTTTTCCTGTCGGTATAGTACCGGACAATATGTTTTAAGCTCAAAATTATGACCCAACCTTTCCAGCGATGAGACAGGAAGTTTTTCCGCTAATATAATCGTAACGGTATGTTAAATAATGATCTAAAAGCGAATTAACGTAAATTATGAAGTTTATCTTTACATAAATAGCTAGATGTCCGCCTCGGCTTCGCCCGTTGAATATATATAGCACTCATCGAGATCCCGCACATATCCAACGGTGAAAAAATTTTAGAAATCGGTTCAGTCATTCCTGAGAATATCGCTTTCAAACAAAACACCTCTTCAGCTACCTGCTACGCCACCTGTCGGAAATTGGTCGTACCAACTCAGAGATTAGCAAAAATTTTATTTTCAAGAGGTATGTAATCTGTGATATTCAATGACGCAATCTTAGACACATGCTGCCATGTGTCATGTCAAAACACGAAACTTACCAAAACTCTCAAAAAGGAATATTTTTTCCCGATTTTGTTACATTCTTGATTCATGCTCCGCTTCTGTTAATAGTAGCGTTATTTTCTATAGCCTATAGCCTTCCTCGATAAATGGACTATCCAATAGAAAAATAATCTTTCAATGCGGACTAGCACTTCCCGCGATCCTAGCGTTCAAACAAACAAACAAACAAACTCTTCAATAATATTAGTATAGATAGTATAGATTATAATTCTTCGGTACGTGTGTTGACACTGAACTCTTCCTAAACGGCTGGACCGATTTAAATTATTTTTTTGCATGCGTTTTGGCTCTGGATAATTCTGATTCACAAATCAGCCCAGCAGATGGCTTGCAGTTGGTATCTAGGTTATTATCCGAGCGAAGCCGGAACGGGCGGCTAGTTCAATATATAAACTTTAGCATTGTTAATAAGGTAGATATTAGTATTTTTCAAGGTTTAATTTTCAATCATTATTAAAATTACGTAATTAATCTACTAAAACATGTTTATGTGATACTAGTAGCATGCCGCGGTTTCACTCGCGTAGTTGTCGTTCTTGTTAATTTTTCGCAATATAAATAGCCTTTGTGCTTTTCCAGACAATTATCTATCTATTTACCTACCCAACTTCATCAAAATCCCTTTAGTAGTTTTTGCGTGAAAGAGTAACATACATTCTTACAAACTTTTGCGTTTACAAAATAATTAGGATATTTTATAAATCATCATCATTATTTTTAGCCTGTATTGCCCCACTGCTGTGTATATGCCTCCTCTTCCTTTTGCAATTCATTTCATTTCAAAAAATGTGTAGTGGTAGGTCTCTTGGCAAAGTTCACCTGGGGAAGTACCACACCTTTGCCAGTTATTCTACCGCCAAGCAGCAAAGTCCGTATGTCACAGCCACTTTTCTCCGAAACTATATAAAAGCTATACTATTGAAACTTGGTAAGTAGATGTAATCTGTGAACCGCATTAAGATTTTGATACAAAAAATTTTAGGGGTGTCCCATAACTTTTTTTTTTATCAATGCCATACATGTTTGGGGTATCTATGAATAGGTCATCAAAAATGATATTGAGGTTTATAACATATTTTTTTCTTTAGCGCGAGGGACTCTTCCAAAGTGGTAAAAAGTGTGTGTGTGTCCCCCCCCAGTAACTTCTAAAATAAGAAGATGAAATAAATTAAAAAAAGTGTATGATGTACGTTACCACGTAAACTATCAACTAAAATTGGTTTGAATGAGATCTAGTAAGTAGTTTTATTTTAATACGTCATAAATTCACTATTGTTATTACACTGATCAAAGTAACAACGAATACAAGAACTTTTGCATTATGTTACTTGCTGCTACGGAAGTCATCATGGGCGAGCCCGACTCGCACTTGACCACTTTTATTTAATCAGAATCGGCTTATACGTAATGGGCCTGAAGAGTGAAAATGCACAAATATACATAGACTGTTAAACATTATGACTGTTATTGCATTATGCAGTAGAGTATCATGTAATGTAGTTCAGCCATTCTTCAACAGCATTGCAGTGGCGGCGCTTACTACTCGTAGTTGGGATACCAGCTGTTTATCTTGTTTGTAGAGTTCTACGGAAGTTGAAAATATTGTTATCAGTAGTATTTTCCTGTTATTTTTTATTTTAATTTTACCTACTCACAATTATTTAGAATAAAATAATTTATGTTACAATCTTTTCACATGATTTACTACGAAATAAATATAGGGTGTTACTTGTTCACCTCATCTAGTCTACATCACATCACTAACACGCCCAAGAATGGAAATTTTATCGAAATCTATGTAGCGGTTTTGTACTATCAACAAAACTACATAAATAATATTTTCAGAAAAAACAGAAAACAACTTCAAAATATTTAAAGAAAATAAAATTTAATTCAGACAATCGACCAAATTTCTTAAAGCGGTCCACACACGAGTCCTAAAATCAGAGGAAATGACGTAAAAGTAGTGGGGCGGAGCCTACATCGCAACATAAATCATCAATTATATGGTGCGATGTAGGATATAATTGGTGATTTATGTTGCAATGTAGGTTCCGCCCTACCACTTTTACGTAATTTCCTCTGATTTTAGGACTCGTGTGTTGACGCTTTTAAGATTGAAACTATCACTAAGTCGTCTAGGTAAATGAAAGAAAATGTTAGTTTTTGGTTTTTATTTCAAAAATGGGGGTTTCAAACCAAAATATCTTAGTGCAAATCAATAAAATATATTAGCAGTTCCATTCATTTACCAATGTTTTTAAAAAAGGCGCTAAAATTAAACCACATCACACTATATTTCCGTGTCATTTTCAAAACAGCATGATCAAAAATACTGCCTTTTGTGCGCTTATCGTATAAATATGAGCAAAGAGCGTTGTGATACCGCCAGTATAGGTTTAATTTCCAAATGGTATTTTTCAATTTTATTATGTGGATACAAGTTGTGCAGTTTCTAGAGTTGTACAGTTTTGAAGTGGTAGGGCTTTTTGCAGAGTCCGCTTGGGGAAGTACCACACTTTTGCCAGTTATTCTACCGTCAAGCAGTAGTGTGCAAACGTAACTGTGTTCTGGTTTGAAAGGCAATATTTCCAGAGAAATAACTAGTCTAAGAGACAAATATTACACCTTATAACGTTGGTATGTACATCGTAATTTAAATTGTAAAATGTACTTTCTTATTCCTGTAATCTGTTTGGAAATAAACTATTCTTTTCTTTTCTTATACCTAGCGTGCTAGGTAATGGTTTGGACTCTTCATGTGTCACTGTGCTGTTATGGGCAGGCATGTTGCTTACCATTAGGCACATATCCTGCTCGTCTTGTCATATCCTTTTTTTTGTACAAGGTTGCCTGGAAGAGATTGCTTCAAACAATAAGGCCGCTAATTAAGAATCTGACCGTTTAAATTCTAAGTTTGCGAATCCCAGAAATTACGATTGGTCTAGCCGATGCCAACTTCCGATTCGGAACCCCTGGTTTTAATCCCACTGTCTTTTCGAAGTCATGTGCATAAAGCCTAGCATAAAGAAAACTAGCATATCGTAAGAATCTTTCGAAGACATGAGTCATCCACCAATCCCCCCTGGGCCAGCGTGGTGGATTATTGATTTCAATCTCTCCTTGAGAGAAAAGCATGATGTTTCTAAGAATAAATAAATATTTATGTCGAAAGAATAATTAAATTTGGTTTGACGCAATCAATCATATTATATCGAGATTTTCATAAGTATATTAGAGGTCCGCCCTGGCTTCGCCCGTGGTACATAAAATATAGCTTGTAGTGCTCAAGGATCACGTATATATCCAATTTTGTAAGATTTTTTGAAATTGGTCCAGTAGTTCCTGAGATTAGCGCGTTCAAAAAAATAAACTCTTCTTATAATATTAGTATACAAGATGAATAATTGAAACGTGTTCATATATTATTATTTTATAGAATTTATTGAATGACACAGCTGATATCTTTCTACATTTCCAGGATAAGAAATTATCTGTGTTTATAATATGAGAGCTTTTAATGTTATTGTGACAACAATATATGTGTTTTTATTTAAAAAATACAAAATTGACTTAAAGATACTCGTTAATATGTAACATGTCATCATTATCATTCGTCTATTCTAGTCCACTTCTAGACATAAGCTTATTTCACGCCACTCTGTTATTTTCTTGTTTCTTCTCCAGCTGCTGTCTGCTGCTTGACATATATCGTCACTCCACAAGAGTTTCAGGGTTTCCTAAACTAAGATTTAATCAATAATCTTAGTTTAGGGAACTCTTAAACTCTAAACTTAAACGACATAACGTTTATGACAGATATAATAAGTAGCTAGTGTAAAATAATAGTATCAAATGTATTTGATGTTGTATATGCATGCAGCATAATACATAAATATGTATATACAAAATTAAATATACTGATATTACGATATTATGTTATGGGTAGGCTTGTTGCTTACCATCAGACGCGTATCGTTATTGTAGTATTGCTCTATATTATAAAAAAAACTTTAAGTGCACAATATTACAGTCTATTTTGCTTTGATACAATAAATAAACTCTATCGAGCAATATTACGGGATAATATTGAGTAATCAATGTAAAGGTGTATTAACTAACTTGGTAGTATTAACCGGCTTAGCAACAACATAATTTGGCTCTACATACAGTGATATAACACGAAAATATAAACTACAAATGTGTTTCGAGTCAGAAATAAGGACATACCTAGTGAAGCAGCCGGCGCGTTGGCGATCGATAGCACACGTGTTGATAAGTTGATAACACAACGCCGGTCAAAACTAAACAAAACAAAACATAAATAAAACGCACAAAATCCAAGTTTTCTAGTCTATATGCCACAGTGCACTTAACGCAACAAAAATTTTACGTACCGGCGTTTTCCCGGCAAAAGAAAAACTGAAGAAAGAAAAACAAATGATTAGCAGATCGCGTTTTTGGCGCGCTCTCGAAAATTTACCAAGTTTTTGAATAAGGAATTCGAATAATTGTTGTTTCTGCTTGATTGCAGTTGACTGCAGCGTATTTTCGCAAATGGATACCGATAGCACGGCAGACGCCTCTGTGGCGCAAGCAATACTGAACGAAAAAAACAAACTCTGCTAACTAGCCGGCATCGTAGAGCGGGAAACTGGAAAATTACGCCTGTCTCTCTTGCTCTTGTACATTTGATGTGGCCACGTCTCTTGTTAACGATACAGCCTGTGCATTCTGATTTTCCTGTATGGTATAAGTGGCTGTTTAATAAACACGCTCGTTGCCAAAATGCGTTCGGAGATTGACAGATGTCAGCTGAGCGAGTAAAGTTGTGTTTGTGTACGTCACAGAACCGTTCTATGTCATTTATATCGATTTTCGTTGCTTCGTCAATCACTTTATTATGAAATCATGTAACATAGATGGTTTATTTATAAGTTTAGAAATTATGAAATGTATTAATAATTAATCCTTATACAATTATCCAAGAAATTATCAACAAAATTTAAAAAAAAATGGCAATCCATAAAAAAATGTACGCTGCCTGAAATTATTCTAAGATGGATTAAAAATAACCCATAGTGTATAAAACTTAGTTTTTAAATATCAAAATACGAATAGCTAATTTTTTTTATTAATAATCAGTTTCCACTTGACCGCCATCTCGCGTGATGGTAACCCACGATGCGGTCTAAGATGCAGCGTGCTTACCTAGAAGAAACTGATTCACCCTTGACTTGGAAACACTAAGACTGTAACCATTAATACTGATGTATAAACTAGCAATAGGCTGTCGCCTCATTTTTGATTTAATGTGCCATCAAAAGACTACTCAGTAACTGAAACATAGGTGAAAGAATTACTTCGTTATCTTAAAAACTTCCCGTGATATCACGATCACAATTTTGGACTCTCCTAAAAACGCTAAATACAAATCACTACAGAAACGTGACGTCACACTGTCGTATTTTCTATGAGTCGCGCGTAAAGTTTGTATGGTAGCTATATTAAATATTGCGTTTAGGAAACTGGTTTCATAACAAAAGTAACTTCAAATTGAATGGGTTATCCAATGGTAAATACATTTTCTAATAATTTCGTACTTTTAAAATGGACTTCCCTATCCAGCTTTGAATGATCATAAAGTAAGTTAAACTAAAAAATATCAAAATTAAAATTGGTACATATTTTATTCTATTTAAATACTGTCACTATATCAAATAATTTAATATAATTGCAGGGTCTGTCGTCACGCCTATTATAGTTAAGATAATATTAAAATAGTTCTCTTAAAATCTTAATTATCATGACAATGACAGGTTGGATTTATGGAAAGTTACCCAATTTGTAACCTTATCCTTACACAAACTGGGGCTAGTTTCGATCTAACAAAAAGTGCAGCTCTATGTATTTTCTCCAATGCAGTTGTATTACAAGTTCGTCAATAATGTCTTTAAAGGGGAAGAAAAAAATTGCGAAGAAACCGACGTGTTCCAAGAACCTTTCAAGGTTTTGCGTCATGTGCCAACATGCACTGGGCCAGCATGGCGGATTAAATAGATTATGAAGACCCCGAGCCCCAACAGTGAAAACATTTTACACGCATAAAAACTCAAAAGAGTTTGAGTTTTTATGCGTGTAAAATTTCAAAAGAGTTTTTGAGTTTGTATGCGTGTGTGTGTCAAATAAATGATGTGTGTAATTTTTTTTATTGTATTTTACAACTTTTTAACGGATAATTAAAAAAAATAAATAAAGAAAAAACATACCGTACTTCATGAAAACACCCGATTCTAATTCTCTAATTTCTCTAATAAGGAAATTATTGGTTCGGATCCCTTTGCACTTTTGAATTTTTCATGTCCAGATATACATACATACCTATATACCTAAGTTCGTCGTTATCGCTAGCTTTAACGGTCCAGAAAAACAACGTGCGAAAATCGGCATGTCATGGGTGTTTCTATGTAAAATCAGTATGCATTTTCAATTACAATTATATGTATTATCATTACTAATATTACAAAGCTGAAGGGATTATTTGTTTAAACGCGCTTGTTAGAATCTCTTAGGGTTCTGTGCTGTTATGACCCAATTTATGTCAGGATAGCCTTAATTCTGTGAGCTTAGATGTGAATGTGCTGTTATTTACTTAAAAGGTAGTAGGATGAATAGAAAGAACCAATTGATGATATTTGAATGTTGTTTATTCTTAGTTCATCGTTATATTACTGATAAACCCCAAGAGGGTATTCTCATCATATTAAAAGACTCTAAGATAATAGTTATAATACTTATCTTTACAATGTGTCAACCGTTGGAGAACAAGAACAGCAAGAGATAACAATACATAAGAGCCAGCGTAATAGCAAGAGCAATAAGTAAGACCAAGAGAATAATATACAAGAGACCCGAACAGAACGACATTCGCTTTTATACTAGTCGTAATCAACTCCACTCACCAAAGTCATAGTGCCGCCCCTCCAACTACACAATAACAAGTAATGGCGGAATAGACGGTGGATTTGACCACGTTGAATTACCTACTTACTCGTTATTAATATACGTTATACAATATTATTTATTACTTATATTTAACCTTATTATTTATAACAATATTATATTATAATATGATTCCGGAAATACATCAATTCCTTTCTTTTTACATAACAATATCATATAATTCTCGATTTTATCGATAATAAACACATGAAATATTTATTTACTTTTAACGTTAGGTTAGGGGTTCCTTGGAACCCCTAACCTAACACGCTAATCATATGTATCAAATAAATGGGTATCAAATAAAAGGGCTTGACTAGTAGAATGCTGTACACTATAGACATTTTAAATACAAGATGGTTGCTACCACATAATTGCAAAATACCTATATTTCTTTTTTCACAACTCCCTTAGATATGGGTACATTTTAAGGGAGTTGTGAAGGGATCAAATGAAAGGAATAGACTAGTACACTCCGCGAGGTATAAGCTGAGCTTTGCATTAGTGTGAGTGATCACCAATCAGGCAGGAGCTTGAAATTTTGTCCGCGAGGTATAGGCTGAGCTTTGCATTAGTGTGAGTGATCACCAATCAGGCAGGAGCGCGGCGAGACAGAATGGCGCCGCGCCTAAGGCCGGTTGTCACACCTACACTATCCATGTACACTCACACAAATGCAAAGCTCAGCTTATGCCTCGCGGAGTGTAGAATGGTGTACAGAAAACAAATCCTAGGTAGTCGGGGGTTATTCAATTTTAATTTTTTTGTTCTTGTTGAGATATACTCGCAATTATATAAATTCTAACCTATTAATAATATGAAAGTCAATGTTTGGATGTTTTGTTTTTAAACTGTCGTGATTTGAACACACAATTTATACATTTTAAGCTCTTTTCCAATTTCTTTGCTTTACGAGTACAAGACTCAATGACGATCAAATTTATCATTTCATTACCTCGACGTTTTGGAAGCGTTAGAACCGCCGTGGTCACGACAAGAAGGTATAGGTAATTACCGTCTTCTTTGACCACGGCGGTCAAGTGAAAAATAATGATTTTTTGATCGTGATTAGTGTTATAACTATGTTTGGATGTTTTTGCCCAATCACGTGACGTCTGAATGTCTGGTTGAAATTTGGACCAAAGTTAGATTATACAGTATGGAAAACACATAAGCTACTGTTTATCCCGGGAAAATAACGGAAATAGCAACTACGCGTTCTATTTTACATGTTTTTAAAACGGTTATTTTAAGTTACATTCAACTAGACTCTACAACAAGTCCTACCACTACAAAATTAGTCTACACTATCTACACTTAAGAATATTTTTGATCAAGAAGAGCTCGTAGATCAACCAGTGAAAAACATTAATGTATTTTCTAAAAAAAATCTCAGCTTACACGACTAAAGAAGGATAGAGGTAGGAGGAAGCGAAGGTAGGCGCCAAACTAAACCTACACGCCAATGTTGTCGCTTTTGTCGCATTTAACTAAAATTTTCTGAATAGCGTTGTTAGTACCAACTTTCGCCGTCTTGCTGGATAATTTTGTGATGTAGGTGGGATTAGTTTCCCTGAAGCGCCTGATCGAAAGCTGCGGTCAGAGTGTAATTATTATTGCCGTGGAAACTCTCACAGGCGCTGCGTAATATTCACGTCTAACTTGCTTTATGTTCACGTAGACTCAGATATAATGGTAATATAACTCTATTTAGGCCATACATTTGAGAAAATATTGGCTATATATTATACCTATTTATCAAAGCTTTTTGTCAATAATAGTTTAGCACGTGGCTGCTATTTCGTAAAAAAACATATGTGATTATGTCAACGGCAATCTCTTTGTACTCAGTGCCAAACGGGCAACTATCTCTCGCGCTCGCTCTCCATGGAAAAGGCCGCCGTATGCGGCCTAAACTTGAGTCGGATTTTACCGATCATATCACACGTCGGTTAAATATCTGTACCTACCCAACAACCACGTTAATTTTCACATTAGAAATGTTAAACAGTTATTGTATTGTTTGTATTATTGAAATCTAATTACCAGTCAATTAATATTTGTTATTAAAGTTATTGTTGTATATACTACTAGATGCCCGCCAAAGCTTCGCCCGTGGTAAATTATATAGCACTCATCAGGATCCCGTACATATCCAACGGTGAAAGAATGACTGAAATCGGTTCATTCATTTCTTAGAATATCGCTTTCAAATAAAGAACCTCTTCAGCTACCTGCTACGCCACCTGTCGGAAATTGGTCGTACCAATTCAGATTTAGAAACAAATTTGATGTTTAATCTGTGAGCAAAGGTGAGGTATGTAATCTGTGGCAAAGGTTTATATTCAATGACGCAATCTTAGACACATGCTGTCATGTGTCATGTCAAAGCACGAAACGTACGAAAACTCTCAAGGAATATTTTTTTCCTGATTTTATTACATTCTTGATTTATGCTCCGCTTCTATTAATAGTAGCGTTATGTTCTATAGCCTATAGCCTCCCTCGATAAATGGACTATCCAATAGAAAAATAATCTTTCAATTCGGACCAGTACTTCCCGAGATCCTAGCATTCAAACAAACAAACAAACTCTTCAGCTTTATAATTTTTTTTTTTAAAAATAAAGAGTGACGAGACGATCAGGACATGTGCCTGATGGTAAGCAACATGCCTGACACATAGGTAACAGCACAGTGACACGCAGTTATTGGAACATGAAGAGTCCAAATCATTACCTAGCACTGCACTGCGCTCGTCACCCAGAGATCTAAGATCTTATATCTCTAAGCCCTGTAATTTCTCTGGAAACATTGCCCTTCAAACCGGAACACAGTAATGTGTGCACATTACTGTTTGGCGGTAGAATAACTGGCAAAGGTGTGGTACTTCCCCAGACGGACTCTGCCAAGAGTCCTACCACTAATAAATATGACGGCGCGTCGATTATTTTAGAGTGGCGAGGAACGTAACTGACAGGAACAGCTGCGATGACAGTGGACGTTTCTCCACTCTGACACAACTACGGACGCTAATGGGCAACGTGCGGGAAGCAAACGAAGATGGTGGTTGAAGTTTAAGGCTTTTAGCTCGAAATCGGTTTGCATCGCAAATGCGCATTACGTGTTCGGCGGAGTGTCGTGTGTGTATATCGTTTATTTAAGTATTGAGACTGCGTTTAAAGTGATATTTCGTAGAAATACTGTAAAACAGTTGATTAGAGTGTGTTGTACTAAAATTGTGGTTTCTATTCCTCTCGCCCGATAATCCACGCCCGTGTATGAACATGGAGACTTCTGATAAAGACCCAGATATCGGCCAAGTGTCTTTATCAGAAGTGGGATACGCAGGGCTACGTTCAGAGGAGAATACACCAAGTAATGAAGCGCCTAACTCGTCCACGGCGCCTAACCTATTACTTCATATGGAGACTTTGCTGTCCAGAGTATTGGCAAGTACTCAGCCTCGATCCACGAGCAGCTCGACAACGCAGTTGATCCGATTTGATCCCGATGATGCCGAAGTTGACATTGAAGGTTGGTGCAAAGTAACCGAGATAATAGTTAACAGCAGAAGTCTAGAAGGTGCCGAGTTATTGTTGTTGCTGACGCATGCCCTTAAAGGACGAGCTGCTTGCTACCTGCTTAACAAAACTACAAGCTTCCCAGCTGAAATGGCCTCAAATAAAAGAGCTGCTACTAGCGAAATTTGCCAAGCCCATGTTAGCTCAAGACTATTTTGATGAAGTGTTGCGTTTTCAAATCGCTCCAAAAGAAACTGCTTGCGAGGCGGCGATGCGTCTTTGGAGTATTATAGAGAGAATTCCACGTACGGAAATGGCCGAAGATATAGTAACGGGTTTTGTGGCTTCGGTATTGTGTCAAAAGGATGTTGTGATTCGAAGGGAGCTCTATTCGCATAACCCGACTACCAGATCTCAACTCTTTCGAGTGCTCAATGGAATTTCGCTCAAGCGGAAGTACGAGGGTAATGAAAATCACGAGTTTGATGTGAAAAGACCTCACTACGGTGAATCTCGTTTTTCTGGAACATGTCATCGCTGTGGTACACCGGGGCACAGAGCCTTCGACTGCCGAAAGCGACGGGAAGAGCTTGCTGCTGTTGACAAGAATGTGAACCAAACGCCAAGGGTTATCAACAAAGCACATACGATCACCTGTTTTGTGCGGACAACCGGGTCACCTTGCCTCAGCGTGTCCAGATCGGAAAGGAAGTTGTGCAGGTGGCGCAGCGGCGGTAAAAGAAGTTCATATCTGCGCAAAGCAACTAAGAGCACCTTGACTACATCATCTGGTGAGCTCGTTTCCTTTTTTGTTTGATAGTGGATCAACCTGTTCGTTGTTGACGTGTAGCTTTGCCGAGAAGTTTCCGGGTACTTTGCATAATGATTTGGTATACCTTAAACGTATATAGGTAGCGACAATGTGCAATGTGTTTCACAGGTTCTTAGCCCCATCAATGTACAAGGCATCTCTGTATCATTGTTTTTTTCATATAGTGCCATCGCTGAGCCAGTACTCATAGGTAGAGACCTCTTATAAAGACCACAGAAAATAAGATTGAAGTTAAAATCGACAATGAGCGTGTGATATTTTCGTTGCAAAAAGAGGTCACTGTGGCTGAAAAACTGAATAACTTTGATTTTACTGTCATTAACACTGACTTAGAAGGCGATGATAAAAGTGCTTTAATTAAGATATTACAAGAGTATAGTGACTTTTTCATCGACGGCATACCGACACGACGTGTAACGAACGGTGTTCTGCGTATAGATCCCATTGATCCAAATAAAACCGTACAAAGGCGTCCTTATAGACTAGCTCCCGCGGAAAAAGATATAGTTAGAGAAAAGGTAGAGTCATTGTTGCAGGCAGGTATTATTCGGGAAAGCACATCACCGTTTGCTAGTCCTATTCTGTTGGTCAAGAAAAAAGGACGACACCGATAGGATGTGCGTAGATTATAGCGAATTCAATGCTAACACACGACCTGAGCACTATCCTTTACCTATAATTGACGAACAGATAGACCGGCTTCATGGGGCGCATTACTGGCTATGCCTTTTGGTTTAAGGAATACAGCGTCAGTATACCAAAGGTGCATTAACAATGCTCTAGGACCGCTTAAAGACCAGGCAGTACTGGCCTATATGACGTTTTATTCTACTCCTATGACGTCACTCAAGGGCTTGAAATGACCTTGAAAGCTCTCTCTAGTTTTCATTTAACGTTAATAAATGTGCATTTATGAAAAGTGAAGTAGATTATCTGGGATACGTGATTAGGGCAGGAGAAGTTATTCCAAATCCTAGGAAAGTACAAGCATTGGTAGATGCTCCACCTCCTAAAACGGCTACCAATGTTCGGCAATTCTTAGACCTTGCGTCCTATTTTAGGCGTTTTATACCAAACTTTACCCGTCTTGTAAGGCCGCTGTATTCACTAACCAAATTGAAAGGAAAATTTAGAGGTCCATTTATGATCATCCGAGTTTTAGATAACGATAGGTACGAGCACATTAGACACATTGAGAGACATTGATGGGTCTGATCGAACATACAAATATGCTCACGAAAATTTGCGTGCAGTACCCGGAGGCTATGATGGTTTAGTTGAAGCAGCCACTTGCTTAATAAACGACTCGGAGGAGGCCGAGACGGCGGTTCATAGTCAAGAGATTGAAGCGGTGAGCGGTTCATAGTCAAGAGATTGAAGCGGTGCCATCTGATGATGATAGTTATACAGTTTCGGTATCTAGTCGCACCCTTACTGCTAGCTCTGGAACCCTCTCTGCCTCTGAGCGTGACGAGTAATAATGAGTTGTGAGTACCTACTTTACATGTGAATCCCAGTTTACTGTCCATGTTAATTCTCATGTCTCCATGTGGGCTTTTACGTGTGTATTTGTGTGACGGTAGAGTAGCTGGTCTACGGGACTGGCTCATATGGGTCGATGTCTTAATAGTCAGTCTACAATACCCGTGTGTGGCCTGTGTGTGGCCTCGGTGTGGCCTGTGTGTGGCACAGAGTGTGCCTGTTATGTGCAGCTAGTGGACGGTCTAAGGGACTGGCTTATTCTGGCCGAAGTTCCGGATCATGTCGCTATGCTGGTGTTGGGTTGATGTGGCCTGGTCGAAGGGACGCCAGAGTTGGTTGTCCGGTCCAGTGTATTGTGATGCGAAGTGCCGTGATGGACAGATGTTGAGATGAGATTTAACGAGTAACTAATTGAGTAACAAATTGAGATACAGTGTCAGGAATAGGCGAGCGGTGATGAGTGTTCCAGCTGTGTTTCATCTTTGCAGATTAACTGAGGAGTGAGAGCTGTATCTACACCAGCGAACGCACGAGGACGTGCGAATGTCAGTCTGGCCGTGACGGCGCGTCGATTATTTTAGAGTGGCGAGGAACGTAACTGACAGGAACAGCTGCGATGACAGTGGACGTTTCTCCACTCTGACACAACTACGGACGCTAATGGGCAACGTGCGGGAAGCAAACGAAGATGGTGGTTGAAGTTTAAGGCTTTTAGCTCGAAATCGGTTTGCATCGCAAATGCGCATTACGTGTTCGGCGGAGTGTCGTGTGTATATCGTTTATTTAAGTATTGAGACTGCGTTTAAAGTGATATTTCGTAGAAATACTGTAAAACAGTTGATTAGAGTGTGTTGTACTAAAATTGTGGTTTCTATTCCTCTCGCCCGATAATCCACGCCCGTGTATGAACATGGAGACTTCTGATAAAGACCCAGATATCGGCCAAGTGTCTTTAAATATATATATTATAATATTAGTATAGATTATGAAGGCCAAAAATTACCTCCTCGAATTTCATTAGCAACTCATCTATCAGCCAGTTGAGTAATGGCACGAGTAAGACATGAGGCTGATGGTAAGCAACACGGCCATTTCTAACAGGAGAATGCCACTCAGATAGGTATCAGAATAATGAGTCCAAATCACTGCCCAGCACTGTACACTGTACAGCGGTCGTCATCGCCGCTTAACATCAGGCGAGATGGCAAGCAAATGTACACGTATAAAAGTTAAAACAAGAACAAAATTAAAAATTTTGATTAACCCCCGACTACCTCGGATCTCGGATTTGTAATCTGTACAACATTCTGCTAGTCAAGCCCTTTCATTTGATACCCATATTGTGGTAGTAGTGAAAAAAATAATGTAATTCGCCATTTTGTGGTGGCGGCCATCTTGGATTTGAGATTTGTTATTATGTATTGTATTCTACTAGTCAAGCCCTTTCATTTGATACCCATATTGAGATAAGTTGTGAAGAAATATTTTGTCCGCCATTTTGTGGAGGCGGCCATCTTGAATCGATATTAACCAAACATAGCTAAGAACATCCGCACGGATATCAACCTTCGAATAAAAAAAACCGCATTGAAATCGGTCCATCCGTTTGAGCTCTACGGTGCCACAGACAGACACACACACAGACAGACAGACAGACAGACAGACCGACAGACAGACAGACAGACAGACATCGACGTCAAACTTATAACACCCCTTTTTTTGGTCGGGGGTTAAAAAGTCGTCCAAGAATATAAGATTATTTTGTCTATACTGAAACATCTCTGGTAATATTGTCCATCGAACCGGAACACAGTAATGTCTGCACATTACTCTTTGTCGGTGGAATAATTGACAAAGATGTTATATTTCTCCAGGCGGAATCTGTGAAAAGTCCTGCCCCTACAAACTAACTAAATGAATGCTAAACTTTTACTGGTCTCATCTAAGCTTATTCAAGTTTCGTATTAATATCGACTTTAAAAAAAATAAAGTACGTGTTTAATGTGTACTTACTTTTAACAGTGATATACTTACAATAGCGCCATCTCGCCTGATGTTAAGGGGCAATGTAGTCGATGATGGAGCGTACTTCCCTAGAAGAAAAAAACCCAATCTCGACTTGAAGCCACGAAGATCAGAACCATCGAGACAAATCCACTCAGGCAACGCACCCACATCTTAGATATTTTTAAACCGAAAATGGAGTCATATGTTACTCTTCGTTGGACTCTTTGGAACATATTGTATTTAAACTAGTGACAGCCTGCGGCTTTATTAACGTAGGGCTTAGAAATTAACTATTTATTAACTACGAAAGTATTATTTTTACAACAAAAAGTTACCTATGTGCTATTTTACATGCATATCTGTCTGCATAATAAAATCAAATATTTCGAAATTTTGATCCGGCACCAAGTATTACACGAAATTACATTTACTTGTGTATTTTGTGTATTAAATACTTTAATAGATATAAATGAATAACCTCCCATATAATTTGTATATAATTTGTACATATATATATGTACAAATTAAATATAATACTCATGTACAATTTTGTTTTATTTTATCGAGAGTTACTTTTAAACAAACAAACAAATGAGACAATGAAGTCGCAAACAAATGAGGCTTTCGTAATAATATTTCAATTTTTGCACCTTAAGGGCGTGTGGGCCGTAATTTTGAATTTTTTAAAACAACTTTAAGACCTTTAAAATAGTGTTTTAAACTCTGAAAAAAATATATGTATTAGTTAAGGATCTAATCTAGTGCAATTCGCAGTCAGTAACACGATTTATTGAATTTTACTTGCTAGAAAAAAATTCCAAAGTTACCCCTTTTCAAAAAGTTGTTTCAAGTTTATGACTAAACTAATGATTTTTTTTACTAAATTTTTGTACTCAACGAAAGCCACTAAAAAAGTTATAGATGCATTCGCAGAGTTTGACTTGATAAAAAGTATCAGTTATTCACTATGTTTTAATATCTACCATATATATAGCGCGCCGTTCGGCCAGCCTGATCAGTCGCGTTTCGGCGCTCACGGACGACGGGCCTGTGCTTGATTTTGCAATTTTGACAACCGATAAATTTTAAATATTACGATCATAGTGCCACAGTATAACAATATCAGTAGGTATTACTAGTGAAGCACGCTATGATCTTGATTTTTGATACCGTTTTCATTGGAATTGCAAATAGACGCTGATACTAATTAGTACGCTGTTTACTTTATGTTGTAGACCAATAAGGAGTCTCAAAAACTGACGTCGATACCACATCAGTAAAAATTCAATACGGTTGCAATGAAAAATAGATAAGTATCGGTAAAATATTCGTCTGTTAAATCAGAGATCGGGATAAGGAAATAATGAGAGGGAGAAATCCCTGCGTAAATCTAATATAAATGCAAGTAAGGTATCATAAATGATACCTAACTTGCATTATCTGCCATTAGGTAAATACTTTGGTAGTAAGGTACTTAGTACTTGGAAGAAAAGTCCTCACATACAGATTTTACCCTTTTGGAAGAGACTTTCGCGCAAACTATTCAGTTTAGAAAAAAAATGTTAGGAACTTCAATACAATTTTGAACACCTTTCCATAGATACACGTATGGTTTTGTTAGAATTTTTATTTTTTTATTTCTTTTCCAAGTTTGTGACACCACCAAAATTTATTGGTTTTTCTTTTTTGTTTTGTATGAAAATGTTAATATTGTTCATAGAAATTTAGACACTCGACCAAATTTGGTAAGAAGCCTTTTAGGCAGTAAAATGACTCGTAGAATTTAACTCTGCACTAAATTTCCGATTCGTATTTTTTATATAAGGTTTAGAATCATTTCCTGAGCATAAAATCACAAAATAATAACAAATCCAGGTGGAGCTTCAAGCGCCAGCTCGAAAAAACGTTTTTGGCTGATATTCTGAAAAAGTTATAAAGCCTATTATTATTGTAGAAAATAAAATTTCCCATCTTTTGTTGCCAGTAAACTTTTTTCGAACTTACCGATTACGATTTATTATGTCAAATTTGATGATAACAATGTAAAAATAATAAGATGTGAATTCTGTTCCCAGTAGCATAAACATGTCCCTTTTTACCGGAATGGAAGAAGGGTTATGTTTTTCGCGCGTATCTTTTATGTTTGTAAATCTTTTATTTCCACATATCTTCCAAACGGCTGGATGGATTTTGGTAACTAAGATATTCTAAGACTAGTCTGACTCGCCAAAGTGTCCTTAGATAGTAGGTAATATTTTTTTACGTGTAGATTTTTTTGTAGTCGGGGTTTTTAAATTAAAGTTATTCTATCATATTGCTCGTTCCTCGAATAAACAGCACCGTTCATCATCATGATTGAAGTTGAACGAAGAGTTTGGTCTCCACTTTTGTAATAAGAACAACTAAGCTGTGAAACGCATTGCCAGAGTGGGTTTTTGTCGAAGGTTCGAACCTTGGGGTTACGAGGTACACTGTGCTTGTTTCTATTAGAGAAACAAGTTCCATCGTAGACAACATCATTTTCATCCACTATTATCGGCATCATAGCAATCGTATCATTGAATGGGTTATAAATCGTAAACGGTAAGTTTTACAAAAAAAGTTTACTAGCAACAAAAGATGCAACATTTTATTTTTATTCACAAAATTGTTATCACTAGTATAAACAAATCTTGAACAAAAAATGAGTTTAAATTACATAGTCAAATATTTTAATGTTATTTCTGCACTGTGGCACCGATTCCGCGGTCGGTGACGGTCGCGAGAACAAGACAGCGGTAAATGCCTAATATGACAGAACTACCTGGCCTTAAGCGAATATTTGGCATTTTAGTTAGAATATCACAAAACGTTACTGAAAGTTATCCCTAACCAGCTCACTACTCGTCATATACAAATGAGAGGTGCTAGTTTGAGAGTCAATCTGGCGGCAAAGCGCCTGATCGAAAACTGTGGCCAGCGAGCTAATTGCTACGAAATGAGCTTGCTGCGGGATTCAGCCATAAATCAAATTACAAAGCGACTATTTTAGCTAGCATCAAAATAGAGGGAATCAACAATTCAATCTTATTTGTTTTGTTATAGTATTTTCTTTATAGGTAGTTATTGTAGTCTATAATCCTAGTGGCGAAATTGTGCGATTTTACAAGTGGGTGTCATGCGTTTGAATCCCACCTTCACCTCAAATATTTTTCCTAAGTAAGATTTAGAAGTTTGTAATTGGTTTCAACGGTGAAAGTCACCATTGTGAAAAAAAACGCCATTTCAAAAAAAGATGTCCTGACAACTTTGGCAGACATTTTTTTTATGGTACCTATAGAGTCACGCAAGACAAGCAGGATAAGTACATATATATGTAGCTGCTGCTAAACAACATGCCTTCCCATAACAGCACAGTGACACGCTACTATTGGAACATGAAGAGTACAAATATTTACCTAGCAATGTACTGCGCTCCTCACCCTGAGATATAGGTTAGATGTTCTAGTAAAGTCTGGGAATTCTCACATTGCCATCAATTATTATATTACAGATGGCAATGTACGCGAGGACACACCTGTCATCAAGAGAATCCAGTAATCTCGAAAAGAGAAAGGTTACCCTCGTGAAATCGGGGAAGCTCACACATGCCATGAGTCACACCGTGTACGGTAACCTACCGGACTCTATAAAATCGGCCCCCAGCTTGCTAAGCTTCAGACATCGCCTTCAGCGCTGGCTTGTCGAGCACTCGTTCTATGACGTGAAAGAATTCCTTGAGTTACAAGTGTAACTTATTTATTATGTTTTATATGTATTTGTAATGTGAATTATATTAATTTGTCATTATTTAGGATGTTCATAAGCTTTATTAATGCAGTAGGTAATGTTGTTTATGAAATGTTTATGTAATACTTAATAACCTACTTGACGTGTAAATCGGTTTTACCAATAAATATGAATATGAATATGCCCTGTAATTTCAATGGAAACGTCGCCCTTCAAACCGGAACACAGTGATGCTTTCACATTACTGCTTGGCGGCATAATAACTGGGTAACCGGCAAAGAGTACCACGTCTCTTTAAAGACCCCCTACCATTATGATCTGCCATCCCGCTCTTATCAGCGTAGTGAATTATGACCTTGACTCTCTCATGTGTTGATTGTTGTTCGCATTAGTTGATAACTGACATATCCATAACATTTTTAACTAATATTGTTATTTGCATGCCGAAAGGGATACGGAGTTCTTTATATAACATATTGTATTTGTCTTTATCATATCTGTATACCCATATACGCGAATAAATGAATTCAATTAAATGTGATACAGCGTTTGACTCCATCAATGAGAAAATAAAATGGGGTTTATGGTACTGAACCACATTTCGTTAGTTTGAGTTTCGTTTAGTTTGAGTTACAAAGTGTTTCCCACCCAAATGTACCTTTGCCAAAACAATACAAAGTGTTTCACACCTAAATGTATCATTGCCATTCACAAAATAATTTTATGTTCATTTGGTTTTATAAGTCTTGTGAATTGTGTGAGTCACATTCCTAACTTACATACATTGTTACTTCCTTACAATGTTACGAGTCCCGGGAAGTCCTAGTGGATTTAGTGACCAAGCGAATATATTATGAAAGTGTTATATGAAGTGTTTAAATGGTGGGCTTACTTTTCCCCTTTTTTTCGGTGCAGTTAAATGCTTTATGTCACAGGTAAACTGCTAATACTGGTAAGGATATTTGTCTTTAGATGAATGCGGATATTACGCTATCTTTTTGTTATATTTTAAAGGAATATTTTTGAAGAATCCGGTCAATCTTGTATTTCACTAAAGTATGACTACACATTTGTATGATTACACATTACTGCTTGTCAGTAGATTAACTGATAAAGATGAGAGATGTGAGCATGTCTTGTTCGTTTTGTCACTATGTATTTAATGTATTTATATTCTACTAGCTTACCCTGCTACGCTTCGCTGTAGCACATTGTGATGCAAAAATTATATAAAAACAATCCTTGATGCGGATTATATATCACTGTAAAATTTGAGCTCGATCGGTGCAGAACTTTCGGAGTTTTTAAAGCGTACACAAACCAACATAACATTTTTATATATAGAGACTATTTTAAGCTATCATAGGATTACACTTAATCGACATATTCTGTTAACCGACGATGCGGTCAACGGTGGAGTTTGCTTACTTTAGAAACAACGAATTACTCCCGATTTAACGACACCAAGATTGTAACCATCACTCAAAACTTACTCTGGCAACACATTCCATAGCCTAGACCTAGACTAAAATCACAAAAGTAGAGCAAAACCTCCTCGTTTTAGTCTTTAGAACGTCAACTTTTCTACTCCCTACAAATATTATAATAGGCATGTCGACTCATTTTTTATTTAATGTGCCATCAAAAGGCTACTCAATAACTGAAACATGGGTGAAAGAGTTACTTTGTTATCTTATAAACTTCCCGTGATATCACAATTTTAGACTCTTCCAAAAACGCTTCATACAATTCACTACAGAAACGTGACGTCACACTGTCGTATTTTCTATGCGTCACGCGTAAAGTTGGTATGATAGCTATATTAAATATTGCGTTTAGGAAACTGGTTTCATAACAAAAGTAACTTAAATTGAATTGGTTATCCCATAGTAAATACATTTTCTAATAATTTCGTACTTTTAAAATGAACCTGCCCATCCAGCTTTGAATGATCATAAAGTAAGTTAAACAAAAAAATTTCAAAATTAAAATTCGTGCATATTTTACTATCTATTCAAATACTGTCATCATATCAAATCTATACTTTTAATAAAACTGTAACGGGTCGAATTCTGTACATTGAAGATATTTTGAAAAATTTTTTTTGGGGCACTCCATAGTCGATACTGATGGCGAAACTGCATTTTTTTCTTTCATGTCTGTCTGTCTGTCTGTCTGTCTTTCTGTATAGGGATCACGCATCACGCCGAAACTACTGATTCAATTCAGCTGAAACTTGGCATGATTTTAGTTTATACTAAGGACATTGCTGTAGGCTACTTTGATCCCCAAATTCTGATCGGTTTTCTTCCGGGAGGGGTTGAAAGTCAGAATGTGTATTTGGTTGTAACTCATGTTTGCGTTGTTTAATTTAATTAATTCTTTTTTTGTTAGAAAGAACACAATTTTTATATTGTCCCGTCAAAATTTGAACAATATCGGTTTGTTGGTTCGGAAATTACACAAACATTAACTAATAACGACACGCGCGGCGCGTTCGGTACATACTAACTTCTAAGTATTCTGTGTATCACAGACGATCCACAGAATATCAGCTAGATTCTAGATTCTAGAAAGTGCCCACGTGATCGCGTCGCGTCGTCTTGGATGACAAAATAATTGTCAAAAATATATTTTTGTGTGGAAAAACAAACATCATTCGGTTATAATCGACTTCAAACAAGGAGGATGTTCTCAATCGGGTTGCATGTTTTTTTATTTGGTTTTATTTTACGTGATAACTCCGCTAATTGTTAGTTAGTTTTGATAATTCCTTTTTTGTTTGGTAGAAAATACTTCAGAGGTGATCTTAGATATCGAAAACAGGGAGGTAGTTTTTCAAATATCAACAAAAAACTAAAATCAGCTTAGATTTATCTGTACGACATAGTTATACCTTCTTATAAAATTTAGTCGAATGACAGAATAAAATTACCTGTCATTGAAGTAGATTTTTGTATTTCGGAGAAAACATATCAGCATAATAAGTAGCAGCATAAACAACCCATTAAATGTTCCCACTGCTGGGCGTCGGGGCCTTCTCTCGCAAGGAGAGAGACAAGGCTATAATCCACCACGCTGGCCCAGTGTCGGTTGGTGGATGACATAAGACTTAGAACTTAGATTCTAGGTACATTTTGGTTTCCTCACGATGTTTTCCTTCACCGTTTTAATTAAGAACATGACTCTGAAAAGATAGTGGTGTGCGTGGTTTTGAATCCTGGGTCTCCGGATCGACAGTCGCCGTTCTCCCGACTAGGTCAGCTGTAACTTACTAGACCAGCCGTAACTTATTAGAAAACGTATTATTTCAATCCAAATACTGTTTAAAATTTAAAGGTAGTGTTCAACAAGCTTCGGTGACCGAAGCAGACCGTTGTTAGGGTTCCGTACACAAAGGGT
The DNA here is from genome assembly GCA_017562165.1 of Ectropis grisescens. Classification (NCBI taxonomy): domain Eukaryota; kingdom Metazoa; phylum Arthropoda; class Insecta; order Lepidoptera; family Geometridae; genus Ectropis; species Ectropis grisescens. The sequence continues at coordinate 9,877,174 of CM029780.1, read as the reverse complement.
AAAAACGGGACCCTATTACTGAGACTTCGCTATCCGTCCGTCCGTCCGTCCTTCTGTCACCAGGCTGTATCTCAAGAACGGTGATAGCTAGACAGTTGAAATTTTCGCAGATGATGTATTTCTATTGCCGCTTTAATCATGGCGGAACGTATCAAGTGATCGGGTTGAAATTTGAAACAGAATTAGATTACAGTCTGGAAGAACACATAGGCTAAACAATGCCTATGTATAAGTACTCTATGTATTACGTAACAAACATCCAAACAGTGACATTCATAATATTTACAGGACAACGTTGGAACGGCTGAACATATTTGGATGGAATTCGAAACACACGTAGTTTTAACTCAGAAATAGCAAATCGGTTACTTATAGGTTACTGTGACGTAGGAAAGACTAAGCAAATTTGGTAGAAAATTGAAACAGAAATAACTCAAGTCTGAAATACCACATTTATGTATTTTTACCTATCAACCTGAAAAGAAGCATGGGCCCTAAGGAAACAAATATTAACTATCACGTCAAAACGGCACAACGATATGGGTTGACATACGAAACACATATAGTTTAGAGTCTAAAATTTCACATGGGCTAATAAGTCTACATTTTCATTTAACTCCATATTAATATAAGCATATATTTTCGTAAGGAACTTGATGTGATGGTAAAGTAAAAGCCAAAAATGAAAAATATATGCACCCGTTTTGGCGTAGATAATATAGGTGATTTGCGTTCACAATCAAAATAACAAGCAGCATAATATTCCCATTAGACGGCGCTAATGCCAGTTTAAATCCAAAAGCACTAAAGGCAATTTAAATCGATGTTTTGCTATTGTGGTATGTATTTTTTCTTTCATCACTAGGTGGCGTTACTGGTATTCTAAATTGTACGAATAAGTTTTTTGCTGCTAAAAGGATTTTGATGCCAAATTTGGATTCTTTCGTTCTTAATTTTTTTCTGTGTTACCTACAATTAAATTCATACATTAACATTTCACTAGGACTTGGCTTAGATTTACGGGTTCAACTTGCTTGAATATCATTAAAACTCAAAATTTTAATTATTTTGATTCCACACGTTTCGTTGGATTCGTTCAAAATTTTACGCGGGCGAAGTCGCAGGTAACAGCTAGAAAACAGCTTGCGGATAACAAGAAATAGGTAAGTAGGTATCAGATCTTGCACATTAGCTTCAGACTTTTCATAATGTATCCTATAAAAATCCTACAAACTTAACACTTGCGGCTATGTTCGATACTACGAAACCTTACTAAGTATGTTTGATTTTGTTTAAAAAAAAGAAAAATAAAGATAATAAAATTAAATAAATTTTTGTGTGGAAAAACAAATTCACTCAAACTCAAAGGTTTTTCAATGACTACTTATCCAAATATTTGACGTACGAAACTTCCAATTAATGTATAAGTCAGTAACATCTGATTACGCGAACGAAGTAGCGGGTTCAGCTAGTAATTTAATATAATTACAGGACCTGTCGTCACACTCATTGCTTAAGTTTCGATTTATGATTGCTGAATGCTCAACCACTGAACCGATCAGGTTGGAATTTAATTGTTCGGGTACCATCGCCGAGCGCAGCTAGTAAAACAATATACGAGTATTTCGTAGCCTAACCTTCTAAATTGCATTTACACCCATATTGTCCTGAGGTCTTTTAACGGCGTGTCTCCTCTAGGAGGCAGTTTTAGCTCATTGTACAAGTGTGGTTCTGGCGGGACGCCAGACCACAACAGTGTTGCGGCGTGTCGCGTGGAATGTTAATGTTTGCAGCATTCGTTGATGTCCACCTGCGTCACAAACATTTGTAGCTGTGGGGAAAACCCGAACTTTATTTGTTAAATTGCAAGTAGATAGTTTTTATGTGAATTTTATGAATAGACCATTTTATTGTGGTCACGTGATCGAGCGATAGTTATTGGCGTGGCTATCTGGATTTAGTGTGATGCGTGACAATTATTGTCAAGATTACAAAAATAACATCTTTATAGTATTACAAAAATGAAATTCAGATTGTTATTCTTAACAAATTGGCATTTATATGAAACAAAATTTAATTACTTGAAAAACGTTATGCATACTGATTATTTATTTGTAAAGGACCCTAAAACATGGCGGAAGCTGGAACATGCACACAAAAACCTGTTCTTAAAGCTCTTAAACAACGCACAACATTATGGACAATGATTATGAAACTAGCTTTTTATACCTCTATATATACAAGGTACCAATGATTGATGGCCCTCAGTCTCAGATGGCCTATACGATCTGTGTCTGCTTAACTTTGGGACAGCGGAAAAAGTAGAGGGCTCTATTAATACTAACTGACTGACTTTTATTCTTAACCACATACCTAAACACAGTAAAAATATATAAATCAAACGTGAAGCACATCTGAAGTAAACATGAAACTGTAGAGGTTCTCTTTTTTCAATCATACCAGAGCATACCGGAAATAATAAATATTTTTTTTAAGATACAGAAGAAACGGGATGTAAATATATCATTGCTGGTCATAGCGCAAGGCTTTTTTATTTATTAACTAAATCAATAAGAACAGTCCCATTAAAATACCATAGAGTAAAATCTGCGCCTACGTAGTGGCGAGAATTCACTAGTATGATAATATATTAATACCTGAACGACAGAGCTTTGATCGATATAAACACGAAAAAAAAGAAAAAAATATCTAGCTACATCGATTTATCGCCCCCTTAAGGCCAGGTAGTTCTGTCATATTAGGCATTTAACGCTGTCTTGTTCTCGCGACCGTCACCGACCGCGGAATCGGTGCCACAGTGCAGAAATAACATTAAAATATTTGACTATGTAATTTAAACTCATTTTTTGTTCAAGATTTGTTTATACTAGTGATAACAATTTTGTGAATAGTGATAAGAGTTTTTTTGATATATGAACGAAGAAATATTAAATTTATCTATACTCGTAGATATACAAAACTCAACCTTTTCTTTTTGGTCACACTATAAGTTGAGAACGGCTTTTCCAATTTCATGCATCGTTTTAAAATGTTTCCTAATAATTCACAAGTTCGTCAAACATTAAAAAAAATGTGCTGAAACGTAATGAAAGGCCAGTAAAAATAGAAGGTTTTTTGGTAAATTTTGCACTCAATTTTTAAACCAATTTTTTTCTATGAGGTAAGGATCACTTACTGAGCATAAAATTACAAAATGCTCACAGATCCAGGTAGAGCTTCAAACGCCAATTGAAAAAAACTGTTTTAGCCGATATTTTGGAAACTATATATTTTGACAATAATTGTAGAAAATAAAATTTTGCATCTTTTGTAGCTAGTAAACTTTTTTGGTAAAACTTACCGTTTACGATTTATAACCCATTCAATGATACGATTGCTATGATGCCGATAATAGTGGATAAAAATGATGTTGTCTACGATGGAACTTGTTTCTCTAATAGAAACAAGCACAGTGTACCTCGTAACCCCAAGGTTCGAACCTTCGACAAAAACCCACTCTGGCAATGCGTTTCACAGCTTAGTTGTTCTTATTACAAAAGTGAAGACCAAACTCTTCGTTCAACTCTTCAATCATGATGATGAACGGTGCTGTTTATTCGAGCAACGAGCAATATGATACAATAAGTTTAATTTAAAAACCCCGACTACAAAAAAATCTACATGTAAAAAATATTACCTACTATCTAAGGACACTTTGGCGAGTCAGACTAGTCTTAGAATATCTTAGTTACCAAAATCCATCCAGCCGTTTGGAAGATATGTGGAAATAAAAGATTTACAAACATAAAGATACGCGCGAAAAACATAACCCTTCTTCCATTCCGGTAAAAAGGGCATGTTTATGCTACTGGGAACAGAATTCACATCTTATTATTTTTTACATTGTAATCATCAAATTTGACATAATAAATCGTAATCGGTAAGTTCGAAAAAAAAAGTTTACTGGCAACAAAAGATGGGAAATTTTATTTTCTACAATAATAATAGGCTGTATAACTTTTTCAGAATATCAGCCAAAAACGTTTTTTCGAGCTGGCGCTTGATGCTCCACCTGGATTTGTTATTATTTTGTGATTTTATGCTCAGGAAATGATTCTAAACCTTATATAAAAAATACGAATCGGAAATTTAGCGCAGAGTTAAATTCTACGAGTAATTTTACTGCCTAAAAGGCTTCTTATCAAAATTTGGTCGAGTGTGTAAATTTCTATGAACAATATTAACATTTTCATACAAAACAAAAAGAAAAAAAATAATAAATGTTGGTGGTGTCACAAACTTGGAAAAGAAATAAAAAATAAAAATTCTAACAAAACCATACGTGTATCTATGGAAAGGTGTTCAAAATTGTATTGAAGTTCCTAACATTTTTTTTTCTAAACTGAATAGTTTGCGCGAAAGTCTCTTCCAAAGTGGTAAAATCTGTATGTGAGGACTTTTCCTTTTCCTTTGAGGACTTCCAAGTACTAAGTACCTTACTACCAAAGAATTTACCTAAATGGCAGATAAATGCAAGTTAGGTATCATTTATGATACCTTACTTGCATTTATATTAGATTTACGCAGGATTTCTCCCTCTCATTATTTCCTTATCCTGATCTCTGATTTAACAGACGAATATTTTACCGATACTTATCTATTTTCCATTGCATCCGCATTGAATTTTTACTGATGTGGTATCGACGTCAGTTTTTGAGACTCCTTATTGGTCTACAACATAAAGTAAACAGCGTACTAATTAGTATTAGCGTCTATTTGCAATTCCAATGAAAACGGTATCAAAAATCAAGATCATAGCGTGCTTCACTAGTAATACCTACTGATATTGTTATACTGTGGCACTATGATCGTAATATTTAAAATTTATCGGTTGTCAAAATTGCAAAATCAAGCACAGGCCCGTCGTCCGTGAGCGCCGAAACGCGACTGATCAGGCTGGCCGAACGGCGCGCTATATATATGGTAGATATTAAAACATAGTGAATAACTGATACTTTTTATCAAGTCGAACTCTGCGAATGCATCTATAACTTTTAGTGGCTTTCGTTGAGTACAAAATTTAGTAAAAAAATTCATTAGTTTAGTCATAAACTTGAAACAACTTTTTGAAAAGGGGTAACTTTGGGATTTTTTTCTATCAAGTAAAATTCATTAAATCGTGTTACTAACTGCGAATTGCACTAGATTAGATCCTTAACTAATACATATATTTTTTTCAGAGTTTAAAACACTATTTTAAAGGTCTTAAAGTTGTTTTAAAAATTCAAAATTACGGCCCACACGCCCTTAACGCCATACATACTAAATTTCATTAAAATCGTTAAACCGTTTCCGAGATTCAGAATATATACATTCAATAATGCTCGTTTAAAGGTGTTAAATACATAATAATTTGGTAGAACTCTTTGGAGAGTCCGTCTGGGGAAGTACCAAGTGCTAGGTAACGATTTGGACTCTTAGCAGCTTAGCTGCGTGTCACTGTGCTGTTATGAGGCAGGCATGTTTCTTACCATCACACCATCACGCACATGTCCTACTCGATTCGACACTTTTTTACTATACAAAAAGAAAAAAAATGTATTAAGTAGCATCGATATAATTAAAGAAACGAAGATGAGGTATGCTATAATCACAGAAATCTAAACTTATTATTTAGATTTCTGTGGCTAAAATCTAAAGACAATATAACGTGGCGAAAATTTGTTTGAAACATCGAACTCTTAAAAACGACAGTAGCGGCAAACGCGCTTCTACTATGGCGATGCAAAATCAGGTGACGTCTCCTGATTTAGTCTCAGTCGCAACAAGGAGTTGTGTACGTTCGCTGACAATTGTGTACGTTCGCTGACAATTCAATTTTCAAATCAAACCATCGATATAATTAAAGAAACGAAGATGAGGTATGCTATAATCTAAAGACAACATAACGTGGCGAAAATTTGTTTGAAAAATTTGAAAATTGAATTGTCAGCGAACGTACACAATTGTCAGCGAACGTACACAACTCCTTGGTGCGACTGAGACTAAATCAGGAGACGTCACCTGATTTTGCATCGCCATAGTAGAAGCGCGTTTGCCGCTTCTGCCATTTTTAAGAGTTCGATGTTAAATAGATAAACAGTGAGTCCAACACAGATACAAAAACTAGTTGAATAGATAATAATAATAGGACGACAAAAAATAGTATCTAACTGCTAAATTTAACGCATGCAATCAGTTTATGTTTTAGTTTGTCCAGAGTTCTTCGATACGGCAAAAGACAATTTTTGCCTTTGAAATAAAAGCGCATTCGAGTTGCATCTGTAAAGGTAAACGTAGATTGTATTTATTGCAAAAATATTGCTTATTTCCTATGTAAAATAACGTAATTGAAACTGTTGTATCGTTATTTCTTGAGATGTAATCGTAATTACGTATAATTAATACACTATAGGTAATTTGCAGAACACGTTTTTTATTTTTCACCGAGGCGCTGATAAAGAGAACCATTTTTTTTTAACTTTTATAGGGTTACACTTTCTTGACCGCCATCTCACCTGATGTTAAACGATGATGCGGTCTACGATGGAGCGTGTTTACCTAGAAGAAACCGATTCACTCTCGATTTGAAGACACAAAGATTATAACTATCGGGAAAACCTCTCTCAGGCAACGTATTCCACAGCCTTGACGTTTTTATCACAAAAGTAGAGTCAAATCTCTTCGTTCGTGTCTTTGGAACATCAACCATGAAACGATGCCGCTTTTTCGAGCTACGAGCATTCCGATAGAAAAAAGGGCGAGGTAGTATTAGATCGTACAAATCAGTCGTACACTCTCCGAAGTGTACCCGATTAAAAAACCGAAAGGCTAACTATCGGGAAAAACCCTCTCAGGCAACGTATTCCACAGAATTGACATTCTTATCACAAAAGTAGAGTCAAATCTCTTCGTTCATGTCTTTGGAACCATCAACCATGAAACGATGTCGCTTTTTCGAGCTACGAGCATTCCGATAGAAAAAAGGGCAAGGTGGTATTAGATCGTACAAATCAGTCGCACCCTCTCCGAAGTGTATACGATAACCATAGACCTAATATTTCTACCTAACCATAACTATGACTATATGTATAGAGGACAGTGTTACCATCAACTTATTATATATATATACAACAGTAAATTTTTCGCTAATGATTGAAATGAGAACAAAATGAGATTATTGTAAATATTCTGTAACTATAGAACTACTAGGCAAAGAGATAATAAAACTTATATATCTGAGTGCAAAGGACCTAGGATGATAGATCCTAGTACTTTAACAGACTTAAATAAATAAAATTAAAAAAACTCAAAAAACCCGACTGCATAAAAAGTGAACCAAACTACGTACTTACATAAGTGAAAAGAATAAAACAAGCACTTAAATTTCGGGTGGTCTAGAATTCTATAATATGTTATGGAATTAATACTATTGCAGAATATAAAATATATTCTAGTAAAGGAACATAACAACTGAAAAGTCGGGATCCATTGAACAATTAGATTGACTGTAGAATAATAATGTTTTTTTTTGTAGTTCGTGCTTTATAGGTGGTGGGACCACCTATAAAGCACGAACTAAATCAGTGTAGTGATTTTCGAAATATCAATAAAAAGCAGAAATTTGCTTACCTCGATGACAATTTATACTGCCTACTTACTTCTCTGTTTCATTGAAACTATGTTTAGATGATTTTACAAATTTAATTAATTCACAAATTATTATTAAAGTATGTATGTTACGCGAAAGCGCATTTTTATTGATTTTGGTAGTTATTTTCTTTTTTAACCCTGACCAAAAAAAAGGGGTGTTATAAGTTTGACGTCGATGGCTGTCTGTCTGTGAGCTCAAACGGATCGGCCGATTTCGATGCAGTTCTTTTATTTGAAAGTTAATGTCCGTGCTTGTGGATGTTCTTAGCTATGTTTGGTTAATATCGATTCAAGATAGCCGCCGCCACAAAATGGCGGACAAGATATATCTCAGTATGGGTATCAAACGAAAGGTCTTGACTAGTAAAATACTATACACTATAACAAATAAGTAAAAATATAAGTTATGGCTGGTCTAGTCGGCAGAACGGCGACTGCCGATCCGGAGCCCCCGGGCATAGAATAGATAATATAGATAAAACGGACACTCCCAACCCCCCGCCAATTTCAAGCTTCCTCACCCCTCAGGCCGTTTCGGATACGCTAGGAGCACTCAACGAAGGGCTGGTATCGAACATCTAATTCCTAACGAAATATCATCATGGTGGGTTGTTGTGCTGTTTACGGCTGTCCGTCAACTATACGGGACAAGATTAAAAGCTTTATTTAATTTCCTAGTGATAAAATAACGTAAGATTAGAAACTTTTAAATAACGTTGCTTTAAAATATTACAAGCTTTGCTTAGTTTGGGGTCAGATGGTTTTGTGTGTGAATCGTCTACCAATATTTATTTATTTATAATAGCGAAGTCATTTTTAACTCAAAGTTCGTAACTTACACAGCCAGTAACGTATGTGCCCAAGCACGGATTGATAATGCCTGGAGGAATAATTATAGTGACAGAATAAAGTTTCCTTCATGGGTAAGTGTAAAATCAAATGCGAATGTGTACCTACTAACAGAAATAGATATCTAGGTACCTGATCTAATCTATCATCGGTTTTGTTTCATTTTACGCGGCAATACAAACACCCACAGATTTCTGAAACAATTTAGAAACACCCTTTTAATTAGAATAGTATAATGTGGCTCCATTCTATTTATGTAACTCAACATTATAGCAAGTTTATAGACTACGTCACCAGTGAACTCAAGGGGCACAACTATTCAATAAAACAATTCAGTAGCCCTAGCGCTAACACACACATCCACGCGTATGTACGAACGACATCTGCGTAGTTGTGTGAAGAGTAGGTAACTCCACAACGGCGTTTGCATGGAATTTTAGTGGAGTGTCCGGGGTGTGCCCCGGGTTCGAATCCCATCACACGCATCACTGTCTTTTCGAAAGTAATGTGCCTAATGCCGCTAACTTAAAAACGGTGAAGGAAAACATCGTGAGGAAACCGACATGTACCTAGAATCTTTCGAGGTCATGTGTCATCCACCAACCCGCACTTGGCCAGCGTGGTGGATTATGGCCTTGACTCTCTCCTTGCGAGAGAAGGCCCCGAGTCCCAGCAGTGGGAACGTTAGTGGGCTGCTTATGCTTGTTTGTTAGATCATCATAACTCAGAAGTAGCCCCATATAAATATTGTAGAAAACGGTGTACCTAACAGTTTTTCAAAAATGAACAAATAACTACAATTTGATTTCATATATTTATACGACGTAACGCTGTAGTGATCGTAGGTTCTTACGACTTTTTGTCGAGTTTCTGAATTTAATATTAAATTAAAGTCGACTTTTGTTTTTTGGAAAAAATCAACTATGTCAACAAGTAATGTAGCTAGTACTATGATTTGATTGTTAATAAATGCCCTACTCAAAAACTAGGGCAAACCAACAGTAATATCAGAGTATACTAGGCATTGTAGATTAAATAGTTACTTCCCCCAGGTCTCGAGTGCTCGGAGAACGCATGAAACTTTCATGTAGCCGGTGTTTACTCTGGAGCCTTTCAGTTGTTCAAACACACTTGTAGGAGCCGCATGATTTGCTTTTTGTCTGAGATATTTATTTACTCAGTTAACTAAATTTTATTTTATCTATGTAAAAAATAAAGCACCCAGCGTTTTTTCTTGCGTTTTTAGTTCCCGTTATTTTCCCGCTTTTAAAATGAGCCTTTGTGTTGTTTCATATTTTAGCATGAAAATTGATTATTACACATTTTAAATAAATACATGGGTGACTCAGGTTTGACATAATCAGTCCAGTCTGACTGAAGTTTCAATCCCGTTCGGCAATCTTTTTTGTGATATTGCGAACACGCGTGCGCACTCTCCTTGAAAAAGATCGCTGGACGCGATCGAAACTTGAGTCGGACTGGACTGACTATAAAACGTGAATTACCCGTATATTTATTTATATCATAGTATAATAATAATCTAGCTGTGCTTAAAATATTCAGCCTGATCCGTTCAGTTCTTTCAACGGGATTTAGCAACAATCATCCAAGCATTCAAAGTCACACATATCTGTGAAATGTATAGGGTAATTTTTTATTTTCTGAAACAAAACTCAATTTACAAATTAAGCTCACACACTCGTCTAATTATGGCAAAAGTTGTAAAATTAATACAGGGACTGAATAATGCACAGCAGAAGTTAATTCAACAAAACTATCATTTACTATAACAATTTTTAGATTTATGTTGTTTTTTACCGCTTGTATAAAATGTAATGTTATTGATATTGTTACATCAATAACATTTTAAAAGGACCACCTGGAAAGTACACAAACGCAACGAAACAAAATTAGTTTTAATTCCTTCGAGTAATAGGCACAAAAAAAGAGATTCCGGTATATGGAAAACATTCTTTTGAAAGTAATTTAAATAAAAAGAAAATTATATACTCCCGTAATCTAACAATATTGTACAATATCATTAAAATGAAACATAAAAGCTGAAAAAGAATTAGAACGTGCATCGATTTTTAAGCACGTTAAAATTTTTGTTTAACCAAAAATTTACTTTAACCTTTACAGGAATTATTATTTCAATATACATATTATAATAAAGTGTTTTCTAATTTCTTTGATAATAAACACTTAACGCTCTTTCAAACTCAATGGTAAGCTGATATAAATACGAATTTTTAATTAAGTACTAAATGAGTTGAAAAAACGAAGTGTTTTCACGTGCCCTAGCAATTAATTTTGAGAATAAAAGTATATTATCTTTCCTAGTTACACTCATCTATTTACAATAAACTTGTAGGTACGTCAGTTTATTGTAAATAGATGAGTGTAACTAGGAAAGATAATATACTTTTATTCTCAAAATTAATTGCTGGGGCACGTGAAAACACTTCGTTTTTTTTTCAACTCATTAAGAATAAAAGTATATTATCTTTCCTAGTTACACTCATCTATTTACAATAAACTTGTAGGTACTTCAGTAATAGTATATATTTTTTTGATTATTTCATTTATTTACATATTCAAAAAAAAAAAAAAAAAAATTAAGATATCGCTCATACTTCCCATGTTTACTGTCATAAAAAGAGAATTCAATTTTTTTTTAATTTTTAGCGAGTTCCCTATTGTATCCTCTAAAGTAGGAAACATTATTGTCCCCCTAGTCAAGTTCGTACTGGATCACATTTTGAGAACGTGGATTGATTTTCAATGAGCTACATATCGGTATTGCAAGCGATGGTTGTTTGTCTGTAATACTATATGGATATGTTGTTTGGTTATTTGATGAATGAACCCAATGATTATATGTTTTTTTTCTTATCACTTTTATTCGACACGGAAGCGTAGTTTTGCACCGATTGCACTGATTGATAGTAATAAATAAATATTGGTGGACAATTCACACACAACACCATCTGACCCCAAACTAAGCACAGCTTGTAAGATGGCAGCCAGATAGCTGATATAATACGTATATAGTTTTAAATACATACTTATTAGTAATATTTCATGAATAAATATAACAATATATTTATTATATTTTATCAGTGATAAAAAAAACTTATTATTCATAGAAACATCCAGACACAGTGCAAATATTTGAATTAATCACACAAATATTTGCACTGGGTGGGAATCGAACCCATAACCCTCGGCTTCGCAGGCAGAAATACTACCCACTAAGCCACGAGGCCAGTCGATAGACTATAAACATCCCAAGCAGGACTCTATCGGATCTGCAGTCGTCATTCTCCCGACCAGACCAGCCGTAACTTGGTCTGATGTTTGAGGTTTTCAACACCTGTGGTGAAGATGGTGATGATGATATCATAGATTCATCGACATATTATGAAGATATTGATGTAGCGATGTGGAGTTTGTAACACTTAATGTAAAAATATTGAAACAAATAAAGCACATAAATATTTTATGTTAGGAGCACAGTGGTTGTTCTAATGAACAACCAGTAACAATTTACTTTATTTATTTTAACTTTATTAACAACTAGTAATAATTTACTATGTAATGTATTATTGACCAGGTGCCAGACGCTCTCACGTACCCCGTCTCGTACGTAATCTCGTACCTCGTACCCCATGCTGAGCTGAAATGTCCTGACTTGATGCTAAACATCTCTACATTCACTTTCTTGTAGCCTAACCTCAGTATGGCAAACAATTGTCATATTTTTAGGGTTCCGTAGCCAAATGGCAACATGCGGGACCCTTATAGATTCGTCGTGTCTGTCTGTCTGTCCGTCCGTCCGTATGTCACAGCCACTTTTCTCCGAAACTATAAGAGCTATACAATTGAAACTTGGTAAGTAGATGTATTCTGTGAACCGCATTAAGATTTTCATACAAAAAGTAGAAAAAACAATAACTTTTAGGGGTGTCCCATACTTAGAACTGAAACTCAAAAAAAACATTCCATCAAAACCATACGTGTGGCTTATCTATGGATAGATTTTCAAAAATGATATTGAGGTTCCTAACATGTATTGCTAAAAGTCTCGAAATGCCCAGTCGCTGGATGTCTTCAAGCTTTGAATCAAAGAATTCTATTTAAAGATTGAGTTGTCATGTATCCGTCCTTGAATTATAATCTGGTATGTGCAAAATAAAATAAAAATTATGCATATTAGAGTTTTGGTAGTTATTTATTTATCACTTTAAGACTACGTAGGTATATGGAATATAACTATATTAATATAAACATATATGTACATAATATACATACACATATGTTTTTAATATATATTTAATTTATGTAATTTAGTAAGTATATTACTTATTTTATACTTAGGTTGTTTAACTAGTCATACAATTTTAACCTATTAGAATATACTAAGGCCGCATTTTTGTCTACATATATTATCCTATCCGTGCACGGTTGCCTGAAAGAGACCTCTAACATAAGATTTTCTTAAGTTCCTGTTCTAAATTTTTGTGTATTTTAATGTATGTGGCTTTTATTAAAGTTTTCTTATCTTAATGCTTGTATTGTGAACAGTAATTAACCACAACTCAGGTATCGTGTTCGAACAAATTAAAAACAACACAGAATTAATTGATTTTCTCAAGTGGATTTAGTGACTTTCTGAAGTGGATTGAGTGGTCATTGTGGATTGAGGTTTTTCTATAACGACATGCGCAGTGAAATTGCAATTTTATTAATCAGTTATTTTGTGAGTTTATTTTCTTATATCACATGTTTTATTCTAAAAAAATTAATTAGTTTTATCCGAGACTACCGACCCACCCCGGCTTCGCACGGCTCCAATGCTGATACCAAATATAAGTACTGCTAATAAAAATGGTTATTATGGGTTATTCCTAAGAGATAGACGTAATATACTATTGCAGATTTAATATTTTTTTAATTTTTTTGTGGAGGTTAACCAATCATAGCTAAGGACATCCGCAAGGGTACCTATCAACCTTCAAATGAAAAAAATGCATCGAAATTGGCCCATCCGTTTGAGCTCTACGGAGCCACAGACAGACAGACACACAGACAGTCATACAGACATCAACGTCAAACTTATAACACCCCTTTTTTTGGTGGGGGTTAAAAATCTGCTGGTGAGCAATCATTTATCAATGACCTCGTTATCGATACATGTTGGAACGAAGGGCTTCCAACATGTTGGAATTTAATTTTACTTAGCCAATATTAATATAATTTAATAGTCACATTTTCTTACAAATTCCGTGGTATATCATCGCGTTAGCTACAATCGAGAGTTCTTACAGGAAATCGTTGAGTGTCTCATTAAACTGAGAAAGTTATTCATTCAAGATTAGCTTGATAGTAATCAATTGCGTAAATTGTACCAGGGTCCTGGGCTAAGAATATAACACTATACTATATATAACCCGTATATATTTTACACATCGCATCGTAGAATTTATAAAGTGAAATACTTGAAAAAAGGCTAAAGGAATTAAGATTGTGATTGTTTGTTTGCAAGGTACTTCAAGATGTTTGCTCAAGTTACCCACTAAACGAATTAAACGGGTCCTTTGATGTAGAGGATACAGAGAACAGTTTTTATTGGAGACGTAAGTTTATTTTATTGACTATTTTTTTTCGAAATTATCTTAGCTATAAGCTATAACAAGAAGGATTCGTTTCACTGTTTGAGCTTACAAAAAATGTTGGCGAAAGAATGGGCAATGCAATTCAGCTCTGCGTAAACTGTCTACTTCATGTTCCATTGATGAACGTTGGATTTTTTTCCAAATAAATTCATGCTTTTTTTTCAATTTTATCCACTTCACAGGCTTCGGGGTCCGTGAAATTTGTCATTACAATTACATTATTTTTTTAAAAAATCTTGGATTATGAGAAGAAGGGGAAAACAGGAGGATGTTGTGAACATTTTGAACCTAAGCCTAGTAATAGTCAGTCGGATTTCGTCTGCTGAGCCGATCACTACCGGTTGGGATTCTGATAGTAATCGACTCGACATCGTCTTTTGCCGAAGCCGCCTCCTCCCGGTCCAGAGCCTCCACCACGGCCGCATTTCTGTCCTTGATGGCCATCTGTAAGTTGAATTCTCGGATGGTCTTCGGTGATGCAGCTAACGCTCGCCGTACAAACTGTGTACAAAATGTGAAGGTCCCCGTGTGCCGTGAGATTGCGACGACCGCACGCTCTCGTGCAGCTTCATGTTTGCCTTAGTTTCAATTACGATGACCGACTCATGCTTTTACAGACACAAATTTTAATGACAAAATGTCTGGTAGGTAGGTACCATCTTATATCACTTAAACCTTACAAATGTATGTCCGTCCATAACTTTTGAATGACTACACCAAATTGGATGATCCTTTGTGCTATTTGTGTTAGTAATTGTCAGGACAAGGTGAATGTACAAGAAGATTTAGAAAATATTAACGAATGAAAAGGATGGCAGTACGAAATTCACCGGGTCAGCTAGATTTACGTGAAACATAGTTAGCTTTATTGTGGCATAAAATCTTCTGTCAGTGGACTTCAAACTAGGCTACGCCTGTATCCTGGGAGTCCAGGTACTTGTTTACATTAAGTATTAAGCGCCTACTTGCTGACCCATCAGTTGTGGTTTTTGCCCTATACACGAAAAACCTCAAAACATCTAATTGTTTACATAAACTATTCTCGAATACATTTTAAGATTTTATTAAACCCGTCCAGCGTCTTAGAAGGAGTTTACAAACATACGCACAGAAATTATTGTGCTAGTAGTGGTAAGACTCTTTGGAGAGTATGTCTGGGGAAGTATCACCTTTGCCAGTTATTCTACGGCCTAGTAGTAATGTGCAAATATTGTGTTTCGGTTTTCGGGTGTTTCCAGTGAAGTTACAGGTTATAGAGACAAAACATCTTATATCTCTGTGTGACGACTGCAGTGCAGTGCTTGGCAATGATTTATGTTTCAATAGCTGCATGGAACCGTGCTGTTATGTGGCAGGCATCTGTGGCTTACCATTAGGCATCTTCTGCTTGTCTCGACGTTCCACACTATAAATAAAACTTATTTATAATTATAAAGACATGTTTAAGTTTTACAAATTAACTCTAAACTGGAATACACCCAGATTTAATCCATCTGGCTACACCCACTCAAGCAAAGCTATTCCACAGGTTTATTTCAAAACTGACATACTTGAAACAATTTCAACCATACTCGGGATAGCATAACCCGCTCACTAACCACTGCTGCGATTTCGATTTTTTCTCGCAAGGAGAGAGTCAAGGCCATAATCGACCACGTCAGCCCAGTACGGGTATTTACCCGCCGCCCGAGACTCTGCGTTGGCCTTTTACAGCAGGTTTGGCTTCCCCTAGCCAACCCTCCTTCTTTTTCCGAGCTTAGGACCGGCTGAGACACAAACGCGCCACGGCGGAGTTCTTTAAGTTAGCTGCGTGTAAATCATTAATTTGTGTAATACCTACACGTGATTTTGGACAATACAGTGGATGTGCGTCGGGTTCGAACCAGGGGTTCTGGATCGGCAGTTGGCTTTTAACCGCAACCGTATAATAGCCGTAAACCTACTCTGGACACTTATTCTGGACTGGCCTCGTAGCTTAGTGGGTAGTAACTCTGCTTGCGAAGCCGAGGGTCGTGGGTTTGATTCCCACCCACTGCAAATATTTATGTGATGAATTCAAATATTTTCACTGTGTCTGGGTGTTTCTATGTACGAGTATAATAAGTATGTATTTATAACTATAAAAGTATTATATCAGCTATCTGGCCGCCATATTACATTACGCTTTGCTTGGTTTGGGGTCAGATGATGTTGTGTGTGTTGTCCACCAATATATATTTTTTTTTTATAAGTAGTTGTCCTTTTTTGTACTTAAAACAGATTACCATCATCATCAGCCTGTGTTCGTCCACTGCTGGATGTAGGCCTCTCCTATAATACGCCACTCAGCCTGATCCTCGGTTTTACGTTTCCAACCGCCACCAGCCATCTGTCGTATACCTATCGTTACTCCAAAATAGATGATACAATAGCTTAAATACTCCAAAATGTCACACTTAATATTTATTAATGTTTTCCAGATAATGTTAGAAGATGTGTGCCTTTTGAAAGCTTCAAGATAGATTGTAATCGATGCATATGCAGCGCAGACGGGATTCCATCCTGCACCCTAATGGCGTGCGGCGATATGGTAGGACCTTAGATAGAGAATAAGTAAATAGATTAGGTTTTTCCAGACGCTTCTTTTGTATGAATCGTAAGCAGATGACGTAAATATTAGCTATGGCAACAGAGTGATGTGCCGCGACAAAAGTATTACACTTCCACAAGAGCGACAATAACGATCAGACCCGTGCTTTCGGTGTAAAGCGTTTGTTCCAACTTTCTACGTAATATGTAAACTAATATGTAAACTCTTTGGGTAAGACAATATGTTATAAACTTTGTTTCCCTAAAAATATTTTTGATGTGAAACTTGAGGCGGTTTTTAAAGTATTTTAAGAAAAAAAAATTGTGTTGGCGTCACAGACATGCTAAGCTGGCAACCTATGCTAAGTGCCCGTGGGGCACTCGTCGCGCGCGTGCACTTTCCTTGAAAAAGGCCGCCGGACGCGGCTGAAACTCGAGTCGGATTGACCGACCGTATATACGTGAGTGTCCCGTTATCCAATTAAATTTCTAATTCTATTCTATTTATTTTTTCAGAGTAACATAATGAAAAAAAAGAGGAAAAAAACAAGAACTTATACGTCACCAAATTTTGACTACGAAGATCTTAACCAATTCCAACATAACTAAAATAAAACTCGATTTACTGTGAACAATCTGGTTTCAATATTTTTAAATAATTTAACCCCAATTTGTCAGTCTGTCAAAAAAATGTTAAGTAGGTATTTATTTATTTGACTATTATATTAGCTGAGACTTGGCTTCTATTGTAAAAGCTCGAACAAGCTCTCAGCACGTTAATCACCAGTTTACGTGAGCACTTGATGTATTAAATCCGACATATCTCAAAGAGTAAGCAAGCTGAAGTGGCAATGGGCAGGTCACATCGCTCGCGGAACTGGCACCCAATGGAGAAAGAAGGTTCTCGCGTGGCGACCACGATTCAATGCAATTCATTTTTTTTTTGTTTAATATTTCTTCGAACCTCAGGATATTACATCACTTGGTAACGTTACATAAAACAATTATAAAATAGGAATTGCTACTGAGTAAAGCGGTAGTAATGTTTCTTTTAATTGGTCCTTCAGACACATATACGCGATTTCAAAAATGTTAAACTCTCATTTTAAACAAATACACGAGTAACTCACATTTTATATAGTAAGTCCAGTCCGACTCAGGTTTCTATCGCGTTCGGCGATCTGTTTCAAGGAGGTTTCAACTTGGTATTTAGGACATTGTACTATGAAACGTGGATTCAATATTTTTGAATCAAAATGGATTTTGAGTCATCTATCTAGTTATCCACTTAGTAATATCATATCTATCTAATAATGAAACGTATAGTATCAAGATATAACTAGTAAAGTTTATTAACATACATAAATATATGTAACTTAGTCCTGCATAGGCGGTGTGGCCAGATGTCCGAGGTCAGAGATAGGTAGTGGAAGGCGAGCAGTGGGATGCGTGACTCGGGAACTTCCACGTGGTGCACCCTGGACATACTCTTATCGCCCCAGTCAAATTACTTCGCCTTCCAAATGATGGTCCTCCGTAAGCACTTTGATTAGTAGAGTGGTGCTCAGTGGAAGGACAGGGGCCGTGAAACATGCCACAGAGGTGGAACACGCCTCCACTGAGGCGGAAGCGGACACGGGGTCGAGCCTGAAGAACTGCCACTCTAGCTCGCATCCCATCTCTACTGGAGGGCCTGGAGCGTCGGAGATTTAGGGACATCCGGCACCCCACCTAGGGATGGACCTTCGAGGAGGTGACGTACTACTGGTTTTCGGCCCGTCACTAGAGCCAAGTAATACGGGCGTACTAATGCCCGCATTTTGGTTTCCAACGCGTCACTAAAGCAAAATACGGGCGTACTAATGCCCGCATTTGGCTTTCATACCATCTCTACTGGAGGGCCTGTGGTGTCGAAGGTTTAGGGTAGCCTACCGCCTAGGGTTAGATAGGCCTTGGAAGAGGTGCCGGGCCGCTATTTTTCGGCGCGTCACTAGAGCTAAATGCGGGAGTACCCCTCGCGAGGCGGGACCGCAAGGGCGGTGGTATGGTCAGGGTCGTTGACGGAAGTGCAAAAAGTGACCCTGCGACCGGGGTCGCAGGGTCACCCCCGGCCATTCAGGAGAAATCTGTGACGGTTTTAGTCGGCACCATGTCTGTCGTCGTCGTGGTGTCGAGCCCGACATACCTCACCATGTCCCTGCATGGTGGGGATACCTAAATGTATTTCCCCCACACAAAAAAAGGTTGTGGGTTGTGTTGTTCGCTACACTACAAGTTGAGTCAAAAAAGACAAAAGTGTTTCCAGTCAAAAGTAACTTATCCAGAAATGATTATTCAACTAAATACGTAATAAGTTTGACTCTGCCTTAATTATAAGAATGTCTAGGCTATAGAATGCGTTGCTTAAGTGGAGTTTTCTCGATGGTGACAAAATTGGTATCTTCAAATTGAGAGAAAATGAGTTTTTTCTAGTTAAGCATCCTTCGCTTGTAAACCGTATTGTCGCTTACGAGTAAAATAACTTATTTAGTAGCCGTAACACCATAACCGATTCTGCTTTTACTAGACGAGAAGCAAAACTGCGAGTCGCAACTAGTTTTTATCCATATATCCATATTTAACCACAACTAAAATTGCGCTGGCACTCTTGCTTCCTATTCTTGATTACGCTGATGTCTGCTACCTCGATCTCACCGAAGAGCAGCTATCTAAATTTGAGCGTCTTCATAATTACTGCATAAGAATTATAAGAATATCTAGGCTGTCTAGAATGCGTTGCTTAAGTGGGTTTTTTCCGAAGGTGACAATATTGGTATCTTCAAATCGAAAGTGAATCAGTTTTTTCTAGGTAAGCATCCTCCATTTGTAAGCCGTATTGTCGTTTATTAGTTATATAACTTATTTAGTAACGGTAACACCGTAACCGATCCTGCTTTTATTAGATGAGAAACAACACTGCGAGTCGCAACTACTTTTTATGTTTGCTAATGTAGGTAAATAATAAATGCGTAACAACAACTAAAATTGCGCTTGCGCAATCACTCTTGCTCCCTATTCTTGATTATGCCGATGTCTGCTACCTCGACCTCACCGAAGGGCAGCTATTTAAACTTGAGCGCCTTCAAAATTGCTGCATAAGATTCATATTTGACTTGCGCAAGTATGATCATATTTCTAGCTAGCGCGCTAAGCTCAAGTGGCTGCCTATTCGTCGTCGCCGGGATGCTCACATATCAATGCAATGCTCACATATCAAACACTCTTTGAAATGTCCTTTTCCTTCCCTCGTCTCCCCAGTATCTTCAGGAGCGTTTTAATTTCCAACAATCACTTCTCCCTAGATGACTGAGAAGTGCGGACAACCTCACACTAGATATCCCTCAGCACAGTACTTCTTTTTACTCCTCTTCCTTCACTGTGAGTGAGGGCTGTCAAGTTGTGGAATGACCTGCCGTCGAAAATTAAAGCGTGCCCAGTCACCAGGATGTCTTCAAGCTTCGAATTAAATAATTCTATTTAAAGATTTAGGTGCCATGTATCCGTCCTTGAATTATAATCTGGTATGTGTAAGCTTTGGTACTTATTTATTACTCTGAGTCTACGTAAGTATATGTAATATAACTATATTAATATAAACATATATGTGTATAATAAACATACACATATATGTTTTTAATATATATTTAATTTATGTAAATTAGTAAGTTTATTTCTTATTTTATACTTAGGTTGTTTAACTAGTCCTACAATTTTAACCTATTAGAATATACTAAGGCCGCATTTTTGTCTATATTATCCTATCTGTGCACGGTTGCCTGGAAGAGACCGCTCTAACCGATAAGGCTGCCAATTAAAATCTCTAGCATAAGATCTTCTTAAGTTCCTGTTGAAAATTTTTGTGTATTTTATTGTATGTGGCTTTTAATAAAGTGTTCTTATCTTACCTTAATGCGTGTATTGTGAACAGTATTTAACCACAACTCAGGTATCGTGTTCGAACAAATTAAAAACAACACAGAATTAATTGATTTTCTCAAGTGGATTTAGTGATTTTCTGAAGTAGATTGCGTGGTCATTGTGGATTGAAGTTTTGCTATAACGACATGCGCAGTGCAATTGCAATTTTATTAATCAGTTATTTTGTGAGTTTATTTTCTTATATCACATCTTTTATTTTTAAAATTTTAACTACTTTCATCCGAGACTAACGACCCGCCCCGGCTTCGCACGGGCCAATGCTGATACCAAATATAAGTAATGCTAATAAAAAATGGTTATTATGGGTTATTCCCAAGAGATAGACGTAATATACTATTGCAGACTTTTGTAGACCTTTTAAACGGGTTCAATATACAATATTGATGTACATTATTTTGATCTAGCTCTAAGGGTTCAGGCAGCGTTTGCGGTGTAAGCGCAAAAATGTGTTTATTTATAGCATTACATTAGAAACCTTTAAAATTATCCGTATTACTCTGCTATTTTATGTACGTACTATATTTATAATAGGAGAAATAATATGTGAAATAATAAATAAGTTTTCAGTTTGCTTCACATATTACCCAAAATTTGCTACCCACTTGAAACACGGCTCCGAAAGCACGAAAACATTTGACGGGAAAACAGACGTCAGGGTACATAAGTGTGTTGTTTACGCTTCAGTTTATGAAGCACAGATTTCTAAACAGATGAAACCTTTTGTTTTAGAAATCTGTGTTATGAAGTGTAATTGTTTTTGAACCCATTGAAACCTATTTAACCATTGTTATTCTCAAGAGTGTTTCAAGAAGATTATAACTGTATCATTTGCCAATAATTATTGTACTTCAAATGTAAACTAACAAGTTAGAAACTTGAACTGAAGTATGTTTTGTTAAATTTTTGAATGGTTTCAGGCCTATTTAAAAATTATAAAGGAAACAGTGATTTTATGTCTTACAATTTATTAAAAGTCTTATAAAATGTTACATGTAAAATGTTTCTTTGAAAAATCAATTTAAAATGTCAAATATTTAAATTTTACTAACACAAGTTTAGAATCATTAATTTAGTCTCCACGCTCGGCAAAATGCCGACCAATAGTGCCCATCAGCCTGTGTAATATTCGTACCCTGTATCCCTGGTACGATTTACGCAATTGATTACTATCAAGCTAATTTAGCTTCATTTTAGTGAGACTCTCAACGATTTCCTGTAAGAACTCTCGATTGTGGTAGCTAACGCGATGATATACCGCACAATTTGTAAGAAAATTTGACTGTTAAATCTTATACCTTTAAACGACCAATTCTTGTAGGTTTCGTCCTATGTTTCGTCCTATGTAAATTGGTCGTTTAAAGGTATAAGATTTAACAGTCACATTTTCTAACAAATTGCGTGGTATATTATCGCGTTAGCTACCACAATCGAGAGTTCTTACAGGAAATCGATGAGTGTCTCATTAAAATGAAGCTATTCATGCTAAATTAGCTTGATAGTAATCAATTGCGTAAATTGTACCAGGGATCCTGGGCTAAGAATATTACAATCTGTATGTATTTTACATATCGTATCGTAAAATTTATATAGTAAAGTACTTGAAAAAAGCCTTAAAGAATTAATGCTTGTGATTGTTTGTTTGCAAGGTACTTCAAGATGTTTGCTCAAGTAACCCACTAAACGAATTAAACGGGTCCTTTGATATAGAGGACACAGAGAACAGTTTTTTATTGGAGAAGTAAGTTTATTTTATGGACTATTTTTTAGCAATTATCTGAGCTATAAGCTATAACAAGCAAGATTCGCATCACTGTTTGAGCTTACAAAATATGTTATCGAAACACTGCGCAACGCAATTCAGCTGTGCGTAAACCGTCTACTTCATGTTCCATTGATGAACGTTGGATTTTTTTCTAAATAAAATCATGTTTTTTTGTATTCAATTTTATCCACTTCAGAGGCTCGGGGGTCCGTGACATTAGTCATTACAATTACATTTTTTTTTTAAATTCTTGGATTAGGAGAAGAAGGGTAAAACAGGGGGGGGTGTTGTGAACATTTTGAACCTAAGCCTAGTAACAGTCAGTCGGATTTCGTCTGTTGAGCCGATCACTACAGGTTGGGATTCCGATAGTAATCGACTCGACATCGTCTTTTGCCTAAGCCGCCTCCTCCCGGCCCAGAGCCTCCACCAAGGCCGCATTTCTGTCCTTGATGGCCATCTGTAAGTTGAATTCTCGGATGGTCTTCGGTGATGCAGCTAACGCTCGCCGTACAAACTGTGTACAAAATGTGAAGGTCCCCGTGTGCCGTGAGATTGCGACGACCGCACGCTCTCGTGCAGCTTCATGTTTGCCTTAGTTTCAATTACGATGACCGACTCATGCTTTTACAGACACAAATTTTAATAACAAAATGTCTGGTACCATCTTATATCACTTAAACCTTACAAATGTATGTCCGTCCATAACTTTTGAATGACTACACCAAATTGGATGATCCTTTGTGCAATTTGTGTTAGTAATAGTCAAGACAAGGTGAATGTACAAGAAGATTTAGAAAATATTAACGAATAAAAAGGATGTCAGTACGAAATTCACCGGGTCAGCTAGATTTACGTGAAACATAGTTAGCTTTATTGTGGCATAAAATCTTCTGTCAGTGGACTCCAAACTAGGCTACGCCTGTATCCTGGAAGTCCAGGTACTTGTTTACATTAAGTTTCAAGCGCCTACTTGCTGACCCATCAGTTGTGGTTTTTGCCCTATACACGAAAAACCTCAAAACATCTAATTGTTAACATAAACTATTCTCGAATACATTTAAAGATTTCATCAAACCCGTCCAGCACTTTACAAGGAGTTTACAAACATACGCACAGAAATTATTGTGCTAGTAGTGGTAGGACTCTTTGGAGAGTTTTTTTTTTTTTAACTTTTATAGGTTTACACTTGACCACCATCTCGCCTGATCTGTCTGTAACAGAGTCTGTCTGGGGAAGTATCCCACCTTTACCAGTTATTCTACGACCTAGTAGTAATGTGCAAACGTTAATGTGTTTCGGTTTTCGGGTGTGTTTCCAGTGAAATCACAGGGCATAGAGACGAAACAACTTATATCTCTGAGTGACGAGTGCAGTGCAGTGCTTGGTAATGATTTATGTTTCAATAGCTGCATGGATCCGTGCTGTTATGTGGCAGGCATGTTGCTTACCATCAGGCATCTTCTCTTTGTCTCGACGCTCCACATTTAACTTAAAAAAATATTTATAATTATAAAGACATGTATTAGTTACATGTAATTGTAACATGTATTAGTTAAGACATGTATACAAATGATCTTTTTTCCATCGATACATACCTACATATGTTTGCACTTAGTCGCCATTGTGACTGATATTAAGTAACAATAAAATCTACAAAAAAGTTAGCTTTTTTAGAAAAAAAAAAATATTACTGCATACTGGAATACACCCAGATTTAATCCATCTTGCAACAACCACTCAACCAAAGCTATTCCAATTCCACGGGTTTATTTCAAAACTGGCATACTCAAGACAATTTCAACCATACTCGGGATAGCATAACTAGCTCACTAACCACTGCTGCGATTTAGAAGTTTTTCTCGCAAGGAGAGAGTCAAGGCCACAATCGAATCGATCGATCGAATATGGATCGGGGTAGTGGATGTAGCATGCACTTGAAAGATTCTAGAAAAATGTTTGTTTCCTCATGATATTTTCCTGTGCCGTATCTTCCGGTACCTCTTCCTCCTCCTAGAGTCGTATTCCTCATGTCTCACACCACCACGTCTCAACAACTTCTCAAAGATGAAACTACGCCCTCTATCACCAGCATTCTCTATTATTTCTGTTCATGATCGGTAATGGTTTTCTTGGGAAGGTGATTGCGGTGGGTTTCCATGTCCTTCCGCATCAGTTTTTTTTAGAAAATATTTAGTTTTCACGGGCGCTGTTCACCGCTTCACGGGCGCTGGGTGGCCGTGGTAGATCAGGCTATTTACCACCGCCCGAGACTCGGCGTTGGCCTCTTACAGCAGGTTTGGCGTCCCCTTAGCCAACCCTCCTCCTTTTTCCAGGCTTGGGACCGGCTGAGACGCAAAAACGCCACTGCGCAGTTCTTTAAGCTGCGTGTAAATCATTTGTGTAATACCTACACGTCATTTAGGAAAATACAGTGATGCGAGTCGGATTCGAACCGGCAGTTGCCTTTTAACTAACCGGATAGCCGTTTACCTGCACTGGACACTTATTCTTGACTGGCCTCGTGGTTTATTGGATAGATAACTCTGCCTGCGAAACCGAGGGTCGTGGGTTCGATTCCCACCCAGTGCAAATATTTATGTGATGAATTCAAATATTTTCACTGTGTCTGAGTGTTTCTATGTACAAGTATAATAAGTATGTATTTATAACTATATAAGTATTATATCAGCTATCTGGCCGCCATATTACATTATGCTTTGCTTGGTTTGGGGTCAGATGGTGTTGCGTGTGAATTGTCCAACAATTTTTTTATAGTTGTCCTTTTTTTTTTACTTAAAATAGATTATCATCAGCATCAGCGTGTTTTGGTCCTCTGCTGGATATAGGACTCTCCTATAATACGCCAGTCAGCCTGATTCTCGGTTTTACGTTTACAACCCATCTTTCGTAAATCGTCACTCTATCTAAAATAGATAATACAATATCATAAACACTCCAAAATTTCACACTTAATCTTTATTAATTTTATCCAGATAAGGCAAGAAGATGTGTGCCTTTTGAAACCTTCATGATGGATTGTAATCGATGCGTATGCAACGCAAACGGGGTCCCAATCTGCACCAAAGTCGCATGCATCGATATGGTAAGACCTTAGATTGAGAATAAGTAAATAGATTAGAGTTTTCCGCACGGTTTCTTTGTACGACTCGTAAGCAGAAGACGTGTATATTAGCTATGGCAACAGAGTGATGTGCCGCGACAAAAGTATGACACTTCTACAAGCACGACAAGAGCGATCAGAGCCGCGCTTTCGGTGTAAAGCGTTTGCTCCAACTTTCTACCTAGTAATATGTCTACCAGTAATGCGAGAAAGTGAATAATGAATAATATGTTTAATTAATTAATGGGAAAAAGGTCAAACATTTCACTTATCCATATAACAAGAGCCGTTCTAAGCTGATCAGTGATTGGGATTATTTAGGTATATTCAAATAGATGCGTGGCCCTGTATTGCTACGAACAGAAGTATTATTCGATATTAGGCAGATTGTTGCTTGTGCCGTTACTCTATATTACTAAATGAAACTTTCTCTCACAAAAACTGCTGAAAGAATTTGGACGAAACTTGACAGTAAGTAATTAAGCTTATACATCCAACTTTGCTCAACGTGGTAGATGGTGGATGGTTGTGGCCTTTGACTCACTCATTATATACAAAAGCGACGAGTCCCAGTATCGAGAGTATAAGGGTACAATCTGTTTTCTGTAACTAAATAAATGAATAGGTAAACACAGTAAACAAAATTAAATTTATCCAAAAAATTAGGCATTTACAAACGTTTGAATGTTCACAAATCAGTAACTAATCAGTAGAACCAACTTAGTGTGCGTAGGCGTATATGTGTATTGTACTAGCAGCGACCCGCGGTTTCACCCGTGTTGTTCCCATTCCCGTTATACTTTCGGGATTAACAAAGCATATGTGTTCTTCCAGACTATAATCTACCTGTAATCTAGATGTCACCCCGATCCAATCATACGTTACGTCATGAATAAGCAACAAATATCCATAACATTGACATTTACATATAGTACTAGTAGGATTTCTAATTCATATTCTAATTCTATTCTATATATTTTTTCAGAGTAAGATAGTGAAAAAAAAGAGGAAAAAAACAAAAACATATACGTCACCAAATTTTGACTACGAAGATCTTAACGAATTGCAGCATTACTAAAATAAAACTCGATTTACTGAAAACAATCTGGTTTTAATATTTTTAAATAATTTAACCCCAATTCGTCAGTATGTTAAAAAAATCTGAGTAGGTATTTATTTGACTATTACAGCTGTGACTTGGCTTCCATTCTACGAGCTCGAACAAGCTCTCAGCACGTTAATCACCAGTTTACGCGAGCACTTGATGCATTAAATCCGACATATCTCTAAGAGTAAGCAAGCTGAAGTGGCAATGGGCAGGCCACATCGCTCGCGGAACTGGCAACCGATGGGGAAGGAAGGTTCTCGAGTGGCGACCACGATTCAATGCAATGCATTTTTTTTGTTTAGTATTTATTCGAACCTAAGGACATTATATCACTTGCTAACGTTCCATAAAACAATTATAAATTAGGAATTGCTTCTGAGTAAAGCAGTAGTAATCCTTTCTTTTAATTGGTCCTTCAGACACATATACACGATTAAAAAAAATGTTAAACTCTGTTTTTAAATAAATACACGGTTAACTCACATTTGATATAGTCAGTCCAGTCCGACTCAAGTTTCAATAGCGTCTGGCGATCTTTTTCAAGAAGGTTTCAACTTGGTATTTAGGACATTGTACTATGAAACGTTGATTCAAAAGTTTTGAATCAAAATGGATTTTGAGTCATCTATCTGGTTATTCACTTTGTAATTTCTATCTAAGTATCTATTTAATAATGAAACGTAAAGTATCAAGATATAACTACCAAAGGTTATTAACATACATAGATATATGTAACTTAGTCCTGCATAGGCGGTGTGGCCAGATGTCTGAGGTCAGAGATAGGGAGTGGAAGATGAGCAGTGGGATGCGTGACTCGGGAACTTTCACGTGGTGCACCCTGGACATACTCTTATCGCCCCAGTCAAATTACTTCGCCTTCCAAATGATGGTCCTCCGTAAGCACTCTGATTAGCAGAGTGCTCAGTGGAAGGACAGAGGCCGTGATGTGGCCACAGAGGTGGAACACGCCTCCACTGAGGCGGGAGCGGACACGGGGTCGAGCCTGGAGAACTGCCACTCTAGCTCGCATCCCATCTCTACTGGAAGGCCTGGAGCGTCGCAGATTTAGGGACATCCGGCACCTCACCTTCGAGGAGGTGACGTGCTACTGGTTTTCGGCCCGTCACTAGAGCGAAATGCGGGCTTACTTATGAATAATTATAATAATGTCTAGGCTGTAGAATGCGTTGCTTAAGTGGGGTTTTCCCTATGGTGACAATATTGGTATATTCAAATCGAGAGTGTATCAGTTTTTTATAGGTAAGCATCCTTCATTTGTAAACCGTATTGTCGCTTATTAGTAAAATAACTTATTTAGTGACCGTAACACCGTAACCGATACTGCTTTTACTTGACGAGAAGCAAAACTGCGAGTCGCAACTAGTTTTTATGTTAGCTAATGTAAATACTAAACGCGTAACCACAACTAAATTTGCGCTTGCACAATCACTCTTGCTCCCTATTCTTGATTATGCTGATGTCTGCTACCTCTAGCGGTAGTGCTACCTCTATTTGTAATGGTAGGACTCCCAGCAGAGTCCCCCTGGGGAAATACCACACCTTTGCCAGTTATTCTACCACCAAACAGTAATGTGGAAACATTACTGTGTTCCGGTTTGAAGGGCAATTTTTCCAGAGAAATTGCAGGGCTTAGAGATATAACCTCTTAGATCTCTGGGTGATCAGTGCAGTGCTAGGTAATGATTTGGACTCTTCATGTTCCAATAGCTGCGTGTCACTGTGCTGTTTTGTGGCAGGCACGTTGCTTACCATCAGGCACATGTCCTGCTCGTCTCGTCACATCTTATTTAAAAAAAAATTAGCTTCGAATTAAGAAATTCTATTTAAAGATTTAGTTGCCATGTATCCGTCCTTGAATATATATACCATAATGTGGTATGTGTAAGTTTTGGTAAGTACTTATTTATTTATTACTTTAAGTCTACGTAGGTATATGTAATATAACTATATTAATATAAGCACAAATGTGTTTAATAAACAGAGACATGTGTGTTTTTAATATATATATTTAATTTATGTAAATTAGTAAGTATATTTCTTATTTTATACTTAGGTTGTTTAACAAGTCATACAATTTTAACCTATTAGAATATACTAAGGCCGCATTTTTGTCTACATAATGTAACGTTACATATTGGCTTTAAACAATATGTAAGCGTACATTTCCTACTAAAATCATCATTCATGAGACTATGTAGAAATTTATGTACTTACATAGTGAATTTTCATACAACTAATATCTGTTCTATCGTGTCCTCACGATAAAGCATATTTTTCTGATCATAATATTAGTATTCTTCATGTATTATTTATATTTTAAACTGTAGAAAACTACGTTTTTCTGAAAATTTTATTTATTTACTTTATGTCATCACATTTCAAACATTCACTATTGCTTAGCAACCTCTATCATTTTCATAAGGTTGAATAGTTTTTAGGTCTAATTCTCTCTGGCCGCTAATTATAAAATAAACTGTCTCTCATTTTAGATTTGAATACCATTATTAGAATACCAAGTCTTCTTGTAAAAGCTAGGAACTGAGATGGGCAGTCAACATTTGGATTTCAAAGTAGTAGCATCACAAGATACCCTGAAAGGTGCAACGTGAAAATAGGACTGCTGTGGGCTACTACCGCTGCTGATCCCTGCTGCAAGCCACTGAAGTTGTGGACTGCTGTGGGCTACTACCACTGCTGATCCCTGCTGCGAGCCACTGATGTTGTGGACTGCTGTGGGCTACTACCGCTGCTGATTCCTGCTGCGAGCCACTGATGTTGTGGACTGCTGTGGGCTACTACCACTGCTGATCCCTGCTGCGAGCCACTGATGTTGTGGACTGCTGTGGGCTACTACCGCTGCTGATTCCTGCTGCGAGCCACTGATGTTGTGGACTGCTGTGGGCTACTACCACTGCTGATCCCTGCTGCGAGCCACTGATGTTGTGGACTGCTGTAGGCTACTACCTACCTACTTTGCATGTTCACACCACAGTGTCTACAAGGCCTAAACCTACCAAGTCGCGCAGAGAACAGAGGCCTATTAAAGCTCACCCTTTTTCAACACAAATGGCGAGACGACATGTTTGTTTTTTGGGACCTTTTCTCTATAACAAAATTAACCAATACCAAGAATTACCCCCACTTAATAACAAATCATGTAAACAGATTATTTCAAACTACCTGGCTAATCTTACATATGACAACACAGAAGACCTTTTACGCATACTTGAGTTTGAGCCTTACAAACCTATGAGACAATCATGAATCGGAGAGACATAAACTTTGCGTATACGTTACATTCGTACACATCTTTCTCACACACAAACCCTAACACATATAAATTCTTACGGGCACACGCATTAATAAACCATCACATATCACACACGCACACACCTTACACACCGTCATCCACATACACAAACATACCCACCCTCACACACACACACATACACCCTCACACATAAGTTACAACCGATGACACATCTTCACACATCATCACAAATAATTGAAAAAAATATAGAATTGAAATGGCAATTTTTATCTTATATGTGAATTATGTTTTTTTTTATTTCTTTAAATAAGACTTAATATTTATTTTAACATATATTTATTTTATTAAGCAGCATTGAAATCGACTTTAATATTTAAAATAAACAATTTCTTAGCTACATATTTCCTTCACATAAAAGTCCTTATTTTAACTAAAATTTTAATCATCAAAATAAAATATTTTTAAGTAAATCATTAATTATGTACTGTTTGGCTATGAAATAACTATAAGTATGTAATTTCAATAATACGAGTATTGTAATAATATATAATTCTAATAATTGTACCAACATGCTATGAAATTGACCAATGGAACATCTAAGGCGCTCCCTCTTAACTTGGACCATACAACAAGATCATTAACATGAAACAAAAATACCCACAAAACAAATATAACTACGTTTCTATCAACTTGAACCAAAAATACCCACAGTAAAATGAAAATTAATAACTACTTCTCAATAAGCTACATTCTGCACAAAAAAAGGTTTACGTGACTGAGTGAGCGCCGGAGGTGGGAATCTTAGCAGCCGTAACACAGGTCTCCAGCCTAGCACGGCTGCTAATGAACTATTAACTTAGATTAAGTATTTGTTCCAAGTGTAATTAAGAGTTTTGATGTTTTTTAAGCCAAAATAATGATTGAGTCAATAAATTTAATTTAATTTAATTTAATTTACTACCGCTGTTGATCCCTGCTGCGAGCCACTGAGTGAGCTGCTGAAGCCAGGTGGATGTTGTGGTGCTGTGCGCTGTTGATCCCTGCTGTGAGCCACTGAACTCTACCGTGGGCTACTGATCCTGCTGTGGGCTGCTGATCCCTGCTGCGAGCCACGGAATCCTACCATCCTACCGTTCAAACCCTCTCAGTTCCTGTTCTTTTTTCTTTATCTTTAAGTTACGTCTGTTTTAATTTTTTATTTCATTTCTTTTCATTTTTTTTTTTAAATATATTTGTTTCCTTAACCTTTTTCATTTACCCATCCCTATAAAGACTTTTTGTGTTCACCCTAACGTGACAATATATTATCCTATCCGTGCACGGTTGCCTGGAAGATACCGCTCTAAGCGATAAGGCCGCCAATTAAAATTTGTAGCATAAGATTTTCTTAAGTTCCTGTTGTAAATTTTTGTGTATTTTATTGTATGTGGCTTTCAATAAAGTTTTCTTATCTTACCTTAATGCGTGTATTGTGAACAGTATTTAACAACAACTCAGGTATCGTGTTCGAACAAATTAAAAACAACACAGAATTAATTGATTTTCTCAAGTGGATTTAGTGATTTTCTGAAGTAGATTGAGTGGTCATTGTGGATAGAAGTTTTGCTATAACGACATGCGCAGTGCAATTGCAATTTTATTGATCAGTTATTTTGTGAGTTTATTTTCTTATATCACATGTTTATGCTAAAAAAAATTACTTTATACGAGACTAGCGACACGCCCCGGCTTCGCACGGGCCCATAAGTACTACTAATAAAAATGGTTATTATGGGTTATTCCTAAGAGATAGACGTAATATACTATTGGAGATTTTTTGTAGACCTTTTAAACGGGTTCAATATACAATATTGATGTACATTATTTTGATCTAGCTCTAAGGGTTCAGGCAGCGTTTGCGGTGTAAGCGCAAAATGTTTATTTATAACATTACATTAGAAACCTTTAAAATTATCAGTGTTACTCTGCTATTTTATGTACGTACTATATATATATATATATAATGGGAGAAATAATATACGACAAGTTTTCAGCTTGCTTCACATATTACCAAAAATTTGCTACCCACTTGAAACACGGCTCCGAAAGCACGAAAAAATTTGACGGGAAAACAGGCGTCAGGGTACATAAGTGTGTTGTTTACGCTTCAGTTAATGAAGTGTAAGAGTTTTTGAACCCATTGACACCTATTTAACCATTGTTATTCTCAAGAGTGTTTCAAGAAGTTTCTAACCGTATCATTTGTCAATAATTATTGT
This sequence comes from Ectropis grisescens, assembly GCA_017562165.1. Classification (NCBI taxonomy): domain Eukaryota; kingdom Metazoa; phylum Arthropoda; class Insecta; order Lepidoptera; family Geometridae; genus Ectropis; species Ectropis grisescens. Next base: position 9,844,865 of record CM029780.1, on the reverse strand, counting down.
ACTTCAAATGTAAACTAACAAGTTAGAAACTTGAACTGAAGTATGTATTGTTCAATTTTTGAATGGTTTCAGGCCTATTTAAAAATTATAAAGTAAACAGTGATTTTATGTCTTACAATTTATTAAAAGTCTTAAAAAATGTTACATGTAAAATGTTTCTTTAAAAAATCAATTTACTACTAACGCAAGTTTAGAGTCATTAATTTAGTCTCCACTCTCGGCAAAATGCCGACCAACAGTGCCCATATCAGCCTGTGTAATTCTTGTAGGTATATATATATAAGATTTAACAGTCAAATTTTCTTACCAATTGCGTGGTATATCATCGCGTTAGCTACCACAATCGAGAGTTCTTACAGGAAATCGTTGAGAGTCTCATTAAAATGACGCTATTCATGCTAAATTAGCTTGATAGTAATCAATTGCGTAAATTGTACCAGGGATCCTGGGCTAAGAATATTACAATCCGTATGTATTTTACACATCGTATCGTAAAATGTATACAGTAAGGTACTTGAAAAAAGGCTTAAAGAATTAATGCTTGTGATTGTTTGTTTGCAAGGTACTTCAAGATGTTTGCTCAAGTTACCCACTAAACGAATTAAACGGCTCCTTTGATGTAGAGGATACAGAGAACAGTTTTTATTGGAGAAGTAAGTTTATTTTATGGACTATTTTTTTCGCAATTATCTAAGCTATAAGCTATAACAAGCAGGATTCGCTTCACTGCTTCATGCTTTTTTTTTATTCAATTTTATTCACTTCAGAGGCTCCGGGGTCCATGACATTTGTCATTACAATTACATTATTTTTTTTAAATTTCTTGAATTAGGAGAAGAAGGGGAAAACAGGGGGGTGTTGTGAACATATTGAACCTAAGCCTAGTAATAGTCAGCCGGATTTAGTCTGTTGAGCCGATCACTACCGATTGGGATTCCGATAGTAATTGACTCGACATCGTCTTTTGCCTAAGCCGCCTCCTCTCGGCCCAGAGCCTCCACCAAGGCCGCATTTCTGTCCTTGATGGCCATCAACGACCGCACGCTCTCGTGCAGCTTCATGTTTGTCTTAGTTTTAATTACGATGACCGACTCATGCTTTTACAGACACAAATTTTAATAACAAAATATCTGGCAGGTACCATCTTATATCACTTAAACCTTACAAATGTATGTCCGTCCATAACTTTTGAATGACTGCACCAAATTGGATGATCCTTTGTGCTATTTGTGTTAGTAATTGTCAGGACAAGGTGAATGTACAAGAAGATTTAGAAAATATTAACGAATAAAAAGGATGGCAGTACGAAATTCACCGGGTCAGCTAGATTTACGTGAAACATAGTTAGCTTTATTGTGGCATAAAATCTTCTGTCAGTGGACTCCAAACTAGGCTAAGCCTGTATCCTGGGAGTCCAGGTACTTGTTTACATTAAGTTTGAAGTGCCTACTTGCTGACCCATCATTTGTGGTTTTTGCCCTATACACGAAAAATCTCAAAACATCTAATTGTTTACATAAACTATTCTCGAATACATTTTAAGATTTCATCAAACCCGTCCAGCGTCTTAGAAGGAGTTTACAAACATACGCACAGAAATTATTGTGCTAGTAGTGGTAGGACTCTTTGGAGAGTTTGTCTGGGGCAGTGTCACACCTTTGCCAGTTATTCTTCGGCCTAGTAGTAATGTGCAAACATTACTGTGTTTCGGTTTTCGGGTGCGTTTCCAGTGAAGTTACAGGGCATAGAGACAAAACAACTGATATCTCTTGGTGACGAGTGCAGTGCAGTGCTTGGTAATGATTTATGTTTCAATAGCTGCATGGATCCGTGCTGTTATGTGGCAGGCATGTTGCTTACCATCAGGCATCTTCTGTTTGTCTCGACGCTCCACATTTAACTTAAAAAAAATATTTATAATTATAAAGACATGTATTAGTTATACAAATGATCTTTTTTCCATTGATACATACCTACATATGTTTGCACTGAGTCGCCATTGTGACTGATATTAAGTGACAATAAAATCTACAAAAAAGTTAGCTTTTTTAGAAAAAAAAAAAAAAAAATTACTCTATACTGGAATACACCCAGATTTAATCCATCTTGCAACAACCACTCAACCAAAGCTATTCCAATTCCACGGGTTTATTTCAAAACTGGCATACTCAAGACAATTTCAACCATACTCGGGATAGCATAACTAGCTCACTAACCACTGCTGCGATTTAGAAGTTTTTCTCGCAAGGAGAGAGTCAAGGCCACAATCGAATCGATCGATCGAATATGGATCGGGTTAGTGGATGTAGCATGCACTTGAAAGATTCTAGAAAAAATGTTTGTTTCCTCATGATATTTTCCTGTGCCGTATCTTCCGGTACCTTTTCCTCCTCCTAGAGTCGTATTCCTCATGTCTCACACCACCACGTCTCAACAACTTCTCAAAGATGAAACTACGCCCTCTATCACCGGCATTCTCTATTATTTCTGTTCATGATCGGTAGTGGTTTTCTTGGGAAGGTGATTACGGTGGGTTTCCATGTCCTTCCGCATCAGTTTTTTTTAGAAAATATTTAGTTTTCACGGGCGCTGTTCACCGCTTCACGGGCGCTGGGTGGCCGTGGTAGATCAGGCTATTTACCGCCGCCCGAGACTCGGCGTTGGCCTCTTACAGCAGGTTTGGCGTCCCCTAGCCAACCCTCCTCCTTTTTCCAGGCTTGGGACCGGCTGAGACGCAAAAACGCCACTGCGCAGTTCTTTAAGCTGCGTGTAAATCATTTGTGTAATACCTACACGTCATTTTGGAAAATACAGTGATGCGCGTCGGATTCGAACCGGCAGTTGCCTTTTAACTAACCGGATAGCCGTTTACCTGCACTGGACACTTATTCTTGACTGGCCTCGTTGTTTATTGGATAGATAATTCTGCCTGCGAAACCGAGGGTCGTGGGTTCGATTCCCACCCAGTGCAAATATTTATGTGATGAATTCAAATATTTTCACTGTGTCTGAATGTTTCTATGTACAAGTATAATAAGTATGTATTTATAACTATATAAGTATTATATCAGCTATCTGGCCGCCATATTACATTACGCTTTGCTTGGTTTGGGGTCAGATGGTGTTGCGTGTGAATTGTCCAACAATTTTTTTATAGTTGTCCTTTTTTTTACTTAAAATAGATTATCATCAGCATCAGCGTGTTTTGGTCCTCTGCTGAATATAGGACTCTCCTATAATACGCCAGTCAGCCTGATTCTCGGTTTTACGTTTACAACCCATCTTTCGTAAATCGTCACTCTATCTAAAATAGATAATACAATATCATAAATACTCCAAAATTTCACACTTAATCTTTATTAATTTTATCCAGATAAGGCAAGAAGATGTGTGCCTTTTGAAACCTTCATGATGGATTGTAATCGATGCGTATGCAACGCAAACGGGGTCCCAATCTGCACCAAAGTCGCATGCGTCGATATGGTAAGACCTTAGATTGAGAATAAGTAAATAGATTAGGGTTTTCCACACGGTTTCTTTTTACGACTCGTAAGCAGATGACGTGTATATGAGCGATGGCAACAGAGTGATGTGCCGCGACAAAAGTATGACACTTCTACAAGAGCGACAAGAGCGATCAGAGCCGCGCTTTCGGTGTAAAGCGTTTGCTCCAACTTTCTACCTAGTAATATGTCTACCAGTAATGCGAGAAAGTGAATAATGAATAATGTTTAATTAATTAATGGGAAAAAGGTCAAACATTTCACTTATCCATATAACAAGAGCCGTTCTAAGCTGAACAGTGATTGGGATTATTTATATTCAAATAGATGCGTGGCCCTGTATTGTTACGAACAGAAGTATTATTCGATATTAGGCAGATTGTTGCTTGTGCCGTTACTCTATATTACAAAATGAAACTTTCTCTCACAAAAACTGCTGAAAGAATTTGGACGAAACTTGACAGTAAGTAATTAAGCTTATACATCCAACTTTGCTCAACGTGGTAGATGGTGGATGGTTGTGGCCTTTGACTCACTCATTATATACAAAGGCGACGAGTCCCAGTATCGAGAGTATAAGGGTACAATCTGTTTTCTGTAACTAAATAAATGAATAGGTAAACACAGTAAACAAAATTAAATTTATCCAAAAAATTAGGCATTTACAAACGTTTGAATGTTCACAAATCAGTAACTAATCAGTAGAACCAACTTAGTGTGCGTAGGCGTATATGTGTATTGTACTAGCAGCGACCCGCGGTTTCACCCGTGTTGTTCCCATTCCCGTTATACTTTCGGGATTAACAAAGCATATGTGTTCTTCCAGACTATAATCTACCTGTAATCTAGATGTCACCCCGATCCAATCATACGTTACGTCATGAATAAGCAACAAATATCCATAACATTGACATTTACATATAGTACTAGTAGGATTTCTAATTCATATTCTAATTCTATTCTATATATTTTTTCAGAGTAAGATAATGAAAAAAAAGAGGAAAAAAACAAGAACTTATACGTCACCAAATTTTGACTACGAAGATCTTAACGAATTGCAGCATTACTAAAATAAAACTTGATTTACTGAAAACAATCTGGTTTTAATATTTTTAAATAACTTAACCCCAATTTATCAGCGTGTCAAAAAAAAATGAATAGGTATTTATTTGACTATTATATCAGCTGTGACTTGGCTTCCATTCTACAAGTTCGAACAAGCTCTCAGCACGTTAATCACTAGTTTACGCGATTACTTGATGCATTAAATCCGACATATCTCAAAGATACACCTCACCTTCGAGGAGGTGACGTGCTACTGGTTTTCGGCCCGTCACTAGAGCCAAATGCGGGCGTACTTAGGAATAATTATAATAATGTCTAGGCTGTAGAATGCGTTGCTTAAGTGGGGTTTTCCCTATGGTGACAATATTGGTATCTTCAAATCGAGAGTGTATCAGTTTTTTCTAGGCAAGCATCCTTTATTTGTAAACCGTATTGTCGCTTATTAGTAAAATAACTTATTTAGTGACCATAACACCGTAACCGATACCGCTTTTACTTTACGAGAAGCAAAACTGCGAGTCGCAACTAGTTGTTATGTTAGCTAATGTAAATAGTTTATGCGTAACCACAACTAAACTTGCGCTTGCACAATCACTCTTGGTCCCTATTCTTGATTATGCTGATGTCTGCTACCTCTAGCGGTAGTGCTACCTCTATTTGTAGTGGTAGGACTCCCAACAGAGTCCTCCTGGGGAAGTACCAAACCTTTGCCAGTTATTCTACCGCCAAACAGTAATGTGGAAACATTATTGTGTTCCGGTTTGAAGGGCAATCTTTCCAGAGAAATTTCAGGGCTTAAAGATATATCCTCTTAGATCTCTGAGTGATCAATGCAGTGCTAGGTAATGATTTGGACTCTTCATGTTCCAATAGCTGCGTGTCACTGCGGTGTTTTGTGGCAGGCACGTTGCTTACCATCAGGCACAAGTCCTGCTCGTCTCGTCACATCTTATTTAAAAAAAAAACCTCGATCTCACCCAAGAGCAGCTATCTAAACTTGAGCGCCTTCAAAACTACTGGATAGGATTAGGAGCTTGCGCTGGATGTCTTCAAGCTTCGAATTAAAGAATTCTATTTATTTAAAGATTAAGTTGCCATGTATCCGTCCTTGAATATATATACCATAATGTGGTATGTGTAAGTTTTGGTACTGATTTATTTATTACTTTAAGTCTACGTAGGTATATGTAATATAACTGTATTAATATAAACACAAATGTGTTAAATAAACATAGACATGTGTGTTTTTTAATATATACACTTAATTTATGTAAATTAGTAAGTATATTTCTTATTTTATACTTAGGTTGTTTAACAAGTCATACAATTTTAACCTATTAGAATATACTAAGGCCGCATTTTTGTTTACATATATTATTCTATCCGTGCACGGTTGCCTGGAAGATACCGCTCTAAGCGATAAGGCCGCCAATTAAAATTTGTAGCATAAGATTTTCTTAAGTTCCTGTTGTAAATTTTTGTGTATTTTATTTATTATTATTTATATTTATTTATTATTGTATGTGGCTTTTAATAAAGTTTTCTTATCTTACCTTAATGCGTGTATTGTGAACAGTATTTAACCACAACTCAGGTATCGTGTTCGAACAAATTAAAAACAACACAGAATTAATTGATTTTCTCAAGTGAATTTAGTGATTTTCTGAAGTAGATTGAGTGGTCATTGTGGATTGAAGTTTTGCTATAACGACATGCGCAGTGAAATTGCAATTTTATTAATCAGTTATTTTGTGAGTTTATTTTCTTATATCACATCTTTTATTTTTAAAATTTTAACTACTTTCATTCGAGACTAACGACCCACCCCGGCTTCGCACGGCTCCAATGCTGATACCAAATAAAAGTACTGCTAATAAAAATGGTTATTATGGGTTATTCCAAAGAGATAGACGTAATATACTATTGGAGATTTTTTGTAGACCTTTTAAACGGGTTCAATATACAATATTGATGTACATTATTTTGATCTAGCTCCAAGGGTTCAGGCAGCGTTTGCGGTGTAAGCGCAAAAATGTGTTTATTTATAACATTACATTAGAAACCTTTAAAATTATCCGTATTACTCTGCTATTTTATGTACGTATTATATTTATAATAGGAGAAATAATATGTGAAATAATAAATAAGTTTTCAGCTTGCTTCACATATTACCCAAAATTTGCTACCCACTTGAAACACGGCTCCGAAAGCACGAAAACATTTGACGGGAAAACAGGCGTCAGGGTACATAAGTGTGTTGTTTACGCTTCAGTTTATGAAGTGTAATTGTTTTTGAACCCATTGAAACCTATTTAACCATTGTTATTCTCAAGAGTGTTTCAAGAAGATTCTAACCGTATCATTTGTCAATAATTATTGTACTTCAAATGTAAACTAACAAGTTAGAAACTTGAACTGAAGTATGTTTTGTTAAATTTTTGAATGGTTTCAGGCCTATTTAAAAATTATAAAAAAAACAGTGATCTATGTCTTACAATTTATTGAAAGTCTTATAAAATGTTACATGTAAAATGTTTCTTTGAAAAATCAATTTAAAATGTCAAATATTTAAATTTTGTTAACGCAAGTTTAGAATCATTAATTTAGTCTCCACGCTCGGCAAAATGCCGACCAATAGTGCCCATCAGCCTGTGTAATATTCGTACCCCATCATCGCGTTAGCTACCACAATCGAGAGTTCTTACAGGAAATCGTTGAGTCTCATTAAAATGAAGCTAAATTACCTTGATAGTAATCAATTGCGTAAATTGTACCAGGGATCCTGGGCTAAGAATATTACAATCCGTATGTATTTTACACATCGTATCGTAAAATGTATATACTAAAGTACTTGAAAAAAGGCTTAAAGAATTAATGCTTGTGATTGTTTGTTTGCAAGGTACTTCAAGATGTTTGCTCAAGTAACCCACTAAACGAATTAAACGGGTCCTTTGATATAGAGGACACAGAGAACAGTTTTTATTGGAGAAGTAAGTTTATTTTATGGACTATTTTTTAGCAATTATCTGAGCTATAAGCTATAACAAGCAGGATTCGCATCACTGTTTGAGCTTACAAAATATGTTATCGAAACACTGGGCAACGCAATTCAGCTGTGCGTAAACTGTCTACTTCATGTTCCATTGATGAACGTTGGATTTTTTTCCAAATAAAATCATGTTTTTCTTTGTATTCAATTTTATCCACTTCAGAGGCTCCGGGGTCCGTGACATTTGTCATTACAATTACATCATTTTTTAAAAATTTCTTGGATTAGGAGAAGAAGGGGAAAACATTTGTTGTTGTTGTGAACATTTTGAACCTAAGCCTAGTAATAGTCAGTCGGATTTCGTCTGTTGAGCCAATCACTACCGGTTGGGATTCCGATAGTAATCGACTCGACATCGTCTTTTGCCTAAGCCTTCCGGCCCAGAGCCTCCACCAAGGCCGCATTTCTGTCCTTAATGGCCATCTGTAAATTGAATTCTCGGATGGTCTTCGGTGATGCAGCTAACGCTCGCCGCACAAACTGTGTACAAAATGTGAAGGTCCCCGTGTGCCGTGAGATTGCGACGACCGCACGCTCTCGTGCAGCAGAGCTTCATGTTTGCCTTAGTTTTAATTACGATGACCGACTCATGCTTTTACAGACACAAATTTTAGTAACAAAATGTCTGGTAGTTACCATCTTATATCACTTAAACCTTACAAATGTATGCCCATAACTTTTGAATGTCTGCACCAAATTGGATGATCTTTTGTGCGATTTGTGTTAGTAATTGTCAGGACAAGGTGAATGTACAAGAAAATTTAGAAAATATTAACGAATAAAAAGGATGTCAGTACGAAATTCACCGGGTCAGCTAGATTTACGTGAAACATAGTTAGCTTTATTGTGGCATAAAATCTTCTGTCAGTGGACTCCAAACTAGGCTACGCCTGTATCCTGGGAGTCCAGGTACTTGTTTACATTAAGTATCAAGCGCCTACTTGCTGACCCATCAGTTGTGGTTTTTGCCCTATACACGAAAAACCTCAAAACATCTAATTGTTAACATAAACTATTCTCGAATACATTTTAAGATTTCATCAAACCCGTCCAGCGTCTTAGAAGGAGTTTACAAACATACGCACAGAAATTATTGTGCTAGTAGTGGTAGGACTCTTTGGAGAGTTTGTCTGGGGCAGTGTCACACCTTTGCCAGTTATTCTGGCCTAGTAGTAATGTGCAAACATTACTGTGTTTCGGTTTTCGGTTGCGTTTCTAGTGAAGTTACAGGGCATAGAGACGAAACAACTTATATATCTGGGTGACGAGTGCAGTGCAGTGCTTAGTAATGATTTATGTTTCAATAGCTGCATGGAACCATGCTGTTATGTGGCAGGCATGTTGCTTACCATCAGGCATCTTCTGTTTGTCTCGACGCTCCACATTTGATATAAAAAAATATTTATAATTATAAAAACATTTATTAGTTATACAAATGATCTTTTTTCCATTGATACATACCTACATATGTTTGCACTTGGTCATCATTGTGACTGATATTAAGTGACAATAAAATCTACAAAAAAGTTAGCTTTTTTTGAAAAAAAAAACTCTATACTGAAATACACCCAGATTTAATCCATCGTGCAACAACCACTCAACCAAAGCTATTCCACGGGTTTATTTCAAAACTGGCATACTCAAGACAATTTCAACCATACTCGGGATAGCATAACCAGCTCACTAACACTGCTGCGATTTAGGAGTTTTTCTCGCAAGGAGAGAGTCAAGACCACAATTGACCACGCCAGCCCAGTACGGGTTAGTGGATGTAGCATGCACTTGAGAGATTCTAGGAAAATATTTATTTCCTCACGATGTTTTCCTGTGCCGTATCTTTCGGTTCCTCCTTCTCCTCCTAGAGTCGTATTCCTCATGTCTCACACCACCACGTCTCAACAACTTCTCAAAGATGAAACTACGCCCTCTATCACCGGCATTCTCTATGATTTCTCTTCATGATCGGTAGTGGTTTTCTTGGGAAGGTGATTGCGGTGGGTTTCCATGTCCTTCCGCATCAGTTTTTTTTAGAAAATATTTTGTTTTCACGGGCGCTGTTCACCGCTTCACGGGCGCTGGGTGGCCGTGGTAGATCAGGCTATTTACCACCGCCCGAGAATCGGCGTTGGCCTCTTACAGCAGGTTTGGCGTCCCCTAGCCAACCCTCCTCCTTTTTCCAGGCTTGGGACCGGTGTAACGTTACATATTGGCTTTAAACAATATGTAAGCGTACATTTCCTACTAAAATCATCATTCATGAGACTATGTAGAAATTTATGTACTTACATAGTGAATTTTCATACAACTAATATCTGTTCTATCGTGTCCTCACGATAAAGCATATTTTTCTGATCATAATATTTCTATTTTAAACTGTAGAAAACTACGTTTTTCTGAAAATTTTATTTATTTACTTTATGTCATCACATTTCAAACATTCACTATTGCTTAGCAACCTCTACCATTTTCATAAGGTTGAATAGTTTTTAGGTCTAATTCTCTCTGGCCGCTAATTATAAAATAAACTGTCTCTCATTTTAGATTTGAATACCATTATTAGAATACCAAGTCTTCTTGTAAAAGCTAGGAACTGAGATGGGCAGTCAGCATTTGGATTTCAAAGAAGAAGCATCACAAGATACCCTGAAAGGTGCAACGTGAAAATAGGGCTACTAAACCCTCATGGTGTACCGCTGATATAGGGCTACTAAACCCTCATGGCGAGCCACTGAACGAGCTGCTGCAGCCAGGTTGATGTTGTGGACTGCTGTGGGCTGCTAATGTGATACTGATCCTGCTGTGCGCTGTTGATCCCTGCTGCGAGCCACTGAACTCTACCGTGGGCTACTGATACTGATGTGGGCTACTACCGCTGCTGATCAAGAAACCCTCTCAGTTCCTGTTTTCTGGTTTCCAAATGTTGTGTCCCTTTCTTTTTTAATTTACTTTACCCCTTTTTTTACATCCCTTTAACTTTTATATTACATTTACTTTCATAATACTTGTTTCCTTAACCTTTTATTATTTCACTCTGATCCCTAACCTCCCTACAAACCTCTTATGTTCACTACCGTGACACCGGCTGAGACGCAAAAACGCCACTGCGCAGTTCTTTAAGCTGCGTGTAAATCATTTGTGTAATACCTACACGTCATTTTGGAAAATACAGTGATGCGAGTCGGATTCGAACCGGCAGTTGCCTTTTAACTAACCGGATAGCCGTTTACCTGCACTGGACACTTATTCTTGACTGGCCTCGTGGTTTATTGGATAGATAATTCTGCCTGCGAAACCGAGGGTCGTGGGTTCGATTCCCACCCAGTGCAAATATTTATGTGATGAATTCAAATATTTTCACTGTGTCCGAGTGTTTCTATGTACAAGTATAATAAGTATGTATTTATAACTATATAAGTATTATATCAGCTATCTGGCCGCCATATTACATTACGCTTTGCTTGGTTTGGTGTCAGATGGTGTTGCGTGTGAATTGTCCAACAATTTTTTTATAGTTGTCCTTTTTTTTACTTAAAATAGATTATCATCAGCATCAGCGTGTTTTGGTCCTCTGCTGAATATAGGACTCTCCTATAATACGCCAGTCAGCCTGATTCTCGGTTTTACGTTTACAACCCATCTTTCGTAAATCGTCACTCTATCTAAAATATATAATACAATATCATAAACACTCCAAAATTTCACACTTAATCTTTATTAATTTTATCCAGATAAGGCTAGAAGATGTGTGCCTTTTGAAACCTTCATGATGGATTGTAATCGATGCGTATGCAACGCAAACGGGGTCCCAATCTGCACCAAAGTCGCATGCGTCGATATGGTAAGACCTTAGATTGAGAATAAGTAAATAGATTAGGGTTTTCCGCACGGTTTCTTTGTACAACTCGTAAGCAGAAGACGTGTATATTAGCTATGGCAACAGAGTGATGTGCCGCGACAAAAGTATGACACTTCTACAAGCACGACAAGAGCGATCAGAGCCGCGCTTTCGGTGTAAAGCGTTTGCTCCAACTTTCTACCTAGTAATATGTCTACCAGTAATGCGAGAAAGTGAATAATGAATAATAATATGTTAAATTAATTAATGGGAAAAAGGTCAAACATTTCACTTATCCATATAACAAGAGCCGTTCTAAGCTGAACAGTGATTGGGATTATTTACATTCAAATAGATGCGTGGCCCTGTATTGTTACGAACAGAAGTATTATTCGATATTAGGCAGATTGTTGCTTGTGCCGTTACTCTATATTACAAAATGAAACTTTCTCTCACAAAAACTGCTGAAAGAATTTGGACGAAACTTGGCAGTAAGTAATTAAGCTTATCCATCCAACTTTGCTCAACGTGGTAGATGGTGGATGGTTGTGGCCTTTGACTCACTCATTATATACAAAGGCGACGAGTCCCAGTATCGAGAGTATAAGGGTACAATCTGTTTTCTGTAACTAAATAAATGAATAGGTAAACACAGTAGTATTTACAAACGTTTGAATGTTCACAAATCAGTAACTAATCAGTAGAACCAACTTAGTGTGCGTAGGCGTATATGTGTATTGTACTAGCAGCGACCCGCGGTTTCACCCGTGTTGTTCCCATTCCCGTTTAGATGTCACCCCGATCCAATCATACGTTACGTCATGACTAAGCAACAAATATCCATAACATTGACATTTACATATAGTACTAGTAGCATTTCTAAATCATATTCTAATTCTATTCTATATATTTTTTCAGAGTAAAATAATGAAAAAAAGAGGAAAAAAACAAGAACTTATACGTCACCAAATTTTGACTACGAAGATCTTAACAAATTGCAGCGTTACTAAAATAAAACTCGATTTACTGAAAACAATCTGGTTTTAATATTTTTAAATAACTTAACCCCAATTCGTCAGTATGTTAAAAAAATTGGCTATTTGGCTCTAGTGACGGGCCGAAAACCAGTAGCACGTCACCTCCTCGAAGGTGAGGTGCCGGATGTCCCTAAATCTGCGACGCTCCAGGCCCTCCAGTAGAGATGGGATGCGAGCTAGAGTGGCAGTTCTCCAGGCTCGACCCCGTGTCCGCTTCCGCCTCAGTGGAGGAGTGTTCCACCTCTGTGGCCACATCACGGCCCCTGTCCTTCCACTGAGCACCACTCTGCTAATCAGAGTGACTGCTACGCAAATGCGGGCGTACTTATGAATAATTATAATAATGTCTAGGCTGTAGAATGCGTTGCTTAATTGGGGTTTTCCCGTTGGTAACAATATTGGTATCTTCAAATCGAGAGTGTATCAGTTTTTTCTAGGTAAGCATCCTTCATTTGTAAACCGTATTGTCGCTTATTAGTAAAATAACTTATTTAGTAACGGTAACACCATAACCAATCCTGCTTTTACTTGACAAGAAGCAAAACTGCGAGTCGCAACTAGTTTTTATGTTAGCTAATGTAAATAGTTAATGCGTAACCACAACTAAACTTGCGCTTGCACAATCACTCTTGCTCCCTATTCTTGATTATGCTGATGTCTGCTACCTCTAGCGGTAGTACTACCTCTATTTGTAGTGGTAGGACTCCCAGCAGAGTCCCCTTGGGGAAGTACCACACCTTTGCCAGTTATTCTACCACCAAACAGTAATGTGGAAACATTACTGTGTTCCGGTTTGAAGGGCAATTTTTCCAGAGAAATTGCAGGGCTTAAAGATATAGCCTCTTAGATCTCTGGGTGATGAGCGCAGTGCAGTGCTAGGTAATGATTTGGACTCTTCATGTTCGAATAGCTGCGCGTCACTGTGCTGTTTTGTGGCAGGCACGATGCTTGCCATGTCCTGCTTGTCTCGTCATATCTTATTTTCAAAAAAACCTCGATCTCACCGAAGAGCAGCTATCTAAACTTGAGCGCCTTCAAAATTACTGGATAGGATTAGGAGCTTGCGCTGGATGTCTTCAAGCTTCGAATTAAAGAATTCTATTTAAAGATTTAGTTGCCATGTATCCGTCCTTGAACAGATATACCCTAATGTGGTATGTGTAAGTTTTGGTACTGATTTATTTATTACTTTAAGTCTACGTAGGTATTAACATTAATTTAAACACAAATGTGTTTAATAAACATAGATATGTTTAATTTTTAATAAATATATTTAATTTATGTAAATTAGTAAGTATATTTCTTATTTTATACGTACTTAGGTTGTTTAACTAGTCATACAATTTTAACCTATTAGAATATACTAAGGCCGTATTTTTTTCTACATATATTATCCTATCCGTGCACGGTTGCCTGGAAAAGACCGCTCTAAGCGATAAGGCCACCTATTAAAATCTCTAGCATAAGATTTTCTTAAGTTCCTGTTGTACATTTTTGTGTATTTTATTGTATGTGGCTTTTAATAAAGTTTTCTTATCTTACCTTAATGCGTGTATTGTGAACAGTATTTAACCACAACTCAGGTATCGTGTTCGAACAAATTAAAAACAACACAGAATTAATTGATTTTCTCAAGTGGATTTAGTGATTTTCTGAAGTAGATTGAGTGGTCATTGTGGATTTAAGTTTTGCTATAACGACATGCGCAGTGGAATTGCAATTTTATTAATCAGTTATTTTGTGAGTTTATTTTCTTATTTCACATCTTTTATTTTTAAAATTTTAACTACTTTCATTCGAGACTAACGACCCACCCCGGCTTCGCACGGCTCCAATGCTGATACCAAATATAAGTACTGCTAATAAAAATGGTTATTATGGGTTATTCCAAAGAGATAGACGTAATATACTATTGCAGACTTTTTGTAGCCCTTTTGAACGGGTACAATATACAATATTGATGTACATTATTTTGATCTAGCTCTAAGGGTTCAGGCAGCGTTTGCGGTGTAAGCGCAAAAATGTGTTTATTTATAACATTACATTAGAAACCTTTAAAATTATCCGTATAACTCTGCTATTTTATGTACGTGCTATATTTATAATAGGAGAAATAATAAATAAATTTTCAGCTTGCTTCACATATTACCCAAAATTTGCTACCCACTTGAAACACGGCTCCGAAAGCACGAAAACATTTGACGGGAAAACAGACGTCAGGGTACATAAGTGTGTTGTTTACGCTTCAGTTTATGAAGTGTAATTGTTTTTGAACCCATTGAAACCTATTTAACCATTGTTATTCTCAAGAGTGTTTCAAGAAGATTCTACCTGTATCATTTGTCAATAATTATTGTACTTCAAATGTAAACTAACAAGTTAGAAACTTGAACTGAAGTATGTATTGTTCAATTTTTGAGTGGTTTCAGGCCTATTTAAAAATAATAAAAAAAACAGTGATCTTCAGTCTTACAATTTATTAAAAGTCTTATAAAATGTTACATGTAAAATGTTTCTTTGAAAAATCAATTTAAAATCTCAAATACTAAAATTTTACTAACGCAAGTTTAGAGTCATTAATTTAGTGTCCACGCTCGGCAAAATGCCGACCAATAGTGCCCATCAGCCTGTGTAATATTCGTACCCCAGGATCCCTGGTACGATTTACGCAATTGATTACTATCAAGCTAATTTAGCTTCATTTTAGTGAGACTCTCAACGATTTCCTGTAAGAACTCTCGATTGTGGTAGCTAACGCGATGATATACCGCGCAATTTGTAAGAAAATTTGACTGTTAAATCTTATACCTTTAAACGACCAATTCTTGTAGGTTTCGTCCTATGTTTCGTCCTATGTAAATTGGTCGTTTAAAGGTATAAGATTTAACAGTCACATTTTCTAACAAATTGCGTGGTATATTATCGCGTTAGCTACCACAATCGAGAGTTCTTACAGGAAATCGTTGAGTGTCTCATTAAAATGAAGCTATTCATGCTAAATTAGCTTGATAGTAATCAATTGCGTAAATTGTACCAGGGATCCTGGGCTAAGAATATTACAATCCGTATGTATTTTACACATCGTATCGTAAAATGTATACAGTAAAGTACTTGAAAAAAGGCTTAAAGAATTAATGCTTGTGATTGTTTGTTTGCAAGGTACTTCAAGATGTTTGCTCAAGTAACCCACTAAACGAATTAGACGGGTCCTTTGACATAGAGGACACAGAGAACAGTTTTTATTGGAGAAGTAAGTTTATTTTATGGACTATTTTTTCAATTCATTTCAATTATCTGAGCTATAAGCTATAACAAGCAGGATTCGCTTCACTGTTTGAGCTTACAAAATATGTTATCGAAACACTGGGCAACGCAATTCAGCTCTGCGTAAACCGTCTACTTCATGTTCCATTGATGAACGTTTTATTTTTTTTCCAAATAAATTCATGCTTTTTTTTTCAATTTTATCCACTTCAGAGGCTCCGGGGTCCGTGACATTTGTCATTACAATTACATTATTTTTTAAAAATTTCTTGGATTAGGAGAAGAAGGGGAAAACATTTGTTGTTGTTGTGAACATTTTGAACCTAAGCCTAGTAATAGTCAGTCGGATTTCGTCTGTTGAGCCAATCACTACCGGTTGGGATTCCGATAGTAATCGACTCGACATCGTCTTTTGCCTAAGCCTTCCGACCCAGAGCCTCCACCAAGGCCGCATTTCTGTCCTTAATGGCCATCTGTAAGTTGAATTCTCGGATGGTCTTGGGTGATGCAGCTAACGCTCGCCGTACAAACTGTGTACAAAATGTGAAGGTCCCCGTGTGCCGTGAGATTGCGACGACCGCACGCTCTCGTGCAGTTTCATGTTTCCCTTAGTTTCAATTACGATGACCGACTCATGCTTTTACAGACACAAATTTTAATAACAAAATGTCTGGTACCATCTTATATCACTTAAACCTTACAAATGTATGTCCGTCCATAACTTTTGAATGACTACACCAAATTGGATGATCCTTTGTGCTATTTGTGTTAGTAATAGTCAAGACAAGGTGAATGTACAAGAAGATTTAGAAAATATTAACGAATAATAAGGATGTCAGTACGAAATTCACCGGGTCAGCTAGATTTACGTGAAACATAGTTAGCTTTATTGTGGCATAAAATCTTCTGTCAGTGGACTCCAAACTAGGCTACGCCTGTATCCTGGAAGTCCAGGTACTTGTTTACATTAAGTATCAAGCGCCTACTTGCTGACCACAACTGATGTTGTGGTTTTTGCCCTATACACGAAAAACCTCAAAACATCTAATTGTTTACATAAACTATTCTCGAATACATTTTAAGATTTCATCAAACCCGTCCAGCGTCTTAGAAGGAGTTTACAAACATACGCACAGAAATTATTGTGCTAGTAGTGGTAGGACTCTTTGGAGAGTTTGTCTGGGGTAGTGTCACACCTTTGCCAGTTATTCTACGGCCTAGTAGTAATGTGCAAACATTACTGTGTTTCGGTTTTCGGTTGCGTTTCCAGTGAAGTTACAGGGCATAGAGACGAAACAACTTATATCTCTGGGTGACGAGTGCAGTGCAGTGCTTAGTAATGATTTATGTTTCAATAGTTGCATTGAACCGAGCTGTTATGTGGCATGAATGTTGCTTACCATCAGGCATCTTCTGTTTGTCTCGACGCTCCACATTTGATATAAAAAAATATTTATAATTATAAAGACATTTATTAGTTTTACAAATGATCTTTTTTCCATTTATACATACCTACATATGTTTGCACTTGGTCACCATTGTGACTGATATTAAGTGACAAAAAAAATCTACAAAAAAGTTAGCTTTTTTTGAAAAAAAAAAACTCTATACTGGAATACACCCAGATTTAATCCGTCTTGCAACAACCACTCAACCAAAGCTATTCCACAGGTTTATTTCAAAACTGGCATACTCAAGAAAATTTCAACCATACTCGAGATAGCATAACCAGCTCACTAACCACTGCTGCGATTTAGGAGTTTTTCTCGCAAGGAGAGAGTCAAGGCCACAATCGAATCGATCGATCGAATATGGATCGGGTTAGTGGATGTAGCATGCACTTGAAAGGTTCTAGAAAAATGTTTATTTCCTCACGATATTTTCCTGTGCCGTATCTTTCGGGACCTCTTCCTCCTCCTAGAGTCGTATTCCTCATGTCTCACACCACCACGGCTCAACAACTTCTCAAAGATGAAACTACGCCGTCTATCACCGGCATTATCTATGATTTCTCTTCATGATCGGTAGTGGTTTTCTTGGAAAGGTGATTGCGGTGGGTTCCCATGTCCTTCCGCATCAGTTTTTTTTTAGAAAATATTTAGTTTTCACGGGTGCTGTTCACCGCTTCACGGTCGCTGGGTGGCCGTGGTAGATCAGGCTACTTACCACCGCCCGAGACTCGGCGTTGGCCTCTTACAGCAGGTTTGGCGTCCCCTAGCCAACCCTCCTCCTTTTTCCGGGCTTGGGACCGGCTGAGACGCAAAAACGCCACGGCGAAGGACTTTAAGCTGCGTGTAAATCATTTGTGTAATACCTACACGTGATTTTGGAAAATACAGTAATGCGCGTCGGATTCGAACCGGCAGTTGCCTTTTAACTAACCGGATAGCCGTTTACCTACACTGGACACTTATTCTCGACTGGTCTCGTGGCTTATTGGATAGGTAATTCTGCCTGCGAAACCGAGGATCGTAGGTTCGATTCCCACCCAGTGCAAATATTTATGTGATGAATTCAAATATTTTCACTGTGTTTCTATGTACAAGTATAATAAGTATGTATTTATAACTATATAAGTATTATATCAGCTATCTAGCCGCCATATTACATTACGCTTTGCTTGATTTGGGGTCAGATGCTGTGTGTGATTTGTCCAACAATTTTTTTAGAGTTGTCCTTTTTTGTACTTAAAATAGATTATCATCAGTATCAGCGTATTTTGGTCCTCTGCTGGATATAAGACTCTCCTATAATACGCCAGTCAGCCTGATTCTTGGTTTTACGTTTACAACCGCCACCAGCCATCGTATATCGTCACTCCATTTAAAATAGATAATACAATATCATAAACACTCCAAAATGTCACACTTAATCTTGATTAATTTTATCCAGATAAGGCTGGAAGATGTGTGCCTTTTGAAACCTTCATGATGGATTGTAATCGATGCGTATGCAACGCAAACGGGGTCCCAATCTGCACCAAAGTCGCATGCGTCGATATGGTAAGACCTTAGATTGAGAATAAGCAAATAGATTAGGGTTTTCCGCACGGTTTCTTTGTACGACTCGTAAGCAGATGACGTGTATATGAGCGATGGCAACAGAGTGATGTGCCGCGACAAAAGTACGACACTTCTACAAGAGCGACAAGAGCGATCAGAGCCGCGCTTTCGGTGTAAAGCGTTTGCTCCAACTTTCTACCTAGTAATATGTCTACCAGTAATGCGAGAAAGTGAATAATGAATAATATGTTAAATTAATTAATGGGAAAAAGGTCAAACATTTCACTTATCCATATAACAAGAGCCGTTCTAAGCTGAACAGTGATTGGGATTATTTATATTCAAATAGATGCGTGGCCCTGTATTGCTACGAACAGAAGTATTATTCGATATTAGGCAGATTGTTGCTTGTGCCGTTACTCTATATTACAAAATAAAACTTTCTCTCACAAAAACTGCTGAAAGAATTTGGACGAAACTTGACAGTAAGTAATTAAGCTTATGCATCCAACTTTGCTCAACGTGGTAGTTGGCGGATGGTTGTGGCCTTTGACTCACTCATTATATACAAAGGCGACGAGTCCCAGTATCGAGAGTATAAGGGTACAATCTGTTTTCTGTAACTAAATAAATGTATAGGTAAACACAGTAGTATTTACAAACGTTTGAATGTTCACAAATCAGTAACTAATCAGTAGAACCAACTTAGTGTGCGTAGGCGTATATGTGTATTGTACTAGCAGCGACCCGCGGTTTCACTCGCGTTGTTCCCATTCCCGTTTAGATGTCACCCCGATCCAATCATACGTTACGTCATGATTAAGCAACAAATATCCATAACATTGACATTTACATACAGTACTAGTAGCATTTCTAAATCATATTCTAATTCTATTCTACATATTTTTTCAGAGTAAGATCATGAAAAAAAAGAGGAAAAAAACAAGAACTTATACGTCACCAAATTTTGACTACGAAGGTCTTAACGAATTGCAGCATTACTAAAATAAAACTCGATTTACTGAAAACAATCTGGTTTTAATATTTTTAAATAACTTAACCCCCATTTGTCAGTTTGTTAAAAATAATCTGAGTAGGTATTTATTTGACTATTACAGCTGTGACTTGGCTTCCATTCTACGAGCTCGAACAAGCTCTTAGCACGTTAATCACCAGTTTACGCGAGCACTTGATGCATTAAATCCGACATATCTCAAAGAGTAATCAAGCTGAAGTGGCAATGGGCAGGCCACATCGCTCGCGGAACTGGCAACCGATGGGGAAGGAAGGTTCTCGAGTGGCGACCACGATTCAATGCAATGCATTTTTTTTGTTTAGTATTTATTTGAACCTAAGGACATTACACCACTTGGTAACGTTACATAAAACAATTATAAATTAGGAATTGCTACTGAGTAAAGCGGTAGTAATCCTTTCTTGTAATTGGTCCTTCAGACACATATACACGATTTAAAAAATGTTAAACTCTCATTTTAAATAAATACACGGGTCACTCACATTTGATATAGTCAGTCCAGTCCGACTCAAGTTTCAATCGCGTCCGGCGATCTTTTTCAAGAAAGTTTCAACTTGGTCTTTAGGACATTGTACTATGAAACGTTGATTCAAAAGTTTTAAATTAAAATGGACTGAGTCATCTATCTGGTTATTCACTTTGTAATTTCTATCTAAGTATCTATCTAATAATGAAACGTAAAGTATCAAGATATAACTACGAAAGGTTATTAACATACATAAATATATGTAACTTAGTCCTGCATAGGCGGTGTGGCCAGATGTCTGAGGTCAGAGATAAGTAGTGAAAGGTGAGCAGTCACTCTGATTAGCAGAGTGGTGCTCAGTGGAAGGACAGGGGCAGTGATGTGGCCACAGAGGTGGAACACGCCTCCACTGAGGCGGAAGCGGACACGGGGTCGAGCCTGCAGAACTGCCACTCTAGCTCGCATCCCATCTCTACTGGAGGGCCTGGAGCGTCGCAGATTTAGGGACATCCGCCACCTCACCTTCGAGGAGGTGACGTGCTACTGGTTTTCGGCCCGTCACTAGAGCCAAATGCGGGCGTACTTATGAATAATTATAATAATGTCTAGGCTGTAGAATGCGTTGCTTAAGTGGGGTTTTCCCTATGGTGACAATATTGGTATCTTCAAATCGAGAGTGTATCAGTTTTTTCTTGGTAAGCATCCTTCATTTGTATACAGTATTGTCGCTTATTAGTAAAATAACTTCTTTAGTAACGGTAACACCATAACCGATCCTGCTTTTACTTGACGAGAAGCAAAACTGCGAGTCGCAATTAGTTTTTATGTTAGCTAATGTAAATAGTTAATGCGTAACCACAACTAAACTTGCGCTTGCACAATCACTCTTGCTCCCTATTCTTGATTATGCTGATGGCTGCTACCTCTAGCGGTAGTGCTACCTCTATTTGTAGTGGTAGGACTCCCAGCAGAGTCCCCCTGGGGAAGTACCACACCTTTGCTAGTTATTCTACCACCAAACAGTAATGTGGAAACATTACTGTGTTCCTGTTTGAAGGGCAATTTTTCCAGAGAAATTGCAGGGCTTAAAGATATAGCCTCTTAGATCTCTGGGTGATGAGCGCAGTGCAGTGCTAGGTAATGATTTGGACTCTTCATGTTCCAATAGCTGCGCGTCACTGTGCTGTTTTGTGGCAGGCACGTTGCTTGCCATGTCCTGCTCGTCTCGTCATATATTATTTTAAAAAAAACCTCGATCTCACCGAAGAGCAGCTATCTAAACTTGAGCGCCTTCAAAATTACTGGATAGGATTAGGAGCTTGCGCTGGATGTCTTCAAGCTTTGAATTAAAGAATTCTATTTAAAGATTTAGTTGCCATGTATCCGTCCTTGAACAGATATACCCTAATGTGGTATGTGTAAGTTTTGGTACTGATTTATTTATTACTTTAAGTCTACGTAGGTATATGTAATATAACTATATTAATATAAACACAAATGTGTTTAATAAACATAGACATGTGTGTTTTTTTAATATATATATTTAATTTATGTAAATTAGTAGGTATATTTCTTATTTTATACTTAGGTTGTTTAACAAGTCATAAAATTTTAACCTATTAGAGTATATATATATATATATATAGGCCGCATTTTTGACTACATATATTATCCTATCCGTGCACGGTGGCCTGGAAGATACTGCTCTAACCAATAAGGCTGCCAATTAAAATCTCTAGTATAAGATTTTCTTAAGTTCCTGTTGTAAATTTTTGTGTATTTTATTGTATGTGGCTTTTAATAAAGTTTTCTTATCTTACCTTAATTCGTGTATTGTGAACAGTATTTAACCACAACTCAGGTATCGTGTTCGAACAAATTAAAAACAACACAGAATTAATTGATTTTCTCAAGTGGATTTAGTGATTTTCTGAAGTAGATTGAGTGGTCATTGTGGATTGAAGTTTTGCTATAACGACATGCGCAGTGCAATTGTAATTTTATTGATCAGTTATTTTGTGAGTTTATTTTCTTATATGACATGTTTTATTTTTAAAATTTTAACTACTTTCATCCGAGACTAACGACCCGCCCCGGCTTTGCACGGCTAAAAAATGGTTATTATGGGTTATTCCTAAGAGATAGACGTAATATACTATTGGAGATTTTTTGTAGACCTTTTAAACGGGTTCAATATACAATATTGATGTACTTACATTATTTTGATCTGGCTCCAAGGCGTCGGGCAGCGTTTGCGGTGTAAGCGCAAAAATGTGTTTATTTATAACATTACATTAGAAACCTTTAAAATTTAAAATTATCCGTATTACTCTGCTATTTTATGTACGTACTATATATATATATATATATATATATAATGGGAGAAATAATATACGACAAGTTTTCAGCTTGCTTCACATATTACCCAAAATTTGCTACCCACTTGAAACACGGCTCCGAAAGCACGAAAACATTTGACGGGAAAACAGGCGTCAGGGTACATAAGTGTGTTGTTTACGCTTCAGTTTATGAAGTGTAATTGTTTTTGAACCCATTGAAACCTATTTAACCATTGTTATTCTCAAGAGTGTTTCAAGAAGATTCTAACCGTATCATTTGTCAATAATTATTGTACTTCAAATGTAAACTGACAAGTAAGAAACTTGAGCTGAAGTATGTATTGTTCAATTTTTGAGTGGTTTCAGGCCTATTTAAAAATTATAAAAAAACAGTGATTTTATGTCTTACAATTTATTAAAAGTCTTATAAAATGTTACATGTAAAATGTTTTACTAACGCAAGTTTAGAATTTAGTTTAGTAGAAAGTAAAACAATTTAGTCTCCACGCTCGGTAAAATGCCGACCAATAGTGCCCATCAGCCTGTGTAATATTCGTACCCCAGGATCCCTGGTACGATTTACGCAATTGATTACTATCAAGCTAATTTAGCTTCATTTTAGTGAGACTCTCAACGATTTCCTGTAAGAACTCTCGATTGTGGTAGCTAACGCGATGATATACCGCGCAATTTGTAAGAAAATTTGACTGTTAAATCTTATACCTTTAAACGACCAATTCTTGTAGGTTTCGTCCTATGTTTCGTCCTATGTAAATTGGTCGTTTAAAGGTATAAGATTTAACAGTCACATTTTCTAACAAATTGCGTGGTATATTATCGCGTTAGCTACCACAATCGAGAGTTCTTACAGGAAATCGTTGAGTGTCTCATTAAAATGAAGCTATTCATGCTAAATTAGCTTGATAGTAATCAATTGCGTAAATTGTACCAGGGATCCTGGGCTAAGAATATTACAATCCGTATGTATTTTACACATCGTATCGTAAAATTTATATAGTAAAGTACTTGAAAAAAGGCTTAAAGAATTAATGCTTGTGATTGTTTGTTTGCAAGGTACTTCAAGATGTTTGCTCAAGTAACCCACTAAACGAATTAAACGGGTCCTTTGATATAGAGGACACAGAGAACAGTTTTTATTGGAGAAGTAAGTTTATTTTATGGACTATTTTTTAGCAATTATCTGAGCTATAAGCTATAACAAGCAAGATTCGCTTCACTGTTTGAGCTTATAAAATATTTTATCGAAACACTGGGCAACGCAATTCAGCTGAATGTTAACTGTCTACTTCATGTTCCATTGATGAACGTTGGATTTTTTTCCAAATAAAATCATGTTTTTTTTGTATTCAATTTTATCCACTTCAGAGGCTCGGGGGTCCGTGACACTTGTCATTACAATTACATTATTTTTTTTAAATTTCTTGGATTAGGAGAAGAAGGGGAAAACATTTGTTGTTGTTGTGAACATTTTGAACCTAAGCCTAGTAACAGTCAGTCGGATTTCGTCTGTTGAGCCGATCACTACAGGTTGGGATTCCGATAGTAATCGACTCGACATCGTCTTTTGCCTAAGCCGCCTCCTCCCGGCCCAGAGCCTCCACCAAGGCCGCATTTCTGTCCTTGATGGCCATCTGTAAGTTGAATTCTCGGATGGTCTTCGGTGATGCAGCTAACGCTCGCCGTACAAACTGTGTACAAAATGTGAAGGTCCCCGTGTGCCGTGAGATTGCGACGATCGAACGCTCTCGTGCAGCTTCATGTTTGCCTTAGTTTTAATAACGATGACCGACTCATGCTTTTACAGACACAAATTTTAAAAACAAAATGTCTGGTAGGTACCATCTTATATCATTTAAACCTTACAAATGTATGTCCGTCCATAACTTTTGAATGACTGCACCAAATTGGATGATCCTTTGTGCTATTTGTGTTAGTAATTGTCAGGACAAGGTGAATGTACAAGAAGATTTAGAAAATATTAACGAATAAAAAGGATGGCAGTACGAAATTCACCGGGTCAGCTAGATTTACGTGAAACATAGTTAGCTTTATTGTGGCATAAAATATTCTGTCAGTGGACTCCAAACTAGGCTAAGCCTGTATCCTGGGAGTCCAGGTACTTGTTTACATTAAGTATGAAGCGCCTACTTGCTGACCCATCTGTTGTGGTTTTTGCCCTATACACGAAAAACCTCAAAACATCTTATTGTTAACATAAACTATTCTCGAATAAATTTTAAGATTTCATCAAACCCGTCCAGCGTCTTAGAAGGAGTTTACAAACATACGCACAGAAATTATTGTGCTAGTAGTGGTAGGACTCTTTGGAGAGTCTGTCTAGGGAAGTATCCCACCTTTACCAGTTATTCTACGACCTAGTAGTAATGTGCAAACGTTAATGTGTTTCGGTTTTCGGGTGTGTTTCCAGTGAAATCACAGCATAGAAACGAAACAACTTATATCTCTGGGTGACGAGTTCAGTGCAGTGCTTGGTAATGATTTATGTTTCAATAGCTGCATGGAACCATGCTGTTATGTGGCAGGCATGTTGCTTACCATCAGGCATCTTCAGACAATTTCAACCATACTCGGGATAGCATAACCAGCTCACTAACCACTGCTGCGATTTAGGAGTTTTTCTCGCTAGAAGAGAGTCAAGGCCACAATTGACCACGCCAGCCCAGTACGGGTTAGTGGATGTAGCATGCACTTGAGAGATTCTAGGAAACTTTGGTATCCTCACGATGTTTTCCTGTGCCGTATTCTCTTCCTCCTCCTAGAGTCGTATTCCTCATGTCTCACACCACCACGGCTCAACGACTTCTCAAAGATGAAACTACGCCCTCTATCACCGGCATTATCTATGAATTCTCTTCATGATCGGTAGTGGTTTTCTTGGGAAGGTGATTGCGGTGGGTTCCCATGTCTTTCCGTATCAGTTTTTTTAGAAAATATTTAGTTTTCACGGGTGCTGTTCACCGCTTCACGGGCGCTGGGTGGCCGTGGTAGATCAGGCTATTTACCGCCGCCCGAGACTCGGCGTTGGCCTCTTACAGCAGGTTTGGCGTCCCCTAGCCAACCCTCCTCCTTTTTCCGGGCTTGGGACCGGCTGAGACGCAAAAACGCCACGGCGCAGTTCTTTAAGCTGCGTGTAAATCATTTGTGTAATACCTACACGTGATTTTGGAAAATACAGTAATGCGCGTCGGATTCGAACCGGCAGTTGCCTTTTTAACTAACCGGATAGCCGTTTACCTAAACTGGACACTTATTCTCGACTGGTCTCGTGGCTTATTAGATAGGTAATTCTGCCTGCGAAGCCGAGGTTCGTGGGTTCGATTCCCACCCAGTGCAAATATTTATGTGATGAATCAAATATTTTCACTGTGTTTCTATGTACAAGTATAATAAGTATGTATTTATAACTATATAAATATTATATTAGCTATCTGGCCGCCATATTACATTACGCTTTGCTTGATTTGGGGTCAGATGCTGTGTGTGATTTGTCCAACAATTTTTTTAGAGTTGTCCTTTTTTTGTACTTAAAATAGATTATCATCAGCATCAGCGTATTTTGGTCCTCTGCTGGATATAAGACTCTCCTATAATACGCCAGTCAGCCTGATTCTCGGTTTTACGTTTACAACCACCACCAGCCATCTTTCGTAAATCGTCACTCCATTTAAAATAGATAATACAATATCATAAACACTCCAAAATGTCACACTTAATCTTGATTAATTTTATCCAGATAAGGCTAGAAGATGTGTGCCTTTTGAAACCTTCATGATGGATTGTAATCGATGCGTATGCAACGCAAACGGGGTACCAATCTGCACCAAAGTCGCATGCGTCGATATGGTAAGACCTTAGATTGAGAATAAGCAAATAGATTAGGGTTTTCCACACGGTTTCTTTGTACGACTCGTAAGCAGATGACGTGTATATGAGCGATGGCAACAGAGTGATGTGCCGCGACAAAAGTACGACACTTCTACAAGAGCGACAAGAGCGATCAGAGCCGCGCTTTCGGTGTAAAGCGTTTGCTCCAACTTTCTACCTAGTAATATGTCTACCAGTAATGCGAGAAAGTGAATAATGAATAATATGTTAAATTAATAAATGGGAAAAAGGTCAAACAGTTCACTTATCCATATAACAAGAGCCGTTTTAAGCTGAGCAGTGATTGGGATTATTTATATTCAAATAGATGCGTGGCCCTGTATTGTAACGAACAGAAGTATTATTCGATATTAGGCAGATTGTTGCTTGTGCCGTTACTCTATATTACAAAATGAAACTTTTTTCTCACAAAAACTGCTGAAAGAAGTTGGACGAAACTTGGCAGTTAGTAATTAAGCTTATACATCCAACTTTGCTCAACGTGGTAGATGGTGGATGGTTGTGGCCTTTGACTCACTCATTATATACAAAGGCGACGAGTCCCAGTATCGAGAGTATAAGGGTACAATCTGTTTTCTGTAACTAAATAAATGAATAGGTAAACACAGTAGTATTTACAAACGTTTGAATGTTCACAAATCAGTAACTAATCAGTAGAACCAACTTAGTGTGCGTAGGCGTATATGTGTATTGTACTAGCAGCGACCCGCGGTTTCACTCGCGTTGTTCCCATTCCCGTTTAGATGTCACCCCGATCCAATCATACGTTACGTCATGATTTAGCAACAAATATCCATAACATTGACATTTACATATGGTACTAGTAGCATTTCTAAATCATATTCTAATTCTATTCTACATATTCTTTCAGAGTAAGATAATGAAAAAAAAGAGGAAAAAAAACAAGAACTTATACGTCACCAAATTTTGACTACGAAGATCTTAACGAATTGCAGCATTACTAAAATAAAACTCGATTTACTGAAAACAATCTGGTTTTAATATTTTTAAATAACTTAACCCCAATTTGTCAGTTTGTTAAAAAATCTGAGTAGGTATTTATTTGACTATTACAGCTGTGACTTGGCTTCCATTCTACGAGCTCGAACAAGCTCTCAGCACGTTAATCACCAGTTTACGCGAGCACTTGATGCATTAAATCCAACATAATTATCTTGAAAAGTAAGCAAGCTGAAGTGGCAATGGGCAGGCCACATCGCTCGCGGAACTGGCAACCGATGGGGAAGGAAGGTTCTCGAGTGGCGACCACGATTCAATGCAATGCATTTTTTTGTTTAGTATTTATTCGAACCTATGGACATTACATCACTTGCTAACGTTCCATAAAACAATTATAAATTAGGAATTGCTACTGAGTAAAGCGGTAGTAATCCTTTCTTTTAATTGGTCCTTCAGACACATATACACGATTTAAAAAATGTTAAACTCTCATTTTAAATAAATACACGGTTAACTCACATTTGATATAGTCAGTCCAGTCCGACTCAAGTTTCAATAGCGTCTGGCGATCTTTTTCAAGAAGGTTTCAACTTGGTATTTAGAACATTGTACTATGAAACGTTGATTCAAAAGTTTTGAATCAAAGTGGATTTTGAGTCATCTATCTGGTTATTCACTTTGTAATTTCTATCTAAGTATCTATTTAATAATGAAACGTAAAGTATCAAGATATAACTACCAAAGGTTATTAACATACATAGATATATGTAACTTAGTCCTGCATAGGCGGTGTGGCCAGATGTCTGAGGTCAGAGATAGGGAGTGGAAGATGAGCAGTGGGGTGCGTGACTCGGGAACTTTCACGTGGTGCACCCTGGACATACTCTTATCGCCCCAGTCAAATTACTTCGCCTTCCAAATGATGGTCCTCCGTAAGCACTCTGATTAGCAGAGTGCTCAGTGGAAGGACAGAGGCCGTGATGTGGCCACAGAGGTGGAACACGCCTCCACTGAGGCGGGAGCGGACACGGGGTCGAGCCTGGAGAACTGCCACTCTAGCTCGCATCCCATCTCTACTGGAAGGCCTGGAGCGTCGCAGATTTAGGGACATCCGGCACCTCACCTTCGAGGAGGTGACGTGTTACTGGTTTTCGACCCGTCACTAGAGCCAAATGCGGGCGTACTTATGAATAATTATAATAATGTCTAGGCTGTAGAATGCGTTGCTTAAGTGGGGTTTTCCCGATGGTGACAATATTGGTATCTTCAAATCGAGAGTGTATCAGTTTTTTCTAGGTAAGCATCCTTCGTTTGTAAACCGTATTGTCGCTTATTAGTAAAATAACTTATTTAGTAACGGTAACACCATAACCGATACTGCTTTTACTTGACGAGAAGCAAAACTGCGAGTCGCAACTAGTTTTTATGTTAGCTAATGTAAATAGTTAATGCGTAACCACAACTAAACTTGCGCTTGCACAATCACTCTTGCTCCCTATTCTTGATTATGCTGATGTCTGCTACCTCTAGCGGTAGTGCTACCTCTATTTGTAATGGTAGGACTCCCAGCAGTGTCCCCCTGGGGAAGTACCACACCTTTGCCAGTTATTCTACCACCAAACAGTAATGTGGAAACATAAATCTGTGGGCAATCTTTCCAGAGAAATTGCAGGGCTTAAAGATATATCCGCTTAGATCTCTGAGTGATCAAAGCAGTGCTAGGTAATGATTTGGACTCTTCATGTTCCAATAGCTGCGTGTCACTGTGCTGTTTTGTGGCAGGCACGTTGCTTACCATCAGGCACAAGTCCTGCTCGTCTCGTCACATCTATTTAAAAAAAAAACCTCGATCTCACCAAAGAGCAGCTATCTAAACTTGAGCGCCTTCAAAATTATTGGAAAGGATTAGGAGCTTGCGCTGGATGTCTTCAAGCTTTGAATTAAAGAATTCTATTTAAAGATTTAGTTGCCATGTATCCGTCCTTGAACAGATATACCCTAATGTGGTATGTGTAAGTTTTGGTACTGATTTATTTATTACTTTAAGTCTACGTAGATATGTGTAATATAACTGTATTAATATAAACACAAATGTGTTTAATAAACATAGATATGTGTAATTTTTAATATATATATTTAAATTATGTAAATTAGTAAGTATATTTCTTATTTTATACTTAGGTTGTTTAACTAGTCATACAAGTTTAACCTATTAGAACATACTAAGGCCGCATTTTTTTCTGTTGAGCCGATCACTACCGGTTGGGATTCCGATAGAAATCGACTCGACATCGTCTTTTGCCTAAGCCGCCTCCTCCCGGCCCAGAGCCTCCACCACGGCCGCATTTCTGTCCTTGATGGCCATCTGTAAGTTGAATTCTCGGATGGTCTTCGGTGATGCAGCTAACGCTCACCGTACAAACTGTGTACAAAATGTGAAGGTCCCCGTGTGCCGTGAGATTGCGACGACCGCACACTCTCGTGCAGTTTCATGTTTCCCTTAGTTTCAATTACGATGACCGACTCATGCTTTTACAGACACAAATTTTAATAACAAAATGTCTGGTACCATCTTATATCACTTAAACCTTACAAATGTATGTCCGTCCATAACTTTTGAATGACTACACCAAATTGGATGATCCTTTGTGCTATTTGTGTTAGTAATAGTCAAGACAAGGTGAATGTACAAGAAGATTTAGAAAATATTAACGAATAAAAAGGATGTCAGTACGAAATTCACCGGGTCAGCTAGATTTACGTGAAACATAGTTAGCTTTATTGTGGCATAAAATCTTCTGTCAGTGGACTCCAAACTAGGCTACGCCTGTATCCTGGAAGTCCAGGTACTTGTTTATATTAAGTATCATGGCTCTCAGTTCCTAGCTTTTACAAGAAGACTTGGTATTCTAATAATGGTATTCAAATCTAAAATGAAAGACAGTTTATTTTATAATTAGCGGCCAGAGAGAATTAGACCTAAAAACTATTCAACCTTATGAAAATGATAGAGGTTGCTAAGCAATAGTGTATGTTTTGAAATATTATGACATGAAGTAAATAAATAAAATTTTCAGAAAAACGTATTTTCTACCGTTTAAAATAGAAATAATACATGAAGAATACTAATATTATGATCAGAAAAATATGCTTTATCGTGAGGACACGATAGAACAGATATTAGTTGTATGAAAATTCACTATGTAAGTACCTAAGTTTCTACATAGTCTCCAATGAATTATGATTTTAGTAGGAAATGTACGCTTACATATTGTTTAAAGCCAATATGTAACGTTACATTATTCCCCCGCATCTATTATTGTTGATATTTTAGAAAACTGTGTATTTTTAGTTCACGGTATTCCTCAAACTATAATAATGGACAATGGCTCTCAGTTCCTAGCTTTTACAAGAAGACTTGGTATTCTAATAATGGTATTCAAATCTAAAATGAAAGACAGTTTATTTTATAATTAGCGGCCAGAGAGAATTAGACCTAAAAACTATTCAACCTTATGAAAATGATAGAGGTTGCTAAGCAATAGTGTATGTTTTGAAATATTATGACATGAAGTAAATAAATAAAATTTTCAGAAAAACGTATTTTCTACCGTTTAAAATAGAAATAATACATGAAGAATACTAATATTATGATCAGAAAAATATGCTTTATCGTGAGGACACGATAGAACAGATATTAGTTGTATGAAAATTCACTATGTAAGTACCTAAGTTTCTACATAGTCTCCAATGAATTATGATTTTAGTAGGAAATGTACGCTTACATATTGTTTAAAGCCAATATGTAACGTTACAATACATTTAAAGATTTCATCAAACCCGTCCAGCGCTTTACAAGGAGTTTACAAACATACGCACAGAAATTATTGTGCTAGTAGTGGTAGGACTCTTTGGAGAGTTTTTTTTTTAAACTTTTATAGGTTTACACTTGACCACCATCTCGCCTGATCTGTCTGTAACAGAGTCTGTCTGGGGAAGTATCCCACCTTTACCAGTTATTCTACGACCTAGTAGTAATGTGCAAACGTTAATGTGTTTCGGTTTTCGGGTGTGTTTCCAGTGAAATCACAGGGCATAGAGACGAAACAACTTATATCTCTTGGTGACGAGTGCAGTGCAGTGCTTGGTAATGATTTATGTTTCAATAGCTGCATGGATCCGTGCTGTTATGTGGCAGGCATGTTGCTTACCATCAGGCATCTTCTGTTTGTCTCGACGCTCCACATTTAACTTAAAAAAATATTTATAATTATAAAGACATGTATTAGTTATACAAATGATCTTTTTTCCATCGATACATACCTACATATGTTTGCACTTAGTCGCCATTGTGACTGATATTAAGTGACAATAAAATCTACAAAAAAGTTAGCTTTTTTAGAAAAAAAAAAAAATTACTCTATACTGGAATACACCCAGATTTAATCCATCTTGCAACAACCACTCAACCAAAGCTATTCCACAGGTTTATTTCAAAACTGGCATACTCAAGACAATTTCAACCATACTCGGGATAGCATAACTAGCTCACTAACCACTGCTGCGATTTAGAAGTTTTTCTCGCAAGGAGAGAGTCAAGGCCACAATCGAATCGATCGATCGAATATGGATCGGGTTAGTGGATGTAGCATGCACTTGAAAGATTCTAGAAAAATGTTTGTTTCCTCATGATATTTTCCTGTGCCGTATCTTCCGGTACCTCTTCCTCCTCCTAGAGTCGTATTCCTCATGTCTCACACCACCACGTCTCAACAACTTCTCAAAGATGAAACTACGCCCTCTATCACCGGCATTCTCTATTATTTCTGTTCATTATCGGTAGTGGTTTTCTTGGGAAGGTGATTGCGGTGGGTTTCCATGTCCTTCCGCATCAGTTTTTTTTTAGAAAATATTTAGTTTTCACGGGCGCTGTTCACCGCTTCACGGGCGCTGGGTGGCCGTGGTAGATCAGGCTATTTACCGCCGCCCGAGACTCGGCGTTGGCCTCTTACAGCAGGTTTGGCGTCCCCTAGCCAACCCTCCTCCTTTTTCCAGGCTTAAGACCGGCTGAGACGCAAAAAACGCCACTGCGCAGTTCTTTAAGCTGCGTGTAAATCATTTGTGTAATACCTACACGTCATTTTGGAAAATACAGTGATGCGCGTCGGATTCGAACCGGCAGTTGCCTTTTAACTAACCGGATAGCCGTTTACCTGCACTGGACACTTATTCTTGACTGGCCTCGTGGTTTATTGGATAGATAATTCTGCCTGCGAAACCGAGGGTCGTGGGTTCGATTCCCACCCAGTGCAAATATTTATGTGATGAATTCAAATATATTTTCACTGTGTCTGAGTGTTTCTATGTACAAGTATAATAAGTATGTATTTATAACTATATAAGTATTATATCAGCTATCTGGCCGCCATATTACATTACGCTTTGCTTGGTTTGGGGTCAGATGGTGTTGCGTGAATTGTCCAACAATTTTTTTATAGTTGTCCTTTTTTTTACTTAAAATAGATTATCATCAGCATCAGCGTGTTTTGGTCCTCTGCTGAATATAGGACTCTCCTATAATACGCCAGTCAGCCTGATTCTCGGTTTTACGTTTACAACCCATCTTTCGTAAATCGTCACTCTATCTAAAATAGATAATACAATATCATAAACACTCCAAAATTTCACACTTAATCTTTATTAATTTTATCCAGATAAGGCAAGAAGATGTGTGCCTTTTGAAACCTTCATGATGGATTGTAATCGATGCGTATGCAACGCAAACGGGGTCCCAATCTGCACCAAAGTCGCATGCGTCGATATGGTAAGACCTTAGATTGAGAATAAGTAAATAGATTAGGGTTTTCCACACGGTTTCTTTGTACGACTCGTAAGCAGATGACGTGTATATGAGCGATGGCAACAGAGTGATGTGCCGCGACAAAAGTATGACACTTCTACAAGCACGACAAGAGCGATCAGAGCCGCGCTTTCGGTGTAAAGCGTTTGCTCCAACTTTCTACCTAGTAATATGTCTACCAGTAATGCGAGAAAGTGAATAATGAATAATATGTTTAATTAATTAATGGGAAAAAGGTCAAACATTTCACTTATCCATATAACAAGAGCCGTTCTAAGCTGAACAGTGATTGGGATTATTTATATTCAAATAGATGCGTGGCCCTGTATTGTTACGAACAGAAGTATTATTCGATATTAGGCAGATTGTTGCTTGTGCCGTTACTCTATATTACAAAATGAAACTTTCTCTCACAAAAACTGCTGAAAGAATTTGGACGAAACTTGACAGTAAGTAATTAAGCTTATACATCCAACTTTGCTCAACGTGGTAGATGGTGGATGGTTGTGGCCTTTGACTCACTCATTCATCACAAAGGCGACGAGTCCCAGTATCGAGAGTATAAGGGTACAATCTGTTTTCTGTAACTAAATAAATGAATAGGTAAACACAGTAAACAAAGTTAAATTTATCCAAAAAAATTGGCATTTACAAACGTTTGATTGTTCACAAATCAGTAACTAATCAGTAGAACCAACTTAGTGTGCGTAGGCGTATATGTGTATTGTACTAGCAGCGACCCGCGGTTTCACCCGCGTTGTTCCAATTTCCCGTTCTACTTTCGGGATTAAAAAAGCATATGTGTTCTTCCAGACTATAATCTACCTGTAATCTAGATGTCACCCCGATCCAATCATACGTTACGTCATGATTAAGCAACAAATATCCATAAATATCCATAACATTGACATTTACATATAGTACTAGTAGCATTTCTAAATCATATTCTAATTCTATTTTATAATTTTTTTCAGAGTAAGATAATGAAAAAAAAGAGGAAAAAAACAAGAACTTATACGTCACCAAATTTTGACTACGAAGATCTTAACGAATTGCAGCATTACTAAAATAAAACTCAATTTACTGAAAACAATCTGGTTTTAATATTTTTAAATAATTTAACCCCAATTCGTCAGTATGTTAAAAAAATCTGAGTAGGTATTTATTTGACTATTACAGCTGTGACTTGGCTTCCATTCTACGAGCTCGAACAAGCTCTCAGCACGTTAATCACCAGTTTACGCGAGCACTTGATGCATTAAATCCGACATATCTCAAAGAGTAAGCAAGCTGAAGTGGCAATGGGCAGGCCAAATCCCTCGCGGAACTGGCAACCGATGAAGAAGGAAGGTTCTCGAGCGGCGACCACGATTCAATGCAATGCATTTTTTTTGTTTAGTATTTATTCGAACCTAAGGACATTACATCACTTGCTAACGTTCCATAAAACAATTATAAATTAGGAATTGCTTCTGAGTAAAGCAGTAGTAATCCTTTCTTTTAATTGGTCCTTCAGACACATATACACGATTTAAAAAATGTTAAACTCTAATTTTAAATAAATACACGGGTAACTCACATTTGATATAGTCGGTCCAGTCCGACTCAAGTTTCAATCGCGTCCGGCGATCTTTTTCAAGAAGGTTTCAACTTGGTATTTAGGACATTGTACTATGAAACGTTGATTCAAAAGTTTTGAATCAAAATGGATTTTGAGTCATCTATCTGGTTATTCACTTTGTAATTTCTATCTAAGTATCTATCTAATAATGAAACGTAAAGTATCAAGATATAACTACCAAAGGTTATTAACATACATAGATATATGTAACTTAGTCCTGCATAGGCGGTGTGGCCAGATGTCTGAGGTCAGAGATAGGTAGTGAAAGGTGAGTAGTGGGATGCGTGACTCGGGAGCTTCCACGTGGTGCACCCTGGACATACTCTTATCGCCCCAGTCAAATTACTTCGCCTTCCAAATGATGGTCCTCCGTAAGCACTCTGATTAGCAGAGTGCTCAGTGGAAAGACAGGGGCCGTGATGTGGCCACAGAGGTGGAACACTCCTCCACTGAGGCGGGAGCGGACACGGGGTCGAGCCTGGAGAACTGCCACTCTAGCTCGCATCCCATCTCTACTGGAGGACCTGGAGCGTCGGAGATTTAGGGACATCCGGCACCTCACCTTCGAGGAGGTGACGTGCTACTGGTTTTCGGCCCGTCACTAGAGACAAATGCGGGCGTACTTATGAATAATTATAATAATGTCTAGGCTGTAGAAAGCGTTGCTTAAGTGGGGTTTTCCCTATGGTGACAATATTGGTATCTTCAAATCGAGAGTGTATCAGTTTTTTTAGGTAAGCATCCTTCATTTGTAAACCGTATTGTCGCTTATTAGTAAAATAACTTATTTAGTAACCGTAACACCGTAACCGACGAGTTACTTGACGAGAAGCAAAACTGCGAGTCGCAACTAGTTTTTATGTTAGCTACTGTAAATAGTTAATGCGTAACCACAACTAAACTTGCGCTTGCACAATCACTCTTGCTCCCTATTCTTGATTATGCTGATGTCTGCTACCTCTAGCGGTAGTGCTACCTCTATTTGTAGTGGTAGGACTCCCAGCAGAGTCCCCCTGGGGAAGTACAACACCTTTGCCAGTTATTCTACCACCAAACCGTAATGTGGAAACATTACTGTGTTCCGGTTTGAAGGGCAATTTTTCCAGAGAAATTGCAGGGCTTAAAGATATAGCCTCTTAGATCTCTGGGTGATGAGCGCAGTGCAGTGCTAGGTAAGGATTTGGACTCTTCATGTTCCAATAGCTGCGCGTCACTGTGCTGTTTTATGGCAGGCACTTTGCCTGCCATGTCTTGCTCGTCTCGTCATATCTTATTTAAAAAAAAAACTTCGATCTCACCCAAGAGCAGCTATCTAAACTTGAGCGCCTTCAAAATTACTGGATAGGATTAGGAGCTTGCGCTGGATGTCTTCAAGCTTCGAATTAAAGAATTCTATTTAAAGATTTAGTTGCCATGTATCCGTCCTTGAACAGATATACCCTAATGTGGTATGTGTAAGTTTTGGTACTGATTTATTTATTACTTTAAGTCTACGTAGGTATATGTAATATAACTGTATTAATATAAACACAAATGTGTTTAATAAACATAGATATGTGTAATTTTTAATAAATGTATTTAATTTATGTAAATTAGTAAGTATATTTCTTATTTTATACTTAGGTTGTTTAACTAGTCATACAATTTTAACCTACTAGAACACACTAAGGCCGCATTTTTTTCTACATATATTATCCTATCCGTGCACGGTTGCCTGGAAGAGACCGCTCTAAGCGATAAGGCCACCTATTAAAATCTCTAGCATAAGATTTTCTTAAGTTCCTGTTGTAAATTTTTGTGTATTTTATTGTATGTGGCTTTTAATAAAGTGTTCTTATCTTACCTTAATGCGTGTATTGTGAACAGTATTTAACCACAACTCAGGTATCGTGTTCGAACAAATTAAAAACAACACAGAATTAATTGATTTTCTCAAGTGGATTTAGTGATTTTCTGAAGTAGATTGAGTGGTCATTGTGGATTGAAGTTTTGCTATAACGACATGCGCAGTGCAATTGCAATTTTATTAATCAGCTATTTTGTGAGTTTATTTTCTTATTTCACATCTTTTATTTTTAAAATTTTAACTACTTTCATTCGAGACTAATGACCCGCCCCGGCTTCGCACGGCTCCAATGCTGATACCAAATAAAAGTACTGCTAATAAAAATGGTTATTATGGGTTATTCCTAAGAGATAGACGTAATATACTATTGCAGACTTTTTGTAGACCTTTTGAACGGGTACAATATACAATATTGATGTACATTATTTTGATCTAGCTCTAAGGGTTCAGGCAGCGTTTGCGGTGTAAGCGCAAAAATGTGTTTATTTATAACATTACATTAGAAACCTTTAAAATTATCCGTATAACTCTCCTATTTTATGTACGTACTAAATATATAATAGGAGAAAAAAAAGAGACAAGTTTTCAGCTTGTTTCACATATTACCCAAAATTTGCTACCCACTTGAAACACGGCTCCGAAAGCACGAAAAAATTGACGGGAAAACAGACGTCAGGGTACATAAGTGTGTTGTTTATGCTTCAGTTTATGAAGTGTATTTTTGAACCCATTGAAACCTATTTAATCATTTTTAATCTCAAGGGTGTTTCAAGAAGATTGTGACAGTATCATTTGTCAATAATTATTGTTCTTCAAATGTAAACAAACAGGTTAGAAACTTAAGCTAAAGTAGGTATTGTTCATTTTTTTGAGTGGTTTCAGTCCTACTTAAAAATTATTAAAAAAACAATGATTTTTTTGTCTAAAAATTTATTAATAGTCTTAAAAAAAAATTAAATATAAAATCTTTCTTTTAAAAAAAATTACAATGTCAAATACTTAAATTTTACAAACACAAGTTTTAGAGTCATTAATTTTGTCTACACGCTCGTCAAACCGACGACCAAAAGTACCCATCAGACTGTGTTCAGGCATTTCCACGCTGTGTGGCAGAGAAATGTTTTAGGCCAGATAGAGACCTGAGCGGGGATGACGTCTCCTAAGTAGCTGGGTAAAAAGATACAAAATCTACTGGTAAGCAATCATTTATGACCTCGTTATCGATACATGTTGGAAGGAAGGGCTTCCAACATGTTGGAAGCTTTAATTTTACTTAGCCTATATTAATTTAATTCAACAGTCACATTTTCTTACAAATTGCGTGATATATCATCGCGTTAGCTACCACGATCGAGGATTCTTACAGGAAATCGTTGAGTGTCTCATTAAAATGAAGCTATTCATTGAAAATTAGCTTGATAGTAATCAATTGCGTAAATTGTACCAAGGATCCTGGGATACAAATATTACATCCCATATATATTTTACACATCGTATCGTAGAATTTATCAAGTAAAATACTTGAAAAAGGGCTAAAACAATTAATGCTTGTGATTGTTTGCTTGCAAGGTACTTCAAGATGTTTGCTCAAGTTACCCACTAAACGAATCAAACGAGTCCTTTGATGTAGAGGGCACAATGAACAGTTTTTATTCGAGAAGTAAGTTTATTTTATTTAAAGTTTTTTCGCAATTAAAAAAAAAATAATGATAATAATAATAATTATCTTGGCTATAAGCTATAACAAGCAGGTTTCGCTTTACTGTTTAAGCTTACAAAAAATGTTGGCGAAAGAATGGGCAACGCAATTCAGCTCTGCGTAAACCACAGATTTCTAAAACAAAATGTAGATGGAACGTGCGGAACACAGATCCTAAGGTCCAGAAAGCAAATATCAAACGCCAAAGTAAATACAAACTCCACTCAGTACGAAACGGACTTCCATCTCGTACGGGAGTCCCGTGTGATTTTAAGTTTTGTTTAAGATTATGCCGTCTTGTGTCTTCAAACATTGCAAACATTGTTCCCAAATATAAGAAAAGGAAATAGGAATATCATTTCATAGGAAAGTTTGAATATTTTTACTGCTATTTATATAATTTAGGCGATTTCATTTCGATTGATGAATAGAAACACAACACCTCAACGAAAATTGGTTAATGTTGCTATACTAAATTGAAATTATTTTCCCTAAAGTTAAGGTAAAATATTATTTTTTTGAAGATACTCGTAGACCAAATTATTTATGTAGATTGTATTATTCTACTTTAAACCCTATTTTTATAATCGTAATTTTTTAATTTAATGTGAATCGATGCCTAGCACAAATCCACGTCATTATAAAAATACTAATAGTGTTGATGAAAACTTTAGTTATGCAGCAAGTTTTTAATACTTGTAAGTAGGTATAGTGGAGCTTAAAAAAGTAGGCGAGTTCTTTTGAGAGATCTAATCGTTTTACTTAACCTCATGTTATCTGGTCGAGTCAGCAGTGGGGCAGTGACATTGTCGAAGTTTTATACGGTGCTAATTTGTGCGTACATACCTAACCGTGTTAAAGTGTGTTGAGGGCTGTTAAAGGTGGACGTCAAAAACGCCTTTAATTTGGTTGATCGTGGAGCCTCGTTGTCCGAAGTGAAGAATAAAATTCTTGACCTCTACAATTAGTGTTGTACTGAGTGGAGTTTGTATTTGCTTTGGCGTTTGATATTTGCTTTCTGGACCTTAAGATCTGTGTTCCGCACGTTCCATCTGCATTTTGTTTTAGAAATCTGTGGATGAGCGATAGATTTTTTTTCCAAATAAATTCATGCTTTATTTACAGACACAAGTTTTAATAAAAATATGTCTGGTAGGTACTATCTTATATCATTTAAACCTTACAAATGTATGTCCGTCCATAACTTTTGAAGGACTGCACCAAATTGTATGATTCTTTGTTTTATTTATGTTAGTAATTGTCAGGATAAGGAGTATACACAAGAAGATTTAGAAAATATTAACGAATAGAAATGATGGCAGTACGAAATTCACCGGGTCAGCTAGATTTACGTGAAACATAGTAAGCTTTATTGTGGCATAAAATCATCTGTCAGTAGACTCCAAACTAAGCTAAGTGTGTATCTTGGGAGTTCAGGTACTTGTTTACATTAAGTATCAAGTGGCTACTTGCTGTCCTATCAGTTAAGTTTTTGCCCTAAACACGAAAACATCAAAACATCTAATTGTTAACATAAACTATTCTCGAATACATTTTAAGATTTCAACAAACCCGTCCAGCGCTTTAGAAGGAGTTTACAAACATACGCATAGAAATAAT
This sequence comes from Ectropis grisescens, assembly GCA_017562165.1. Taxonomy (NCBI): domain Eukaryota; kingdom Metazoa; phylum Arthropoda; class Insecta; order Lepidoptera; family Geometridae; genus Ectropis; species Ectropis grisescens. The sequence goes on along the minus strand of CM029780.1, from coordinate 9,804,736 downwards.
TGTGCTAGTAACTAGTTACTACAGTGCCACCACAGTAGTGGTAGGACTCTTTGGAGAGTCTGTCTAGGGCAGTATCACACCTTTGCCAGTTATTCTACGGCCTAGTAGTAATGTGCAAACATTACTGTGTTTCGGTTTTCGGGTGCGTTTCCAGTGAAGTTACAGGGCATAGAGACAAAACAACTTCTTCTTGTTTCTCGTGCTTCCCCGTGTTTCTCGATAGCTTCACTCCAGATGTGGGTGACATACGCTAGAATATCCCCAGTGGACCGGTTTCGGCGAAACCCGTATTGCCGGTCACTGAGGAGGTCATTAGATTCTAGGTACATCAGGAGCCTGTGGTTTAGGAAACGTTCCATAGTCTTGCAGAGTATAGACGTGACCGAGATGGGCCTGTAGTTGGCAGGGTCAGCACGACTACCTTTCTTGGGCACAGGTTGCACGTTAGCAAGCTTCCATGATTTCGGTACTTGCCCAGAATGGAGAGAGAGCCTAAACAGGCGCGTCAGTACTGGAGACAACTCAGGTGCACAAGCCTTCAACACTAGGGCAGAAATTTCGTCCGGACCACTGGCTTTGTTCACATCCAGATTGCGTAGCACTTTACAAAGCTCCATTTGACGAATATGTATTTCCGGGATCAAAATCGGACTGCCAGGTGGAGTAGGAGGTGTCGCACTACCAGCATCTAGACGAGAAGATTCCGCAAACTGAGATGCAAACAAGTTTGCCTTCTCCATTGCGGTGTGAGCCAGTGCCCCATCAGGTTTCAGCATTGGAGGCAGTGAGGAGCGGCAAAAAGTTTGATTCGACCGATTTAGCTAGGGACCAAAGCGCTTTGCTGCCCGCAGGGTACGAAGCTAGTTTATTCCCTATTCGACTAATGTGGTCAAAACGAGCCCTCTGAAGAACCCCTTTGCAAGCCTTGGCAGCCCTGTTGAACGCTTTCTTCTTCCGGTGTGTGTCCCTCGCCTTACGCTGTCGAGCATCAACCCAGGCTAGGTAGGCCTCATGTTTAAATGCTTCAGCACTTTTACATTGAGAACCGAACCATGGGCGAGCTTTGCTGGATAATGGAACGTCAAAGTATGGAATGAAATATTCCATAGCCGTACGTATTGCATCAGTCACAGCATCCGCGCAGGCTGACGGATCACCAGAAGAGAAGCACAGTGATTGCCATGGGTAAGATGCAAAGAAAGAGCGCATTTCGTCCCAGTCTGCAGACTTGTATCGCCATAGCCGCCGGCTGCCTCTGGGGCTGAGGTCGGGCGGATGGTAAACGGATACTGATTTCACCAGACAGTGATCGGAGCTGCCTAACGGCGAAGATACCGCCTCGGAGTATCGGTCTAGATCAGTTGCCAGCAGGTCTAAGCAATAGGGAGTATGCGACTCAACATCTGGTACCCTTGTGGCCTCTTGGACCAGCTGGGTTAGGTTTAACGATAAAGCAAGTTTTCTCATTTCCAGCCCAGCGTGGTCAGTGTCCCGGTATGGGTACAGCCAATCCTTGGTGGCCGTTGAAATCCCCCCAGTAACACTAATTGGGCAGATGGGTACTTCTGCTGAGCCGCGTCCGCTGCCTCACTCAAATAATAAGTGAGCCGAGTCGTCTCCTGATCTCCACTGTGCGATCGATAGACACATGCATAGACCATTTTTTCAATGCCTGTGTCCATCAGCACCCATAAAACAGAGAATCTGGTGTCCTCAAGATTACGGAGACGTCGACAGCAGATATCGTCACGGGCGTACAGGCACACTCCGGCACGAGGCTTGAAGTTGTGCTCCAAGGTGTACCCTGGATAGGTTAGATACGCGACGTCCGACGGACATCTTATCTGCGTCTCCGTAAGAAACAAGAGTGACGGCTGCTCAGTCTCGAGGTGATGGTGGACTGGGGTGATATTGGAGAGCAGGCCTCGAATGTTAGTGAGGTGCACTTAGAGAGACAAGGAGTGCAGCCGCTGTTTAACTCTGTTTCTATTATTTGTACTTGTCATGATTTTTGAGAGTGAGTATCAGTGGGAAAACGGAAGTAGAACGAGGCCGCACACTGCCAACCAACGGCCACAACACACAATACAAATACACCAATGGGAAACTAGTCTGGAGACTGCGGGGACGCCCGAGCCCCCCGGGGATGTCTATCTGGCCTTGTCATCCGGTCGCCAACTGGCAGGATAGCGCATCCCGGGATTTTTCGCTAGATAGCGGGGCAGCCTTTCATGAGTGGCTAGCTCACTACTTGGGCCCCCTACTATCTGCGGTTGGTCGTGCCTCGGATCCCGCTACCCTCCATGACTAGCTTCCCGATGTAAAGTTTTGGCGTGTGACAATTTGGTCTTGCAGTTATGCAGCAACTGTTCTGACCCGTTTTCCCTAATGGTGTCACCAGACTACATGCCGGAACACGGCTAGGCCGCTTGGCGACACGACTTAGTCTGGCGGATGGTCACCAGCCACGGCCGAAGCCTACCACCGGTATTTTTGTCACCTGATTTGCACCACCCAGGGACCACGTGTGGGGGTTTCTGTATACTGGTGCTTCCCCACGGACGGAGGTGACACGGTCCCCAAAACACGGTCTCGATGTTTTCCTTCGCCGTTTCTTTAAGTTCCTCCTCCTTCTCCTAGAGTCGTATTTCTCATGTCTAACACCACCACGTCTCAACAACTTCTCAAAGATGAAACTACGCCATCTCCCTCTATCACCGGCATTCTCTATTATTTCTGTTCATGATCGGTAGTGGTTTTCTAGGGAAGGTGATTGCGGTGGGTTTCCATGTCCTTCCGCATCAGTTTTGTTTAGAAAATATTTCGTTTTCACGGTCACTGTTCACCGCTTCACGGGCGCTGGGTGGCCGTGGTAGATCCGGCTATTTGCCCGCCGCCCGAGACTCGGCGTTGGCCTTTCACAGCAGGTTTGGCCTCCCCTAGCCAACCCTCCTTCTTTTTCCGAGCTTGGGACCGGCTGAGACGCAAAAGCGCCACGGCGGAGTTCTTTAAGTTGGCTGTGTGTAAATCATTAATTTGTGTAATACCTACACGTGATTTTGTAAAATACAGTGATGTGCGTCGGGTTCGAACCAGGGGTTCTGGATCGGTAGTTACTATTGCCTTTTAACCGCAACCGTATAGTCGTAAACCTACTCTGGACACTTATTCTGGACTGGCCTCGTGGCTTAGTGGGTAGTAAGTAACTCTGCCTGCGAAGCCGAGGGTCGTGGGTTCGATTCCCACCCACTGGAAATATTTCTGTGATGAATTCAAATATTTTCACTGTATGTATTTTTAACTATATCGTCGTTGCGCTTGCCAAAATCCATTTGTGCATTTTTTTCATTTTCGTTTTTTCGTACTAATTTTATCTCTGATTTTTTGTCTATGTGTTGATAAAGTCCTTTTTGTGATATTCCTACTAGAAACAATTTTAACAAATTCTTCAAGTGTTTTGACCGTTTGGAAAAAATCGTATGTGCAGAAATGCACATACGGGATTTGTGTTCCGTCTTCATTCGCGCGCCAACTGTGCTAGCAATGTGAGCGTTGTGGTGTGAACCACAACATAAAAACCTGATGTTTGTCTTGATTCTATTCGGCCAGGTAAAAAACCTGGAGATCCAACTGTAAATGACATACGAGCTTTTCTGTAGGTATAAAAATGGTAGTATATACTACAAATTACGCCACCCTGGTGAATGGACAATCCTGCCTCAGCGACTTCGTAGCTACAACTTGACAGTTGTTGTTACTCAACTGTACAACGAACCCCAAAAAATTGATAAAACCAAATACGATAGTCTTCAGTCTTTAAAACCGTTCATGCACCGTGACTATCATACGTTTTATGATAACCTTAATTACCTACAAGCAATTAACTTAAAATTGTATTATTTTAAAAAATAAGCGATAATAATTTGTTTGATCTGTAACACAACGTTTGTTTGATAGGTGTTATTGAATCATGTTTGATTTTTATAAAGAAGTTTTTGATTTGTTTTTCTATTAAGTGTACAAGTTTTTAATGACTATAGGTATTTTAAAATGTTATGTTATGTTGACCAAATTATGCTCAGATCGAAGATCCCGATAACTTTCAACTCGAACTTCAAAATCGCTTCGAATCCTTAGATGAGTGCGTAACGGCGGACGAAATAAACGATAGGCTAGTGGAAACTGTTCATGCTGTTGGCAGAAAATTTTATAAGAGCCGACGCCAAAACAGAACCCAAAAGCTCTCCGATCAAACTCTAGATCTTATGGCGGTCAGACGAGATATGCGATTACAGTCTTCGCTCTTCGGTCGACATGACGGTATACAGACGGCTCAATAGACAGATCTCTACGTGTGTGCGACGCGACATACGCTGCTTCAATACTTCGAGTATTGAAGAAGCCATCAAGCAAAACAAAGGCTCAAAAGTGTTCGCAAGAAATCTGTTTCTTGGGCAAAGTCAGCTGACCAAACGGAAGACCGATAGTGGTAACGTTGTCTCGTCGAAGCCTTAGATTTTGGAGGAGATTGAGAGGTTCTATGAACAGTTATACACCTCTACGCAAGCACAACCTGTCGTTAGCATAGCAAAAGACCCCAGAGCCAAGCTGACCCGACACTTTACCGAAGATATCCCAGAAGTCAGCCTGTATGAGATTAGGATGGCCCTCAAACAACTTAAAAACAACAAAGCACCTGGCGACGACGGAATTACGACTGAGCTTCTGAGAGCGGGTGGAAAACCGGTACTTAAAGTCCTCCAGAAGCTGTTCGATTCCGTCATACTTGACGGTAGTACGCCAGAAGCGTGGAGCAGAAGTGTGGTGGTGCTCTTCTTCAAAAAAGGTGACAACACCTTGTTGAAGAACTACAGACCCATCTCACTTCTGAGTTCACTTCATAAGTTGTTTTCGAGGGTAATCACGAATCGTCTCGCACGCAGGTTTGACGACTTCCAGCCACCCGAACAAGCCGGTTTCCGAAAAGGCTATAGTACCATAGACCACATCCATGCGCTTCGGCAGATTATACAGAAAACCACAATGTCTGTCCGATTACAGGACCAGTGCACAAAACATATCCAGCTACAGAAAGGCGTGAGACAGGGAGATGTTATATCTCCGAAACTGTTCACTTCCGCGCTGGAAGATGTTTTCAAGCTACTGGACTGGAACGGATATGGCATCAATATCAACGGCGAATGCATCACTCACCTTCGGTTTGCCGACGACATAGTCATTGTGGAGGAGTCGATGGAGGACCTCGGTGCTATGCTCAGGGACCTGAGTAGAGTATCCCAACAGGTAGGTTTGAGGATGAATATGGACAAGACGAAGGTCATGTCAAATGTTCATGTCTCACCTGTACCGGTTATTGTTGGGTATACCACACTCGAAGTTGTTGACGAATACGTCTACCTGGGTCAAAAGATCCAATTAGGTAGATCCAACTTCGACAAAGAGGTCCAGCGAAGGATCCAACTCGGATGGGCAGCGTTCGGGAAACTTCGGCACATCTTTGAGTCCAAAATACCCCAATGCCTAAAGACGAAAGTCTTTAACCAGTGCGTGTTGCCAGTGATGACTTATGGAACTGAGACGTGGTCCTTCACTGTTGGTCTCATAACGAAGCTCAAAGTCACACAGCGAGCTATGGAGAGCTATGCTCGGAGTCTCTTTGCGCGACAGAATCCGTAATGAGGATATTCGCAAAAGAACGAAAGTGGCTGACATAGCTCAAAGAGTAAGCAAGCTGAAGTGGCAATGGGCAGGCCACATCGCTCGCAGAACTGACAACCGATGGGGAAAAAAGGTTCTTGAGTGGCGACCACGAACCGGGAAACGCAGTGTTGGACGGCCTCCCACTAGATGGACAGATGACCTCACAAAGGTCGCTGGAAACCGCTGGTTGCAGGTTGCGCAGGACCGTTCGTTGTGGAAATCTAGGGGGGGGAGGCCTATGTTCAGCAGTGGACGTCTTGTGGCTGATGATGATGATGATGATGTTATGTTGTGCTAAAGCACTACTATTGCAATCGTAATAATAATAATTTGTGATATTAAAATTATAGCTTAGGATAATTGTTTTAAAGGGCCATAATTGATCTCATTATGTTTGATAGGTTTTGTAATTGTTAAAAACGACTGATTTATGAGTTAGTTTAGATTTACGAGATAGTTTTAGTAGTGCTTAATAATTTTATTCAAATTTGTTATGTAAGAAATCTAAAGAACACATAATACTAAACCTAAAATAACAACATTGTAACATTGCCAAACTCGTCATGTGTAATACTGCACATACTTCATTATTTTGGACTATTCTAAACCAGTTATGTGCTATTTTTTGCTTAAAAACATTCTTGTTTCTTAAATAACAAATACCTACATGTTGCAAATTTTGTATTTTTATGTCTCAAATAAATGGCTATGATACTGCATTAATACTTTTTAAGTTTTTCTGATTGTTAATTAATTAACACGTTTTTTTGTTGTTTCCCAAAACCTTACAAATTTCACATATGGAACTTGTCAGGCGCAGCGACGATATAAGTATTATATCAGCTATCTGGCCGCCACATTACAAGCTTTGCTTAGTTCGGGGTCAGATGGTGTTGTGTGTGAATTGTCCACCAATATTCATTTTATTTATTTTTTATAGTTGTCCTTCTTTGTACTTAAAATAGATTATCATCATCATCAGCCTGTGTTCGTCCACTGCCGGATATAGGCCTCTCCTATAATACGCCAGTCAGCCTGATCCTAGGTCTTACGTTTCCAGCCGCCACCAGCCATCTGTCGTATACCTACCTATCGTTACTCCATATAAAATAGATGATACAATAACTTGAATACTCCAAAATGTGACACTTAATATTTATTAATGTTTTCCAGATTATGCTAGAAGATGTGTGCCTTTTCAAAGCTTCAAGATAGATTGTAATCGATGCATATGCACCGCAGACGGGGTTCCAGCCTGCACCCTAGTGGCGTGCGGCGATATGGTAAGAAGACCTTAGATAGAGAATAAGTAAATAGATTAGGTTTTTCCAGACGCTTCTTTAGTATGAATCGTAAGCAGATGACGTGTATATTAGCTATGGCAACAGAGTGAAGTGCCGCGACAAAAGTATGACACTTCTACAAGAGCGACAAGAGCGATCAGACCCGTGCTTTCGGTGTAAAGCGTTTGTTCCAACTTTCTACGTAGTATACGTAAACTCTTTGGGTAAGACAATAGAAAAAATATGCGGTGTTGTTTACATACTTACCCAATTCGGTCGATTCTAAGTACATCGACACATTATCTGTTTTAGAGAATTTAAGGGTAAAATACCGAAAATACAACATGTTACTGTTAGGTGATTTTAATCTGAACTCATGCAGTCAGAATGTTGTAAGACATTATAATTGTTTTTTAGAATTTTGTGAGTTACGACAACACAATACAATTCGTAACGAATTTGGTAGCATATTGGATCTGGTATTGAGCGATCAGAGCGACGAGTGGATCGAGGTCAGTAGTGATGTAGACCCCGTAGTCAAGATTGATCCCTATCATCCCCCGCTATCGGTGAGCGTGCGGTGCGCGCGCGCCGCGCCGCAAGGCCGGCCGCGGCCGGCCGCTACGGCGATAGTGACTCATCATGCGCCTAGAATTTCCGCAAAGCTGACTTTTCAACTTTGTATTCTGAGTTAGATGCCATTGTCTGGGACGACTTATATGTGATTTCCGATGTGGATGAAGCTGCCGAATTTTTTTATTCTAAGTTAAGTAAACGTTTTGTACATAGTGTCCCTATTAAAGAAAATAAAAGACAAACGCTTAAATGGGAGTATAGCTATCCGACGTGGTTCACTGCACGAAATAATAAGTACATTGAACAATAAACATTATCATTTAAAAAAATTTAAACAGTGTAATTTGGATTTTAATCGCGAGCTATACGAGTACGAACATTATATACAGCAAGTCAAATCACTTATACGTCTGTCATACAGCAATTACATCCGGCGAACTAAGTTGAATATTAGAAGACATCCTAAGACGTTTTTGTCGTTTATAAAAGATCAACAAGGCTCGAGGAAAGCATGTAAAGAGTTTGAAAATAGGGGGCATACTGTGTCGGGAGTTGAGGCAGCAAATGCGTTTGCAACCCACTTCAGTTTAGTGTTCTTGCCGCATAGTACCAAGCTGTGCGCGGCGGACGCCGAGCGGAGCGCGGCGGAGGCGGAGGCCCGGAGCTCCTCCTCGCGGGTCGCGTTGGACACGGTTTGCCCGTCTGATATAGTAATAGCTATCCGACACTTGAAACCGCATTCTTCTGCTGGGCCCGATGGTGTACCGCCATTTATATTAAAAGACTGCATTTCAAGTTTTATGGCACCGCTTCTTTATATTTATAATTTGTCTCTTGCCATGACGTCGTATCCGAACGTGTGGAAAACATCGCGAGTCACACCGATACCTAAAAGTGGTTCCGGATCAAAGGTAGAGAATTATCGTTCTATAGCCGTTCTTTCGACTTTCGGATAAGTCTTTGAATCGATAATAAACCGCCACATCACGAGGTAGGTGAAAACGCAACTCAGCGAGTGTCAGCACGGCTTTAGAGTGGGCAGGTCAACAGCTACTAATCAGATAAACTTTGTGGCCTACGCGGTCACTGAAATGGACCAACGAAGGCAAGTGGATGCTGCCTATTTTGATTTTAAGAAAGCTTTTGATCGCGTAGATAACAGTATTCTGCTAAAGAAGTTTGCAGCTATAGGATTTACACCAAAGCTACTGAATTTTTTTGCGAACTACTTTACCAATCGGGTGCAGTATATTGAGTTCTGTGGCTTCCGTTCAGCTCCTTGTTTGACCTGTTCTGGTGTGAGTCAAGGCAGTACGTTAGGACCTACTCAATTTGGAATTATGATTAACGACCTTCCGAAGCTCGTTAGGACGGCTGAATGTCTCATGTTCGCTGACGACTTAAAGCTTTTTGGGTATCGGTAGTGCACTAGATTGTGAGGCGCTGCAAGAGGACATCGACAGCGTAGTGAAATGGGGAGATGATAATATGTTAGAGTTGAATGAGTCTAAGTGTAAAGTCATCTCATATTCTCGATCTCGGAGTCCCATTCACTTTAATTATCGCATGTCTGGTGTCAATTTGGAGCGCGTCACAGAAATTCGTGACTTAGGGCTGACTATGGATGCAGAACTAACTTTCAACAAGCATATCGAAAGCATCTGTAACTAAGCTTATCGATCGTTTGGTGTTGTAATGCGGCAATCGGCTAGATTTCAGGACAGACGAGCTATGGTAACACTATTCTATGCGTTTGTACGTAGTAAGCTCGAGTATAATTCTATAATTTGGGATCCGCATGAAAAAGGCTATAGCGTTATGTTGGAGCGTGTGCAACGGAAATTTTCACGATTTCTCCATAAAAAAATGTTCGGCTACTATTTTTTCTATACCCATCTTTATTTGTCACCGGAATGGTGGAGTTCATACACTAGCGCTAAGGCGGAAGTGTGCAGTGTTGATCCACTTTTTCTGGCTGCTGAATGGTCAGATCGACAACCCTGCCGCGCTGGCTCGCTGCTCGTTGGCGGTGCCGGACCGCCCGCCCCCGATGCGCGCTTGCGCTGCGCGGCCGCTATTCCAGGCTGTGCGCGTGCGCACCGACACGGCGCTATATGCGCCCACAACCCGAGCACTTAATTTGCTCAACGCTCTGCTCGATCAAAGACCGGAACTGGATTTATTTTCGAACAAATTTAGATATGTCTTAGGTATTTGTATTAATTTTTTACTTACATTAACGAATGTAGTTAATGTTGTATCTTCTTTTAATCTTCTGTGTTTAATTTTTTGTAATTGTGTGTATATTATGGTCGTTTGTGCGTGTTGGCTACGCTGTTTGCACATGTCGGCAATTCTTTATAAATAAATAAATATATCATAAACTTTGTTTCAAGAAAAATATTTTTGAAGTGAAACTTTAAGCGGTTTTTAAAGTATTTTGAGAAAAAACTTGTGTGTTGGCGTCACCGACATGCTAAGCTAGCAACGTAGCGTGAGATCTATGTCGGAGCAGAGTAGCAGAACTTTAATTTATAATACTTTACGAGTAAAGATTGAAGTACGTCAGCGTGTATATTTGTAACTCTGTGTTTTAGTGGAGGTGGGACTATTTGCAGAGTTGGTTTGGGGAAGTACCATATCTTTTTCATGTGATTCTACCGCCAAGCAATAATGGGCAAATGTTATTCTATTTGGGTTTTAAACCTAATACATCATTATAATTGTAATTGAAGTTACCGCCATGTGGGATGTCGATTTCACGATCACAGTCCCGATAGTCCTGTCGGCAAACGGCCTTGTAGGGAAATATCTCGACAGACATCTTAACCCAACTTTCGGTAGACGGTTGGACCAAGGGTCAGATGTAGAAGGCGATCATGCTCGATACAGCGCGAATCGTCACGAGCTTCCTCACTCTGCAGCCCCAACCACCGGCACCGGTAGCTTGGCTTGGCCCCTGCTTCGCTGCTGGCGGCTATCTTGGTTTATGTTGTTTTATAAACCTATTTTGTAAAAACTTAGGCTTAAGAAGGGAAATAAAAGCGTGAATAATTATAATTAGTCATATTTTAAATTAATTAATGGGGGAAACGGTCAATCAGTTCAATAACAAGAGCCTTTCTGAGCTGAGCAGTGACTGGGATTCTTCATATTCAAATAGATGCGTGGCCCTGTATTGTTACAAACATAAGTATTATTCGATATTAGGTAGACTGTTGTTTGTGCCGTTACTCTATATTTACAAAATAAAACTTTCTCTTACAAAAACTGCTGAAAGAATTTGGACGAAACTTGACAATAAGTAATTAAGCTTATGCATTCAACTTTGCTCAACGTGGTAGATGGCGAATGGATGTGGCCTTTGACTCACTCATTATATAAAAAGGCGACGAATCCCAGCATCGAGAGTATAAGGGTACAATCTGTTTTCTGTAACGAAATAAATGAATAGGTAAGAACAGTAAACGAAATGAAATTTACCCAAAAAATTAGCCATTTACAAACGTTTGCACGTTCACAAATTAGTAACTAATCGGTAGAACCAACTTAGTGTACGTCGGCGTATATGTGTATTGTACTAGCAGCGACCCGCGGTTTCACCTGCGTTATTCTCATTCCCGTTATTTGTTCGGTATAAAAAGAATCATAATGTGTTCTTCCAGACTATAATCTACCTGTTATCCAGATATCACCCCGATCCAATCATACGTTCATTCATAATTTAAGAGCGACGCTCTTGTCGGTGGAGTTCCTTCCTTGTACTTCTACACTCCGCCTTCTCCTTGACTTCCTGATACGACGCTACATTTATCTTCTGCTTCACTTGGTTTATGTAACTTCTCCTAGGTCTACCTCTCTTCCTCCTCCCTTCTAATTTACCTTCCATTATTGTTCTAATGAAGTTGTCGTGTCGTATCAGATGTCCGAACATCTTCCCTCTTCTATTTTCTTACGTCATACGTTACGATACGATCATACGTTACAATACAGTAATATTGCAAAATTTGTAATTAAAAAAGTTATAATAACAAAATAAAAAATACATTAACTGATGACACATTATTAGTACACACGTATAATTTAGGTATAGTTAAGAGTACTGAAAAATAATACTCACTTCGGAGCGCTGTAAAACCTTAGCTATTGACTTAATGAAAATATGATGCGAATTAAAGTTGTTTCTCAAGAAACGATCTGCAAAAATGGTTAGATATATTTTTTCGTAAAATAATAAAGGAAAAGTTACATCGAAAAAAAAATTTTTTTCTCGATTTTCTAATGATTTTTGCTTATACCTCTTTTATTTATAGTTCTACGAAAAAAAGTTACTAGACCAAAGTTGTACAAAATTTAATTTGCATCAAAAAAATTTTATAATTTTTTTTTATGAAATAAATAGTTTAAGAGATATAGCGTAAAAATCATTTCAACCCCTATTTTCAAGATGGCAGCCATGGGACAAGAGTTGCAATCCCACAAACTTGTTTTTAGCTTTACACTGACACCTCCTACACATCAAAAAAATTAAATTGCGTCCTCTAAAAAACGCAACCCCAAATGTAACTTTTCAATGGACTAATATCCAATTATCCAAATAAACATTGACATTTACATATTTATAGTAAACATATAGTATTACTAATAGGATTTCTAATTCATATTCTAATTCTGTTCAATTTTTTTTTCAGAATATGATAATGCAAAAAAAGAGGAAAAAAACAAGAACCTCACCAAATTTCGACTACGAAGATCTTAACCAATTCCAAGATTACTAAAACAAAACTTGATTTACTGAAAACAATCTGGTTTCAATATTTTTAAATGCATTAACCCCAATTTGTTAGTCTGACAAAAAAAATTAAGTAGGTATTTATTTGACTAGATAGATAGAATAAAGTGTCTCACTTTATTGAACACACCAAATAAAAATAATTTACAAGAATATAACATTTAATACTATTAAAACTATAGTGCGTCAATCGGTGGCCTTATCGCCAAGAGCGATCTCTTCCAGGCTACCTTAGGGAGGAAAAAAGATAAGAGTAATGTTAAAAGACGGGGTGTGCATGTGACATGAAAGGTAATATACAATAACACATACACCAAAATATATGAATAGGTAGGTATATCTGTATGGTGTAGGTATAAGAAAGGAAATACAAAACAGCAAATTAAAAAGTAAAAACTATTAAACTTTTAATGAGGCTACAATTTTGACAAACAGAACTGTTTGACATGTTTTTTGAAGGCTTCAATTGATGACGAACGTCTGATAGACACGGAGAGACTATTATACCAGCTGGGACCTGGCTCCATTGTACAAGCTCAAACAAGCTCTCAGCTTACGCGAGTACTTGATGCAATACAATAGCTCAAAGAGTACCTAAGCAAGCTGAAGTGACAATGGTTTTCTTTTTGCCATAAGCGGTCGCGAGAACGAACTGTTTTTTGTGAAAACTAACTCAGTGCAAGGATTTCAGTTCATCGGAGGAAACTGACTACTAGCGAGGAGCAGCTGACAAGTACTATTATATATTTACTAGATGTCCGTTTTGGCTTCGCCCGTGGTACATCATATAGCACTTATCAGGATCCCGTACATATACAACGATGAAATAATGATTGCAATCGGTTCAGTAATTCCTAATAATATCGCTTTCAAACCAAACACCTCTTCAGCTACCTGCTACGCCACCTGTCACCACCTGTTCGATAAATTAAGAAGATATCAGACGTAGCAAAAGCCCGATTTGTTTATTTTGGATACTTTCATAGTATAATGTCCTACGGGATCTTATTATGGGGATCTGCTGCGTATAGAAATTCCATTTTCTTATTACAAAAGCAAGCAATCCGTGTTCTGTACAGTCTGTCAGCTATACAATAATTACGGGAGATTTTTAAAACTATAAATATACTGACAGTCCCGTCATTGTATATTTATGAATGTATAATGTATGTAAGAAAAAATCGAAGTCGACTGAAGAAATTGTCTGATTTGAATCCAAAAGCACACCATAAACATAAAATTGTGTTTCCTAAATGCAGACTGCAAAAAACAACTAACTCTTTTAAATGTAATGGCAATCGCTTCTATAATTTATTCCCAGTACAAGTGGAAGGTCTCAATGAAACTAGGTTTAAAACTGAAATAAAGAGCTACCTAATGGGCAATGCATATTATACTGTAGATGATTTTTTAAAGGACAGTAATGTTTGGAAAAGGAATATGTCGAAATTGGAACTATTGTACAAGGTTAAATAATACTGGACATTAATGTAACTTTTTATAAGTACTGTATGTATTAATTATTTAGATAATTGTATTTTGTCATAACAAAACCTTTTTACAGCTGCATCTGATTGACAAGGCCCCTTTACAGCTGATTAGTTTTATTTGACATTATTTTTTGGTATTATTTTATTACAAACATGTTTTATTTATATAGATTATGTACACTGAATATTCTATAATTTAATTGTAAGTGACGTTCCCAAGTGTTCTTTTGAAATAATCGTTCGAATAAATAAATTGAATTGAATTGTCGGAAATGACCAATTTCCGTACCAACTCAGATTTAGAAACTTTGATTAGCAAAGGTTCATATTCAAGAGGTGTTTAATCTGTGATATTCAATGACGCAATCTTAGACACATGCTGTCATGTGTCATGTCAAAGTACGAAACGTACGAAAACTCTCAAAAAGAAACATTTTCCCCCGATTTTGTTACATTCTGGATTCATGCTCCGCTTCTATTAATAGTAGCGTTATGTTCTATAGCTTCCACTATAGCTTTGATAGCCTTCCTCGATAAAAGGACTATCCAATAGAAAAATAATCTTTCAATTCGGACCAGTACTTCCCGAGATCCTAGCGTTCAAACAAACAAACAAACAAACTCTTCAGCTTTATAATATTAGAATAGATAGGATAGATAGTATAAATAATAAACCTTAGAAACACGGGGAACAAAGGGTTAGTTCGTGGGAAGGTTTAGATATACACTTTTGTTGGGAGAAACGCAACCATACGCAGCGCCTAGTTCAACTGAATAGCAATACGCACAGACACATTTGCGTATTGACCTTTATAAGTACTAGTTTTCTACTGCTAATTATATAGTGCAATTCATCATCATCATCATCATCATCAGCCGCAAGAGGCCACTGCTGAACATAGGCCTCCCCCCTAGATTTCCACAACGAACGGTGCTGCGTAGTTCGCAACTTGCAACCAGCGGCTTCCAGCGACCTTTGTGAGGTCATCTGTCCATCTAGTGGGAGGCCGTCCGTCCAACACTACGTCTTCCAGTTCGTGGTCGCCACTCGAGAACCTTTCTTCCCCATCGGTTGTCAGTTCTACGAGCGATGTGGCCAGCCCATTGCCACTTCAGCTTGCTTACTATTTGAGCTATGTCGGCCACTTTCGTTATTTTGCGAATATCCTCATTACGGATTCTGTCGCGCTAAGAGACTCCGAGCATAGATCTCTCCATAGCTCGCTGTGTGACTTTGAGCTTCGTTATAAGGCCCACAGTGAAGGACCACCTCTCAGTTCCATAAACCATCACTGGCAATACACACTGGTTAAAGACTTTCGTCTTTAGGCATTGGGGTATTTTGGACTCAAAGATGTGCCGAAGTTTCTCGAACGCTGCCCATTCGAGTTGGATCCTTCGCTGGACCTCTTTGTCGAAGTTGGATCTACCGAATTGGATCTTTTGACCCAGGTAGACGTATTCGTCAACAACTTCGAGTGTGGTATTACCAACAATAACCGGTGCAGGTGAGACATGAACATTTGACATGACCTTCGTCTTGTCCATATTCATCCTCAAACCTACCTGTTGGGATACTCTACTGAGATCCCTGAGCATAGCACCAAGGTCCTCCAGCGACTCTTCCACAATGACTATATCGTAGGCAGACCGAAGGTGATTTATGCATTTGCCGTTGATATTGATGCCATATCCGTTCCAGTCCAGTAGCTTGAAAACATCTTACAGCGCGGCAGTGAACAGTTTCGGAGATATAACATCTCCCTATCTCACGTTCTGTAGCTGGATATGTTTTGTGCACCGGTCCTGTAATCGGACAGACATTGTGGCTTTGTTGTAAATACACTTCGACATAGCGATAGTCGATGCGGCATCGCTGGAGAGACTGAAGCACTGCCCATGTCTCGATGGAATCGAAGGTTTTCTCATAGTCCACATACGCTATACATAGTGGCCGATTATACTCCTCGGTTTTCTGTATAATCTGCCGAAGCGTATGGATTTGGTCTATGGTACTATAGCCTTTTCGGAAATCGGCTTGTGTCGGGTGGCTGGAAGTCGTCAAACTTGCGTGCAAGCTAATTCGTGATTACCCTCGAAAACAACTTATAAACGTGGCTCAGAAGTGAGATGGGTCTGTAATTCTTCAACAAGGTGTTGTCACCTTTTTTTAAGAAGAGCACCAACACACTTCTGCTCCACGCTTCTGGCGTACTACCGTCAAGTATGGCGGAGTCGAACAGCTTCTGGAGGACTTTAAGTACCGGTTTTCCACCCGCTCTCAAAAGCTCAGTCGTGATTCCGTCGTCGCCAGGTGCCTTGTTGTTTTTAAGTTGTTTGAGGGCTATCCTTATGACTTCTGGGATATTTTCTGTGAAGTTTCGGGTCAGCTTGGCTCTGGGGTCTTTTGCCATGCTAACGACAGGTTGTGCTTGCGTAGAGCTGTATAACTGTTCATAGAACCTCTCAATCTCCTCCAAAATCTCAAGCTTCGATTAGACAACGTTACCACTATCGCTCTTCAGTTTGGTCAGCGGACTTTGCCCAAGAGACAGATTTCTTGCGAACACTTTCGAGCCTTTGTTTTGCTTGATTGCCTCTTCAATACTCGAAGTATTGAAGCAGCGTATGTCGCGTCGCACACAAGTAGAGATCTGTCTATTGAGCCGTCTGTATAACGTCATGTCAACCGAAGACTGTAACCGCATATCACGTCTGACCGCCATGAGATTTAGAGTTTGATCTGAGAGCTTTTGAGTTTTGATTTTGGCGTCGGTTCTTATAGAACTTTCTGCCAACAGCATGAACAGTTTCTACTAGCCTGTCTTTTATTTTGTCATCTGACCCCAAACTAACCAAAGCTTGTGCTATGGCGGCCAGATAGCTGATATAATACATATATAGTTTTAAATACATACTTATTATACATAGAAACACCCAGACACAGTACAAACATTTGAACTCATCACACAAATATTTGCACTGGGTGGGAATCGAACCCACGACCCTCGGCTTCGCAGGCAGAGTTACTACCCACTAAGCCACGAGGCCAGTCATAGCCAGCTCACACAGGTTGCTCTAGTATGAATACCAGTGTGCATTCGTTGAGATACTTTTGTGTTTTAATTAGGTAGATACTTTTAACTTGTTTTAAGTAGATAATGTTTTTTGATGAAATAACTTCATTTCATTTCAATATCGTCCATAATTACGATGATACCGAATAATATGTGCTTGTATTCTTTATAGTCATTTATTTTCAAATAAATATCGTTCATTTTTTTATATCGTAATTTTGCTTGCTCCCTAAGATAAAAGATTGTATGATACTGCGCTTTCATGGTGCATTTTGTAGTGAATACAAACTTTTAGGAGACATCAGCATTGTGTTTTTGAAGATCATCCATACTTGCGGGCCACAGCTAATATACAGAATTGGACAGTACTCCCACTACAAACCTGCACTAATCAGTTGCGATTACTCGTGCGCACTCGCACTTATCAAAATGCAAACAGGCCTTAAGAATTCTGAAGTTTCTTTCATAAAGTAATCGTTAATATTTTTTTAGTACTTCTATTGCTCGCAGAAACCTTGAAACCTTGAATATGTTACTAGAATACAAAGGAAACATGAAATGTCTTTCAGTTAGAATTTACTACTATTTGTGGTAGAAGAAAATTTTGCCCAGCCCACCCGCAATTATGATATCATATCTGTTATGATTTCTTAACAAGTCAAATATTGCTATTATTGACGTCAAGATAATATCGTCACAATCAATTATACATAAATCATTTTTATCAAATCGCCGTGAACGTGAAGATTTGCACAATTTTGAACCAGGAGGAGTGAGTAACGAAATGATGCAATTTGGAAGCAATGTAACAACGATTATTATTAGTAATAGTTAATATAATACAATAACAATACATCAAATACATTTTGCAAGGTGTCATGGGCTTATGAAAGTGTTATCGGTAATTCTGATAACATTTTCCTTTTACAATCTTTTAACCTTGAACTTTAACTTGGTATTTGTGCAATGCCACAATGAAACAGTACTGGGAAAACGTTAATTCAACATTTTGTTAATGGATTTTAGTCATCTAGCCAGTTCTCCAGTTAATAAATCTTATAATGAAGCGTTAGTTACAAAGATTTAACGATAAAAGTTTATAATACACATAAATATGTAACTTAGTCCAGGGAAGGTGGTGTGGTACGATGTCTGAGATGGGTAGTAGAAGGCAAACGGTGGGATGCGTGATTTCCACATGGTGTGCTCTGGGCATACTCCTATATCCCAAGTTAAATTCCATACTCTTCCAAATGAAGGTCCTCCGCAAGCACTCTGAATAGCAGAGTGCTCAGTGGAAGGATAGGGGCTATGATTCGGTCACAAAAGCGGAACCGCGGTTATCTCTAGCTGCGGTCATGTAACTGGGCCTCTCGCTGCCGACCATCTTAGTCTAGTTGCTCGACTGTGAGAGGTTGGAGGCGGAGGAGCGAGATTTGTAAAAACCTCTCGCTCCATCACAGAGGTGGAAGTGGACACCGGGGTGAGCCTGGAGAGCTGCCACTCTAGCTCGCATCACATCTGTTTTCTACTGGAGGGCCTGGAGCGTCGGATGCTTAGAGTCGTCCGGCACCCCACCAAGGATAGGCCTTCGAGGAGGTGACGCGCTGCTGGTTCCCGACTCGTCACTAAAGTCCAATGCAAGGGCAGTGGTAACCGCTCGCTTGCCCGTCGCTGCAAACCGCGCGACGCACTATGCCCCGCCCCCTGTAGCGTTGCTAACCAAAATGCCCGGGGAAAAATACTTGCACACCTCGCTATGCCCCGCGGATTTTACGCCTGCGGCGCGCGAGTCGGGATTCACGCAATCGTTCCTTGTGAATCAATTTGTTTTGAAAGATTATAAAGTGTAATATTTTTTATGTTTAATATGAAACTAGCTATACAATGTTATCTTTTGTTTCTCCGTGTACAACTCTGGTGCAGAGTTATGGTGTGTTGAAATTGAGATAGCGCGTTTTAAAGCTCGTCTTTTTAAAAGCTCATAAGTACCTCTAAAATTAAAGCTATGACATATGGGGTTCAATATTTGATTATGTTTGTTATCTGTCGTTTGTTTGTTGAAACTAAATTTAATAGTAATATCAGAAGAACTAACGTACACACCCCGCACTGAATCAACACTCAATGAGAAGATTGACAAGGAACGTATTTTTTTTAATTTCTTTTCTTTTTTCTATGACTTTCATACTGTACTGGGATTAATATGACGGGAAATTTAACATATAAACGGGATAAATAATACAAAGTAAGCCTTAGAGCGATAAACACGAGTATATTTAACTTTTTCCACCGCGGGAGCCATGTTAACCACAGGTTGACACGGGCATTTTAGCATGCCGCGCCATGTCAACTACTGGTTGACACGGGCATAATAGACTGCATCGCGATGTTAACTACTAGTTGACACGGGCATTTTAGCGTTTGGGTTTTGTTAACTACTAGTTGACATGGGCAAGCAAGCGGTTAAGTAGGTTGAGGCCATTGGTGTGAGCACGAGAAGTAAGCCCACGACTCTAAGCTGTGACCACACAAGAGAAATGTTGGGGTTTTAGTCAGTAGGATCACCATGTATGTATGTCTGTCAATGGTATGAAGCCTTTTTTTTATTTGGAGAAAATACTTTTAGGTATGTCCACCATGCAAGGACATGGTAGGGTGTGTCAGGCTCGGCACCATGGGAGTCAACATGGTGCCCCTACCGACTAAAACCCCCACAGGTTTCTCCGGCATGGTCAGGGTCAGGGTCGCTTTTCGCACTCCCATCAACGACCTGCCATCGCCTTTGCGGGCCCACCTCGCGGGGGGTGGGCATTCACGCCCCCGCATTTGGATCCAACGACGCGCCGAAAACCACCAGCGCGTCACCTCCTCGGGAAGGCCTATCCCAAGGTAGGGTGTCAGACAGCCCTTAACGTCCAACGCTCCAGGCCTTCCAGTGGAGACGGAGTGCGAGCCTGAGCGTGCCTTCAGGCTCGCCTCTGTATCCGCTTCCGCCTCAGTAAAAGAACGCGAGGAGGAAGATGGTCGGCAGCGAGAGGTCCGCCCTCACCACCACCTGCTCAAACAAGCTCGCAAAAATGAAATTACGCGTGATTATCCAGTCATTCCCCTTCACACATTCCCACAACACTCACACTGAAACACAGACATACACCATCCTACTCTTACAAACATTCATAGCACCTATTAACAACCCTCCACCAACCCACGTTCTCTTTATTTTTATTACTATTTTTTAACTTCTCTGGCAATATTTTATAAGACTTTTTAGAAGAATTTAATTTAAATTTCTACAGTTTAAATGTTTTAAAGTTAATATAGTTTGTCGCACAAGATTGAAAACTGCAGTTTAATGTAAGCATTAATTTGTCACTAGTACTAGTTTTTTGTTTTTATCATTATTATTTGTGTTTTATTCATGTTACTGTAAAGGCATACTGTCAATAGCGTTATTTTAATCTGGAATTGATTTTGAAATCATTGTGCGCCCAAGACACAGGCTTAGCCTAGTTTGGGGAGCTTAGCCCTCCGATACGTGTATAAGATTTTTTCAAATTTGTGTAACCTTGATGTAACCTTTTTTTTGTATTGTGCTGTACCACCGTAGGGATAGCCGCGGTTCCGCCTCTATGGCCGTGTCGCGGCCCTTGTCCTACCACTGAGCACTCTGCTATTCAGAGTGCTCGTGGAGGGCCCTCACCTGGAAGACTTAAGAATTTTACTTGGTCGATATATCAGCCGAGTAACCTTCCCAACCTCTACACGCACTGCTCAAGGGGGTGAGAAGCGCGTGTAGAAGTTCCCAGCGCAGGCCAGGATTCGCCATCACACAACCACCACGTGGAGGTTCCCGAGCCACGTACCCCAATGGTATGGAGCCTGACTCAACTACCGCGTCTCGATACAACTACACGGTGGGTGGTGCGTAAAGGCATTTTCCCACAAAATCAGGAGGTCGAGATGAGTTGTTCGAGATACAAGGTACAAGGTTGGCCATTTAAGATGAAGTCATTTTACTAAGCGTGCATCCATCCATAACTAACTTAATTTGACAGTAATAATCGACATAATACATTTTAAACAATGCGTGCAAATCCAATAGTAAATGCAAATATAATGTCATCCATCCAAAGAGTTTACATGTAAGTACTATAAGTACCTACGTATAGAGTTAGATTTTCCGGGTTCCTTTGTGTCAATCGTAAGCAGATGACGTTCAAACTTTCTATGGCAACAGAGTGATGTGTCGTAACCAAAGAAGTTGGAAAAGAAGTCGCAACAAAAGTATGAAACTTCCACAAGAGCGACCAGGCAAGAAAGATGCTACCCGTTCTTTCAGCATAAAGCGTTTTTGCAAACTCTTTACGTAGTATATGTAAACTCTTTGCATCCATTCTTACAACTTGTATTATATTGATTGCTTGGTCTTTCTCGTACCATGTGGCGTTGTTCGCTACATTACAAGTTCAGTCAAAAATTTCCGGATAAAAATGGCCTATGCATAAATTAATACTCACTTAAATACCATTCAAATCTGATCAGTAATTTTACGTGAAATTGTAAGAAACATCCCTAGAGCCCAAAAAGGATTGACGATAAACAAAAGATAAATTAACTTTGTAAAAGAAGGCTCAACTTCAAACTCCCGGAACAAGCCTTACTCAATCCTGGGTACAGCACCTGATTGGACTATTTTAATAGGCACGTATGAAAAGCACTACAAAACCAGAGGATGTGGGTGTTTCGTCATCCAGACCGGACATTTTCCTTGTTTCCTAGAGCTACGAAACGCATAGTCCTTGTAGAACTTACCGTACCGTGGGAAACTAATATACCTAAAGACCACGCGATAAAACAAAATATGTATTACGACCTCTTAAACAAATTAACAAAAAACGGCTATGTAGTTAGTTTATGCGCTGTAGAAGTGGGAGCGAGAGGTATACCAGCAAAATCTCTCTATAACCTGCTGAAAGACCTTGGTTTATCTATATATAGGTTATTTTAGAAGTGCAGTAAGTTCTATACTAGAACGAGTATCTAAAGCTGCACTAGTGGGCTCATATCAGATTTGGCTGGACAGCGAGAGAAAAACGAGTAGTGAAGGTGAGTGTGGCCCCTTAAACCTACGCCCGAGTCACAAGTCTCGGGATCTACTCGAGTTTTCTCTCTCTGCCACACGATGGACCCGGCACCCGCACGGTGAATCCATGGAAAGCTAAGCAGATCGTCTCCTCCTATTGAATTACTTCACTCTAAAATGTTCACTCAAATATTTACTCTCTGGCGTTAATCCCTATTTGTGGCTGATTATATAAAGTGTAGATTTCATAAGTACGATTAATTGCCAGAAATATTAGTCATCAAATTACACGTGTTTAAAAAATGATGCAATTTGCCCATATGTTGCTGATTCAGTGACTTGAGTTCACATTTCTTTTCTCATTTATCAGATTAATTTTATTGAATACATAATAAAATGTTTGTGGAACGCGCTCAAACACGATTAGATATGTATATAATAATACGAGTACATTACGATAACAAAGATAAATAAAAGCGGCCAAGTCCAAGTCGGACTCGCTCCTGAAGGGTAAGGTATAGAAAGGATCAGTATATTTTTCATTCTTCATCATTCTTCTGTTTTTGCTTTTGTGTAAAAATCTTAATGCGGTTCACTGAATACATCTAACTACCAAGTTTCAACAGTATAGTTCGTATAGTTTTGGTAAAAAAGTGCCTGTGACATACGGATAGACAGATATCACGAATCCATAACAAAGGTTGCGTTTTTTCGTGGGCTGTGAATTGAATTCTAGCGTCACGCTCGGCAATGATAAGAAATCTTCGGGTAAACTCGGGACCATGGCCACTGGCCATCTAGAAATGCGTCAGAATTTCCCATTCGTACCATTGGTCACCATGCTCATGGCCACGCCCTCCGGTTTCACGTTCCGGTTTCCGTAGTTTCCAAAATAAGCTATCAAATTCTGAGCTTATAAGTGTTTACGTTTTACGGAACCCTAAAAACTGACGACGTTAAACTATGATTCAACGATAAATATTTACGTGTGATAGGATATAGGTCGCGGTAGCATAGTTAAAATAATTTTGGTTTCCAAGCAGTAGATATAAGTTGCGAATCCCGTCTGCGCTAAGCTAATTGTAGTATTCTGCGGCTGGTCTAGTGGGCGACTACCGATCTGGAAGCCTTGGGTTGAAATTCTACGCGCACCACTGTCTTTTCGAAGTCATGTTCGTAATGCCGCTAGCTTTCAACGGTGTCAAACCAACATGTACCTTGAATCTTTAGATGTTAGGTATCATCCACCAATCCGTATTGGGCCAGCGTGGTGGATTATGGCCTTGACTTTCTCCTAGCGAGATAAGATCCCTAGTCTCAGCAGTAGTTTAGTGGGTTGTTTATGCTTTTATCCTGCTGAAATTGTGCGTATGCATTGTATTAAGACAATAATTACAGGAGGCACATAAAATGAAGATATTTATGTGTCATTGACCCTCACAGACCTTGTATAGAGTGCTGTTCGCTTCTTTGAGATTGATCAAATAAGTACCTACCAGCTGGAGGCTCTAGAATTGACGAGAGACGTGCCAAGAAGCTCATAGGCAACGACACGCTTGTTCGTAACAGATTTCAAAGTCTTGAACGTCGCCGCAACATTGGTAGCTTATCGGGTTTTTAACAGATACACTACGGAGAGAAAGCAACTGGTCTACTTAATTTAATACCATCTTGCCCTTTTTTCTATGACACTGCTCGTAGTTGGCAAAAAGCGAAATCGTTTCATGGTTGACGTTCCAGAAACTCAAACGAATAGGTTTGACTCTACTTTTGTTACAAGAATATCTATGCTGTGGAATGCGTTGCTTCAGTGGGTTTTTCCTGATGGTGACAATACTGGTATCTTCAAATCGAGAGTGAATCAGTTTTTTCCTAAGTAGGCATCCTTCAACGTAAGCTGGACCTATTGTCACTTATTAGTAAAATAACTTATTTAGTAATAAGTATTCTTTGGACACCGTAACCAGTCTTGCTTTTACTAGACGAGAAGCAAAACTGCGAGTCGCAACTAGTTTTTATGTTAGCTAATGTAAATAGTAAATGCGTATAGTGAAACAGTATTTAACTACAGCTCAGTTATCGTGTTCGAACAAATTAAAAACAACACAGGAATAATTGATTTTCTCAAGTGCATTGTGGATTGAGGTTTTGCTATAACGACATGCGCAGTGAAATTGCAATTTTATTAATCAGTTATTTTGTGAGTTTCTTTTTTTACATCACATGTTTTATGCTAAAATTTTCAATTAGTTTGGTAGTGGTGTACTGAAGTAGGTATTGTTCATTTTTTGAGTGGTTTCACACCATTACTTAAAAATTATAAAGATAACAGTGATTTTATGTCTTACAATTTATAAATAATCTTATAAAATATTACATGACATTAATTTCTTTAAAAATACAAATTAGAATGTCAAAAACCTAAATACTACAAACGCAAGTTTGAAGTCATTCATTTATTCTCCACGCTCGTCAAACCGCCGACCAAAAGAACCAAAAGTATCAATCAAACTGCGGCATTTCAACGCTGTATGGCCAGATAAATGTTTTGGTCTAGATAGATCAAGTTCCCGAAGTAGCTCAGTAAAAAATAAAAATATCAACTAGTTAGTAATAATGAATAAATAACATGTATCGACAACGGCACATGTAAGTAAGTTGAATTTTACTTAGCTAATATTAATATAATTTAACAGTCACATTTTCCTACAAAAATTGCTCGTACATTATCGCGTTAGCTACCACAATCGAGATTTGTTGACCGTCTCAAAATGAAGCTATTCATGAAAAATTAGCTTGATACTCGTAGTAATCAATTGCATTAAATGTACCAGGAATCAGGGCTAAAAATATTATACATCCCATATATATTTCACATATCGTAGAATTTATAAAATACTCGTATAATACTTGAAAAAAAAAGGCTAAAACAATTAATGATTGTTTGTTTGCAAGGTACTTCAAGATGTTTGCTCAAGTTACCCACTAAACGAATCAAATGGGTCCTTTGATGTAGAAGACACGAAGAACAGTTTTTATTGGAGAAGAAGTAAGTCTATTTTATTGACTTTTTATCGCAATTATCTTGGCTACAAGCTGCAACAAGAAGGTTTCTCTTCACTGTTTGGGCTTACAAAAGTATGTTGGCGAAAGAATGGACAACGCAATTTAGCTCTGCTTAAACTAATAAGAAGTAGGATTAGTTTAAACTGTTTACTAACTTCATGTTACACTGATGAACCTAGGGGTTTTTTCAAATCAAACCATACTCTATTTACAAACACAAAATTTTGATAATAACAATTTTATACCATCTTATATTATATAAACCTTCCAAATGTATGTACGCCTATAACTTTTGAATGATTGCACCAAGTTTAATGATTCTTTGTTTTATTTGTGTTAGACGATAAGGATAAGGTTTCTGTCCAAGAAAATTTAGAAAATGTTAACGTTTAAAAAGGATGGCCGAACGAAGTTCACCTGCTAGATTTACTTGAAAACATATAACGCGGTAACTAAACGCTTGACCATGTGACGTCATTTTGGCGCTCAAGTACGGTGTGCAAAACAACCGGCCAAGTGCGAGTCGGACTCCTGCACGAAAGGTTTCGAAGCATCATCTATAAAAAATAGTTTCTACCGGTTTATGAAGATTGAATAAAAAATTGTTACCAAAAACGATTCTCGAATACATTTTAGAATTTGATCAAAACCCGTCCAGCCTTTTAGAAGGAGTTTACAAACATACGAACTGTTAAATAGTTACTGTTACATACAAAGTTAGTGTGCAAGTAGTGGTAGAACTGTTTGAAGATTCCAGTTGCGACCTGGGGAAGTACCACACCTTTGCCAGTTATTTGTACTGTGCTCGGGTGTTTTCTACAAATATGTATGTATAACACTTAAGCATGTATTTAAAATATAGAAGTACTATTTCAGCTATCTGGATCCCAGAATAGTAACCTACAAGCTGTGCTTAGTTTGGGGCTAGACGGTGTTGTGTGTGATATGTCCGCCAATGTATATTTAGTTGTGATTTATTTCCTCTATCGCCAATCAGTAATGTGCAAATATTACCGTGTTCCGGTTTGAAAGCCAATGTTTCCATTGAACCGGGCATAGAGATAAAACATCTTATATCTACTAAGGTGACGAGCGTAGTGCAGTACTAGGTAATGACTGGGCTCTTCATGTATTAATAGTTGCGTGTCACTGTGCTGTTATTTGGCAGTGGCATGTTGTTTACCATCAGACACAAGTCCTGCTCGTCTCGACGCTCCACACTTAAAATAAACAAATATATTTACATTTAACCGCCGTCGCGTCTTATATGAAGCGACAATGTGATCTTCAAAAAAGTGTGCTTATTTAGAAAAAAAAAAAACAAATTTACTCTAAACTGGAAGACACCTAGATTTAATCCATTTAGCAACACCCACTCAAGCAAGGGTATTCCACAGGCTTATTTCAAAACTGGCATACTCAAAACATCGTCACTCCACCTAAAATAGATTATACAATAACTTAAATACTCCAAAATGTGACACAAGACTAGTTAATGTTTATTTATCATTTCCAGATAACGCTGAAAAATGTGTGCCTTTTGAAACCTTCATGAAGGATTGTAATCGATGCATATGCAGTGCAGACGGCGTTCCATACTGCACCAAAGTCGCATGCGTCGATATGGTAAGACAGTATAGTTGTTATTTTTTATTGCAACGGAACTGTTTTTGAAGTAAAACTTTAGGCGCTTTTTAATATTTTGGGAAAAACTTGTGAGTTGACGTCCCCGACATTGTAAAGGTACAAGTTCGCTCGGAGACCGCGACACGAGACCGCGACGCGAGACCGCGACCGGAGAAGGTGACGGCGGTCTCGGCGCGAACTGGCGTCCATAAAATTCCATAGAGTCAAGTGCCTGTCGCGGTCTCCGGTCGCGGTCTCGCGTCGCGGTCTCGTGTCGCGGTCTCCGGGCGAACTTGTACCTTAAAGTAGCAACGTAGCGTCAGGTTGATGTCGGAGCAGAGGAGCAAAACGTACGTCAGCGTGCATATTTGTAATTCTGTGTTTTAGTGGGGTTTACGGGTTCATCAAAACTCGTCCAGCGTTTAGAAGGGGTTTATAAACATCCGCACACAAATTGGAAAGGACTTTTTGCAGAAATTTTAAAAACACCCTTTGCTGAGTTCGTTTTCGGAAGTACCACATCTTTTTCATGTGATTCTACCGCCATGCAATGATAGGCAAGCATTACTCTCTTTATGTTTCAAACATAATAATTATAATTATAATGATTACTCATTATAATTATAATTATTATGTTAAATTAAAATAAAAAGATATATCATTTCACTTCTCTGTGTGACAAGACCAGTTCTATGCTGAGCAGGTTGGGAATCTTCATATTCAAATAGGTGTATTGCCCTGTGATGTTATGATCAGGAGTATTATCAGAAATTCGGATCGTTCCTAATTATACCGTTACTCTATATTGTAAAACAAGACTTTCTCTCATAAAAAATAATGAAAGAATTCGGATGAAACCTGACAGTAAGTAATTAAGCTTGTGCACTCAACTGTGTTTAGCGTGGTAGATTGTGGCCTTTGAATCACTCATCACATAAAAAGGCGACGAGTATTGCGAGTATAAGGTATGGTTCTGTTTACGAGTACATTTTGTTTTCTGTAACTAAATAAATCAATAAACACAGTCAACGAAATTAAATTTACTAAACAAATGAGGCATTTCTAAAGTTTGAAAGTTCACAAATTAGTAACTAATCAGTAGAACCAACTTAGCTTACGTGGGCGGATATGTACTAGAAAAATATACAAGCACCGACCCGTGGTTTCACCCGCGTTGTTCCCATTTCCGTTATTTTTTCGGGATAAAAAGTAGCATATGTATTCTTTCAGACTATAATCTACCTGTAATCCAAAATTCACCCCGATCCGTTCATACGTTACGACATGATTAAGCACACATTAAATTATCCAAACGTCTATATATAAATATTATCATGCGTGCATTTATAGTATTAGTAGTATTTCTGATCTTATTCTAACTATATTCTACTTGTTTTTTTTTTCAGAATATGTTAAGGCATAAAAAGAGGAAAAAGACAAAAACTTCTACCCCACCAAACTTCGACTACAAGGATCTTAATCAATTACAACATTACTAAATAAAACTCGATTTACTGAAAACAATCTGCTTTGAATATTATTGAATAATTTTTTATCAGTCTGCCAAAACAAATGTGAGTAGGTATTTATTTGACTATTATATCAGCTACCTGTCTTCCAGCACAAACAGCACAAATAGGCTCTTTACACGTTAATCACCAGTTTACGCGAATACTTGATGTATAAAATCCGACATAGCACAAAGATTAAGCAAGCTGAAGTGGCAATGGGCAGGCCACATCGCTCGCAGAACTGACAACCGATGGGGAAGAAAGGTTCTCGAATGGCGACCACGAACCGGAAGGCGCAGTGTTGGACGGCCTCCCACTGGATGGACAGATGACCTCACAAAGGTCGCTGGAAACCGGTGGTTGCAGGTTGCGCAGGACCGTTCGTTGTGGAAGTCTAGGGGCCTAGGTCTAGCAATGGACGTTCTTGCGGCTGATGATGATGATGCATGAAATAGCGCCAAATTGTCGGGGTCTTGGTTACATTTTTTAATTTTGATATGATCGTCAGCCCATTATTATGGTCACCTGCTGAACATAGGCCTCTTCAACAATACTTAATAATGTGATATATATTGGTAAATTAAATCCATATTATGTCGTTAAATATTCCTTTTAACTTTAATAGGTTTAAACTTGACTGCATTATCGCCTGAATTAAGTGCTGATGCGATGTACGATGATCAGAACACCAAGATTTATGGTCCATACTACTAAAATTGCGATGTATGACAATTTTAGGTATAGATTTAGGGAGGACGAATTTTGTAAGAAAGAAATATTAAATCGTGGTATGAAAACTCGTCAGCAGAGTGCTGACCATCGAAGCAACATTATTAGGGGAAGAGACTAACATCAAATCTAATAAAGATGGGTGGCTATTTGGAAAATGATGATTAGAGTGAAGAGGAAGAATGTATAGATTAGAGTAGATATACTGAATAGACTACAGGCCCGGGAAACAAAATTGATGGGTCAAATGAACCACCAGGACATCTATGTAGGATGATAGAAGGGTATAAAATTATAAGATTCACCACTATGCCCCCACTTGTAAGTAAGTTGTAAGATTTAGCGATAGATTGGAGTGAAGAAGAGCGAAGATTTTTTAAAGGAGGCAAGTTTTGAAGTCATCGATTATAATGATATGTATACATGTTTATCAGACAAATATTTTAAAGCCTTTTCCAAAAAGACAGATCTATCTAAGGGGCCAATCATCCCCTAAACTCAATTTGAAGTCTATATTTCGTAATATTCGGTATTAAAATTGAGTTTAAGGGATTGTTGGCTCCTAAGATAGGTCTGTCTTTTTGGAAAAGGCTTTAAAATAGTTGTATGATAAACATAATATATCCAAAGTGAAGTTAACTAATTATTTTGGGAGTTTTAAAGCGTCTGTTAAGCAAAACAGTGTCTGGGAGTATTGGGGCCTTATTTTTACCCGACTGCGCGACGGAAAGGTTGTGTAATGTAATGTGTTTATTAAAGATTTTGCCTATAACACACGTGAAAACCTCTTTACCTTTGTTTTATTAGAAAATGCGTGAAGTAAGTAATGTTTTAAGACGAAAGTCTTTAACCAGTGCGTGTTGCCAGTGATGACTTATGGAACTGAGACGTGGTCCTCCACTGTTGGTCTCATAACGAAGCTCAAAGTCACACAGCGAGCTATGGAAAGAGCTATGCTCGGAGTCTCTTTGCGCGACAGAATCCGTAATGAGGATATTCGCAAAAGAACAAAAGTGGTCGACATAGCTCAAAGAGTAAGCAAGCTGAAGTGGCAATGGGCAGGCCACATCGCTCGCAGAACTGACAACCGATGGGGAAGAAAGGTTCTCGAGTGGCGACCACGAACCGGGAGACGCAGTGTTGGACGGCCTCCCACTAGATGGACAGATGACCTCACAAAGGTCGCTGGAAACCGCTGGTTGCAGGTTGCGCAGGACCGTTCGTTGTGGAAATCTAGGGGGGAGGCCTATGTTCAGCAGTGGACGTCTTGTGGCTGTTGATGATGATGATGAAGTAATGTTTTTACGGACCTTCTGGACCCCATATCTCAAAATTGGCCGTCTTACCAAGTTAGCGGGTAAGCATGTGTTCTTAATACGTACTAACTCTACTCAATCGTCCACATTTCGTTCATCAGAAAATACGTGACGTCTGGCAGCCCTGGGATCTTACTCTATATTGCAACTTATATACAATGCTACTTGTTGAACTGGAATGTTGAAATGAATCTAAATGTTGAAATTACAAAGCTTAGAGATATAAGCTCTTAGATCTCTGGGTGACGAGCGCAGTGCATTGCTAAGTAATGATTTGGACTCTTCATGTTCCAATAGCTGCGTGTCACTGTGCTGTTATGTGTCAGGCATGTTGCTTACTATCAGGCACATGTCCTGATCGTCTCGTCATTCATTATTTGAAAAAAAAAAAACTGGATGAGGCTGAAACATATTCGTCATGAGTAGTACAGTCATCGCCACTGAATATATTTACCACGATACTATAAACAATGTATTTTTAATTATACAAGTACTAATAAGTATCATTAAACAAAATCAAAATAATAATAAACAAATAGAAATACACTTATAAACAAAATGTAAATACAAAAAAGTTTGAAAACCTGTCGGGTTGTGTGGGAACGAGTTTGCCTCACATTACTTTACTTATACTCGTACAAACATGAAAACATAAATAATACAAAAAAGAAACTTGACAAAACAACAATAATATTAATCATAATTACTAAATAATACAGTCGATAGACCTCAGTCTTGTAGGGCTTTACCATTTTATTAAATATAAGACACTGGTTGGCTGGCCTGGTGGCTTAGTTGGCTTAGTAAGTTTGCCTGGGAAGCCGTGGGTCGTGGTTTCAATCCCCACCCAGTGCAAATGTTTGTGTGATGAATTCAAATATTTGTAATATGTCTGGCTGTTTTCTATGTGTAAGAAGTATGTATTTAAAGATATATAAGTATTATATCAGCTATCTGGCAAGTACACAGTACAAACTTTGCTTAGTTTTAAACCACAATAATAGCCGTTAATCAAGAGTTGAAGTTACAACACCTAGTTTGTTTGTAGGAACTAGTTTTTCTTCCAATCCATTTTTTTTAATTACAGTTCCAATTGTAATTTATGTCAAGGACAAATTTAGTGTAATTCTTTGATCATCGTTAGTTGATCGTTAGTATAATAGGAATATCAACACTAGTTACAAATTAATGTTTAATGTTAATTTTATGATAGGTTGTATTTAGAATATCGACAATCACATTTTTATAATTTAATATTACGTAGTAAATTTATTATAAATCAATTTAAATGTTAAGTTTTTAATCTATTGTCACGTAACTGGAAACACCAATATGACTTATTACGTCACTGGTCGCAAAACAAGCTGTCGAAAACTGACTAAATTGTTTACTTTTCTGCATTTTTATTAAAGTTTGCCATCTTAGCGACGACCATTTTGGTTGTTTGTATTCAAGTAATGATAAGAAAACACATAAACTGAATCCAATGTTTTGCGACTAGTGACGTCATGTCAGTCGTTAGTGTTTTAGCGGGAAAAACCAAATTTAGCCGAATATTGTATATTCACCCAAAAAAATAACTTAAAAAATTATTGACGTGACAACGTCTTATAAATTGGTTTGCTGGGTGACACTTCAAGAAACTGCGTTACGCTCCGCTCACGTTATGCGCTCACAACGAGAGCGAGTGAGAGGCACGCGTCCCTTCCACTCGGGCATGGTTAGCCCGCCTAAGAGCGAGAGAGACAGACATAAAAAGTGAAAGGCACGCGTCCCTTCCGTAAAATTATTTTACCATTCAAAGTCGTTGTCACGTAAAACTTTCGCCCGTATACCGACTTTGCAGGCAACCAATTTTTTTTTTATGGTAAAAATGTGCCAATCTTCAAAATAAAAGAAGTGCCAAAAAATTGTTAGCATTCCTATTGTTTATTTTAAATCAGCGTGCTTAGTTTTGTTGTAAAATGACCAAGTCATTATATTTAATTCGAATTTTTTTTTTTTAAAAAGTTGAAAGATACAAACCTACAGTGTAAAAACATTAAAAATATAGAACTACCAATTACATGCTTCTCATAAGTAACGTTATCACGTAGTGTAGATGATTAATTAACTATTCTGAAATATCAAGATAAGTACCTAAGAATAAGTCCTACTCATATCTCCACCGGTACCTGACTACTGATAATCACCAAATATAAAGTGATGCAAACAATAAACATAACAGTTAATTGAAAGATATTGTGAATAGTGGCAAAATGGCAGGTCTAAAGATAGAAGGAGACTGTACGCAAATTAACGAAAAACAATTAGAATTCATAAAAAGGGCAATTGAAAAAAAGAGGATACAAAAACAACACGGTGGTCTTTGAACCACTGGGTAAAGTGGGTGATAATTATATGGCAAATGTCAAACGAGTGAAAGTGGAAGATGGAAATAATTCACTCAAAATGGTGGTCAAATTAGCACCCCAAAGTCAAGCACAAAGACAATTCTCGCATACTGAAGAAATGTTTCGAAATGAACACATCTTGTACACAAAAATTCTGCCAAAGTTCACACAAATTCAAAAAACATATGAAATCCCGCCTCAGGACAAATATCGGTACCCAACCTGTTATGGATCATCCGATGACCCTCTAAATGAAGTTTTAATGTTAGAAGATTTGAGTGAATTAAACTTCAAAATGCTAAGTAGGTTTGAAAACTTAAGTACTACTTGTATTAAATCTATTTTAAGAAATTTTGCCCAATTCCATTCGCTTGGCTTTGCTTTGAAATATAAGGATCCTGAATTATTTAATGAATGCAAAAG
Source organism: Ectropis grisescens (assembly GCA_017562165.1). Classification (NCBI taxonomy): domain Eukaryota; kingdom Metazoa; phylum Arthropoda; class Insecta; order Lepidoptera; family Geometridae; genus Ectropis; species Ectropis grisescens. Next base: position 9,771,647 of record CM029780.1, on the reverse strand, counting down.
TACTCTATTTGATATGATGGGAAACACGGAAGATATGGCAGAAAGCGCTTTATTCAATGTTATGGAAATGAATATACTAAATTTATTGGAATCTGACTACCATAAGAAAGTCGTCAAAGGAATATTTCAAGAATCATTGTTAAACTATGGAAAAATGACTAAAATGGACGTAGACTCAAAGTATTCCATAATACAACATGGAGATGCATGGACCAATAACTTTTTATTTAAGTTTGATGTAAGTAAAAAGTAACTAACGACACTTTGTCAAATATTTTTATATGATTACTAACGAGCAGTTAAATATAATTTCACTACTCTACATTATAATGTTACTCGTACTATTAGGACTAACTTTACACTCTTTTATATTTAAGGGTTAATTTCTTATTCTGTTGTTTTTAGTTAACAAAACAGTTATACGAGTAGATACTATTGTATAAGTATCTACTCGTGATATCAACGATCAAGGATTAGAGACAAAGTATAACTTAAGAGACTAAGAACATCATTAATGAATATGTGTGAATAAGAAATTAGAGCCTCTTATTTATTTTAATATAATTTTAAACAGAAAGCAATAAAATCAATAAAGAACCTTCCAAAAAATTATCTTTATCTTTATTGTTTTTATTTTGTAAATTATTATTTAATAAATATCAGTTTAACTCAATATAATTTTTTTATTCCAGGGCGACGACTTAACACAATCCGTCCTGATTGACTACCAAGCAGCTAAAGTAGCAAATCCAGTTTGCGATATTCTCTTCATGTTATCCATCTGCACGGACTACCAATCCAGAAAAGAACACTTTTACGAGTGGTTAGACTATTATCATAGTGAACTTGACAAAGCTCTCTCAAACTATGACTTAAAATCGAGCATCGTATACAACAGAGAGCTTCTAGACGCTGACCTGAAAAGGTACGGTAAATATGTCTTTGGGCATACCATGACAATGTTGGAGATGGTCGTTTTGAAGTCAGAAGAAGCTGCAATGATAAAAGAAGCTATGGATAATGGAGGCTTGGAATCAATGACGGAATACTCAGGAGGAGCCTCGTCCAAAGATCCTGAAACTGTCGCTGCATTCAAGAATAAAATTGTGGATCTTATTGAAAGTTACCGCGACTTTGGATTGTTATAAATAAGAAGACCGAAGTATTTTTATTCATTGTTCACATACAATTCTATTATTTGATTACTATATATTGAGACATTATTCTCAAAAACTGCTGCAGACAAAATATTTAAAAATGTCAATGTATGTTTTAATGACTTCCCTACTTTCGACTTAAGTATATATTTTTCATAACCTATTCTCGTCTCTCAAATACGAGTATTAAGATCTTTTTTTTTGTCTGTGTCTTTTAACTTGAAACAGAGCTTTCCTTGCTTGGAGTTAAAACTAACTGAAAATTATTTATTGGAATTTGAAGTATTCCCATAAAGATATAAGCTTTGCTAATTGCCCATCTTTCAATTAATAAGGTTAAACAATTTTTGGCAGCAGTGCTAACCACGGAGCTAATACAAAGAGAAGCTGCCCTAAGCAACTGTGCACTGTGATTTTCAGTTAGGTCCTGACGTCATCGTGGTGGGCGGGGCCTAAGTTAGTATGCTATCAGCATTCGTCAGGTGCACATGTGAGGAGACTCGCATTAAGGCCGTCGCAGATGTAGCTATAATAAATATATTTAATATATATTTTCATATTTTCGTGACGTCAGCAAAATATACCGTAATATATTCATATTATGGCATATTAACATAGCAAGACATATTTTGAGTGTACAGCATGTTTCAACATTGTCTGAGCGCACGTCACGAGTCTTTTCATCTTTTTAACCCACGACCCTCGAGTTATAAGTTTGACATAACTGTACGTGTTTATATCATATAGTTCCCAAACGGATAAACCAATTTTGTTTTTTTGTGTTTGGTACACACCAACCGATTTTGTTTTGTTTTGGGTTGGGTATACTCGATGAGGTAATGTCGTTAAATTACCAAGTTCATATGGCCATCTTCCAGTTTCATTGTCAGACCCTGATTACCATCAAGCATCAAAGTACTTGTCAAGGCGAATAAAACGAGCTCAATCTCGATGGTGTTATGTCGTTTAGTTACAAGATTCTTATGGTTATTTTCCAGCTTTATCATCATGGCTTCCATCTAGCACCAAGACAACTAAAGCGATCCCAAATTTTATTCCTATGGCCCACTTCCAGATCCATCATCAGACCTTGGTTAATATCGTGAAACAACTCGTGATGTGTGCTCGAACAATGATAAAACACGCTGTACATTCAAAATATGTCTTGCTATACCATAATTTATATGAATATGTCTTAATATATATTACGGTATATTTTGGTGACGTCACAAAAATATATATTATAGCTGCGTGTGTGGACACTCGAGGATTCGTATAGATAATATACGGAAATATGTCCAGCTATGAAATATGAAAATGTATATTATAGCTACGTCTGTGACGGCCTTTATAAGTACGTCTCATTAAATCTTTTGACATCTAGTGTAAGGTAGGTGAACTATGTAGTAACATCAATATCAACCTAAGCTAGTAGTTTTGCTATTAGCCGATAGATTGAATATTGAGAAGTGGGCGGGGCTTAATACCCCCCTCAGCCCGCAAACTATCACGCGTCGTTTCATATGGAAATTTAATTACTACACCTCCTGTTTGAATTAGCTTCGTGGTGCCAACGTAAAATTTATCGTGAATAGTAATAACGTTTACCTAATCTACCTATGTACCTACTCTCGGACGCAAATAATCACTCATTTTCCAACCATATTTTTTTTCTGTCTTCTACAACCTACAGAAATAAGAGTTCAACAACAAGGATGTTTCTTAAGTAGACAGTATAAAATATTATTTTAATTGTTTAATATTGATAGTTCTTGTGGTTTTTATTAATGCATTTACACAATTTCGCATTGACAGGATCGAGTTTCATAACATTTGTGATATTAATTTATTTATCGCTTTTGAGTGCCTATTTATGATGGACGGAGGGAATGAGGACAAAACCAAGTAAATGTCATTGTCTTTATCTGGGTAGGCGATATATCAAATATACTTTTTTACGATCCGGGACTCTCCATAAGTGGCCAAGGAGTTGCCACAATTGCAGAGGCAGTGCCTTTCAAATTTCTTGGTAGAAAGATAGATCACAAAGGACATACACCATCATTAGAGGTGGTTGTTGAAAATTTCATGAACAACCTCAATAAGGTAGACCAGCAGCCTATCAGCAATATCAAAAAAGCATAGATATATGACAACTACCTCACATCACGTCTCACTTGGCCTTTCCTAGTATATGACATCGGTAAAACTCTCCTGGCAAAGCTAGATGCCAATGTCATAAAGATATTGAAGTCATGGTTCGGATTGGCACATCCGGCTGATCCTTCTACTCTATTTAGGGATCACAATGATTTTGGGTTGAAACTAAAGAAACTGTCTGAACTTTACAAACACCTAAGAGTTACAAAAACGCATGTTTTGGGAAAGTCGCAAGACGAATTAATTACATATCTCCCTAAAGACAAAAGTGCTTCAGACCTGGAATCCAGACTTAAACAATTTATGGTAGGTGCACAAGTAAATACTGCTGCGTTGGGTACGAGAAAGAAAAGGGAAGACCGAGACATGGTAAAAACCTTTCTACAACAAGACGAAAATGACGGTTACAAAGTGCACGCTATGAATTTAGAAATGTGAGTGGTTAACTATAGGTGAGTTCTGTATCCCATTAGCTCTAAAGTGGCGCACCTTGATCTATGACTGGTCTCCTGCCTTATTTTAGCTAAATGCATTCTAAATGACCCTCCCTGACCAGAGTAACTTGGTAAGGTAGGGAAAAGCCTCTGAAAAATGTTGCTACGAGTATACTTGTGGAGAGGCGATATGTACAGCAAGGCACATATTGGTGGGATGCAAGGTGCTCTTTAATAGAGGTCATTACTCACGGCGCCATGACAGAGTACTTGAAATCATACGTGAAGCCATGAGCCTTTCAGTAGCTAGAGCCCAAAAGGGATTGACGACAAAAAAAAGACAAATTAACTTTTTAAAAGAAGGCTCAACTTCAAACTCCAGGTACAAGCCTTTCTCAATCCTAGGTACAGCACTTTATTGGGCTATTTTAATGGACACGTATGAAAAGCACTACAAAATCCCAGATGATCTGGGGTTTTCGTCATCCAGACCGGACATTTTCTTTTTTTTTTTTTTCTAGAGCTACGAAACGCATAGTCCTTGTAGAACTTTCCATACCGAGGGAAACTAATATACTTAAAGACCACGCGATGAAACAAAATAAGTATTACGACCTCCCTTAACGAATTAACAAAAAACGGCTATGTAGTTAGTTTATATGTGTAGAAGTGAGAGTGAGAGGTATACCTGCAAAATCTCTCTGTAACCTGCTGAAAGACCTTGGCTAATCCAGAAGTGCAGTAAGTTGTATACTAGAACGAGAATCTAAAGCTGCACTAGTAGGGTCATATCAGATTTGGCTGGGCAGGGAGAGAAAAACGAGTACTGAAGGTTAGTGTTGAAGTACGTCAGAAAGGGACCCCCTTAAATCTACGCCCGAGTCACAAGTCTCGGGATCTCTGCCACACGATGGACTCGGGACCCGCACGGTGAATCCATGGAATGCTAAGAAGATTTGATTGAAGATTGAATTTTTTGTACAAAAATAAATTGAAATAATTCTAAACATTATCTTAAGACACACAGAAATACCCAAGATTAGAACAAATGTTTGTAATCAACACACAAAAATGAGATTTGATTTCTCCTGTGTAGGAATTAAACCCACGATTTCCAACCCTGTAGGCAAATCTATTACCAACTGATTCCCGAGGGAAGTTCAAATAAAACTGATTTCAAACTGCTTGCTGGACAGTGGTGTTTAGCCACAAATCGTATTTGTTAATTTCATTTTATATAAACAATTTTCGTACAAAAAATTAAACCGACTTCAAAACCACAAATAGGCACTCAAAAGCGAAAAATAAACTAAAATCATTATTATAAGCGCTACTCACTCATCTATTTGAAGTCGGTGCCAGCTAAATCTAACAGGTATAGGATAGATACTACTTACCTGTGCCTACATAGCATCAATCTACTAACTTTTTGACCTGACTGGCACCGACTTCAAATAAATGAGTGAGTAGCGCTCATAATAATGATTTTAGTTTATTTTTCGCTTTTGAGTGCCTATTTGTGGTTTTGAAGTCGGTTTAATTTTTGTACGAAAATTGTTTATTTTACTCTTTTAGTGTACAAGAACAAAATTAAAAATTTTGATTAAACCCCGACTACCTTGGATTTGTTATCTGTACAACATTCTACTAGTCAAGCCCTTTCATTTGATACCCATATAAAGGAGTTGTGAAAAAAAAGAAATGTATTTCGGCATTTTGTGGAAGCGGCCATCTTGGATTTGAATTTTTCAAAGTGAAAAGTATTCTACTAGTCAAGCTCTTACGTTTGATACCCAAATTGAGGTAGTAATGAAAATATAATATAATTCGCCATTTTGTCGTGGTGGCCATTTTGGATTTGAAATGTGTTATAGTACATAGTACTCTACTAGTCAAGCCCTTTCATTTGATACCCAAATTGAGGTAGGTTGTGAAAATATTTTGTCCGCCATTTTGTGGAGGCGGCCATCTTGAATCGACATTAACCAGACATAGCTAAGAACATCTGCTATGGTATTAACCTTGAAATAAAAGAAACCGCATCGAAATCGGCCCATCTGTTTGAGTTCTACTACGGTGCCACAGCAGATAGACAGACACACAGACAGACATCGACGTCACTTATAACACCCCTTTTTTGGTCGGGGGTTAAAAACAAGTTTTTATTAAAGCATTTACACAATTTTGTATTGACAGGGTCGAAATTCATAACTTTTGTGAAATCTACAACGTCATCCAGATACGCAATTTTTCAGTTTTTGGTTCATATTTCAAAAACTACTTGACCGATTTCAAAAAGATTTATATGGGACCATTCGGGAAGCATACCCATCCGAACACAAAAAGAAATTTTAAAATCGGTTCAGAGGTTCTCGAGAAATCAGGTAACATACATAAAAAAAAAAAAAAAAAAATAGGGGTCGAATTGATAACCTCCTCCTTTTTTGGAAGTCGGTTAAAAATTAATTTCTCGTAACAACAGGTTGGTCTATGTCTTTGATGTATTTTAATTTATAGAGAATAATAATTGAAAGTATAATAGAAATAAATGTTTTATTGCCCTGTTTTTGATTATTTATCCTCCTATTTTTTACCCCTGACCAAAATAGGGGTGTTATAAGTTTGACGTCGATGTCTGTCTGTGTGTGTGTGTGTCTGTCTGTGGCACCGTAGAGTTCAAACGGATGGCATCTTCAGTCGATATTAACCAAACATAGAATAAAACAACCTACAAATTAAAAAAACCGTATTGAAATCGGCCCATCCGTTTGAACTCTACGGTGCCACAGACAGACACACACACAGACAGACATCGACGTCAAACTTTTGGCCCCCTATTTTGGCCTCCACAAAATGGCGGACAAAATATTTCTTCACAACCTACCTCAATATGGATATCAAATGAAAGGGCTTGACTAGTAAAATACTATACACTATAACAAATTTCAAATCCAAAATGGCCGCCACCACAAAATGGCGATTTATATTATTTTCTTCACCACTACTTCATCACTTACTCTGTGTTCATGGATGCTGCGAATAAACACCAAGCTCCTATTTTTGCTTTGCTGTACTCAACAGCTTACCAGGGATAAACAACAGCGGGTGTTCCATAAGCTAGCAATATATTTTGTAATACGTTTTTATTTTAAATCATCTAAAATTGACCAATCGGGTGTGAGATTTGATTACTCAGTGAGGCTTTTCCCGAAAATTAAAAAACTGTGAACAAAATAATGATGCAATATGGTGTCAACCTGACGCTTATCACGTCTTTAAGACTGTTGTTCTTATCTAAGTTGTTGTCAAGGTGAGGTGAACTAATTGACGTATGTTTGGGTGCACTGTCTCGATTCTCACGTGGTGGGTTATGAATTCCATACGTGGCGCCAGGAAGTGTTCTCTGGATGGGTTACTGCTTCTTTCTTTCAGGGCTCCAAATGTAAGTCAGAATTTGATTTAGGTATTATAGATCCCGACTTTGGTCCTGATTGGAAGCCCAGATCTGGATGGTAACTTTACAATGCTCCCGCGGCCAGGGAGAGGAATTGCGGTGTTACGATGCATCGTTCTTCCTGCTTGCCGCAACCATGCGCAGTAGACTGCAGGCCCGTGAACAAAATTTATGGGTCATCTGATACAGCAGGAGACCTATGTAGGATGATAGAAGGGTATAAAGTAATAAGATTGAGCACTATGCCGTCACTTGTAAGCTGTCCAACTGAGTGCAGTTGAAGAGGGGGGGTTCTAAACCTCGATCATTTCTCCTTGTCGCATGATTTTTATACGGCGTTGCAGAATAATAGATTAGAAGAGATATTGAAACAATAAAAAATATAAATTTTAAAATTCTAATGGCTAGTTTGTGAAAAAAAATCATGATTTTTCGACGATTTACAGAGTAAGTTTGGTCATTTGATTGTGTTCGACTTTGGTTCCATACAGTTTCAATACCTCTTCTAATACATTATTTCGCAATGCCGTACAAAAATCACGCGGCAAGGAGAAATGATCGAGGTTTAGAACCCCCCCTCTTCAACAGCACTCAGTTGGACAGCTTACAAGTGACGGCATAGTGCTCAATCTTATTACTTGATACCCTTCTATCATTCTACATAGGTCTCCTGCTGTATCAGATGACCCATAAATTTTGTTCACGGGCCTGCAGTCTACAGTCGCCAAAGTTAGACAACGGATACGGTGAGGCTGCAGGAGAAGAGGGCGAGATTGGTGCGCCCCTCTCTCTGTCCTCTGCAGCAGGATGGTGGTAAGTGGGCCGATACTTTTAACCCGTCGCAATGAGTAAAGGAGGACGTAAGTGATACAATTCCATATGTTATACAAATTATATTCGTCAAACTGATATTTTTGTTTCTGTTTGACTAGTTATTTTATTCTCTCTAAATTAAATACATCAAAGACATAGACCAATATCTTTTTAAGAGAAATTAATTTTATAAAATGAAGTTAACAAATACGGTTTGTGGCTATGTAGCATTAAAAAAACACCACTGCCGTCTAGTAAACGGTTTGGCACCAGTTTTATTTGAACTTCCCTCGGGGATCAGTTGGTAATAAGTTTACCTACAGGGTTGGAAATCGTGGGTCACACGAGAAATCAAATCATATTTTTGTCTGTTGATTACAAACATTTGTTCTAATCTTGGGTATTTCTGTGTGTCTTTAGAATGTTTTCTTCAGTTGAATTGACTTATTGCCATTGAGTGCTTACATCTTGGTTTATTGTACCAAACACATCTCTTATAGTTAGTCATTTGTAAACTTTCTGGATCAAATGAAGTGTTGTGAGTGCCTAAATATATTGTGATTTATTGAGCGTTCGATTGATAGTTTTAATACGATCTCATGTTTTATAGGTAACTTTGGTCCATGTCAAAAGAGTCAAAACTGCTTGAGACATTTTATGAATCACATTTTATCAGTAAGTGTGTAGGTATGTATCAGTTGCGAGAAATAATTATCGACGATAAGTAATATGTGATTATTTGTTTTATCAGAGTACCAACGTAGTTACAGTAGTAGAGTACAAAGTAGGTTATCCAACTGTTACCTTTTTAACCGACTTCCAAAAAGGAGGAGGTTAAGATAAGATACAATCCAAACTAAAAAGATAAGAAAACAGTTTATTAAAAGTCACATAAATACAAAAAACAACAAACAAAAAAAAACAAAAAAGGTTATCAATTCGACAAGTATGTTTTTTAATGTATGTTTCCTGATTTCTTCCACGCCGATTTTAAAATTTATTTTTGCGTTCGGATGGGTTTGCTTCCCAAATGATCCCATATAAATCTCATTGAAATCGGTCTGGTGGATTTTAAAATATGAACCATAAACTAAAATTTGCGTACAATTTTCGGGATGACGTAGTTGTAGATTTTACAAATGTTATGAAACTCGATCTTGTCAATACTAAATTGTGTAAATGCATTAATAAAAACTTGTTTTCACTAAAAAGAGTAAAATAAACTATTTTCGTACACAAAATTAAACCGACTTCAAAACTATAAATAGGCACACAAAAGCGAAAAATAAATTAATATCATTATTGTAAGCGCTACTCACTCATCTATTTGAAGTCGGTGCTCGCCAAGTCTAACAGGTAGTGGATATGTCGCAGCCGGATCGTATAATCCGCCGTATTACATTGCGGCTAGCCGTTTTGAAAAACAGGGCCGTTTTGTAATGCGGCGGTTCAAAGATTAGCCGGATCGTCATTGCGATACGTTGTTCAATACGGCGGCCAACGTTTAGCCACATTGTACAACTTCTTAAATTGTAGGGTGACCACACTTACAAAATAAGCAATGTTTAAAATGGAAATTAATTTTATTAATCTTACTTGACAGATTATTTTTTACGATATTCAATATAATATATTTATCATAATCAAACAGATAACTAAATAGAGATGACCAATAGACGAAGATCCCAGGGCCGCCAGACGTCACGTATTTTCAGATGGCTGAAATGTGGACAATTGAGTAGAGCTAGTACTTACTAAGAATATAGGCTTACTCGCTAACTTACTTAGATAATAAATAAATAAATAAATATTGGTGGACAATTCACACACAACACCATCTGACCCCAAACTAAGCAAAGCTTATGTGATGGCAGCCAGATAGCTGATATAATACTTATATAGTTTTAAATACATACTTATTATACATACTACATATTAGACGGCCAATTTTGAGATATGGGACGTACTAACTCTACTCAATCGTCCACATTTCATCCATCAGAAAATACGTGACGTCTGGCGGCTCTGGGATCTTGGACTACAAGTCATGATATTTAATTGGGGAAAAAATAATGATATGTATTTAAAAAAATATGAAAGATATCAACCTAAAGTGTATAAACATTAAAAATATTAAACTACCAATTATATGCTTCTCATAAGTGACGTTATCACGTAGTGTTGATGAGTTAATTTTTAATTCTGAAACATCAAGATAAGTACCTAAGAATAAGTCCAACTCATATCTCTTCCGGTACCTGACTACTGATAATCACCAAATATAAAGTGATGCAAAAAATAAACATAACAGTTCATTGAAAGATATTGTGAATAGTGGCAAAATGGCAGGTCTAAAGATAGACGGAGACTGTACGCAAATTAACGAAAAACAATTAGAATTCATAAAAAGGGCAATTGAAAAAAAAGGATACAAAAACAACACGGTGGTCTTTGAACCACTGGGTAAAGCGGGTGACAATTATATGGCAAATGTCAAACGAGTGAAAGTGGAAGATGGAAATAATTCCCTAAAAATGGTGGTCAAATTAGCACCCCAAAGTCAAACACAAAGACAATTCTCGCATACTGAAGAACTGTTTAGAAATGAACACATCTTGTACACAAAAATTCTACCAAAGTTTACACAAATTCAAAAAACATATGAAATCCCGCCTCAGGACAAATATCGGTACCCAACCTGTTATGGATCATCCGATGACCCTCTAAATGAAGTTTTAATGTTAGAAGATTTGAGTGAATTAAACTTCAAAATGCTAAGTAGGTTTGAAAACTTAAGTAATACTTGTATTAAATCTATTTTAAGAAATTTTGCCCAATTCCATTCGCTTGGATTTGCTTTGAAATATAAGGATCCAGAATTTTTTAATGAATGCAAAAGCGTTCTATTTGATGTGATTGGAAACATGGAAGATAAGGCAGAAAGCGCAGCTTTATCAAATGTTATGGAAATGAATATAATAAATTTATTGGAATCTGATTACCATAAGAAAGTAATCAAAGGAATATTTCAAGGATCATGGTTAAACTACGGAAAAATGTTAAAAATGGACGTAGACTCAAAGTATTCCGTTATACAACATGGAGATGCTTGGACCAATAACTTTTTATTTAAGTTTGATGTAAGTATAAATTAAGTAACGATAATAATTTGTTGCATATTTGTTTATTTTTTGATTTCTTACGAGCAATAAAATGCAAGTATTGTAATGTTACTCGTGCTATTGGGACTAACTTTAGACTCCTTAATACTTAACGGTTCATTTCTAATTCTGTTGTTTTAACCTTCGACCAAAAGAAGGGGTGTTATAAGTTTGGCGTCAATGTATGATGGGTATACATACATAGGTTTTAATGCCCTTTGAAAACTTGTAACAACATTACAATATTCTTAATTTCATGGTATAATGTCCCATACACATGTGTAATAAATATTATTATTAGATAGTAAATTATTCGGTAGGTGGTAGATATTCTAATAAGATAGCATTTTTTGCGTGCGCTAGCCTTAGTGCGGATGTACCATAGTTGATCTGAGGCGAAAGTACATAGAAGTAGTGCAACCTATGTGTTTTTGTACCTGAGAATTACGTATTGTTAGGCTTCCAAACTGCAAGCCAACTAAGAACAACTTTAAAATCGTGATCATTATAATCGTCATTTACTTACAGCGAATGATTTATCAATGTGTAGGCCAAAGGAGCGACATTTTTTAGGCTGCGCTGCAGCTGCGCGTTTTTCGGTTTATAATTTGCTCATAATATGATATCTATCAATTTGACTAAAACGTTGCAGAAAGTAGCTACTATAGATGTTTTCATTAAGTTTTTACTAAAGATCAGTTAAATTATAAATAATTATTATATTCCAGAGCGACGACTTAACACAATCCGTACTGATTGACTACCAAGAGGCTAAAGTAGCGAACCCAGTTTGCGATATTCTCTTCATGTTATCCAACTGCACGGACTACCAATCCAGAAAAGAACACTTTTACGAGTGGTTAGACTATTATCATAGTGAACTTGACAAAACTCTCTCAAACTATGACTTAAAATCGAGCTTCGTATACAACAGAGAGCATCTAGACGCTGACCTGAAAAGGTACGGGAAATGTGTCTTTGCGCATACTATGTTAATGTTGGGGATGCTGGTTTTGAAGCCAGAAGAAGCTGCAATGATAAAACAAGCTATGGATAACGGAGACTTTGAATCAATGGCGGAGCACACAGGAGGAGCCTCGTCCAAAGATCCCGAAACTCTCGCTGTGTTCAAGAATAAAATTGTGGATCTTATTGAAAGTTATCACGACTTTGGGCTTTTGTAAATGGGACGACTGAAACAGTTTTATTCATTGATGACATACAATTAAATTATTTGTAGACATTAACCTGCTAACAAAATATTTCAAATGTGAATGTGTGTTTTAATCACTCCTTTTGACCTAAGTATATATTTTTTATAACCTATTCTCGTCTCTCAAAAATGTTAGATCTTTTTTTGTGTTTCTTTTTACTTTAAACAGAGCTCTCCTTTTTCGGAGGTAGACTAACTGAGAATTATTTATTAGAATATGAAGTATTCCAATAAAGATATAAGCTTTGCTAATTACCCATCTTTCAAGTAACAAGATTTAAAAATGTAATCGGCAGTGCCAACGTAAAAATTATCGTGAATAGTAATAACGTTTACCTAACCTACCTACTCTCGGACGCAAATAATCACCAAAATATAATTATTTTCCTGACTTCTACAACCTACTGAAATAAACCACAGGCCCGTGAACAAAATGTATGGGTCAAATGAACCACCAAAAGACATAATTATGTTGCATGATAGAAGGGTATAAAATAATAAGATTCAGCACTATGCAGTCACTTGTAAGCTATCCAAACTGAGTGCAATAAAAATTATAAATTTAAACTATTATTTTGTAGGAAAAGTTCATGATTTTCTTACGATTTCCAGAGTAAAGGAGACTGCTTATTTCTGCCCCAAGTCGTTTCAAATTTATGTATGTTTAAAGAATTTTATTCATCACTTAAGACATTTCTGTCGCTTACATGATAAAAATAACTTACTTAATAACAATTTAAATTTTCGACGTCACATTTTACATACACATAAAACACAAACAAATCAAAAATACATAAAAACTAATCAACGTTTAGGTAATAAAAAAATACAAATATCAGGTACCTGTTTTAACAAAAAACACAGACAAAAGATATACCCAAACAAAATAAAACAAAATAGGCTATGAATCTATTACATTTTTCTTGGGTATATAAATATGAGAACTAGGTACTTGCCACAACTGGATCACATATTTTTTTATTTATATAGTTATATTCAGTTTTTTTTTTATAGAAAGGTTTAATTATTTTACGATTCAGATATAATATATTTAGCCAATTGTTTTTTGAATGCGTGAAGTGAATTTACATTTTTTATGTTAGAGGGTAGTTTGTTAAATAGTTGCGCTCCTTCAACGGTAGGCATTGACTTGCCGTAATTCGTTCTAAATCTTGGAATAACAAGGTAGCTCGCACGCCGAGTTCGCCGCTCGATCACTTGTTTGCGCTTTGTGAACGTAATGTTAGTATGGATATTCCTATGAAGACTTTTTCGAATGAACATACATATGTTATATTTATAAAGTTTTTTTAAGGTCATTATTTTAGTTTCATTGTAAATTTTTTTGTGTTGGTGTTAAATAATGGTAGTTGAATAGTATTTTAATAATTTTATTTTGTAACCGTTGAAGTTTAGCTAACCTTGTTTTCGACGCACAGCCCCAAATTTCAATCAAATATGACAAATGAGGTTTTACCAGAGCATTATAAATTGTATATCGTAGTTTATTTGGTAAACAGCGCGCAATATTGCGGAGCGCACCACACTGTGCTACCAATTTACTTGTACGTAATTAGCTCCGGAGACCTAAAAAGGTTATTTATTTAAAATAACATAGAATTAAATAATACAAACTGTACATTCGATACTAATGTGCCAAGCGGGGATTGCAAATTGGTGTGATTAAAAAGTACTTTAATGAATGTACCTAAAGTCAGCCATGTTTTTCTCTTTTTTTTTCTTCTGTTGAAGTTTACTTAGGTACAAGTTCGCCCGGAGACCGCGACACGAGACCGCGACCGGAGACCGCGAAAGGCACTTGACACTATGGAATTGTATGGGCGCCAGTTCGCACCGAGATCGCGTCAGGAGACCAAGACACGTGTCGCGAGACATGTGTCAAGTCAAGTCTTGTGGTTTGCCTAATCTCCAGTCCTTTTGCGTCGAGTCGACATTATTTTGAGCACAGTAATAGTAGCTAAGTAATGAATTTACAACTTGTTTTTAGTTGTAAGTAAATAATCACGTTCTCGATTAACTACTTGGGGCGTTATTTTTTCAACGTTTTAGTTGATATTTTTAAGCCCCGCTATTCAGAATAAAAACATTAACGGATCCTCAATAGATATTAAAAATTCTATACAATGATCTAATTTTGGTCGAGTCTCCTGTACTTTTGCTGTGGGGCAAATGTCCATTGAAAATGGGGCGTCTTCTTTGGTCCTTTGATTATGTACGGCATTGGCTCCATACAGTTTCAATACCTCTTCCAATCCATTATTTCGCAATGCCGTACAAAAATCATGCGACAAGGAGAAATGATCGAGGGTTGCAACCCCCCCTTGTCAACAGCTGTACTCAGTTGGACAGCATACAACTGACGGCATAGTGCTGAATCTTATTACTTTATACCCTTCTATTATTATCCTACATAGGTCTCCTGGTGGTTCATTTGACCCATACATTTTGTTCACGGGCCTGTAGTCTAATATAAGCAACAACGGATGTTTCTTAAGTAGATAGTATATTTTTTTAATTGCTTGATATTGAGAACTTGGGAACAGTTTCGAATATTCACTGATACGAGACGTATTCAAATGAGAAAGTTACTGAATCAGAAAATAACATAGGGTTCGAATTGATAGCCTCCTCCTTTTTGGAAGTCGGTTTGAAAAAGATGCAAGATAGCGCCAATCTGACGCTAACATATATTATCTGGAAGTCTTTTGTCAGGATCTGAGATTCTGTCAATGTCATTTGTACTAAAATTGACGTTTGTTTGGGGTTCAAGGGGTTCAAGGCTCGGGAAAAACCACGTGGTGCACCCAGGTCGACAACTAGTCAACAACTTCCTTTAGTGGAACTTTGTTTACTTATCGCTAATTATAATTAACAATCGTGATAGTTATGTCATGAATCGCTCCTCTGTCTTCGAACAGCGCGTGTTGGTGAACTTGGGAAAGAGGAACTGGAAAGTCTTAGGAACGTTACTTGGCTGATTTTTATACGGTTATAAGCATGGACGTATGAAAAACACGGACAGAACCCATCCAAAGACAAAACTGAGGCACCCAAAAATTCCAAAATGGCGGCGGCTTTTTAAAGTGTGAAGATATTCTGAGTTGCCATGTTAGCCAAATTAACACCACAAAAAACTCAAACGTGTAATCAATATTTTATTCTTCTTACTGCTCAATCTTAGAACATTTAGCCACTGGACGGAGGTAAATTGGAAGTTAGATTTTTGCTTCCTTAAAAACTTTATCACATTTTTTGCAGGGCGCGAGGGAAACGTATAAATCACACAATTTAAACTTGAACTCGGACAAAATCAACAAATCTCTCTGTGATAATAATAGTAGGTACCTAATATTATTCTTATTAGTAACAATATTACTCTTTATCACAAACCTGCAACACTGCTTACAAATAAATCAATGTAAAATTAATCTACTCACGACTAATTAAGAACTAATTACGATTGTAATCATATTTGTACACCGCGTGCAGTTTAATCCAACTTAGTTAGGTAGGTTTGTAGTGTAGTGTAGTTCTCATTGTATATTAGTTTTGTTAATAAAGGCTCTGCTCAGAAAAAAAAAAACAACTTTATATATGTCAATATACGAAGCCGAGCAAGCGAAGCCGGAACTGACCGCTAGTTTTAATATTATATACATAACATAGAAAAATCGTAAAGTAAAAATATGGGACCCCTGGGATCCGGGATGGATTCCCTAGGATCTTCTTATTCTCTTACAATTATGCTCACGTGTCAAACCTTTTTGATTTTGGGAACGAAGTGATACGCGCTTTTGGTAGACTTATTATTGATATTTGTCTGAGTGGGTGAGTGGTCCACAACCCAGATGCTGAGATTTTTTTTTTGTAATACTGTCTCTTACTTTGAGAAGTTCTTGAAATTGCCTCAAATTTTGAGATGTGATGAAACCGTACCTACATTGGGAGGCAGATAGCTCTGATGTAATACTTATCAATATATTTATATAATACATACCTACTTGTTATACTTTAAAACATCCAGACATAAAACAAATATTTGTATTCATCGCACTAATATTTTTACCCGGTGGGAATCCACGACTCTCGGTGTCGCAAGCAGACTTACTACCAACTAAATCACGAGTTATAAAATATCATACGAGTATTAACGGAGATTGTTAATTTACCTTTTGAGGTATTGCATATTATGTAACAATATATAAGGAGGGCTCTCCTTTAGTTTATTAAGTTTATTATCAACTTCGAAATGTTTACTGCAAATGACACTGTATTTGTTTGGGATCCAATCGTTTTCACAATTACTATTTTTAATTATTTCGATCCAGTCATTTTGCCAAACTTCATTTTATTTAGGAAATCTAGCAAACATAATAATAAAGAAAAGACATAGTGGCAACTAATGAACAATATAAATGTGCTGATTTAATGTTCCAATCTATTTTTGGTTTTTTTTTATTTAATCACAAAATATACAATAACATTTACCTAAATAAAACACTGCCAAACTGCACGGCAGTTTGTAGGTAGCAATACTCTCAGATCATTTGTTTAAGTTAAATCTACCTTTGCATACTAACATTTTAATTTCAGAATTTAATTACATGTATACACACGGATATTGAGGGTATACATTATTACATTGTGGGGCTGCGGCATATTAAAAACTATTGTGATTTAGAAAAAAGTCAATCCCCTCAGCTCATTCTCTCCAACATAAGCTTTTTCAAAGCTATTTTAAAACATACTTTAATTATTTATTCACACAGTTCACTAATTTTACTAGAATTAATAAACTAATACTAAACAATCACAAATAATCAATGTCCCATATATTTTGGATAATTATCATACATGCTAACTTTAGCAACACTGGACTTGTAATGCGCTATATTGTGTTGCGCAAGTGAAGATTTGTTTTAATATTTACAAGAACAAAATTAAAAATTTTGACTAACCCCCGACTTTCTAAGATTTGTTATCTGTACAACATTCTACTAGTCAAGCCCTTTCATTTGATACCCATATTAAGGGAGTGGTGAAAAAAGAAATGTAATTCGCTATTTTGTGGTAGCGGCCATCTTGGATTTGAAATTTGTCATAGTGCAAAGTATTCTGCTAATCAAGCCCTTTTGTTTGATACCCATATTGAGGTAGTAGAGAAAAAAAAATATACAATTCGCCATTTTGTGGTGGCGGCCATCTTGGATTTGAAATTTGTTATAGCGTATTGTACTCTACTAGTTAACCCCTTTCATTTGATACCCATATTGAGGTATGTTGTAAAAAATATTTTGTCCGCCATTTTGTGGAGGCGGCCATTTTGAATCGATATTAACCAAGCATAGCTAAGAACACCCGCACAAATATTAACTTTCAAATAAAAAAACCGCATCGAAATCGGCCTTTCCGTTTGAGCTCTACGGTGCCACAGACAGACACACACACAGACAGACAGACAGACAGACAGATAGACAGACGGACAGACATCGACGTCAAACTTATAACACCCCTTTTTTGGTCGGGGGTTGAAAATGTGGAAATAAGTAATTGAATTATATATCTACCTGTGAAAAGTGATTCCTGAATGTTGAGCGTTGGTCACTACGGCCTTTACAGCATTTCACTACACAAGACATTCTGTGTGTTGAGATTTTTCATTAACGCGAATCGTGCCGGCTGGCGGATGTTTGCGCGCGTAATGGCCGACATTTGTAAGTATGTATGAGTGTCAACCTGTATGTGACAGGAAACTGGCGGTCTTGACAGACACTGTGCTTATTTTAGCGAGAATACGTCCGTGTTTTTTCATACGTCCATGGTTATAAGTAACAGTTTTACCAATACTAAGTAATTTAGATTTAACTAGTACACACCTTACATTTGTGTCAGTTAAGATTTTGTATCAAAGTCTACAAGTAAAGGAACACTTGTTGTTTACTGTACCAAATTTTGAAAGTTTTTAAAATTTTAGTCCTTCCAGGAAGGGGCTCGTGATGTAGAACTCGTGTAAAACTATCAACGAAAATTGGTTTGAATGAGATCTAGTAAGTAGTTTTTTTTAATACGTCATAAATTTACTATTTTTTAAAAACTGATTTAAGTAACAACGAACTACAATAACTTTTATATTATGTTACTTGCTGCTACGAAAGCCTTCATGGGCTAGTCCGACTCGCACTTGACCACTTTTATTTTATGGACAGATTTGGAAAATTGTAATTACTTTGACCCTCTCTCTGAAAAACTCTGACTGTCAAACGTAATGATGAAGCTCAAAAATAGAAATATTTTTTTTTTTATCATAACATAAATGTACAAAACTATAAAATTGCATGTAAAAAATTGTTATAACGTTAATTGCCTAAAAGTTGTTTGGCCTAGTGAAAGATTTGATAATTATAAGTGCCCTGAACGTGTGGTGTCATTATAATAACTCGCTTAACAATAATTCTACCAAATGACATGTTGTTATACAAAAATTTGACAATGTTTAGTGGTAAAAGTGAAAAATAGGCAAACCATTGGTTGGTAAGTGATAATCGGCCAATCAATTTTCGGCGAAAAGGCACTGCACTCCGTTGGACAGCTTTCAAGTGACTTAGACAAGTGATTTTACACCCTTTTATTCTCCTACATAGGTCTCCTGGTGGTTTATTTGACCCATACATATTGTTCACGGGCCTGCAGTCTAATAGTGATACAACAATGTAAGCACTAACAGCCAGATTGCAGTAACTGAGGAAACAAAACAGTGACAAAATGTCGGGACTAAAGATTGAAGGTGATATATCACAAATCAACGACAAACAATTAGAGTTCATAAAAAGTGTTATTGAATATCGAAGCTTCAATGACAATAAAGTTACTATCGAACCACTCAGAAAATCAGGACATAACTATATGGCTAATGTTATGAAAGTTAAAGTTGAAGATGAGAACGATACCTTTAAGTTGGTTGCAAAAATAGCACCCCAAAATGGATTACAACAAAAGACACTAAGATTTTACAGAAATATTCAGAGCTAGAGAAGACTCCCGACATCGATCCAGCAGAACAATTGAAATTTCTTTTTTGCTATGGATCGTGTATGAAGATCTAAATGAATCTGAGTTAAAAATGTTAGACAGATTTGCATGCATTAACGATGCATTGATTGCATGAAATCGCTTTTAAAGACCTTTGCTCGACTTCATTCCCTAGGTTTTGCTCTAAAATACAAGGAACTAGAATTATTTTTGAGTGCAAAACTATTTTATTTTATGTTTTTGCAAATATAAAAGACACTAAAGGAGGAGAGGAAATGATGACGACGATGACAGATAGTTTGTTATTGTTATCAGTGTTTTAGATACCGATCATCACATACAAGCGTTTAGTTCAAAGAGTATTAGATGGAATGCATAAGAATTTAGAGAAGACAAATAAAATCGACATGGAATCAAAACATTCAACATTACAACATGGCGATGTTTGGACTACCAAATTTTTATTTGCGTGTGATGTGAGTATAAAAAAAATACCTCTACTTATAATTATTTTATGATTTGTTCTGTCTTAGTATCTCAGAAATATAAAAAGCCGCCAGCATACTGGGTACGCTTCCGATTGGTAGTGGGTCTGAACATTTTGATTATCTGTAGACCTACAGTGGTTTATGGATAATTCAGGTGAACAAAAAGTATGTGTCTATCTGTTACTAAATTAGAAAATTTTTCAATATTCTTCAGTAAACATAATTATATTATCGAACGACATCGTTGTCATGATTAAATCACTGGCAAACTTGAAATGGATACTTAACTAACTACATAACTAATAAGTTCTGTTTCATTTACGATGATATAGCAAAGCTTACAAAAGTACAAATTGGTGCTCAAACGCCTAAGAATAAGGTAGCTAAATCTGTTCTGATTGACTATCATACCGTAAAGATAGCAAATCCAGTTGGAGATTTTTTTACTTTTCCTGCTATCTGTGAACACAGACTATGACTCAAGAAAGAAACATTTCTACGAATGGATATACTACTATTACTGTGAATTTAACAAAGCGCTTTCACAGTACGACCTGAAATCGACCTTGGTATTCTCTAGAGATCAATTAGATGCTGATATTAAAGAAAATTGGAGTTTGGGCATATTCTTTTATGCTCGGAATGAATGTGCTAAAGTCAGAAGAAGCCGCATTGATGAAGGAAGCTATTCAAAGCACAAATTTTGAAAGTGTGGCGGTGCAAGGCAACGCTGCAAACTCAAAAGACCCAGAGACTGTCGCCATATTCAGAAAAAAAGTTGATTTTATTAATATTTACGATGAATTTGGATTGCTGTAACTATATGCTTTGAGAAAATACTTTGTAACGAAATAGAAATAAGAAATATTATTATTGTATTATTGCTGAAAAAAGTTATAATTAATAATTAATTATAACTTTTTTAAATAAGTATCTTAAATTATTTCATTGATCCTATTTTATTATTTTTTGATAGCAAATATTTTACTAATAGCATAAATACGTAACAATTTAGTGCTTCGCTTGTATTATAAACAAATATTACGAGATATTTACCGTGATTAAATAGTAAAGGTTATCCTCGATATTTGGATGCAGCTTCATGCATAATTTTTACGACTTAATTAAAAAAATAAGTGCTTCTAGTAAGAAGCCAGTTCAGTTAGCAGCAGTTTTTATACTCTCATATACCATGGGAGTCTTTAAACCAAGAGTCCTTTTAGGTAAGCGTGTAGCATTTTCAATTTTGTGATTACTTGATTTTACTTGGTAAAACGAGGTCAAACGTAACCACGATGAAAACTATAATGTAAAAGTATATTTGTATGTTATATGTTTTATTGAATGTTTGCGTGTATGTTCTTCATAGAATTGTAAATTCTATTAAGGAGGCTTTAGAATAGCGAAGAGAATAAGCCTTTGATCATTAAATGTTGTTTAGAAAAGAGGTTGTGCGTGAGCGGTATGAGCAAAAGAAGGTGTTTGAGTTAGTACGGTCAATTTTCGACGGGTGGCGTTGCAACGCGCGAAGGGCACAGCTAGTAATTCATATTACATATATTTACCTAAGATGCCGTCTCAGTTGGTATTGTTGTTTTGGTCAGTACATCTTAAATTGCATTGGGTAGACCTGAGTTAGATGAATAAAAGCCGGGTCACACAGGGGCGGGAGCAGCGAGAAAGCGATCGCGATCCGGGACGGGAATTTTTTGTAATATTCGAATTTGTATGCAACCTGACACATAGCAAGCAGGAGCGATCCGGCGCGATGCGATTTCCCGCGCGACAAGATCGTGACGACAAACAAGAGATCGCTTCGCCATGCTTCGCGGGAAGGACGCGCGACGGACGGCCCGCGCGGGCGCTGTATTCTACGGTAGTCAGTACAAGCTGTCACACAGGACAGAGCGTTCGCGATCCGATCTCACGAGTTGTATTTTTTTACTACGTAAGGTCGTGAGCAATGTGATCGCTTTTGGTGTCACACCGGCTGTGTTCTCGCCATCTGCCCGCCGCGGGCTGCGGGCAGTAGCTCTGTGTGACATGATACGGACCGCTATCGCTTTGCACTCGATCGCTATCGGATCGCTTTCTCGCGGCTCCCGCCTCTGTGTGGCCCGGCTTAAAGCAAAGCTATCTTCATAACTATCGAAAAAAATTATGTAAGCTTTCTTGTACATATGAAATGACGATACGAGTAACATAACAACGGACGTATATAAGTCGGGCGTAGTCTATAGCCTATAGAGGCGGCCATTGCGCTGTCAGATAGAGGCTGACACGCACATACACACGCATCAGACGGTCATCACGCGCGCAAACTTGTGTGTAAATGTGCGTGTTAGCCTGTCACATTAGACTTTATACACAGTTTTTGTTAAAGGGAGACTACGTCCGACTTTTTTATGCGTCCATGCTCATAACAGCACTGTCACCTATGTATATGAAAGTATATATATAGTCCAAATCACGGCCTAGCACTACTATACTGCGCTCGCCGTAATTTCTCTAGAATCATTTCAGACTGGAACAAAGTTTCTTGGCGGTAGAATAACTGGCAAATCTTTTGTACTTTAGTAACAGAAACGCCGCGTGCGTTGCTATTTCCGAAACTAGTTAATGTCTGGTTATGAGGCTTTTAAAAATGGAAAATATACCTGACTAAAATAATTTTCCATTTCACCAAAGGTGGCTCCAGTATTTCAATTTACCCATTTGAATTGAATTTAATTAATTGAAATTTGATAATAAGTCTTCTTGTATTTTTACACCATTTACTTAATCACTAGGAGAGGATAAGAGTAGCCTATGTGTTCTTCCAGACTATAATCTGTGTTCCAAATTTCAATCAAATCCGTTTAAATATCCAAACATGTTCTAAACATCCAGACATTTATTTCTCGTCTGTACCTTCCCCTTCCTTTCTTTGTCATTCTACTGTCGGAATAAAATAGCAATTCGTTTAACTGCAGTAACCATAATAAATAGTGGTCGGAGTCTTTGGAGAAGTAGGTAACCACACATTTGCTAGGTGTTCTACAGCCTAGCAGTAATGCGCGAAAATACTGTGTTCCGATTTGAGAGTCATTTTGTCAGAAGTACTGCAGTGCAATAAGTTACATTAATTAATTTATCTGCTTGACAATTTGTACTATTCATGCTCGTATAACAACGCATTGTTATGTTATAGACAGGGGTATTACTTACCACCACTGACTTATTATATTACCATTTGAAATCATTTCTTTAATACTTTTTATAATTTTATAACGAGTGACGAGACCAGCAGGACATGTGCCTGATGGTAAGCAACATGCCTGCCACATAACAGCATAGTGACATGCAACTATTGGAGCATGAAGACTCCAAATCATTACCTAGCACTGCACTGCGCTCGTCTCCCAGAGATCTAAGATGCTATATCTCTAAGCCCTGTAATTTCTCTGGAAACGTTGCCCTTCAAACCGGAACACAGTAATGTTTACACATTACTGTTTGGCGGTAGAATAACCCTTAATCGGGCGAAACGAAAAAATCAGTTTTTCATGGGTTAAGTATATATTCTTAGGTTATGTTGGATATCTGTGTACAAAATTCAATTATAAATTACTGAAACTGAAAATAATGATGTTTTTACGGGTGGGAAATTAGTACCCTTTGCCTGTTCATGACCAACCAAGGTGGGAAATTAATTCACTTTGCCCGATTCATCATCATCATCATCATCAGCCACAAGACGTCCACTGCTGAACATAGGCCTCCCCCCTAGATTTCCACAACGAACGGTCCTGCGCAACCTGCAACCAGCGGTTTCCAGCGACCTTTGTGAGGTCATCTGTCCATCTAGTGGGAGGCCGTCCAACACTGCGTCTCCCGATTCGTGGTCGCCACTCAAGAACCTTTATTCCCCATCGGTTGTCAGTTCTGCGAGCGATGTGGCCTGCCCATTGCCACTTCAGCTTGCTTACTCTTTGAGCTATGTCGGCCACTTTCGTTCTTTTGCGAATATCCTCATTACGGATTCTGTCGCGCAAAGAGACTCCGGGCATAGCTCTCTCCATAGCTCGCTGTGTGACTTTGAGCTTCGTTATGAGACCAACAGTGAAGGACCACGTCTCAGTTCCATAAGTCATCACTGGCAACACGCACTGGTTAAAGACTTTCGTCTTTAGGCATTGGGGTATTTTGGACTCAAAGATGTGCCGAAGTTTCCCGAACGCTGCCCATCCGAGTTGGATCCTTCGCTGGACCTCTTTGTCGAAGTTGGATCTACCTAATTGGATCTTTTGACCCAGGTAGACGTATTCGTCAACAACTTCGAGTGTGGTATTCCCAACCATAACCGGTACAGGTGAGACATGAACATTTGACATGACCTTCGTCTTGTCCATATTCATCCTCAAACCTACCTGTTGGGATACTCTACTGAGGTCCCTGAGCATAGCACCGAGGTCCTCCATCGACTCCGCCACAATGACTATGTCGTCAGCAAACCGAAGGTGAGTGATGCATTCGCCGTTGATATTGATGCCATATCCGTTCCAGTCCAGTAGCTTGAAAACATCTTCCAGCGCGGCAGTGAACAGTTTCGGAGATATAACATCTCCCTGTCTCACGCCTTTCTGTAGCTGGATATGTTTTGTGCACTGGTCCTGTAATCGGACAGACATTGTGGCTTTGCTGTAAATACACTTCAACACTTCGATATAGCGATAGTCGATGCGGCATCGCTGGAGAGACTGAAGCACTGCCCAGGTCTCGATGGAATCGAAGGCTTTCTCAGTCCACATACGCTATACATAGTGGCCGATTATACTCCTCGGTTTTCTGTATAATCTGCCGAAGCGCATGAATGTGGTCTATGGTACTATAGCCTTTTCGGAAACCGGCTTGTTCGGGTGGCTGGAAGTCGTCAAACCTGCGTGCGAGACGATTCGTGATTACCCTCGAAAACAACTTATAAACGTGGCTCAGAAGTGAGATGGGTCTGTAGTTCTTCAACAAGGTGTTGTCACCTTTTTTGAAGAAGAGCACCACCACACTTCTGCTCCACGCTTCTGGCGTACTACCGTCAAGTATGACGGAATTGAACAGCTTCTGGAGAACTTTAAGTACCGGTTTTCCACCCGCTCTCAGAAGCTCAGTCGTAATTCCGTCGTCGCCAGGTGCTTTGTTGTTTTTAAGTTGTTTGAGGCCATCCTAATCTCATACAGGCTGACTTCTGGGATATCTTCGGTAAAGTGTCGGGTCAGCTTGGCTCTGGGGTCTTTTGCCATGCTAACGACAGGTTGTGCTTGCGTAGAGGTGTATAACTGTTCATAGAACCTCTCAATCTCCTCCAAAATCTCAGGCTTCGACGAGACAACGTTACCACTATCGGTCTTCAGTTTGGTCAGCTGACTTTGCCCAAGAGACAGATTTCTTGCGAACACTTTTGAGCCTTTGTTCTGCTTGATCGCTTCTTCAATACTTGAAGTATTGAAGCAGCGTATGTCGCGTCGCACACAAGTAGAGATCTGTCTATTGAGCCGTCTGTATACCGTCATGTCGACCGAAGACTGTAACCGCATATCTCGTCTGACCGCTATAAGATCTAGAGTTTGATCGGAGAGCTTTTGGGTTCTGTTTTGGCGTCGGCTCTTATAAAATTTTCTGCCAACAGCATGAACAGTTTCCACTAGCCTGTCGTTTATTTCGTCCGCCGTTACGCACTCATCTAAGGATTCGAAGCGATTTTGAAGTTCGAGTTGAAAGTTATCGGGATTTTGCCCGATTACGTCTATAAATTTAAATAGACTAATAATTTAACCTGACTCTACTTAAGAATTTATTTTCCTTAATAAATGTGCACATAATTATTTACAAAGAAATGAGCTGAAGTATCAGTATGGCAAAAATTTCCTCTAAACGTCTTTCAACTAAGTCTTCTGAATTTGTACAGTAAAATGAATCCATTGGACTTATCAGCCAATCGCCATAAATATCGTCATCATCAGTATCGATGTCCGATAATACAGAAAGATTATCTACAATCGCGACATATTTTTTTAAAAATAAACTAAAATATAGACAAACCTAAAAAGTTGACAAAAATAAATCCCCACTTTTTATATATAGAGACGCAAAATGGAGTTCGGGAAGGGACAAAGGGAACTATTTTCCCTTTTGCAAGAATAAATTAATTTCAAATGAATCAAAACCACACAAACACTACGTTTTTGCACTGAATATCATAAAAAAGTTACGCAGAATATAATTAATTAGTACATAACATATCAAGTATCTACTTAGCAGAATCTTTTATGAAGAAACTTTGCAGATTTATCTCTCCGTGAAAATCGCGCAATTTTTTCAAAACTGATATTTATTTGATTCTGACATTGACGCTTCACACTTGAAAGGGCGGGGTTGCTAGTAAAGTAATGTTTTAATTATCTAAGATTCTATTTAGTGTAAAAAAATAACCTAAAAGGTCGCCATTACAAAAATATTCGGAATTTTAACTAGATTGAGAGGGTGGGAAAATAGTTCCCTGTGCCCGATTAAGGGATAACTGGCAAAAGTGTGGTACTGTGGTTGTAGTGTGGTGGTTGGTAAAGGTGTGGTACGGTTCTACTCTGCTAAGAGTCCTACCACTACAAAAAAAATATGTCACATCAAAATTGTTATCGCGCTGCGGGGTTCCCAAATAGCTACTAACGTTATTTCTCAAATAACTTAAAGGATTAGGTAGGTATAATTAAATAAATTATTCAAAATAAACAATGAAGAATTTATTCCACACACCACACAAATAATTTTTAAAAGTAGGTCCCTGCGTTTTAACGTTGCCATCTAAAGAAAGCTTCTTTATGTTTTTTTATTCAACAAAAATGTGATCAAAACAATTTAAATGAATCCAAATTGATAGCATGTTTTTACAAGACCTTCAATCCTAGTTTTGAGAATGGCAAGAGTTTCTGCGTTTTTGATACCAGCCGAAGTTTGCATCATTGTGTCTACATTCGCTGATTCCATTGCTTCTTTCATGGCTGATGCTTCTTCAGTGCTCAGTGAAAGTGTTGCGGCTAATATTATAGAGAGTCCGAATAACATTTTACCGTATCTCTTCAGATCAGCGTCTAATTGATCCCTGGGAAAAACGAAGTTAGCTTTTAAGCCATAATTTGACAAAGACTTATCTAGCTCGCTGTGGTAATAGTCAATCCAATCATGGAAATGTTCTTTTCTCATCTCGTGATTGGTGCAATTGAAAATCATATAGAGGATGTCTGAGGCCGGATTTGTTGGCTTGGATAGTTGGTAGTCAATCATAATGGATCCCAAAAGAATATCACCCTGAAAACATAGAAAACGGAAATAAATATTAATAAATATGAAATAACAAAAGGAAGCTGAAAAAATCAATTTGCTAAGCGTGTGCTATTTTATTGTATGTGGTCTCGTTGGCTTTCGTTTCCATTGATTTCTAAAGCCTTTACACGCTCTACTGACGTGTAATGAGTGCAACGATATTCGATATTGTAGTTAATACTTTAATTTCTAAAATCAACAGATAAAAACTTTGCTGGTGGTTATTTTAAAACATTTTTTTTTCAGTGTCCGAAACATAATTTGGTTAAAATTGAAATTCGAAAATTATCTTTAACTTTATAGATTATTATCATTACCACATGGTATACACGGCACGGCATGGAACAGATATAATATATCTACTGATAAAGTAGGTTGAAGCTTAAATCAATTGTTATCAATTTGTTACATAAAATTAACCATTGATCTGGTTTGTTCATTGTCAATAGAAAATTTAAATGCAATTTGCAATAACATTAAATTCTATAACAACCTCTGACAATCATTAAAAACCATGGAATATCACAATATCGAAGTAAAAATGAAGGGACGCAGAGAAAATATAGAAAATTCACCATTTATTTTAACTTTTTTATACACTGATTTATTCGTTATCTTAATCTTTAAGTTTTCAGATTTCTAGAATATAATAATAACTTTATTATTATTAGATATATTCTAGAAAAATAAAGACAAAAAACGACTTAGTTAAATTATATGATATAATGTTTGAATAATATTAGAAAGCATAGGCTTTTAAAGTATTTGACTTACATCAAATTTGAACATGATATTATTGTTCCACGAATCTCCTTGCTGTATGATTGTATGCTTGCTTTCTTTCTCAAATTTTGCTATTTTAGTAACTTCTTTTAGGGCTGAGGTAATAGCTCCATTAACGGCCTTTTTATGACTGTCATCTTCTAACATCATGATAGCGTTTTCTTCTAACATCATAAAATACTGTTTAGTTTCTTCTTGTGTATTTAGAAATCCCCACAAATCAAACAAACTGTTCTGAATCTCATCAAACAGTGTTGGCTCTTTGTACCTCAATGCATATGATAAGGAGTGGAGCAGCGCAAAGTTTTTAAGTACTGATTTGATGCAATCAATATCTAAAGATTTAAATCTATCTAGCATTTCGAACTTAGATTCAACTAAGTCTTCTAAAAGAATAACTTCATGAGGAGCGTCTTGTGATGATCCGTAGCAAGCTGCATATCTTAATCTTTCTTCGCTAGGAATTTCGGCTGCTTGTTCCAGTTGCGTAAATTTTGGAAGCACTTTAGTATACATTATGTGTTCATTACGGAATAAAAGTTCAGTGTTAGCCATCAATCTCAATTGTTCATGGAATGGTGCAATTTTTGCTACCATTTTGAAAGTTCCACCTTTTCCATCATCGATGATAATTCTCTTCACGTTCGCAACATAATTATCTCCTGCTTTACCAATTGGCTCTATGGTCACTTTATTATTTACGTACCCATGTTTCTCTATTACACCTTGAATGAATTTAATTTGAGGTTCACTTAATTGAGATAAGTCTCCTTCTATTTTAATACCAGCCATTTCGTAACGATTACAATACAATACTGTGAGTCAACAAATGTCGATAATTCTATATATAAACAATTATTTTATCAGTAGTCGATAACAAATAAGATATTAATTGTGAAATAACATATGTACTACTCATATTATATAATATGTTTTAAAAATTGTTAACATGCAAAACATTTAATATTGTCTTCGAAAATGACTTGCCATGAATGATTACGTATGGATTTGCCATTAAACATGACGAACAGAAGTAACTTCCTAAAGATATGAAAATTTGGTGTAATAAATAGGTATTTTGGACAATTACAATAGCTTTTCTAAGAAGTAAATAAGACGGCAATAAAGAGACGCACATTTTAAAGATTGTAAAGTCGAGATAAACTTTATTAAATTTCTAAAAATACTTTACACACACTTATTTATTATTTTCTTTTTTTATAACTTGGAGTGATGAATTTCTCAGAAAGTAGTGGGATAAACCACTTAATAACTGGCCACTTAAGCGCAATAGCTAGTAAATGTTTATGTATTTTCATCATAAGTGAACGTATGTAAATATTTGTAACATTAAATTACTTAGCATATATTATATTCCTTTAAGTATTATTGAAGTAAAAATCAAATTAGAATTAGTACAGGCGGAAAATTTTTAATATCTTGAAAAACAATCACATTTAAGTAGTAACCGCCCCTGAAATTCAGTAATTGGCAATTTTGAAATCAGTGACTAGCCAAGTAACCTTATAAAACACCATTTTAATTTAAGTTATCAACTGTTTTATATTTCTGGGTATACTAAAACACTATAAAGTATAATTTGTTAACAGAAAAAATAACAAAATATCAACTATTGACACTTAAATAATATATTATACCCTAATGTTTACAAATATTGAGATCACGAGAGATATTCACGAGACTGGTAGGTTTTTTAAACCTTTACGTCTGCATACAAATAAATTTATTTAAATGATAATCTATTAATAGAAAAATGAACAAAAAAATCAACTGACACTTAAATGTTTTTAGTTCATTTAATTTTTGACGAGATCACGAGATTAGTAGGTTTTTGAAACCTTTAACCCTAATCTTGTGATGATGATGTGTGATAAGGTCAAAAATAAGACGAGCATCATTATCAGATGAGTCACTGTTGCAGGTTGTAAAATACGCGTGGCTTTTGGATACAGTAGAATTAAATGGATTCCTTTGATCTGACATAGTCCGGAGACTTGGTTCGTAAGATGGGTTTTGTGTTCATCTATAAACCTTCGCACCTTTGGGATGGATCGGCTAAGTATCAGCTGGAGGCCCTGGAATCGATCGAGAGACGTGCCAAAAGGCTTATAGGCAATGACTCTCTTCTGCGAAAAAGACTACAAAGTCTTGATCATCGCCGAAAAATTGCCAGCCTATCGGTTTTTTATCGGATACACTTTGGAGAGTGTGCGACTGATTTGCATGATCTGATACCACCTTGCCCTTTTTTCTATAGGAATGCTCGTAGCTCGAAAAAGCGACATCGTTTCATGGTTGAAGTTCCAAAGACACGAACGAAGAGATTTGACTCTACTTTTGTGATAAGAACGTCTAGGCTGTGGAATACGTTGCCTGAGTGGGTTTTCCCCGATGGTTACAATCTTTGTGTCTTCAAGTCGAGAGTGAATCGGTTTCTTCTAAGTAAACACGCTCCATCGTAGACCGCATCGTCGCTTAACATCAGGCGAGATGGCGGTCAAGTGTAAACCTATAAAAGTTAAAAAAAAACAATATTACCGACAGGTCTACCGTGTAACTCTCATGATTTCTGCTATGCTTTGATTTGTGATGTCGTCGACCAATTTGGTAACTCCGATGAGAGCAGACAACTGCATCTGCTTTCCGTATGCAGCGGAACTGAAAGCTGATGTAGTTGTCTATTTTCATCGGTGTTACCCAATTGGTCGACGACTTCACAAATCAAAGCATAGCAGAAACCAGGAGAGTTAGGCGGTAGACCTGCGGAAATGGAAGATTGTCATCAATCAATTGTTTGCAAAAACAATTTGCGATGTGGTCATAAAATACGTCGGCTGTCATCCAACCTAAGTCACTTCGACCTATTCCCAACCAGATGGTGAAATAATAGCAGATAGATGGTGTTATTTTATAGAAGTACTAGATGCCCGCCCCGGCTTCGCCCGTGGTACATTATATGTATAGGACTCATCGGGATCCCGTACATATACAACGGTGAAAGAATGACTGTAATCGGTCCAGTCATTCCTGAGAATATCGCTTTCAAACAAAAAACCTCTTCAGCTACCTGCTACGCCACCTGTCGGAAATTGGTCGTATCAACTCAGATTTAGAAAAAAAAATGGATTAGCTAAGGTGAGGTATGTAATCTGTGGCAAAGGTTTGTATTCAATGACGCAATCTTGGCACATGCTGTCATGTGACATGTCAAACCACGAAACGTACGAAAGCTCTCAAAAAGGAATATTTTTTCCCAGTTTTGTTACATTCTTGATTCATGCTCCGCTTCTACTAATAGTAGCGTTATGTTCTATAGCCTTCCTCGAGAAATGCACTATCCAATAGAAAAATAATTTTTCATTTCGGACCAGTACTTCCCGAGATCCTACCTAGCGTTCAAACAAACAAACAAACAAACTCTTCAGCTTTATAATATTAGGCACTATCCAATAGAAAAAATAATCTTTCAATTCGGACCAGTACTTCCCGAGATCCTAGCGTTCAAACAAACAAACTCTTCAGCTTTATAATATTAGTATAGATATGATCATGGGATTGCAGACCTTCCCGGCTGCAGAAAATGTGAACAAAACCGTTATGACGGCGAGATATTGGGATGACGTTTCAGGAAAGCTTTTGACCAGACTTTTCCGGGTTTGTTCTCACGAAAAGGATTGGGTTAAGGATTCTCCCGCAAAAAAATCTTGTACATATAATTTAATGTTCTCTTTTTTCCTTGGGAATCTATGTTATGATGTCTATATAATGAAGTTCCAAAAAACATTTTCTTCAGCTTTAGTTTGCATTGGATTAGGTCCAGACTTAAATTTTGTATCGGGTTCTGAATTTTGAATTGAAGGATACTTCTCGGGATGTCAAACTTTTTTGCCACCAGTCTAATAGAGCCCTCGTTGTTTTTAATAAAATAAAGCACATCATCTATCGCCTGCTTTGTGTATTGCCTTTTTTGGCTATTCTACGGCTACCTACATGAGATAAAATAAATGATTAATAACTGGCCACACAACTGGCCACCCATACCAGTTACTGAAAAACGTAGGTTGATTTTGGGGATCTTTTTACATAGCATTAATCAACTTGTGATAGTTGTAAATAAGACTTATTTTTCAGGATACAAGCACTTTAGATTTAGATCTAGTAACTGACATAATTATTAAAAAATAGTGCTAAATATACTTACTAGTTACTGGCCACCCATTTAGTAGCAGTTTACAATAAATCTGTTTAATAAAAAGCTTTAAATTAATGTTCCTTACCATTAATCCGATTCAACAGTCACAATTTGTAAGCATTTGCTGTCTATATACACCTAAAAATTAAATATTGCACAAACCGTTACATTAACATTTTCTTAACAATTGACCAGTCGTGTCGAGACATTCACGCTGAGTGTTAGAAAATAACCGACAATTTTGATGCTAGTTCCCGTACAGTAAAAATGTAGAACTATTATGAAAGCTTATGGATAAGGTATTGCTAATCCAGGATCACAGATGGTGTAACATGAATATAATTCTTATTTTAAGCAGATTTAGTAACTAGTGGCCAATTACTAACAACGGCCAGTTACGCCAAGATTTACCCTGCTTTCTTTTATTTCTTATGTATTATTATTATTATTTTTTTAATTTATAATAGGTTTACACTTGACCGCCATCTCGCTTGATATTAAGCGACGATGCGGTCTACGATGAAGCGTGTTTACCTAGAAGAAACCGATTCACTCTCGATTTGAAGACAACAAGACATTATTTCTTAGTGACTTCGTGGCTTAGTTGGTAGTAAGTCTGCCTGCGAAGCCGATCGTGGGTTCGATTGCCACCCAGGGTAGATATGTGCGTGACTAATACAAATATTTGTTCTGTGTATGGGTGTCTCGGTGTCAATAAGTATGTATTTACAGCTAAGTATAATGTGTACAAGTTTTTTTTTGTTACGTGCAGGAATCGCGTATAATCCACCGACAAGAGCGTCGCTCTTAAATTATGAATGAATAAATGAAGGAATCGCATTTACTAATCGCATGCTCTTCCGCCTGGAGGAGACGGAGTTATGTCGGATTCGACACCATGCAAACATGGTGCCCCACCTACTAAAACCTCCACGGGCTTCCAACATAACTCTGCCGCTGACGGTGGGAACACGAGACCGCTCTCGTATCACTCCGCAAACCCGCCGCGGCTTGCACGTCTCCGGGTCCTTCTCTGGGGCATAACCCAGTCACCAACGCACCTGAACCCAGGATACACCGTGACCACGGGCCGTGACTATCTCGGGGACCAACGAGTAAGTAGGTCCCAGATGCCCCCACGTTTAGACAACCCTGGTTACTCGTGGCAAGTCAGTTATGTTAAGTCAGGTCCCGCCGCCTACCACTTTTCAGCTGCAGAGGATAAGGATAGCAACCGCAAAACCGGCACTCTTCTTCCCGTCCACCGCCTCCTTGACCGCGCGGGCAGGGGCTCCACCCCACAGCCACGTTGGATGTTCACACCCCGACATCGCGGTCTACCTCAGTTCTGTTGCGCTAGTGCCACGACACCGCGTAATCTACGTGACCGCATCATCGTCGGCTTGGCGGCCAAGCCTACACGAGCGGCCCCACCTCTCTCCTTCTTCTTCGCTTCGCTATTGTTCAATAAATAAATGTATTGTGTAATTTTCACATGTTGTAGTTTAGTCTATAGTATATAATATAATAGATATAATAGATAGATATAATATATTAATATCTTTATATTATAAATATACTTATATATCTCTATTTATAATACGAGTATATAATAAACTATTTTCGTACAGAAAATTAAACCGACTTCAAAACCACAAATAGGCACTCAAAAGAGAAAAATAAAGTGCTACTTTGTGTTTGGGACAAATTGAAATTTTAATTGGGTATTATTTATAACTAAAAATAGGGATTCTGAAAAAGACAGATCGTTATGATGGGATTTTTTACCAGCTAGGTAATCTAAATCGAAGGATTCATTTTGCCCCGCTACTGACCAGCCGTAGACCTGGCTGGTTACCTTCGTGTTAGGATATAATAGGAGAACTATGTGACAAGTTTTCAGCTTCTCTCAAATACCTACTCAAAATTTGCTCTCAGCTCTCGGAATAAGATGACAGAGTCTCTGAAACCTCTTCCATATTACAAAGTTATCTCCAGTAATAGTTTGCACTCAATCCAACAAGTATTTTTGATTTATCACCTCCGAAGATGGGAAATGTAAAAAATAACGCTACGAGTACACTTGTGTCGTTTTTTTTAATTGTTTTGACGTTTGGTTTTAAACGTTTGACCCTCGCCTCAGGAGATCCAAAAGCCAACCAAAACCTGCTTTGCAAAAATGTTAGTGTAGCAATCCAAAGAGGCAACACTATCAGCATTATGGGCTTGCCGTGCTGTGGCAATTTCAACAGCGTGTTTGATCAATAAATTTACAAAATATTTATTTTTGGGATGATATTACGGATATCTATGGTTGGTATTATTAGTCTTAGTTTGCTCTTAATAATATATCGGGTTATCTGGAAGGAGGTGAGTGAGGCCTTTGCCCCGCAGTGGGATACCTAATCTAAGCTAGTAATAATAATAATATTTGTAAATACTGTATATAATAATGTTTTAGCCAACATTAAACTATTTAAAAAAAACTTCGCAAAATAAACAATATAATACTCTATACAAATATACACACCACACATATATTTTTAATTAAATTGGTCAAGTGCAAATCGGGCTCGCCCATGAAGGCTTCCGTAGCAGCAAGTAACATCATAATACAAAAGTTCTTGTACTTCGTTGTTACCTTAATCAGTGTTTTAACAATAGTCAATTTATGACGTATTAAAATAAAACTACTTACTAGATATCATTGAAACCAATTCTCGTTGATAGTTTTCATGGTAACGTACATCATACACTTTTTTATTTTCGTCATTCTCTTATTTTTTTATTTTAGAAGTTTAAAGGGGGGGACACTTTTTACCACTTTGGAAGAGTCCCTCGCGCAAACTATTCAGTTTAGAAAAAAAATATGTTAGACACCTCAATATCATTTTTGATGACCTATCCATAGATACAACACACATATGGTTTTGATAAAAAAAATTGAGTTTCAGAATCAGAGAATTCGAAGTATGGGACACCCCTAAAATTTTTTGTTATTTTCTATTTTTTGTATCAAAATCTTAATGCGGTACACCTATTTACCAAGTTTCAATAGTATAGCTCTTATAGTTTCGGAGAAAAGTGACTGTGACATACGGACGGACAGACATGACGAAACTATAAGGGTCCTGTATTTTGCCTTTTGGCTACGGAACCCTAAAAAACATACAGCTCTGTATTTTCTGCGCTATGAAGTACGGTAGGCACTAAAAGCTATAGGCAAACTATCTGTCTTAAATAAAACAAGTTGATCAACATAATTTAGATAAGTCCGAATAGATGGCATGTGTTCACAAGATCTTCAATTCTAGTTTTGACTATTTCAAGAGTTTCTGGGCTTTTGATACTAGCTTTATTTCGCATCATAGTGTCTAAATCCGCTGATTCCATTGCGTCCTTCATGGCTGATGCCTCTTCAGTGTTCATTGAAAGCGTTGCGGCCAATATTATTGAGATACCGAAGAACACTTTACCGTATCTCTTCAGATCAGCGTCTAATTGATCTCTGGGAAAAACAAAGTTAGCTTTCAACCCATAATTTGACAAAGACTTGTCCAGTTCGCTGTGGTAATAGTCGATCCAATCATGGAAATGTTCCTTTCTCGTCTCGTGATTTGTGCAATTGAAAATCATGTAGAGGATATCTGAGACCGGGTTGCTTGGCTTGGCAAGTTGGTAGTCAATCATGATAGATTCCAAGAGATTCTCACCCTGAAAACATAAAAAATAAAAAACTTGAGAGGTGTCAAGGGACACCCGGATGGAACGAAGTTCCTTTCGATTTGTTAGTGAAGGAATTTTTTTTTTTTTTTTTTATTAATTATTTACAAAAAACCTGTATACACTCAACAAAAATAATCGTCGCGACACCACACTGTTCAATGCGAAATAGAAATGAAAATATCTGGCTTGCTTTCTATAAGAGAGAGAGAGACAGACAGAGAAACATGCGACGCCGCACAGCTTACAATAGCAAAATGTGTCGTGACAACTTTTCGTAAGATTTTTTTCCGTCTAGCCCCCTTTCACAACGCGCGATAAGGAACTTCGTTCCAATAAAATAATTTATGTGAAATAATCAACAATTGATGGAAAGAGTAATAGAAATTTCAATTTTCTTAGCATAGGGTATTAGACTATTATTGAGGTATCGTTTTTTTTAGTAGGTAACTTGATAATGTCTTATTGGTAATAGACTGTACCAAGAGTACATAAGTATTCAGTTTCGTATTTGACATTTTTCTTTCTAAAAATATCAGTCGAAAATTTTGCAGACGGTCATTCTATTGTATGCTATAGTTATGTAAACTGGAAATTATAGCTACATAATATATTATGTACTCGTAAGTTGTAACATAAAGTTGCATAAAATATATCGTTTTTAAACTTTCGCGATTTGAACACATAATGTGTATATAGGACCTACGGGGCTTAATCAATAAATTATTCGTGATGAAGTCTCATAGGTACTAAATAAACATGATAAAGTTGCATGGCCAATTTTATTAAAACTGAAAATAGTACCTGTTTTTTTTAATGCAGAGTGACGAGGCGAGTAGGACATGTACCTGATGGTAAGCAACATGCCTGCCACATAACAGCACAGTGATACGCAGCTATTGGAACATGAAAAGTCCAAATCTTTACCTAGCACTGCACTACGCTCGTCACCTACAGATCTAAGATATGATATCTCTAAGCCTATAATTTCTCTAAAAACATTGCCCTTCAAACTGGAACACAGTAATGTTTGCCCATTACTGCTTGGCGGCAGAATAACTGGCAAAGGTGTGGCACTTCCCCAGGCGGACTCTGCCAAGTGTCCTACCACTACTAAAAAACTACATTTCCTCATGGTGGTGCTATGCATAAATGCATAAATGAATACAATAAATACATAAATATAAATGAAAATTGTCGGTAATAACAAAGGGAAACAAACTTAATTGAATTGTTGTCAAAGTACTAGATTAATGTATTGATCATTAGTAGTCTGCTCACTATCTACGGAAAATAAGGCATTTGTTTAAAATTATTTAGCTTTTAATTTACATACTTGAAAATATTCAACTCACATCAAATTTGAACATCATATTGTTGTTCCACGAATCTCCCTGTTGTATTATTGTATGCTTACTCTCTTTCTCATACTTTGCTATTTTATGGATTTCTTTGATAGCTGCCGTAACAGCTCCGTTAACCGCTTTTTTATGACTATCATTTTCTAGCAACATGATTGCGTTTCCTTCTACAAGTTTAAAATGTGTTTTAGCTTCTTTTTGAGTATTCAAATGTCCCCACATGTCAAATAAACTGCTCTGAATCTCATTAAACAATGCCGGTTCTTTATATTTTAATGCGTACGACAAGGAATGGAGTAAAGCAAAATTTTTAAGAACAGATTTGATGCAATCTATACCTAAAGGTTTAAATTTATCTAACATTTCAAACTTAGATTCAACTAAATCTTCTAAAAGTATAACTTCGTGAGGAGCGTCCTGCGATGATCCGTAGCAAGCTGCATATCTCAATCGTTCTTCAGGCGGAATTTCGGCCGCTTTTTCAAGTTGGGTATATTTTGGAAGCACTTTAGTGTACATTATATGTTCATTACGGAACAGAAGTTCAGTGTTGGCCAACAACCTCAATTGTTCATGAGATGGTGCAATTTTTGCTACCATTTTGAAAACTCCACCTTTGCCATCATCGATAATAATTCTCTTCACGTTCGCAACAAAATTATCTCCAGCTTTACCAATTGGCTGCATGGTGACTTTATTATTTACGTATCCGTATTTTTCAATTACACTTTGGATGAATTTAAGTTGAGGTTCACTTGTTTGAGATAAATCACCCTCTATATTAACACCAGCCATTTTGTTCTAGTTACTCGTACAATTAAACAATCTGACTCAATGATTATCGACAATCCTATATATATGTAAACCATAATTTTATCAGTAGGCGATAATACACAGGTATTTTCGAAGAACTTCGACAAGGAAAAGTAATTAAAACGTTCATTTAGTCCACGTTCGTAACTTATTTTTGATAACTAGATACGAACATGGAACTTTTTTCTTGCTTGATAACCAGTTATGAAAATGGAATATATTTGCCGTATAAATCTGTTTTGCATACGAGTATGTAGTGGTGGTTGAAGACCTAGAAAAAAAAATATTATAACTGTTGGTTACACTGCTTAGAAATCATTTCACCGTTTAAAACTTAGTATATACAAGTTTGAGCATCTAAGAATTTTGTTTTCGGGTAGGCAAGTAGGTAATGTGTTATACTTGTTATTTTACTAAAAATAATATATTTTTTGAGTTTACGAATGTGTTTGTGGTCAAAGGAGGTAGGTTATTTCCTCGTTTACCCTTGTAAACGACAATTCCCACCATGTCACCACTAGATACTCGTATGCAAAACAGATATATAATTCTGTTTTGATAACCAGTTATGAACAGAGAAAAAAATACACTATTTTCGTAGCTGGTTATCAAAAATCAGTTACGAACGTGGACTAAAAGAAAACGTCGTTAGTATATCTGATGTTGTAGATGTTCATAAGTAATACCACAGACCAACATGCGGACCGTATATGTACGTATTGCCACACAAGCTATAAACAGCACAAGTTTAGATAAAATATACGAGTAGCGTCCCGCTTGATTCGCGTTCTCGTTATTTTCCCGGGATATAAAGTAGCATATGTGTGGAAACATTTAGTGAGCTGCTTAGTGATTATGCTATCTATATACACTTTGCCTTTATATGCTTTGCTCAGATGCATAGAATACGGCATCGGTCTCTTCTGTCTGTGGCAAGAGCTCACAAATAGGAAAACCGACTGATGGCGGTTAAATCATCACGACTATAATCATAAATTAACGCTGTTTTTACATGGTCGGCGAACAATAAGTTACCATTTAATGTAACTAGGTATAATGTTTATAATGTATCTACAGGACTTAATCACGATTTAATTCATTGTTTAAATACCTCGACATTCATCACTTGTGATGAATGTCGAGAGGCAGCCGGCTTTTATGCCTTACGTCAAAGGCATCACGGATAAGGTGGGGACATTACTAAAAGAATATTCTATTAAAACTGTGTATACTCCTTATCAAGGATGACGAGGCATATTAGGACGCCGAAAGACGTCATTCCATTTCAGACTCCAGGTGTGTATAAGGTCGACTGCAGCTGTGGTAGTTCTTATATTGGTCAAACTAAGCGTACAATTGCTGAAAGGATCAAAGAACACATCGCCGCTGTAAAAAATCGCCAGACACAGAAATCTGCGATTGCCGAGCATTTGATTGATGCGGGAACTGGTCATTGGATCGAGCTCCACGACCCGAAGATTCTCTCCACCGAACGTCATTACTACGCAAGAATAGTTCGGGAAGCCTTAGAAATTAAAAAACATCGTAATTTCAACCGGGAGGATGGTTTTCGGTTATCGGCGTCGTGGAATCCAGTCATTAATAAATGTACGCATCGCGGAGTGAGTTCGGAGAAGCCTGGTGATACGGTTAGTGTTGTGTGTCGTGGTGGTAACCCTGCGATTTTTGAAGACCAAATGAGGGTAGATCTAGATCCCCTCATTTCGCAATGAGACGACCCGCAATTTCTTCAGTCTTCTCGTGACCACGGCGGTTGTAACGCTGCCGAAACGTCGAGGTATTTAAACAATGAATTAAATCGTGATTAAGTCCTGTAGATACATTATAAACATTATGTAACTAGGTAGTAAGGTAAAAAAAGTGGGGGTAATGGTTGAGAAGTCAACTTGTTAAAGTTGAGATCTCAATCCTGGTAAAAAAAATTAAGATAAAGAAAAAAAGTAAAGGACAGTTTTCAAACATTTACTATAAACCTTCCTATGAAATTATAAGCCAAGGGTAAAAAGAAAAAGAAAGGGCGATGAGGGCCCTGCGGCCCTGATCGCTGTGAATCTGCTAACCTGAATCAACCAAACTTATTTACTTTAAATTTATTCAAACTCTGACAGAGAGTCTAAATACATAATACCGCATCCAAGATTCATGAGTCCGGGGTGGCCTATAGAAAAGTTAGAAAAACAAAGCTCTAGAAGACCACGATTCTTGAATCCTGTATGTTATAGAAAAGTAATAAAACATTTATAGAAAATGCGGTTAAGCCTACACGATTCTGAATGTTCCACATTCAAGGTGGAACTGAGGCACCTAAACTCAATTGGAAAGCTAAGTGGAAAAGTAAATAGCTCTTTAAACAACCTGAGATTTCTGATTTATAGTCATCATAAGGATATACAGTAACAGTATATTAAGCATTAACACCTGATACACAGATTGAAGCACTAGGGTTTGACATGAGAAAGTTCTACAAGTGGTAACTTGTGTTAGATAACTCAACAGATTATAGCTAGGTAAGTTAAAGGTATAAAAATAAGTCTATGAACATATTAGGTGTATGACTAAGAGTAGTTATTTTTAAGAAAGGTTCCAATACATCCTTGGATACCATTGCCTATAATACAAGTGTAAGGTAGAAAATAAGTAGTACTAAAGGTAGGTAGGAAATAAGCTGGTAACCTAGGTACAGATGGTAATTCTGTCTAAGTCACAATATCTTAGGTAAAACATAGCCCGCCTTTGTAAGTTAAAGATGTAAAAATAAGTCTATCTTAGGTATAAAGCTAAGAGTAGTTTTTTAAGAAAGGTTCCAATACCTCATTTGATACCATCGGATTGTGATACTTGTATTATAAGTAACGTAGAAAATAAGTAGGTACTTACTACCTGGAAACCTTTTTTTTTTATGAAAAGTGACGAGACGAACAAGACATGTGCCTGATGGTAAGCAACATTCCTGCCACATAACAGCACAGTGACACGCAGCTATTGGAACATGTAGAGTCCAAATCATTACCTACCACTGCACTGCGCTCGTCGCCCAGAGATCTAAGATGTTATATCTCTAAGCCTCGGCCGCATCATCGTCGGCTTGGCGGCCAAGCCTACACGAGCGGCCCCACCTCTCTCCCTTCCTCTTCGCTTCGCTATCGTTCAATAAATAAATGTGGAACTTAAGTGGAACAGACTACATTATAAGCTTATAGTCTGAAGTTAAATAAATTGCGTTATGTTTGGTGGCAGGTAGGATCCTTTTGCAAATTATAAATCATAAGAAAATCTATAGGTTACTTACATTATAAAGCTGAAGAGTTTATTTGTTTGTTTGAACGCTAGGATCTCGAGAAATACTGGTCCGAATTGAAAGGTTCTTTTTCTATTGGATAGTCCATTTATCGACGAAGGCTATTATAGAACATGACGCTACTATCAATAGAAGCGGAGCATGAATCAAGAATGTAACAAAAACGGGAAAAAAATTGATAGTTTTCGTACCGTGCATGACAACATGTGTCTAAGATTGCGTCATTGAACCTTTGCCAATCAAATTTCTTTCTAAATCTAAGTTGGTACGACCAATTTCCGACAGGTGGCATTGCAGGTAGCTGAAAAGGTTTTTTGTTTAAAAGCGATATTCTCAGGAATGACTGAACCGATTTTAAAAATTATTAAACCGTTGGATTTGTAAAGGATCTCGATGAGTGCTATATATGTACCACGGGCGAAGCCGGGACGGACATCTAGTAATAATATATGGGTCTCGTCTGCTACCAAACACAACGTAAATTATTCAATTTCAGACTTTTAGCTCATAATGTAGTCTGTTCAACTAAAGTAGAGTGTATAAGGTTTTAGTACATTATTTTGTCAATCCTGTTTCGGTATTTTTAGTGTTTTTCTCATATTTATGTTGATTTGTACGTGTTTATGTTGATTTATTAGATTTTAGTACATTATTTTGTCAATCTTGTTTCAGTCTTTTTAGTGTTTTTCTTATAAATATGTTGATTTATTTTTGCAGAAGGGTTTCATTATTTTTTTTTTTAAATAATAACCAAACTGTCGTAGTTTTTGTCGCCTCACATAATATTCAACTTTTTAAGTCTGTTGGGTTTCACAACGGTTTCACGATAATGAGTCAATAGGTGAGTCAGATTGAATAATTATATCATTATCTGATTTGTTTTTAATGGCATTCGAAATGTCATTGTGGATTGTAATTAATGGAAAACATGCAAATATGTAATCCGCACGATTTAATAAGAAATCATGTCATTGTGATTTTTTAAAAAATCAGGTTTTTTTGCGTGACTGTGTGGATATACATCTAAGTATGTCTTATGTGTGTGTAAAATGTACCTATCCCACAATTGGTAGGTACTATTTCCTTATTATCTATATTAATAATTTCGTCAAGGGTTACGGTAGACTTGATCGAAACCTTATATGAATAACAAAACATAAAAAAAATATTGATTTTGAGTCGACAACATATGTTCACAAAATTCGGATTATGGAGAATTTCGTTAAATTCTGATGGCACTGACAAACCGCTGTCGCCATCTTTGGTGTGAAGCACGTTTCGTTCCATCATTCAACATATTGCGTGCGTCCGTCGCGCCAAAAAAGTATCCATCACAAAAAAACTGTGACTTATGTGACTACATAAAACGAAACGTCTTGCCGCCGAACCGGAATTTTATTAGTAGGTACTTATATTTAGTATCAGCATTGCACCCGTGCAAAGCTGCGGCGGGTTGCTTATATTTTTATAATTGTGAAGTTATAGATGTTTGTAGCTCAAACGGAACGACTTTTTATTGCGAGAAACGGAGCAAGGCGAACGAAACTATAGAGACCTGCTAGTATAGTATAAATATGAAAGTTTGGATATTGCTTGTATCACGTCGTAAAAACTGAAACTAAACCAAACTGGCTATTGTATCTAAATCAAAAATTTTTAGCCTACAATAATACAATTGTAGTGGTAGGACTCATAGCAGATTCCGCCTGGGGAAGTACCACACCTTTGCCAGTTATTCTACCGCCAAACAGTAATGTTCCGGTTTAAGAGCAATGTTTCCAGAGAAATTACAGGGCTTAGAGATATAAGATCATGGATCTCTGGGCGATGAGCGCAGTGCAGTGCTAGGTAACGATTTGGACTCTTCTTGTTCCACTAGCTGCGTGTCACTGTGCTGTTATGTGGCAGGCATGTTGCTTACCATAAGGCACATGTAAGGCACGTCTCGTCAATTCTTATTTAAAAAAAAAACATAGGCAACATTTTTTTTATTCCTAAATATATGCAGAGTTCCTAGGCTATTATCGCAATTATTTGCAGACACAGTCACGGGCAGACACTAAGTACGTTAATTTGTATGTAGACGTTAATATGTGATTTTTGTTTAACTCGTATAGGCTTATAATTGACCGCCATCTCGCCTTATAGACGATGCGGCCTAGGAAGGAGCGTGCTTACCTAGAAATTAAGAGTCAACTAGTTTCGCTCGAGTATTTGAAACTTCAATCATGAAACGATGCCACTTTTTCGAGCTACGAGCGGTGCAGAAACAGGCAAGGTGATATTAGATTATTCAGATCTGTTGTGAAGTCATTTTTACATGTACAAGAACAATTTTTTTTTTATTAAGCCCCGACTACCTCGGATTTGTTATCTGTACAACATTCTACACATCTACTAGTCCAGTCCTTTCATTTGTTACCCATGTTAAAGGAGTTGTGAAAAAAGATTTGTATTTCGCCATTTCCCGGTGGCGGCCATCTTTTATTTGAAATGTGTTATAGTGTATATACTATATATTTGTTATAGTGTATATACTATAGTATTTTAAAAATTAAGCTCTTTCATTTGATACCCATATTAAAATAGGTTGTGAAGAAATATTTTGTCCGCCATTTTGTGGAGGCGGCCATCTTGAATCGAAAATAACCAAACATAGCTTAGAACATTTGTACGGATATTAACCTTCAAAAAAAAAACCGCATTGAAATCGGCTTATCCGTTTGAGCTCTACCGTGCCACAGATAGACACACACATATAGACAGACAAACAGATAGATAGACAGGCAGAAAGACACACAGAGAGACAGACAGACATCGCCGTCAAACTTATAACACCCCTTTTTTGGTCGGGGGTTAAAAAAGGATATCGTTGCCTATGAGCCTTTGGACACGTTTCTCCATCGATTCTTGACGTCTAAGTTGAACGTATGTCTTATATTATGTGAGTTAGTTGAAGGACAATACAATACAATTTACGAATGATAATTTTATTATAATGGTATACCAATATTTTGCAAAGGCCTCTCTTTCAAAGGATTCCTCCAAAAGGCTCTGTTAATGCCTATTTGGTGTAAATTATTTGGAGGCGTTTAAATACTCATTCCATCAGAATCTGTGTTGTCCTGTAGTTTTCATACAAGTATTGTATCAAATATCCTTATCATTTACAATTATTTATTAGAATTATCCCACTTTAAATTTTGCATATCTACCTACTATCATAGTATTTTTAATATGTAATTATTAACCATAATTTTGATATCATAATAATT
Organism: Ectropis grisescens; assembly: GCA_017562165.1. Lineage (NCBI taxonomy): Eukaryota > Metazoa > Arthropoda > Insecta > Lepidoptera > Geometridae > Ectropis > Ectropis grisescens. The sequence goes on along the minus strand of CM029780.1, from coordinate 9,726,877 downwards.
TAAACGATTAGCCACAGAAACAAACTATCACGATGATAATGAGAAAATACGGATAAGTCCTATCTTAAGATACTTAATTTATTTTTCATTACGTGATCCAAAGTCTATCTTGATAATGTTTATCGAATATTGGTATTGCAAGTAATGAAAACTAGTGTCTGCCTACGACTTTTTTTCAAACCCAAATGTAAACACGACGAGGTTTTATAAGTTTAAAGGCGCAGGAAGGCCCATATCAGTAAACATAATTTCATACGGCGAGTGGGTTACAAAGGTAGATTAAAATATAACAAAATTATAGCGATTCGTCGCAAACGTGGTGCGCTGTCAAAAATTCCCGCCTCGCTACCATAGACACGACGCTTCGCTAGTGACGTCACATTTCGTCACTTCTTGGTGTTACCATTTTCTGATACGCGCCGACACGGCCAATCTGACAAACGACCGTCCTCGGGCGTTAATGATTTTCTGAAATAAACATTGTCCAATCAGTAGGACACCCGCTCGTTCATCCTGATACTATAACTTACTGTCGTCAAAAATGTAAACCACATTGTCACCGTCATCAAAGTCAAAGTTAAAGTTAAAGTCCTTTATTGATAAATGTACAATTTACACGTCAATCATCAGATAGATATAAAGTTGTTCATGTTAACCTTGGCACCACACTAGAAAGCTCACCAAAGTTCAGATGTCGCACAGTACTGTCTATTCAATCAAATTTACATCTGGACTGGTCGAGTGCATACCTACTACCACCCCTTGCGGCTGTGGTCCGGACGGCACTGTGCAGCCAGCCAGACCGGACTAGAGCATCCCTTCAACCAATCCATTTGGATATGGCCCGGACGACACTATCCGACCAGGATCGACAAAACATCATCTGTACCGGACAAGTGCATCCCTTCAACCAATCTATTCAGATATGGCCCGGACGACACTGTCCGACCAGGATCGACTTCACACCATCTGTACCGGACGAGTGCATCCCTTCAACCAATCCATACGGATATGGCCCGGACGACACTGTCCGACCAGGATCGACTTCACACCATCTGAACCGAACGAGTGCATCCCTTCAACCAATCCATATGGAAAATACGGATATGACCCGGACGACACTATCCGATCAGGATCGACTTCACATCTGGACCGACCGAGTGCATCCCTTTACCTAGCCCTAGCAGGTGTTGCCCGGATGACACTGTCGACCAGGATAGACTACTAGAACTCAACATCTGAACTGGGCCGTGAATCTGGGCAATTACTGAGCAATCAAGGACAAATACAGCTTAACAAACAGAAATGTAGGTGCATGTTGCACCTATCATCATCATCTTGATCATCAAAAATTTCAATCTCATATTGTACTTCCCATGTCTCAGGGCGTGCACTGAGAGTATCTAACTGAGCAGTAATAGTACTAGACCCGGCGGACATAGTCGAAGTAGATTGAACACGGGGTCGAGGTGTCACTGTTTTCGTCAAGTGTAAGTAAGTCATCTCTTTGCGTTGCATCATCTTTTTTTTTTGACGCCGTCTCGGTCATGGTCACGGGCACTTCATGATTCAGAAGATTAGCGGTGCTTTCAACCAAGTGTCCGTGTCCATAAGGTACTGGACGCATTTTTTTTATTAGCTTATATAACATAACTTTCGATGAGAACTATCTAGGTAATTGAATACTGACGTAATAAGAAAAAGGACCTTTGAGTTTCCTGTCCGTTTGGTTTGATTCCGTTAGCTGTTTTTAAAATCAAAAACCCCTTTTGAAAATCGTTTTTTTCTTTTCACGGCTTTAATAAAATCGTTTAACATCAGATTTGGTTACCTATTTGATGTTTGCTGATGCATTTACTTGCACCAAATCAAGATTTAGACACATCTAACGGTTGTAGGTTGAATAAAGCTGAACGGGTTGAGCTACTTACGGACGTTTTGGTGTTTTCCAAATAATACAAGATTCAATAAACTTACGCGTGCATTTCGACACCGCTGAGACTCAGGCCCCCCTCCCTTCCGCAAGGAGAGCGTCAAGGCCACACTCCACCACGCCGGCGCAGCGCGGGATGGCGGATGACAAATAACCTCGAAAAACTCCAGGTGCACGTCGGTCTCCTCACTACCTTACCGCTTCAAGTCAGCGGCATCACACACACGCCCTAGAAAAGACAATGGCGCGTGCAGTCCCGTACCCGGGGCCTCCGGAACCAGTCGCCGCTCTCCCGACCAGACCAGCCCTACCTAATTTAATTTCGTCATCTCAGGGAACCAGTATTTCTCGTAGAGATTATCTAAGGTTTTGTCCTTAATGTTGTATCAAATTATGAATCTGATTAATAAGCATCCAAATTAGGGACCATGCAACTAGTAGCAACCAAAAAATCTGCCTGGTTTCGAATGATTTTTTTTCTGAATATGATGCCGTCCCTGACATAATATGTTTGTTCTACCGATTCAGGAAAATAATTATTAACCGACTTTAATAAAAGGTCTCAAATATCGCTATCTCGCTTTTGTTCAACGGAGAGTCAACCCTGATGAAGTTTAACGTAACTTTCTTTGTGAATGAACCTTTAATTCAAGAAGACAATTACGCGAGAAGCTGGTTACGTCTGTTTGTACCATTTGTCGACCTTTACAATAAACGATGTTCGTACGCCTGTTAAATAGATAACACTACCTATGTAAGGAGTCACATCTTTTTTATAAACTGAATTTGAAGAATTACATTCCGTAAGAACTTAAAAATGCCGACGACTACTACTACTAAACTACTAACGTATCTAGCTCGTAGAGTAGCGTGACTCGACCTCCGACAATCAACGGCAGTAATACTTGATGACATGAAGTATACGTCATTTACCTTTTGCAAAAATATCACTTCAGGTTCCGTAGTCTCTGTATACGACTCTTCTAATAGAGTCGGATCAAAAATAGTTAGTACCGATTGTGACGTCTGAATGCATAATATTTTTGAGTCCTGTTAGTTTCGTTAGTGGATATAACGCTCCCACAATTCGTATTAATTTTAGAAATATCAGGTAGGTATTACTTTAAACTGTAAATATAATTACTTTCTTTCGTCTAATTAGAGCATACATTTTGTCGTTGTTAATTTTAATACAAAGCCTTTGCTATGAAATATCTCTACCGACTATTATGGCTTTGAAATAAAATATAACCCTATCGAAAACAACGTGAAAACTTAAATTAACTGGAAGCTTTTCATTCACAACTTTAGTTTTGATTTGAGTCGCGCAGTGTAGAACTGCACCGCCAAATAACAGAGACTTTTACACGGTGATCCGCTATCTAACAGAAAAAAAGACTCACCCAATGATGTCTGCAAGGTGCCTAGAAAGGCGGTGTTCGCACTGATGAATATTCTTAATCGCTGGACTGCCACAGTTCTTCTTGACTGTAAAAAATAGTCACTACGTACCCGGCGTGACCGCATACATCGCACATACCGCATACATAGCAGGTCACATTGGTAGTTTCCTCTGTAGTACGCACGTACAACACGTATGTAGTACAAGTGGACACCACATGTATCTTACAACTTCGTGCCAATCTCATCACGTTGTCTTCTACGTTTGGCTACAATATGACCTAACAATCCGCAATAGTGCCACAATAGTAAATCATTTCATTGAATATGCTCGTTTTACATTCTTGTCCTTCGCCATCCAGATGTCGTTAATGTAGTATCCTCCTCAGAAAATTCAGAATAGAAGAGTTTGACTCGTTGCGGTTAATGTGTGCAACTTATGGCAAATTTACATAGTGGAGATATAATTATAATAGTCTCTTCAAGTTTTCAAGCAGAGCGAATTCCGTTGCTGTTTCCTTAGGTTCAACTCGTAAACGTACGTCGAAGTAATTCTGAATACATTAAGATTTGGAAAATTTTGCAATTAAAATCTCTTGGTCCGATATCCATGTGTTTTGGTTTAAGTTCTGTTTAGTAAAACACGCAGCCGCGCGACATTTCAGCGCCTCCGTGAATGCCACGGGTAAATTCACTTCTTGAAGATCTTTACTTTGCACTATCACTTTATATCAATCATTGACATCCGAACCTTGTAGCGCTCCTGGAACTCAGGGAAGTAATGCTTCCATGCTACCCAAAAGTTTTTCAGCGGTAGTGGGTGAGATTTGTTTGGTTCACTTCGACTTGTAGTTGGTTCTATCCCACTTCTGATAAAGGCGCAGGAAGGCCCATATCAGTAAACATAATTTCATACAATATTCAATGAAATAAAAACACAAAATCTTTCCTCATTTTAAAATAATTTAGATGTGCTTAGGCATACAATTAGTCTTGCATTGTAATTTAATAAATTAATTTATTGAAATACAAACAAAACTACTTTCAATACGTGACATTAGTACAGATAAACGTATCACCAAATCAGATAGTACACCTATAATCCACAGACAATTGCAACCACCTGAAATTGATCGTATTGACTCACCTTAATTATTTTTATTCTATATACACACGTGCGTTGGTAATTTTTCTTCCATTTCATGAGATTAGGTGTTTTATATCAGGAGGAGAGACTCTGTAGGTACTTACTAAAAACAGGTTGGCTGATGTCACAAATAAATATGTATTATGTCCGCAACATATAATTTTCTTAGAAAATGTCGAGGTCTTCTTTCCTTCATCGTAATATCAAGTGATTATGGCCATCTTGTACTTCATGGCTTAGAAAAATACTTTGAACTTACTTACATACGGGGTTCGAACCTACGACATCCTATAAAAAAGTTGACTTGACTCGTAACCTAACGAGAAATGATACATACAGCTCACTGAGTTGATTCGATGAGATTCTCAACCACGACAAACAATCGTTTTTGACGTGACAACGTCTAATAAATTGATGAACACTGGCTGCTTGGACGAAAAATGTCCCGTTATGTCCCGTAACGCTCATTGTTCACTTGCGGCGCATTTATCGTGTTATGTTATGTTACGACGTTGTCACGTTAAACTAACGTCCGTAAACCAACCGACTTTACAGACAACCAATTTTTTTTATGTTCTCTAAACGACACATTTGATTATGTAAAACGAAGTTCTTGTGCACGAGCAAAACAAAGTTTCTGAGTTGGTACGACTAATTTCGGGTGGCGTACCAACGCGTGTAGGGTAAAGCTAATCCATATTAATGATTTCGTTAAGGGGTACGGTAGACTTGATCGAAACCTTATATGAATAACTAAACTTAAAAAAATTATTGATTTTCAGTCGAGAACTTATGTCCACAAAATTCGGATTACGGAGAATTTCATTAAATACTGATGGCACTGACAAACAAACCGCTGTCGCCATCTTTGGTGTGAAGCACGTTTCGTTCCATCAATAAACACATTGCGTGCGTCCGTCGCGCCAATAAAGTATCCATCACAAAAGAACTGTAACTTATGTGACTAGGTAAAACGAGACGTCTTGCCGCCGGACCGGAATTTTATTAGTAGATACTTATATTTAGTACCAGCATTGCACCCGTGAGAAGCCGGGGCGGGTCGCTAGTATGTCATAAAATAACCATAAGATTATGGTTATTTGATGAGACCCCGTCTAAAAAATCGTTGAACACCGGCTGCATGCACGAAAAAGTGCCCCATTATGTCCCGTTACGCTCATCGTTGTGACGTTAAACTCTCGTGCTTGAACCAATCAACTTTACAGACAACCAATTGTTTTTTAATATAAAAAGTTAATTGATTACCCAGTGCATCCAATGAACAAATAAAAAGTAAAATACGGGACTGCTTGCATGTTTATTTATCTTAATTTAATTTTGAAAAGTTTAATACAATTTTTGTTTACACTAACATTTAAATATAACGAATGACGATGAATAATTATTAATAGTTGGTTGAGTGTATGACTAAGTGAATTTTGAGAACATAAAAGCGTTTCTAAAAGAAAAAAGTTCCAAATAACATATTATATGGGTTTGTAGGTTGCTTAGTTAATACTAAGCCGATGTAATCATCAGTGCCCATCCGGCAAAGAGTTTATATATACTATGTACAGAGTTAAAACAAACGCTTGACACCGAAAGCACGGAGGGACTACCGCCTAACTAAAACTGTCTTAGCTTTGATATTGCTCTCTCTCTTTTCTTTTCGCTTGAAATGATAGAGATAGCAATAGCAAAGCCATAGCCGGTACACTCCGCGAGGTATAAGCTGAGCTTTGCATTAGTGTTGAGTGATCACCAATCAGGCAGGAGCTTGAAATTTTGTCCGCGAGGTATAGGCTGAGCTTTGCATTAGTGTGAGTGATCACCAATCAGGCAGGAGCGCGGCGAGACAGAATGGCGCCGCGCCTAAGGCCGGTTGTCACACCTACACTATCCATGTACACTCACACAAATGCAAAACTCAGCTTATGCCTCGCGGAGTGTAATTAATTAATTAGGCGGTAAAAGGGCAGGTCTGATCGTTTTTGTTTTGTTGCTCTTGTGTAAGTGTCATACTTTTGGCGCGGCACATCACTCTGTTGCCATAGCTACCATACAACTCATCTGCTTATGATTAGTACAAAGGAACCGTGCGGTAACCCCTGATCTATTTACTCATTCCTTATCTAAGACATCATATTATTAATTTATTTTCATATTAATCAAGAGTCAGATATACCTACGACATCTGTCATAATTTTCTCGGGTACAATTGTTGTCTCGTCTGCGAGCGAAATATTCATTGAACGTCGTAAGTTGTCAATTCATCTAAGCATGTACATACATATGTGTTTATTAAGTTTTTTATGATCTTTGTTTATTTTTAATATCTATTGTAAAAAACTTAAAAAATAAGAAAATAAATGAATATGTGAATAAATATCAATAACTGTTGATTTTGATCTTTAAGCATTTTATTCGTGTATTAATCCAAACTCAACATAGCTGTCTATAAGTCCTTCCAATTTACTCTTGAAAAGCATAATTGTTTCGTTATCATGAATAAGCATGGCTTGTGCAGCTTTTTCAGCGTCTTCAGCTAAATCATCTAGAGTAGTGTTTTCCATAGTTTCTTTGAATTTTGCAGCCTCTTCAGTTTTCCTAATCACAAAAGTTGATATCATAACAGACATAGCTAGCATATATTTTGCGTATCTCTTTAAATCAGCGTCTAGTTGAGCACGAGGGTATACCGATGTTACGTCAAGTCCATGAATTTTGAGAGATTTCGCCATTTCGCTATGGTAATAATCTATGAATTCGTAATAGTGCTTTTGTCTTTGTTCATGATCTGTGCTATTGAAAAGCATATACATGATATCGTAGACTGGATTGCTTTCTCTCGCCATTTGGTAGTCGATTAACACGCAGTTTTTAGGATTATCCTCCTGAAAATTAAAACATAATACATCAATTTACATTGTCTGAACATTGGAACTTCTTTAAATTTCAATTCAATTCGTTTATTTCGAACCTTAGGCATCTTTGATACACTTGGTAACGTCAATAATTTACAAAATATCAAATATAAAATCAATATTAAATTAAATTATAACAAATCACATCTATTTAATCGCCTGTAAAATGGCCTTGTCAGAAAGGGGCGTTGTCATTATCATAGAAATATAAAAAATAAATATAGTTAGTAAATATATTAAGAACATCAATTAAAAATGTCAAGTCTGTGCCATGGCAACGTCAATGCCAATGCCATTTGTGGCTAGTTTATATGACTAGTTCATAATGTGTGTTACAGCAATTTTTCTGTTTTGAGTCACAATAAAGAGTTATTTATCTGTCTATCTGTAAGGGTGTGGTTACGTTTTAAAATAAATTTAATAATTTATTTTGCAAATTTTTACTGTCATTAAGAAATAATTTATCATTTTAATAAGCTTTACTGGCTAGATATCTTTTCATTTTTAAGTTTCCTTTAATTAAGATTCACTAGCTGCTCTGGAACGGCATTATAATATCACACACTGTTTCTTATTTGGAATAGTATAGTTTCTGTCCGTAATGTGAGGATTCTGAGTTCAAATCGCTACATAATAATTTTTTTAGTTTAACCTAACATATATAGAGCGAATAGCTTTTTTCTGCAGCGCGAAGATTGTCTTCTTTTGATCCCCACAATATAATGCTAGTAAAAGTTAGTAAAATATCCGTAATACACGAATCTAGCAGTCGCCATATCTGATATCTTTCTAATCTGTTGAATTGCATGATATCTAGCTAAGTATATCTGTCGATAAGCTTAGCCGCTAAGCTAAGCTTATCGACAGATATACTTAGCTAGTTTATGAATATGCTGCTCCATTGTAGCTTAGAATTTACAGCTATACCTAGAAACACTATTGATTCGGCTGGCTCAGTGTGTTCTTCTTTCAATGTAAACTTTAGTATAATATTGTTTTGTACTTTTGGAAGAGGAAACCTCATACACTTCGTTTTACAAGGATTCAAAACCAAGTTGCTTACATCAAACCAGTTAGAAAGAATTTTCAATATTTTGTTTATTTCTACAAAGTCAGAGACATCCTTCTGTATTTTAAACATAATAAAAGTGTCATCAGCAAATATACCAATTTTGGCGTTTAGTTGTTTCATATTAGTGCCTGGGAGATCATTTATATTGGGCAAGAACAGAAAAGGGCTAAGAATGGATCCTTGGGGCACTCCGATGGACAGAGAAGCACTTTTAGATTTAGTTCCATCCACCTACTTATATGCGCTTTTTCAAGTAGAAACCAATAAGATTCAAGGCAGAACCTTGAACTCAAACTTAACTTTAACTTTAACAACCTAATGAAACACTCAATCCGTAACTAAAACTACAATGTTCAGCAAATTCGTCTATCTTTTGTGCAAATTCGTCTATTTTAGTATCATTTACATTATTTTATTTCTAGATCTAGATTTTTATTGGCGTAGTGTAATTAATATTGGTTATTATTATTAATATTGGTTTACTTTTCAGAGTTTGTCACTATGAAACTTAAATATTTTAATTCACGTTGTGCCTATAAGCGTACACATGCTAAGCGGCAAATAGGGTAATAACAAGATACACCCAAAGACAAAGACACCCAAAAACAAGTAGGTAGTCGGTTGTTTTTAGTTAGGGTTTAATTACAAACAATTATAAACCTCTAACCATTTTTGTGCTAAACCTTATTTGGACCATTATTTCCAAGTATTTCGTTCGTGTCCAGTAAATTTCATATTACTTAGATTACTTAAACTTTTCAAAATTAGAACTAATTCATTATTGTCATCATCGCACCCATGATCAACAGCTAGTTCTAGTCCATTGCTAGAGTCAATTAATTTATGTGTTTTATTATAAACTCATTAGCAAATTGATAGACTATAATGTTTCGGACTGAAAACCCAGAGCACATTTGTCAGCTATCGTTATGTTATGTATTATTAAACACTATATTAAATCTCTGGCGTTTAACAAAATCTACTTGTTCGGGAAATATATTAATTGTAAACATCCACCTTTTTGAAGATCAAGGTCAACCTCTTTTAGTAATGAAAGAGCTGATGATGTTTAAATCTCTCTACTTAGTCTATGGTTTAAATCTTCAACTTATAGGTTATATGAATGATTTTATATGTCTAATTTATATGAAGGAACGTATGTATTAGTCTAAATCTCTGAGATAGTTGGTCTGAGGTCTAAATATTTACTATGCAATATTTCTGTCAACATTAAAAAAATGACACCACATAACATACCTCCATTTGAAACAAAATATTGTTTGTCCAGCCATCTCCCTGTTGTATGATTGAATATTTGGAATCGGTGTCATCATTCTTGACCTCAGCGGCGTGAGCGACCATATTGGTTATACTTCCTCGAATAAACTTCTTGTATCTCTCATCTTGTAAAATAGCCACTGCATGCTCTTCCATCTGGCCGAAAAATAATTTGACCTCATCTCGCCTTGCCATTATGTCCATCATGTCTTGTAAATTTGACGTAAAATCTTGAAATAGTTCGGGTTCTTCGTTTTTAAGAACGTAAGAAAGTGAGTGATAGGTAGCCAAATTTTTTAAGACGATTTTGACACTGTCATTGCTGAGAGACTTAAACCTATCCAGCATTATGTAATTATCTTCTTTCAAGTCTTCTAGTAAAATAACTTCATATGGAATTTCTCTGTTGGAGCCGTAGCATTCAGCAAATCTGAATTGGTCTTCATCTGGTACACCTGCATTTTTTTGTAGCTCTCGGAACTTTGGTAATATTTTTGTGTAAACGACATGCTCGTTTTGGAATAGTAATTCTAAATTTCCTATTTCTCTCATCATTAGAACTGATGGTGCTAGTTTAGCAATCATTTTGAAAGTTTTTCCATTTTCAGTTATAACTATTCTCTTTACACTCGCGATGTAGTTATCTCCCACTATTCCAACAGGTTCGATTAGCACATCTGGTCCTTTGAAACCCCTTTCTTCTAATATTTTATCTATGAAATCGAGTTGTGGTTGTTCAATACTTTTAACATCACCAATAAAATTAAAACGACCCATGTTGATTCAGTTAATTAAAGAAATGAAATAAAAGTAAACTAAGATATATGTTTTATTATATAAACGTATTATCAATCGTGTACAACGATAAACATTGTACTGCGCGTTATTCATACATTTATAATAAGCAATGATTAGATAAGAAATGAATCGATTCTTTTTGTTATTAAACGATAGCTTGTAGTGTAAACTCAGATTATAACTGCTTGGATACCTAGTCTGTGTTAACATATCCTGTTGGTTTTATCATTTGGGACGGGATTTAATAGCTGTAACGTAACGCCGGGTCACATATATTTTAATCTGGGAAAAATACTGCTGAGTAACGATGATTACATTCATTCAGGAACGAGCGTCGTACGAAAATTACTGGCAAACACTTAAATACTGGTGTCTAACCTATTTGGGTTGTTTGTAGCAATTATTGTCACGCGAATGGGGATGTTACCAAAAAAGGCTAGCTTAGAACCTTTTCAGAACAGTGGTGTGCTGGCGATGCTTTCATTTTTATAAGCTTTTATTTATCCTAAATCATCATTTCGCCTAAATCATCTGATGATAGAGCTGGAAGGAGATCAAAGAAACTTCGCAATGTAACAACACAACATCATCGAGCATAGACTCATTTTAATTTTGTCAGCGAGCAGTTTGTCTTTCAATGGTATCAAGGGTCTGGTGATGGAGCAGGAAGGTATTCATAGGAACTTTGTATTGAAATGACACAACCCCATCGAATTTCATCTGATTTGATTTGTCTTAACAAGTACTTTATTTTTAGATGGTCACCAGGGTCCGATCTGATGATAGAGCTGGAAGGTGGTTCAATTAATAACCGACGCAAACCCATCGAGTCTCGGCTCGTTTGGTTTGTATTGACGGGTACTTTGGTGCTAGACTGGTGATGGAGCTGGAAGATGGACATTAAGTTTTTAATTTTGTTTTTAGTAACCAGTCATAAAAACGTTTTATTAAAAAGTTGCTTGTAAATAATGCTTGTTTATGTTTTAGTCTAGCTGATCCGGTAAACCTTAATTATATTTGTATTTAATTACAGGAGTGACATAGTCATTGTATGAAAAAACTCATTTTAATGAATAAAGATAAAAAAGTCTTGTTTGAAGTTGATTAAATTATCTTTTCTTGGGACTTTTTTTTAAACAAATGCAGCCTAAGTTTCTCCTTATAACATCCAGTGAATGTCCTGTTATAACGATTTAGATATTTCCAAAGTAACCAGAGTAGACAAATATACAGAGACACAAAAACACATAAAAATTGCTTTTTATGTGCTATTGTAATTGTTGTAAGCGAATAACATTTTTGTAATAACGTCGTGACATTGTGATAATTCTATGAGTCATATAACTTGAAATAAATAATTTTGATATGATTTGATTTGATATTGCCGAATATACTTTCACTAGCACCACGTCGCGCTTTTACCCGTGTTGTACTCTTTTTACCCGTTTTACCTCTCTGAACTACAGAAGCAAGGTTCGATTGTCAGACAAGATAAGTATTATTAATCTTTTATGGGTGAGGTGGGGACGAAGTTACCACAAAACTCTAAAAAAATCTAAAAAAAGGTTATAGAAGGGTTCTTCGTCCTATTCCATCATGGAATACTCGAGAGGAATGGTACAGAAGCGTAGTCATCTTCTTCTTAAAAAATGGTAATGAAACTCTTTTGCCCGCCCCCCTCCCCCTTCATGTACGCATCATATTATAATTACTTTAGTCATATATTATAAGTCCTGATTTAATTCTTCCAAAGGTTATAAAAACCAGACTTCAAACTTCAAAATCTTATTTTAAGTTGCAAAAATTGACAACATTTTAATATGTTTTGGAATGTTTGTTCTACGTTGTTATAAATTAGACATTTAGGTTTTTTTGTGGAATTATACTTATCTTGGCTCAATCTAGGGAATAATGAGAATACACTTATACGATGAGCGCGCACGTCGTCACGAAAAACCAAGCAAACCCCCCTGAAGTTAGGTAGTTAACATTTTAGTATACATAGTAACTAACTTCAGGTTTATACTCCTAGTACTGAAGATATCTATTCTATGGTCAATGTTAGAATTTTTAACGCGTGGAATAAAAAATACAAGTATTCATTTCTTGCATGCGTATATAAGTGCACAGTACACACACTTTTTAAAACTTAATAGCAATTGGCCACATGCCTACTGCCTGCATTTCCACGAAACTTTGAACTGACGCAGAAGGCACAGGACTCTACTACACTAATGTTACTAGCTAACTATATACTCACATTCGTAGATCATACCGGTAACCTTTACATATACTTACCACTCTCACTCACTACGACGACATAATGAAGAGTAACAGACGGAGCCATAGGAAGGAACAACTTCTTCTGCCACCGGTAGGGAAGATGAAGGAACGACCTGGTATCCGAGAAGGAGTCCGACCACTCTAGAAGGGAGGATGTACCACCTGCCGAAATGTAGCCGGTATATGGAACTAATCATTATAGTAACATTATCTAATGTGGGCGAAATTATTATTTGGGGATTGTTTTCTATAAGGCGCTTCTTTGCCGGGAGCATTCGCATGTAACATTATAGATTCGACTTTGAGCATTACATTACAATACTACCGCCAGCCAGTCGCAACAAAAAAATCGCATTGATGTTACAAGTTGTATCAAAATATTACACATTACAAGGTGCGCATTGTAATACTTGGTTGCCCTCCTTCACTAATGACTCGACTCTGTACCGTTACATTACACGCGAACGCTCCCGGTGAGGGAGCGCCTTTTTAGTATAGAATGGCAAGTTCTGGTCGGACATGTGGCCGATGGTAAGCAATAAGCAGGCATAGCCTGCCCATAGCAGCACAGTTACGCAGCTATTGAACATAAAGAGGAGTCCAAACATAGCACTGCGCTCGTCACCCAAACATTTCCCTCAAACAGGAACACAGTGTGGCAAAGATGTGGCTGTTCCTCAGGCGGACTCTGCAAAGAGTCCTTACTACTACAGAAAGCTTTTGTTTTGCAAAAAATGTATAGTGCGCTCTACTGTCTCTCGTTATTGATTGAATTCAGGCGCGATGGTGATGAAACGTAAACTATGTGTCTCCTTCATTCATGCGTTTTTTCCACCAAGTGAAACCATCTGCACCATTTTGCATCTCATTTTTAACTCCTTTAACCCTAGATCACTAAACTTATTTTCGAGTTACACAGTCAATAAACAGTAGTCATGTGGACTAACAAAATAAAACGTCGATATCATTTTTGCAATTACAGTTACTAACTAAAATGTAGTTCATATAAAAATAGTTATGTATTAGGGTTGCTAAAAACTAAAAAAATATTGAAAATACAGTCTTGGCAGTCAGAGCTGACATAAATGGTATGTTCACAACAAATACCCTTTCTGTAGGAGTGGCACGACACTTTGGTCATTCTGTGCTTTTGGTATGGACGAACAGCGCAATTTTTTAATTTTATATGGTTGTGCTTGAGAATTACTAGCCACAACATCTTAAATTGTGTTTATGTTGTAAAATATGTTTTGTTTAGATATCACATCTCAAAGTTGCAGTATTGTACCGTTCCCGTACCTACGGTTCGATGACGTCATTACCCAATTTTTGCATGAATTCTGTGTGTTTCTGCAATTTTTGTCGTTGCTGTACCATATTAGATACGTAGGTACACGACGTACGCATTAATCATATATAAGTTTAGGATGTTGTAAGATATGCAATGAGGCCATCTATTTGTTGTGCGGTTACAGCTCATAGCTAAACACATATGGTTGATAGTGTGAAGCTTCTCTGTGTTACAGTAAGTGTCTGGCTGATGAATAAGTCAATAAACAAAAAAATAATCGTAGATTACCTTGATTCAATTTACATGCGTATTCACTAAACATTGGACTAACAATTCACCAAAACTTTGGAAACAAAAACTTTATAAGATGGTCACTTAAATAGATCAATTCTATTTAAAACAAAGCTTTCAAAATGGTTTTTAATTTCACTGGTGAAGTAAACGCAGTGCGCGCACGTCAACTGGAATATATTAGTGAGGTTCTTCAAGAAAAAGGGTTTGAGAACTGCAAAGTAGCCATAGAACCAGTTGGACAAGCGGATGGCAACTACATTGCTAACGTAAAAAAGATTGTCGTGAAACAAAATGAATATATGTACTTTCAAAATGATCGCAAAATAAACTTCCTGAAGCCCGAGATTTAATGGATATCACAGTTTTGTTTGAAAATGAACATATTATTTACACTAGGTTATTTCCAAAATTTCAAGAGCTACAACGCAGGCATCCCATAAGAAGAATGGTTTAGGAATGCAGATTGTTACGGGACTTTTATAGAGAAACCTAATGAATTAATCCTCTTAGAAGACTTGCAACATTCAAATTTCGAGGATTCGAGGAGAACGTCTGATTTTACGTCGGGTTCGTAACATCAGCTGTTCTGGCTCCTAGGCTACCGGGATATCCTAAGAACACATCGAAGAAATTAGAAGTTTCAAAACCAGCTCTTAATATCACAAAATGGCAGCAATATTTTATAAAATATTTGAAAAATAAGCTATTGTGCTTATCTTGATTATCTGTAGACCTTTATTGGTCTATGGATAATTCTGATGTGCTTAGTGGAAGTAGTTGGTTAGGTATGTAGCATAGTGTAGTTCTCTTTATGGTAACCAGATTCATATTTTCACAAATATTATTACCGATTTATCATTAAACCTCTTATTCCGAAAATGCTTCATTTATTAATACTTTATTTGCTTTCATTCTTAAGTATTTTAATTATTAAATAAATAAGATCTTAAATATTCTATGAACTCCGTGATCAACCGGCCGGCATACAGCATTAAAGTTGTATGTGATAATTGGACAAACGCAAAGCAACACCATCCATTTAAGGTCTCGTTATATTCATCAATTATCAACTACGGCTTCCGACTATTATCCAGCGTTAAATTACATGTGATTTTTTGTTGATCATGGGTTTACACCAGACCGCCATCTTGCTTGATAATACGTGATGATGCTGTCTACCATGGGTTCCGATTTATGAGGTAGTTTGCTGTGAAGTTTCATCCAAAACCGATTTGTAGTTTTTGCGTGAAAGAATAATAACTATAGACTCAGACTGCCATCCATCCTCACAATCTTTAGATTCCACAGTATAATTTGTATTGCTAATTTTAAAACTTACTTTTGGATTGGGATTAACTATGTTACTTACTCTTACTGGAACTGGCAGCATATATTCGTATAAGAATTCTTAATATACCAGTCTCACCGTTGTAGCTTTGATTGGCTAGGAACAAAACGATGGCCGAGAATCAGGAGGTGTTTACTTGTGTACGTTCATTATAGTTTCAATCTATTTGACAAAACTATTTTCTGTTTCAGAACAATGAAATTTCAAAATGTATATTAATCGACTACCAGATAACCAAGGAAAGTTCTCCAGCATACGACATCATGTACATGATATTCAATAGTACAGATACTGAAGAAAGAATCCAACATTACACAGAACGAACAGACTATTACTATAATGAACTAGACGTTTCTTTAAAGAAGCACGATTTGAGAGCTGGTGATGTGATACCTAGGAGTCAGCTCGACGCAGATATGAAGAAATATGGCAAACTGATACATGTCAGTATTGTAGTAATTAACTTTATCATAAAAAGTACTGCAGAGTCAAACAACTTAAAAGAAAATATGGAGAATCCAGAAATGCAAACAGAGGAACTAATGGAATTATTGCTGGGGAGAAGTATTGAAACAGAAACTCTATTCACGAAACGGATTGAAGGCTTAGCAAGAAGCTTTAATGAACTTGGATTATTGTAAGAAACAGTATGTTATTATATTATCAAACATTTTTTAAATAATTTCATTGATTGGTTTGATTTTAAATGTTGATTCTGCTGGCCTTGAGTTTTCTCCGTATGCATAATGTCATAAGTCGAGTGCTGGCCGGCTTTATAGATCGGTGTTATGTTTTATCTTTACTAGAGACCCGCCCCGGCTTCGCACGGGTGAAGTGATGATACTAAATATAAGTAATTACTAATAAAAAATATTATTGTGGGTTATATCACTACATAGTATAAAACAAGACACCTCCCGCGTTTATCCGTCCCTATATTATATGCTTAGATCTTTAAAACCACAAATTTTGATGTGGGTTTTTTAAGATCTATCCATACTAATATTATAAATGCGGAAGTAACTCTGTCTGTCTGTCTGTCTGTCTGTCTGTCCGTCTTTACCGCCTAAACCAACCAACAGATTTTGATGAAATTTGATACATAGATAGAATAGATCCCGAGAAAGGACATAGGCTACTTTTTGTTCCGAAAAAAGGGTTGAAAGGGTTAAAATAAGGGATGAAAGTTTATATGGAAAACTTCGTCATTGTTGAAGAACTATGAAACTTTACGTCTAGATATTTTACACGAAACCATAAAATGTATGTTTTAGCAGTTTTGTAGTTTCGAACTGTAGTACCTACGGGGGTGGAATTGGGGGTGAAAGTCTGGAAGTTCAATATTATTGAAGATAAAACCATGAAACTTTGTATCTAGACACTTGAAATGGAGTCGATAAACGTTTGTTCCAGCAATTTTATAATTTCTAACTATACGGGGATACTTATTTAACCGCTTGATACACTGGCTGCTTTTCGCGTTTTACAAATTTGGCGGGAAAACGGGTGTCAGGTTACATAAGTGCGGTGTTTATATTTCGGCATATGAAGTGCCGCCTTACTTTTACCCGTTTGAGCCATTTACTCTCAAGAGCGTTTCAAGACGCTTCTAGCGGTATCATTTATTTATATTTAATATACTTAAATAAATTCAAGATGGCCGCCGCTACAAAATGGCGGATAATTTATGTTTTATTAATCCCATCAATATGGGTATCAAATGAAAGGGCTCAACAAGCAGAATACAAATTACTATAAAAAATTGAAATCCAAGATGGCGGCCGCTACAAAATGGCGGATAACGTAGGTTTTATCAATCCCATCAATATGGGTATCAAATGAAAGTGCTCAACCAGTAGAATACAATGTACTTACTATATAAAATTAAAATCCAAGATGGCGGCCTCTACACAATGGCGGATAACTTAGGTTTTATCAATCCCATCAACAAGGGTATCAAATAAAAGGGCTTGACAAGAAGAATACAGTGCACTATACAACCTCAATATTTAAGATGGGCGCAGCCACTAAATGGCGTATCAGACAGAATTTTTGATAGTCGACGAGATTTCCATGGTGTCTTATCAAATGTTATGCATGATGGACGCTCGATTAAGGCAAATTAAGAACTGCGAAAATGAGTTTTTTGGAGGAGTAAACGTATCACTTTTCGGTAATCTTTTACAACTGCCTCCTATAAAATGATCAGGAACACCTGTTTTCAATTCTAATATGAAATTATATATATGAAAGTAACTCTCTGTCCGTTACCGTCTAACGCTTAAGCCACTTAAAGAGTTTGTTACAATTTGGTGCACAGATAGACTAGACTTAGGAAAGGACAACGGCGACTTTTTATCACAGAAAAGAGTTGAAAAAGTGGAATGAGGAGTAAAAGTGTGCATGGAAGGATCTTTGCACTCTTTGTATGCTATTTTTAACCGACTTCAAAAAAGGAGGAGGTTATCAATCCAGTTGTATTTCCAATTGTGAATCAATTTAGATGGTTATTTTTTTGGTTGGTAGATTATAGTTCAGAGGTGGTCATATAAATTTTATCGAAATCAGTGCGGCGGTTTTTGAAATATGAACAACAAACTAAAATTTGCGTTCATGTAATCAGACGATATATCTACTAATATCTACTAATAGACTCTAATAAAATTTGGTGGACCGTCCCAATATGATTTTAAATTAAAGTCTGTTTTTGAAAAAATTTTTGAGAACATAGTTTTTTTGTAATTTGTCGTGTAAATTGTACATTTATTAATAAATATAAAACTTTGACTTAGACCGATTTTGATTAGGAAACGTGAATTTGTATGGTAGTAGACATACGAGTAGGTACTGCCTCAATTACTTTATTAAATATGTGGCGCGGACGAAGTCGCGGGTAAAAGCTAGTATATATATATATAAAATCAATGCCACTTTTCATTGTAAGTAAACTCCTCCTAAACGGCTCGACCGATTTGAACCATTTTTGTATATGTTTGGGTAGGGTCCTGGATGGTTAAGATTCACAAACCACCCCGGCAGATGGCGCTGCAGTTGGTATTTAGGTTATTATCCGAGCGAAGCCGGATTGGGCCGCTAGTTGAATATAAACCTTTGCTAATCAAATTTGTTTCTAAATCGGAGTTGGTAATAATTTCCGACCGCCCCGGCTTCGCCCTTGGTACATTATATAGCACTCATTGGGATCCCGTACATATCCAATGGTGAAATAATGACTGAAATCGGTTCAGTCATTCCTGAGAATATCGTTTTCAAACAAAAAAACCTCTTCAGCTACCTGCTACGCCACCTGTCGGAAATTGGTCGTACCAACTCAGATTTAGAAACAAATTTGATTAGCAAAGGTTTACATTTAATGACACAATCTTAGACACATGCTGTCAATTCAACCCATGGTACGAAAACTCTCAAAAAGCAATATTTTTCCCCGTTTTTGTTACATTCTTGATTCATGCTCCGCTTCTATTGATAGTGGCGTTATGTTCTATAGCCTTATAGCCTTTCTTGATAAATGGACTATCCAATAGAAAAATAATCTTTCAATTCGGACCAGTGCTTCCTGAGATCGTAGCGTTCAAACAAACAAACAAACTCTTTAGCTTTATATTATTAGTAGGTATAGATCTCAAAACAAAAAGACAATATAAAAGGGTATACGGATACACAAACCATTTTTTTAGCGGGGAACAAAATTAAGGTTATAACATAAGTATATTACAATCTTATATTATTCTTAACTATAAATTTACACGATATACAATAAATTAACGAGGTTGAGGAAAGCGACAAAAGACATTTCATGGATGATAGATCACTACGCGTATTTTCTGATAACTGATTTTCACGTATGTTATAGGCAATATCTTTAAAAATAAGGCCAGACTACTAACACTATTACTAATAATACTAATGACACTAATACTAATAATACTCCCAGACACTTTCCGTCGGCCGTTTTGCTTAACAGACGCTTTAAAACTTCCAAAATAATAGATTTTTAAAGCGTCTGTTAAGCAAAACGGCCTCGGAAAGTGTCTGGGAGTATTGGAGCCTTATTTGTAAAGATATTGCCTATAATGCGCGACATTTTCGCAACGCGAAAAAGCGCATAAATAAAGATTATAAAAAAAAAAAAAAAAAAAAATTGCCTATAACATACGTGAAAATCAGTTATCAGAAAATACGTGAAGTAATGTAGATTCTGGACCCCATATCTCAAAATTGGCCGTCTAAGCAAGTTAGCTGGTAATCATGTGTTATTAGTACGTACTAACTCTACTCAATCGTTCACATTTCATCCATCAGAAAATACGTGACGTCTGGCGGCTCTGGGATCTTGGATCATATTAGATAGTCATGTTCCGGTTGTAACTCTTTTCTGCGTCCTTACGTTTTTGAGATGCTGCTGTACAGTCTGAGTCCCACCAGGGCGTGAAGGTTTGAACCCCTTTGAAGGTTTTTAATTAGAATGTGTTGATCTGCCGAAATGATGATGGGATCTATAAATACACTGTATGAAGTTAAGGGATTAGTTTCAATGGGATATATCTGGGAGGAGTCTAATTTATTGTCAAGGGAGGAGGAGTAGGCACCCCAGTCCGCAAAGGATGTCCTATATTTTAGGGAAGCAGATGGGATGCAGGATGGAGTAGATTTGTTTGAAAATGTGGTAACAATTGGCTAATGATCGCTCCCATATGAGTCAGGGAGGGCTTTCCATGACAGGGACAGGGGTAAGCTAAAGATGGGGAGGCTAGAGTGAGGTCCAGGACACTTTTTGGATTTTGTGAGGGCTGCACTCTGGGTTAGGTAGGGGAGCCGTCATTTATCACACACAAATCTATTTCATTAAAAATGTCCAGGAGTGAGCGGTCAAAGCGGTCTGAATGGCTTGAACCCCGCAGCACATGGTGGGAATTAAAATCCCCCATGATTACCACAGGGGATAGGATAAATGATAACAGATGTCGCAAGTCTGGGATTAATGGAGGAGATGGATGGGGAATGTAAATAGAAACAAAGGAGGCGTTCAGGGATCTAATACCAACAATATATAGGTGAGGGAATACAAGGAATACAAGGAATAGGTGAGGGAGCGTCTTACAAGTAAGGCAGTCCTTGCATACCCATCTGCTCTGTCATCTCGCAAACAGGCAACTGAAAACAGGTGCCCGGGTCCAATGTTTCCGAGATGACAACCACAGATGGTTTGACATCAGTGATTAGGCTGGCCAGCTTATGCTTCTTGCGACGCATGCTCTGGCAGTTCCATTGGAGAGCTACTAGTTGTTTGTTCATGTTGGTTGGAGGAGGATAGGTATTAATTGGGTAAGTTTTGAGGCAACGTGGGACGGTCATGGATGGGAGTTAACGGAAATGAAATTAACTAAGAGTGTGATGAGGGTTTCAAGGATATTCTCTTGCTGGGGAGAATAATCTTGAGGTATATTCAGCGCACTACCATTTGGCATCATAGATAATGGATGTGATATTATGTTTTGATGGGCAGTTTTGCCATATGATTTCCCTAGTGGGGTTCTCAGACGAGAGTTTGTACCAGCAGATTTTACAAAAATACGGCGATACTGGGTGGTAGGTATAGATGGAATTCCTTTGGGTTGAGAGTTAGTGGTTGTGAACGATTGAATTACTTCTCCATAAGATTTAGTCACTCTAGGAAATCTTCCTGCAGCCTGCTCGTATGAAACACTCTCCTGTATCTGTTTAATGGATTTTTGTCTATTCAGCTCGGGGCAGATTTTGCTGTTAGCAAAATGGTTACCCGAGCAGTGTAGGCAGTTTGCATATTGTTCTGTAGTCTGGCAACTGTCCCCAAGATGTTTATTTTATTCGATAGCATCTCGGTTTCGACCTGCACTGAGCCTTTGTGTGACCAAATCTGCAACATGCTAAACATTGTATTGTAGGATACTCATACAGTTCTACAGGTAATGCTGTGTAAAATGAGTAAACCTTTGGTGGAAGTACCTGTCCTTGGAAGGTGAAAACTACAGTTGGGAGCTATGATGCTACAAACAC
Source organism: Ectropis grisescens (assembly GCA_017562165.1). Lineage (NCBI taxonomy): Eukaryota > Metazoa > Arthropoda > Insecta > Lepidoptera > Geometridae > Ectropis > Ectropis grisescens. The sequence continues at coordinate 9,705,051 of CM029780.1, read as the reverse complement.
AAACACAGTTATGTCAAACTTATAACACCCCGTCGTTATTGCTTCGGGGGTTAAGAAGTTCAAAAGACTCGTGACGTGCGCTCAGACAATGTTGCAACATACTGTAAACTCAAAATGTGTCTTACTATGTTAATATGCTATAATATAAATATATTGCGGTATATTTTGCTGACGTCACGAAAATATGAAAATATATATTATAGCTACGTCTGTGACAGCCTTTAGACTTGGTTGGTACCGACTTCAAATAGATGAGTGAGTAGCGCTTATTATATCAGATTATTTTTCGATTTTGAGTGCTCATTTGTGGTTTTGAACATTTTGAAGTCTGTTTAATTTTTTGTAGAAAATAGTTTATTTTACGCTTTTTAATGCCAAACAATTTTTCATTTATTCATTTACGCAATTTCATTTTGACAGGATCGAATTTCCATAGTTTTTGTAAAATCTACAACCATGTCATCTAGACAAAATTGTAGGAAAATTTTAGTTTTTTGTTCATATTTCAAAAACTACTCGGCCGATTTCGATAAAATTTATATGGGACCCTTCGAGAAGCATACCAATCCGAACAAAAAAAGAAACATTTAAATCAGTTTGGGCGTTCTCGACAAACGTTGACATGGATGTTTGTATTTATTTTGTATGACTTATTGTTTGTTGTTTTGTTGTGGTAGGGCTTCATCGCAAAGTTATCCTGAGTGTGTATCTCTGAAATCTGTAGTGGTGGGATTCTTTTCTTTTCAGAGCTCGCCTGGAGAAGTGCTTACTACATCCTTGCCAGTTATTCTACCGCCACGCGGCAATGTACAGATATCGATGTTTCCAGTGATATTACAGGGCATAGAGATAAAACGTCTTATCTCTCTGGGTGACGAGCGCAGTGCAGTGCTAGGTAATGATTTGGACTCTTCTTGTTCTAATAGCTGCGTGGCACTGTGCTGTTATGGGCAGGCATGTCACTTATTGCACAAGTCCTGTTCTCTATAAATAAATCTAACCGACGTATTTCAAAGTCTTACTTGCGATCAGTTTTGTTTCTTTTTGAGTTTGTATGACGTCATAAACGTCGAAAAGTCTATTTTCTTAATTCTCCGTTATATCATACAGCCCGCCCGCAGCGAAACTTTTTATGGCAAGTCATTTGCTTTCCTAGCTGTCCAGTTGTGGAACGCCTTGCCCGTCAACATTAGGCAAGCACCTTCTCTTGTTGTTTTTTAAGAACCAAGTCAAAGAATTCTATTTGTTACAGTCATCACATACATAGATGTTTAAGTCATTATTCTCCTTGAAATCGTAATAAAATTGTATTCTATTTATCTTCAAATATTTTCATTCATTGAACATGTCATTATTAATGATCTATTTATTAGTCTATTATCTATATCTATACTTATCATAAAACTGTAACGGGTCGAATTCTGTACATTGAAGATATTTTGAAAAAAAAATTTTGGAGCACTCCATAGACGATACTGATGGCGAAACTGCATTTCTATTCTTTCCTGTCTGTCTTTCTGTCTGTCTGTCTGTCTGTCTTTCTGTATAGGGATCACGCATCACGCCGAAACTACTGATTCAATTCAGCTGAAACTTGGCATGACTTTAGTTTATACTAAGGAGAATGCTGTAGGCTACTTTTGATCCCTAAATTCTGAACGGTTTTCTTGCGGGAGGGAGTAAAAGTCAGAATGTGTATTTGGTTGTAACTCATGTTTGCGTTGTTTAATTTCATTAATTCATTTTTTGTTAGAAAGAACACATTTTTAATATTGTTCCGTCAAAATTTGAACATTGTCGGTCTGGTGGTTCGGAAATTACACAAACATTAAATAATAGCGACACCCGCGGCGCGTTCGGTACATACTAACTTCTAAGTATTCTGTGTATCACAGACGATCCACAGAATATCTCGATTCTAGAACGTGCCCACGTGATCGCGTCGCGTCGTCTTGAATGAAAAAGGAATTATCAAAAATATATTTTTGTGTGGAAAAAAATCTTTCGGTTATAACCGACTTCAAACAAAGAGGATGTTCTCAATCGGGTTGAATGTTTTTTTATTTGGTTTTATTTCACGCGATAACTCAGCTAATTGTGAGTTGATTTTGATGATTCATTTTTGTTTGGTTGAAAATACCTCAGAGGTGATCTCAGTATATCGAAAACAGGGAGGTAGTTTTTAAAATATCAACAAAAAACTAAAATCAGCTCACATTTATCTGTACGACATAGTCATAGAGCTGTAGATCCCAGTGGAGTGAGCGATAGCTTCTTATGAAATTTGGTCGAATGACAGAATTAAATTACCTGTCATTGACGTAGATTTTTGTTCTTTTGGAGAAAACATATCAGCATAATAAGTAGCAGCATAAATAACCCATTAAATGTTCCCACTGCTGGGCGTCGGGGCCTTCTCTCGCAAGGAGACAGACAAGGCATAATCCACCACGCTGGCCCAGTGTCGGTTGGTGATTTTGACAACAAACTTGATTTTTTACCGATTCTTGCTCGATACTAATAACGTACCTGTCACAGGTAGACGTTTTCACTATTCACATAATATTTAGTTTTATGTTCTCTTAAAGCTAGAATAGCAAGCTAATATTTCTAGCTTTGTGTAGACAACTACTCTACAACGCACCACTTGTCTACACGAAGCTAGAAATACTAGCTTGCTAGCTTACTAACACAAACATTCTATCCTAGCTTGAAAAACTAGTCTCGTGTCGCTCGGGCATAAGGCCAACCCGGACTAGGTGAGCTAGTAGATCGTGGCCTTGTCTCTCTACTAGTGAGAGAAGGTTACGTGTCTAAGCAGTGGGAACATTAACTGGACTGCTAATGCTATTCTTTCATTTGGATTAACGAAAAGTGTGTAATCTTTTATCCTACGCTTCAGTTCCTTCACTTTAGTGTGTTGTCATTTTGTTTTTCCCTCACACCCTATCTCTATTATATTTACTTTTTGTGTTTATCCTGCCTCTAATGATTGTCTGGAAGAAAAGGCTATTAGCGATAAGGCCACCATTTATGGCACTAGTAATAAGTATTTTCTGTTTTGTACTTTTTAATTTTACTGGTGTTATAGTAAAGTGTTTCTGTCTATCTGTCTGTGTTGTGCTTACTAACTTTCAATGTAGCATGTGATTTTAGTTACTTTTCAGCTTTGACTGAGCCTAAAACTAAAAATTAAAGCGCTCTTGCGCCAACACTGCAACTCTTACAAAAATAGTGGCAAAAGATAGATTTAATAATTGGTTTCATTTTAGTAACGTTTTAACTATAGCAAATAACTTTTTATAAAGTAATATAAGTATTATGAGTATGGTATAAAACGTAAAATCAATAATTGGCAACAATTATTTATTGTTTTTACATTAATCCAAGTTCAATAAAACTTCTTGCTAAGCCTTCGATGCGTTTTGCGAAGAGAATTTCTGTTTCAGCACTTCGCTCCATCAGTGATTCCATTACATCTTCTGTTAAAAGTTCAGAGTTATCCATATTTTCTTTTATTTTGCTTGATTCTGAAGTACTTTTTACTATGAGGTTAATTACTACAATACTGATACAAACAATCAGTTTGGCATATTTCTTCATGTCTGCATCGAGCTGACTCCTAGGTAACACATCACCAGCTCTCAAACCATGCTTCTTTAAATAATTGTCTAGTTCATTATAGTAATAGTCTATTAGTTCTGTGTAATGTTGGATTCTTTCTTCGGTATCTGTACTATTGAATATCATGTACATGATGTCGTATGCTGGAGAACTTTCTTTGCTCATTTGGTAGTCAATTAATATACATTTTGAAATTTCATTGTTCTGAAATGAAAAAATTGAGGTATAAATCAGAATTTTAAGTCAACATACAAATAAATTTGGCCGTTTAGGATAGCATGGGTTAATGTATATTCAAACTTGGATAACAAACTATTACACAGGATTTAATTGTGAACTAAATGATGTTATGTTAGTTTCAATATACAAATTTATAATCACGGTTTTCTTTTATGTGGGGGGAAATACTTTTACGTATGCCCACCATGCAGGGACATGGTGGGTATATCGAGCTCGACACCATGGGATACGACGTGGTGCCTCTACCGACAAAAACCCTCACAGACTTTTCCCGCATGCCCAGGGGTCAGGGTCGCGGGGTCACTTTTCGCACTCCTACGATAACCCTGACCCACCTGCCACTGTCCTTGTGGACCCGCCGCGCGAGGGGCGTTAGTGCCCCCGCATTTGGCTCTAGAGGCCTATCCCTAAGTGGAGCGCCGGACGGCCCTAAACATCCCCCTCCCCCCGACCTCTATACGCACTGCTCAAGTAGGTGAGGAGCGCGTGTAGAAGTTCCCAGCGCCAGCCGGAATTCGCCATCACACAACAAGATGCCACCGAGGCAAGTTGTTGTGTGATGTCCAGGGCGCACCACGTGGAGGTTACCGAGCCACGCACCCCACGGTATCATCATCAGCTGCAAGACGTCCACTGCTAAACATAGGCCTCCCCCCCCCCTAGATTTCCACAACGAACGGTCCTGCGCAACCTGCAACCAGCGGTTTCCAGCGACCTTTATGAGGTCATCTGTCCATCTAGTGGGAGGCCGTCTAACACTGCGTTTTCCGGTTCATGGTCGCCACTCGAGAACCTTTCTTCCCCATCGGTTGTCAGTTCTGCGAGCGATGTGGCCTGCCCATTGCCACTTCAGCTTGCTTACTCTTTGAGCTATGTCGGCCACTTTCGTTCTTTTGCGAATATCCTCATTACGGATTCTGTCGCGCAAAGAGACTCCGAGCATAGCCCTCTCCATAGCTCGCTGTGTGACTTTGAGCTTCGTTATGAGGCCCACAGTTAAGTACCACACCCCACGGTAAATAGCCTATAATTTATAATCCAACTCCGACCCAACTATTTACATGTACATTATCTGAGTGGCGAGCCATGGGGAGAGGCCTATGTCCAGCAGTGGACTAAGATAGGCTGATGATGATGATCTGTTGTAATTTCTTCCTGATTTGTTTATTATATTATCCCAATATTTAACTATAAAATTTGTAATCTTATACTAACCTCATACGAAAACATAATATTATTTGTCCAACCATCACCTTGCTGTATGATTGAATGCTTGGCTCCTTTGTCTTGATTTGCTATTTCTAACAATATCTCGAAATCACTCATTGTACCTCTGAAAACATCTTTGTGTCTCTCGTCACTCAATTTTTCAATAATTTCATTTTCCATTTTCGTCCCGAACTTTCTGCGTATTTCCATAAGTTCTGGAGGTCCGAGATAGAAGTCGCGAATATTTGACGATATTTCACTAAACTTTTCTGGGTTTTTATTTTTCAAAACATACGACAGCGAGTGGTATATTGCAAAATTCTTTAACACCAGTTTTGTAGATTCAATTGATAAAGGTTTAAATCTGTTGGAAATATTGAAATTTGAATGTTTCAAATCTTCTAAAAGTATCACTTCATTAGGTTTTTCCATAAAAGTTCCGTAACATTCTGCATGCCTAAACCATTCTTCTTGTGAGATACCCGCGTTTTTCTGTAATTCTCTAAATTTAGGAAATAATTCAGTGTAAATAATTTGTTCGTTTTCAAACAAAACTGCAGCATCCAAAACATCTCGGATCTCAGGAGCTAATTTTGCGATCATTTTGAAAGTGTTTCCATTTTGTTTCACGACAATTCTTTTTACGTTAGCAATGTAGTTGTCACCCGCTAGCCCAACTGGTTCTATGGCTACTTCGCAGTTCTTATACCCTCTTTCTTGAAGAACCTCACTAATGTATTCCAGTTGACGTGCACGCACTGCGCTTACTTCACCAGTAAAATTGAAATCCATCTTGAAAGTTTTGTTTCGACTAAATGTGGCTACAAACAAGCGATCAATTTATAATGATTTCTTTATCTAAACTCCGTATTTGTCACACGTATCGTCACAAGTATGATGAAATAAGGACAAACAATAATCAACAAAAACCTCGTCAATGCGATTAAAATTGTGATTTTAATCTGTGTCCACGCAACGAAAACTTATTTGAACATTTAACTGATGCACAATTATTATAGCAAATAAAATGTGTCGATTACATTAGCGGTGGTAGAGGCTCCTTAACTTAATGGCAATAATACACATTATAACACTACGGGTAACGTGAATCGAAGTATGTATTTCTGTAAAACCTCTACTACGGTAAATCTTAAGATTTAAGTGTAAGTCTTAGAATTTACCGATATGAGTTGGTAAATGAAAGTATTTCTGAAAATAGGACGATTTTTTTTTGGATTTTACCATTCGAATTCGGTTTTACTGCTGTCAGCTGGTAGATGTTGGTTTCTCAGATCCGACTCGGAGCACCCCGACTCCACCTAGTCTTGTCGCTACTACCCCTAGAGTGTATATAAAAAAATCAGGAGCCAGAAGCTCAATGGAGGTCTTGAGTGGAGCGAGCCATGCGAGGCCTAGCGAAGCGCAGAGGGGAGGCAGCGAGCGAATCGAACTGGTGGCCTCCGTAGTTGGAGCTTAGGCCGAGTATAGAGAAGCGACACTCAGGGCTGACCGCAGAGCCCACCCAGAGTCAAATCTCAGTGATAGACCCTAATCGGATCGCCATATACCATGCCTTTAATGTAAATCCAAAGATTTACCAATTGAATGCGCGTAAAAGTTCGAAATCTTAGGTGTTACTCAAAATTTTAGGATTTATCGCAGTTCGATCTTTTACAGTAACATATGCAATTCATGATAAATTGTATTAGCAGCGCTCTGTGTTTTCACCCGCATAGTTCCCTTTATTTACTAGGGATGCAAAGTAGCTTATGTGTTATTCTATCATCTATTCCAAATTTCAGTGTTCAAAAAAGTGTTCAGACGTGATTGAGCAACAGACATCCAAACTTTCGCATTTATAATATTAGTAGGATCCTACCGTAAAAGTAGCTGTTCCTGATTTCATGATTAATATATTATTAAAACTACTGCTTTAAGGTGAGTTGGCAAAATTTTAAAATATTTTATTTAACAATGTTGAGTAATGATTATAAATGAAATGATTATTTGCTATATATTTGTTTTTACTTTCCTATCTTTATCTTTAGCTTTATTTCTAATAGAGTGGCGAGACGAGCAAGTCATGTGCCTGATGGTAAGTGACACGCCTTCACATAACAGCACAGTGAGACAGAACTATTGCCCAGCCATTTCACTGGAAACGTTGCTCTTTAGACCGGAACACAGTTTTCTCATTACTAATTGGCGGTAGCATAACTGGCAAAGGTGTGGTACTTCCCCAGGCGGACTCTGCAAAGAGTCATGTCAATACAAAATTAAAAAAAAATATCATATGGATAAATAGATTTTAAAATATGTCACACATAAATATAAATGTATAATATAGGTGCCACTCAATAGATAGTGTGACTGTGTGTGATAGTGTGTGTTTTTTTTTTCAATTTATTTAAAAAATTACTCTCCTCTAAAATTCAACCCGTGGCGCCATCGATATAATTAAAGAAACGAAGATGAGGTATGCTATAATCTAAAGACAACATAACGTGGCGAAAATTTGTTTGAAAAATTTGAAAATTGAATTGTCAGCGAACGTACACAACTCCTTGTTGCGACTGAGACTAAATCAGGAGACGTCACCTGATTTCGCATCGCCGTAGTAGAAGCGCGTTTGCCGCATCTGCCGTTTTTTAAGAGTTTGATGAGTGGCGCTTATCCCATTTCGCCCGTCAGCCATCGATATGGTTAGAATCGCCGTTTTTTTCTGCGTCGCGTCGTTTTGGTCTGGGTTACATGCTTCTAAGTGATACTTTTGTCGTTTAGGCAGTAGTAAAAACAGGAGACGAAGCCATTTTTTTTTTGTTATAAGCAACACATTTTTTTCGTGAATTTTAATTTTTGTTGTTGATCGACAAATATTTTAAAATATTGGACTTTTTGTCCCTTCTGTAAACTTTTGTTATTTAAACGTTAACCTTTTTTAGCTGGAAAGAAATATTTAAAAATATGCGTTTAAGTAAATAGGTCATAAATAATTATTTGTAGAATTCCATTTAGTCTTTTATGCCTATTATTTTATGAACCGTATTTATCGGTTATATAGTTAGGCCACATTTATTAGATTTTATTTTGGTGTTTAATATTTATTTCGTTGTTGATAACTAGATAGCAAAATGGCGGTTACTATATTTTGCCCCCCTTTGAATACTTAGTAACGTATTGTTGCTTAGTCTTTTTTTGCTACCGATACTTAAGGCCAGGTAATTCTGTCAAAGTAGGCATTTAATGCTGTCTTGTACTCGCGACCGTTCTGACGCGCGGAATCGGTGCCACAGTGCAGAAATAACATTACAATATTGGACTATGTAATTTAAACTCATTTTTGTTCAAGATTTGTTTATACTAGTGATAAAGTTTTGTTGCTATATAAATGAAAAAATATTAAATTTATCTATACTCGTAGGTACGAGTATACATAACTGAACCTTCTCTTTTTTTGTCACACTATAAGCTGAGACCGTCTTTTCCAATTTCATGCATCTTTTTAAAATGTTTCCTAATATCTCAAGTTCGTCAAAAATTAAAAAAAGGGGCTGAAACGTAGTGAAAGGCCAGTAAAATATACGGTTTTTGTTCAACTTTGCACTAAATTTCTAATCGAATTTTTTTTGTATGAGGTAAAGATCACTTACTGAGCATAAAATTACAAAATGCTCACAGATCCAGGTAGAGCTTCAAACGCCAATTGAAAAAAAAACTGTTTTAGCCGATATTTTGGAAACTATAATATATTATGACAACAGTTGTAGAAAATATTTTTTTTGCATCTTTGTTGCTAGTATACTTTTTTTGTAAAACTTACCGTTTACTATGTATAGCTCATTTAATGATACGGTTGCGATGATGTCGATGATAGTGGATGAAAATGATGCGGTCTACGATGGAACTTGCTTCTCTAATAGAAACATTGTGTACTTCTTAACCCCAAGGTTCGAACCATCGACAAAAACCCACTCTGCCAATGCGTTTCACAGCTTAGTTGTTCTTATTACAAAAATGGAGACCAAACTCTTCGTTCAACTCTTCAATCATGATGATGAACGGTGCTGTTTTTTCGAACAACGAACAATATGATAGAATAACTTTAATTTAAAAACCCGGACTACAAAAAATCTACACTTAAAAAAATATTACCTACTATCTAAGGACACTTTGGCGAATGAGACTAGTCTTACAATATCTTAGTTACCAAAATCCATCCAGCCGTTTGGAAGATACGTGGAAATAAAAGTTTTACAAACATAAAAGATACGCGCGAAAAACATGACCCTTCTTCCTATTCGGGTAAAAAAGAAATGTTTATGCTACTGGGAACAGAATTCACATCTTATTTATTGGCTTCGTAACCAAATTTCAAAATATGGGACCCTATATACGTTATGTCTGTCCATCCGTATGTCACAGCCACTTTTCTCCGAAACTATAAGAACTATACTATTAAAACTTGGTAAGTACATGTATTTTATGAACCATATTAACATTTCCATACAAAAAAAGAAAAAACAATAAATTTTGGTGGTGTCATAAACTTGGAACTGCAACTAAAAAAAAACTATCAAAACCATACGTTTATCTATGGATAGGTGTTCAAAAATTGTATTGAAGTTTCTAACAATTTTTTTCTAAACTAAATAGTTTGTGCGAGACTCTCTTCCAAAGTGATAAAATGTATATGTGAGGACTTTTCTTCCAAGTACTAAGTACCTTACTACCAAAAATTTACCTAACGGGCATATAAATGCAAGTTAGGTATCATTTCAATTAGGAGATTTACGCAGGGATTTCTCCCTTTCATTATTACCTTATCCCGATCTCTGATTTGACGGACGAATATTTTACCGTTACTTATCTATTTTCCATTGTATCCGGATTGAATTTTTACTGATGTGGTATCGACGTCAGTTTTTGAGACTCCTTATTGGTCTACAACATAAAGTAAACAGCGTACTAATTAGTATCAGCGTCTATTTGCAATTCCAATGAAAACGGTATCACAAATCAAGATCATAGCGTGCTTCACTAGTAATACCTACTGAGATTGTTATACTGTGGCACTATGATCGTAATATTTAAAATTTATTGGTTGTCAAAATTGCAAAATCAAGCACAGGCCCGTCGTCCGTGAGCGCCGAAACGCGACTGATCAGGCCTGCCGAACGGCGCGCTATATATATGGTAGATATTAAAACATAGTGAATAACTGATACCTTTTATTAAGTCAAACTCTGCGAATGCATCTATAACTTTTTAGTGGCTTTCGTTGAGTACAAAAATTTAGTAAAAAAAATCTTTAGTTTAGTCATAAACTTGAAAAACCTTTTTGAAAAGGGGTAACTTTGGGATTTTTTTCTATCAAGTAAAGTTCATTAAATCGTGTTATTGACTGCGAATTGCACTAGATGAGATCCTTAACTAATACATATATTTTTTTCAGAGTTTAATACACTATTTGAAAGGTCTTAAAGTTGTTTTAAAAATTTAAAATTACGGCCCACACGCCCTTAAAACAGTACTGGCGCTTAGATAAAAAAGCAAAATGAAAAGATATCCTTATAACAATTGATTTTTAACCGACTTCCAAAAAAGGAGGAGGTTATCAATTCGACCCCTATGTTTTTTTTTTTATGTATGTTACCTGATTTTTCGAGAACCTCTGAAACGATTTTAAAATTTATTTTTGTGTTCGGATGGGTATGCTTCCCGAATGGTCCCATATAAATCTTTTCGAAATCGGTCAAGTAGTTTTTGAAATATGAACCAAAAACTGAAAATTGTCGTCGGAGTTTAAAAACCCCAAATCATTATAATATATAGTGAAAACGACGAGATCAGCGCAGCGGCGAAAGACAAATTTAAAATCATAGTTTACTAATCACTATGTCAGTCACTATTTCATTACTGCGCTGGGGTATAGGGAGCAGCCCCCAAAGTTCTTCTGGGTCAAAAACCCCGTTTCTTAAAAAATGTTTAACAGAGAAGCTTTTTAGAAAGGCAATCGTGCTGATTCATTCTGAACTCTACATTCTCCGGGCTATCTCAAAGAGTCATGATTTGTCGGCATTAATCGGTAAGCTACATGTTTGGTCATAACAGATAACAGAGCCACGCAACTATTTGAACACACTCAGTCCAAATCACTGCCTCGCACTTAGCTCGTGACCTAAAGTATACAAGCATTAGCAGCCCACTAAATGACCACACACCTGAGCCTCGGGGCTTTCTCTCGTAAGGAGAGAGTCTTTATAAGATAATCTATACTCTATACTAATATTATAAAGAGGAAAGATTTGAATTTTGTATTTTTGTATGGTACGAATAAACTCAAAAACTACTGGACCGATTTCAAAAATTTTTTTGCCAATAGAAAGCTACATTATCACTGAGTAACATAGGCTATGTTTATCACGAAAAAAAATTAGATATCTACGGATTTTTTTTCCAAAACCAACGCAAAGTATAAAAAAAACAGTCATAAAATGGCTTTCATCGCATACGCTGCGGAAAGTACTAATGATAGGCCAAAACAATAATCTACAATATTATAGAGCGTATTAAAATCTACAAAAAACCTCGGGAGACCATATGTCTAACTACAGTAATTACCTCGCAACAACTACTTTTTTACATTTTAAAAGTAAGTAAAAATGCCTATCAAATTCAGACCATGTTATCAACACATTTGTATTAATTCTTATCCAAATAAATTATTTCTTATTCAAGACTCTTTTAATACCTATTGATTACTTTTTGAATTATTGAAGTCGGACATTCCATTCAAAATATTTAACGAAATTAAAAATATCAATCCTATCAAAATGCGGCGCCGCGCGGCACAACACCGATAGAGGGGACACCGAAAAAAACTTACCAGATTTAGAAACACAAGTAAGTACTTAACTTAAATAAAAAAAATATTTATATTAATTCAAGTTCAATGATACTTCTTGCTAAGCCTTTGATACGTTTCTCAAATAGAATTTCTGTTTCAGTACTTCTATCCATCAACGATTCTATAATCTCATCTGTTAGAGTTTCTGATCTTGCCATGATTTCTTTGAGTTTGTTTGATTCTGCTGTATTTTTCACAATAAAGTTAATTACTAAAACACTTATACATACAATCAGTTTGGCATATTCTTTCATATCTTCGTCGAGCTGGCTTCTAGGTAGTACATCTAGAGCTCTCAACCCGTAGTGTTTTAAAGACTTGTCCAGTTCATGATAGTAATAGTCTATTAGTTCTGTGTAATGTTGGATTCTTTCTTCAGTATCTGTACTATTGAACATCATGTACATGATGTCGTATGCTGGAGAACTTTCTTTGGCCATCTGGTAGTCGATCAATATACATTTTGAAACTTCGTTAGTCTGTAACGTTAGATAATAGTTTTTAATAAATGATTTTCATTTGAGCCTCATAGATATTTACTGTAGATTTTAATGTTTAACATTTTGATACTGTCAGGAAGACTTAAGGGCTTTTAATCAGGTTTGAAGGGTAAGCTTAATGATTAGTAATAGTAGGAGATCCCGCTATACACCGACCTTCACCGAGCTGTTTATTGGATGAAAAGTGTTTAATATGTAATTTAGTATGTCAACAAATATATCGCAAATGGGTTGCCAAAAAAAAATCGGTCCAGAATATGATTAAATAACAATCAAAAAATATTTTTTAAATGTTTCACTTAAATTGATTGAATTTTAGAAAAATCTCATACCGAAATTCAACCCCTAAGGGTATGAAATAGGGGATGGAAGTTTACATGAAACATTTTATTTCTTAAAAATATTCGCATAAAATTTCGCACGAATTGAGCATAATTAAAATAATGAATAATGTATTACAGTATTTTTCAAAACTCAACCTGCAAAGGGGTAGAATAAGGGATGAATGATTGTATGAAACTTTTTATTGTTTGAAAATATTTGCATGAGATTTCGTAAGCACTGAGTAAAACCAAAATAATAAGTTATGTAATACAGTTTTTTCTAAAATTCCATCAATTTAAGTGAAATTTAAAAAAAATATTTTTTCATTGTTAGATATTTAATCATATTCTGGACTGAAATTTTTTAGACAACCCATTTGCTATATATTTGTTGACATATTAAATTACATATAAAACAGTTTTCATCCAATAAACAGCTCGGTGAAGGTCGTTGTATTGCGGGATCTTAGATTATAACATAATATTTTGTAAGCCACAAAGAAAATTTTTGCATTATTCAAAATTTACTCATAATTTTCAGGCGCCATATTGATGTGCTAACAAATGTCATAAAAATTGCGCTTAAATAAACATTTAAGCTTATAGCTTAAATAAAAATAACCGACTTCAAAACCACAAACAGGCACGCAAAAGCAAAAATCTAATATATAAAATTCTCATGTCACAGTGTTCGTTGCCATACTCCTCCGAAACGGCTTGACTGATTTTGATGAAATTTTTTGTGCTTATCCGGTATCTATGAGAATCGGCCAACATCTATTTTTCCGCTTGTTTTCCTTGGTGCAGTTGAGTAGTACAGTTGACCGGACCACGTTTAAGGGCGTGTAGGCCGTAATTTTGAATTTTTAAAACAACTTTAAGACCTTTAAAATAGTGTATTAAACTCTGAAAAAAATATATGTATTAGTTAAGGATCTAATCTAGTGCAATTCAGTCAATAACACGATTTAATGAATTTTACTTGATAGAAAAAATCCCAATGTTACCCCTTTTCAAAAGTTTTTCAAGTTTATGACTAAACTAATGATCTTTTTACTAAATTTTGTACTCAACGAAAGCCACTAAAAGTTATAGATGCTTTCGCAGAGTTTGACTTGATAAAAGTATCAGTTATTCACTATGTTTTAATATCTACCACCATATATAGCGCGCCGTTCGGCAGGCCTGATCAGTCGCGTTTCGGCGCTCACGGACGACGGGCTTGTGCTTGATTTTGCAATTTTGACAACCAATAAATTTTAAATATTACGATCATAGTGCCACAGTATAACAATATCAGTAGGTATTACTAGTGAAGCACGCTATGATCTTGATTTTGATACCGTTTTCATTGGAATTGCAAATAGACGCTGATACTAATTAGTACGCTGTTTACTTTATGTTGTAGACCAATAGGGGAGTCTCAAAAAACTGACGTCGATAACACATCAGTAAAAAATTCAATGCAGATGCAATGGAAAATAGATTAGTATCGGTAAAATATTCGTCCGTCAAATCAGAGATCGGGATAAGGATATAATGAGAGGGGAGAAATCCCCTGCGTAAATCCCCTAATATATGCCATTTAGGTAAATTCTTTGGTAGTAAGGTACTTAGTACTTGGAAGAAAAGTCCTCACATACGGATTTTACCACTTTGGAAGAGATTCTTGCGCAAACTATTCAATTTAGAAAAAAAATGTTAGGAACTTCAATACAATTTTTGAACACCTATCCATAGATACACGTATGGTTTTGATAGATTTTTTTTTTAATTTATTTTCCAAGTTTGTGACACCACCAAAATTTGTTGTTTTTTCGTTTTTTGTATGAAACTGTTAATATTGTTCATAGAATACATGTACTTACCAAGTTTTAATAGTATACTTCTTATAGTTTCGGAGAAAATGGCTGTCACATACGGATGAACAGACATAACGTATATTTTAAAATTTGTCTACGAATCCCTAAAACCCAACTTCGTTCATTTAAAACTTATTTAAAATGAAATTTAGACACTCGACCAAATTAGATAAGAAGGCAGTAAAATTACTCGTAGAATTTAACTCTGTACTAAATTTCCGATTCGTATTTTTCGGTTTAGAATCATTTCCTGAGCATAAAATTACAAAATAATAACAAATCCAGGTGGAGCTTCAAGCGCCAGCTCGAAAAAACGTTTTTGGCCAATATTCTGAAAAGTTATAAAGCCTATTATTATTGTAGAAAATAAAATTTCCCATCTTTTGTTGCCAGTAAACTTTTTTTCGAACTTACCGATTACGATTTATTATGTCCAATTTAATGATAACAATGTATAAATAAGATGTGAATTCCGTTCCCAGTAGCATAAACATGTCTCTTTTTACCGGAATGGAAGAAGGGTTATGTTTTCGCGCGTATCTTTATGTTTGTAAAACTTTTATTTCCACATATCTTCCAAACGGCTGGATGGATTTTGGTAACTAAGATATTCTAAGACTGGTCTCATTCGCCAAAGTGTCCATAGACTCCTTAGATAGTAGGTAATATTTTTTTACGTGTAGATTTTTTGTAGTCGGTTTGTAAATTAAAGTAATTATATCATATTGCTCGTTGCTCGAATGAACAGCACCGTTCATCATCATGATTGAAGAGTTGAACGAGGAGTTTGGTCTCCACTTTTGTAATAAGAACAACTAAGCTGTGAAACGCATTGCCAGAGTGGGTTTTTGTCGAAGGTCGGATCCTTGGGGTTACGAGGTACACTGTGTTTGTTTCTATTAGAGAAGCAAGTTCCATCGTAGACCACATCATTTTCATCCACTATTTTCGGCATCATCACAACCGTATCATTAAATGGCCTATAAATCGTAATCGGTAAGTTTTACAAAAAAAAGTTTACAAGCAACAAAAGATGCAAAATTTTATTTTCTACAATTGTTGTCAAAATATATAGTTTCCAAAATATCGGCTAAAACAGTTTTTTCAATTGGCGTTTGAAACTCTACCTGAATCTGTGAGCATTTTGTAATTTTATGCTCAGTAAGTGATCTTTACCTCATAGAAAAAATTGGATTAGAAATTTAGTGCAAACTTGGCCAAAAACCGTCTATATTTACTGGCCTTGCATTACGTTTCACCACATTTTTAAAATTTTTGACGAACTTGTGAATTATTAGGAAACATTTTAAAAGATGCATGAAATTTTAAAAGCCGTTCTCAACTTATAGTGTGACCAAAAAAGAAAAGGTTGAGTTTTGTATACCTACGAGTATAGATAAATTTAATATTTATTCGTTTATATAGCTACAAAACTCTTATCATAAACAAACAAACGTAAACAAATCTTGAACAAAAAATGAGTTTAAATTACATAGTCCAATATTTTAATGTTATTTCTGCACTGTGGCACCGATTCCGCGGTCGGTGACGGTCGCGAGAACAAGACAGCGTTAAATGCCTACTTTGACAGAATTACCTGGGCCTTAAACAAAATTAACAGTCGTACAGTTAGCCGGACTAGGCTTTGTTTTCTATTAACCGTGGTACAGTTAACTGGACCACGGAAAACAGTATTGATACTCTTTAATGGGATCTATTATCTCACCTCCTTGAAAAGTAATTTCACTTCCTTGTAATTGTGACACTTAATATGTGTGTGATAACATTCGTATTTGATTGATTTGAATATTAATTAAATTGTGTTTATGTAATAAAATAAAGACTATGGCTGAGGAAGCCGTTACGAATGTTTTAAATTTCATTACTAGAAAGGGGGGTACAGTTTTATTGTGTAATGGCTACCAGTGCTATAAAAATAGCTGTTACAAAAATGGAGCAGAGTTGTGGAGGTGTTCTTGTTTTAAGAAAATTAAGTGCACGGGATTCATAACGATTCAAGTAAGAATCATTTATGCTTTACTTAGCTTTAGTTTTATTACTCTTACATTTTAACTGTTGAGTTTTTATCTAGTAGTTGTACCGTCGTCGTTCAATCACTGAATTATTTTTTATCCTTAATTACTTTTTTCACATCAGGACAACAAAGTGATTAAAGAACGCCCTCATAATAATTGCTCAAAAGACGAAATCAAAAAATGATGTTGATATAGCGATGGCCGTTTTAAAAGAAGACGTTGTAAAATCTGACCGACCTATTCCACAAATATTCAATGAAGCTATTGTAAAACTACAAGATGGTGGAATCGATCTTGTAACGAAATTACCTGAATTTCGAAACATTCAACACAAGTTATACAAATCTAGAAATGACAATTTAGGAGTGCAAAGACTTGAGTGTAAAGATCCAAAAAGTATAGAAGTGCCTAGAAAGTTCGGAGATTTTATATTAGCTGATTATTGTGAAGAAGAAAACAGAATTATAATATTTTGCTCAAAAGAAGCCAAAAAATTTATTCTTAAGATAAAAGAATTTTTTTTTGACGCAACTTACAAAAGCTGTTCTCCACCATTTACACAGTTATTTACTATTCACGGTGATATTGGTAGTTCGCCGAAACTACGAATGTAATTCCCCTACTATATGTGTTAATGTGCGATAAAAAAGAAACTAGTTATGATATAATATTTTATTTGATTAAAACAAAAGCAAAATGGAATCAAAAGCAAAAAAGCAAAATGAAATGGAATGGAAGTTACTGCCATAAACTCAATTAGAAGAATATTCCCGGAAGTAGTAGTGATCGGGTGCTATTATCATTGGTCACGATGTGTATGGCGAAAGGCCAAGAGTCTAGGACACACTAAAATGAGAGTGGAGAGGCGAATTATTTCCTTGTGTGCTGCTTTACCACTTTTGCCGAAGGAGATCATAACCGAGGCATGGCAATATATTAAAGGAGAAGCCCTGTCCGATATGGATACATTCTTTAATTACTTTGAAAAGTACTGGATATATGGTAAATTATGCGAATTTATTAGTGTGTTTAGTGAACGCCACCGGACCAATAATACAGTCGAGGGGTGGAATTCGAAGTTAAATCGCACACTAAATAAGAATTCAGTTAATATATTGCGACTACTAAACTCTTTACATGTTATTGACAAACAAAATGCAAATAAGAGTTGCAAAATTCCAAATTACAAAAATATCTCGGAAACGTCAACTAGAGCACATAATGAGAGATGATGCCATAAGACAGGTTCAGTTACAACTCATAAACAGAGAAATCACATTGGGCCATGCCTTGGAAAAGCTTCGATAGTAATTGATGGATTTATTTTTATTTTTTGTAATTTCGTGGATTGTAAGTGTTAAGTTTTTTTTTTGAGCAAGTTGGTACAAAATAAAAAATACGAAAATCCTTTCAATGATGTGTTGATTGGAGTCTCCTTATAAGGCTCGAGAGCTGTGGTCCAGTTAACTGTACCACGGTTAATAGAAAACAAAGCCTAGTCCGGCTAACTGTACGACTGTTAATTTTGTTTAAACGTGGTCCGGTCAACTGTACTACCCAACTGCACCAAGGAAAACAAGCGTATCATCCCCCTAAATGTTAGGGGTCTAAATTTCATCCCTAAATTTTATTTTTATTTTTTAGACAACATTTTTAATTTCTATTTTTTTATGATACAACATACAAAAATACATACAATCCTCAATTTACACCCTTCTACGATGAACCCTTATTTTTTAGTAGCCATTTTAGTAATTTAATCATTTTTCCTCTCCGGTCGAAAACTGATCAATCGTCATTTAATTAGTTATCCTCGCCAGATGTCTACAGGTGTCACTTCTGACCCAGTAAACAGCACGATAATTTGGGGATCAAAAGTAGCCTATATATAGTTTGAACACGCTAATCTCGAGAACTACTGGACCGATTTAAAAAAATCGTTCACCGTTCTTTCATATGTTCGTAATCCTTGAACGCTGTAGGTTATATATATGTACCACGGGCGAAGCCAGGGCGGGCCGCTAGTAAATTAATATAATTGTTTTAAGCGCGCTACTCGCATATCATCTATTTGAAGTCGGTGCCAAGCCAGTCTAACAGGTACTGATCACTTATAGAAAGATATTATCTACAAATATCTGCATACCTACTCCATACATAGTATCTATGGATTAGCTATTTGACTTGGCTGGCCCCGACTTCAAATATCTATTTGCGGATAGGCGGGTAGCGCTTACAACAATTATGTTAATTTATTTTGTGCTTTTGAATGCATGATAGTTAGACGTTTTGCTACATGGGCGATTAGCTAACTAGGCAGATTGCTCACTAGACTTTTCGCTTTGTTTGACGTTGTGCTACTTAGACTTTCAGATCGTGAGGCCCTATTTTGTGGTTTTGAAGACGGTTATATTAAGCGCAGTTTATTATGACACTAGTTAGCACATCAATCTGACAAGAAGCCATAAGATAAAGCTATTGACTAATCGTCTTCTTTATGCTTAAAGCAATCATTATTGCAAGAAAACAAAACAACTTTTATAAAAAAACTAGCTGTACCCTGCGACGCTTCGCTGTAGCACATTGTGATGCAAAAATTAGATAAAAACAATCCTTGATGCGGATTATATATCATTGTTAAATTTGAGCTCGATCGGTGCAGAACTTTTTGAGTTTTTGAAGCGTACACAAACCAACATAACATTTTTATCTATAGAGATTACGTTAAGTCTAATTTAGACTGAAGTAGACTTAATTCAGTCTAAATTAAACTTTATGAGGTCTAAAAATTACATTAAATTTCAGAGTTAAAATAATAATATGAAAGATATACCTAGTACATGGTAACTTGTAGGCCATGTAACATATTATGTAGATGTTAATATAAAGTCACTAGTTAATATGTATATAGTTGCACTGGATACATACATAAATTAGACCTTACGGCGAAAATCAGTACAACTACCAAGTCAGGTGTTGCAAAATAAGACAACAACACAGTTTCGTCACAGTCTAAATAAACTAGACTGTGGTTTTGTTAGGTGTGGTTAGGACGTATTTTTTTAGGTGTGGTTAGGACGTATTTTGTTAGGTGTGGTTAGGGCGTATTTCGGACTTTTGTCTTGAGAGATAATAAACATAAATCTATTAATTTCGTCTTTTAGAAGATTTGAAAAAATTCAAATTTCATTTTATGTTATGAAACGTTGCAAAATGGTAAAATACATCTAGAATGTTTTATGAACTACAGTGGTGTATACATTTAATTTTTGACTGATGATGACGTTTTCAAATGATTGTGTATATACTCGAGATATATTCAAATTACTCATTTGATCATCTTGGAATTGATACAAAAATTACCTCAGTTGAAAACATAATATTATTCATCCAACCATCACCATGCAGTATGACTGAACGCTTGCTACCCTTGGTTTTGTCTGCTTTTCGTATCAATCTCTCTAAATCACTAGTAGTTCCTTTGAAAACATCTTTGAGTTTTTTGTTTTTAATTTTTTCTATAATTTCATTTTCCATTTTCTGTCTAAGCTTTCTACGCGTTTCCATTACTTCTAAAATTCCAAAATTAGAATCGCGTAAATTTTCCGATATTTCGTCAAACTTCTTTGGTTCTTCATTTTTTAAAACATACGACAGAGAATGGTACACTGCGAAGTTTTTTAACACCAATTTTGCGCTTTCAATCGAAAAAGGCTCACATTTGTTAGAAATGTTGAAATTTGAAGTTTGCAAATCTTCTAAAAGAATCACTTCATTGGGTTTCTCCATAAAAGTTCCGTTACAGTCCGCGTGTCTAAACCAATCTTTTTGTAGTATACCTGCATTTTTTCTGTAACTCTTTAAATTTTGGAAATAGCTGAGTGTAAATAGTGTGTTCATTTTCAAACAAAATTGTCACATCTGTCCCTCAAGCAACTCGTTTTTCAGGACTAAGTTTTGCGATCATCTTAAAAGTTTCCCCATTTTGTTTCACGACAATCCTTTTGATATTAGCCAAATAGTTGTCACCAGCTTCACTCACAGGTTCTATGACCACGTCACAGTTCTGATATCCCCTTTCGTGGAGGACCTCACTAATATATTCCTGTTGACGCGCACGCACTGCGCCCACCTCACCAGTGATATTAAAAACCATCTTAAAACTTATTCTGCAAATTAATTTTATTTTAATCCACTCTGGCAGTGGTTCTTTCCGAGATGTTTTCTCACTTGTAATGTAATCAAGATTAACAACATTCAAGCGTTTTTCATTAGAAAAATGATTAATTTAATATACAAGCTATCAGTTTATCATGATAATTTAACTTTTTATAAGATTATTAGCGACACGCCCGGCTTCGCGCGGGTGCAATGTAAAACATTCGAAATTGTTCCCTTTAATTTACATGCTGTAAATGGCCATATTGATCTGTTTTAAAATTACAATGTATTTAAGGCTAGGTATTTCTGTCAAAGTAGGCATTTAACGTAGTTTTGTTCTCGCGACCATTCTGGTGCGGGATCGGTGACACAGTGCAGAAATAACATTAAAATATTGGACTATGTAGGTAATTTAAACTCATTTTGACGTGACAACGTCTTATAAATTGGTTTGCCGGGTGACACTTCAAGAAACTGCGTTACGCTCCGCTCACGTTATGCGCTCACAACGAGAGCGAGTGAGAGGCACGCGTCCCTTCCACTCGGGCATGGTTAGCCCGCCTAAGAGCGAGAGAGACAGACATAAAAAGTGAAAGGCACGCGTCCCTTACGTAAAATTATTTTACCACTCAAAGTCGTTGTCACGTAAAACTTTCGCCCGTATACCGACTTTACAGGCAACCAATTTTTTTTGTTCAAGATTTGTTTATACCAGTGATAAGAGTTTTGTTGCTATATAAACGAAGAAATATTAAATTTATTTATACTCATACGTATACAAATCTGTATATCTATACGTATACAAAACTGAACCTTTTCTTTTTTGGTCACACGTTGACAACGGCTTTTCCAATTTCATGCATCCTTTTAAAATGTTTCCTAATAATTCACAAGTTTGTCGAAAATTAAAAAATATGTGCGGAAACGTAATGAAAGACCAGTAAAAATAGACGGTTTTTGGTCAACTTTGCACTAAATTTCTAATTTTTTTTTTTGTATGAGGTAAAGATCACTTACTGAGCATAAAATTACAAAATGCTCACAGATCCAGGTAGAATTGAATTGAACGCCAATTGAAAAAAAAACTGTTTAGCCAATATTTGGAAACTACATATTATGACAACAATTGTAGACAAGAACAAAATTAAAAATTTTGATTAACCCCCGACTACCTCGGATTTTTATCTGTGCAACATTCTATTAGTCAAGCCCTTTCATTTGATACCCATTTTAGAGGAGTTGTTAAAAAGAAATGTATTTCGCCATTTCGTGGAAGCGGCCATCTTGAATTTGAAATTTGTCATAGTGCGCTCCTGCATGATTGGTGATCACTCACACTAATGCAAAGCTCAGCCTATACCTCGCGGACAAAATTTCAAGCTCCTGCCTGATTGGTGATCACTCACACTAATGCAAAGCTCAGCTTATACCTCGCGGAGTGTACTAGTCAAGCCTTTTCATTTGATATCCATGTTGAGGTAGTTGTGAAGAAATATTTTGTCCGCCAAATTGTGGAGACGGCCATCTTGATATTATCTTTTAAATAAAAAAACCGCATCGAAACCGGCCCATTCGTTTGAGCTCTACGGTGCCACAGACAGACTTTTGACAGAAAAATTTTGCTTCTTTTGTTGCTAGTAAACTTTTTTTGTAAAACTTACCGTTTACGATTTATAGCCCATTTAATGACACGGTTGCTATGATGCCGATGAAAGTAGATGCAGCTGCTTCTCAGCAAGTTCCATCGTAGACGAATTATTATACATTAGATATAATAAAAACATGTGTACTTCTTAACCCCAAGGTTCGAACCATAGACAAAAACCCACTCTGGCAATGCGTTTCACAGCTTAGTTGTTCTTATTACAAAAGTGGCGACCAAACTCTACGTTCAACTCTTCAATCATGATGATGAACGGTGCTATTTTTTCGAGTAACGAGCAATATGATTGAATAACTTTAATAATATAATATAAAAATACCTACTATCTAGAGACACTTTGGCGAATGAGACTAGTCTTACAATATCTTAGTTACCAAAATCCATCCAGCCGTTTGGAAGATACGTGGATATACAAGTTTTAAACAAACATAAAAGAAACGCGCGAAAAACATAACCCTTCTTTCATTCGGGTAAAAAGGTAAATGTTTATGCTACTGGGGACAGAATTCACATCTTATTTTTTTTACATTGTTATCATTAATTTGAACACATTAAATAGTAATCGGTAAGTTCGAAAAAAAAAGATGGGAAATTTTATTTTCTACAATAATAATAGGCCTGATAACTTTTTCGGAATATCGGCCAAAAACTTTTTTCAAGCTGGCGCTTGAAGCTGCACCTGGATTTGTTATTATTTTGTGATTTTATGCTCAGGAAATGATTCTAAACCTTATATAAAAAAATACGAATCGGAAACTTAGTGCAGAGTTAAATTCTACGAGTAATTTTACTGCCTAAAAAGCTTCTTATCAAATTTGGTCGAGTGTCTAAATTTCATTTTAAATAAGTTTTAAATGAACGAGGTTGGGGTTTTAGAGCTTCGTAGCCAAATTTCAAAATATGGGACCCTATATACGTTATGTCTGGTCATCCGTATGTCGCAGCCACTTTTCTCCGAAACTATAAGAACTATCCTATTAAAACTTCGTAAGTACATGTATTCTATGAACCATATTAACATTTTCATACAAAAAAAGAAAAAAACAATAAATTTTGATGGTGTCACAAACTTAGAACTGCAACTCAAAAAAAATATTCTATCAATCAAAACCATACGTGTGTATGATAGGATAGGTGTTAAAAAATTATGTCGCAGTTTCTAACTTTTTTTTTCTAAGCTGAATAGTTTGCGCGAGGGTAATATGAAATGATAGGATAGGTGTTCAAAAATTGTGTCGAAGTTTCCAACTTTTTTTTTCTAAACTGAATAGTTTGCGCGCTCTTCCAAAGTGGTAAAATGTGTATATGAGGACTTTTCTTCCAAGTACTAAGTACCTTACTACCAAAGAATTTACCTAACTGGCATATAAATGCAAGTTAGGTATCATTTATATTAGTGGATTTATGCAGGGGATTTCTCCCCTCTCATTATTTCCTTATCCCGATGTCTGATTTGACGGACGAATATTCTACCGCTACTTATCTATTTTCCATTGCATCCGCATTGAAATTTTTACTGATGTGGTATCGACGTCAGTTTTTTGAGACTGCCGGATTGGTCCACAACATAAAGTAAACAGCGTACTAATTAGTATTAGTGCCTATTTGCTATTCCAATGAAAACGGTACCAAAAATCAAGATCATCGCGTTCTTCACTAGTAATACCTACTGATACTGATACTGTTATGCTGTGGCACTATGATCGTAATATTTAAGATTTATCGGTTGTCAAAATTGCAAAATCAAGCACAGGTCCGTCGTCCGCGAGCGCTGAAACATGACTAATCGGGCCTACCGAACGGCGCGCTATATATATTGTAGTTATTTAAACATAGTGAATAAGTGATACTTTTTATCAAGTCAAACTCTGCGAATGCATCTATAACTTTTTAGTGGCTTTCATTGAGTATAAAAATTTAGTTTAAAAGTTCATTAGTTTAGTCATAAACTTGAAAAACCTTTTTGAAAAGGGGTAACTTTGGGATTTTTTTCTGTCAAGTAAAATTCATTAAATCGTGTTATTGACTGCGAATCGCACTAGATTAGATCCTTATCTAATACATTTTTTTTTTCAGTGTTTAATACACAATTTTTAAGGTCTTAAAGTTGTTTTAAAAATTCAAAATTACGGCCCACCCGTCCTTAAGGAGTTTGATTTATGCTGTATTGCTTTTGTAAAATAGCCTGAGTAATCTAAGCTGTTGAATGCGTTACCTGAATGGGATTTTGCCTAATGGTCACAATCCCAAAGTCAAATCCCAATCTTGGTGTCTTCAAATCGAGAGTGAATCGGTTTCTTCTAGGTAAACACGTCCATCGTAGACCACGTCGTCGCAAGAAGTAAAATAAAGAATGAATGATGTGGGTTATTCCTAAGAGATAGACATATACGATGTTGAACTTGACAGCATGCGCGCTCCCGAGCTGCGAACACGATCATGTTAGCAATTTGGGTAACGCGGTTCAGGGCTGATGTTTGATGGATATTTTATCTTATTCACAATTATGGTAAAAGTTTGACTTTACCCAGCGGTGGCATAAGACTTTTCGGCATAGACTCAAAATATTGTATTTATTTTTAAATTTATACTTTTATTCCATATAGCATATTTTTCTACATCAAAGTCATTAAAGTCTGTAGATATATATATCGTACACCTATATAAACTTGTCAATAGACGCTACGATTAAAATAATCAAAAATGTTGATAAAGAAGTCTTGCAATAATATGGGAAGTATGACGCGTCACTGTAACTTGCAATTTTTTTTAATATTCTCTATTATTGCTTAGTATCTTTATTATTGCTTTCGACGAGTATTGCACCATATTATTCACCATATTTAATCTTCGATGTCTATGATAGAGGTATCAAGCAGTGTATTTTATGGACTCTATGAAATTGGTTCTCGGAATAACATCGTGTGATTTTTTTTAAATTTTTTAACCGACTTCAAAAAGGAGAAGTTCTCAATTTGGTTGTACGTTTTTTTATCTATTTTACTCGATAGCGTTATCAATTGTGAATCAATTCTAGGGAATTACCACACCTTTACCAGTTTTTCTACCGCCAAGAAGTAATGTGCCAACATTACTGTGCCCTGGTGTAGTGTTGTGGTGTAGTGTGTAATGTTTCCATACATCATATATCTCTGAGTGACGAGCGCAGTGCAGTGCTAGGTAATGGCTCTTCATGTTCAAGTAGCTGCATGTTACTGTGTTGTTATGGGCAGGCATGTTGCTAACCATCAGGTACGTGTCCGAAAAAATATATTTCGACAGCGCTTTGGGAACAGTTTGAAAAGTTATTACTCCGTGTATGTAAAACATATTTTCTTTCCGTAACTTTGCTTATTTTCTTACCACACAATAGGTTAGGCAGTACTTAGTCTATACCTTAGATAAATAATAAGTAAATAGATCAGGTTTTTCCGCACGGTTCTTTTGTACCAATCGTAAGCAGATGTCATGCATGTTAGTTATGGCTGCTTAATGATGTGCCGCGACAAAAGTATGACACTTCCACAAGAGCGACAAGGCAAGAACGATCAGAGCCTTGCCTTCGGTGTAAAGCGTTTGTCCTAACTCTGTATAAATATATACATATATATTAAAACTTTTATAGTTTTACACTTGACCGCCATCTCACCTGATGTTAAGCGACGATGAGGTCTACGATTGAGCGTGTTTACCTAGAAGAAACCGATTCACTCTCGATTTGAAGACACAAAGATTGTAACCATCGCGGAAAACCCACTCAGGCAACGTATTCCACAGCCTAGACGTTCTTATCACAAAAGTAGAGTCAAATCTCTTCGTTTGTGTCATTGGAACATCAACCATGAAACGATGTCGCTTTTTCGAGCTACGAGCATTCCGATAGAAAAAAGGGCAAGGTGGTATCAGATCATGCAAATCTGTCGCGCACACCCTTCAAAGTGTATCCGATAAAAAACCGATAGGCTGGCAAATTTTCGGCGATGATCAAGACTTTGTAGTGTTTTTTGCACAATAGTGTCGTTGCCTATGAGCCTTTTGGCACGTCGCTCTATCGATTCCAGGGCCTCCAGTTAATACTTAGCCGATCCATCCCAAAGGTGCGAACAGTACTCCATGCAAGAGCGAATCTGTGCTTGATACAATGTGAATATTCTAAACTCTAAAGGCAACTGCTATAGGGCACAGTCACGTTAATGTTGTAGTGGTAGGACTCTTGGTAGAATCCACCTGGGGAAGTACCACACCTTTGCCAATTATTCTACCACCAAGCAGTGATGTTATGTAATGTTTGCATTACTGTGTTCCGGTTTGAAGGGCAATGTTTCCAGATAAATTACAGGGCTTAGATATATAAGATCTTAGATCTCTGGGTGACGAGCGCAGTGCAGTGCTAGGTAATGATTTGTACTCTTTCATGTTCCAATAGCTGCGTGTCCTGTGCTGTTATGTGTCAGGCATGTTGCTTACCATCAGGCACATGTCCGGATCGTCTCGTCAACAATTATTTAAAAAAAAAAGTATAGATTTAGTCAGGCGGTCATAAACTCTACATGCAATACGCACAATGCCTAGAAAACTTTTGTTATTATGTGTGACGTTAATATTGTAAGAGTATGGAGCAAAAATTGTATTGCATAATATTGCTGTCTAATGATGAAAATATTATTAGAAGAAGTGTGTGTTGTTTTCGCTTGTATTGGTGACAGGTAAATTTTATCCCGATATGTACCTTGTACCTACTCGTAACTTATCATAGATACGAAGTCAGTGTTGAACAAAGCCCTCACAGTTGACTTTTATGCCACGTTCAGTCATATTTTAAAGCTAATTTTGCCCACTTAGTGATGAGCCTGCGTCTGCATTTGTGCTGTGTATTTGTACTGTGTCTGGGTGTTTCTATGTGTAGTAAGTATGTATATACAACTATATAAGTATTATATCAGCTATCTGGCCACCATAGTATAAACTTGGCTTAGTTCGGGGTCAGATGGTGTTGTGTGTGAATTGTCAGAGGACCAAGTTTATCGACAAAGATAACGTGGCAAGCTGTAATTAAAATAAAAAAGCTTATTATAATTTTTTTGGGTAGTTAGCACTGTGTTAGGAACATCTCCAACATTTTTACTTTATTTATTATTTTGTGGAGACAGATTATCTTCTACGCTTGCTGCTTTCCTTGCCTATAAATATAAAAAGTTTTTGTTGTTGTGCCAAGTTTGAAATATCGAAGACATAACAACAATTGCCTTGGAATTTGAACCTTGGATTCATTACGTGTACTTGATGAATATGATAATTGTGACTACAAGGAATGACATGAATTTTTAAATCACTTATTAATCTGATACATAATATGTAAGTATTCGCGTAAATACGAATAGTTAGTTTCTTCGGACATGTGACCAGAAATGAGAACTCAATGGAAAGACTGGTGATCCACGGCCAGGTGGCAAGGAGAAGGGGTCAGGGCAGATCGCCCATAAGAAGGACAGACCTCATTAAAACAGCCACACGTCTTCCATGTCAGAGTGTTCTCGTAATGCGAGGAATCGATCAACGTGGAGAAGCATTGTAAGATCGGTAATGGGGATGATAACAATTTTTTGAAATTGCTTTTATTTTGAAGATGCGTCAATGTTTCTCATAAAAAATAATATTTTATTTCAAAATATTATTATATTTTCGATGAGTAAATATACAATAATCGACTAATTTTGAATTTTCCCGCTAAAACACTAACGACTGATATGACGTCACTAGTCGCAATACATTGGTCGCGATTCATGACTGTAGAATAGAATAGAATAGAATATTATTTATTTCGTAGATAACCCATACATAATTTTTAACAAAATGGTTGTATGGTACACTACGAAAACGTCAAATTAAAATACAACTTTTTATACAATCATTGATACATTATTAGATTAAATTATAGTAACTTATACAAAATTAAAATAAATATCCCAATTAAAATTTTCATATTTATCATTATCTAAACTTGAAAATAAAAATGGTATAATACATTTGACAATTTTTAAAGTTAAAAATGCTGTAAAGGGGCATTATATTCAATTAACTAGTTTAATTATTTCAATAAATACATACATGTCAATGCATATACTTAAATAACATTTCTGATTTAATAAATTATTAGGTGTGTCAGGTATTAGTCGAATTGTAGCTGGTGTAGTCATTACTTAAATATTCCTTTAGGGTATAAATCGTCTTGTCCAATAAAATAACCTTAACTTTCTTAAGAAACTCTGTGTCGCTTGTCAGGGTTTGAATTCCTGTTGGGAGTTTATTACATAATTCCTGGCCTCTGATGAGTGGAGTTCTATTAGACATGCACAATCTGTGTGGTATAGGTTCAAAATACATTCTGTTTCTATTAGATTTTACCCTATTAGTTTTATGGAGCTTGTATTTACTTATATTTTGCCTAACATATTATAAAATTTCAAAAATATAAAGTGATACAGATGTCAAAATTTGCAAATCCCTGAAATGGTTTCTACGTGACTCCCTACACCTGATACCAACCAAAACTCTGATGGCACGCTTTTGTATTTTTAAAATTCTCTCATAATCTGTTGCACTTCCCCATTACAATTATTCCGTACGACATTAAAGAATGGACATATGCATAGTAAACTTCTTTCAAACATTCAGAGGATGTAATAGTTTTTAATTGTTTTAGAGCAAACACTCCTCTGGACATTTTTTTGCATGTGATATCTATATGATTCTTCCACGTTAGTGATGAATCAATTTCAAATCCTAACATTTTGACAGAATTTGTTGTGTTGACTATGTTTATTGGGAAAGTATTCACTTTAGGTGTTAAGGGGTTGAAAAACATAATGTTTGTTTTGTCTTTATTTAAATGAAGTCCATTGTCCCCAAACCAGCCCTCTAATTTGTGGAAAGTTGCTTTGAGTTTAATAATCAAGTTATCTATATTATCATCTGAAATAATTATTGTGGTATCATCTGCATACTGGATGATGTCGCCCTGAATATCTAATTGATTTATATCATTGATAAAGAGGAGAAAAAAGAATATTTCCGACCGATGATCCTTGCGGTATACCTATGTCAATGGTCTGTGGATTAGATCTAATGCGACTTCCTTCATATTTATTTCTTCCGTTTGTTCACGACCTGATAAAAAAGATTCAAGGAGTTGTAGATTTTTACCCCCTATGCCATAATTTTTTAGCTTTTGTGATAGCAGCTCATGATTTACTGAATCAAAAGCCTTGGAGAGGTCCAGAAATACAGCAGCCACCTTTTCTTACGTTCAAGACAATCAGTTACAATGTCAACAAATCTGATTGATGCTGTTACGGTAGATCTACCCCTTCGGTAAGCATGTTGGGATTCTTACAATAATTTATTATCTATTAAATATTCCATTATATCACTAGACATAAATGACTCTATTAGTTTGGATATAGTTGGCACAATTGTAATTGGTCTATAATTTTTAACAGATGTATTGTCACCTTTACCCTTGTACAACGGGGTAAGTCTGGACGTCTTTAGTGACTGAGGATAGTAATTTGATTGTAATATATTGTTAATGAGTGTATGTAGTGTATGTCCAGTTTATGTGTTTTCTTATTATTACTTGAATACAAACAATCAAACTCGTCGTCGCTAAGATCGCAAACTACAATAAAAATGCAGAAAAGTAAAAACAGTTTGGTCAGTTTTCGATAGCTTGTTTTGCGACTAGTTATGTAAAAAGTCATATTGGTGTTTCCAACTAAATTGTGTTAAAAAATGTAGCATTTAAAATCATTTATAATAAATTTACTACGTAATATTTAATTATAGTAATATGATTTTCGATATTCTATTAATACAAACTATCATAAAATTAACATTAAACATTGATTTGTGATTAGTTACCTAGACCTTAGACCTATTGGCCGCCGAGAAGACTGAGGACGGACAAGACCCTCCGTGTATCGCCATCTTAGGAACCACGACCACTCTGTCAAGAGTGTCCGACTAAGGATAGATTCGTGTAAACGGATGTATACTTTACTAGCGACCCGCCCCGGCTTCGCACGGGTGCAATGCTGATACTAAATATAAGTACTAATAAAAATGGTTATTGTGGATTATTCCTAAGAGATAGACACCCACTATTGTAGACTTTTTTGTAGACCTTTTGATGGAGTACAATGTTGTTGTACCTACATTATTTTAATCTAGCTCATAGAGTTAGGCCAGCGTTTGCAGTGTAAGCGCAAAATGTGTGTTTATTTACGACATTACATTAGAAACATTTAATATGATCCATGTTTCTCTACTGTTTTATGCACGGATTACACATATATAGTACTTATATACTCGTTCCTTACCTTCCTCTTAAATCACTCTATCTATAAAAAAACCTGCTTAAAAATCTGTTTGGTGGTTTTAAAGACCTAAGAATATATAGGAACGGACAGACGCGCGAAGTGATTTTGTTTTATATGGGTACCTACTATGTACTGACTAGCGGCCCGTTCCAGCTTAGCTCGGATATCTATATCTATATCTATACTTATAATAAAACTGTAACGGGTCGAATTCTGTACATTGAAGATATTTTGAAATTTTTTTTTTTGGGCACTCCATAGTCGATACTGATGGCGAAACTGCATTTTTTTTCTTTCATGTCTGTCTGTCTGTCTGTCTTTCTGTATAGGGATCACGCATCACGCCGAAACTACTAATTCAATTCAGCTGAAACTTGGCATGATTTTAGTTTATACTAAGGATATTGCTGTAGGTTACTTTTGATCCCCAAACTCTGATTGGTTTTCTTGCGGGAGGGGTTGAAAGTCGGAATGTGTATTTGGTTGTAACTCATGTTTGCGTTGTTTAATTTCATTAATTCTTTTTTCGTTAGAAAGAACAGATTTTTTATATTGTCCCGTCAAAATTTGAACAATATCGGTCTGTTGGTTCGGAAATTACACAAACATTAAATAATAACGACACGCGCGGCGCGTTCGGTACATACTAACTTCTAAGTATTCTGTGTATCACAGACGATCCACAGAATATCTAGATTCTAGATTCTAGAAAGTGCCCACGTGATCGCGTCGCGTCGTCTTGGATGACAAAATAATTGTCAAAAATATATTTTTGTGTGGAAAACAAACATCATTCGGTTATTATCGACTTCAAACAAGGAGGATGTTCTTAATCGGGTTGCATGTTTTTTTATTTGATTTTATTTTACGCGAAAACTCCGCTAATTGTTAGTTGATTTTGATGATTCCTTTTTTGTTTGGTAGAAAATATTTCAGAGGTGATCTTAGATATCGAAAACAGGGAGGTAGTTTTTTCAAACATCAACATGTACGACATAGTTATACCTTCTTATAAAATTTAGTCGAATGACAGAATTAAATTACCTGTCATTGAAGAAGATTTTTGTATTTTGGAGAAAACACATCAGCATAATAAGTAGCAGCATAAACAACCCATTAAATGTTCCCACTGCTGGGCGTCGGGGCCTTCTCTCGCAAGGAGAGAGACAAGGCTATAATCCACCATGCTGGCCCAGTGTCGGTTGGTGGATGACATATGACTTAGATTATATGTAGATTTCGGTTTCTTCACGGTGTTTTCCTTCACCGTTTTAATTACCGGCATTACGAACATGACTCTGAAAAGACAGTGGTGCGCGTGGTTTTGAACCCTGGGTCTCCGGATCGACAGTCGCCGTTCTCCCGACTAGGTCAGCTGTAACTTACTAGACCAGCCGTAACTTATTAGAAAACGTATTATTTCCATCCAAATACTGTTTACAATTTAAAGGTAGTGTTCAACAAGCTTCGGTGACCGAAGCAGTCCGTTGTTAGGGTTCCGTACACAAAGGGTAAAAACGGAACCCTATTACTGAGACTTCGCTATCCGTTCGTCCGTCCGTCCGTCTGTCACCAGGCTGTATCTCAAGAACGGTGATAGCTAGACAGTTGAAATTTGCGCAGATGATGTATTTCTATTGCCGCTTTAATCATGGCGGAACGTATCAAGTGATCGGGTTGAAACTTGAAATAGAATTAGATTACAGTCTGGAAGAACACATAGGCTAAACATTGCCTATGTATAAGTACTCTATGTATTACATAACAAACATCCAAACAGTGACATTCATAATATTTACAGGACAACGTTGGAACGGCTGAACATATTTGGATGGAATTCGAAGCACACGTAGTTTGAACTCAGAAATAGCAAATCGGTTACTTATAGGTTACTGTGACGTAGGAAAGACTAACCAAATTTGGTAGAAAATTGAAACAGAGATAACTCATAGTCTGAAATACCACATTTATGTATTTATTACCTATCAACCTGAAAAGAAGCATGGGCCCTAAGGAAACAAATATTAACTATCACGTCAAAACGGCACAACGATATGGGTTGACATACGAAACACATATAGTTTAGAGTCTAAAATTTCACATGGGCTAATAAGTCTACATTTTCATTTAACTCCATTTTAATACAAGCATATATTTTCGTAAGGAACTTGATGTGATGGTAAGGTAAAAGCCAAAAATGAAAAATATATGCACCCGTTTTGGCGTAGATAATATAGGTGATTTGCGTCCACAATCAAAATAACAAGCAACATAATATTCTCATTAGACGGCACTAATGCCAGTTTAAATCTAAAAGCACTAAAGGCCATTTAAATCGATGTTTTGCTATTGTGGTATGTATTTTTTCTTTCATCACTAGGTGGCGTTACTGGTATTCTAAATTGTACTAATAAGTTTTTGCTGCTAAAAGGATTATGATACCAAATTTGGATTCTTTCCTTCTTGATTTTTTTCTGTGTTACCTACAATTAAATTCATACATTAACATTTCACTAGGACTTGGCTTAGATTTACGGGTTCAACTTGCTTGAATATCATTAAAACTCAAAATTTTAATTATTTTGATTCCACACAGGCTTCGTTCAAAATTTTACGCCGGCGAAGTCGCGGGTAACAGCTAGAAAACAGCTTACGGATAAAAAGAAATAGGTAAGTAGGTATCAGATCATGCACATTAGCTTCAGACTTTTCATAATGTATCCTATAAAAATCCTACAAACGTAACACTTGCGGCTATGTTAGATACTACAAAACCTTACTAAGTATGTTTGATTTTGTTTAAAAAAAGAAAAAATAAAGATGATAAAATTAAATAAATTTTTGTGTGGAAAAACAAATTCACTCAAACTCAAACGTTTTTCAATGACTACTTATCCAAATATTTGACGTACGATACTTCCAACTAATGTATAAGTTAGTAACATCTGCTTACGCGAACGAAGTAGCGGGTTCAGCTAGTTATCATAATAAAGTCCAATAATCGATATAAGAACTATCATATCTCTCAAGTTTAATCAAAATGACACATGAGTGCCAACTTTCGTGAATATCGTTTTATTTGTCTTGGTGCTAGTTCAATGGGAACAAACAACGTGATACTGGATTTTTTTATATTTTTAAGATTTCATTTCACTTAATATGATGGCCTGACTGGCCTAGTGGCTTAGTTGGTAGTAGCTCTGTCTGCGAAGCCGAGGGTCGTGGGTTCGATCCACACCCAGTGCAAATATTTGGTGGACAAATAAATAAATATTGGTGGACAATTCACACACAACAATTTGTGTGATGAATTCAAATGTTTGCACTGTGTCTGGGTGTTTTTATGTATAATAAGTATGTATTTAAAACTATAATTATAAGTATTATATCAGCTATCTGGCTGCCATCACACAAGCTTTGCTTAGTTTGGGGTCAGATGGTGTTGTGTGTGAATTGTCCACCAATATTTATTTATTTATTATTTATGATTTTGTTGTGATAGGGCTCAACTAAAAATATCACCTTGAGAATAAATCTAACTATCTACGCTCTAAACACTTTATTTGTATATAAACAGATTACATTTAATGCATTTAAACAATGTCCCCACACTAGGCTCTGGGTCCGTGTCGTACCTTATCAGACATTTCAGATCTTGAAATACATTAGGGTAATTTAATATATACAAAATAAGATAGACAAAATCTAATAAAGACAATAATTATTATGTTTGCAATATTATGTCTGAAAAACTCAATATCGGAGGCAATTTTGAAAAAGTTGCCTCCAGCGTCTGCAGGTTTGTGTGTGATAGAGTGCGCGTGTGTATGTGTTTGTTTCGATGAGTAGAGTGAATGTGAGTGATGTGTCTGGGGAGTCTAAACGCAACTTGGAGTAGGAAGATTCACTTGGGAGTAGATACAATTTTTGGTATTCTTGTAATTTAAAGTATGTAAGCAAGTTACGGCTGGTCTAGTCGGGAGAACGGCGACTGCCGATCCGGAGACCCCGGGTTCAAACCCCACACGTACCACTGTCTTTTCGAAGTCATATGCGTTATGCCGTTAACTTAAAACGGTGAAGGAAAACATCGTGAGGAAACTGACATGTACCTAGAATCTTTCGAAGAAAGTCATCTGACATCCACCAACCCGCACTGGGCCAGCGTGGTGGATTATGGCCTTAACTCTCTCCTTGCGAGATAAGCCGAGCTCCAGCAGTGGGAACATTAAGTGGGCTGTAGATGATGTTGAACCAGGTTTTTAGTTTCTTTTTCATTGTATGCAAGTTATCTGTGAGTAGTTTTAGCAAATATTATATAACTTTATTGTAAATACTTTTACTACTAACTTAAAACTTGACTACAATACGGTTTTTTTTGTGTGTAATTTTCACAAATTCGTTTAATCAGGCAACACATTTTAGCGCCTACTTCTTATTTGCAACTCGTGTCAGAACTATTCGTTTCGATTCTTCGAACGTCAACTATGAATTGATGTCGTTTTTTCGAGCTACATGGTATTAGATCAGTTAGTTACACTCTCCGCAATGTATACGGTAAAAAACTTACACACGTCCAACTTTGCGGCGACATTCAAAACTACAAAGTATTTTATGAACAAGGGGATTCTTGCCTAAGGGCCATTTGGCACGGATCTTGCAAATACAAATAAATACGTATACAAAAACCTTTATTGCTGTTTGCAGGTAAGATAAGGTGTTACAAAACATTGTAATAGTTGACACATAGAAACTAGCCTCTTCTTCTAGAGGCATGCAAATTTGCTTGAGTCAATTACTATGTTTTTGAGCATAGTGAAATCGGTATCAAAATTGCGCTTACACCAAGCTTTGTAAAGCTATTTAATATAAGTATAAAAATACAGTGTCCCCAATACAACGCAGAATTTATGTTGTATGCGAGTACTTTACAATGGAATAAGTCAAAGGATCGTGTCATTACCCAAATCTGCACATCAATACCTCACCACGATTTGACTCACTATATTTGGGGCGCAATTTGCTTCCACGAATACATTTCACATGTAG
This sequence comes from Ectropis grisescens, assembly GCA_017562165.1. Lineage (NCBI taxonomy): Eukaryota > Metazoa > Arthropoda > Insecta > Lepidoptera > Geometridae > Ectropis > Ectropis grisescens. The sequence continues at coordinate 9,669,099 of CM029780.1, read as the reverse complement.
AATTTTTCCACAAAAATCCTAGACTAGCCCCACTTCGAAATCCGACTTTATTACTAACGTATCAAAGTGGGAAATAGAATGTGAGGAGATGGAAATTTTCAAGTATGTTATACGAAGGAGTGGAAATTTCATTTGAGACGATTTTGCGATTTCTTTTACATGTTCCCTTGGGCCAGAGCGTTGATTTATCAGCGAGTATTCTCTCTTTTGTTCGAAGTAAGAATTGTTTTCTTTTATGAAAATATTCCACACTTGAGATTAATACAACAGCTAAGTAGATAGTGTGACGTAGATCCAGAGAGTGTTTTTTTTGTTGTTGAAAATAAGTTTGATAACTCTTGACCTCTTTATTGCCATCTCGTCTGATTTAGTGCAAATATGTGTCTACGATGGAGAGCAAACAACCTAGGAGAAACCAATTCGATCTTGACTTAAAACACACTAGACGAATAAAAGTATCATTGAAGTATCACTTCAATGATACTTTTACGATCAGGACATGTGCCTGATGGTAAGCAACATGCCTGACACATAATACCACAGTGAGACGCAGCTCTTAGAACATGAAGAGTCCAAATCATGACCTAGCACTGCACTGCGCTCGTCACCCAGAGATCTAAGATCTTATATCTCTAAGCCCTGTAATTTCTCTGTAAACATTGCCCTTCAAACCGGAACACAGTAATGTTTGCACATTGCTAGCACACAAGCTTGAAACGTATTTTTGGAAATGTTACTTTTTTGGACTTGGCACTTTACATTTGCCAAAAGTAAATTATCGTGAAATACTGATAAGCCTCGGGTTGTCTGCTGGGTTTTTACATTTTTATTGCTTAATCACGTTGGAATGACTAAACCGATCGGATTGAAATTTGGAAAACAATCTACCTATAAGTCTTTAAATTGCGGGAAAACTACGGGAACGGGAACTACGACCGTAAGACCGCAGGATACTACTATCTTAACACATAATACAACATGTTTATTAACAACTAGATGCCCGCCCCGGCTTCGCCCGTGGTATATTATATAGCACTCATCGGGATCCCGTACATATCCAACGGTGAAAGAATGACTGAAATCGGTTCACTCATTCCTGAGAATATCGATTTCAAACAAAAAACCTCTTCAGCTACCTGCTACGCCACCTGTCGGAAATTGGTCGTACCAACTCAGATTTAGAAAAAAAAATTAGCAAAGGTTTATATTCAATGCACAGATTACTGAAATTCAATGACGCAATCTTTGACACATGCTGTCATGTGTCATGTCAAAGCACGAAACGTACGAAAACTCTCAAAAGGGGAATATTTTTTCCCGATTTTGTTACATTCTTGTTTCATGCTCCGCTTCAATTAATAGTAGAGTTATTTTTTCTATAGCCTAAAGCCTTCCTCAATAAATGGACTATCCAATAGAAAAATAATCTTTCAATTCAGACCAGTACTTCCCGAGATCCTAGCGTTCAAACAAACAAACTCTTCAGCTTTATAATATTAGTATAGATTAACACTACTACGTACAGCTAGACATACACATATAGGTATAAAGGACTAGGTGTACTCTGCGCGCCTTGCTACACCAATTGTCGAAATTTAGTCCTACCAATTCAGAAATCTTCTGTGGCTCGTGCAGAACAACTTTTAAAAAGGTCAACACATGATCAAATGCATAGTTTATGATTCTACAAAGGACATACAAACTAACACATTTTTTTGTTACTTACCTAGAAATATATAGAAATATCTAGAATTAATCGATGGTTGACTTGATGACATCTAGATTATACCAATCAGGGAATACCTACTCGAGCAACGTATTCCACAGCTGTGATGAATTGTCGAAAGTTAGTCCTACCAATTCAGAAATCTTCTGTGGCTCGTGCAGAACAACTTTGAAAAAGATCAACACATGATCAAATGCATAGTTTATGATTCTACAAAGGACATACAAACTAACACATTTTTTGTATTGCGTTACTTACCTAGAAATATATAGAAATATCTAGAATTAATCGATGGTTGACTTGATGACATCTAGATTATACCAATCAGGGAATACCTACTCGAGCAACGTATTCCACAGCTGTGATGAATTGTCGAAAGTTAGTCCTACCAATTCAGAAATCTTCTGTGGCTCGTGCAGAACAACTTTGAAAAAGATCAACACATGATCAAATGCATAGTTTATGATTCTACAAAGGACATACAAACTAACACATTTTTTTGTTACTTACCTAGAAATATATAGAAATATCTAGAATTAATCGATGGTTGACTTGATGACATCTAGATTATACCAATCAGGGAATACCTACTCGAGCAACGTATTCCACAGCTGTGATGAATTGTCGAAAGTTAGTCCTACCAATTCAGAAATTTTCTGTGGCTCGTGCAGAACAACTTTGAAAAAGATCAACACATGATCAAATGCATAGTTTATGATTCTACAAAGGACATACAAACTAACACATTTTTTGTTACTTACCTAGAAATATATAGAAATATCTAGAATTAATCGATGGTTGACTTGATGACATCTACATTATACCAATCAGGGAATACCTACTCGAGCAACGTATTCCACAGCTGTGATGAATAGGTATAGATGAAAAGAAGGATTAAATTGTATGGTTTTCAATGTGCAACGTAGCTAGACAATTCACAGTACCTAAATAAATAATAGGAAACCTCGAGAGTTAGTTCAACAGCCCTACTCAGTCATGTAATGCAATGTCTCACCGAACAGCCGCCAGTCGTGACATGATGACGTATACATAATGGAACTGGTCAAGGCCCGTACTACTGTGATCTCTTATAGCGATCGCTTTGCGAGACAATTGACATACAACACTATCGTGTTGCAACCGCGAACCTTATATTCAGGGGACACGGCTCAAAGTCGCGGTGCGTATGTTGAAGGTAATTTGAATCGAATAATCTAAGCGATACGAGCTCATGGTACAGCCGCTGGACGGCTAGTAGCGTAAAACATTAATTACAAATACGCACTGTAGTAAAAATTCGCGGAGTTTTTTTGTGTGTTAAAGTTGTGTGTAATTTTACAAATACGTGATAAACTATGTAAAAACTCTATCAGAGTTGGTATTCTTCGATTGATAATAATAATAATGTTGATCAATCTGAGAGTGGATCGGTATTTTCTAGGTAAACGCGCTTCATCGATCAATGCGTATTTGCTTATCATCAAGATAGATGACAGACGAACGTAAGCCAATGATAAATATTAAATCATTATGCATTAATAATTTAAACTCACTAAAACCAATCTAAAATAAGTAACTAGTGGATAATCTTCTCAATTACCACTTTAATTTCCTAGGTGCCGAGCTAACGGTAAAGAAATATTCCGTTTTTATGACCTCTCAGTCATAAAAATCATCAACACTTCCAATTGCCTTGGCACTGAAGGTATATATTTAGAATCATATCTTGAATATAAATATATTATAACGAATGTTTATTATTATAAGCAATACTTATCTCAATAACAATGCCAAAACGCATATATTTCACGCGCCTGCAGAAATATATTCATGCCTTTCTCCACAGCGTCTTGCACGCCGCGTTTTTTGCCTAGTGAGTATCAATATACCTTTCAAAGTACGCCCGTCATACGTTCAAAAATTCATTTTACCACGACCACAGTTTTGGTCAAACCAAGCTGTAATTACACCGAGCTTGTTGCATCTAGTGGTTTCATAACTTGTGATAACTCAACTAGTTAGCAACACGCCAAGCTATTCAACAAATCCATCTCAAGGAAGGCCATTTTTATTCCTTTTTTACACACTTTTTTATTCCTAGTTCTAGACTATCATCTTTGCTGCTACGACTACAAGTAGTACCTCTATAATTATAAACTTCTATATATTAATTAATCTATCTGAATTTTAAATCAGCTTGGTACGTTCATACCTTACGAGGTAATAAAAAATCAAACATTTAAGACTAATTAATCAATGAGTTACTCTTACTTCAAAATTACTCGTATTAAGTAAAATATTAGAGTTATTATATATCATAATAACCTCCGCTTATATCCCACAATTAAAACGTGTAGAGATTATGTTAATCGTAAACTTTTTTTATTTTATTTATGAGTATCTGTATTTTTTATCGCCATAATTTCAATCACAATTTATTGTTATTTGTAAACAATACAAGGTTGATTTCGTAAAAAAACAATAATACAAGCAAGCAAATAATAAGGAGATAATAGAAAACTTTGATCTCTACGCGTAACGACGTTTTTGTCCACTTCATTAACAGTTCCTTAAGGGCATACCCCGAGCAAATGACCTTGACTATTTCTTACCTCATTGCACACCGCAAGAAAGAGCAAGAGGGAAACAGTAGGATTTCTCGCTGTTTTACGCTAAAATTTTAGAATAAACTCTTTATAAAATCAGATTTCGGTCTTTTGAAAAAAATATTTCTACCAAAATGTTCGTAATGGAATTGCCTATCCGCTGGTGTAAGTACAAAATCAAATAGTGGCGGATTTTCGAGTAGATGCATGATAATTACAATTATTTTTTTTTGTTTATCGTTTCGTTGTTAGGAGATTTTTCAAACAATAAATTCATTAACAAAAAAATTAACTACCATTTTGAAGCCAAGAAACTAAAAAACACGTTTTGCTGAGGGACGCCCTTTAAGGGCGTGTGGGCCGTAATTTTGAATTTTTAAAACAACTTTAAGACCTTTAAAATAGTGTATTAAACTCTGAAAAAAATATATGTATTAGTTAAGGATTTTATCTAGTGCAATTCGCAGTCAATAACACGATTTAATGAATTTTACTTGATAGAAAAAAATCCCAAAGTTACCCCTTTTCAAAAAGTTATTTCAAGTTTATGACTAAACTAATGAATTTTTTTACTAAATTTTTGTACTCAACGAAAGCCTCTAAAAAGTTATAGATGCATTCGCAGAGTTTGACTTGATAAAAAGTATTTGTTATTCACTATGTTTTAATATCTACCATATATATAGCGCACCGATCGGCAGGCCTGATCAGTCGCGTTTCGGCGCTCACGGACGACGGGCCTGTGCTTGATTTTGCAATTTTGACAACCGATAAATTTTAAATATTACGATCATAGTGCCACAGTATAACAATATCAGTAGGTATTACTAGTGAAGCACGCTATGATCTTGATTTTTGATACCGTTTTCATTGGAATTGCAAATAGACGCTGATACTAATTAGTACGCTGTTTACTTTATGTTGTAGACCAAAAGCAGAGTCTCAAAAAACTGACGTCGATAACACATCAGTAAAAAATTTAATGCGGATGCAATGGAAAATAGATAAGTATCGGTAAAATATTCGTCCGTCAAATCAGAGATCGGGATAAGGAAATAATGAGAGGGGAGAAATCCCCTGCGTAAATCCCCTAATATAAATGCAAGTTAGGTATCATTTATGCTATTTAGGTAAATTCTTTGGTAGTAAAGTACTTAGTACTTGGAAGAAAAGTCCTCGCATACAGATTTTACCACTTTGGAAGAGACTTTCGCGCAAACTATTCAGTTTAGAAAAAAAATGTTAGGAACTTCAATACAATTTTGAACACCTTTCCATAGATACACGTATGGTTTTATTAAATTTTTTATTTTTTATTTCTTTTCCAAGTTTGTGACACCACCAAAATTTATTGTTTTTTTTTTTTTTAGTATGAAAATGTTAATATTGTTCATAGAAATTTAGACACTCGACCAAATTTGATAAGAAGCCTTTTAGGCAGTAAAATTACTCGTAGAATTTAGCTCTGCACTAAGTTTTCGATTCGTATTTTTTATATAAGATTTATATAATCATTTCCTGAGCATAAAATCACAAAATAATAACAAATCCAGGTGGAGCTTCAAGCACCAGCTCGAAAAAACCGATTACGATTTATTATGTCAAATTTGATGATAACAATGTAAAAATTATAAGATGTGAATTCTGTTCCCAGTAGCATAAACATGTTCCTTTTTACCGGAATGGAAGAAGGGTTATGTTTTCGCGCGTATATCTTTATGTTTGTAAAACTTTTATTTCCACATATCTTCCAAACGGCTGGATGGATTTTGGTAACTAAGATTTTCTAAGACTAGTCTGACTCGCTAAAGTGTCCTTAGAGAGTAGGTAATATTTTTTTACGTGTAGATTTTTTTGTAGTCGGGGTTTTTAAATTAAAGTTATTCTATCATATTGCTCGTTGCTCGAATAAACAGCACCGTTCATCATCATGATTGAAGAGTTGAACGAAGAGTTTGGTCTCCACTTTTGTAATAAGAACAACTAAGCTGTGAAACACATTGCCAGAGTGGGTTTTTGTCGAAGGTTCGAACCTTGGGGTTACAAGGTACACTGTGCTTGTTTCTATAGAGAAACAAGTTCCATCGTAGACCACATCATTTTCATCCACTATTATCGGCATCATCGCAATCGTATCATTAAATGGGTTATAAATCGTAAACGGTAAGTTCTACAAAAAAAAGTTTACTAGCAACAAAAGATGCAAAATTTTATTTTCTACAATTATTGTCAAAATATGTAGTTTCCAAAATATCTTTTTCTTTATCTAAAACAGTTTTTTTCAATTGGCGTTTGAAGCTCTACCTGGATCTGTGAGCATTTTGTAATTTTATGCTCAGTAAGTGATCTTTACCTCATAGAAAAAAATTGGATTAGAAATTTAGTGCAAAGTTGACCAAAAAACCTTCTATTTTTACTGGCCTTTCATTACGTTTCAGCACATTTTTTAAAATTTTTGACGAACTTGTGAATTGTTAGGAAACATTTTAAAAAGATGCATGAAATTGGAAAAGCCGTTCTCAACTTATAGTGTGACGAAAAACAAAAGGTTGAGTTTTGTATATCTACGAGTATAGATAAATTTAATATTTCTTCGTTTATATATCAAAAAACTCTTATCACTTCACAATTCACAAAATTGTTATCACTAATATAAACAAATCTTCAACGAAAAACTAGTTTAAATTACATAGTCCAATATTTTAATGTTATTTCTGCACTGTGGCACCGATTCCGCGGTCGGTGACGGTCGCGAGAACAAGACAGCGTTAAATGCCTAATTTGACAGAACTACCTGGCCTTAAGCGTCTGTTTTTCTTAGTCTGACATTTTTATATTTTTATTAAAGCTTCTGTACATTAATTTACATACGCAAACCAAAACCCTGTTAAATTTCCTACAAAGTTATGGACATTTTCAGAGTTTATGACAGAGTATATAACCTTACTTACCGGCCGTTAATCACAATGTGTAAATTCATTGAATGACGTATAAGAACGTCTGAGCTGTGGAATGCATTGCCCGAGTGAGTTTTTGCCTTGAGACGTACAAGGCTGCATAAAAAAGTAGAGAAAGACTGATAATTTTAAAGATTTGCAATGTGATGTCATAAATACATTTTTTTGCGCTTACATTGCAAACGCTGGCTGCATCCTACGAGATGGATCTATATAATGTACTTCAGTATTGTACCCTTAAGAAGGTTTACAAAAAAGTCCACAATGGTGTTTGTCTATCTCTTAAAGACTCACAATAACAATTTTTGTTCGTATTTTTAGTATCAGCATTGCACCCGTGCCGGGCCGGGTCGCTAGTAAATAACCATAAAACAAGAAACTGATTTGTGCCCTGTGTCTACATCTGTCCATAGTAACACTACCCCGAATTTCCAGTTTTCTAAAAATAGTTCAATTTTCTCCAAGACCGCTCATGTGTAAGAAGGCTTCGTGAAATCGGTCGCCATCGATGTCTCAATAAAAAGGCGACACCTAACCATTTCGCGGATATGATCGAGTCAGCGAGTTTGCATAAAGGTACTGGAATGATAACAGTGGCGTCTTATTCTGAAGCCAATCGTCTATGTAAAACATCAGTTTTAGTATGAAAACTAACGTGGTTATTACACATTTTAATTAAATACACGGGTAACTCACGTTTAATATAGTCAGTCCAGTCCCACTCAAGTTTCGATCGCGTCCGGCGATCTAGCGATAGGTCAAACGTATTATGAGCAAAAAAAAAATACGTTATTAAAGATTCCAACCGCAGGTAAGTTACTAAAGTATTGATAACTTTGAAACAAGAGCTTAAACAAACTTAGGAGTTCTAGTAAAAGTAAAAAAAATCTGATTAAATCACCTTACAAACAAAAAAAAACACAAATCAAAATCATCTGGAGTCACAGTGCCACAGACAGACATACCCGCGCGCACGCAAGACTTGTCACACGAGTAATACAGCGTCGTTTTGTCGTGTGAGCTAAAACCACAGTTAAAACAAATTACAGTGGTACATTGGTACATGAGAATCAGGCAGATTTACCATTCTTATAAAAAATACTGCGTATATGGCGTGAAGAATCCCGCAAATAGCACTCGTTCACAAGTATGATTAATGCGCCAATTGTCTCTCTTTGAGAATATTTTAGAGTGGCCCATATCGGCGGCGTTTGAAACATACGCGTCGGGAAAGCGTATCTATTTATAGGGAGATATCCCTATTTACTTTTTTGTCATAAACACAGTAATTGTTACAGATATTAATAAATTCGCCTTTTAAACCTGCACAAGGTTTGTTTGGGACATTCGACATTTTACTACATAATTTTAACAAAAAATAATCGACTATCAACAGAAAACTTATGAAGTAAAAAAGTTTTCCTCGATTTCTCTAGGATGTCATCATCAGATCCTAGTTTCCTTATTGTGGTACCCTTGAAATATCTTCTTTACAACAAAAAAAGAATAATCAAAATCGGTAAATCGGTAATAATCAAAAATAAACAAAAATAATAATAAACGACAAAGTTATCCGCGAACACACATAAAAAAAAATTTACGGTCGAATTGAGAAACCTCCTTTTTTGAAGTCGGTTAAAAATGTGAACATTATTTCGACAAAATAGGTACCTACAATTATTACAATGTATATAACAGTTATCAGCGAACGCGCAACTAAGATAATATGGGTTTTAGTTCAATGATAAACGGTTCGTTATCTAATTTGCCCATACGTACTGCCGCAGTCAACGCCCGCTGCATACCTAAGAGATACAGATTGCTCCCTCTTCGTTGTTACTTGGAAAAAAAATTCTTAAAGATAATTCTGATATCGTTATGTTCTATTATTATACATTTTTCCATTATTTATGTTCCATTTTGTGCTGCTTTGAAATATACAAAGAACCATTTGTCTCTCCCTAACAACACTCGGCTAGCATGGTGAATTATGTCCTTAATTATGTCCTTAATTATATATCTATCCATAACAGATAAGGCTCCGAATCTCACCAATAGAAACAATAGTTTTTTTTTTGGCATAGAGTGACGAGACGAGCAGGACATGTGCCTGATGGTAAGCAACATGCCTGCCACATAACAGCACAGTGACACACAGCTATTGGAACATGAGAAGACCAAATCATTAGCTAGCACTGCACTGCGCTGGTCACCCAGAGATCTAAGATGTTATACCACTAAGCCCTGTAACGGAACATTGCCCTTCAAACCGGAACACAGTAATGTTTGCACATTACTGCTTGGCGGTAGAATAACTGGCAAAGGTGTGGTACTTCCCCAGGCGGACTCTGCCAAGAGTCCTACCACTACAAAACGGTTTATGCTTTATTATTTTTTATGTTTATTATATACCCAAGTTATATATTACTGTGGTTACTGCTAGTCTAGTCGAAAGAGAACGGCGACTGCCGATCTAGAGCCCCCGGGTTCAAATCTCATCTGCCTAACTTAAAACGGCGAAGGAAAACATCGTGAGGAAACCGACATGTGTCTAGATACTTTCGGGGTCATGTGTCATCCACCAACCGTCACTGGGCCAGCGTGGTGGATTATGGCCTTAACACTCTCCTTGCGAGAGAAGGCCCTGAGTCCCAGCACTGGGAACATTTAGCGGGCTGCTTATGCATATATCCAAGAAAAGCCTTTCAGCAAGTACTAGTGGTCTAGATATATTCGCAATTAAAATTCGTTTATTACATTAGTTTAATAGCAAAAACCCTTACATATTTTCAATAATAATAATAATCAAGAATAGTCAGTGATTATCTAATTATACATTTTATCGCAAAGTCCCTAAAGTTAAAAAATAATTCGGTGTATCAAATCATCCTACGACATCTATACTAATCTATACTAATATTATAAAGCTGAAGAGTTTGTTTGTTTGTTTGTTTGTTTGTTTGCTTGAACGCTAGGATCTCGGGAAGTACTGGTCCGAATTGAAAGATTCTTTTTCTATTGGATAGTCCATTTATCGAGGAAGGCTTTAGGCTATAGAAAATAACTATACTATTAATTGAAGCGGAGCATGAAATAAGAATGTAACAAAATCGGGAAAAAATATTCCCATTTTGAGAGTTTTCGTACGTTTCGTGCTTTGACATGACACATGACAGCATGTGTCAAAGATTGCGTCATTGAATTTCAGTAATCTGTGCATTGAATATAAACCTTTGCTATTTTTTTTTTCTAAATCTGAGTTGGTACGACCAATTTCCGACAGGTGGCGTAGCAGGTTGCTGAAGAGGTTTTTTGTTTGAAATCGATATTCTCAGGAATGAGTGAACCGATTTCAGTCATTCTTTCACCGTTGGATATGTACGGGATCCCGATGAGTGCTATATAATATACCACGGGCGAAGCCGGGGCGGGCATCTAGTAATATATAAAATATGATCAAGTTACAATTTGCTTTATAATGTATTACCTACTTACATCATTATATTATTCCCAAATAGTTTTAAGTTAATTCTCTTTCTTGAGCAGTCGAATGGAAATATCGAACATCTCCTGAATAGCCTGTCCGAAGGCAGATATGTAGAAAATGCAACGTCGCACGTTTCCAGTCGAACGACTTCGTTCAAAAGATCGACCGAGACGGTGACACAAATATTTATGAGAGCATGTTGGAGATTCGATCGGCCTCAAGAATAGGTACCGATTATGAACCTGGAAAGCGTCTAATATTTATCTCGTTTGACGAGCTTTACTTTTAAATATAACTATTGTTGTTTGAAATTTAAAATCAGACTAAATTACAAGTAATAAAAAATTTATAATCAGATATAAATTAAAAGTACCTGGGTGACCGAGCTTTGCTCGGTTACTTAGATATGTAAGTACTGATATTCTCAAAAAAAAATCACTTGAAAAAAGAAAGGCGGCCGGTTGGATTCGAACCTGGACCTAGCACATTATGACCACCCATCTTCCCGACTGAGCTAATATACTGTCGCGCAATGTTGCGAAATTTGCCGTCGCATTCTAATCTTTATGTAACAGTTCTTCATTGTCTAAAAACGCGTATAAAACGGCGTTTTTTTTAATAAAACCTGGCTAGATCGATTTATCGTCCCCGAAACCCTATGTATACATAATTTCATGAAAATTGTTCAATCTATATATATATGTATAGAATCTGAATCTTGGAAACGGCTGCAGGTATATATATATACCTACAAGAATTGCTCGTTTAAAGGTATAAGATAAAATAATTATAGTAATTCAGAACGTAAAAGTACTCGTCACTCATTTACTAACCCACCCTGCATTGAAAGCACCCGGTGCAAAAATGTCCAACCATAAAGCTCCAAGCAGGCCACATTAGCCCCATATTAAGCTAGGCATTTCAATTGTTGCCCTTATCACTAAGAAAAATCTCTTCTGAGCAACCGTGTTTTAACATATTTATATATAGAGTAAATTCAAACGATGCAATTTTTTTTGCCAAATAATGACTTACGCAGTGTTAGAACTTCACTGACGTTATATTGGTTCGTAGGTGCCAAAGGTTCTTTCTCAGCTGTACAGTAAATCTAATGGCGCCTATTGAATACCATACAGAATTAAGTTTGACGTTTCAAACCACCGGAAATAGGTTCGCGTCGCTGCCGACCGCTTCCGGGCAACTGATCCTGCGGCGGCCATTTCCGGTTGCGGTCGCTTTGTTATGGCTCACTTCCGGGCAGAAATGTCCATTTTGTGGTGAAAAAGTGATGTATTGCAGCAGCGTCGTTCTTGTTTCTGAGTCCAAAATAGAATAAACGCTATGGCGATCACGTGTCACTAATTTAGAAAATAGTAAAAATAGTAAGTTAGCTTTGAGTTAACTTTGAGGACCTTTGCGGATCATTGATCTGTCATTATGAGTACATCAACATAAGTAGCTTAATAAACGTTCCCACTGCTGGGCCTCGGGCCTTCTCTCGCAAGGAGAGATACAAGGCCATAATCGCTGATCCATTGCCAGTTGGTGAATGGCACGCGACATCGAAAGATACATGCCGGTTTTCTCAAAATGTTTTCCTTCACCGTTTTTAAGTTCGGCATCATGCACATGAGATCGAAAAAAAATAATTCAGTGGTGCGCGTGGGATTAGAACTCGAGGTTCCGGATCGGCAGTCGCCGTTGTCCCGACTAGACCAGTCGTAACTTTTTATCATTTACCTCTCTTTAAGTATGTAAATTTTAAGGGGAGAGGCCATCGGTTCCGAAACACAGTATTACATACTAGTTCGGAACTGATGGGTTCCAATTGATCTTGTTAAATGTATTTGTTTCAATAAAGTATTTTTGTATTTGTATATTTGTATTAAATTGACTGGTCTCATGGTTCGGTTCGGTTGTGAATCTGTCCCCGAACCATAGATCGGGGATTCAATTCGAATCCTGGACAAACATGTCTCTATTTATCATAACCGTAAACATAGTATAAATTTAATAATCGTATGTATATACAGATTGACAGATGCACAAAATTGTTCTCACCGCTGCCTTTGATGGTGAAGGAAAGAATAGTGAGGATACTGGCATGTTCCAAGAATCTTTCAATAGCATGCGTCATCCACAATCCCACACTGCCCCAGCGTGGTGGATTGTGACTTTGACTCTTTCCTTGCGCGAGAAGGCCCAAGTCCTATAGACCGCAGGCTCGTAAACAAAATATAATATGGATCAAATGAACCACCAGGAGACCTACGTAGGATGATAGAAGGGCATAAAGTAATAAGATTCAGCACTATGCCGTCACTTGTAGGCTGTCCAACTGAGTGCATTTGAAGAGGGAGGGTTGCCGTCGATCATTTCTCCTTGTCGCATGATTTTTGTACGGCATTGAAAAATAATGGACTAAAAGAAGTATTGAAACGGTATGGAGCCAATCCCGTACATAATCAAATGACCAAATTTACTACAATCAGAAAATCATGTTTTTTTCTGACAAACTAATAATTAAACATTTAAATTTATAATTTTTATAGTTTCAATACCTCCTCTAGTCTATTATTCCGCAACGCCGTACAAAAATCATGCGACAAGGGGAAATGAGCCAGAGTTGCAACCCCTCCCCCCCTCTTCCACTGCACTCAGATGGACAGCTTACAAGTGACGGCATAGTGCTGAATCTTTTTACTTTATACCCTTCTATCATCCTACATAGGTCTACATAGGTTCATTGTTGACCAATAAATTTTGTTGACGGGCCTGAAGTCTACTAGTGGTGGAAACATGCAAATTATGTTTTCACATTACTGCTAGGCGGTAGAATAACTGGCAAAGGTGTGGTACTTCCCCAGGCGGACTCTGCTAGGAGTCCTACCATTACATAACTGTCAGTGTATGTAGTTTTTAAAATCACTTTTAATGGTTAATTATTCACTTCACTGTTACTTTTAGATAATAATATAATTTAACAGTCATATTGTCCCACAAATTGCGTGGTATATTATCCTCAGTGGCTCAGAAATATTTTTTCCTAGCCATATCTCTGTTAGCTACCACAATCGAGAGTTTCTTACAGGAAGTTGTTGGGTGTCTCAACAAAATGAAGCTATTCACGCAAAATTAGCTTGATAGTAATCAATTGCAAAAAATGTACCAGTGATCCTGGAATATATGTCACTGTTTAGTTGTAAAAACGTCAGATTACAAACTAATCTCACCTAATCTACCGTAAGATTATAAGCTCAAACGTCAGATTAAAATCTGACGGTGTAGATTTTACGATGTCATATTATTATTTGACTGTTGTAAGAACTTAAACGCCTTGCGGTTTTACGATATTTAGCGTCGAAGTGTATGTTTTGTGTTTCAGTATCAAATAATACAACAATGAAACGAAACGTTTTATACAAAATTAAGCGTGTTTTGTGAAGGAATTTTGAAACCCGTCAATTTGTCCCTCATTCCGTTCTTCGTTCTAAATTCATACCGTTTGTCTTGTTTTCTTGAATTTACAGAAATTTTATACTGAAATATCCGTATAATTGTCGTCTTGTGTCTTTCAATTGTTTTATTATGTACATTGTACAATTTTGGGCCTTTCTGAATTAAATTCCGCTGGATGTTCGGATGTCTGCTTACTTTAATCTATTTTCGTTGACTAAAATTTATTGTATTTCGTTGTTTTAAGGTATCACGGCTATTCACTCCACTATCCCACAATTTTTTATGAATGCGATGGTTTGGATGTGTGTTGCTCAATCACGTCGGAATATCTAAAAGGATCGGGTTCAAATTTGGAACACAGTTAGATTATAAACAACGTTAATAACACATAAACTACTTAATAACACATAGTCTGGAATAACACATAGGTAAGTACAACTTTTTATCACGGGGAAATAACGAAAATGGTAAAACCGCGGGGTGTAGTCAATTGTTTTTTTTGTATTTTTATATTTCTTTATTTTAGTTAACTCAGTTAAATTAATTAATAGGATATTATTTTGGGATAGCGACCGCATTTTTAACAACAAAAGCCAGCTCGCCTGACTTGCGGTGCGATGAAGCGGTCCTAAATACTTAAGGAAATAGGTAGATAGGTATGCATTAAAGATAAAAAATGTAAATGTTAACTATTTTAGTAATAAGTTTACATAAAATTAATAAATAAAAACATAATATGTTAAAAAAAACGGCTGGTGCGTGCGTACTCGTATTATTTACATCGACTTACTTTTGACTCACGTTTTATTTAAATGATTTCGACGATGCCCTAACATTATCGTACACTCCGCGAGGCATAAGCTGAGCTTTGCATTTGTGTGAGTGTACATGGATAGTGTAGGTGTGACAACCGGCCTTAGGCGCGGCGCCATTCTGTCTCGCCGCGCTCCTGCCTGATTGGTGATCACTCACACTAATGCAAAGCTCAGCCTATACCTCGCGGACAAAATTTCAAGCTCCTGCCTGATTGGTGATCACTCACACTAATGCAAAGCTCAGCTTATACCTCGCGGAGTGTACTAATATTACCAACGTCAAAATTCATATGTACGGATCGGGTTGAAATTTGGGACACAGATTATAGTCTAGAAGAATAGATACTACTTTTAATTCCAGGAAAATAAAAAAATCTAAATTTGGATATTTCAGATTTCAGAACTTTATTGGCCAAATAACATGTTGGTTATACAAGGCAAGTCATTTTACAGTGGGTAGATATTTTCAAATAAATAATAATAGTAACTATGATCACAGTAAGATTAAATGTCAACAATTGGTTATAAAATTCAGTTATGCAAAATAAACATTGTCAATACTAGTCAAATTTATAGTTAATTAATTCAGAATATCAGCAATAATATACTTATCAGCCTTCTTTTTTAACTTTTAAATAATCTTTCTGCCATGCTTTCATTTCTAACGTCATCGGCCCAGTTATCCATCAATTTCGATTCCCTGAATGCCTGTAACTCTATGATTCACGGTTTCATGAATATGAATGTGCCGTGGTTATGAGTCAGATGGCTTTTCAGTGAGTTTCCCGCGCTTTAGTCACTCCTATGAAACAACCCCCACGAAGCAGGGCTGAGTCACACAATAAACGTATAGCGTCTGAATCATGGCTTGAAAATTTTACGTAAAAAGAAAAAAAATTGCGAGACGGAAATGCGGCCGTAGTGGAGGCTCTGGGCCGGCAGGAGGCGGCTTAGGCTAAAGACTAGAATTGGGTTTAAAATGCTCACAACACTTTAAATCCAATTTAAGCTATATTCCTCTTCTCCTAATCCATATATAATCCAGAAATATGTTAACAAAAAAATATTATAGTAAAGACAAAGGTCACGAACCCCGGAGTCTGTGGAGTGGCTAAATTAAATAATAATAAAAAAATCCGGACCACCACCACCACTTCTTCAAATAATATAATAAAGTATATTTTGGGGCAATAGCTCAGGAAGGCATATGGTTTTCAGATCACAAAAGAAATGTGTCCGGGCTATCAGTAAACTGCGTCAAAGGCTATCTTGTGAACATCATTTCCGCAAATTAAAAATGTTAACGTTGCCTTCGTTGTATATACTTGAATGTGTAATGTTTGTGCGAAACAATTTGTCATTATTTGAAAATCTAAAAAGTGAGCATCACAAACATAAAATTAGAATTCCTGTACATAGCACAACACTATTAGGAAACAGTGCACTTTGCATGCCTCCTATGATTTACAACCACTTACCAGAACATTTTTTGAATATAAAAGAAATGTATGTATTTAAAAATAAATTAAAATGCCTTCTGATAGAGAAGGCATATTATACAGTTAATGAGTATCTGACTGATAAATTAGATTTAGATTTGTAAGCTTTTATTTATTCGTGGATATTGGTAGCATAGCTAAATGTATTAATGTAAAGCTTTCATTGCCATTATTTTTGTTAAAAAAAACCATTTACTTTATTATTTTGCTTCCATTATCATTGGATTGTGATAATTGCCTAATCATTTTTTGTATACTTATGTAATGTAGATAATAATAGAGTAAAATATGTAATCTGTGAGTAAAATTCTTGAATAGGCAGCTTAGAGTGATGAATTGTAAAGTATTTTCGTCAAATTGTCATAGACAACCTAATATTTGCATGCCGTAAGGTTGATTATGGAGTTCTCAATGTAAACATTTAATATCTTATTGTAATTACCCATTTTCGAAAATAAAGACATTTAATTTTATTTTATTTATTTTAAGTAGGCTGCATGCGCGGTCCGAGGTGGGGGGTCACGGGGGACATGACCCCCCCCAAAATCGTATACGTCGAACAAAAAATCTAAGAAAATTAAAAATATCTAATAGTACATAGACTATTTTTTAACGCGGGAAAACAACTAGAACGGGAACTACGAGGGTAAAACCTTGGGGTGCTACTAGTAAAGTATTTTTTTGCTCGATTTATTGTATGTCTACTTGTGACCCCCCCCAAAACCTGAGGCTGCGTACTGGTGACCCCCTCCAAAATTCGAAGCTGGGACCGCGCCTGGTAGGCTGTCTATGTCGAAGCATTCGGTCTTATATAATAATTTCGATGGTGTGTCAAGAGGTCTATATCGAGTCATAATATATCATAAGCAGCAACAATCTATGTCTACTTATAATCTGGTGCTGTTCAAGGCAAAAACCAATAAAAAAATTACGACTTCAAAAAAGGCGGATGTTCTCAATTCAGTTCTTTGTTTTCTTTTTGTATGTACGTTAGTTCCGTCGATTGTGAAAAGATTTTGATACCCCTTTTTTGTTGACATTGTTGTACCTACATTTATTAATATTTTTTTAAATATCAAGAAAATCTAATATTTGCTTGCCTCGACGACGTATCTTTTACTATCTTGGAGTTTCATTGGACTAGTGTGTTTAAAATTTGATTGCTGATTGCCTAAATTTAATTCAAGCCTGTTACAACGTCTGTTTAACATCCAATTAAAACGTCTAGCATAAGTTATTTTTGTGATTTTGATTTTTGTTTGTATGTGGCTTTTAATAAAAGGTTTTGTTATCTTTTAATAATTATTTATTATTATTATTATCTTATTTCTTATCTTACTTACGTGTGCTTGTACTTACAACGTTTGACGTCAAACTAACTGAAACAAGACGATTGAGCTTGAGAAGTCAAGCTGAGTATTACGGCGTTCATACTAGTAATGTTTACATTATACAGGACTTTATCACGATCTCAATAATGATTTAATTAACACGACCTTTCGACAGCGTTACAACCGCTGCCGCCGTTGTCACGAGAAAACTGAAAGACTTATCTATTAAAATGTCTTGTATCATGTGAACATTACGTGTTTAAATTGTGAAAGTCGAAAAATAATATTACGGCGTTCAGTTTTTCAAAGCAGCAAAGATAGGCGAAGAGTAAACCCCATGCGGTGTTTAGGCGCAGTGTCCAATTTGTCTACCGTGTGTAGGCGTTCGGTAGCCACACAGTGGGCATATTGAAAACTTGATTAGACCACGTTCGTTTGCACCGGGTCTGCTATTTCCGGACTCACGTTGGAAGCTTTGAGGCTTTGGAAACAGGAGGAAAATTGCGTAATTGGGCTTTTGAGTGCGAACTAAATGTCACACCTGAAGCACTGGTTTATAGAACCTATTTTTAAAGTTGATATAAAAAAATCGTTGAAATATTTTATTAAATGGAGGGACGAGACAGGACAAGCGCCTGATGGTAAGCAATATGCCTGCCCATAATAGTAAAGTGATACACGGCTGTTGGAACACGAAGAGTCAAATCATTACCCAGCACTGCACTGCGCTCGTCACCGAGTTTAAAGGACAACGTTTCCAATGGAATTATAAGGCATAGACTGGTTTCTGGAAATTGGTACTTAATAAGTGCTAAATTCTAGATCCAACGATAATACAATTTGTTATAATTTGTCAGTCAACCTTTGCATGCTCAGTATTTGTCTAAATAAACATTTTTTCATTTTCATGTTATCTTATACCTTTAAACGACCAATACCTATTTAGGTATATATTTATAGAACCTGAATCTCGGGAAACGGCTCAAACGATTTTCATGAAATTATGTATACAGGGGGTTTCGGGGACGATAAATCGATCTAGCTAGGTTTTATTTTTTAAAAACATCATTTTATGCGCGTTTTAGACAAAGAAAAATGTCATTAGAATACGATAACTTATTTCGCCACTGTTCAGTAAGTCTAATTGGCTCAGTCGGAATATGCTCGCCCTCGGAGTCAACAGGCCCCGGTTCGAATCCTGATGATTACACTCGGGTCTTTTCTTTTTGTTCTTTTTTTCTGAGAAAATCTTTTACTTAGAGCCCTTTACAAACGCATTTAAACCGAGCAAAGCTCGGTCAACCAGGTATTAGAGGTTAAACATCGTATATCTCAGGGTGACGAGCGTATAGATCTAGGTAATGATGGGCTCTTCATGTTCCAATAGTTACATGTCAGCATGTCACTGTGCTGTTATGCGGCACATGACCTGCTAATCACTCTTTACTAAAAAAAAAATGTTTTTGGGCTTTTCTCACACAACACCAACTATCAGCAAAGTTTATATTACAAGAGATAGATAGCTGATATAATACAAAAATAATCGTAAACGCATATGTACGTACGTAGGTATGTATGTATACATAGAACCACCTAGACACAGAACAAACATATTTTACAACCAACTAAGCCTTTATCGAAGATTAAGAAATTAAGATAAAGAATTTAAGAAGAGATCGGTTTTAGCGACAAGGCCGCCAATTGTTACTAAATTTTCTTATTTAAGTTGTTGTTTCTTTTGATTTGGTTTTTGTTTTATTTAGTGCAATAAAGAGTTTATCTATCTATCTAAGCCACGAAGTCTGTCAAATTGAGAAGTTTAGAATAGCACAAACGTAAGTATACTATTTTTTATCACGAGAACAGAAACTAGGCAAGTAAAACCGCTGGTCTCCGCTAGTTTATAATAATAGCGATATTCCACAATTTTCAGTTCTATTTCCCAAATAAAAGCAAGTGATGTGTCAATAATATCATGCCCCAATTCATATTTCTTTTCTCAGAGTCTATGTAAGGATGAATGGCATTAGCATACTACGGTACACGGAAAGGGTGAAATCAAAACGAAAACACAAATCTTTCTAAACAAGTTGTTCAACGAAATACCTATTTGTTTTTTAAAGTAAAAAGATTTAAAAAAAATTACTTTAATCCCATAAAAATATTATGGATTCGCGGAACTGGTATTTCTTTTTTTAATAAAGAGTGACGATACAAGCAAGACATGTGGCTGATGGTAAGCAACATGCTTGTCGCAAACAGCACAATGTCATGCAGCTATTGGATCATGAAGAAACTAAATTATAACGTAGCACTGCACTGCTCTCGACACCTAGATACATGCATAGCATTTTTTAATCTTTATGCCCGGTTTTTTTCTGAAAACATTATCCTTCAAACCGGAACATTGTGATAACACATAATTTGGCTAACGGGGAAGTGGAATAACTGGCAAAGGTGTATTCCCTTTATGGTGTAGTGGTAGAACTCTTTGGTGTATCCACACCAAAGAGTTCTACCACTACAAAACAAGTTTTCGTTCCAAAAGCAGAAGGGCCCTTTCGGCTTAGTGAACTGGATTTGCGTAGCCCTTATATATTATCCGATCTTGTTGTATTCATGAATGCTGAGAGCAAATCTGTGTGACGAGAGCGCTTCAGGGTACACATCGCAGGAATCGATGTCTTTGTCAGCGAGTACATGTATTGTATTCATGGACCTATAGGTAATAGGTAGGTTCGTTATTTTATATAGGTACTTACCTTAAAAAAAGAAGTGTGGCACTCAGAGACTGCCGCGGTAAAGCTATTGCATGTTGCATGCATTTTTATCAACATAAGCAATAGAGATAGATGTTAACAATTTTTCGGAATTGATTTTATTTTGAAGAGTGACATTTGTTTACCATAAAAAATATCACGGGAAATCCGTTAAGTTGGCAACACGGCTAAGAGCATTTAGTCTGTAAAGCTAATACAAATAAGATTCAAAGTCGAATGACCGAGTGGGGAGGACGGCGTTACGGTCTTCCATCCCTCTTTCTCGTGAACATGTAAGAATGAGATGCACGATCACTAAAATTCGGTCCCCAGGACTGCGATAAAAGCTATGCAATAGCTTAAAAAATTACCAACTATACGATGATAGCTCAGGACCGGATAAAGTGGAGTGAATTGGGGGAGACCTTTGCTCAACAGTGGGACAGTTGAGGTTAAATAAAAAAAATGAGAGACGATAATATTTTATATAGATCTTAGCTATTAACCTTCGTTAATAATTTGTATTAAACACGTTGATATGTTTGAAATGAACCATTGTTAATTGTTAATAACTATATTAGACTGTATAATGTATGATATTTTTAAATTACAATGTGTAGTAATTATTAGAGACGATCTTCTTAGCATTTCATGGATTCACCGTGCGGGTGTCGGGTCCATCGTGTGGCAGAGAAAGATAACCCGAGTAGATCCCGAGACTTGTGACTCGGGCGTAGGTTTAAGGGGCCCCTTTGTGACGTACATCAACACTCACCTTCATTACTCGCCTTTCTCTCCCTGCCCAGCCAAATCTGATATGAGCCTACCAGTGCAGCTTTAGATACTCGTTCTAGTATAGAACTTACTACACTTCTGGATAAGCCAAGGTCTTTCAGCAGGTTATAGAGAGTTTGTTGGTATACCTCTCGCTCCCACTTCTACAGCGTATAAACTAACTACATAGCCGGTTTTTGTTAATTCGTTTAGGAGGTCGTAATACTTATTTTGGTACATCGCGTGGTCTTTAGGTATATTAGTTTCACACGGTACGGTTAGTTCTACAAGGACTATGCGTTTCGTAGCTCTAGAAAAAAGGAAAATGTCCGGTCTGGATGACGAAACACCCACATCCTCTGGGATTTTGTAGTACTTTTCATACTTGTCCATTTAAATAGCCCAATCAGGTGCTGTACCCAGGATTGAGTAAGGCTATTCCAGACTACAGTCTATGATACAAGTTTCAACCTGATCAGTTTAGGCGTTCTGACGTAATTGAAAAACAAACATCTAAATATCCAAACATTACCACATTTATAGAATTAGTAAAATTTTATTGAAATTGTATCAATTAATAATAATAAATATTGGTGGACAATTCACACACAACACCATCTGACTCCAAACTAAGCAAAGCTTGTAATATGGTGGCCAGATAGCTGATAATCATAATCATAATCATTTTTATTCATAAAAAATATTACACGTCACAAAATTAAATAGTAAAATAGACACATTTATAATAATTATGAATCAATTACACTAAAATGTAATTATTTAAAATTCTGATATCATTTAAATTAATTATCTAGAATAATTAATCAATTCAATGTCATAAATAAATGTCAGAATAATTAAAATAACCATGTCAACAATTCAATCAATTAAATACAGTAAACTAAAGGAAATGTCAGAAAATAAATAAACGATTACAATGTCACGAGTACCGAAAGTACATAGTAAATTCACATTTAAAACAAAAACCAATAAACAATAAAATAAATTATCATATTATGTAAATTTCAAATTCATCACTTCCGAGTACTTGTAGAATGCCTGTTCGACAAGCCACTGTTTCAATCTATGTTTATACGATCCCCTAGAGGACGCAGTTATTATTTCTTTCGGTAGTCTGTTGTACACTTCTGTTGCCAACACATGCACAAGTCTGTCAGACTTGGCGAGGTGGTGCGGTACCGCGCACAGCCGGTGGCCGTGCCTCGTCGTGCCGCGCGCTCGCGTGTCCCCCACATTACTGTACTCTTCCGGGTGGTCCCTGGCGTACAGCGCCGCTTGAAACACACCAGGCTCGTCAGTGTCACAATACCCATGGACCGGAAGTACGGTAAGACCGATGTGTCCTGTGACACCCTCACAATCGCTCGTACAGCCCGCTTCTGCATTCTGAAGACGCGCTCCCAGTCGGCGGCGCGCCCCCAGAGCTCAACCCCGTACTGCAGAAGCGAATGCACAGATGCAAAATAGCATTGACGGACCATGGGTTGGGGTAGGATCCCCGCCACACGCCGCAAAGCGAAGCACGCGCTACCCACCTTAGCACAAACTCCTTCAATATGGTCCTCCCACGTCAGTGCACTATCCAATTGAAAACCCAAAATCGCGTCGACTCAACTTGAACAATCTTTACATCACCGATTCCGATTATAAGAGGTCTATATTTGCGGCCGGCCAGGTTGAAATGCATGAATTGCGTTTTTTCAGTATTTAACATCAACCCATTGATTCTGAACCAGAAACCGAGACTATTTACCGCTCGATTGGACTTACGCTCCAACTCTTCAATAGTCGGCGCCGTGACAATGACCGCAACGTCGTCTGCGTACATGAGCACGTGCCCGTCAGGAATGCTCTCAGGCAGGTCGTTGAGGAGGAGCGAGAACATAATATTTGAGAGTGATGAGCCCTGCGCTACTCCGATGACCGTCTCCAATGGCTGGGACCTCGTCCCCGCCACCCACAACGACCTGCCGTCTCCCAGTCATGAAATCCGTTAGGAGATTGAGCGCAGCGCCCCGGATCCCATAGTGGCTCATCTTAGCCGCCAGTACGTCGTGGTCGGTCACGTCAAATGCCTTCGAGAGGTCGCAAAAAACAACTGCGATATAATACTTATATAGTTCTAAATACATACTTATTATACATAGAAACAACCAGACACAGTGCAAACATTTGAATTCATCACACAAATATTTGCACTGGGTGCATTATACCAATGCATCATTAAAACAATGTTATTGCAAGGGTTAGGCGCACAACGTTATTTTCAACAAAACAAACAACAACAAATGGAGTAAGACAAATCTATACTAATATTATAAAGAGGAAAGATTTGTTTGTTTGTTTATTTGTAATGAATAGGCTCTGAAACTACTGGACCGATTTCAAAAATTCTTTCACCTTTGGAAAGCTACATTATCCCCGAGTAACATAGGCTATATTATATTTAAAAAAAATTAGGAATCCTTAATAAAACTCCAATAATGTAACATAAGGTGTAAAAAAGACCTGAAAAATTCCTTACGTCGCGTGCGCTGCGAAAACTATTGATGATAGAACAAAATCATTTACTACGACTTTGCAGAACTCATCATTATCTACAAAAAGTGTCGCGAGTCAATGTAATAAAATAAAGTGCCGCGCGGCTCCCTCGCGCGATCGGCTCCCTACGCAGCGGTCGTGTGCGTGATCGTATGATTTTAGCTTGAAAATTTTTGAATTCGCTTTAAATTCGTTTCGTAGGTAAATAAGTATATGATAATAAATATTATATTTTAATGTAACTTTTCAAACTGCTTATAGTAGTATTTTATGGGTATTCATTCCTGTTCAAAATTTAAGCAAAAATGTAGTAAAAGGTAGTTTTCTACGCCCATATTTTTAATTTTCTTTCAATAAGTACCTACTACTTACCTGATAATAAATATTATATTTTAATTATTCAAACAGCTTAGTACTTCATATAGTTCAATAAGCAAAAATTTAGTAAAAGCCTGTTTAATTATTTATTTCCTTCTATTTTTCATTTTATAATGCCCTAAAATGCCAAAAAAGATCAAGATATCAACTTTCTAAACATAGTTCCCAGGCGAGGGCAATAAAAATACGGCGTAATGAGGAATCTTCATCAGAAACTGAAAATCGCCTTGCAAGTCGGAGAGAATACGCGTCGCAATCGCGTGTTTAAAGAGTCAAGTATCGAGCGTTCGCAGCGGCTTGCTGAACAAAATTTTATCACTGGCCCAGCAGCTGGTCAACTAGCTCATATACCGAGGATACCGATGATTCCAACTGATCTGCCAATCCCTTTTAAACGACTTCAGTTTCCGGTGAAATCATCTTTCGCGTTAACTATTAACAAGTCCCAGGGCCAAACCTTCGAATTATTAGGGATCGACCTACGAAAAGAATGTTTCACTCATGGCCAACTGTATGTTGGCCCACGTGTCGGAGCTCCTGAAAATCAATTTATTTTGCTGCCACAAAATAAAACTACTTCAAATATCGTTTACAGGGAAGCTCTGACTCACTAAAACTAATGGCTTTTTTTTGTAAATAATATTATATTTGTATAAAATTTTAAAATAAAAAATACAAAAAAACATTAATAAAAAAAAATCAAAAAAAAAATTCAAACTCCCTTTATAATTTTACTTTTTTTTAAACCCGATACAAAAAAAAGGGTGTGTGTGTGTGTATGTACCCGTGCGAAGCCGGGGCGGGCCGCTAGTATGATATAAACATGTCTATATTCGCTTCGAAACCAATTAATTACCCCAGAATAATAATAGCCCATATAAGAAAATCAGTTTCCGAGACATTTACTAGTACAAAATTGCATATGCTTCAGAAGAACACTACTCCTCTAAAATAAAACCTTAACAAATAAAATCACAGCCTTCTATTCCAGTTTTCGGTGAACTGCCAAGATTCGCATGACCGGATGTGAACAAATCCATGCGTTTCCGTTTGAACGGGCGCGCGGAGGCCAAGCATTATTTCCGGCACACGGTTAGCCCTTGGGATGCAACCCGGATCTAGATAGATACTCTTTGTTATATCAAACACATAGTATATAATCGAAAAGAAAACCCGTAAAAAGTAGTGCTACAGTCGAAAGTAATCAATCAGCGAATCATTGAAAGCAATCTCTTGCAGGCTATATTCGAATGGAAGAAGTTTTTAAAAATTTTCCGGTTGGGCTTCTCGTTTTCAACATATTCCGATGGCTAGATCAACGCGAAGCTGTTGTTAATTTGTTTCAAATTATAAACACTGCCACTAACCATGATAACCGCCGATATGGTCACGCTTCCAACTGGTATTGAATTTGATTATCTTGATTATAAGGATTTTTCAGTTATGCTTTATTGGTCTAACAGATATGTAACGATAAGAAACGAATTACATCAAAATTGTTTTTTAAGATTTCGCGATTTGAACTCACTTTGTTAACATAACCACAGGTCTTAATCATGATCTAATTATTATCAAAAAGTTCATAGTTATCGTTACGTTATCGTTATGGTCACGAGATTCTCGTGACCACAGCGGTAAAACCACGGAAATATCCGTGGGTAAAACCTAATGCTGCCAAACGATAATTAAAAAAAAGTAAGTTAGATCGTGACGTAGACCTGTGGGTATCCAGCACTTATGCGCAAGCTACACGAGGTTAGTTTTTCAAGCTAGGATAGCAAGCTAGTGTTAATAACGTGTATGCGTAGCGTTGTCCACACGAAGCTAGAAGTACTGGCTTGCTGACACTAGCTTAGAAAACTAGCCTCGTGTCGCTCGGTCATAATGTAGATTATTAAAAAATATTGTACCTACACTTATTTTTTCTTTTGTTTCAGTAACAACTAATGACAAGAACTGTTCTGAAGTTTCGATTGACGTAACTTCACTGTACGGTTACGAAGGCGTGACGTGAAACGAAGACGTGACGTCAATCCCCCCCACCACTCTCCAATTTTGATGCTTATGTAGTTTTTTTATAATTGGATAAGAACAAAAAAAAAACATTTTTTAAACATACTAATTAGACTAATTATGATCGCACATTTTTGACCCAGTAATCATCTCAATTTCGCTAATAAAGGCACTTAAAAAAGTAACATTATTCCCCACACAACACTTACCATTTTGTTCAACCTTAACATCCAGAAACCCTTAAATAAGCAAACACCTATAAATCTAACTCCCCAAGCACAGAGCATTAAACTTCGGTAGAATTGCCATTTTTAAAATATTTTATTGTGACACAAACAAACAGATATATTATAGTAAAATACCTACGTACAAACTAGAGCTACAAATAACTGCATTATTGTTAAGAGCAATATTGTGTTAGGCGGAATATGCATCTGAGATATGGCCAAAAATAAATTGTTTAAGTTGTAAAATACTTTTCTGTTGATACAACAGACTAAATTGCGGAAGTATTCTTGTGGAATACACTCCTATACCACAAACACAAAAATTATAGAAAAAACTTAATTCTGTAAGTACATAAAGTAATCTTCTGTGATATAATTGCAAAATTGATACGTTAGGCTAAATTGTGTAACAAACAATCCAAAGTTGATACAAAAGAGTAAATTGTGTAAGTGAAGTAATAGAATACATTTATACTGTGGTACAAAGAGAAAATTGATACAAAAGACTAAACTGTGTAAGTAAAGTAGTGGAGTACAAACACTAAATTGATATAAAAAACCAAACTGTGTAGGTAATGTTGTTTTGTAGTGGTAGGGCTCTTTACACAGTTCACGTGGAGAAGTACCACACCTTTTCCAGTTATTCTGCTGGCAAGCAGTAGTGTGCAAACATTACTGTGTTCCGGTTTTAAGTGGAATGTTCCCAGAGAAATTACTGGGCTTAGAGATAAAACACTTTATATATCCGGGTGACGAGCGCAGTGCGGTGCTAGGTAATAATTTGGATTCTTTATGTATTTGTATTTATATATCAACTACTTGCACACTTACAGTCACGCCAAGACGTGTGTCAAGTTATAACATGGGTACTTATTAAACATACATTTATAATGAAAAATATAAACACTTAAATAATAAAACGAGTATTAATTAGTACAAAGATAATTTTGATAAAACGTTAAAAAGCAAACATTAATTTTACAACAAAAAAAATGTTGCTAATAGCTAATACTAATAGCTACGTGTCACTGTGATGTTATGGGCAGGCACGTTGCTCACACATCATGCTCGTCTTATCACTCAATGCAACAAAAAAAAATGTTCTAGGACACATACGTACATAGTAGTGGTAGGACTCTTAGCAGTGTCCGCCTGGGGAAGTACCACACCTTTGCCAGTTATTGTACCGCCAATATTGTGCAAATATTACCGTGTTTGAAGGGCAATGTTTCCAGAGAAATTACAGGGCTTACAGATATAATATCTTAGGTCTCTGGGTGACGAGCGCAGTGCAGTGCTGTTATGTGACTGGTGTTTTGCTTACCATCAGACACACGTCCAGCTCGTCTTGTCACTCTAAATTATATATATATAAAAAAAACATACAGAAAATGTATACCAAAAACATAAATAGTAAAGTGCTAGAATAAAGTTCTGTGACACAAACCCGAAATTGACACAAAAGACAAAATTGTGCATGTGACACTTCTATTCGCCTTAAATATTCCTCGTTCGATACGCACGCATTATTCTGTTCCCGTACGCCGAAGGTGCAAACTTCTGTGTTACCACCCGGCGACGCGGAAAAAGGTATCTTAAGAACGTGAACGTATGACTTTGCCCGCTCGAACGGAAAACTAGTTCCCTGTTTTACATTACTGAGCTGGAAGAGATATTTATGGGCTGCTTTCTTTTGAGACTTGAATGTTGTCAATAAGCTTCTTCTTACCTGTTGTGTATTTTTAGCTATTTGACGACGTTTTGTCGGGGTTTACACCAAAATAATTACATATTTTAATATCTATTGTACGACTTTCATTCAATAGGTCTGGTAGAGGTAAGACTCTTTGCAGAGACCATTTGGAAAAATACCACACTTTTGCATGATACTCTATAATACTTTCATAGTCTGTGAGACTAGGTCTACTACAAATGTGTTATAGAGCATAAATTAATTTGGTTTCACTAGTTCCAACCATGGATGGCAGACAGGCCTCTCCTGCTTCCGTCATGAAGGGCAGCCCCTCAATAATGAAAACAAAGTGAGAGAAATGAATTAAAATAATATGTCTGTCTCTTAATCTGAATGTAAAGAAAGTTCGTACCAAAACTCAGTAGTAACACTCATCCATTTATTTGAAATACTTCTACAAGTAATGATTTTATAGTTCAATACCTAATTTGTATCAACAACCGCGATGGTGGTTTTACCTTATCAGTGGGTGTGTTTGAAATGCTCCCCACATTCCCAAGGCCCGAACATTTCTCATGTGAATTTTATTCTGTGGGAATATTGTGAGGGGTGTGGTGGGACATGTCGCAGAGGCAAATCGGCACGCGCTGTATGCGCTGTAAATATTTATTTAAAGAATAAAAATGTTGCTACGATAGCAGAATATTATCAAGCCATGAATTACAAGATAAGATGATTACGTTTAGTTGATGGTTAGTGCATACATAATTTGGCATTGTAATTTTATTACGTGACCAAAAATAGTTCAGCGTATTGGTGATAATTTTTTTGATTCCCAATGTTTTTATGAAAATTTTACAGATATTTTTGGTAATTAAAAAAAAAGAATTTTTGCTGGCCTAGAGGCGAGAACGACTGACCCATAATCGTGCCTAACTGTGCTTTTGAGTTTTTTTTTTCAAGTTCAAGATTTTTCATCATTTTTGGATTTATATAATGATGAATAAAAAAACTGAGAAACACGCATCTCCTAAGAAATACTACTTTTAAGGACACACGTCATCTGTCATCTGTTTATAAAAGGACTATTTCCATATTATGGAAATTATAGGATAGGAAATAAAGAATTGCATTTCTACGCGATAATTATCATCATCATCAGTCTACTCCACTCCTTTACATAAACTTTTTCTATAATACGCCTTTAATATCTATTATCGACAAAAGTTTTAAATTAAAGCTTTGGTTTAGAAAGGGACACGGAAAGAGTGAACTTGGTTTTTTTAAACGCTATTTATCAATAATTAACATCAAGATTTTAGTACAAAAGTCCTCATTATTTAATCATCGATTATTCTCCTACTTAAACCGCTGATATCCAGAACCGTTATCAATATCGGTCAATTAACAACAAAGGATTTCACTGACCGACACCCCTGGATCATACATCAAGGGCAGTTATCACGTCACTGCGGTTGACAACCCTGCCATTAATGATGTCGACAATCTCGACACCCCTGGCAATATACAGCGGCACGCGTCGACACTTGCCACCCCTAATGTTGTGTAAGCTTTTGAGAAAAAAAGTATTTTATTAATAAACGGGTCTTTGGAAAGGATAAGGTAGTTCGATACGAGAACAAAGAAAAATGTCTGTGAAATCAATTGTGGCTATTTCACGTTTTTAATGAACATTGAACTTGACTGACAAGGCCTCATGGGTTAGTTACAGTCTGCCTGCAAACCCGTGGGGAGTGCGTTCCATTTCCACTCAGTGCAAATATTTATGTGACGAACACAAATATTTGCTACGAGTTTAATTACCTATGTACTTGTGTGTGTTTCTTTGTATAATACTCGTAAGTATGTACTATATTTACAATAATACAAGTATTATATTAGCTATCTGGCTTCCATGGTACAAGCTTTGTTTGTTGCAGACAAGTTGCCAGACTTCTAAGAAGTTGTTTTTGATTTTTTATTTTTATTTCGTTATAGGTACGTAACATGTAAAGAGCAATTTATGAAATTGTAATTGTTTTATTAATTCTTTTTTTTTTATATACACGGTGCTTGTGTATAAGCGACAATATTATTATTCAATTTTATGACTTGCAACTCACCATTACCAATAAATGATTTGTATTTGTTGTATTTAGTTTGTGATTAGATGGAGATGTGTGTGTAATGTCCGCCAATATTTATTTATTTACTAGCGGTCAGCCCCGTTTGCCTGTGGTAGTTAATATAGAGCCTATAGTGCTCGGGGATTACATACATATCAAAAAGTGAAAAAGGTTTTGAAATTTTTCGTATTTGTCACAATATTTTTTTGTTCACGCTGTGTACACATATTTTAGGTATACGGTTTAGAACTGTACCTGTTATTTTATAACCTTGATGGAACCTAACAATAAGTAATTAAATAAAAAAATCGACCCAGTAGTAGTTAGTGGGTTCAAAATTAACTTAAGTTTCAGCTACAAAAAAGCCGTCGAATTCGGCTAAAACATACTAGTCATACAACATAACCTGGATAAACCATAATAAATTCAATATTCTTTGCCATTAAAAATGTACACACGAGAAATAAATAAAATTAACGTTGTATTCTATTATTGTTGTTGTTGTGTATTCTAAGTTGTCTCCCTGTATTCTACGTGCGTTGTCGAATTGATAACATCTTCCTTATTACTGTGAAGTCGGTTACTCACAGCAAAAGTGTAATTAAATTATTTTACCTCTAAGCTCCACGAAATACCAGCTACAGTCGCTGCCCTCTGGCGTGGCGCGTGTCAATTTGATCCTTGGGTCACACGGTAATCGGGGAACCCGACGTGTTCCGTGGGAATATTTAACGGATCAAGATAATATTCATGTTATTACTTTATTAGGGTATCATTTGCGCTTAGAAGAGATTATATTTGAGTAAAGCGATTATATGAGTTGAAATTTTGTAAATATCGTTTTACAATTATTATTTTTATCATTATTTAAAATGTTTACTTATTGTGAAAGTTTGGACGTTTAAATGTTTATTGCTCTATCATGTTGGAACATGTTTACAAGTCTTATTCAAATTTGGAACATACTCGTAGATATGAATATAGAGTATCATATAGGCTATTCTTTATCGCGAGAAATTGTGGGTAGGTACAACACAAATGCGGGTAATATAGCGGGTGCCGCTAGGATTCTCTAAATAGAATGAGAAAAAATATAGTTCTCAAATAAGTTTTCAGTAGGGTACCTACCTCTTGAGCATGATGGTAGAGGCTTCAACTAGGTATTAGAATATAAATATTAAATATTGTTTAAATATATCTGAAATTACTGTTACAATGCTATCAATATTTACCTATATTATATCACATTACTATCATGTTAAAGTATGTTATTCAACATCATAAATTGGGTTTTACCAAACTTACCTGTAAATACCGGTGTCACCAAATTTATATTTTATTTTTAAATAGAATATAATTTCCAGTATACATTATTAATTTAAAAATGTATTCAAATACTCGCTACCTCAAGTATCGCTTTCATTATAATTTTAAGTGAATTATTCCATAATACCAATCTCCCATGGAATCACCATGAAATTACCATGATGTTACACCGCGGTTATATTTACATATCGTAATAAGAAAATTGTATACCAAGTGTGGCACGCGCGGCCCTAACATTTGGTGAAATCAAATTACTGTAGGGTCACCAAGCTTCAAGTAGAAAACACCACAGTTCGTTAGTTACAGTAAGTTAGTTTCAAGAAACCATGAGAGACACGATTCATGACCCCCGTGATCCATAAACCGCGCCCCGTGGATCCGCGCCTGGTCACATTAAATAGTTTTTTGTCGTGTCTTTTGGTTGACAAATTATATTGGTGATAGCGAAAATTATATTGGACTAACAAAACAATTATGTCTGGATATTGCGTGCTTAGTACACACATTAGTAGTAGCAATAGCACTGTGTCTGGGTGTTTCTATGTATAACAAGCATGTATTTAGAACTACATAAGTATTATATCAGCTATCTGGCCGCCATATTACAAGCTTTGCTGAGTTGTGGGTCAGATGGTGTTGTGTGTGAATTGTCCACCAATATTTAAAAAAAAAATAGTAATACATTTTTTAAATGTGTACCGAAATAAGAAACTTTTTAAAAATTGCGTAATTTACTTATACAGAGAAACGCTAATAAATAATAATGTAATAAGTGCTTATTTGCAAGCATTTATTACGATATAAAATAAAGCTTTTACAGTTTCCGTTATCTAAAATGAACTAAACTCTTATGTTTACGGAACTAACATTATTTTCAGCAATAACTGAATATCTACCGCGGTTTAAAAGACAGTCAGCCAGGACGCAAACTTGGCGACTATTTATGTCCTGTGTCAAACACAAATAAAATCAGCCACTCCTGCGCAAACTTAACTTACCTACTTTTTGTGTCCGTCCCTAGACACAAAAGACGATCAAAAGTGTTCGGTGTCGGTAACTGGAAACTAAAACTGTCTTCGTTTGTATAACGCCTAAAAAGCTCAGCTCACTATCTATTAGTAGCATCTCGACCGATTTAGCGGTATTACCACGCTGAATAGCATTTTTATAAGCTCTGTAAATTAAAATAATAAAGTAAGGGTTCGTTCGTAAACAAATTTTCGAAATCAATTTTATTTTCATTTTATAAATTTTGATCATGGACACCCTATCGTCGAGTCAAAAAGGGAAGTGCTTAGGACGTGTGGTAAAAAATATTTTTTTGTTCAATTCACACGGGAAGTGGGACGGTTACATGGGAACTCGACTTCTGTGAGAATTTTGTTTATACCCTTGAGTTTTTGTGCGACCGTTCTTGAGAAAAGTTTTTTTGTACAACAAAATGAAATAGCACGACTCGTATGATGGACAGCACAACCAAAAAAATAATTAGAGAATACATGATGGCTCACTTGTTATTGAATATTTTATTTTATCCGAAAAAACTTAAACCAACGTCAATTTCAAATTAAATTCAGACTCTTGACTTAATTTTACTATTACTAATTTAACTATCACTTTATCGTCAAAATTTAAAAAAATCCAGTACCTAAGCAAAATTTAGGGTTTTTCATATTTCAAAAACCGTCACACCGATTTCTTCCCTAGAGTCTTTCACTTCCGAGCGTGACGATCAGCCTCATTCACAGCATACGTGAAAATCTTTGTGCTAAAAGAAATTTTCACTCAAAAAAAAAAACAAAATCGAGAACCTGTCCCTTTTTGGAAGTCAGTTAAAAGTTTTATAACGTTTAGGTACGTATCTGTCCGACCTTATCTTGTATTATCATGTCACCAGGACCTTCAAAATGGACCACAAAAACCCCAGTCCTATTTACCCATCGTTATCAATTTGCATTCTTTCCCACCGTCCGAGTTCCCAGGCCGATTCACATAGGAAACTGTCGGGGCATGGGAACCGAGCGTCCTTGGCCGACCTCACGTGACCTGTGATGGGGAGAGGTTGAGATACTTCGTCACACTTATTAAAATTGTAAAAGTGTTTAACATTTTTAATGTAAAAATAACGTGGTAAAAATAAATTACTAAAATTGTGGTTTTACCTGCATAATTGCACTGCCGAATTTTTACTAAGATAAAAGTAACAATACATGTTTATATGATTTTTAATGGGCACAGCTTTTATTAACAAATTAGGCTGGCTGGCTTCGCCTGTGTTTTACAATGTGTTTGTATATTCATGTCGGAGCCTAAAATGGTAAAACATCATAACAAACATAATTTTATCGACAAATCAGGCATTAATTTGACTGCCCTAGTGGCTTAGTTGGTAGTAACTCTGCCTGCAAAGCCGAGGGTCGTGGGTTCCATCCCCCACCCAGTGCATTATTTGTGTGATGAATTCAAATGTTTGCACTGTGTCTGGGTGTTTCTATGTATAATAAGTATGTATTTAAAACTATATAAGTATTATATCAGCTATCTGACTGCCATCACACAAGCTTTGCTTAGTTTGGGGTCAGATGGTGTTGTGTGTGAATTGTCCACCAATATTTATTTATTTTATTTATTTATTAATAAAAAACACGCTTTGAAAAAGTTTTTTTTTTTTTGTTTCGAATTATTAGTAGCGTACACAGACTAAGTAGAGAGATACTATGTAGGGTAAAGGAGACCTATTGAGGATGACCTATATCCCTCATAAGTTACATCTGGTCTAGTCGGGAGAACGACAACTGCCCCTCCAGCGCCCTCCGGTTCAAATCCCACACGCATTACTGTCTTTCCGAAGTCATGTGCGTAATGTCACTAATTTAAATTGGTGAAGGAAAACATCGCGAAGAAACTGACATGCATCTAGAACCTTTCGATGTCATGTGTTATCCTTTAACCCGCACTGAGCCAGCGGGGTGTATTATAGCCTAAGCTCTTTCCTTGCGAGAGAAGTCCCAGCAGAGGGAACAGTTGACTGCTTATGTTATATCCCTTATAGAGACGACCCCATACGATATTACACTTATTTACACAAATAGAGAAAGCATTAGTCAAGTTTAAAGTGCATATTTTACGTTGTAGATAAACTCATTCGATAAATGGCTTAGAACACTGTCTCCTAAATTTCAATTTTGATAAACTACGACACTCGCGATAACTATTGAACGGTATGTAAAAATTTGCAGGTATTGAAATAACCTTGACAAAAAAGTAATTTATTTAGATAAAGATACATACCGAGTTACGAAGAATGACGTCTGAATTAACCTGGCTTTACAAATGCATATTTTAAGGCCAGGTAGTTCTGTCAAATTAGGCATTTAACGCTGTCTTGTTCTCGCAACCGTCACCGACCGCGGAATCGGTGCCACAGTGCAGAAATAACATAAAAATATTGGTAATTTTACTATGTAATTTAAACTCACTTTTTGTTCAAGATTTGTTTATACTAGATACTGACTGATAAGAGTTTTGTTGCTATATCAACGAATAAATATTAAATTTATCTATACTCGTAGGTATACAAAACTCAACCTTTTCTTTTTTTGGTCACACTATAAGTTAAGAACGGCTTTTAGAATTTCATGCATCTTTTTGAAATGTTTCCTAATAATTCCCAAGTTCGTCAAAGTTTTTTAAAAATGTGCTGAAACGTAATGAAAGGCCATTAAAAACAGACGGTTTTTTGGCCAACTTCGCACTAAATTTCTAATC
The DNA here is from genome assembly GCA_017562165.1 of Ectropis grisescens. Taxonomy (NCBI): domain Eukaryota; kingdom Metazoa; phylum Arthropoda; class Insecta; order Lepidoptera; family Geometridae; genus Ectropis; species Ectropis grisescens. The sequence goes on along the minus strand of CM029780.1, from coordinate 9,633,593 downwards.
CAATTTTTTTCTATGAGGTAAAGATCATTTACTGAGCATAAAATTACAAAATGCTCACAGGTAGAGCTTCAAACGCCAATTGAAAAAAAAAACTGCTTTAGCCGATATTTTGGAAACTACATATTTTGACAACAATTGTAAAAAATAAAATTTTGCATCTTTTGTTGCTTATAATTTTTTTTTGTAATACATACTGTTTACGATTTATAGGCCATTTAATGATACGGTTGTGATGATGCCGATAATAGTGGATAAAAATGATGTGGTCTACGATGGAACTTGTTTCTCTAATAGAAACAAACACAGTGTACCTGTTAACCCCAAGGTTCGAACCATCGACAAAAACCCACTCTGGCAATGCGTTTCACAGCTTAGTTGTTCTTATTACAAAAGTGGAGACCAAACTCTTCTTTCAACTTTTCAATCATGATGATGAACGGTGCTGTTTATTCGAGCAACAAGCAATATGATAGAATAACTTAAATTTAAAAACCCCGACTATAAAAAAATCTACACGTAAAAAAATATATTACCTACTATCTAAGGACACTTTGGCGAGTCAGACTAGTCTTGGAATATCTTTGTTACCAAAATCCATCCAGCCGTTTGGAAGATATGTGGAAATAAAAGATATACAAACATAAAAGATACGCGCGAAAACATAAACCCTTCTTCCATTCCGGTAAAAAGGGACATGTTTATGCTACTGGGAACAGAATTCACATCTTATTATTTTTACATTGTTATCATCAAATTTGACATAATAAATCGTAATCGGTAAGTTCGCAAAAAAAGTTTACTGGCAACAAAAGATGGGAAATTGTATTTTCTACAATAATAATAGGCTTTATAACTTTTTCAGAATATCGGCCAAAAACGTTTTTTCGAGCTGGCGCTTGAAGCTCCACCTGGATTTGTTATTATTTTGTGATTTTATGCTCAGGAAATGATTCTAAACCTTATATAAAAAATACGAATCGGAAATTTAGTGCAGAGTTAAATTCTACGAGTAATTTTACTGCCTAAAAGGCTTCTTATCAAATTTGGTCGAGTGTCTAAATTTCTATGAACAATATTAACATTTTCATACAAAAAAAAAAAAAAAACAATAAATTTTGGTGGTGTCACAAACTTGGAAAAGAAATAAAAAAATAAAAATTCTAACAAAACCATACGTGTATCTATTGGAAAGGTGTTCAAAATTGTATTGAAGTTCCTAACATTTTTTTCTCTAAACTGAATAGTTTGCGCGAAAGTCTCTTCCAAAGTGGTAAAATCTGTATGTGAGGACTTTTCTTCCAAGTACTAAGTACCTTACTACCAAAGAATTTACCTAAATGGCATATATATCATAAATGATACCTAACTTGCATTTATATTAGAGGATTTACGCAGGGGATTTCTCCCCTCTCATTATTTCATTATCTCTGATTTAACGGACGAATATTTTACCGATACTTATCTATTTTCCATTGCATCCGCATTGAATTTTTTACTGATGTGGTATCGACGTCAGTTTTTTGAGACTCCCCTTTTGGTCTACAACATAAAGTAAACAGCGTACTAATTAGTATCAGCGTCTATTTGCAATTCCAATGAAAACGATATAAAAAATCAAGATCATAGCGTGCTTCACTAGTAATACCTACTGATATTGTTATACTGTGGCACTAGGATCGTAATATTTAAAATTTATCGGTTGTCAAAATTGCAAAATCAAGCACAGGCCCGTCGTCCGTGAGCGCCGAAACGCGACTGATCAGGCTTGCCGAACGGCGCGCTATATATATGGTAGATATTAAAACATAGTGAATAACTGATACTTTTTATCAAGTCAAACACTGCGAATGCATCTATAACTTTTTTAGTGGCTTTCGTTGAGTACAAAAATTTAGTAGAAAAATTCATTAGTTTAGTCATAAACTTGAAAAAACTTTTTGAAAAGGGGTAACTTTGGGATTTTTTTCTATCAAGTAAAATTCATTAAATCGTGTTACTGACTGCGAATTGCACTAGATTAGATCCTTAACTATTAGATATATTTTTTTCAGAGTTTAATACACTATTTTAAAGGTCTTAAAGTTGTTTTAAAAATTCAAAATTACGGGCCACACGCCCTTAACCTAAAAAGTAGTCACTGTGACATAACTGTTGTGTGTAATCAATGCAGTTAGACATATTTATGCTATTCTGGACTTGATTGTAGATATTGATGTGTTCTATAAAACTGTAGTACATCACTTCATATTATTGCTCTGCGGTCAATAGTTTCCACAACGTACGTGATATAGATTTTTTCCCCACCTCCGGTTCAATTATCAAAGTTTTCATGCAGGGCCTAACTTTTTTCAAAAAAAAAAAATTTGCCTAGGTATGTTCATTCCAGATAATGTAGAATTATAACAGTAAAAGAATTTTTCAAATCGGTTCACTAGTTTCGGAGCCAATTCGATGCAAACATACAAACAAACAATCAAATCGTTCCTCTTTATAATATTATATTATATAGTGTAGATGTAGAAAACTTTAAATATAATCTGACTAAAATAATAGGGAGAAAAAGAAAGAAAAAAAAAACATTTTCTTGTTTCTCTGGGTGACTAAGGAGTGATTAAGATACTTCAATATTTATATAGCTACGTTGTACTGTCCAACTATGAGCAGGTTTCTTGCTTTCCATCAGCCGGTAGTCTTGCTCGTTCTGTTGATTTTTATTGAAAAAGGTATGAATAAAGCGACATGTTGCTGTCTTAACCAAATAATGTTTACAGTAATTAATATAATACAATATATTACTCAATATGTAACCCATGACACACTCCCTTTATTCCTAATCGGGGTCGCACAAAATACACTTAGTATGACGCGTGCCAAATCACCTCCATGACACTTCCCACCACACCCCTTTAAAAATTCCCACAAAACTTTATTCACATGAGAATATTCCAAGCCATGGGAATACGGAACAAAATTTTAACAGTATACGATAGTTTGTAGCGAACAAATAAAAAAACTACAGAATGATAGCGCTTCAAAACTGACCAAAACAGAATAGATAATCGATTTTTTACCACAGTGCAAGAACTTTAAAGATTAAAAATATAGACAAATTTAGACACACAAACAAACAGGAACACTTCATTGCGCGTGACATAACTGAACACAAAACAAACATGTACAAGAAAAGTTGTAAGTTTAATGTAGTCTGTTTTCTGGACATTTATTAAAAAGCTGTTATTAATTGTAAGTTTAAAGTTGTTGTTCGTATCACCAATGGTGACTTTATTGCACTAAATTTTTTGGGAACTTTAAATAATAATTAATTGTTAAAAAATGTGGTTGCATGCTTGTAACGAAATTTATTTACAAATAACGATTTAAAAACATTTACCAAATTGAGATCTATGTTACTTTTTAACCCCCAACAAAAAAAAGGGGTGTTATAAGTTTGACGTCGATGTCTGTCTGTCTGTCTGTCTGTCGGTCTGTCTGTCTGTCTGTCTGTCTGTCTGTCTGTGTGTGTGTCTGTCTGTGGCACCGTAGAGCTCAAACGGATGGGCCGATTTTGATGCGGTTTTTTTATTTGAAAGTTAATATCCGTGCGGGTGTTCTTAGCTATGTTTGGTTAATATCGATTCAAAATGGCCGCCTCCACAAAATGGCGGACAAAATATTTCTTCACAACCTACCTCAATATGGGTATCAAATGAAAGGGCTTGACTAGCAGAGTACTAAACGCTATAACAAATTTCAAATTCAAGATGGCCGCCACCACAAAATGGCGAATTATATAATATTTTTCACTACTACCTCAATATGGGTATCAAATGAAAGGGCTTGATTAGTAGAATACTTTGCACTATGACAAATTTCAAATCCAAGATGGCCGCTACCACAAAATGGCGAATTACATTTCCTTTTTCACAATTCCCTTAATATGGGTATCAAATGAAAGGGCTTGACTAGTAGAATGTTGTACAGATAACAAATCTAAGGTAGTCGGGGGTTAATCAAAATTTTTAATTTTGTTCTTGTGTTTGACGATATCCATATTGTTTACAACATCACGTCTTCCAGATAAAAATAAATCTTACGAGGAAGGCATTAGACTGAGAATAAATATTTTCGGATTTCAAAAATGTTCGTGTTAAATTTTCGGATGTTGTGGTTTAAAATAAAATTGTTACTCTGTACTATCTTTTTCCGTGGCGATATTATACCGATGATAAGTTACAGTAATCTTAGTGATATTGGAAAAACTTATCTAAATGCATTTGAAGGTCAGGGCTGTGATGGTTATCTTACGTTCTTGCATTTACTGATAGCAACTGCACTTTGTGACATTGAACAAGGTAACGCTAATCGTCTGCTTAATCTATAACACATTTATGTGGGTTCTGTAATTTTTTTCCATTAACACCTTTAATGTACCATCTCAGCACTCATCTATCGGAGTGCTCGCTAGCTTCAGACATCAACATTATTTCATACTTGATGATCTAGAGTCGAATTAAGAGGTTTTGATTCTACTTTTGTTATAAGAACTTCTATAACTTAGACTAATTATAGTGCTTGAGTGTCCCTCAAGTTACTCCTAGGTTGGCGAGTTTTATCATGGATTGCATAGTTAGCTATAGTTAGCTTAACATCAGGTAAGATGCCCCCATTTTGATGGCATATGCAGCCCATTTAATGTTCTAAAAATAAATAAATAAATATTGCTGGACAATTCACACAACATCATCTGACCCCAAACTAAGCAAAACTTGTATTATGGAAGCCAGATAGTTGATAATAATACTCATATATTTTTAAATACAAACTTATTATACATAGAAAACACCCAGGCACAGTACAAATATTCGAAATCATCACACAAACATTTGCACCGGGTGGGGATCGAACCCACGACCCACGGCTTCGCAGGCAAACGCATAAATAAAAAAAAGTCCCGAGATTTAGTTACCGTAGTATGCTCGTGGTAGGCACGGTAATAAACGCTCCCATTGCGACGGTAGTAGATTGAGGGTTGCGGGCGGGGATTGTTCTTGACTTAATATTACTTAGTTTTATTCTATCCAATTGAAAAAACCCGGAAACATTTGTGAGCTTGTCAAATTATGGACAAATTTCTAAAAATCAGGGCATGTACCGGCTAATCCGCTCGAATGGTATCCATAGGTATATAAGGCTAGCAGACCATATCATCGAAAGACGTCTTTAAATTTTCATTGTGCTAAGGGTGCTCTACAGATCTACTGCCTAACTAAATCTGCTTTAGCTTTGCTATTGCTGTCTCTATAATTTCCAGCGAAAAAAAAGAGAGAGCATTATCACAGCCAAAACAGTTTTAGTTAGGCGTCAATGTTACTGTTTTAGTGAGTAGCACTTGTAAGAATGATATCATTAATTCTCATCTCATTTATTTTTGGCTTTTGAATACCTATTTGTGGTTTTGAAGTCGGTTTAATTTATTGTACGAAAATAGTAGGGATGGGCCGAAATTCGTTTTACATTCGGTTTAACCGAACTTCGGCAGCTTGAACCGAACTTCGTCATTCGGCCGAATGTCGGTTAAAATGCCGAACATTCTGCACTAAATATACTTGCACTATCATAATAGAAATTAGTGAAAAAACATAATATCTGTAGTAATAGTGAAATAAAAAATGTCTGATATACCTACTCATAGTCATTTATTTGAATTAGAAAAAGTAATCATACGTGACAAACAAAAAACTTAAATTGTTCTTTTTAACTACCAACTTTTTTAAAACCAACAAAAATCACGAAAAACAATTAATTTAATTTGCATAATGTTAACAATAGTACGTGACAAGCTGGTGACGTCTTTACAAATGACTAGCTGGCTAACGGTCCCGCGGGGAAGCGCGGAACGCGGGCGGGGCACATCTAGCAATATTTGCAGCAAGTGCGTTAACAAGTCAACACGAAAAAGCGCGGCGAAATTAAACCGAAGTTCGGCGGAAATTCGGCCGAATTTTTCATTTTTACCGAATGTTCGGCCGAAGTTCGTATTCGGTTCAAACCACATTCGGCCCATCCCTAGAAAATAGTTTATGAGTAACGTAACTCTAAGTACCTTTACATTTTTAATTATAACGTATTAAGTACCTACGTAACCTTATTTTGTACTTCCATATAAATCACAAATCCACTCATCCTTGTTTATTTAAATTCAAGAGTTCACATAAAAAAACACAGCAAAAAAAATCCCACGTGTTTGGAATTCTGTTTCCCACGACCACAGGGCGTGAAAGTAAAACCCCATCGTGGATTAATGATAAACAGAATGCCATTGAAAAATATACCGTAATGCTTTATCAAAAGGGGCGGTTAAAATTTAGTTGGCTATTCTTATTTCGTTGGCGGGATTCCCGCGAATATTCTGATGGCATTTTTCGCGGGACCGCAATAGGTTGAATTTCAAATTGCGGTATAAAGTAGCTAATCCTCACGGAATATATTTTAATGAATAATAGGCCTACGTTTGAGCAACATCTCACCTGGTGTTAAGAGACTGAAAAACATTTTTCAACACTCTGAACTCGAAAACACGAATACTTCTATCAAAAGCTCAACAGAGACAAAGTCTGCTAAGAGACCATCTGGGAAAGAACCACACCTTTGCCAGTTATTATATTATCTGTTTTCCGATTTGAAGGACAATGTTTCCTTGTAATTTAGAACCGAGATATAAGTCATTTTAATTTTCCGAGTCACAGATGCAGCTGTACAGTGTCAGGCAATGCCGATCGCCTGCCGATCCGGAGACCCCGGGTTCAAATCCCACGCTCACCACTCTTTTTTCGGGGTCATGTGCGTAATGCAGCTAACTTAAAACGGAGAAGGAAAACATCGTGAAGACCCAGACGTGAACCTAGAATCTTTCGAGGTCTTGTGTCATTCACCAACCCATACTCAACGGGTTATGGTCTTGTGGCGGTGGATTTTGGCCTTGACTGTCTCCTTGCGAGAGAAGGCCCAAAGTCCCAGCAGTGGGCACATTTAGTGGGTTGCTTATGTCGCTAATGCTTATGCTCAAGTAGCTCAAGAATATGTACTGTTATGAGCGTGTTGCTTACTATCAAATATGCGTATTGCTTGTCTGATCACTTTGTATATTAAAAAAATATTGGCAGTCATAGGAACTGCCGATAGAAATGAAAACTAATCACTCGTGGCCATGAGCATGGCCATGGTCCCGAGTTTTCTCGAAGATTTCTTATCATTCCCGAGCGTGACGTGTATAATTCGTATAATTCAAACCACGAAAAATCTGTCTGAAGCGCGCCAAACGAGTCATGAGTTTTCACTTCAAAAATACCGAGAATGGGGAAACACTCAGGCGATCAGGCAAGTGTGAGGATATTTAACCAAAATGAAGACAGTATTAACATCTCACAAATCATACCACTCCAAAACCGATTAACTTTGTGTGCTAGAAATTATAGGTACATTATAAACGTAAATGCGTTAGTGATCTACACAACTTTTATTTCCTTTTATTTACTATTGGACAAATAACGAAAAGTTTTCTCGATCTGTCCCAAGTTTCCAACAAGCTACCATTTTCATATCTTTCTACCTGTTTCCGGCAATATTTTCCCTCCAATCATATTGCAAACGCAGCCGTGGAGTTCAGAGCAAACAACCACAGCGACTACCGACGCTTCTTATTTCTGTTGGTTTTGCAACGAGCATGAAAACTTACTTGGTAATAAAGAACTTTGAATAAAAAGTATTGTGTTAATATCACCGTAAAATTGTAAAAATCGTGAGATTATAATATAACTAGCGACTCGCCCCGGCTTCGCACTGTGGTGCAATGCTGAAATATAAGTGCCTACTAATAAAATTCCGGTCCGGCGGCAAGGCGTTCTGTTTTACGTAGTCACATAATTAAGTCACACTTTTTTTGTGACGGATACTTTTTTGGCGCGACGGACGCACGCAATGTGTTGATTGATGGAACGAAACGGGCTTCACGCCAAAGATGGCGACAGCGGTTTGTTTGTCAGTGCCATCAGAATTTAACGAAATTCTCCAAAATCCGAATTTTGTGGACATAAGTGTTGTCGACTCAAAATCAATATTTTTTTTATATTTTGTTATTCATATAAGGTTTCGATCAAGTCTACCGTACCCCTTGATGAAATTATTAATATAGATGAGGCGTTTTCCTGCCGCAAAAAGACTTGTCAAAAATATTTCTAAATATTGTCAAGTGTGGCACCCCAAATATCCGTGGTGGCACCACTGTTGGTTTTTGTGAAATTTCTCTAATATAATAAAACAATGGCGCCACCTACGGTGAAATTGGGAACTGTATTTGACAGGTCTTTTTACGTCTTGAAAACACCACATTAATTGTTTTTAATTAACTCGACGTTGCGGCAGGAAACGTCGAGGTAATTAAACAATGTATTATATCGTGATCAAGCCCCGTCCAACATAAATATTATCGCGAGATTATAATCTAACGCCGTCAGATTACAAACTGACCTAATCTAGCGTAAGATTATAATCTGATGATGTTGAACATTTTACGCTGTCAAATATAAGGATAATGTAAATAAAGCCTAGTGGCCTATTGTCTAGTACGTGTGATTCTCAATTGTGTATCGTAGACACTCTTGTTTGAAAAAGGCTTCAGAGACTTGAACACCGACACAAAACTGCTAGCTTATCGATTTTTTTATCAGATACACTTCGGATAGTGTGAAACTGATTTGTAAAATCTAATACCACCTTTTTTCTATCGGACTGCTCGTACTGCTAAAATGCTACATAGTTAACATTTCTAAGACGCGAACGAAGATGTTTGACTCTACCTTTGTGTAAGAACATACAGGCTATGGAATGCGTTGCCGGAGTAAGTTTTTCCCGATGGTTTCCATCTTGGTGTTTACAAATTGAGAATGAATTTCTTTCTTCTAGGTAGACCGCATCGTCGTTTAATATCAGGCGAGATAAGACAAAGTCAGGAAAAAAAAAACAACACAACAAAAAAAAGACAGGTCAAGTGTAAACCTAAAACAGTTAGAGAAATTTATTGCGCTAGATACCTTAAAGTATTTTTTATTCAAGTGCTGAAGAACAAGTTTGTCATTATATTAACTGGCTTTAAGGACAAAGGAAAACATCACGAGGAAACAGACGTGTTCAAGAATAATGTTATTCTAGTTCATGAGGCATCCACCCGCACTTGGCTTGGTGGATATAATAGTCTTAACTCTCTCCTTGTCAGAGAAGACAGCGAGTCCCAGTTTTGGGAACCTAAACTGGACTTCTTATATTATGTTTTTATAATTTAGCAGTTCATAATATGCACTTAAAAGGTTTAATCATGAGACCATAGCCTTTATACATCCACGCAACGAAGTTGCTCCTCTATAAAGTAGTGGAAAGTACTACAGTTTCACTAGTTATTCTACCAGTCTACTAATGGCAGTGTGTCCGTTTGAAGGATAATGTCCATCGTAGACCGTATCGTCACTTAACAGTAGTGCGAGACTGCAAGGTGACAGCCAATTGTAAATCTGTAAATGTTTAAAAAACAATATTTTCAATGGAATTTACCATTTGTAATCACTAGTTATGGTGACAGGTCTTATTTGTCGCAGAGCTGATAACCATTGGAGTAGACGTGTTCTTGAATGGTTGCCACGAATAGGCAAACGTAGTGTAGGACACTCTGAGATTAGATGGAATGATGGTATACGGAAGACAGCAGGAATTGGATGGACACGTAAAGCTGAGGATAGGGCTGAGTGGGGAGCTATGGGAGAGGCCTCTTATTTTTTTTTAATAAAGAGTGGCGAGACGGTCAAGACATGTGCCTGATGGTAAGCAACATGCCTGACACATAACAGCACAGTGACACGCAGCTATTGGAACATGAAGAGTCCAAATCATTACCTAGCACTGCACTGCGCTCGTCACCCAGAGATCTAAGATCTTATATCTCTAAGCCCGGTAATTTCTCAATTTAATTTCAATAGACTAAGATAGACTGATAATGATGAATTGTTAGTTGAAGAGCGCTATGGTAAGCTAGTGGTCGGAACTCTCACCTTCCAAACGTGAGGTTGCAAGCTCAAACCCCGCCAGTACCTACTACCTGGCCAGTACCTAGTGTGTCATTATCACGTACTTTAACAGTGAAGGAAACAAAAAAAAACGTGTTCCAAGTAGAGCAACCTTTGAGAATATGACATATTCAGTAAAATAAACGTAGCAAGCGTGGTGGATTATGGCCTTAAAAAAACTTTGTGAAATAAAATCCCAAGTTCTATCTGTCCGACAGTGACTGCGCAAAGTTGATACGATGATCATAACTAACTACGCAATTTTATATTGAGTTTACATTAATTTGAATATACACCGAAAGATATTAAGAATATCAAACCTAAAAATAATCAGGAATATAAAACCCACTACTATCCGAAATCATGTCCAGCATGCTGGTGGCATTACCACGCTGGATGGCTTTGCTTGTAGATTGAGCCAGATAAACGCCAACATTATAGTCACGCTTTGCGTCATACACTCGGAGACGCTCTTGGAAATAAAATGAACTCCTGAGATAAGTACTCATTTTACTGTGGTAATTATCTATTATTTAATTACTTGATATTAACAGCATTTTTTTAACCGTGTGATCTTTATAAAACATGTCGTATGTTTTATTCAAATCATTCAAAAACACAATGTTCGTACATTTTGCCAGAATTCACAATTTTAATATTTGTATTACGAGTAACATTTCCCAATTGGAAATATTAGACAGGAAATCGAATTTCAATATAACATGTCCCTTACAGTCGAACTATTTCATAAACCCATTTATTAGCGTTGCCTGAGTGGGCTATTCCCGATGATTGCAATCTGGGTGTCTTCAAATCAAGAGTCAATTATTCTAGGTAAGCACCATCGTAGATCGTATAGGTACTAGTCGCGTTGCTTGACATCAGGCAATACGGTGGTCAAGATAAAACCTATAATAGTTAACAAAGCTCATTTATCTCAACGTCGTCTATGATGACTTTAATTCGATCGAATACTTTTTTATTTTGTAATTTTAAGCGAAAGTTTCTTTTAAAAACCCTTGAAAGTCATACACTTACTTGGTGATATTACTTTAAACACTTTCAAGATTCTTTCTGAGATGTAAATTAGCACTCGGCGTTTGATACCAGCACTTTGTAAACCAAGCAAAACCTAGCTGGGGAAAAAGTACTTTGATTAGATTTCCTCTCTAGGAAAATAACAAGATGGTTTTTAAAGTTTAGTTTTGTAGTGGTTGTACTCTTGGCAGAATCCGCCTGGGGAAGTACCACATCTTTGCCAGTTATTGTACCGCCAAGCATGTGCAACCATTACTGTGTTCCGGTTGAAGGGCAATGTTTCCAGAGAAATTACAGGGGTTAGATATCGGTGACGAGTGCAGTGCTAGGTAATGGTTTGGACTCGTCATGTTCCAATAGCTGCGTATCACTGTTACGTGGCAGGCGTATTGCTTATCATCAGGCACATGTCCTGCTCGTCTCGTCACTATTTAATATTTTAAAAAATCGTTTGGTTGTGGATTTTTTTAAAAGTGTAAATTAACGAGACTAGCAGGACATACGCCTGCTATTAAGCAACATTCCTGCTCATAACACCATACTCGTAGTATCACGCTGCTATTGTAGGTAACATGCAGAGTCCAAATCATTACCTAACAGCCTAACACTACAGTACACTCATATTGTTTTTAAACTTTCGCGATTTGAACACATAATCTTTATATAGTACAGGGCTCAATCACGATAAACGTCGAGGTAATTAAACAATGAATTATTCGTGATTAAGCCCCGTACTATATAAATATTATACAGTGCACTCGTCTCCTAGATATGCAAGATGATTCATTCTATGTCTTATAATTACTCTGAAAACACTGCTTTAAATCGCAATGCAGTGATGTTTTCACACTACTGTTAAACGATAGAATAACTGGCAAAGACGTGGTTCTAGCCCAGTTGGACTCTGCAAAGATGTTTAGACTACAATAAAAGTAGATTAAAGCGAAAAAATTAAAAACAACTACAAGCAGTCACATCCAGAGTAATAAAAGTTCTATTACACTGGGTGTGTATATATGTTCTATTATAGAACCCTTTATTGATTAAGCTTTTTCTAACAACCATCTGATCTTATCATCGGAGATTTAACCGGTACACAAAACACTAATTTCGATGAAATTAAAATCCTTAAAGGTTTCGATGACACCTCTTCAAAAATTCAATCTGTCAAATTGCGTTGTTAATCCTAAATTCTATCCGCCTCTTCAAGCGGATAAAGTCACGGCGATGTTGCCATTGTATGAAATAGAGTTTTTAAATAAAAATTATAATTAATCTATAGATTAGCTAATCTTTCGATTTACGTAGAATAAAATGAAGTTGCTTCCTCTGTCTGTTCCTTTAGATAATTTAAATAAAACGGATGTTTATCCAGTTTTCAACAAAAGACAAAATAAATAAAGAATTATTTTAAAAAATGGATATGTACTTACTCGTATTATCATAAGCTTTACAAACGTTGACTAAACGGTACGGGACAGACCAAATTAGTGTACAGAGGAATTGTATATCTTAAAAAGATCTACAAAACTATTGTGAAAATTCAGCTCGTAAGTAAACGCCCACATAAGTTATTTTTATCTTTAACATACTGCAAAAAAAATGTTTATCAAGTTATTTTATATAATGCAGTATCATTTTTTATTCCATTAAATAAAAGTCAAAGTCAAGTCAAATCTCAAAATATGTTTATTGATATTGTAGTTTCATAATTATGAGTAAATCGTTGGATACACTAAGAATTTACGTATATTACAATAAATATATTTTTGATTTGCAAAAATAATTCTGTGCCTCTTTTTCAAAAGAAACATCAAATATATATTTACAAAAACCATTGTAGATCACATCATCAATCCAATCAATCTGAAAAATTAGAAAACTTTTGCAAAAAAAAAACAAAGATTTCACAGTCTAGAGAAATTACAGCACAAACATATGAATATTTTTTTATATCTGGGAGACAAATATTTTGATTCTTCGCATTAATAAATCTGCGTGGGACTGTGCTTTTATGAACATGTGTGTTGCTTACCATCAGGTGCATGTCTTTCTTGTCCCGTCGCTATGTATTATAATATCACACTATATTTAAAAAGATACAGCATACTTCACAATCGAAACAATAGCGAAAGGTGGAAAGCCTACATCGCTCACTCCCTGTTTTCGGGGTAATATAATCCAACTGACAACACAGAAGAATATTTTCCAATATAAAACGAGGGGTCCATAAATTAGAAGTCCACTCAGAAAAGTCAATTTTACTGAGCGCTCCTGATTACAGTTGAAACACTTTTAAACTTGTATCTTTGAAACTAAGCGCGCCCTCCGGTTTCATCCGACGGTCGAAAAGACAATTTTATTTTTAAATTTAAAATAATACGTCATACTATATTGGCTCTACAAACAAAGCTGACAATAAGAAAAATTCACTACAATTATGGGCACAAAAGACATCCATCCTTTACTTTAATTAACCACTCTATTTTAATATAGGTAGGTTTATCGTTTCTAGGCCCACATAGTTTGGAATGTAATACAGTTTTGTATAGCATAGTCTAATGTTTATAATATGTGTTTATTACATTCATCGAAAAAAAAAACGAATAATTGGTAAATACTAATATTAAGTAGGTTTTTAAAAACAACTTTCACCGTTTTGTCCATCCTCAAATCGAAAATGCGAAGGCCATGCCTTAGATGGTGTAATGGAGAAAGTCAGAGTTTTTTTAAAATATCTACATTCATTTATCTATAATATGTATTAGGTATAAAAGGCCAAATGCTCCACACACGAGTAATGAGGAAATGACGAAAAAGTAGTGGGGAGGAGCCTACATCGCACCATATGATTGGTAATTTATGGTGCGATGTAGGGTTCTCACCACTAGTTTTACGTAATTTCCTCTGATTTTAGGGCTCGTGTGTAGACGTAAGGTAGGTAGAGTAAGTGTAGGTTTCATCAGGGCTAGACCGATCTGATTATGCACTTGAAAAATGACATAACTGCAACGCAAATTAATGATATCGTGGTTATGTACTGCATTATTGAGGGTAGTTATCTTAGTAATATTACAAATGTATAAATTTGGCTGTTAGTATGTTTGTTGTTCGCTGCTAATGCGATATAAAGCGTGGTTATTATGGGGTTTCGAATCCCTGATATTTTATATTAGTCCTATGCACTATGTTCATATGAAAAATACTTCTCATCTGGCAACATACGCGGTCAGCCGTAATTTGAGTGTAATAGTCGTACTTTTGAAAAAAAAAAAACAATCATATTACACATAATATATATGACATTTTTATTCAGCAACGATTAATGGTTTCTTTAGGCTATTCGTCAAATTAGGATTAACAAAGGATGTTAAACACAGCTAAAAGTTCAACAAAACAGTTTTATGTTTTTGTTTGAGACAATGGTTCGGTTAACAATAGGCTAAATGTAACAAAGAAGGTATTGAGCTATTAAATAAGTTACATTTTGAAACTAAGCGTCTGTAACTAAGTTTACTGAATTAAAAAGTACGCGCGGTGTTCAATGCTTTTACGTCAATTCTTGTACGGCCAGGTTAGTCGGGGGAACAGCGACTGCCAATCCAATTTCCCCCTGGTTCGAATCCCTTGCTGTCTTTTCGAAGTCATGTGCGTAAAGCCGCTAACATAAAAACGGTGAAGGAAAACATCGTGATGAAACTGACGTGTTCCTTGAATCTTTCGAAGTCGTAGAGTGAATATGGTATCTTCTTGCAAAGAGTGCGATCCTAGGACGTGGTTTTTTATGTGAAGGAAATCCATTTACGCTTACGCTTCTCCATAAAGAGATACTTGATTTATGTCAGACTGGACACCATAATATATGTTATGCTCCGGACTAAAATCCTGCGGATTTATACATTTTTATCATAATTATAATACATAAGTAAATGATATTATATTTACTTTTGGAACACAGAAATGATGAAATTATATCTAACCACTTTTGATTTGCATTTATTCGCCTTTTTTGTATCTCGTTTTCCATCTTTCGAATGTAGCTATAAAGTCTTTCAAAAAATATTTTTTCTCAAATGTTTGTACTAAACAAAATAAAATATCAATAAAATCCGAAGAAAAAGGTATCTTCAAAAACAGGCAACATTTTTATCCGCAGGCGAGAGAAGTAACTTTTGTCATACCGTAATAAGTATTATTCAAATGTGCGACGAGAAAAGAAAAGTCGCATAAAAATGCAAAAAGGAGCTTGGTATATAAATTTAAACGGTACTACGTATCTATTCGTTTTTCTGAGCTGACTAAATAGGTATTTAAAGGTTTAGCTACAGTTGTACTGGAAAAAAATGTTTGGAGAACACTCTTATTTACTTGTTACAGCGACTCCATAAAAGCGGGTCTATTTTTTAACTTCTGCGCCATTGTTTTTATGGTGGCGCTGTGGATAAACCACACCAGAGACGCTATCCAAAGTGCACGTCTTGTATAACTACGGATGGTTCTCAATTTTCCAGCTGTAACGGTGGAGGGTACTCCTCCTTAGTTCTCTCTGAAATAACTGTGATCTGTAACATTGTACTATTTCTGTCACCTGAATTGGTTCCCAAAGATTTGTATGGAAATTTGGCTTGGCCCATCCGCCTTAATGAGATGAGTCTAAATAGGCATGACGACTGATCCTAAAATTATATGAAATTATTGGATATAATGACAATATTTAAATAGAATAAAATACGCACCAACTTTAATTTTGATATCTGTTTGACTTACTTTGTGATCATTCAAAGCTGGAGCTGGACAAGTCCATTTTAAAAGTACGAATTGTAATGTATTTACCATTGGATAACCCATTCAATTTAATGTGAGTTTAGCTATGAAACCAGTTTCCTAAACGCAATATTTAAAATAGCTAACATACAAACTTTATACGTGACGCATAGAAAACACCAGACAGTGACTCACGCTTTAGTATTGTTTTTGTACGAAGCTTTTTTGGGAAAGTCCAAAATTGTGATTGTTAAATCGTGATATCAGGGGAAGTTTTTAAGATAATAAACTATTTTCGTACAAAAAATTAAACCGACTTCAAAACCACAAATAGGCACTCAAAAGCGAAAAATAAAGTAAAATCATTATTATAAGCGCTACTCACTCATCTATTTGAAGTCGGTGCCAGCTAAATCTAACAGGTATAGGATAGATACTACTTACCTGTGCCTACATAGCATCAATCTACTAACTTTTTGACCTGACTGGCACCGACTTCAAATAGATGAGTGACTACCTTGGATTTCTGTACAACATTCTACTAGTCAAGCCCTTTCATTTGATACCCATATAAAGGGAGTTGTGAAAAAAGAAATGTATTTCGGCATTTTGTGGAAGCGGCCATCTTGGATTTGAATTTTTTCATAGTGAAAAGTATTCTACTAGTCAAGCTCTTTCGTTTGATACCCAAATTGAGGTAGTAATGAAAAATATAATATAATTCGCCATTTTGTCGTGGTGGCCATTTTGGATTTGAAATTTGTTATAGTACATAGTACTCTACTAGTCAAGCCCTTTCATTTGATACCCAAATTGAGGTAGGTTGTGAAAATATTTTGTCCGCCATTTTGTGGAGGCGGCCATCTTGAATCGACATTAACCAGACATAGCTAAGAACATCTGCTATGGTATTAACCTTGAAATAAAAGAAACCGCATCGAAATCGGCCCATCCGTTTGAGTTCTACTACGGTGCCACAGCAGATAGACAGACACACAGACAGACATCGACGTCACTTAAAACACCCCTTTTTTTGGTCGGGGGTTAAAAACAAGTCTTTATTAAAGCATTTACACAATTTTGCATTGACAGGGTCGAGATTCATAACTTTTGTGAAATCTACAACGTCATCCAGATACGCAATTTTTCAGTTTTTGGTTCATATTTCAAAAACTACTTGACCGATTTCAAAATGATTTATATGGGACCATTCGGGAAGCATACCCATCCGAACACAAAAAGAAATTTTAAAATCGGTTCAGAGGTTCTCGAGAAATCAGGAAACATACATAAAAAAAAAAAAAAAACATAGGGGTCGAATTGATAACCTCCTCCTTTTTTTGGAAGTCGGTTAACAAAGTAATTATTTCACCTATGTTTCAGTTATTTAGTAGCGTTCTTTATGTCAACGATCGTTGCTTAGGCGAAGCTCTCTATTGGAAGACGGATTGTGACATGTATACGTCTGATACCTTGTGATGTTGGTACTAACCTGTTCGGAATTTCAATTACGCGAAATTTGCCGCTAACACAGTATGAATAAAGCTTCATTTGGCAAAAAAAAAATACGGATTCCACCGCGCCATTTCTCGATCGTCCGACGCCATTTTGCCCGACGACGAATAACGTTCTTTTTAAAAAACCAGAAAATATGAAAACGGTTTGTTTTTATTATAATCTACTAAAAAAAACTATGGTGCAAAAGTTAATATTATTAGTGTGCTGTGTTCTTTTATTAGTGAAAAAGCGTAATAATATTGAAGTACTGCGAAATCCAAAACGGGCGTGAAATGTAAACTTTGTATTTTATGACAAGATTAATTGATGATGAAGTACCTAAAAGTTAGTATAATAGTAAACAACATTTCAAGGGCTTTCTTGTGATATATAAATGTAGGTATATTATTGTGAATATCTAATATAAATATGTGATAATGATCTAGCCAGCACGTATGCATCATTCCGCGACTTTGCGCAAAACGCGTGAGGTGTTAAATCGAAAGACAGTCGTCACGCCTATTATCGTAAAGGATTATTACATCCTTCCCAAGAAGTAGTTTGGGTTTCGAGCCGGACACTATTGCACTCAAATATGGGTTCGATGCACCTATTTTTTGCACCTTTTGTAGCACTGTCTTCAACCTTAGTATTTTTTTATTAAATCTATATTAAATTAAATATGGTACTTACAATATGTAGTGTCGTATCAGGAAGTCAAGGAGAAGGTGGAGTGTAGAAGTACATGGAAGGAACTCCACCGACAAGAGCGTCGCTCTTAAGAGCCCTCTCACAAAACGACAGAGCTCGACTTTGGGTAAAATCCTGCAACATTGTCAGCGTGCGTCCGTTCGATTCAGCTCGAGCGTTTAGGCGGACAGAACGATCTTGAGCCGTAACGGCAGTGTACTAAAAATTTTGATGAGATTTTCTGACGTGACAACGTCTATTAAATCGATGAACGCTGGCTGCGTGCAAGAAAATTGATGACTTATTGTCCCGTTACGTTCGTTGTCCCGTTACGTTACGATAAATTATTCTTTCATTTCAAAAATCGGATTACTAGTATAATTTCATTTTTATTTAAAGGGTAATTTTTGTGCATTGGTTCTTAGCTATGTTTGGTAAATATCGATTCAAGATGGCCGCCTCCACAAAATGGTGGACTACATATTTCTTCATAATCTACCTCAATATGGGTAAATCAAATTTAATGAAAGAGCTTGACTAGTAGAATACTATGCACTATGACACATTTCAAATCCAATATGGCCGCCACCACATAATGGCGAAATACATTTAATTTTTCACTACTTCCTCAATATGGGTATCAAATGAAAGGACTTGACGAGTAAAATACTATGCACAATGACAAATTTCAAATCCAAGATGGCCGCCACCACAAAATGGTGAGATACATTTCTTTTTTTACTACTTCCTCAATATGGGTATCAAATAAAAGAGCTTGACTAGTAGAATACTACGCACTATGACAAATTTAAAAATCCAAGATGGCCGCCACCACAAAATGGCGACTGACATTATTTTTTACTAACACCTCAATATGGGTAACAAATGAAAGGGCTTGACTAGTAAAATACTATGCACTGTCACAAATTTCAAATCCTAGATGGCTGCCACCACAAAATTGCGAATGTCATTATTTTTTACTACTACCTCAATATGGGTAACAAATGAAAGGGCTTGACTAGTAGAATACTATGCACTATGACAAATTTCAAATCCAAGATGGCCGCCACCACAAAATGGTGAGATACATTTATTTTTTCACTACTTCCTCAATATGGATATCAAATAAAAGGGCTTGACTAGTAGAATACTACGCACTATGACAAATTTAAAAATCCAAGATGGCCGCCACCACAAAATGGCGACTGACATTATTTTTTACTACCACCTCAATATGGGTAACAATTGAAAGGGCTTGACTAGTAGAATACTATGCACTATGACACATTTTAAATCCAAGATGGCCGCCACCACAAAATGGCGAAAACATTTAATTTTTCACTACTCCCTCAAGATGGGTATCAAATGAAAGGACTTGACGAGTAAAATACTATGCACAATGACAAATTTCGGCGACTTTTCGGCGAAATGGTCATGGGAGATCGTTCCCTACGACCAAAGGAATTATTATTAGTAAAATTGAAACAAGGAAACGTTAACAAGAAAGATCGGCCTATTTTTGAACGTAATTATCTTTTTCTAGATAATACTAAAGATGGAAAATTCGGAACACAAACTTTTTGAATTTCGTGCGACGACGTGAGAGGGCTCTTAAATCATGAATGAATGAACTTACAATATAACAACATTTTGTTACATTTTCTCTTTCTGTTTGTATGTTTAATCAGGCTAATTTTTGAAAATCTAGTACCGATATCAACGAGACATTCACTGACAGATAATAATTTACTAGCGGCCCGTTCCGGCTTCGCTCGGATATTGTCATATGTATAAATACAAATATTCGGAATAAAAACTATCCTATCTTTCAAGTTGGATTGAACTGCACATGGTGTGCAAGTTTTATTATAATCGGTTAAGTGGTTTAGGAGTCCATTGAGGACAAATATTGTGACACGAGATCAATATATATTAAGATATACATATATTAGGGTATTTAATTTAAGAATATTTTGTTTTCTCTGAAAAAACAAAAATTCACTTCAATTTAAAATTTAATTTAGACACTTCAACAAATTTCATTACAAGCCTTAAATTTTACCTACGTGCTACTTAGGTAAAATAAAAAGTATGCAATTTAAAAAAAATGTTTTTTGTTGATGTGATCTAAGAAACAACCACACCGATTTAGAAAAAAAAAATTATAAACGAACCCACTTCTCTAAGCTACGTGTATGATCTAACAAATAAAAAAGAACCATTAAAATTGATTCACAATTGGCGGAGCTATTGCGTAACATAAAAACAAAAAAAACATTCCTTTATCCGAACTGAGAACCCCTTTTATGAATTCAGTAAAAAAAAGAGTTCCGCGAAAAAAAACTGTAAGTAACATAACTGTTTCATCGGGTTAATCGTTGTATTAAAATATGGCGATACAAAGTTTGCCGTGTCATCCACGTAGTACAAAAATTAAAAAGAAAGTTAGGTCCCACCGAGATTTGAACTCGGATCGTTGGATTCAGAGTCCAAAGTGCTAACCATTACACCATGGGACCGATGAGAAGAAAGTTGAAAATACGAAACACACTGTGAAAAGATCTCACTGCGCATGACAGAGCTTTCACTCTCATTGGGCGTTCGATATCATGAGGCACCTACCACTTGTGTCTATAATAAATAGTCCTCGCCGCCAATTAGGGCTGTTTTCATTTAGCGTGACTGTCGTATTACTTCTGTAAGATTAGGTAGGTGCTGTTTAGAAATACTTAGTTTAAGAGTTGCGCCAGATGCGTTGAATAGTAGCGCTATCTATTTAACAGTTCTGTTGTTGTACAGAGTTAGAAAAATATTGTTGTCTTTATTTAGTAGGGGATTGTACGTGAAATAGATATATTAAAAATTAATTTTCTTATTTTAAAATATAGCAATTTTATGAATGTAGGTACTTGCTTTCTAAGTGCCGCTTGTGTTATCATTCTACTAATAGCTAAAACTAGGCCATATCACGTTACTTCTAAAGATTTGTTTAAGGCTGAAGTACCTAATTGTGTTTTAGTAATATTGTACAATAACCGAACGGTTAACCGTTGGAGTTGACGGATTCTGAAACTGAAAGCGCGAATCGGTAAATGTAGAATGGGACGGTCTGAGACTAGATGGAATGTATTTTTTCTTAAAAATACATTCCATCTAGTCCATAAGGTAGCTGATGACAGTGGGAAATGTAAAGCCGAGAGACGAGCAAGTCATACATATAGATATGTCTGATTATAAGCTTGAATACTCTAATAGGCATGACGACTCATTTTTGATTTAATGTAACATCAAAAGGCTACTCAATAACTGAAACGGAGGTGAAATAATTACTTTGTTACCTTATAAACTTCCCGTTATATAACAATTTTAAAATAACAATTTTGGACTTTTCTAAAAACGCTTCACACAAGAACACTAACTACTAAAGCGTGACGTCACTGTCTGGTATTTTCTATGCGTCGCGCGTAAGGTTTCTATGTTAGCTATATTTAATATTGCGTTTAGAAAACTGGATTCGTAGCAAAAGTCACTTCAAATTGAATGGGTTATCCAATGGTAAATAAATACATTTTCTAATAAGTTCGTACTTTTAAAAGCCCTATCCAGTTTTGAATGATTATAAAGTAAATTAAACAAAAAGATCATCAAAATTAAAGTTGGTACATACTTTATTCTGTTTAAATACTGACATAACATCAACGAAGTATTACAAATAGAAGCGTTATAGTCTAACAATCATGCAATAAATCACAGCGGAACTTGCACACATACACATATACCTACACTTCCATTTGTATTAATAAATAAGACGCGGAAGAAAGAGACAACATATCCAGAATATCGGTAGTTGGAAAGGAAAAGATATAGGTTTAGCAAACAGCATCATACCACAACACAATCTGCTGCCATGCTACTAATCGGGAGGTTTACCGCCGAACGAAACATGTCTTAGCTTTGATATTTCTCTCTCTTTTCTTTCCGGTTGAAATGATAGAGATCGCAATACAATGGCAAAGCGAAAGTCGATTTAGTTAGAAGGCCGATTCTCTCTTACACTCTCGTTCTAATCTGACTATATCCATCTCGCTCTATCCATTCGTAGGAATAAACAGCCAAATTAAACAACAAATAATTTGAAAAATAATTACAGTGTTACTTACGCATGAAATGAAACATTTTTCTCTTTAACAGTTGCAGTATAATTTTTACAATGTCTATAAACACAGGATGGCATTTTTCCTTCTCTTCACATCACAATGTTACCCGAAAATACCTGCAAGCGATACGGACTGCTCTCGACACTGGAGAGTGCATGACTGAGCCCGGCTAAGGTAATTACCTCGGTTTCGTCTTGCCAAAGTTTTGCTCGAGGAACTCGTCTATTAATAATAGGTCATTGCATAACATCAAATAATTTAATAAAATTCCAAGATCAGTCGTCATGCCTATTCACTGCGTATCACGGCACTGTCACTGAGCCGGTTTTTAACCCCCGACCAAAAAAAGGGGTGTTATAAGTTTGACGTCAATGTCTGTCTGTCTGTCTGTCTGTCTGTCTGTCTATCTGTCTGTCTGTCTGTCTGTCTGTCTGTCTATCTGTCTGTCTGTCTGTCTGTCTGTGTGTGTGTGTCTGTCTGTGGCACCGTAGAGCTCAAACGAATGGTCCGATTTCAATGCGGTTTTTTTTGTTTGAAAGTTAATATCCGTGCTTCTTAGCTATGTTTGGTTAATATCGATTCAAAATGGCCGCCTCCACAAAATGGCGGACAAAATATTTCTTCACAACCTACCTCAATATGGGTATCAAATGAAAGGGCTTGACTAGTAGAGTACTATACGCTATAATAAATTTCAAATCCAAGATGGCCGCCACCACAAAATGGCGAATTATATAATATTTTTCACTACTACCTCAATATGGGTATCAAACGAAAGGGCTTGATTAGTAGAATACTTTACACTATGACAAATTTCAAATCCAAGATGGCCGCTACCACAAAAAGGCGAATTACATTTCTTTTTTCACAATTCCCTTAATATGGGTATCAAATGAAAGGGCTTGACTAGTAGAATGTTGAATAGATAACAAAGCTAAGGTAGTCGGGGTTTAGTCAAAATTTTTAATTTTGTTCTTGTGTTAGCTCATTACTCTAGAATAACTGGCAAAGATCACTTAGAGGTACTTGCTCAGACAGACTCGGCAAAGAGCTCTCAAAGAATTACAAATCCCATAGTAAAAATTATTCATAATGGTCTGTATAGCGCAGTCTTTCCAGTCTAGCACTGTCCGTCTGCGTAATCCTGAGCACGAGATTTCATTGCGATTACCCCTTGCGATTGTCACAATATGAATCGAAAATATAAACATTGCGAACAAATTCATTCATTTAGACATGTAGGTACTCCAAACTTCAAAACGGTCCGAACTGGAAAGAACTTCTAGAAACTACTAGAATATTCTCGTGGATAATGCAATTTAACTTGGATACGGCGTTCTTAGAACTCGCATTTCCTCAGCCCGAAATTTTAGGAAATTCTACATTGGATTTTTAACTATTTTAGGTTTTCGCTTGACCGACATCTCGCCTGATGTTAAGTGACTATACGGTCTACGATGAAGCGTATTTATCTAGAATAATTCTCACTCTAGCCTTGAAGACACCAAGATTGTAACAATTGGAAAAAACCCCGTGCTCAGGAGCATGAAGGCAAAGGTGGTAACTCTCCAGGCGGCCTCTGCAAAGAGTCCTACCACTACAATATATAAACTAAAAAGTAAGAGAAAACTGCGTGCAAGAATTGAGCCCTTAAATCAATTTCCTCTTAGAATTCCTCACAAGGTATGCTCGTAAGGCGATTACAACGAGAGCCCCGTTAATCTCGTTTCCACCTCTGATTTAATTAACGAGCTCTTAATGGAAAATGCTAGAGGAATTTTATTCTTAAAGAATTCTAAAATTCTAGAATGCAGTTGTGTTAGATTTATTTTGCGGGAATGTGACTGCAGTTTTACTTGTAGAAACTTCTATTTCACACAGATTTTTGTTAAGAAGGCGTTTTCAGAAACAAAAGACGTTGGCGTAATTGTGGTCGCCGGCCATATCTCACTTATATAGCACAACCGAATAGAAGCCAGAAATTAATAGAAGATGAAGAATCAGATGACATAAAATATGTATAATACAGCAAAACCGATTAAAAACTAGAAATGAAAAGAAGAAGAACACACTTATCAGCTGACTATTATTTATATCATTGTATAAATTCAGACCAGTACAAATTGTTTAGCCAGACATATTGCATGCCCCTCGACGCGGTCAATTTGTATGAGTCAACTTTTAAAATGTTTTGTAATATGTCATCTTAACTGCAAACAGCAAAAAAGATTTAAGTTTTTTTTTTTTTTTTTTTTTTTAATAAGGAGTGACGAGACGATCAGGACATGTGCCTGATGGTAAGTGTTTGTATCAGACAGAAAACAGGCAGAAGTTAAAACTATTTTGGCTTCGTTAAGCACTTTAAGATAGGGAAAAATCTTACGGTTTCGCCTGACCGACATGCTGAGAAAGTGTCCTACATTCCCAAACGGATTCTTCTAACCACAAGAATGAATACGATAAATTTAGGTTAGTAAGGCCCTGTGCTTTTTGCTCTAGCTCAAAGATCCGTATGCTGTAAAGGCCACTTCAGATAAACTGCCATAGAATCCTTCAAAATAAACATTACAGCACGACAAATTTATGATATCCGGCTAAGTGGTCAAAAATTAATATTTGACTTATGAAAGACCATTATACACTGCGCAGTAATTAATCGTCACCGATAAATTGAATGTACAAAACAGCGAATAATCGCGGCCATTCAATTGGCCGCCGCAAATTGATTGCAATCGAGTCCCATTAATTCGGACAATTATCAGGCGACGGCGGCGAGTCACACCGAACGAACTCTAACACAGTACATGCTGCAGTTGTACCGCATGTACACAAAACACCCTAGTGGATTACAAAACTACCTCAATTTAAACAACATTTTTAATTTTGGAAGTGAAAATTTCTTATTTCGCACCACACACAGATTTTTTCGTAGCCCACGAATGAACCTTTTCGCTCGTAAGTGAAAGATAGTTTCGGGGAAACTCGGGATCTCCGAGTTTTCCAGAGCGAGAAAGTTAGGTGCTGCTGTCTGTTTGCTGTCACTGTCTTTCTTTTTAATATATTTTTGGCCATGGATACTAGTCCTTCTAGCTGCATTTGTCACTGTCGTGTCGCTGTGGTTTATATGTTCAATTTATTATTATGACATGTCATCATTTTTATTTTTATGTTACATAATTCAAAAGTTTTTACTAGTCTTATTTTAGTTGTTACTTCAATCAGCCGTGCGGTCTTATCACACACAATTTTAGGGTGCCGTAAAACGTAAAAACGTCGTCATGTCTGTTTGTCTGTCTGTGTGTCCGTCCGTATGTCACAGCTACTTTTTTCCGAAACTATAGGAACTATACATTATTAAAATTTCGATCAAAGTTATAACAAACTACAAGAACTTTTGTTACTTGCTGCTTGGAACTCTTCATGGGTGAGTCCAACTCACACTTGGCCGCTTTATTTTTTATTATTCTCTGTCTGTATTTTGTTCCGGCCAATCTCTGAAAAGGCTAAAGCAAAGATATTAAACATCATTAATGTTTGTAAGGAATAACTAAGGCTTATTTTATTTTAGGCGACCCCTACATGATTAATCAATTTGCGCAATATTGCGAATTGTACAATATTATTGACCGTTTAGGGTTAAAATTGAAGATTGCACAATGATTGAATGAAAGTTTGAGCTAGTGTAATTTTTATTACTCCATATTTTGTCACTGCGTCGTGTAAGATTGCACAATATTATCAGTCTGTTGCTCGTTTTGACGAAGAGAACACGTATGGCGAGAATGCAGAAGTTAAGGAAACAGAGATTATCTACGAATATGAGTGTCCAAATATAAATAAATAAATAAATAAATAAATAAATAAATATTGGTGGACAATTCACACACAACACCATCTGACCCCAAACTAAGCAAAGCTTGTGTGATGGCAGCCAGATAGCTGATATAATACTTATATAGTTTTAAATACATACTTATTATACATAGAAACATCCAGACACAGTGCAAACATTTGAATTCATCACACAAATATTTGCACTGAGTGGGGATCGAACCCACGACCATCGGCTTCGCAGGCAGAGCTACTACCAACTAAGCCACTAGGCCAGTCAGATGTACAGATAATTGCCGTCGCGTCGGTGGCATAAATAGAGCAAAGAATATAATGACCGCAATAAATAAATGTTTAGTATTAGACATTGTTGTCCAAATTCACAGAGCTGTTTCCTATTTTTATAGTACGTATAAAGTGAAAAGACGAGCAGGGCATGACTGTGCCTGATGGTAAGCCTGCC
The DNA here is from genome assembly GCA_017562165.1 of Ectropis grisescens. NCBI lineage: Eukaryota > Metazoa > Arthropoda > Insecta > Lepidoptera > Geometridae > Ectropis > Ectropis grisescens. The sequence goes on along the minus strand of CM029780.1, from coordinate 9,607,041 downwards.
CATAACAGCACAATGATACGTAGCTATTAGAACATTAATAATCCAAATCATTACCTAACAAAGCATTGCGCTCGTCATCCATATAAATAAAATGTTTTATCTTTATGCCCGGTAATTTCACTGAAAACAATGCCTTCAAACCCGAAAACAGTAACACATTAAAAAAAATGCAAGCAAAGATTTTCATAAACAACAACACTGTATATGTGCATATTAGCTGCAGCTAAATCTTGCTGAGAGACATTTTGTTCGCGCGGTCCTTACGGAATCAACATCGCTCTCCGACTAAATACGAAAATATTGAGCAGTTCGTATTTTTGTGCAATATAGTTTATCTTTTGGATCCTTTCAATCTTTTTGTACAATAAATGCATTGTACAAAGTTATTGTAGGTCTAGGGGCCGCCTTAGAAAAAAGTGTCTATCTTTATATTTTCATTAAAATATTATTATTTCATAATGACTGCCTTATTGTTTTCATTTTAACGTCTCAAAAATGTTTGCCCTAAAGTGCATAGTTTCTGAGGTATCGGCCAAAAACGTTTTTTCAGGATGGCGCTTGATGCTTTTGTGAATTTAAGCTCAGTATGTGATCGTAAACCTCATAAAAAAATTGGATCAGAAATTTATTGCATATTGTCCAAAAAACTTATATTTTTACTGGCCGGTTTACCTTTCTCAGATCATCAAATATTTATTAATCAGTGCAAATGTTTCGATATTTACGAACTATTTTGAATTCTACTCAAAAATGATCAATAACAGTAATCATTGACGTACATCACAGATCTGAATAGACTACAATTTGCTTCATCAAATAGAGTCTCAACATCGTATTTGTGTTTAAACAAGTGATAAAACAAAAGCTGTTTGTACAACTCTAGATTTCATTAAGAATAAACGTAGGTATTGTGTAACCAACTTATGTGCAGAATGTAGTGATGGCGCCACAATCGAAAAGTGTTGTCATCTATTGCAAAATTAGACAACTTCTGTGTTCTTTAAAACCCGTAAAGCGGTGCGGCGCGGAATCCATATCGGTTCTGCGCCGGACACGACTCATAGTGTGAAAAAAATGAATGAATGAATCTACCCTCAAAAATGTTGAGGTTAGTTTTCACACAAAAATCGTAAGTGAAGGTTTATCAATTAAACTATTACGCGGTAGCAGGAAAAAACTCTAAACTAATGAAATAAATGAATAGAATATGTCTTAAAGTTTGCTTTGTGTCGAGGGTTAACACTCGTAACTCAACAGTTACACTTTTGGCCGTTCTGCAGATAAATTGGTGGCACTGTATTGCGTGATTTAGTTTATAATTTTGACGTCTACAACCACGCCCATTACATAAATAAATGAATAAACATTGAAGAAAATTTCTCACACAACACCATCTTGTACCAAACAAAACAAAGCTTGTACCATGCATCAGATAGTCATAGTATTTTATTGCTAAGCTTTTTTGTTACACGACCGACTTAGAAAGATATATACGGTCGAATTGAAAAACCTCCTTTTTTGAAGTTGGGTAAAAATATAGTAAACAGAAACAGCTCGGGATAGCCTAAGAAATAATCACTTAACAACATAATAATAGTTACAATACCTTAACATAACATGTCAGATAATGATAATACAATATGTATCTACGATTAAAATAATAAGAATTAATTTGAGTATGGCATTAGAGCAACTAAGACTGGTAAACTAATACATAGCTAATATAGAGGTAAAACGCGTAAGCACCCCACATTTAGGTTTTCACTGCTATGATCGGGGCCGTCTATAACAAAGAGAGAGTCAAAGTCATAATCCGCTACGCTCTGCCAGTGGAAATTGGTGGATGATGCATGACCTTAAAATATTATAGGACCATACCGGTTTTCTCGCATATTTTACTTCGCCATTAAAGCCGATGGTGATGACAAAGTTATACATCTGCATTTGGAATGATACTGGGGTGGTACAGACGGGATTCAAACCCACAACCTCACGATTGGGAGTCGCACGACGAGGCCACCGCGAATTATATTTCACCACAAGGTGCAGATTTCTAATAATTAGAGTGACGAGAGGAGCAAGACATGCGCCTGATGGTAAGAAGCCTGCCCCTAACGATCAAAATTCAAGCAGCTATTTGAACACGAAGAATCCTAATCATAATCACAATAATCTTAATCATAATAAATAGTGGCTAGCACTGCACTGCGTTCGTCACCCGGAGATATGAGATGTTTTATCTCTTAGCACAGTTATTTCTCTGGAAATATCACCCTTCGAAACGGAACACAGTAATGTTTGTATACTACTGCTTGGCAGTAGAATAACTGGTCAAGGCGTGGTACTTCTCCAAGGCGGACTCTGCTAAGACTCCTATGACTACAGCTACTTCTAAATATAAAACAAATCTACTTTTTTAACTAAATATCTAGCCTTTATTTCCGGATTTGGTAGAGTTTCTCACACTAAACGAACGTATAGTTAAGTCTTTTCCTACGAATAGTCTTAAGGCTATCATATCCTCTTTGTTACCCAACATTGCAAAAGAGGACGCTTCAACTTGAAGTCAACAGCTTTTGAACTGTAATTAAATTCTATTGTAAGAAACTTTGGAGCTTACCATCCTCACGCTTTGACCTGTACGAGTACAATAAGTCTTTGGAACTGTAAGCTTCAATGAATTTCCGTTTTAGAAGAAAAATTTAAAAGGTTTTTGTAATAACCATAACTATATGGTAAAAGGTGCCTTTGTTATTGTAATGAAACTACTAAAACAACTCAAATACATGTATGATGTATGATTTAAAACTATTGACACTTAGCACTTCTTAATTATCCATCGATTGATGAAGGCTTCGAGGTATTTCAGAAACTCAAACCTACTACCATCAGAATAGAATCTACGTAACAATCAATGAAGCAAAAACTATGTACCTCCTAGTTTTTACATGCAAACACATAATTCTTTTTATTTTTGTAATTAATAGGTGTCATCAAATCGAGAATGGATTGTTTGATTTCTTCGTAGAACACACGCTCCATCATAGATCGCAAACGAGATGGCGGTCCGGTCACTGTCTCAACTCTCAACGACATACGGCTTACAACCGCTCTACATCAGTACTTTATTTGCTTATGAATATCATTTATATTTCATCTCATTATCATCAGCCGCAAGACGTCCACTGCTGAACATAGACCTCCCCCCCTAGATTTCCACAACGAACGGTCCTGCGCAACCTGCAACCAGCGGTTTCCAGCGACCTTTGTGAGGTCATCTATCCTATGTATAATTAGTACGTATTTAAATTAAATAATTATTATAACAGATATCTGGCGCCCATAATACATCATCTTACATCTTTGCTTAGTCTGAAGCTAGATGGTGTTGTGTAAGCAATGTCCACCAATATTTATATTAATATTAATATGTATGTTTGTTTTAGCTTCTCGAAATCAGGCGCCATGTAACGGCGTAATCTGTACTAATATTATAAAGTTGAAGAGTTTGTTTGTTTGTTTGAACACTAGGATCTCGGGAAGTACTGGTCCGAATTGAAAGATTATTTTTATTGGATAGTCCATTTATCGAGTAAGGCTATAGGCTATAGAAATTAACGCTACTATTAATAGCAGCGTAGCATGAATCAAGAATGAAACAAAATCGGGGAAAAATATTCCTTTTTGAGAGTTTTCGTACTTTTCGTGTTTTGACATGACACATGACAGCATGTATCTAAGATTGCGCCATTGAATATCACAGATTACATACCTCTTGAATATAAAACCTTTGCTAATCAAATTTGTTTCTAAATCTGAGTTGGCGACCAATTTCCGACAGGTGGTGTAGCAGGTAGCTGAAGAGGTGTTTTGTTTGAAAGCGATATTCTCAGGAATGACTGAACCGATTTCGGTCATTCTTTCACCGTTGTATATGTACGGGATCTTGATGAGTACTATGTAATGTACCATGGGCAACGCCGGGGCGGACATCTAGTCTTAGATAAAGTATGTAAACTCTTTGGGCGTAATCATGACAATATTTATGTCGCCATTTTTCATGTATAAAAAGTGAGGAACGAAATAATTTTGCAGATAATGATTCCACTTAAAACAATTATGTAAAGAAGTTAAAATTATGCAACGAATTAAGTTTCAAGGTAAATAAGTGTTACCAACTCTCAAATGAATTAGTCGCTAAAAGAAAGCGAAGTGCCTCTATTACTGGAGCACTTAATATCATTCCTGCAGCTTGCCCCAGTACTACAGTACTAAACGACCCCGCGCTCTGAGAGTCAGGCTTGGCCAAATCCACTTAAGTGAGTCACTTTGTAAGTCTGTGGAGGAATCGACGAGTTTAGTCATAATTAGAGTGTAGTATTCAAATGTTTTCTTAGTATTCGATCAGATTTGGTTTTTTATTTGTTTTTTTTAATGTGCTTTATTATTGTTTTTTTAACTATCATAACTTACATATACCTACAGTTCTACACACATTCAAAAAAAAATTGTATGTTTAATTTAGTTTTACCAGAAAAAACTAACAAATACAAAAATCAAGTGTAAAACAATTTGTTTTAGTCTCAATTTATACAATGGAAAGGAATATACTCGTAACTTATCTATTCTAATATTACAAAAGGAAAAATTTGTATTTTGTATGTAATACCCGTGCGAAGTCGGGGCGGGCTGCTAGTATATTATATTATGAAAAAATAATGAGTAAATAAAATAATAGTCAGCTGATTCAAATATTTTACTGTGTCTGGGTGTGTTCCATGTATCATAAGTTTATATTTATAACTATATAAGTATTAAAACAGCTTTGCGGCTTCCATCGTACAAGCTTAGCTAAGTTTTTTAAAAAAAATTGAAGACTTTTTTTCTTTGAAGTCCGAAGACAGGCAATTGGTTTCCAAAAATAACGTCATAAAGGTTTCATATACCCCTATACTCTATTAATAAATATGATAACATTGTTATACCCTATCTATTTGTATTCAGTCGACGGCCTCCAAGACTTTCAGCGTCAAAGTTATTTCTTTTAAATCTCGGAGGTTTTTATTATTCCAAGCAGAACCGAAGCTAACGAAGCCTTAGGTCAGCGTTTGATGGCGCATTAGGTTTTAGTACGTATTGAAATCGAAACTTGATTGGCTCTGAAACCTACTGAAATGGAGCTGAGACTGTAGTCGATTTATTATCTGGATTACAATGTTATCAAGAAAAGGAAGAGTGATTTAAATTTTATAGAACTTAAAACCGTTCAGGCTTTATTCGTATTCTTTATTATTCGGAAAGAAAAAAACGCTGGGAAACGCTGTGTATGCCTACTCCCTTCCGTGCTGCTTTCTGTATTTCTCTAACAAAATGAACATGTTTCACTTCCAGGTAAAAAAGACATAGGTAAACAAGAACAAAATTAAAAATTTTGATTAACCCCCGACTACCTAGGATTTGTTATCTGTACAACATTCTACTAGTCAAGCCCTTTCATTTGATACCCATATTAATTTGTGAAAAAAGAAATGTACTTCGCCATTTTGTGGTAGCGGCCATCTTGGATTTGTAATTTGTCATGGTGTAAAGTAGTCTACTATTGAAGCCCTTTCGTTTGATACCAATAATGAGATAGTAGTGAAAAAAATGCCCTTTCATTTGATACCCATATTGAGGTAGATTGTGAAGAAATATTTTGTCCGCCATTTTGTGGAGGCGGCCATCTTGAATCGATATTAACCAAACATAGCTAAGAACATCCGAACGGATATTAACCTCCAAATAAAAAAAACGCATCGAAATCGGCCCATCCGTTTGAGCTCGGTGCCACAGACAGACACACACACAGACAGACAGACAGACAGACATCGACGTCAAACTTATTACACCCCTTTTTTTGGTCGGGGGTTAAAAAGACAACATAACAGACACAAACCATCTCTACTAATGTTATAAATCTGAAGAGTTTGTTGGTTTGAACGCGCTAATTTCAGGACCTACGGGATCGATTTAAAAATTTTTTCGCCATTGGATATGTACGTGATTGCGTGATTTAATGTATTGCCCATACCACTCATAGTATAGGCAATAAATTAAATATTACGTACTACAGGCAAATCCGCTAGTGTTGTATGCGTTCTGAAAACGCCTCCTTGACGTTATTTTATTTTAATTATTTTCTTAAGACAAGACAGTGTCTATACAGGTTTAAACAGTTACAAGTTACCTACTGGTGCTACGCTAGTAGCACCATTAAGCCAAAACGATACAGTAGATATTCCATCTGAAGTCTGAAGCAAAGAGTTCACATATATAAGTACTACGTATAGAGTTGGCACGAACGCTTTACACCGAAAGCACGGGTAGCACCTTTCTTGCCTTGTCGCTCAATTCAATCAATTCAATCATTTATTTATCAATTTGGTACATGGGTACACTTTTGAACGTCAAATTATAGAAACATTAAATACACAATGTCAGATAAAACAACAAAATACAAACAGAACATATTAAATTATGGGTAATGTCAAATTAAATAAAATCTGAGAATTCAATCAAAGAAAAAACAATATACCTACATTGTTCTTGTGGAAGTGTCATACTTTTGTCGCGGCTCTCTGTTGCCATAGAAAGTATGCACGTCATCTGCTTACGATCGACACAAAGTAAATGAAATATAATATATCGACACAAATGAAATATAGTATATCTAAACTCTTTGGTCTGAAGTATCTTTGCGCTAATCGTCGTAAGAAATTGATTCGTAGTACTCGTTGAGTACGTGAGTGTGGGAAGTAAACGGGGTATCTTCAAGTATGTTTCATGTATGATCTGAGGTATGTGCGCAAGTTAGAATAGTTAGTAAGTTTAGTATGGTTATATCACTACCTCAAAGGCACGGCCAGTTCCTACTTTTCCCACTCCGAAATCCCACAACCTTAAAACCCTAACATCTCAGTGTAGGACTTTTTTGATGTGTGACATGTTTTGTCTCGGTTACTGGATATTTTTTGTGAGAGTGACTTTGAAGAGTGAAAAGGGACGAAAATGTGTAACTGTAAATCGTATACGATCGGAAATGATCAATGAGCATGCGCGGTGTCGGACAGAAGGCTGTAATGCAAATCTACTTTGTGGGAGTTTGACTATCGTAATTTAGGCAACCATTGTGTGTGCTTATGTGCGATGAGAAAGAAAAACGGAAATAGAAAAACAGAACACTTTTCTCTCTTTAAAATTTCGCATCTATTGATGTTTCACATCATACTCGTATTTCACTCATTAAAAAATAAAATAAAACAATTATATTGGTGGAGAATTCACACACAATACCATCTGACCCCAAACTAAGCAAAGCTTGTAATATAGCGGCCAGATAGCTGATATAATATTTATACTTATAGTTTTAAATACATACTATATATACATAGAAACACCCAGACACAGTACAAACATTTGAATTCATCACACAAATATTTACACTGGGTGGGAATCGAACCCACGACCCTCGGCTTCGCAGGCAGATTTACTACCCATTAAGCAACAATGCCAGTCATTATAAGTATAGCTCGTTTTTTTGTGTATTATCTGCTTTCAGCTGATTTCCTTTTTCGAATGGCATAGCTTAAAAGATATCGGATGATGTATTGTCGAAGTTAATATCTCTCTTGTGTATGAATTTGAAGCCCGTACGTTGCATTAAAATACTCACTAGTATTTTGAGCACAAATGCTGTCCAAAATTGACCAAACCTACTTGCTTTTGCTTTTCAGGCAAGTTATTTAGCACGTATCTAGCCAATACCTACCTTTACCTTTATACCTTTCATTTCCCCGGCGTCACTAGTCTCTAATTTGAGCCAATATCGGCCACGCATAACTTGATATCATCTACCTATCTGGCTGATGATTTTCCAGCAAAACCCTTGTCCCCAATCGACAGCCATTCGTTTAAGGATCTATTCCGCGATTCCGCCTACCGTCAATTTCTCAGTAATAATTATTTTCCCAATGCAATATAAATTGCAATATAGCACCAGTAATCCCTTTCAGGGAAGGCAGGGAATATTAATACTAAAGCTTCAACTAGCTGTTATTAATGCAGCACTTCTTGAGCAGGGCTGCCACCTGAGAATTTATTCTTATGAAATAGCATATAAAATTCATTTCAATTGCGTATTCTAAACAAAAGTAGATGAAAATGTTGTACAGCTGTAGGGGTGATGTTGACTGTTAAACCGTATTTTTAATGCTTTCAAGTATGTTTCGGCTATATTATCATGTTTAAAGCCATGGCTGGTGTAGTCGGGAGAAGGGCAACTGCCGATCCGGAGAACCCGGGTTCAAAACCACGCGCATCACTGTCTTTTTGAAGTCATGTGCGTAATGTCGCTAACGTAAAACGGTGAAGAAAAACATTGAAAGGAAACCGACATGTACCTGGAATATTTCGAGGTCATATATTGTGTCTTACACCAACCCGCACTGAAACATCGTGGTGGATTATGGTCTTGACTCTCTCCTTGCGAGAAAAGGAGAGAAGGCACTCTCACTAATTGCACTGCTGGGACCCGAGTCCCAGCAGTGCATTTAGTGAGAGTGCAGAGTGCATTTAGTGGGCTGTTTATGCTTAAGTATGCTTCAAGTATGTGTTATATATGCTTGTAAGTATGCTCTACACAAAGTACAGAGGAACATAGTTGGTTAGTGAGTAAGTTTAGGTTCTGCCTTAAGCGTGCACTGCGCGAACTCAAAGCTTGGTAGGCAGTAGAGTCCAACTGTAATAGGTTCATTGCTTTTTTTTAAAGAAATATTTTTTGATGGATTTGTCGCAAAGTTCGCTGGGGTTTTACCTACACTTACCTGTCCGATTAACAGTAGTGTGTTAGACATTGAGTTCAATAGGAAAACAATTAGTTTTAAATGTGAGATCCATGATAATAAAAATGGATCACAGGTAGAGTAAGTTTCTTACTGGTTTAAATTTAGAACTAGATATGTATGTCCTGACAGCCCTGCAAGTTTGAACTATATGCACCTGGTTTGAAACCAGCCTTATTTATGCAATTCGGTCACGAGACTGCACTCCGTAAAGCAGTTTCTAGACAACCTGCATAGGACACTAGTAAAATCTTATCTACTTTGGTCGCGTCACAGCTTAGATAAAGCTTATGTATTCAGCCAATTGTTACAATTCCGGTTAGGGAGTAGAGATATATATTTTAATGGTATTTATATTGCAAACACCATACTGCGTTCCAGGACTCAGATAGCCGATGTGACCCAAAAAACTGCTAATTTGAAATGGGATTGGGCTGGACATGTCTGCCGCATTTCGGATGCTCACTGGGCCAAAATCACTACTCAGTGGAAGCCCGGTCGTAAACGACGATACAGCAAGCCAAAAAAATGCTGGCGGGAAACATTAAGTCAAGACAGAACCAAATGGAGAGAGGGTAGGGAGGCCTTTGCCCAGCATTGGGACAGTATAGGCTCTAAATAATACATAAAATAATTTATATTGCAACATTTGATGCTTCTTTTGATACGTTATAAGCTTAAATCACCTGACCTTGGTTAAAATTTACGTACACTCACATAAACTTCCTTGGATATTCTCGTAAAATCTCGTCGAGCACACTGCATAATGAAGTTTTAAGCCAAAATTTTGCACATTTTCCACTCATAAATTAAATGAGTACTTCAATTTGATAAGCCCATAGAGGCTTTAAGCTTTCGAATGACTTGTAGAGTCATTCTGAAACTTGGAATTTGGATTTATTTAAAGGAGTTGATGGCATTTTTTCGCAAATAAAAACAAATATTAAAAAATAAACTTTCATTGTTGTCATGTTTCATGTAGTAGGTAAGACAACATCATCCAGAATATTTTAAATTAAAGTTGACCGAAACTTGTCTCTTTGCAAAATGGCAAAATAATTTTATTTTATTTTAAAGTTAAAAATTTCAATATAAAGAGCATATTTATATTGAATTGTCCACCAATATTTATTTATTTATTTATTTATTTATATATATAGAGCAAGATGGTTAAACATAAACAATATATTATTTGGTCTTATGCCAGTACTATTAATGGAACGTTAAATTTAATGCAGGTAGTTTAAACAATGTATTCATATTAGTTTTCGAATTAATTTATCCATCATTTATTAATTAATTATAATTTAATTCCTTTTTTTCTATAAAGAGCATATATATAGAGCAAGATGGTTAAACATAAACAATAAATTATTTGGTCTTATGCCAGTACTATTAATGGAATGTTAAATTTAATGCAGGTAGTTTAAACAATGTATTCATATTAGTTTTCGAATTAATTTATCCATCATTTATTAATTAATTATAATTTTATTCATTTTTTATTTATTTCATTACACAATAGCATTTACACATTCACATTCGTCTGTACTTTATATCATTAGTATTTTCGTCGTCATCATCATCAGCCTGTGCTCATCCACTGCTGGACATAGGCCTCTCCCAATTATACGTCACTCAGTCTGGGTCTTACATCTCCAACCGCCACCAGCTGGCTTTCGTATGTCGTCACTTCATCTAGTCTCAGGGACGTCCGTACCGATTAGACATTACATTATGTTAATGGATTCTTTTCTTTTTCATTCAAATAGCAAGTCCACTTAACGTTTCCGCTGCTGGGACTCGAAACCTTACCCCACCAGGAGTGATTCAAGGCCATAATCCACTACACTAACTATCCTCGAAAGAGTTCTTGGAATTTACCGGTTTCCTCACGATGTTTTCCTTCACCGCTAGAGCCTGTGGTACAAATTCATCCATCTGCACTGGAAGAAATACTAAGAAGAGCATGCGGGATTCGAACCTACGACCTTTAGATTGTAAAATATAACGTTCACATCTCAGAATTTATATTTTGCAAAAAATATTTCTATCCAAAACTTGTTCACTCGCGACATGATTCAAAGCAACCACGCATCGCATTCGTTCATAAAAAAATACCGTTCGTGTGCAGAGTGCAAATGATCAAAATATGTAAAAGCACGAATATCCAGTGGGTAGCTGAGGTCGATATCAAATATTTCTCTCGGTGCAAGCGGGGACAGAATATTTCTAGGTTTATTTAGTATGGACAGGGTAATATTTAAACCTAACTCAACTCTTGGTGTCTTCAAATGGAGAGTGAATCGGTTTCTTCTAGGTAAGTAAGTATGCTCTATCGTCGTAGACCGCATCGTCGCTTAACGAGAGTCAACAGTTAAATGCAATAGTTATAAAAATCATGATCTTTATTTGGCCTAAAATATTTACAGGGCCATAATATATATGGCCCTGGTCATACAGCGTAGGAATGGCACTAGTCTAATGGGACATATCGTTCGGGTATTTGACGAACGCGCAGACTAAGTGAATAACTCCGGACTAGTGTTTGTTTGTATACTTATTTTTAAATATATATGGATTGTACTTGATATTGCAGTTGTATGTAATATTAATAATACCAAATTTTATTGCTTTTACGGTGCTACAGCTACTTGCTGAATCTTTCTGGGGTAGTACCATTGCCAGCTATTCGGCCAATTAACGATATATAAACAGTAATGTGTTCCCCTTATTGGGCATCGCTTCTACAGGAAATAACAGGGCAATAATATTATTGCCCTGTTATTTCTGTGATTTATATAAATCACCTGTATGTGACGAGCGCTGTGCAATGTTCAATGCAATTTTGAAACTAAAATAGCTACGTGTGATTGTGTTATTACGGGCAGACGTATTGCGTGTTGGCGTATGCAAAGGGTTTACATATACTACGTATAGAGTTAGATTTTCCGCACGGTTCCTTTGTGTCAATCGTAAGTGGATGACGTGCATACTTTCTATGGCAACAGAGTGATGTGCTGCGACAAAAGTATGACACTTCCACAAGAGCGACAAGACAAGAAAGATGGTATCCGTGCTTTCGGTGTAAAGGGGTTATGCCAACTCTATACGTAGTATATGTAAACTCTTTGGGCGTATGGCTTACCCCTCCCATCACTTAACAAAAAACCTGTATAACATAAACGTACAATCGTTTTTATTTGTTGCTAAATGTGTTTGATCGTATCCTCTCTAATCTTACGTCAAATATAAAAATGTAGTTGCGGAACAACGTGGGCCAAGCGGCACGCTAAACGCTTCACCTTGCAGGCGTTGCTAGAATTTCAAATATATTATGTTTCTGTAGCATTTTAAAAATTAAATTATTTTAAAAGAACATTCAAAACTGTTTTTTAATATTTATTTAACTACAAATACTGGTAGCATTATTCATTATACAGAACATTTTTAGGTCATAATAATGTGGAGATTTCAAGATACAAATTGAACTGTCAAAGATGTTTCATTTTCTAAAGTTTCTCGTAGAAAATAAAACATTGGCGCCACTTATGATAAAACTGCGAACCACTTTTGATTGATCTATTTGCACCTTGTAAATGCCTCAATTTGCTATTAAGGCTCACTGTAAAGCTCACTGCTATTAACACATGGAGCGATTTTCAGCCGCGCCCGCCGCGCTTCTGTAGAACGCAGATAGATAATAATATGTGAAATTGAAAGCACATCTCACAACGCGTTTTGCGCCCGCGGCATGCGCGGCTGCCGCCCGGTGTCCTATCTTCGAAAATCGTTCCATGAGTTCTTAACCTAGCTATTTTTTCTTTAGTGACAAGTTTAGTGTATTGTATTTTAATTCTGAATTACCGCCGTCAAAGTTATTTGCCCAGATGTTTGATCAAATTGCTGAAAATCATTTAGACCGATTACACCTATGAATTATACAATAACAATATAATTAATACGATAAGAAATTGTAAATAGGAGTGAGAGAATAAACAAAAAACTTACTCGGTAGTCCCGAGTTTGAAACATTTGATAAATTTACTAAGCATAAAAACTATGCAGACTTCTTAAAAGATAAAGGAGTGGAGTGTTGTTCCTGCACCGTCTAATTACTTTTAAGTGTGTATACATTTATTTATAACTAGCTGTACCCTGCCACGCTTTGCTGTGGCACATTGTGATGCAAAAAATAGATAACGACAATGCTTGATGCGGATTATATATCATTCTAAAATTTTAGCTCGATCGGTGCAGAAATTTTTGAGTTTTTGAAGCGTACACAAACCAACATAACATTTTTATGTATAGAGATATTAGGTTAGGTTAGGTTAATTACCTACATTAAACATGTGAATTATTTTCTGTAATAAACACATTTTTATGGTTTATCAACTCGAGTCTGATGTTCTATATCTTTTGAATGTTTAACAAACGATGTTGGGCTCAAATATAGATCAAATATGATGTTCGCACTCTTTACGTAGTAATTTATATTTTCTTAGGGAATGACGTCAGCAGGCTTCAAACAATTTCATTCTTAGAACAAGATACCCAACCAATCAATCACTATTATAGACATTTTTAGTGTTTTAAACCAATATTATATTTACCTACACTACAGATTATTATATTTGGACTTCAGGCTATTGGCCTGTATACTATAAAATGTTCATCGCGTGTTTAAGGGCGTGTGGGCCGTAATTTTGAATTTTTAAAACAACTTTAAGACCTTTAAAATAGTGTATTAAACTCTGAAAAAAATATATGTAATAGTTAAGGATCTAATCTAGTGCAATTCGCAGTCAATAACACGATTTAATGAATTTTACTTGATAGAAAAAAATCCCAAAGTTACCCCTTTTCAAAAGGTTTTTTCAAGTTTATGACTAAACTAATTAATATTTTTACTAAATTTTTATACTCAACGAAAGCCACTAAAAAGTTATAGATGCATTCGCAGAGCTTGACTTGATAAAAAGTATCAGTTATTCACTATGTTTTAATATCTACCATATATATAGCGCGCCGTTCGGCAAGCCTGATCAGTCGCGTTTCGGCGCTCACGGACGACGGGCCTGTGCTTGATTTTGCAATTTTGACAACCGATCAATTTTAAATATTACGATCATAGTGCCACAGTATAACAATATCAGTAGGTATTACTAGTGAAGCACGCTATGATCTTGATTTTTGATACCGTTTTCATTGGAATTGCAAATAGACGCTGATACTAATTAGTACGCTGTTTACTTTATGTTGTAGACCAAAAGGGGAGTCTCAAAAAACTGACGTCGATACCACATCAGTAAAAAATTCAATGCGGACGCAATGGAAAATAGATAAGTATCGGTAAAATATTCGTCCGTTAAATCAGAGATCGGGTTAAGGAAATAATGAGAGGGGAGAAATCCCCTGCGTAAATCCCCTAATATAAATGTCAGACTAGTCTTAGAATATCTTTGTTACCATAATCCATCCAGCTATTTGGAAGATATGTGAAAATAAAAGATTTACAAACATAAAAGATAAACATAACCCATCTTCCATTCCGGTAAAAAGGGACATGTTTATGCTACTGGGAACAGAATTCACATCATCAGAATAAACAGCACCGTTCATCATCATGATTGAAGAGTTGAACGAAGAGTTTGGTCTCCACTTTTGTAATAAGAACAACTAAGCTGTGAAACGCATTGCCAGAGTGGGTTTTTGTCGAAGGTTCGAACCTTGGGGTTACGAGGTACACTGTGCTTGTTTCAATTAGAGAAGACCACATCATTTACATCCACTATTATCGGCATCATCGCAATCGTATTATTAAATGGGTTATAAATCGTAAACGGTAAGTTTTACAAAAAAAGTTTACTAGCAACAAAAGATGCAAAATTTTATTTTCTACAATTATTGTCAAAATATATAGTTTCCAAAATATCGGCTAAAACAGTTTTTTTCAATTGGCGTTTGAAGCTCTACCTGGATCTGTGAGCATTTTGTAATTTTATGCTCAGTAAGTGATCTTTACCTCATAGAAAAAAATTTGATTAGAAATTTAGTGCAAAGTTGACCAAAAACCATCTATTTTTACTGGACTTTCATTACGTTTCAGCACATTTTTTTAAATTTTTGACGAACTTGTGAATTATTAGGAAAAATTTTAAAAAGATGCATGAAATTGGAAAAGCCGTTCTTTTCTTATAGTGTGACCAAAAAGAAAAGGTTGAGTTTTGTATATCTACGAGTATAGATAAATTTAGTATTTCTTCGTTTCACTTCACAATTCACAAAATTGTTATCACTAGTACCTATAAACAGTATAAACAAATCTTGAACAAAAAATGAGTTTAAATTACAAACTCCAATATTTTAATGTTATTTCTGCACTGTGGCACCGATTCCGCGGTCGGTGACGGTCGCGAGAACAAGACAGCGTTAAATGCCTAATTTGACAGAACTACCTGGCCTTAAAGGGTGATATTGTGTAAAATTAACCAAATAGAAATATCAGAGGCTTCGTAGAACAGGTACAGAAGTGTTTGCAATATAAGCTATGTATATTAAGCAAATAACAAGCAAATTGCGTTTAGGTCACGCTGGAATTGGAATTTACTGTCATTTGTCACCAATAGTAGTAATCGTTTCACCTACAATAACATCATAGCTTAATGTAAACCAACCTATAATAATAATTGGACAGAAAAAATATGTCCTCAGTATAACCAAACCGGTGCCGGGGGTACACTGATATTTCCTCCCCTTCCTGTGACTCTACACAGATATCTCCCGAAACATCCATGTCCTGAAAGCATCTGTGTAGTCCGGAAGGTGGTGAACACTCTATGTCCTCTCTGCACCCACTCAGCGAAAATGAGCCGGAGTCAGGAACTTCCTAACCTAAATATCGATATATTGGGCCCTGCCGCGCTGCCAACGGTCCAGATTTAGGTTGTACGACGATTTTTAAAAACATTTACATTAAAAATATTTCAGTTTAAGTTCGTTAACATGTAACCGGATAATAAATACAAGCTTAATGAACACAAAAGGACTACATTGTGTTAATTCCTTTCTTTATTCACGTATGCAAATTTTAACGCCTCTAATTCGATGAGCCCTCGGGTTATGCTAATGAGTATTGACATGGCGCGTTACGAGACCTGTTTACAACCTAATTGGATTATTTAACGTGTGTTTACGCCCTAATTTTCACTGCTACAACTGATTATTTCGTCCCTTTGTAATTTTAAGAGGTTTCAGTGGATTTCTGTGTTCCGGAATTTACTGTATTTTGCTCAATACGACGTAATGGCCTAGTGAATAAAACGTGCTATTTAACAATATAAATGTCAAAGTAAGTCTGATTATTTTGCTGTCTATTACATTTTTACACCTGAACTACAATTTAAACCGATTTTAACGAAATGTCGAAATAAGTACTGAAATAATGAAATGAGATACTCGTAGTATATACCCTGAGAAACGATATATAAATATATATAAATACGTGTGCATAAGAACGTTTTAAATAACCATTATTTACCACGGTCAATTAGGGTTCAAACTGAAAAACAATTTTTTTGGGCATGAATAAGTAATTGATTTGGTGGTAGAATTATTGGCAAAGGTACTTACTTACCTATGTTATTTCCCCAGGCGGACTCTGCCAAAATCACGTGATGTTTGGAAATATGGAATATGACATATTACAAAATGTTCATGTGGTCTCAACAAAACACAAAAATACGAGAAACGTGAATTATAAACTGTATGATTTGTGTCTTTGATTTTGTTAGACGACACAAAAACCTTTTTTACCGATTTACACTAGATTTTGTGGCGAATTAACTTAGTGACGAATCCACAATAACCCATTTCACTTAAGAAAAAATTAAATAACTCAGAAAGTTTTGAAATACAATGATATAATAATAATATAATTTAGGTAAGTGGATTTCACACACAATTACATAGCGTAAAACTTGTACCTACTGTGGGATCCCGATAGCTGGTATAATTACTTATATAATTGAAGTACAAACTATTTAAAATAAAATTTACACATAAGAACTGTATGACGTTTACAATTTTGCCACCATTTCAAAGAACGGACTTCATATTATATTATAAGATGCCTGTAGTTTTCGCGAAATGTTTTCAGGTATATTACAAGACAAGACATTGTCCCACAAAGGCAGAGAGATACGAAATGAAAGTTTATTTTCTATTTGGAAATGTCAAAAGATAGCAATTGAGTAAATGAATTTTATAAGTATCTGGCTCTCATAGTACAAGCTTTGTTTACCTACATAGTTTTCCTTTGTTGACCTACATAGCTTTTGGGATTTAAACTCATATTACATTTACAGCATTGAATCGCGGAGTGATTTTGGGAAGCCTAGTAATACGGTTAGTGTTATGTGACAGCCATTTTTTGCAGACCAAATGAGGATAAATGGAGATCTTCTTATTTGCTAATGAGAAGACCCGCAATTTTTTCAGTCTTCTCGTGACATATCGGCTTATCAAGGCGGTTGTAACGCTGCCGGAACATCGAGGTAATTTAGTAATCATTTAGCTGACCTACGCATTTTATTTGATTTCATATTTATTTATGCGTTGAGGTTGCGTTTAACCGTTGAGGTTATATTCCAAAACCCAGAGCCGCCAGACGTCACTACTAAATCATCCACATTTCGTTCGTCAGAAAATACGAGACGTCTAGCGGTACTGGGATCTTACTCTATTATTTAGAATGTGTGATTCACAATCGTGAGATTCTAGGTTTGGATCCCGCCTGCACCTCTACTATTTTCCCAAGTGCTGATAAACAAGCTTGTCCCCACCACAGACAATAACGGCGAAGGAAAAACCGTGAGAAAACCAGCAAGTTTCAAGAATATTTCAGGCTTATGTGTTATTTACCAACCCGCTCTTGGCTTTGACTCTCTCCTTCTGAAAAAAATGAAATGGAACAGTTAGTGTGTTGCTTATTCTTATGTTATTATTTTTTATATTATAACACACATAGATTGACAAGACGAGCAGAATATATGCCTGATGGTAAGCAACATACCTGACCATAACGGTGCAGTGACACGCAGCTATTGGAACATAAACATTGGAGTCCAACTCATTACCTAGCACTGCACTGCGCTCGTCACCTGAAGGTACATGATGTTTTATATCAACGCCCTGTGGCGCCCTCTTATTTTCTAGAGTCCTAGTAATACAAAATATTAGTAAAGTGTGATTTTATTTTTATTTGACGGCACATGTTTGGTTTATCTAAGAGAAGTTTTTCACTTAAAGTTATTCCAATTTCAGAGGAAAAACAAAGAAATTTTACACTTTAATCTAAAAGAATAACCCTGTTGTGCTTATTGTAAATACTATTATGAGTTTTTTTTTAATATTATTTGTTTATACATTAGTTGTTTCACAATGTTTATATACTTATCTGTTGTGTTATAATATTCTATGTTTATATCTTATTTATCTACTGTTTTAAAGCATGTTAGTTCTTAGTTTTAAGTTCAGATCTGTTGGCCTAATTTTCTTTATGTATTATCTCTAATGTAATATTATTATTATCAAACCACTGTATTTAAATAAATGTTGTTTCTAGGCCTACATAGTTTGGAATGTACAGTTCTGTACAGTATACTCTTATGTTATGGTTTATGTTTATTACATTCTGGTTTGTGTGCTCATTGAATGAATAAAAAAAAAAGAAGTATTGTTGCGAGGTCTTCTAGGAATACATATCTTTTGAATACACATCCCGTCCAGTCGGTCCAGTGTGAAACACAATTATTTTTTCACACAAGCGCCAGCGGTGATGTGCAATGCACACAGCGTAAATAAATAAAACATTCGGTTGCACTCTGCTCTGTAGCGTTCGCTGCTATTTTCCGTTCGTTTGTACGAACGGAAAATTCCGATTTTATATTTTAAACCATAAATATATGTATGTATGTATTATTTAAATACTGATTACAATTTTTCCTAGTTAAGTGGGTTTTATTATTAACTAATACAACGCCGCCGTTTTACATGCGTAGTATCCGTTCCTGTTATTTTCCCATTATAAAAAGTAACCTATGTGCTATTCCAGACTATAATCTAACTGTAGCACTAGTGACATCCCGCTGTTTCACTCGCGTAGTTTCCGATATTGTAATTTTATCGGGATAAAAAGTACCTATATCTGTCTATTGTATCAAAAGTATTTCTGTCTATTGTATCAAATTTTATCCATTCCATTTAGCAGCTTTTTCTTACGTTACAAAAATCCATGCACATATACTTTTACCTTAATAACATTAGTAGTTAATGCCCCGCTACTTTTTTTTTGATTATAGAATGACGATACGAGCAGGACATGTGCCTGATGGTAAGCAACATGCCTGACACATAACATATAGATAGATAGATACATTCTTTATTAAACTTAAGTTACAAATAAAAGTAACAATAACACAGAACAAAAACATAAAATTAAGTAGCAATTGGTGACCTTATCGCTAAGAGCGATTTCTTCCAGGCAACCGTAGAATGGTAAAAAATAAATTAATAATGGAAGACGGGAGTACAATCAGGAGTACATACATACTTCCGAATGATAATTTGATAATAATAACTAACAATTAATTTTAAATACAACAAAATAAATCCATAAATCAATTTTACGTCCTAATTTACAAATATTTTATAATAATAGACTAATAGATAATTAATAATAACATGTTCAATTAATGAAAAAAAATTGAAGACAAATAGATTACAATTTTATTACGATTTCAAGGAGAATAATGGCTTCAACAGCTATGTATGTGATGAATGTAACAAATAGAATTCTTTGACTTGGTTCTTAAAAACAGCAAGAAAAGGAGCTTGGCTAACAGCACAGTGACACGCAGCTATTGAAACACGAAGAGTCCAAATCAAAATCTAGCACTGCACTGCGCTCATCATCCAGAGATCTAAGATGAATCTGAATGAATAATGAAGAATCTCTAAGCCTGTAATTTCTCTGGAAACATTGCCCTTCAAACCGGAACACAGTAATGTTTTCACATTACTGCTTGGCGATTATATAACTGGCAAAGGTGTGGTACTTCCCCAGGCGGACTCCGCTAGGAGTCCTACCACTACAAATTAATTTCATTCATTCACTACTCACCAGCCATCTCTACACCTCCGTGAAGGGCTAATCTTATCTTATCTTATACCTTTAAACGAGAAATCTGGCCAAAAACAGCTATCTGGCCGCCATATTACAAGCTTTGCTTAGTTCGGGTCGGATGGTGTTGTGTGCGGATGTCCACCAATATTTATATTTAATTTTAAAAAAAATACAAAACAAAAAATACATGCCCCATGTTTTTACATAATTAGCTGAAACAAATGACATAGAAACGTAAATTTTCGAGCCAGTTTCATTCTAATTGAGTCTAAAATACATCGCCACAAAGCTCACAGTATGCGCCTTGTTCTTGCCAGCCTCTGGAGTTCTTTCTTTTTGTTAAAATGGTGCAATGTGCAAATACAGGCTGCACCGTGCCTCCCTTGACCGACATAAAGGTAAATATTTAATTCGGGTGTGAGGAAAATTCCGGTGTCTTTCTCCGTCTGGGGAAATATAAAAGTCAATATACAGTTCTAAATAACGAATTGGAATTGGACACCAGAATAAGGAAATGTCAGGTATAAAGAAGTTTACCAGTATTGGTTTATAGACTACAGGCCCGTGAACAAAATTTATGGGTCATATGATACACCGGGAGACCTATGTAGGGGAGGGTATAAAGTAATAAGATTCAGCACTATGCCGACACTTGTAAGCTGTCCAACTGAGTGCAGTTGAAGATGGGGGGTTGCAACCCTCGATCATTTCTCCTTGTCGCATGATTTTTGTAGGGCATTGCGAAATAATGGATTAGAAGAGGTATTGAAACAGTATGGAACCAATGCCGAACATAATCAAATGTCCAAATTTACTCTGTAAATGGTTGGAAAATCATATTTTTTTCTTTAGAAATCCGTGTTTTTTTCCGACAAACTAATAATTAAAAATTTTATATTTATAATTATTGTAGTGTCAATGTCTCTTCTTACCTATTATTTCGCAACGCCGCCGCCGTACAAAAATCATGCGACAAAGAGATATGATCAAGGCTTAGAACCCCCCTTCTTCAATTGCACTCAGTTGGACAGCTTACAAGTGACGGCATAGTGCTCAATCTTATTACTTTATACCCCTCTATCATCCTATATAGGTTTCCTGGTGGTTCATTTGACCCATAAATTTTGTTCACGGGCCTGCAGTCTATTATGGCTTAGAAACTTTGAAAGTCGGATTTATTTATCGTAATTAAAAACCTAAACAATTATGTTCAATCTTCTACCTGTAAAACGATGAAAATGATATTCTAAGTATTAATTCTCTAAAAGTAAAGTAAAGTAGTAAATAATTACTTTACTACTTTACTTTACTTTACTTTACTTCTCTATTTCTACATTTCGTGTTAAAAAGTGGTGGATGTGATTTCTCAGGCTTTAAGTGTACCTACTATCTTTGTATCACATTTCCTTTAAATCGGTTTGGTAGTTTATAATTAGAAGCATAACTAAGAGACAGAGTTACTTTTGAATTTATAGTATTAAGCAGGGATTCATTTCTCGTAGGGATCAAATGAAATTTTCTATAATAATTTTCTATATTGGAAGTGAGAAAAAAAACTGAAAATTATATACATTAAATAAATACCCTGTATTAGTAATATTTCCATTTTTTTCATTGTACCAACACGTCTAGTTACTTATTATTAAGTTTCACAGATTTTACTGAAATAAGTTGTGTTAAGTCTGTCGGTCGATTTTTCAGGATTTTTTTTTTAGATAAAGATAGAATTATTTTGTGAGGTAATTCAACGTTCAATGCCTTGCTTAGTACGGTACAAAAATAATTGCGGTTCATAAAATATTTCATGCCATTTTAACCGAACAGTTATGACCGAAATAAGAAACTGGTGGAATAATTTACCTGCGGGCAATCTATTTTCCGATGTCGATATTTCTTATTTGGCCAGTTTAAACCACAGACTAAGTAGGTAGATAGGTACTCTGTTTGTCGGTCTGATAAATTAATGATGACGCCAAGTATGAGTATGTATTTACAACTATATACGTATTATATCAGCTATCTGGCCGCCATATTACAAGCTTTGCTTAGTTTAGGGTCAGATGGTGTTGTGTGTGAATTGTCCACCAATAAATTAAAAAAAAGTCTAGAGATGAATTTCCTTAATTCAAATTCGTCTTTTTTCTCAAGAGATTTAGAAAACTATAATAAAATTACCAAAATGTCAACTAACACGGATTTAAGCCAGCGAAATTGTTTCGGATTTTTTAAAGAAATTCAAGAAATACTTCTTTCCAAAAGGCAGAATTTAAACCCAGCGGTTCCCTGTATCCGCAGAGACTCAACGCCGGCCAACGGGCGGCAGATGTGACAAATAAATATACATTTTTGCTCAGCCTTCTGTACTAGCGCAAACGCAATGCGGTGAGCAAACCCGTACAACGAGTATGGGACATCTACATGCATATATCAGTTCTATGGATCTATGGATCTATTGTACGATACGATTTGTCGAGTCCAAAAAGCAATCGTACGAATAAAATAAATACGAAAATTTTGATGTTTATTGCTCAATCACGTTGGAACGGCTGAACGAGTAGAGTTGAAATATATCACTGATTTAAGTAAAATTTAGAATTTTGTTGATATTTTGTCCTCATCGTCCTTTTTTTAAGACGATTGATTAAAGTCGATTAAATAAAAAGTTTATATTTAGCTGGACGTACTTGCCATAGTTTCAGTTCAAGCAAACAGGGTCTAAAAAAGAGGTCGTGTTTCGGCCTTAAGAATATAATGTAAAATGAAAAATAGAGCGGCAATTACGACTATTAATTAAGTTATGCTTGATAGTAATGTTTCTTAGATATAACGGTACAATTCTACGCAGCTATTATGGCACGACGAGGCCAAAGCTTTATATGGTACTGCACTGGGCCCGTCACCTATGGATATTGGATAGTTTGGTTTATCTCTTTGTCCCGTAATTTCCCTGGAAGATTCTAATTTATAGACATGATTATTGTATGAGTTAAACAAAATGTGCAAATTTTAACAATTTGGAACAATAATAAAATTAGTTTAAGTTACTGATGCTCTTACTGTTTGTATAATGTTCTCATGTGGCAACAATAAATATAATCCAGTTGCAGTAAAATTGTATAATGGCGAGCGCCGACAGAAACAAAAACCGACCGTGTAATCTAAAGCTTTTACTTAAAATGCAGCTAAAATGTACGTTTTAACACTTGGCTTGAGCATTTATATGCCCACTGAATTTTTATTTTGTTGTACACTCAAATTTAATTGAAGTTTATAATTACTGTATCCAAATTAAGTTATTATTAAAACTATTGGTCACCATGTGATCAAAATTCGACTTGGAAGCCATATTAATAATAAATAAATATATTTCTTTATTTAATTTTGTGAAAATGAGTAATGACAATAAGATCTCAAAACAAAAGTTCTTGCTGTTAAAAAGTAATATCTTTTGCTACAAATTTAAATTTAGGGGTACTCTAGTGTTAAATTAATTAGTTTTATAATTAAGGTACTCTCACATTGAACACTCGCTCATGGCAGCTGCGGACTTTATATCAAACGTAAAACTGTGGTTGAACCGTTTAGCTGGCGTCACCTGCATTTATTATATTAACTGCAGTAGTTTGGAGAAATTGTGGTGCCAAATGTGCTACTTCTACTGGGAAATTATTTAAACTAACTGTTTTAGCCACTATTCCAAAGAGTCTATTTAAAAAGTAGCTAGGTAATTTGTTATACCTGATATTAATCTCCCTTTTTTTTTAATTATTATAAGTTTATACGGCTTATTCGCATAATATCAGATTCTCAAAATATCAGATTCTCGAAATATCAGATTCTCAATATAGCAGAAGTACAATCAAGAAAAAAACTAATAAATTATTTTACAATTTTTAACAGACTTCAAAATAAGAGGTTTCTCAATTCTACCGTATATAATTATATATTTTAACTTATCCGCCATGGCTCTACGATGGCGGACAAGTACAAGGACAAGAGCGTGCTTCCCTAGAACTACGTAACAGACTGCAGGCCCGTGAACAAAATTGATGGGTCAAATTAACCACTAGGAGACCTATGTAGGATGATAGAAGGGTATAAAATAAGAAGCTTGAACACTATGCCGTCACTTGAAAGTCGTCCAACTGAGTGCAATTGAAGAGGGGGGGGGGGGTGGTTTCAAACCCTCTAGAAGAGGCCAATATCTTCCAATATCTTAATAATATATAGAGCTTCGGGGAAAAATGTGTGGATGGATAATTATAATGTGGCTATCCTTAATCTAGAACAAATCCGTTACTTTTCAGTAAGTGCGTTCTATCGTAGATTTCATCGGCACTTAAGATCATACGAGATAGTAGTCTAGCGCAAACCTATTATAAATAAAAATAATGTGAACAAGATATGAAAATAAAATTAGACATAACTTTTCACAAAGTTTTTATTAATTTAAACTAATTTATTATCAGAACGAAACTCCGCATATCTTAACTAAACGAAACTAGGACTGTGATTCCCGATGACCAAAACTCAAATACTCTCTGACTGGTCCTTCGATTATGTTATGTATGTATTATAGAATCGCGGTTAGTTTCGGAGTCAGAAATGAAACATACGTATTTTTACATAATGATTATCTGGAATACATTCCTCTACACTATACTTTGGGAAATAAATGTAAACGAGCAAAATTATAAGTAAAAAAAACTGCTACATAATTATTTTTAAAACGATCTCTAAATTCAAGATTCTGCAACAAAATTGTATCAAAGCAATTGAAAAGTGTTGCTTATTTTGGAGTCCGATGGTGTTGTGTGTGAAATGTCCACCAATATTTATGATTTACTACTTCCCGACATAAATCGATAGGTGTCATAAGTTTGCCTTGTTGTGTCTGCCACTCAGTATCGAATGTAGTTCATTTATAAATCAAACCATGTCTTTTTATTTATCGCAGTGATATTACTCTTCGCTGAGTCCGACTCGGGAAGTATTACATCTTAATTAGTTATTCTACAGCGAAGCTGTAACGTGCAAACATTACTGCGTTCCTATTTGAAGATCAAACTTTTTATGAAAAACTAGTCCAAGAGATAAATCATTTTACAGCTATATGTGACGAGCGTAGTACAGAACTAGGCAGTGATTTGTAGTGGAACTGTGTTTTTATACGCAGACGAATTGGTTACCATCAGACAAATACCTTGTTTATTCTGTCAATCTATGATTACGTAAAAAATCTGGCCTTTTAACCGCATAACTAAATCGGCTTTGGCTTTGCTTTGGCTCTGCTATCTCAAAAATTTCAAAGAAAAAAAGAAAATAGGTACCAATTTCAAAGCTTACGCGTTAGGCTTCCTTACGCGATAGGCATTTCCCCCGTTCCTATTTTAATTATTCATATTTTATAATCTACTACCTTTGAACGAGTAATTCCGTAAAAATTGTCATTATTAATGTGAATCTTGGAAATGACTCCAAGGATTTTAATGATATTTAGCATGCGTATGATTTGTGGTCAATAAATTGATCTAGTTTGGTTTCATTTTTAATAAAAACTCGATTTATCTGTGTTTTCAGCAACGAAAGCAGAACAAAGTTTGGTCATACATATAGGTACAAATTACGATTCAATACAATTGAAAATTCGGTCCAGTGAAATCATGTTCCAATCATCTCTTCATGTTCCAATAGTTGCGTGTCACTGGGCTGTTATGTGGCAAGCACGTTGCTTACCGTGAGGCACATGTCTCGTCTCGTCACTCTATACGATAAAAAAGAAATCTATCAATTTAAAATAAGTTAACAGCTTCTATTCTCTCAAAAATTTTGGTCTTGTAGCGGATGGCCGCCAGAATCCAATCGGGGTTGAGGAGCACATGGCGAACGTCGTGGTCTGTGTATTGACCTTCAACCCGAAATATCATCTGAAAAAAAAATTGGTTTAGATTTCGTGTCGTCTCAAGTGGTCTACGTCATGAAATACCACCTTGCACTGTTGTCTATCAAAGAAAGATAAGGCTGGTCTATATGAGAGAACGTAACTGCAGATTCAGATAATCTAGTTCGAATCCCACGCGCACCACTCTCTTTTCGAAGCCAGTGCGTAATACACCTAACTTAAAATGGTGAACGAAAATCATGAGGGAACCGAAGTATTCTTAGTGTCTTTCGAGGTCAAGCGTCATGCACCAATCCGCACAGGGTCAGCTTGGTAGATTACGGCTTTGACTCTGTCCTTTCGAGAGAAGTCCCAGTGTCCCAACAGTAGAATCATTTATAGGGCAGTTTATTCTATTTTCTGCTCTCTTGAAAAAATTACGTCGTTTCGAGGCTGACGTTCCAAAGACTCCAACGAACAGACTTTAATCCAGTTTGGTTGCAACAAAATGTAAGCTAAAAATATTTCTGATAAATATATGTGTCTTTAAAATCAGAGAGTATTTTACTCTCCGTCATAAACTGTATCATTGTGAACATCAAGCAAAATGGTGGTCAAATGCAATCCTTTTACAAAATAAAAAAACTGATTGACACACTCACCACCGTCCTACAAAAAGTGCTCAACGCAGATGAAGTGTTCACTCCAACAAACAACAATACAACCGTTCACAGAAGAACTATTGTGCTGTTTAATAGATTTCAGCAAGTACCGACTATGCACGAGCAACATAACCGAGACCATACTCCACAGAGTTCATTACAAAATGGTCAACTCGCACAGTATGTTATCTATGTACCATAATTATAATAAATACTCACGTCAGGCACTCGTTTAATGTCCATCGGCTCCATGTGTTGGATCTTAACTCTGAAGAAAACAGATACGGTGACCTGCGGTATCGGGTACGACTCAGTAGGCTGGCTAAACACAGCCTGCAAACAATAGCATCTTTATCTATACCATACATTCCCAAATTCCCTTATTAGTATTAGTGTGACCTGAGTGCCCTGGAGATTAGTATGATACCCTGGAGTATTAGTATGGATTCTATACTAATATTATATAGATGATGAGTTTATTTCTTTGAATGCGCTAATCTCAGGAACTGTTGGACTGATTTCAAAGTTGGATATGAACGTGTTCCCTGAGTGCCCCGTCTTTGCCCGTGGTACATCATGGGCAAGGGGGCAGACCACTGGTATGAAATAAAGTTCGATCTATGATCATTATAATCTTCAAAATAAAAGATTCGTTTGGATATTTAAGATAAACACTAAAATGTATTCGATTATTATTTAAAACATCAAAAAACGTGAGTGTTCTTTAAAACCTAGTTTTGTAACTTATTATCAATTAATTGCCTCTTTCAATGGGGGGTTTTCAAGAGGCAAAAATACCTGTCAAAGACAGTTCCCAATTTCGCCGTAGGTGGCGCCACTGTTGTATTTTGTTAGAGAAATTTCACAAAAACCAACAGTGGTGCCACACTTGGCAATATTTACAAATATCTTTGACAAGTCTTTTTTGCGTCTGGAAAACGCCTCATTTCGTTTCAAGTTTCATTCTAAAATTAAATTTTAAAAGTCAAACGGGCCTCTTATCTATTGAAGATAATATCCTTAAATAGATTTATTTG
This sequence comes from Ectropis grisescens, assembly GCA_017562165.1. Lineage (NCBI taxonomy): Eukaryota > Metazoa > Arthropoda > Insecta > Lepidoptera > Geometridae > Ectropis > Ectropis grisescens. The sequence goes on along the minus strand of CM029780.1, from coordinate 9,579,394 downwards.
AGACTAGTAAGCGTTCCGCGGTGTTACCCACGTAGCTATTGTTTCAATCAGGATTGATTAACCCTTCGGCTAATTAGGTTGCAGCCCAGAGCGTGTCGAACAAGGGAGCGCGCTGAAATCGTGTTTATGCATTCACTATTAATCCAGCATCATTTCGTCTACCCTACACATTTTAACTGAGCTGAGACAAAACACTAAAAGTAAATCTACTGTGAAGAACTAAAACAAACTCGTTTAACACTTGGCGTGTCATCACAAATAGTCTAGGGCGGCGGTCAGAATTCTTGGTCAGTCCGTTTATTTCCTTCAGTCACTGTTTACAGTCCCGCGATAAAAATCCTACTGTTCAAAATTTTGCTACGAGCAAACCCTATACCAGATTATAATCTAACTCAGTCTAAAATTTCAATATGCTCTGCTAAAGCATACCGACTAGATTACAAACAAATAAACATCCAACTTGCGCATTTATAATAATAAGGTAAATCGTATGTTTGACTTACTATTATATATTTATTTGACATACATATTATTTATATATGGGGTTATTTATAGTGGTTAAATGATGCGAGCGTCCCCTACATTTCGATATTTTTAGGCTTCCGTAGCCAAATGGCAAAATACGGGACCCTTATAGATTCGTCATGTTTGTCTGTCTGTCTGTCCGTCCGTATGTAAAAGCCATTTTTATCCGAAACTATACGAACTATACTTTTAAAACTTGGTAAGTAGATGTATTCTGTGAACTGGATTAAGATTTTCATACAAAAAATAGGAAAACCAAAAAAATTTAGGGGTGTCCCATACTTAGAACTGAAACTCAAAAAATTCTTTTTCCATCCAAACCATACGTGTGGGCTATCTATGGATAGGTTTTCAAATATAATATTGAGGTTTCTAACATATTATTTTTCTAAACTGAATTGTTTGCGCGAGAGACTCTTCCAAAGTGGTAAAATGTGTGTGTGTCTGTGTGTGTCCCCTGTATCTTCTAAAATAAGAGAATGACAAAAATAAAAATAGTGTATAATGTACATTACTATATAAACTACTAACGAAAATAGATTTCAATGAGATCTAGTTAGTAGTTTTATTTAAATACGTCATAAATTCACTATTGTTAAAACACTGATTAAAGTAACAACCAACTACAAGAACTTTTATATTATGTTACTTGCTGCTATGGAAGCCTTCATGGGCGAATCCGACTCGCACTTGACTGCTTTTATTTCATGTAGCATATTTACGAGTGGTCAATTTCACGGATACTTTACTTGTGAATAAAGTGCATGAAAATGCATCTAAATATAAGTATCTACGTTGTAGTAATATTATCTTATAACCTCGTAATACAGAAAATGAGTGCAGTAGCCTGTGGAGGTTCCCAAAAAGCGAACGATAAACTTGAACATGTTCGTAAGTTTCCAGTCTCGTTCTATGGTGTCCTTGATAAAATCTTCAGCATTCTTCACAAAAGGTGTTTCTAGTTTTAGTAGGGATACTTTTGTCGTCTCACCCACAACGTCGTCGCGACTTTCTGTATACAAAACGTTCGTAATGTTTATATAGTACCTACGGGGCTTAATCACGAATAATTCATTGTTTAAATACCTCGACGTTTTGGCAGCGTTACAACCGCCGTGTTCATGAGTCCGATTTCGCAATGAGACGACCCGCAATTTTTTCAGCCTTCTCGTGACCACGGCGGTTGTAACGCTGCCGAAACGTCGAGGTATTTAAACGATGAATTATTCGTGATTAAGCCCCGTAGGTACTGTATAAACGTTATGTGTTCAAATCGCGAAAGTTTAAAAACAATCTGGGACCGCGCCTGGTATGAACAAAATAGTGCGTTAACTGACGGTAACTGAACTAAAATGAACCGCGTTTTCCCTTGTTGTTTACCATCGCAGCAGAAATGTCCAACAGGATGTCACAGATAAAGTGGAAACTTGCGCGAACGAGCTGGTGATAGCAGCCACTAAAGACGCCACCACAATAGAAGACCCAAAGATGCATTGGTGTGCGTAACGTCCTCATCTGTGAGCGTGCACAACCGCAAATGCGCGCTCAGATAGCTATGAAGCCATTCCCGCTGCCCAAAAATATCAAGATAAAGTAGAACATCATCGCAAAGAGCTTTGCAAATGTGACCAAGGCCTGTATAAATCTCTTGGGATAAACTATTACTAAGTGTGAAGAAAATATTACCAATTGCTACATTTTCAATCACCACCTGACCCAGACTAATGCGACTGTTTGCCCGCATCTCAATGGCACATGGTTACGGCAATAAACCCTTCGAGAGAACAGAGCTTTTAGCTGTCTAACCAGAATTATGCTTCAGGCATGCTTTATTGCAGAAGACCTCTACCTCAGAAGAGACTAAACCATCAAAACCAAGTTGATCGGGATATTGCCGAGTACAGATCCCGGTCTATTATTCCAAAGATTGTTGCCCTTGGGAGGAAAAGATTCCGTAGTTTTAAATAATTATATTATTACACAGATTTCTAAACAGATGAAACCTTCGTGAACGACACTGTGAGGCCAGTCATTAGTTATGTATGCGTGACAGCTCTCACCGACGTTGTCAAATTACTCACGTTGGTGTGCGTGTAATGTTCCCAGTCTTAAGAAAAAAGTCCCACTATTGTTGTCTTAAGCTTTGGAAATTTTCACGTATAATAAACCCATAAAACATTATTTTAAAATAATTTACTATTACACCGATAATATATAATGCAAGGATTTCTTGTTAATAACAAGAAATCTTATTTCTATTTTATGAAGTTAAGAATTTTGATTTTACATGCAACCAAAAATCAACTTGAATCGCAAAAAAAATATTAATTAGTATGATTTGCTCCCTTAGATAGTTTAAACAAAAACCAAAACAATCATCTTTACCACCAAAACTAGTTTTGATAAAATGCATATGGGCTACCTTTTATAGGGCTAAACAACAAACCAAAAAAAAGAAACAAGTAAACGATTCACTAACGCTTCACATTTTTTTACAAAACCTCACTTTTAAACCAAGTAATCGTATAATATTCAAAAACTGCTACTATCAAATGATAATATTCTGAGACCTACTGCTGGCATTATATAACATTCTATTCTACTCGTATAATATTATTATAATGTAAGCATTATGTATTTTTGAAAACTCCACAGAACATATAAGTATTAAAAACTCGCTTCATAACTACAGTTTTCATCAACACTATTAGTAATTTTACTAACACTAGTAACGGCGTGGATCACTGCTAGGGATCAATTCACATTATATATAAAAAACATAGTTAAATAGGTCTTAAAATTGAATAATACTACCTTCAAAAACAAAAATTATAATCTATATTTTACCTTCACTTCAGGGGAAAACTATTTCAGTTTGGTATAGCCACACGTGTTCCTATTTGTTACTATAATGAAATCGCCTAAATAACACAATAGCAGTAAAAATATTCAAACTTACCTATGAAATGATATTCCTCCTTCCTTTTTTGTTTTTGGGAACTATGTTTGCAATGTTTAAAAGCAAGACGGCATTATTTAAAACAAAACATAAAATCACACAGGATGAACACGTATGGACAGGCCTGTACAAGATGAAGTTTGTGCCGTACTGACAGGAATTTGTATTTGCTTTGGCCACATATTACTAAAATAAAACCTTTTAAACTCCATAGTACACATAAGTATTAAAAACTTGTTTCATAACTATAGTTTTCCTCAACACTATTAGTATTTTTATTAACTCTAGTAACGGCGAGGATTTGTTCTTGGCATCGATTCACATTAAATTAGAAAAATTACGCTTGTAAAAATAGGGCTTAAAATTGAATTATACAATGTTCATTAATAATTTGGTCTACGAGTATCTTCAAAACAAAATTAGAATCTATATTTTACCTTAACTTCAGGGAAAATAATTTCAATTTAGTATAGCAACACTGACCTATTTTCGTTGAGGTGTTGTGTTTCTATTCATCAATCGAAATAAAATCGTCTAAATTATATAAAAATCAGTGAAAATATTCTAACTTTCCTATTAAATTTCCCTTTTTTTATTTTTGGGAACAATGTTTGCAATGTTTGATGACACAAGACGGCATAATCTTAAACAAAACATAAAACACACGGGACTCCCGTACGAGACGGAAGTCTGTTTCGTACTGACTGGAGTTTGTATTTGCTTTGGCGTTTGATATTTGCTTTCCGGACCTAAGGATCTGTGTTCCGCACGTTCCATCTGCCTTTTGTTTTAGAAATCTGTGTATTATTACTATAAATTAGCAGCACCCCGTGGGTTTACCTGCGTAGTTTCAGTTCCCGTAGTTTTCTCCCAATAAAAAACCTACATGCTATCCCAGACTCTAATCTGTATTCCAAATTTCAAACCAATCCAGTTAGACATGATGCAGCAAAGATTAAACATTTTTTGCGGTAAAATCGTTAGCTACGAGTATGTGAGCAAAATCACGCGGTGCTGCCTATCTTTACATAAAGTGGAAAGTATTGTTCACTAACGTGCTAACTGGTGTAAATTCTGCCGCTCTCCAAGCTTGGTCTTTGCCAAGTTTATAATCGTAACTATGGTATCGACCGCTACCTCTTCGTATGGAATAACTTCTGGTAAATTCATGGTTTACTTTCCGTTGGATACTACTAAAAGTATACTTATTTTATGCTGATTTCAATTTAATCTGGAAAATTCACTTAAATTTTTTGTTATCACAACTTTACGGCTGTGCAAATTGTTGGTTTAGACGGATATCTGACATTGATTTGGCAATAAATGAACAACAATAATGAGAGCTGAAAAAAGAACAAGATTGTTTTAGTTCTCAATAGTTCTCAATAGATGCCGTTATAAAATGAAGACAAAAGTCTTTATGACTGAACACTTGCGTATTTTGCCATTCATAAAGTTTCTATTGTGACAATGTTTATTTTAAAACGCACCTTATAATATTTTTATCGGCAGTTTTCTTTCGGAATACCCTATGAGATTTTGCTCATCGATTTAAGGTGCACACATTTCCATCGAAAATATAAGTAAAAAAGGGTCAGATGAAAAGGTGGTGGTCCGAGCATCTTCGACACAGTACGCATCGTCAGGAAGTTCTTCAGCCTGCAGACCTTTTATGTGGGAGAAACACATTTATTTATACCCTTCCGCGTAAAAGGAACGGGTTATATTGGACTCTCAGACAACCTACGTTCAAAGGTTGGACTTGACACCAGGAATGGTGCCCGTGCCGACTAAAAAACCTTCGCCGTATTATGATGAGAACGCGGGAACGCTGTCGCACTCCTCCGCGAAGCGACCGCGGTAGTTTCAGAGTCTTCTTCAGGGACAACGCCTCGTCTCCAATGTGCCCAGGTTATGCAGTGACCCCTTTGACGACCAACCGTGGGTGCCAGACATCCTCACATCTGGCCACCCTTGGTCCCTGGGGATGGGTCAGATGTTCGACCCCGTTATTCACTACTATCTGCTGTATAGGACACCTACCTACTCACCTAGAAGAACATATTGGTAGACAAGTCACACACACAAATGATGATGATTGAAACTGTTGACTTAAAGATACCAAGATTGTAACTATTAGGAAAACCCCACTCAAGCTGCGCATTCCACAGCCTAGGCGTTCTTATCACAGAAGTAAAGTCGAACCTCCTCGTTAAAGTGTTCGGCACGTCAACCATGTAAGGATTTCGCTTTTTTTTACTACGAGCAGTAAGATGAAAAAAAGAGCAAGGTTTTGTTATAACATGCAGATTAGTATCATGCACACTCTCCGAAATATATTCGAAAAAACCCCGGCTGTTTGCCGAAACCTGTAATAGTTAGGTATATTTTACAAACTAAACCATTTCGAAATTATTATTTATTTATTTATTCATTAACTACTTGTCGCACTAACAGACATGCCAACACGCACGAAAAGCCATAAATTATTTCCGTGGAAGGCTTCAATAACTTAAACGTATTGGTATTTCACAGAAACATACGCTCAATTTCAGAACACAGGAAAATAATTGAAACTCGTATTAATTTTTAAATGTGTGATTAGCACAAATTCGTTCCAAATGATTTAATAATCAATGTAATGAATACGTTGGTATTACGAGGCGAGCTCTTGCCATCACTGTAGTCTTTTTCCCTGTGGCTCTCCTATCGTATTACTATCTGATGCTCGATTTATTGTTCATCTTGTTTTGTTGTTCATTTGAATAGTTCAATATTTTCCCCATATGCCTTGACTGATGGTACAGCCTTGATGTGCCTTGATTATGTGTGAACAAAATTATTAAAAACAAGGACGAAATGCGGGTGGTTGCGTTTCTTTTCTTCTCAATACAATTGGTAAGATTTTTGTAGCCCAAAATAGCATAAACAAACCATTTTATATCTCCACTGGGAGTCTGATATTTTTCTCATAATTAGAGTAAAAGCCGATTCATGAGGATCCATGATCCATCACGCTGGTTAAATGCTGTTTGACTGATGACGTACAATGTCCTTGAAAGATGTATTTTTAATGGTTGTCCCATAACATCAAAACCAGTGGTGATGATAACAACAACATCTCCGCTAGGAAAAAACACACAGAGATGCTGGCGAGATTCAAACCTACGACCCCGCGATTGTAAAACTAGCCATTCTCATTGGCCCTTTCATTTTTTAGCTCCTGTGGTCCAAAATGTGGTCTTGTTTAAAAATTACATTAACTCTTCAGACCTAAACAGATTTCTACATCATCATCAACAGCTTCCTGTAACTCACTGAATACACATTTTCTGTTGCTATACCATCTGCTTCGGCCCTGAGCCAATGGACTCCAGGTATTCTACCGCCACACAAAAAATTGTTATTTTGAAGTTCTTTTGATGCATGAGGAAAAATATCAGAGTGAAATTTCCCACATTCGATTTACGCTGAGGCGCAACTAACTTCAGGGTGTCTTGTGTTTCGTGACCGAATAACACGTTATAAGCATGCGTGTAGCTCACTGAAAGATGTATCTTTTAATGAGATGCGCATCTGTTTATAACAATAATGTGTTGCACATTGAATATCAAAAGTCAAGTGAATATCAACTAATTGAACTGCGCTCATAACCCGGACATGTAAAGTGATTTGACGAGATGACGAAGAGATATAATGTAGTTTGCCAAATTATACCCAGCCCAAATGAATCCTTCCATTCCTAGTATGGGTGTTTGCCTTAGGAACACACACTTTTGAACAATTTCTACAGCGACGTCATTTATAGCTGATCCTAGACTTCCTTGTTAACTTGATCTTCATTTAGAACCCTTCCGGAGATCTTTTGAGAGATTCGTTGAAAGTAACAGCTAGGCCGTTCAGCATTGACTGTTAGTTTTCCAACGATTCAGCCATTACGACGATGCAGCAAAATGCAAAACAAATCGTAGGTGAAAGATGTCCCATATAATATTGATATCACGTCCAGCCTGAACCACCAACTTAAATATATCTTTGAGAGCGTTAGAGAACAGTTTGGGGAAATTACGTACTCTTGTGTACACCTCGACGAAGATGGATATGTCGTCTGCTGGTTTTGGACTAAGGCTATCTTTGTAGCCGCATCATAAATACATCTCAGCACGTCGATGTACCACTGGTCTAACTGATACCGTTCAAAGGACTCTTACTTTCTGGTATCCTAGCGACCTTTAAGAGCTTGGTTGAAATACCATCCTTTTTCGCGGCTTTTCCATTTTTGTAAGTTGCTTTCGGCTTTTCCATTTTTGTAAGTTGCGTTTGGCTTTTCCATTTTGTAAGACTACTGAGCATGATTTCATCCAGGCTTACTTCGGATAGGTCTCCCGTATAGTGGTTAGACAGAGTGGCCCTATTATCTGCAATTTCCAAAGAAAGATGAGATTTTATGATATAATATGTTGAGATAAAATATATTTTTTTAATATTTGAAAGATGTACCAACCTACTGAATTAATTTGTACCATATAGGTTTTTGTTACTTAGGAGCTACAAGTACAATGTTTAATTATCGTTATTTATTTCTGTTTATATTCTATTAGAACCCTTCCGGAGATCTGTTGAGAGATTGCTTAGGTGCTGCGTATGATTTCGTCCCGTTTGCCGTAGAAACTGCAGGGCCATGGAGTGCGGAAGCAAAGAAGTTTGTGGCGGATTTGGGACACCGTTTGAGGGAGAAAACGAGTATCCATCGAGCAGGTTGTTTCTTGACTCAGCAGATCTCCCTGGCCATACAGAAGGGGCACGCAGCGAGTGTTCTGGGTACATTTGGGCAAGGGTCAGTGCGCGGTGGTCTCTTTGACCTTATTTGATTTTTTTTTTCTAATAGTTATAATAGTAAATGAACATTGTATTTTTATTGTAATTTCTATTTTAAATATTCTTATTATTACAGATTGGCTCAGAAATTTCATTCTATGATGAATTATCAGACTACTGGGACACCAACAATGATGGTGAGTATCTCAAAGTGATTAACTACTCCAGGAGTTCCTAACCTCTTCAATACAAGCGATATGTGCTATTTCATATATAATTTCTTATATATGCGATATAATGTTGGTCACTCGTGGTGGTAACTAACAATAAATAACCAGACCGCTTACACTAATTCCATTATAATTTAAATTTAAATTACAGCTGATGTGCATAATATTTTTGTACATATATCCATTTATCTACTCAAATATCAGTAAATGTATATGTCGCAGCCGGACCGTATAATCCGCCGTATTACATTGCGGCTAGCCATTTTGAAAAACATAGCCGTTTTGTAATGTGGCGGTTCAACGATTAGCTGGATCGTCATTGCGATACGTTCTTCAATACCGTAGCCTTAGCCGCATTGTACTACTGCTTAAATTGTTGGGTGACCATACTTACAAAATAAACAAAGTTTAAAATGAAAAAAAATATATTAATCAGAAAAGGCTGACAGATTATCTCTCGCGATATTCCTTACTTTTTAGCTCTGCGGTCAGCCCTGAGTGTCGCTTCTCCATACTCGGCCTACGGAGTATTACTCCACTACGGAGGTCGCCGACTCGCTTCGCTCGCCACCTCCCCACTTCGCTGCGCTCGGCCACTCAGGACCTCCCTTGAGTTTTTGGCTCCCGCATTTTTTATATACACTCTAGGAGTAGTAGCGACAAGACTAGGTGGAGTCGGGATGCTCCTAGTCGGATCTGGGTCCTATATAACCTACCCGATTTAGTCTTAATAAGGTGGACGGTGGTAAACCAACCCAATAATGTTGTGTAGGATTCCGCCGATCTACAGTAGCTACTAGTCACCTTAGCAATTTAGCAACACACGTACTGTTTTCAACGCCATAGTTGTTGTCATGTCAGCCAGCGCCATGAGTGTTAAGAATCGAAACTAAAATTTGTTGAAAAGAGGCGGCTAATCTCTCGCTTTACATTACATTACGGCTAGCCGTTTTGAATGGCGTCGAATACATTCCAGCTGTTTCTAATCATCCGCATTCAATCTGGCTAATCGTTAAACCGCCGCTTTATAAAACGGCCCTGTTTTTTCAAAACGGCTAGCCGTAATGTAATATGGCGAATTATACGATCCGGCTGCGAAATATACAAATGGAAAATATTGTTTGTTTTTTTATATATTTTTTTGCAGGAATATTTCATGAAGAAACTATCACAATGTTTAGACATGATAAATATGACATGAATGATAGTGATTTTCGAAAATTCGAGGTGAAAAAGCGCTACTTGCCTATAACAGAATTAATCTACACGGCAAAAGGTATGATTTTTTTTTGGGTTCCGTACAAAAAAGTCACCCCTGAAAGACCCATAACAAATAATAAGCTATAAATACAATTAAACCAAGAGTTGAAGTTGAAAAAATAATTATAACTCGTAAATTAAAAAAATTTAATCCACCATCAAACATTTTGGTTTTGGACAAAACGAATCCTAAGTAAAGGATTATCAACTAAAAATTTTTCGCGGCAGCAGTAAAAAAACTATTTAAACTAATGAATTAAATAAATAGAAGTCAGGTAAAACTTTTTTTTTTTTGGAGTAGTACCTACTCCTTGCAGAGTGCTATTGAGAAAATATCACACCGTTATCTGTCATGTTACCGCCAAGCAGAAATGTGCAAATATTATTATTCTGGATTGAAGGACTATGTTTCCAGAGGATTTTTACAGGGGATTGAGCGTAATTCTAATGATATTTATTACCTACAGTCATGGACGTATAAAAAGTCCGACATAGTGTCCCTAAAACAAAAACTGTGTCTATAGTGTCGGCCAGTGTGCTATGTATGTGCGTGTCAGCTTGTATGTGACAGGCTGATACGCACACATACACATAAGTTTGCGCGCGTAATGACCGACTGGTGTGTGTATGTATGCGACTCTACAGATATAGATACAGTGTTTGTTTTAGCGAGACTACGTCCGACTTTTAAGCTATTGCATAGCTTTTATCGCGGGCCTGGGGACCGAATTTTAGTGAACGTGCATCTCTTTCTTATGTTCACAAGAAAGAAGGATGGAAGACCGTAACGCCGTCCTCCCCGCTCGGTCATTCGACTTTGAATCTTATTTGTATTAGCTTTACAGACTAAATGCTCTTAGCAGTGTTGCCAACTTAACGGATTTCTCGTGATATTTTGACGTGACAACGTCTTATAAATTGGTTTGCCGGGTGACACTTCAAGAAACTGCGTTACGCTCCGCTCACGTTATGCGCTCACAACGAGAGCGAGTGAGAGGCACGTGGCACGTGTCCCTTCCACTCGGGCATGGTTAGCCCGCCTAAGAGCGAGAGAGACAGACATAAAAAGTGAAAGGCACGCGTCCCTTCCGTAAAATTATTTTACCACTCATAGTCGTTGTCACGTAAAACTTTCGCCCGTATACCGACTTTACAGGCAACCAATTTTTTTACTTTTTTATGGGAAACGAATTTGTCACTCTTCAAAATAAAAGCAATTCCGAAAAATTGTTAACATCCCTATTGCTTATGTTGATAAAAATGCATGCAATATGCAATAGCTTTACCGCGGCAGTCTCCGAGTGCCACACTTCTTTTTTTATACGTCCATGCCTATAGGTAATATTAATAGTATTACGCTTGTTCCCGAAAGATAGGAGATGATTCATCTCATTACTCTGTAACTTCTCTGAAAACATTGCCCTTCAAACCAGAATGATAATATTTGAATAATAATGATTTCTACATAGTGTAATGCAAAGTCACTTCCCGCGTCTGTCCGTCCCTATATATGCTTAGATCTTTAAAACCACCAAACAGATTATGATGCGGGTTTTTTGACGTGACAACGTCTTATAAATTGGTTTGCCGGGTGACACTTCAAGAAACTGCGTTACGCTCCGCTCACGTTATGCGCTCACAACGAGAGCGAGTGAGAGGCACGCGTCCCTTCCACTCGGGCATGGTTAGCCCGCCTAAGAGCGAGAGAGACAGACATAAAAAGTGAAAGGCACGCGTCCCTTCCGTAAAATTATTTTACCACTCAAAGTCGTTGTCACGTAAAACTTTCGCCCGTATACCGACTTTACAGGCAACCAATTTTTTTAATAGATAGAGTGATTCAAAAGGTAGGTTTATATGTATAAAACGTGCATAAAATAGCAGAGAAACACGGATAATGTTTAAGGTTTCTAATGTAATGTTATAAAAAAACACATTTTTCGCGCTTCCACTGCAAACGCTGGCTGAACCATTTTTATAAGTACTTATACTCATATTTAGTATCAGCATTGCACCCATGCAAAGCCGGGGCGGGTCGCTAGTGTTAGCTAACAACTCAGAAAGTGAAACAAAGATAGCTTAAATCATTCTGTATTACATCAGTATTTAAACTAATTAACCATTCTGTTTAACATCGGTATTTTAAACTATCTATAATTCATTTCGATATCCAACCATCTTTTCAGCTATCTGTTTTTTTTCTGCCATCCCCGATCTGTCTTCTAAACGAATTGCATATTTTATTTTAAATTTTCAGCCAGTAATCATATTTTAGCAAGGAGTTTTGTACAAGCCTATTTGAACCTTACACTAGTTTTCAATAAACTGGTAAGCCGAATTACCGAAACCGCGGGTGCTCCCAAATGTCCCTTATATCTATCACTTGACACTGTGAAAACTTAGCATAAAACCCTCTACACACGAGAGACGATCTTCTTAGCATTCCATGGATTCACCGTGCGGGTGCCGGGTCCATCGTGTGGCAGAGAGAGAAAAACTCGAGTAGTTCCCGAGACTTGTGACTCGGGCGTAGGTTTAAGGGGCCCCTTTCTGACGTACATCAACACTCACCTTCACCACTCGTTTTTCTCTCCCTGCCCAGCCAAATCTGATATGAGCCTACTAGTGCAGCTTTAGATACTCGTTCCAGTATAGAACTTACTGCACTTCTGGATAAGCCAAGGTCTTTCAGTAGGTTATAGAGAGATTTTGATGGTATACCTCTCGCTCCCACTTCTACAGCGTATAAACTAACTACATAGCTGTTTTTTGTTAATTCGTTTAGGAGGTCGTAATACTTATTTTGTTTCATCGCGTGGTCTTTAGGTATATTAGTTTCCCACGGTACGGTAAGTTCTACAAGGCTATGCGTTTCGTAGCTCTAGAAAAAAGGAAAATGTCCGGTCTGGATGACGAAACACCCACATCCTCTGGGATTTTGTAGTGCTTTTCATACGTGTCCATTAAAATAGTCCAATCAGGTGCTGTACCCAGGATTGAGTAAGGCTTGTTCCTGGAGTTTGAAGTTGAGCCCTCTGTTATAAAGTTAATTTGTCTTTTGTTTGTCGTCAATCCCTTTTGGGCTCTAGCTACTGAAAGGCTCATGGCTTCACGTATGATTTCAAGTACTCTGTCATAACGCCGTGAGTAATGACCCCATTAAGGAGCACCTTGCATCCCACCAATATGTGCCTTGCTGTACATATCGCCTCTCCACAAGTATAGCAACATTTTTCAGAGGCTTTTCCCACCTTACCAAGTTACTCTGGTCAGGAGGGTCATTTGGAATGCATTTAGATAAAATTTTAATAAGGCAGGGGACCAGTCATAGATCAAGGTGCGCCACTTTAGAGCTAATGGGATACAGAACTCACCTATGGTTAACCACTCACTTTGCATTTCTAAATTCATAGCGTGCACTTTGTAACCGTCATTTTCGTCTTGTTGTAGAAAGGTTTTTACCATGTCTCGGTCTTTCCTTTTCTTTCTCGCACCCAACCCAGCAGTATTTACTTGTGCACCTGCCATAAATTGTTTATGGAATTGAAGTCTAGATTCCAGGTCTGAAGCAGTTTTGTCTTTTGGGAGAGATGTAATTAATTCGTCTTGCGACTTTCCCAAAACATGCGTTTTTGTAACTCTTAGGTGTTTGTAAAGTTCAGACGGTTTCTTTAGTTTCATCCCAAAACTATTGTGATCCCTAAAAAAAAGTAGAGGGATCAGCCGGATGTGCCAATCCGAACCATGACTTCAATATCTTTATGACATTGGCATCTAGCTTTGCCAAGAGAGTTTTACCGATGTCATATACTAAGAAAGGCCAAGTGAGACGTGATGTGAGGTAGTTGTCATATATCCATGCTTTTTTTGATTGCTGATAGGCTGCTGGTCTACCTTATTGAGGTTGTTCATGAAATTTTCAACAACCACCTCTAATGATGGTGTACGTCCTTTGTGATCTATCTTTCTACCAAGAAATTTGAAAGGCACTGCCTCTGCAATTGTGGCAACTCCTTGGCCACTTATGGAGAGTCCCGGATCGTTAGACGTATATTAGGTATTTCGTCTACCCAGACAAAGACAATGACATTTAGATGGTTTTGTCCTCATTCCCTCCGTCCATGTACAGAACTCATCGACTTCGTTCAACAATTCTTGACACTGTTTGGGATTACGTGTAAGTATTGCAAGGCCTTGGCAAAGGCCAAGATTGACTCAGTGTACTCATTGTTGATTTTAAACCGGTAGCCCCATTTCTTTTCACGGGATATTAATTTGTCTACTAAAATATTTATAACTATATTAAATGCTATTGGTGATAAGCAGCACCCTTGGAATAGTCCTACATTGTGTTCAAGTGGTTTTGTGTATTCCTTGTTTACTGCTATGACGAATTTTAAGTGGCAATAATAAGAATTAATTATGTCAATAATTTCAGCAGGAAAGTTATACCATTTTAGGGCAAATATCATAAGGTTCATGCTGGACAGAACCAAACGCGTTCTCTAGGTCTATCCAGCAGACTGTTATTTGCCTCTCATGTGTCAATCAGAGGAAATAATATCAGAGGAAATTACGTAAAACAAGTGGGGCGGACCCAACATCGCACCATAAATCACCAATCATATGGTGCGATGTAGGCTCCTCCCCCACTACTTTTACGTCCTTTCCTCTGATTTTAGGACTCGTGTGTGGAGCGTTTTAGAGTTGAGATCACTTAAAATATTGAACTTTGGCAATGTTTCAACTAACGCATTTGGTTTCACTTGTTTCCTTATTCCCAGATAAATACAAAAAGAAGTCACAGCGTGCAAAGGACAGCGCAGGTAAGTATTCCAGCAACTTTTATTTTAGGTAATTTCTTGCTAATATTATAGATCCGAAAGTAACTTTGTCTGTCTGTTTCGCTTTCACAACTAAACCACTAAATCTAAACACGGATACATTGACATTTATAATATTAGTAGGACGTTTGTTGCTAAATCACGTCGTAAGTTTTGATCGGATCGGGCTGAAATTTGAACAGTTATATTGTACTGGAAGTACACACAGACTTTTATCCCGGAAAAATGACGAGAATGGAACTTTGCAGGTAAAACCACGGGGTGTTGCTAATCAATAAAATGCAATATAATATACCGATCATCATGAAACTTTGTACACATATTCTTGGAGATATTAGAAGTAATATAGGCTACTTTTATTCCGGGTAAATAACGGAATCGGAAATTATGCGGGTGAAACCACGGGGCACAGCTAGTACTTAAATAGTTTCCTGTACTAACATACATTTCTGATCCTTACGTCATATTTTCAGAGCCAGAGGAAGGTAGCGAAGAATCTCAAGGTAAGATTGAAAATAAAAGAATGAAACATTTTATTATGCACACCAGGGAAAAAACATTCGAATAAACAATACAAACACCTAATTACACGAGAACAGACGTAATAAATACAATATAATAATTAAAAACTAATCTCCGAATAACCCACCCCTAACTGCCTTCGGCGCTAACGTTGAATGGCAATGGCCAACCTTGTCCAAGAACGTACCGGAGTGGGAGTCACCCGTATTCTTCCTGAGCCTGCGCCCTAATTCTGAGAGGAACCCTTTAGCCTCTGCCCCCCAACAACCTAAGGTCTCCACGGCAACAGGTACCTACAGATTCGTAATGCGACACTAACATACCATACCTAATTACTCGAACCTAGTGCCACACAACCCCATCGCTAACTGCTATTTACCAGGCAGAACAGGGTTTCACAGCAAACATTACCACCCCAACGCTACTGTTTAAAAAGTTGAATGTTATTCGACGAATTTGTCTGTATCTGTTTAATAATAAGGTTCTGATAGAAGATAGTAGTGAAAATTTATAAAAGAATTTTAGTAAGTATTAATAACTTATTTTCTCCGAAAAAAAACGACTTTAATTTAAAATCATATATCCGGCTCAAAGGACCATTAATGTGCGAGTCCTTGTTGACGCCGTACACAAAATATGAGGATTTACATGACGAAACAGGAAAAGAAAACTAGAAAACTTGATTTCACTAGTATATTTAATGTGCTTGTGCGCACTGGGCACCTACATTTTGTGAACTAATGGATTTGGTGCGAATGTGCACAATGACGGAAAGTGTGTAATGCTGATCTGACAAAATGTATGACGCTTGATCGTATATATTCGGGGGCGAGAGAGACTCGTACAAAACTCGATTAAGTTTCATAAGAAGCCATCATTCAGTCATCCAAATATGTGAAACAAAATTTTAGTTTTTTGTTTGTGTTTCAAAAACCGCCAAAGATAATATTTATACAGGACCACCTCTGCACTACGATCTATCAAACAAAAAAAACATCAAATTTAATTCCCAATTACTTTTTACGATTTCAGGGTTGGTAAATGGTAATTGTTCATAAGTAGGTTTAATAATAGGTTTAGTACCAATATGTTTTTGCCAGAAGTTTTGGCATTCTAAAACTTATTTTTGTTTTTTTTTGTTTCTCCAGAAGAGAAGACTGTAAACCATTACGAAGGTATGTATGTTCAATTGAACTTGAAATACATTATTGTTAATATCTTCTTTTTTGGAACGAAGTTTCTTACGGCAGGTCTCGATTTTGGTGCGCGTCCAAACTGAGAAATATGTGAGATTAAAACCGGAAGTAAAATATACAACGGAAGCGAAGCCTAAAAACTGCCCGTGGACAGTGTCGCTAACTTTATTTTTAAGATGACAATAAAATTACGCAATATTCATTACAGACTAAGTAGAGAGATACTCTATATAATTTTTTTGCGAATTGTGTTCTTTCTATTTTATCCGAAGGAACTTCGTCCCTACCTCGTATCGTAGAATCCCATAACACATTTTTTGTTGTTCGCTCGTTTGTAAGATCCTCTTCTAGTGGTAGGAGGACTATTTGCAGATACCACTTGTACGTATGTATGAAGTACGATGCCTTTGTCAGTTATTCTACCGCTCAGCAGCGTGCAAACATTACTGTGTTCCGATCTAAGAGCTATATTTCTAGATAAATAGAATAATAATAAATAGAATATCGACATAAATCATTTTATATCTCACTAGAGCAGCGTAGCTAGGTAATGATTTGGATTCTTCAAAATGCACTTGTCTTTATTTGGTATCAATAATAAACTATGATTGAAATAGCCAGGGAGATCTGCTGAGTCAACTCGCTATAGGTACATGTAGGTACTCGTATCTGCACATGCAACACGCTACACATACATTCGGGAGACTAACAGCACCCCACGATTTTACCCGCACAGTTTCCGTTTCCACTATTTTCCCGTGATAAAAAGTAGCCTATGTGATCCAGACTATAATTTATTGTGTTCCATATTTCAACCCGACCAGACGTTCTAACGCGATTGAGCGACAAAAACCTAAACAACCTAACTTTGGCATTTATAACGTCAGTAGGAAGTTGAATAGTGGATCACTGTACAAAGAAATTGCCTTTGATCTTGGAAGAAAAGACCAAAAAAGTGACTGGACACAGGGAGATGAAACCTAAAACTGAACGGTACTCACGAAATACTAACATTGTAATGTTGGCAATGGCGGGAGCGCGCTTCCCGGGTCTCACTCCGCACGCCCCGCAAGATTGCCCCGTCTTCGTCATACGACTGTAGATTTAAGAGACTGTGGTAGTATTATGTATTTTTCTTATTATATTATAGGCAAACAATGCATGCACGGGTCGAAACAACTAATTGGCTGTCACGACTGCTACTGCGTCGGTGGTCAGATATACCTGTGCTCCGCCACGAAATGTCCATGTAAGTCAGACTGTTATTTTTTTAAGCAAAATCTTCTTTTGACGCACTTCGCACAGAGTTTTTTCGTAGGGTCTTGAATCACTTGAATGAGGCTGATTTTCACGCTCGGAAGTGAAATCGGGTGAACTCGGGACCGCCCGGTGTACCCGAGATAAAGTGACTGTTGCTAGAATCAAAACCATTGAATAAAAATAAAATCACAACTTTACCTTCTGACTTGGTTCTAATTCTACATAATATTATTTACTATTACTATACAAATAACGATGGGCGATTAAGTTTTCACTTCTGCCGCGTATATGTTTTTTCTGATGTGACAGTTACGAAGACTGTAGGCATCAACCATTTAGAGCTATAGATGTGCCCTGAGAATCCTGGAATTGGTAACAAACTGCGTCTGTGTGTGTAGCGGAGTGATTTACACGCCACCAATCTACTTAACCCTTAGATTCGCTAGTGGCGAGGTGTGCTGTGGTTCTACCTACTTTGGTTGTTGACAACGAATAGTGATACGTAAAAACTTCCGGCGTTCACCGCTTCTTGTAACCGACTAGAACGGAAAGAGTGAGCTCACTCTTCCCAACGATGACATAATTCCGTGCGCCTTAAGTTTGGGAGGGTACATCTTATGGTTTATATCGATGACTGTAAACATGACGACTGCATACTATACCACCAAAAACACTTGAACAATTAAAATCAAAGTCCCGATAGCTATTACATTTGCGCAGTGCAGTACTAGGTAATGATTTGAACTT
Source organism: Ectropis grisescens (assembly GCA_017562165.1). Classification (NCBI taxonomy): domain Eukaryota; kingdom Metazoa; phylum Arthropoda; class Insecta; order Lepidoptera; family Geometridae; genus Ectropis; species Ectropis grisescens. The sequence goes on along the minus strand of CM029780.1, from coordinate 9,561,033 downwards.
TTCATGTTCCAATAGCTGCGTGACACTGAGCATGCATGCGGGTTACTTGCCATCAGGCATAATAATATAGGTCTCATCACTATAATTTGTAGGGGAGACTGGGTATAAAAGTAACACTTTGTACTCCTGCCTTAATTTTTAGCTATTACTATTAAATTAATATATCCATAAATAAAGTATGTTCATGTTCTTTACACTAGCATTAGCACTCGATTTATTATATTATGGTTAGTTTTATAATAACAACAGAGTTTGAAAAATCACCAGTTCCACCACTTAAGCAGGTCGAAAATAACTCATTGTGGGTCGAAATTAACAATGCAAAGGGTTCGTAAATTAATAGAAATTAAGAGTTTACCTAATAAATTATTTAATCGCTGGACGCTTTGTATGAATTAGACAAATCAATATCGGCATTTTAAATGGTCATAATTACGTAGTAAGAAAACAGACCAACAGATTGAGGCAACCCAAAATAAACTCTAGAAGCCTCGATTAAATAGTTATGCCGTAGATTATTGATAGTAAAAACTCGGTTGTCGGAACGGTAGCCTACAACTGCATTAATATATATATATATATATTTTTATACTATTCATTTTAGAATTCAGTTTGTCATAATATTATAGTATATATATTATGGTATTATATTATTACATATTATGTAACATTATTTTTTTGACGGGTCTTTAATATTTTAACTATTTTAAAATGCTCTTCAGCCGCTTTTTGAGTCGCTTCCGTGTCGGTACTTTCTCGTGTAGTGGTTTGCATGCTTTGTTGCGACGTCATGGTTAAATAAATACACAAAAATATGATGTAAATAAATAAAAAGGTTATAGGCGATTCGCTACAAGTAAATTCGTCACAATTTGTATACTCCATACATTCAAAGTAAACTCGCCACAAGTTATAAAAAACAAATGAACAACGTCACAGGTGAACAAAGTTGTTGTAAATTCGTCACAGATTTTTGTTTTATGTCATTTTTGCATAAAGTAGGGTTAGCAAGTATTCATTACTCCAATGTGGGGACAAAAGTAACTTGTTATTTTTGTGCCCATAGGCTTTGATTCTTTTGTACCTGAACTAATTTATGTCAAAAATTGTAATATAATTTGAAAACGAACCGTACTAGACAAAAGTAAATTTAAACAATGTGAAATCAATATAATCAAGAATCTACTTCTATGATCAAACTTTCAAATTACTATCCCTTTACGATTCCGTAAACATCAAATAAGAAATCGTTGAAAACCCTACTTTTGACTTGTGACTTGTGATTTGTTGTGAAAACACAGTCATATCGTCCTGACAGACAGCCTAACCTCGCCCCGACCAAACGCAGGTGCGAAGGATGCTTCTGGCTATCACCTGACGGCCAAAGCGGTGTTCGTCCATTGGATACCTAAATGTAGAGAGCCTTTGTTACTTTCGACTCGCCGTCACTTTTATACCCGGTCTCCCGGGTCAATGTTGTTGTTTTTGTGCCTCTGCTAAATAAAACGTTGTACATGAGGTATAAGACAAACATTATAAACATAAATTAAAGCTACACTCAGCAGTACAAATTAGAGTTTTTAGGTTTACATCTAAGAACAAATAAATTTGCTTACATATCCAGGAGAAAAAAAAATTTTTTTAGAACTACGTAACTATTTGTTTCGGATATGTGTTGTTTAAATGTTTTATATTTTCAGATATTGATGATAGAAATAAACTTCCAATGAAAGGTAATACATAGGTACAATTACAGTACCTATTCGAAAAGAGTATTTTTAATTATATGAAGGTAACTTGACATATATAAGCTAGCTGACCTGGCGAACTTCGTACTACCACACTTTTTTTCGTCAATATTTTCTAAATTTCCTGCTTCCTATAAAAAACTTGCCTCGACAATAACGAATACATTAAACAAAGTATCATCCAATTTGGTGCAGTCATTGAAAAGTTATGAATGTACACACATTTCAAAGACCCATTTTAAATAAAATTATATAATATGTGTCGAGTAAAAAAGACTTCACTAGTAGCGCCTCGCGATTTTACTCACTTAGTTGCTGTTCTAATTCTTTTCCCGCGATAAAAACAATATGTATATTATTGTGAATATTTACGGCCATGTCTCTTTTTATACAAAGTACACACGACTTAAGTGACTTCGCCTTAATAGAGACAATAAGAAAATTGTTTATGGACACAATCTTACACTTAATATTATTTAGCAAAGTATATAGTCATAAGGAAATTACTTATATTAGCCTAGACCTAGACTTTCCAAATTAGGCTAGATTGTAATAAATATATTAGTCACCAAGATGGTTGGTGAATAACTATTAAATAAATAAAAATGTTTCCTTTGACCCTGTGTGAATAGAATTCTTAAACAATTACGAAGTTTTTGGACGCGTTTTGCCGGTCTCCGTTAAATCGACTTTGCTTAGAAATAACTATCTAAATAATTACCATATTACAAGCATTTTTAAATCATCATCATCATCATCATCAGCCGCAAGACGTCCACTGCTGAACATAGGCCTCCCCCCTAGATTTCCACAACGAACGGTCCTGCGCAACCTGCAACCAGCGGTTTCCAGCGACCTTTATGAGGTCATCTGTCCATCTAGTGGGAGGCCGTCCAACACTGCGTCTTCCGGTACGTGGTCGCCACTCGAGAACCTTTCTTCCCCATCGGTTGTCGGTTCTGCGAGCGATGTGGCCTGCCCATTGCCACTTCAGCTTGCTTACTCTTTGAGCTATGTCGGCCACTTTCGTTCTTTTGCGAATATCCTCATTACGGATTCTGTCGCGCAAAGAGACTCCGAGCATAGCCCTCTCCATAGCTCGCTGTGTGACTTTGAGCTTCGTTATGAGGCCCACAGTTAAGGACCACGTCTCAGTTCCATAAGCCATCACTGGCAACACGCACTGGTTAAAGACTTTCGTCTTTAGGCATTGGGGTATTCTGGACTCAAAGATGTGCCGAAGTTTCCCGAACGCTGCCCATCCGAGTTGGATTCTTCGCTGGACCTCTTTGTCGAAGTTGGATCTACCTAATTGGATCTTTTGACCCAGGTAGACGTATTCGTCAACAACTTCGAATGTGGTATTCCCAACAATAACCGGTACAGGTGAGATATGAACATTTGACATGACTTTCGTCTTGTCCATATTCATCCTCAAACCTACCTGTTGGGATACTCTACTGAGGTCCCTGAGCATAGCACCGAGGTCCTCCAGCGACTCCGCCACAATGACTATGTCGTCGGCAAACCGAAGGTGAGTGATGCATTCGCCGTTGATATTGATGCCATATCCGTTCCAGTCCAGTAGCTTAAAACATCTTCCAGCGCGGCAGTGAACAGTTTCGGAGATATAACATCTCCCTGTCTCACGCCTTTCTGTAGCTGGATATGTTTTGTGCACTGGTCCTGTAATCGGACAGACATTGTGGCTTTACTGTAGATACACTTCAACACTTCGATATAGCGATAGTCAATGCGGCATCGCTGGAGAGACTGAAGCACTGCCCAGGTCTCGATGGAATCGAAGGCTTTCTCATAGTCCACATACGCTATACATAGTGGCCGATTATACTCCTCGGTTTTCTGTATAATCTGCCGAAGCGTATGGATGTGGTCTATGGTACTATAGCCTTTTCGGAAACCGGCTTGTTCGGGTGGCTGGAAGTCGTCAAACCTGCGTGCGAGACGATTCGTGATTACCCTCGAAAACAACTTATAAACGTGGCTCAGAAGTGAGATGGGTCTGTAGTTCTTCAACAAGGTGTTGTCACCTTTTTGAAGAAGAGCACTACCACACTTCTGCTCCACGCTTCTGGCGTATTACCGTTAAGTATGACGGAGTCGAACAGCTTCTGGAGGACTTTAAGTACCGGTTTTCCACCCGCTCTCAGAAGCTCAGTCGTAATTCCGTCGTCGCCAGGTGCCTTGTTGTTTTAAGTTGTTTGAGGGCCATCCTAATCTCATACAGGCTGACTTCCGGGATATATTCGGTAAAGTGTCGGGTCAGCTTGGCTCTGGGGTCTTTTGCCATGCTAACGACAGGTTGTGCTTGCGTAGAGGTGTATAACTGTTCATAAAACCTCTCAATCTCCTCCAAAATCTCGGGCTTCGACGAGACGATGTTACCACTATCGGTCTTCAGTTTGGTCAGCTGACTTTGCCCAAGAGACAGATTTCTTGCGAACACTTTCGAGCCTTTGTTCTGCTTGATTGCTTCTTCAATACTCGAAGTATTGAAGCAGCGTATGTCGCGTCGCACACAAGTAGAGATCTGTCTATTGAGCCGTCTGTATACCGTCATGTCGACCGAAGACTGTAACCGCATATCTTGTCTGACCGCCATGAGATTTAAAGTTTGATCGGAGAGCTTTTGAGTTCTATTTTGGCGTCGGCTCTTATAGAACTTTCTGCCAACAGCATGAACAGTTTCCACTAGCCTATCGTTTATTTCGTCCGCCGTTACGCACTCATCTAAGGATTCGAAGCGATTTTGAAGTTCGAGTTGAAAGTTATCGGGATCTTCGATCTGAGCATAATTTGGTCGGAGCGTGGACTTCATTAGACGTGATCTTTCGAGCTTAATGTTTAGATTCAGCGTGCCTCTTACAATACGGTGATCGCTGCCAGTCTTAACCCTGCTGATCACAGAGACGTCGCTGAATATTTGCCGTTTAGTCGTCATAATGAAGTCGATCTCATTTTTTTGTGGAACCGTCTGGGCTAATCCAGGTCCACTTTCTTTGTGGCTGTTTCTTGAAAAGGAGTTCATCATAAAGAGGCTCTCCTTTCCAAGAAATCCGCTAGACGTTGCCCTCTTGGGTTCCGCTGCCCATATCCGAAATTCCCCACTCTCAACTCATCACCGCTACGTTTGCCCAGTTTCGCGTTGAAGTCTCCCATCACAACTGTGAAATGTGTTGGCGAGACATGTATGGCTTTGGAGATGTCCTCATACATGCTCTCAACCTCTTTGTCGGGATGTGTCGAGGTCGGTGCGTATACTTGTATGACCTTTAATGAATACCGGTCGCTAATTTTAAGTACAAGGTATACAACCCTATTCGACACACTCGATCATTATCACGTTGTTGACGAGAGACTTGCGGACGATAAACCCGACACCCCCTGGGATTGTTGATCTCCCTCCCGGTAGTAGAACAAGTTGCCGGATTCAAGGATTATCCTGTCCTCGCCCTGTCTACGGACTTCTGATAACCCTATGATATCCCAGCGCAACTTGTCCACTTCTTCTTCCAGCTCCACAATCTTTTCGTCAGCCCTCAGCGTCCGTGCGTTAAATGTTGCCAGGTCGAGTCGTTGGGTTTGGTGGCGGGACATAGAACCCATTTTTTAAATGGGTTCTATGTATTTCATTCTTAAACACTCTTTATTTTCAGAAAAACTGCTTAACGACAAATGCAAGGAGGGTGAAGTAATTAATTCTTACGACAGTTGCAATAAATGCGTTTGTGAAAATGGCAAACTCGTTTGTACTACGGTAGATTGCGGAAAAGGTATTTGTTTTTATATATTTTGTTGTAGTTTGTCGTATATCTTTTGTTGTTAGCTATAGTAACTTAGTAAATATACATATTACACATACGAGTATAAATAAAAAAAAAAACAAAATTCTTCAGAAGCAAATAAAAAAATGACTTGTGCCTACATAGCTAGATTTCTGACTAATACGTCGGCAATCTTGCAAATAATAATAATTTTAAGCATTTAGGAATTAAAATTCATAAAAATATATTCTTAAGTTGATACTTTGGCGCCATTATATTTATTTTGGTTACCTACATTTACTAAAAGCATTTCACATAATGTATAGAGTGCGAATCTTTCGGATCAATGTAAATTTATATTTTGAATTATGAAAATTTATACACGTACACAACTAGCGCATTATGAAAGTAATCTTTAAATTCCATATTTTTAATAGAATTTGAATAGAATGGGCGTTGCTATTAAAATATTGTTTGTTTGACGCCTGGCATGACCATCCTAATCTCTCATGTACGCACACCATAGGTCATTAATAAGCCGACTACTTACGCGTACGCGCGAGTAGTCAGCTTATTAATGAATTGTTTGTTACTTTTAACCACTTATAAGTTCAATTTAAAGGCTTCGTAGTTAGCAATCCATTAAACATTCAAATACATCTACAACCCAACATACGCCATTTCGCTAAAAATCTACTGATACACACTGTGTATCCGTAGTAGTGTATGTTGGGTTGTTGTGGATTTACTACGGATACACAGTGTGTATCCGTATGTATCCGTGTGTATCAGTGATATGTTTGTAGTAGTGTGTATTACACACACACATACACAAACTATATTTATTGTGGTTGCAGTTATAAAAATGGAATACAGACACTGCCACCCACGGTTCTGGTACTCGATAAAAGGTCACGACGATTGCCACGACTGCGTCTGCATCGACGGAGAACAGGCCTTCTGCTATATCAACTACTGTAATGAAGATTTTACAACACTTGAATCGAAAACAGTACAATTAGCAGGTAACTTATAGATAACTTATTATTATTTTACTTTTTTATTGATGTAGGTGTTCACTGACTCATATTTAGTTGAAACTGCCACATCCTTTTCTTAATTCTGTTTCTCTTTTTTCTGAACAACAATGTTTATATTATTAAGTGTCGTTATACCTAATTTATACAATATCGCTAAATGGAGAAAAACACTGGATCCCACAACACAGGACAGACTATATAGTGTGGGACGCAGGGTCTACCTCCAAATGAAGTTAAGCGGTCACTATAATGTTATGTAGTTATGTAATTTTATGTGACTTTATGTTTTATGTAACTATTAGATACCTACCTTAAAGTATAGGTACATAGACTACCTACTGAAGCCACTGCTTTGAATGTAGGATTTCTCGAACAAGTCCTCCTCCTTCGAACCGGGTTTCTCATGTGTGAACACCACGTCTCAACAACTTCTCCATGATGAAACTATGTCATCTTCTTCTATCACCGGTGACCTGCAGGACGTCGTAGGCTGATATGTCTAGAGTGGTGCGAATCTGATCTGAGCAATGCAATGGACGCTCTTGTTTTTTTGCCGTCCACTTTACACGATGGCAAAGTTTGAGTTAGCAGGTGACCTCGAAAAATATTTTTTTTGGCATATCCCGTTTTCCTCATAATGTTTCCTGTACCGCTAAAGCCAGCTGATAAAACTGACTCAAACCACGAAGTCACGCCTATGAAATCGCTACCACGGCATCAACCCCACCGTCAATCAAACCCCATCAACCAGACCGTTAAGTTTTACCAATCTAATCTAACTAATCCAACCAACGCGACTGAGTAAAAACATTTGTACTAATATGACTTAGGAACGTAACAAAAGATAGTTTATTGTTAATCTCATTACTCTATTTCTTTTAAATTTGAACAAATAAGCCGACAGGACAGATGTACCTATAACGATTTATAATTTCTATATCGTTCAAATGCTCTCAGGTTTTGCAATCACACGTATTTATTAAGCTGGCATGCATGGTTTTGACTGTGGCTTCGTGTCCGCTATCGCTCAGCGCAGGAGGTTGGAAGGGCTAGTCACGCATGGCATCGCATTGGCCTCATCACAGATTTCGATTTTTTTATTTGACGTCTTTGGCCCTCATACTGTTATAGACATGTTTTCTTTTAGTTTTACAAAAGAAATCTTATTCATTGACAGGTCCCGTAACCGACGTCCAAGAAGAATCTGTCCAAAGCCCAAAAGGGATCTTATTCACCTTCGGACCACAGAAAGCTCAATCTATATTCTTCAAATTCAATAGAACCTCAGGTCAGTCAATGAATATGTTTGAAAAGATGAATTTCTTGCGTAGTTTCCATTCCCATAATATTCCTGGGATGTAAGGCCTATTTCAGACTATAATATAACTTGTGTTCCAACTTTCAACCCGGTCCGTTCAAGCATAGCGGCGTGACTGAACGAAAAACATTTAAACTGTTACAACCTTTAAGGAGAAGAACTCTTGGAACGATTTTCACCCGCGCCCGCCGAGGCTCCGCAACCGCGGCGGGCGCAGGTTATATTTCCACTGACCACAACTCACGAGACCGCTGATTTTCGCGGTTTCGCTTTCGCCGGGTGAGATTATCGCCCGCGAACGTGGCGGGTGACAGGCGGGTAGTGACCGCGCGAAAGCCGCACGCGCCGCGGGCGTTAAACGCGTCGTGAGTTGTGCTTTCAATTTTTACAGATATATCTGCGTTCTACAGATGCTGCGGGCGCGCAACCGCGGCGGGTGCGGCTGTAAATCACTCTATGAGTTCTAAGCCTTACTTGCGTAGTTACCGAGCTCATTATTTTCTCGGTATAAAAATAGTCTATGTGCTATTTCAGACTTACCTATCATGTACCAAACAGCCAAACAGTATTTAGTACTTTTGCTTGAAAGAATAACAAAACTCTAATATACGAGTATTATTAGCAAATATCCAAACAGCTTGATTATCCCGGGAAAATTACGGGAACGGGAACGCTGCAGGTAAAACAGTGGGGCGCTACTTGTATAATATTAGTTCAAAGTAGTAGTATAACGTTTGTTATTTGAAAAGTCATTTGATTGTTTTATTTGTTCAACGGTCACTGGAAACTAGTACCGTATCTTGGAAACAATTCTAACGATTTCAATTTTTGTCTGAAGAAATAGTTTCACATATACATTAGTAACGCCTAGATCGCTAATCTTCACACAAACGCTTCATTTTAAGTGAGGCGAACAGCAGATTGATTTCGGCGTACTAAAGTTCGCCAAAGAAAACTTAAATGTCGTGGAGTATGTACAGTGTAGGACCTCACAAACCATCGTATCGTAATGTTTTTAACTTCAAATCTTGGTTTATGGCTTTTCTTGTGGTTTAGCCTCACAATTTCGCCAATGTCAAGTATAAATATAATATATAATCAAAATTTTTGAAGAAAAAACGGACGACGCGTACGTCAAAGCGCCAGTTTTTTCTTTTTCCGTAAATTATTTAATAGTTGAAGTCGCATGCACTAGCGCTTGACTTTGGCAACTCATGGTAGTTTGGAATAAACTGAGCCAAAATGGCTTAGTATAATTTGCCACACTTTTCTTGCGCGGACCCGGTTTCTAGGCGTTACTATTATATTATGGTTTCACATTTTAAATTTACCTGTATAAAGGTCGTTCCTGAAAACGTTATGAAATAAATATTAAGAAAAAACACCGAAGCATATAAATTTAAAAAATTAACAACCTATTTCTCACAGGCACATTCAAAATCAGAACAAAACCAGAGCCAGAACTCAATCCTCAGCCGAAAATGACACGTACAAAACTGTACGATAAAAAGAAGAAAAGCAGACATAGGAGAAAGAAGTGTGAGGCAGAGCAGTACTTTACGTTAGGTTCAGCCGAGACTTGCAGGGGCTGCGTGTGTGACTACCGTGGTCGTTGGAACTGCTGGCACGTGCATGAACCCTGCGCTAGTAAGTTGCACTAGACGACACAAACGTTCAGCGGTTCGGACGTGAATTGTAAGGCCTACTTGTTTGACGGCCGTGGTCGTTGGAACTGCTGGCACGTGCATGAACCCTGCGCTAGTAAGTTGCATAGAAAGTTGCACAAACGTTCATCATCGGTTCGGACGTGAATTGTAAGGCCTACTTGTTTGACGGCCGTGGTCGTTGGGTCTGAATCTTGGGCTAGTACCAGAAAGTTGCACTAGACGACACAAAACGTCCATCGGTTCGGACGTGATATGTAAGGCCTACTTGTTTGGCGACTGATATCCTAAACTGCTATCATGTGTCTGGACTTTTCGTTAGTAAGTTGCACTAGACAACACAAACGTTCATCGGTTCGGACGTCAATTGTAAGGCCTATTTGTTTGACGACCGTGGATGCTGGAAATATGGTGCATGGATAATAGTTTGAATAAGCAGACCTCTAAATTTTCCTCACTGCAGGGACCATCACTCGCAAACAGAGAGTTAAGGCCATAATCCACCACGCTAGCCCAGTACGAGTTAATGGATAACATATGACCTCGAAAGATTTTAGATACGTGGCGGTTTCCTCACGATGTTTTCCTTTGCTGTTTTTATGTTAGCGGCATTACGCACTTGACTTCGAAAAGACAGTTGTGTGTGTGAGATTCGAACCAGAGGCTCCGGATCGATTCCCATTAAAACAATTTATTCGTACAAGTAGTCAATAAAATAATCCATGCAAGTAAGTGGGCAAGTGTAATGAACAACCGTGCTTCTTTTTCTCCTATGATTCTCTTTTATAGCTACGGTCCAAAAAACTGTTTATTCGAAGTTTTTCCTTTCGTTTTTTTATATTTTTGCCCAAATTTTTTTACCGCTATTCCATTAGCGTTATAGTATAGCCCCATAATTGTAATAGTCCAAGATCCCAGAGCTGCCAGACGTCACGTATTTTCTGACGAACGAAATGTGGATGATAGATGTGGATGTAGAGTTAGTACGTACTAATAACACATACTTACCCGCTACTAACTTTCTTAGACGGCCAATTTTGAGATATGGGGTAATAAAGGTACGTACTAACTCTACTCAATCGTCCACATTTCGTTCATCAGAAAATACGTGACGTCTGACGGCCCTCCCAGGGCCTTCTCTTTTCTTCTAATCTAATCTTATAAGTCTCTCATAAATCGTAAAATAAATCTGCGTCACTTTTCAAATCTTCAATGCACAAACATATTGTACTATACTTTTGTAAACAAAAGAAAACATTTTTTTCTAAAACCAAACATAAGCAACGGAATGATGGATGATTCCATTGTAAAAATAAAATTACGTCCAAAGTAAACTAATAAAATACATCAATGATACCTTCTTTGTTTCAGGTTTCTGTAAGTACTTGTAAATTTTGGTACAATTTTGCCGCTCATCTCTATACCAGGTCGCTGTTATGGTATAAAGACTTTACAGTTAGTTACAGCATTGCATAGCATTCGTAATCTTTATAAAAAAAGAGAATAATTTTTTTATATATTTCTGGCTGTGTCCAGACATGGAATAAATAGTTAATGGAAAATATTTCTTTTCTATGAACGATCTATCAAATGGAAAAGAATTTGTCCTTTTCGTATTTTTTTTTTGGAATAGACGTTTTAGGAAGTTGTCGATTTAGGAAGTTGTCGTTCTCAGCCTGAGGGAAAAAAACAAATTCCACTGGTATCCGAGATTATCGGGTTCAAATTCAAACAAAATCAGTTACTACATGAACTCATAAAATTGTGACGAGGTTGTAATCACGTCATCACAAGTGTGTGGGGCACTCCAAATGAGGATGAAATTTGAATTTGAAATTTAAGGATAAATTGAAGATTCAGGTCACCTAAACCAAATCTGAGAAACCCGCTGACTAATTGCATAAATAATTGCTACTATAGCTATGGTAGAGCAACTCCTTCCTTGTGAACTGTGTTTTTTTTTCATTAAAAGCCTATGTGCAGTTCCAGACTTAAAATGTACTCGTATGTTCCAAATTTTTAACCAATCCGTTAAAATGTTCTGACATGATTGAGCTACAAAAATTCAAATATCCAAACATTGATATTTATAATATTAGTAGGATTACTTTAAATAAATTGCAGTTGGTTTTAGTCCGTAAAGAGGGAGGAAAGTGCCACCCAGGCGACATGGTGAAGAATCTCCTGACCCCCTGCAGTATTTGCTATTGCGGTATCGAAGGCTCCTATATTTGCACCACGGACGAAAACTGCGCTCACCACATACTGAAACTACGGGGAGAAACACGTAAGTCATAATTTTATTTCTGGTCTTTTTGAAGTGATAAGTTCTTTTGCCACGCCACATACAGGTTTTTCGTGGTCTGTGAATTGAATTCTAGCATCACGCTCGGGAATGATAAGAAATCATTGGGTAAACTCGAGATCAAGACCATTGGCCATCTAGAAATGCATCAGCATTTCCCATTGCCCATATAGAAATGTATCGGCTTTTCTAGATAGCCACGCCCGTCCTCCGATTTCAGCTGCGTAGTGTCCAAAGTAAACTATCAAATTCTGAGTATCAATAAAGAGTATCTATTTATCATCAGCCTATACTACTGCACAGCAGGACATAGGCCTTTCCCATGGCTCATAACTCCGCCTGAGCGTCTACCGCCTAACTACAACTGTCTTAGCGTTGATATTGCTCTCTCTTTTCTATTCGTTTGAAATTATAGAGACTGCAATAGCAAAGCCAAAGCAGATTCAGTTAGGCGGTAGACCCGTCTTCAGCTTTAAGTCTCCATTCACTGCCTACCGTCTTACATACGAGTATATTTTCACTCTACCTAGTCTTAGAGTGCCATACACGTCATAGTGTACCCGTATTACATTTTTCTTAGCACTATTCCAAATATCGTTATTTAACCATTTTAACCTTTTCAATTCTTATTTGTTTTTATGTTACGCAATAACTCCGCTAATCATGAATCGATTGTGATGATTTATTTTTTGTTTGATAGAAAATACTTCAGAGGTTTTTCTATATAAGTTTCATTAAAATCGGTGTAGTAATTTTTAAAACTGCAACAAAAACCTACAATTGTCTTTCAATTATCTGGACGACACGACTTACTCATAGCTAATGAATTTAGTTAAATTATTAAAGATTATTTTTTTCTTATAAGTATATTTAAATAATTCTTGAACCATCTGCAAAGAGTTAATTTGTAAACGATCGAAATTATTGTGCAATTCAAATTATTGTTGTTTATATATTTCAGCGAAAACCAACTGTGACAGCATCAGATGTTTGAGGAATTGCAACAACAAAGAAAACAAGGACTTAGGTATATGTGTTAAAGATGGGTGCAAATGTATGTAATATAATATTATACAGCTAAATGATTTTGATTTTTTGTATTAGTTATGGTAAACAAACATTTCAACATCAACTGGGCTCGATTGGATTAGAACGAAGGCAAACGGCAAAGCAAGCGAGAAACCTATAGTTAGTAGGGGGCAAAAGCAGGCTGAAGATATCATCATATGCCGCCATAGGGACGTGGTTTTTCTGGTTTTCTGGTGTCTAGCTCGTCCCGTCCCTCTAGGTATATTGTAGAGAAACTTAGTTTAAAAACCTTTCTAAAAAGTGAATGGCCATGTCCCAGCTCTATCATCAAACCCTGGTTAACATCTAGTTCCAAATTACTTGTCAAGATGAATCAAACGAGCCCAATCTTGAAGGGGTTTGTCGTTTCATTACTAAGTTCCTGTGGCCATCTTTGAGCTCCATTATCAGACCCTGGTTATCATCTAGCACCAAAGCACTTGTTAAGACGGATCAAACGAGTCGAAGCTCGTTAGAGTTGTGTCGTTTAAAGTTTTACAAACGAGCTTCTTTAGCCACCTTCCAGCTCCATCATCAGTTAGCCCCATGTGATCATATTAAACCACTGTCACGCAATTTAAACATGAACCCATAATTGCAACACATTAAGGTCATCAAATAATTTAATTTGCTCACAGACTAAGCAGAGAGAAATTTGATAGATTTACTGACAAACATCGGAATCATCATCATCATCAGCCGCAAGACGTCCACTGCTGAACATAGGCCTCCCCCCTAGATTTCCACAACGAACGGTCCTGCGCAACCTGCAACCAGCGGTTTCCAGCGACCTTTGTGAGGTCATCTGTCCATCTAGTGGGAGGCCGTCCAACACTGCGTCTTCCGGTTCGTGGTCACCTTTCTTCCCCATCAGTTGTCAGTTCTGCGAGCGATGTGGCCTGCCCATTGCCACTTCAACTTGCTTACTCTTTGAGCTATGTCGGCCACTTTCTTTTGCGAATATCCTCATTACGGATTCTGTCGCGCAAAGAGACTCCGAGCATAGCTCTCTCCATAGCTCGCTGTGTGACTTTGAGCTTCGTTATGAGGCCCACAGTGAAGTAACATCGGAATAGCTTAAACTAAATAAAAGCTTGTAAATTTGCATTATTTTCATACATCCTTCTAAAAACCTCCAACTTCGTTCCGAAACATTCTCAAAGCTATTTTGTTTCAAAATTGGTTTCTTTTTTCACTTCACAAGTTATTATACTAGTTTACAAGTTAATTATTAAGAGTTTTGAGAGTTTAATAAGCCAAGTTCCGGTTAAGGAAATAAAGTCGTGGGTTACTTAACAAGTTTTGTTGTTCGGAGAAAATTAGTTTTTATTTTGTTGGCGGATTACTTATTCAGTCTATGAAGTTTTGGACACTTTGAATTGAATCGGACACGATTGGGACCTATTCTGAGGGCACAATTCATAAAAATATGCTACCTTTGTTACTACAGTTGGAGTTAGGGTCCTTGTTTCTAGGTAAGGCTACATTTGTTTAAAATTACTAGCGGCCCGTTTCGGCTTCGCTCGGGAAATGTGATATAATAAAATAAAATATTTTTTGCAACATAAAAAGTTGCGACAAATACTCGATCTATAAGTAGTCTTAGCTCGCATGACACATAACGGCAAAGTTTGTTAATTTGTTCATTGTTGTTGTTTGTTCATTGTTTGGCATTGCCACACGATTTTTATATTTTAAGGTTTTATACGTAGAAAATATTCGTAAGATTTACATTGTGGATCGTGGGTTCGATTTCACCAAGTGCAAATATTTGTATGATGAATACAAATATTCGTTCTTAAACTGGGTGTTTTTGTGTATAATCATTATATCAGCTATCTGGCTCCCATAATACAATCTTTGCTTAGTTTGGGGTCATGTGGTTAGGTGTGTGAAATATCAACCAAGATATAAATAAATAAGTATTGGTGGACAATTCACACATAACACCATCAATCTGACCCCAAACTAAGCTTGTACAATGGCGGCTGATAAGATGATATAATATTAATATTACAACTTATATAGTTGTAAATACATACTTACTAAACACAGAAATACCCGAAACACAGTACAAATATTTGAACCTTAAGCATAATACAATCTGTGCGCCACTTCTGTAGTATCATCACCACAATCCAAAAAACCCAGCTGTAACAATAAAGCTTTATTTTAAAGATTATTCAGATGAGAGCCGTATTTATTCAGAAGAATAAATTGTCACAAGGCAGGCAGCAAGTTAATAAATAATTTATGGACGAGCCATCCTATCTGTAAAGTCTGTACTGAGATTTGGAGCGAAATTTCATATTTATTTT
Organism: Ectropis grisescens; assembly: GCA_017562165.1. Taxonomy (NCBI): domain Eukaryota; kingdom Metazoa; phylum Arthropoda; class Insecta; order Lepidoptera; family Geometridae; genus Ectropis; species Ectropis grisescens. The sequence continues at coordinate 9,545,787 of CM029780.1, read as the reverse complement.
TCACTTGGCATTATCTTTCGCTTGACGTAGCGTGATAATTGGCAGCGCAGCGGGGCCCGATTTCACGCTATGTTGCTTGGTATTTGATATTATGAATAATTTCATCATCATCATCACCTAATCAGCCGAATGACGTCCAATGTTGAACGAAAAGCTCCCCTAAGGATCTCCACACAGATCTTGCGCCGCCCGCACCCAGTAATTTCTTGCGACCTTCACCAGATAGGTCCATATTGTGGGGGGCCTGCCACCATTTCTTCCGGTACGTGGTCGCCACTTAGGAACCTTTCCGCCCTGAAGGCCATGACTTTTGTGGACTATGTTTCCCGCCAAATGACACTTAAGTTGATTCCTGTAGCACAAACATAACTTGAATTGTATTTTTGCGTCGTATATGAATCCAAAACTGCAGTGGCCTGTGTTTAGATCGTGTTAATGGGTAAATTGGGGTAAACTAAATCGCTGGTATGGCGTGATCGTGAGATTGTAGATTCAATCAAAACATAAGATTGTAGATTCAAAATTCACCTATGTGTATCTTTCAAAGATGTGCATGTTGGTCATCACTACCGGATTTCACAATGACCAAATCTATCGACAAATAATACACACAGTAAGGAGGATGTCCTTATAGTACATTACCAACTCGCTTTTAGCCAGCATAGTGGATTATAACTTTGATGCTCTCCCTCTAAGGGAAGGCCTCGATGTTCTAATAAAGAAATTACAAGGCATAACGATACATCATCTTATACCTCTGGGTGACTTTTTTGACTTTTTATTGTCCAATAGATATAAATATTAAATATTGGTGGACAATTCACACACAACACCATCTGACCCCAAACTAAGCAAAGCTTGTACTAGGGTGGCCAGATAGCTGATATAATACATGACATGTATTATATCAGCTATCTGCTCAAATTTTCGGTGTTTGCATTTACAGGCTCTCTATCATCTCTTTCCAGAGTATTACTGAAATTATATATAACTGGATATGTGGCTGATTGGTTAGCTGCAGGTGGTTTATCACACTTTGAAACCATATCGGCCGAACAATCTTGGCCAATTTCATTTTCAGAGACCGTGTTCTTCAAAAGAGAAGAAGTCACAACACTGAGATCTTCATCATTTAAATGATTACATGTGGTCGCTGTTGCGTCTCCAAAGTATAATCGTCCTTTCGCTTTCGTTTCTCTCCTATAAACTTTCTTATTTGCAACAGTGGTGATCTGTCAAATAAAAAAATACTTATATAAGTGATTAAATAATCATGTTTTACATACAATCCTACTAATATCATAAATGTCAATGTTTGGTTGTGTATAGGTCAATCACGTTGTAACGTATGAACGGATCTGGTTGAAATTTTGAACACAGGTTTATAGTCTGGAAGAACACACAGCCTATTTTTTATAGCGCGGAAACAGGAACTACGCGTGTAAAACCACGGAGCGCTGCTAGTTAAGTATATTAATAAGTACACATATAATAGTTGAAAATGATTGTGAAAAATATAGTTAAGTGTATTATTTGGAAAGCACTAATGGTCGATATTTAGTCTTATTACTGGTGTAAATTTAAGCCAGTAAATTACAACAACATATAATCATAAATTTATTGAGATTAGTGAGAACTTACAAACCAATCTAACTGTCATTAATTAAGTAATATGACAGTATGCTTCATAATCCTACTAATATTACAAACGTGAAAGTTTGTAAGTTTGGATGGATGGATGTTTGTTACTCTTTCACGTAAAAACTACCAAAGGAATTTGTATGAAATTTGGTACATAGATAGATAAAGGTCGGCAATAACATATAGGTTACTTTTTTACTTTTAGTTAATCTTTTGTATAAGCGTGTTTTTAACTATTCATTTATTATCCCGGAAAATTAACAGGATTGGGAACCACACGAGAGAAACCGCGGGGCGCTGCTAGCTTCTTAATATTTTACTTACCGAAGGTGTATTAGACAGCATATTCTTCGCTTCGATGTTTTTAAAAATTATTTTTAACCGTTGTTTTTCCATAATTACACTTGATACAAATTTTGAAAAGTACTTGCAAAGTCTGAAACAATAAATAATTACTTAGATTAACCACCACAATTCCCATTTTATTAACCATACATAATAAAGCCTATTTTTGTAATATTACGCACATTATAGACTGTATTTCAGTAAAAAGTTGGCTTATAATCAAATGTGTCATCAAAACCATATAAAATCGAATAGAACAAAGACCGTTTTGCTAATCTTTCGGATATTTTTTTTAATCTGAAAAGGTATAACGACTCAAAACTAAAATGGTCACGCAAACTGTTCTGATGTTTAATGTAATACAGACGGATTAATAAATAAGTCGGCGAAACTTCTATTGCGTTTATTAGAACAATGACTTAATTCAAAATGAGTCAATATTGTTTATAACATTTAATACGAACTTACCCTAGTCTTGGTAAAACAGCGACGCATCTCAAAATGGGGCGTTGTTGCGCATCGCTCGACAGTCGACGTAGAACTGAATAGGTCTGTGTTCGGCTAAGAAAGACTGCGGGTGGCGGGGAAGGAATATAGACTCAAATGATTGTGTACCCTAAACTAAACGTAATAAAGGTCCTTTTATTTTCTAGATGATGCAGCTAGACGTGTTAAGTCATTATTTTACTAAAACTCATTTTGCCAAAATTTGGAGTTGAGTCTTTATTTTATTAAGAATGCGATGTATAGTTTTAAATACATACTTATTATAAATAGAAACATCCAGACACAGTGCAAACATTTGAATTCATCACACAAATATTTGCATTATGCGGGAATCGAACCCACGACCCTCGGCTTCGCAGGCAGAGTTACTACCCACTAAGCCACGAGGCCAGATGCGTGACACTGTGATTTTATTGGCAGGCGTATTTACCATTATGCTCATGTCCTGCTCACTCCAGAACTATATACCATAAAAAAAAAGTATTCGTATGAAGTGGACTGCTTATACTACTCGCCATTAAAAGGAAGCTCAAACAATCAAATTTCGTGTACAATTTTTTTTTCTTTTGTTACATAATAGATCAAATTACAATTCGTAAACGAGGCTTCATCAAAAACATAGAATTGTGACGAATTTACACACACTTGTTTTTGTGGCGAATGATCTTTGTGGCGAATCCACAATAACCCAATTAATCCCGGAATAATTTCGGGAACTAACAGGAACGGGAACTACGCCGGTAAAACCGCAGGGTGATGCTAGTTATACATACCTCTAAATGTGAAAGTGTATGTGTATATGACTCTTTATTACTCTTTCAGTCAGTTACTTTTAATAAAGGGATTGGTAACAAAAAATCGGTACAGACCGTGGGATGCCTCTAGTCCAAGGGTCAGCAACAGGCGGACCGCGGTCCGTATCCGGACCGCGAAGGGTCGAACTTCGGACCGCCAATAAAAAATATTGTATTGCAAGCGAAGTATACATTTTAAGGTGCACTGTACCTTTGTGGAATGCGGTCCCCGCCCAAGACTCCTCGAAGAGAATCTCCGTCCAATAGCTACTAGAGAACGCAGACCGAAGAGAGGCAAAGATCCGTATCCGCAGAGTCGATATCTTCATGGAAAGCAAATAAAGATTGGGAATAAGCTTTTGCTTCGTCTGGGAACGGAAACGAGCCCGTTTGTCACCTGAATTGTCTTGCCTGCTCAATGGCAGTACCGCAAAACTCACAATGAAGAGGGAAACCTATGACGTTATGTGTGCGAGGTAGACGGCCACCGATTTCGGAGCGAAGGTGCGATCGAAAAACAAAACGATTGCATTAATAGAGTACTCAAACTCGGCCGGACGCCTTGCATTCACGCAAGAGCGCTGCTTGCACATCTGAGCAGAAGTACTGGTGAACATCATGAGGTTGTCATATACGAAGATAGGGGAAAAATCTGAGTTTCCTCAGGCCCCTTTGCACGATCAAACAAATGCAACTGACATACGGGGACACCTGTTCCTAGTTCGACCACCCAAACCGGCTCCGAAAGAGCCCAGCAGAGGACAGCCGCGGAAAGAGCCGCCACCCAACGGCGGAGCCACGGAGTCACGCACTTTATGTCTTCTTCAATTTATAGCTCCGCTGGCAGCGACAAGACAAGTCAATCTCAAGATCTGCGAAAACATTATCCTATGAAGTAAGTGTAAAGTAAGCTAGGAAGTGAAAACCTCTTAAAGGCGAAACTCGAGGAGACTGAAGCAGTCATTTACAATAATGTCACTTCCCGGGTCATCAAGGGAAAAGAGAAGAGTGCAGAAAATGGCTTTGTAACACTGAGCAAAAAAGAGATGAAGCGCATGGGAAAACCTGTTTATGCGACACCGCCAAACGACCCAATTGTAGTCACTGCCCGATGCACCAAGATTATGCTGGACGATAAAATCCTAGAGATGGCCAAGACCATCGAAGTGAACACAAACGTCATATCTGGTTAGGAAAACTGGAAGATACCGAGAATACAGTCGGTCGACGGAGTTCCAGGATGTGGAAAGACAATATGGGTGATTAGAAACTTCGACGTGGATAAGGACACCACCATCACCACAACAACTGAGGCAGCAAAACATCTAAGAAAAAATAATGCACCGTATCGGAAACATGATTAAAACCAGAGTGCGAACCATGGCTTCTGCTCTGGTAAATGGTTTCGGGCGTCTTCAGTTTCAGTTGCTTTATGGTAGACGAAGCTCTCATGAACTATTTTGGACCCATTGTGGCTGACTGCCAAATTGTTCAATTTGTCACTTCACTAACTTCAAATAGAAATAATTAAACTAGAGCAGAGAAGGTATAAGGCGCAAATACCCAACACCCAAACACCCTCTTTTTAGTACACACTCAAGGGAGAAGGAGACCCTGACAAACCAGGGTTATGGGTCAGGCACCGGATCACGCATCCTTACCATCCATGAAGCTCAGGGACTAACATACGAGTCGGTAATCGTAATCAAAACCAAGGCAAACATGAAGCTGCACGAGAGCGTCCCCCATGCAGTTGTTGCAATCTCACGGCACACGGGGACCTTCACATACTACGCTGACGACACCGACGACGCCACCGGCCTGTTTGTGCGGCGAGCGTTGGCTGCATCACCGAAGACCATCCGTGATTTCAACCTACAGATGGCCATCAGGGACAGCAATGCGGCCGTTGTGGAGGCTCTGGGCCGGGAGGTGGCAGCTAAGGCATATGACAAAAGGCAATTAGGCAAACACTCGATGTCGAGTCGATTACTAGCGGAATCCCAACCGGTGGTGATAGGCTCTACAGACGAGCACTAGAATTAGATTTTAAATGTACCCAACTCCCCCCTATTTTCCCCTTCTTCTCCTTATCCAAGAAATGTGTAATAAAAGACAATTGATATGACAAAGATCACGGATCCCAGAGTCTGTGGAGTGGCTAATTTAAATAAATAAAAAAATGGAAATGATTGATATTCAAGAAGATGTATCTTTGCAAATGTATAAAACTGTAGCCACCGAAGAATTTTGGGCCAAACACATAAATGGAAATTGCAAAAGTTACAAATATGGCTACTATGTTTGGTTCGACTTACGTATGTGGGTAATTTTTCTCAAATTTAAAAAAAAAATCTTTCGAGATTAACCGACACCCAATTACTCGTAGAAGACACACGTCGAATTTGCTATTCTTCTCGAGGACCAAACTATAAAGAGCTGGCTCAAGACGATCGGTGTAATTTATCGCAGTGATTTTAGGTCTTGTGTTTTTAATAATTACATATTGAGTTTGATACCGTACAATAAATAAGTAGCGCTCAACTATCACCCAAGTTACGGCTGGTCTAATCGGGAAAATGACAACTGCCGATCCGGAGACCCTGGGTTGAAAACTACGCGCACCACTGTCTTTTCGAAGTCATGTTCGTAATGCCGCTAACTTAAAACGGTGAAGGAAAACATAGTGAGGAAACCGACATGTACCTACCTAGAATCTTTCCAAGTCACGTGTGATCCACCAGTCCACAGTGGGTCAGCGTGATGGATTATGGTTTTGACTCTCTCCTTGCGAGAGAAGGCCCCGACCCCGAGGTTCAGCAGTAGGAACATTTAGTGGGCTGTGTAAGCAATTATTACCACTAGTTTATAATAATAATAATATAATAATAATAATTTATTGTTCCCAAATAAAGTACATACAGTTACATTTACAAATTGCATTTCATGACAAGTTATACAGATAAATTGAGGTACAGTGGGCCCCAAACTAGGCAAGGCCTGTATTTTGGGCACCCTACATCGGTTTACAATTTCGTTTTACGCAGTTCCTAGTACACAATAATATAACGCAGAGTTGTTAGAACAATTTTATAATTTAAAATGAATAATTAAACAATATTTCAATTGATATTTAATTTCCTATTATTAGATCCAGACATACAAATTGATATTCGATTTTCGATTTAACTACATTTGGGCAAAGAGTAGAAAATAGTGGCACTATTAATAACACTATCTGTTCTAGCTTTTTGTCAATTGCTGTGTAATCAAATAAAACCAATGTTCCACATAAAACTGCATTGCCAAACTGCAAACCTTTCTTTTTTAGCAGAAATAATGTAGAAATTCCGAATAATTCCATTAAGCCTGCGTGACTTGAGGTGTTATGTATGCGAATGTATTGAAAAGAGAGTGAGTGTTATTATGAGTGTGTGTTTGTGCGTGTGTGAGTGTGGTAGTATTATAGTGACCAATTGAGAGGGATGTAGGTGTTTAGGTATGTGGCAGAGTATGGATATGTATATTTAAGAGTGGGTGCATGCCAGTCTGATATCACGATGGCCGGAGCAAGCTCTAAAAGAAAGTAAGTAGGAATTTCCATTCGGGGGAATGATTTCCCAAATGTTCACTCATTAAAAGATACTAATCTTTCCGTTTGCTTATAAGATAGTGTAAATAGCCATTTGCGAATTTTAGCGCAAGATTCAACGAGCGGAGACCCGGCGATATCCAAATGTCTAGCGACCATGTTGTATGTAAATATGTGCACGTAACGTGGTAATCGTGAAGCGAACGTAGAACTGACTCTAGGAAGTTCCAAATCACGTGGTCGTTTGCGTTTAGTAGAGTCTTGAGGTAGAGATAGGTGGTGAATTTTGGTACAAGCTCGCATAACAAAAAGCTGACGGACTGACAGCACTGAGACTTCTTTGTACAGATCATCGGTAGGGTAGCGCCGTGGCTTACCCAGCATTACTTTAAGGACAGCTCTTTGAGCACGTTCAGCCTCAATGAAGTGTGTCCGAGCAGCTCCTCCCCAAGCACCTATACAATATTCAAACAGGGACTGGCACAAAGATTTGTAAATCATCATCTTGACTTCCCGGTTAGCAATTGATCTTAGGATTTTCATAACATAAATCAGCTTCCGGGCTTTATTAGATATAAATGAGATGTGATTTTTGAATGTAAGAGCTTGATCCACTATTACACCTAGATATTTTGTAAATACTGTCCTGTCTATTGAACTACAGGAACAGTCACCGCCCCCAGTCTCACTAGCCCAATTTGGATTTTCACAGTTCGAGGTATGGATCCGTAACTTAGTCAGATCTGTACCGGTGGCCTGTGTGATACTAAATGTGATAAAATTTGTTTTTTTTTAGATTAAGGGTTAATAGATTATCACAAAGCCACCGGGCCAGTCTCTCCATTCCCATCTCAGCCATTCTAATTGCAGTTTTCCAGTCCTTCCCGCTAAAATCGCCACGGTATCGTCAGCGTAGCAGATCAGCTCGGTGTTAGGTATAGTGAGTCTCAGAAGGTCATTAATGTACACCGTAAACAAAGTCGGAGCTAATATGCTACCTTGTGGCGTACCAAACGCAATAGGCAACTCACAGCTCGCCACACTGCCAATTCTAACAAACTGACGTCTATTTGACAGATAACTTTTAAACCAGTTGAGGGGATACCTCTAATACCCAATATCTCGAGTTTTTCATTAGTATTGGTATCGATAAACTGTCAAATGCCTTGGCGAGATCAAGAAAGACAGATACGCATCGTCTCCCACCGTCCAAGTGACCAGCAACTGTTTCAGTAAGAAGTTGAACAGCATGTTCCGTAGATTTACCCTGCCTAAAACCAAATTGGCGGTTACTAAGAAGACTGTATTTTCAAGATAATTTTACCAGACGTTTATTAACAATTTTTCCAAGATTTTAGAGACTACGCGGAGTAATGAAATAGGTCTGTAATTATCAGGATCCGACTTATCGCCACTTTTGTGTACAGGGATTACAACAGCGGTTTTCAAGAGTCGGGAAATATCCCAGTGGCCATACTGAGATTACAGATATGTGTTAGAGGCACCACAAGAACATGCTTAGCGTACCGCAGCATCATAGGTGTTATACAGTCATCACCTGCAGCACTAGACGTCTTAAGCTCCTGGATAATACCATGTACTTCAAGGTAATTAGTAGGGGTCAAAAGAAGGAATTGGACATGCTGCAATCAGACAAGACTCGCTGACACAGTGTGTTCTGCGTGGTATTTTGACTGCTCAAGATTTTTGAGGCTAAATTAGCACCAGCATTTGCGAAATGTTTGTTACAACAATCAATTGATTGTCTACTCAGCATCTCATCAGCACAGGGTTTCCTACCAGGTAATTCGCATACATTCTTTATAGCTTTCCACAGATTCTTAGAGTCTCTGTGGTGTTCTGATATTTGAGAGTTGTTATGTTGAACTTTGAGTTTATGCAATAGGTTATTACAAAAATTTCTGTAGCGTAGGTAGGTAGTTTTAAGTGTGTCGTTACACGGATCACGTCTCAGTTTCAGGTGCATAGCGTCTCTATGTCTCATACATCTTATTAACCCCGGCGTAATCCAAGGTTTTAAGTTCAAATTTAAACGACTGACTCTATGTTTATTTGTATGGTTGATAACTGTGTCTGAGATAATTCTATTAAAGCTGAGGACCGCCTCATCAACGCTGTCTCTAGACAGCACATGCTGCCAATCTACACGGATTAAATCGTTTGCAATTTCATGATAATTCACTCTTGTAATGGTTTTATTTTTGTTTTTAATATTTTTTACGTTCGCGGTAAGTCCTATTATTAGAATGTCGTGATCCGTAATCGAGCTTTGACATATTATACCTAGTGCTTTTTGCTTTGTTTTAATAAAAGCGTGATCAAGACAGGTCATAGTCTGCCTTCGGGTTACATCAGTAATGGTTGATAAAAATCCCTGTTCTGCCATTATGTGTTGGTAGTCCTCGTTATCTCTACTCGGACGATCATCTAGCAGGTTAATATTCATATCACCAGTAACTAAAACATTAGGTACACTTTTGATACTAGACAAAATATTTTCGAGTGAATTATTGAAACGCTTAAGATCTTTAATAGCAGGTGATCTATACATACCGATAATAGTTAGGCTATTAGCAATCTCTACCAATAGACAATTTGCATCCTCAAATTCTGGCTCTTGAGACGTTGCCGACCAACAATCTCTTATGTAAATGACAACACCATCTGACTTGTTTAATTTTTTTTGGTATAGAAAGCCTCGTAACCAGTCAGTTTAGGTATATGAGAGTTTTCCTGCAGCCAACATTCAGAAAGCACTAGAACGTCAAAATCCACACCCAATCGTTGTAAAGTAGGTAAAAGGTTTAGAAAATTTTTATTTAAGCTTCTAATATTAAATGATAAAACTTTGAGATTAAATGACGAAATAAGATTACTACAAAACTCAGGTTTTTCAATAGTGCGGCACATTATTTGTAGAGTTGCGTCTAAGTCATCGAACATGTCCAAATTAGCCATAGTCAGAAATCGCTTCTAAACTAATTTTTAGTTTCCTAACCTCAGTGCGCACCGTACTACTGATATAAAGCGTTAATTTATTTTGAGTGCAGTAATTTACTGTAATCCAAACTATAAAAGAGTTCCGTCGTACGGGTGCTTCTTCCTTATAAAAACAGCTGAGTTTTGTGCTATGGTTGTTGGGTGAGCTGACTGGATGCGAGTGAGTTGTATATTGCGTGTGGTATGTATGTGTGTGAGTAGTTGACTGACAGTCATGTAAGCTTTGTTTTGAATAAGTAAATATGTTTGGATCTTGTTTTGAAATGTTCTAATATCAACATAAAATCTGTTGTAAATAATAAATATAAAACATGCAACTTATAAGTAAAACTATTTCTCCTACGCACGGCAATAATAAATTCATAAAAAGTACGATAATATTGTGTTTAAGTATAGATACACCAAGAAGTAATATGGAAAACTAAGTATTTCAAAAACGCTAAAACCATTATAATTAGATACATAAAATAGGGTCGCTTCCGTCGCCGCTCGCGAGTTCTGGGAGGGAGAACACTATCCAAGTCCTTTGTAGTGTAGATAGGTATTGCCGAACTTCCTTCTTTTTCCGAAGATGAATTTTTCCGTAACTGACCCAACAATAACGAAAACCTCCGTTCTTAGCTCGGGCTCTAGCCTCACGAAACAAATTTCTAGTAGCCTTTGAAAGGTGCTCGTTAATATAAACTCTGGTCGGCGACCCATCAAACCCCAGATCAGCTGACGTGAGACCATTGCTACGATTTTTGTCGCTCTGAGTATTTCGTCTCTTTTAATTTTCCTCGTAAGTTTAATTATAATTGGTCTCGGATAGTTTAGCTCCTTACTTCGATTTTTGGGGATTTTAGGTCCAGCTCTTATCACAAAGTCAACCTCATCCTCGGTAAATTAACGCCAATTTTAGTGGCGGCAACCTTGGCGATGTGAACGAGGTTCTCGTTGAGACATTCAGCAACACCTAGTATTTCAATTTCCTTGTTTAATTCAGTTTGTGTTTGATAGCTTAACTGTGACTTTAGTAAATTAATTTCATCCTGTAGAACGGTAATAGTTTTATCTTTTCCTTCCAGTAGTTTAATTCGCGCATCGTAGCCATCCAATCGAGTGGTACATGTCACTATACTTTCAGTGAGCAGCTTGAGACATGATTTGATCTCGGCGAGATCCAGACGCACAGAACGAATCTCTGCAGCAATATCGATGTCCACTTGTTGTGCGCCGTCCTTTTCCGTAGGTGCTTCCGGAGAGTTAATAGCAAAACGCTTGTGCGCGGGTGTGTGTCCCTGCGCCCGCGCTAGGCGCGAGCGGGCTGCCGGGCCGGTCGCAGGCGAGCGCTGGCAAATTTTGGTTGTAGACTCGCGGCTCGTTCGCTCGGCACACCGGACATTTAAAATCTTTCATCTTGCTAGCTTCTGAGGACGGCACATTAACACATATGGGATGGAAAGCCGCTTTGCATCCAGCGCATCTTAAAATTTGACTGATGTAATCGACTGTTTACATGCATCACAAATAACATCCAAAGCTTTGTTTCCGCTAGCGGTCAAATATTTATCCATTTCTAGTGGTATGAATTCACTAATGCAGCGCAACTAAAATAATAAAGCAAAAGTGCGAGCGGGACAGCAATAGCAGACAGGCCGAAAGTGCGAGTGAAATAGCAATATGGTCTCAATTACGGCTGTGCGTTCGATGCGTCATGCGCTTGCGGTACAATAAGTCATGGTAGCAGGTAGCAATAATCTGGTCGCTTTGTTCAAAATACCGAGAAACTATATCGTGTCGTAATGTTGAAAGATTTCAAGTAAGGTTTTATTTGTTTAGCGTACCTTAAGAGTTGGACTGAGAGCTCCACAATGGTGTAACATTGGCCTCGAAAAACTGCACTTTGAACCACGTTAGAGATTTTTAAACAGAGCGACGTAAAATATGTGTACAAGGTCTGCGCGCACCCGCCAGAATCGAGACTGTACTGCTTTACTGTACGAGACTGTACTGCTACTTTTGTTCTGGACCTCGTAAAAATTTCTGCACTTCATCCGGACCCCGCCTAAAACTACTTGCCGACCCCTGCTCTAGTCATTTCTAATATTGTAAAGAATATTTTTTTAATATGATAAAGTGTAGGTATGTTTATTACCGCGTATCCCTGGACGTCTCTCTTTCTACGTAGAACGCAATTTCGTAATAAGCTCGCGACTTTCCTACTCCGCCCCTCTACCGCCTAACTAAATCGGCTATGGCTTTTGTATTCCTGTCTCTATCATTTCAAGCGAGATAAAAAGAGAAAGCAATATCAAAGCTAAGACATTTTTAGTTAGGCGGTAGACCCCCCGGTTCTACTTCGTCCGGTCCTTTCGTCCGTTCAAATGTTCTAGATCTACTCTAATTAGAGTAGGCTTAGCACATTTAAACATCAAACAATGTTCGATCGGACGAAACGAAGTAGAACCGGAGTAGGAAAGTCACGAGTTTATTTCGAAATTACGTTTTTCGTGAATTTCCACACACACACACACACACAGTCACACACATATATAAACACACAAACACACACACACACGCACCCACTAATACACAGACGCGAACACCTGAGCTTCAATAATTATCTTACAATGTTTTTTTTTTCTTCAACACAGATACTACGTAATTAAAACATTTGTAATTGTAAAATTGTAAATTTATTAAATTGTCATTTTATGTATAACACCATCAAACACGCGGAATTTGTGTAAACCTAACAGAGTAATTCCCAAGATACCGGCCTGGCCGAGTTTGGGTTCCACTTCCTATTTGTTAAATCGTAATTGTCTAACTTGGAAACTGAATAAAAATTGTGTTATCTTATCTTATTTAATATATTTTCTGTATTAAAACATAGCCTACTTTTTATCCCGTTAAAATTGGTAATTGTTAAACCACGGGGAACAACGAAAGATCCAGCTAGTTCGCTGTAAAATAAGCGACTAACCTCAATGAGAACGAAGAACGCTAACGAAGTGAACCTGAGCGACTGTGACTTTCCTTTTAGTTTCTTTGTTTCAAGTTTTCAATCTGGAAGAAACCTCTGGAGTCGGGATTATCTTTGGCTTCATCCGTTGTGAGACATGTAAAGGTATGGCCCATGTGACAGCGATTTGTGGATTTGTATTTGGTATTTTAGAGTCAGATTCCATAGGTCATATCCATTGGCTTTAGATCACTACCGTTATATTATAGATGTACCACGAAAAAATGTCATTTGGATGACATTGTGAGGTGACAGGTGATGAGGGCGTGGGCATCTGAAAATCGGCCATCGGCTTGGCATCGGCAACCCTGGTTGGATCGACGATGGCGTTAGTTCCCTTTTTGGCCACGTGCCATTATTTCCATGTATGGGTATATTCATCAAGAGCTTGTACCTTTGATACATTGATGATGATTGGGATGATAGAAGTGAATAATGACTCGGAATTCGATAGTGGAACAACTAAATGTGCGGGTGAAACCAGAGGGCGTACCATCATCCTAATTTTTCCGAAGATTTCTTTCATTTACGAACGTGACGATTGAGCTCAATTCACAGCCTACGGAAAATGTATGAGGTGCGTCAAAAGAAGATTTTAGTTCATAAATTGCAGTTATAGGCACTGCCGGTAGAAATGAAAACTTAGAGTGGTAAACTTTATAAATAGCACTAATGTAGTACAATACGTCACTTTTATAGTATATATCTATCACGTATACTGATGATGGATGTCCACCTCCGCTACTCCACCGCCGCTTCCACGTCACGACGCTACGCCATTGCAAAATATTGCATGTCGATGACATGAACTCATAACCACAGATAAAAAAATAGTGTCATAAGATTTTCCTCCATCCTCCATCCATCCTCCATCGCCCTCCGGTTACACCCGCGTAGTTTCCAAAGTTTTTTTGTAGTGGTAGGACTCTTGGCAGAGTCCGCCTGGGGAAGTACCACACCTTTGGCAGTTATTCTACCGCCAAGCAAACATTGCTGTGTTCCGGTTTGAAGGGCAATGTTTCCAGCGAAATTACAGGGCTTAGAGATATAACATCTTTGATCTCTGGGTGACGACCGCAGTGCAGTGCTAGGTAATGATTTGGACTCTTCATGTTCCAATAGCTGCGTGTCACTGTACTGTTATGTGGCAGGCATGTGGCTTACCATCAGGCAAATGTCCGGCTCGTCTCGTCACGCTTTATTTTGGAAAAAAAGTGAGCTATCAAATGCTGAGTTATTAGTTTTCACTTCTATCGGCAGTCCCCTATGACTGCCAGTTTTTTTTAGTAAATATTTAAAAAACCTTACTTAATATGGATTCACTGGTTTCGATAAAATTTATATGTATAACCTATGAACTAACCTATTTACCAACCAAAAAAAATACCGAATTGAAAACCTCTTCCTTTTTTGGAAGTTGGTTAATAATAGAGACCCATTTTTTACCACCGAAAACAGTAATTTCCCGCTTAAACTGCGCCCCGACCTTAAACACGAATTTGACTTTGTAAATTTCACAATACTTTGTCGCGATCTATATAAAATGTTGCTTTGTTAGAAACCTTTCTAGGTTGTCGCGGGCAAAGTCTAGCCTTTGAGACAAATGGGCACAAATTGGTTATATTGTGCGACATTTTTAGGATTCTATGTGTAGCTTAGATATTTTATGCCCTTTTATGTCACTTGATTATTCCATGGATAGTTCTAGAAACGCATGCTTTTTTTATTTGGTAATTCCGATAATAGTTCAGATAGTTCTGTGTTACTTGATTGAAAAAATCAATAGTGTGGGGAAGGTCGTAAAAGCCAAAATGCATACTTTTCAGGAGAAGCAAAAAAACAAAAAAAAAAGAGGAAAACCTCTCACGAGTTTTTTCAATTTTAGTCTTGTAATAATACTTTATAGTGATAAATATTCTAGTTTCAGTGTATTTTAAAGCAAGAATTGCATATTTTAGATACACTTAGTACATAGACGTTGACTTGGAGTTACGACCAAAAATTACGAAAAAATGGTTGATACACCCTGTAAAATTCAATTTATTTATGTTAACAATGTCATAACTACCTTTAAATTGCTTTATTTTTCCTTTTTTTGGGGCTTAATTCACTACGCTAAGTAAATATAAAACGATAAAAGAGCTTAACTAAAGTCATAAATAATGTATTATGTGAAATAAATAAGAACAAACGTGTTTAAAGAAAATTTAGAATTTATCATCATCTTTTTTTAACTTTGTCTGCGTCATCCATCTGATTCGCCTGTCTTCAATCTGTTTACTATGGGGAATTTATTCAGCGGAGAGAAGGAACACGGAGTCATCTCCATCCGTGGGTAACCACTTGGATACTGAAACCCCACAAAGGTTCCTGGGTGGTGCAAATCGGGTGAAATACTACCGCCCACCGGTGGAAGGCTTCGGCCGTAGATACTGTCCACACCACCCATTAGAATACATAACACAGTATAATCTAATGTTATATATGTTTATCCCATTATGTTTTGTGTGTTCATTGCATAAATAAATACAGAACTTAATCGGGATCTAAATGATTTTTAATGGCATAACACCGACCGTGGTCACGAAAAGATTTGTGAGGCATGCGGCTACTTCTCGTTCATTTATACAGGACCTAAATCTCGGGAGCTAATTTAAAATCATTTAAATCGCAATGAAGTCTTATGTGTAATTGCGATAAAATTTTGAATTACTATTTATATCTAAATACACGTTTTGTTATTTTATTCTATTCAATTTACTTTTACTTTCATATGCTGGAACATTGCTGTGTGCTGTTATAAGCAAGCGTATTTGGGTTACGTGCTTGTAACGCATCAACGCAATCGTGTTCGTGGGCTACTTACCATCAATCCCACGTCTTGCTGGCCTCGTAAACTTATTTTATAAAAAAAAATAGAAAACAAAATTTCGTAATTACGAACTTGAGGATGAAATAGGGGTTGCAATGGGGGATAAAAGTTTTATGTGGAATTTCGTCATTATTGAAGATAGAACAATTAAACTTTGTATCTACACACATTATGTGTTCAAATCGCGAAAGTTTAAAAACAATAAAAGTAATGTTTATTGTGGCCAATTAGCAATTTAGAGCTGTATGGGGATAAAATAGGGGTTTAAATGGGTGATGAAATTTTACTTGGAAGTTCGTCAGTAATGAAGATAAAACCGTTAAAGTTTGCAACTAGACACTTAAAATCACTTATATTATAAATGTGAAAGTTACTTTGTGTGTCTGTTACGCTTTAAAACATATAAATCACTGTGCCGATTTTGAAGAAATTGTATAAAAATGTTTTAATAAAAGCAGCTTTTAGTAAACGTTTGTATGGGTGTACAAATAATGCCTCAGTTACCTTAATATTTATTTAGCGCGTTCGAAGATGTTGGTAAAAGCTAGTATATATTATACTTTATGCAGTCGCCGCACACGGTGACGCTAGAGTTCGCCACTTGCGGGAAAACGTCGTTTCGCGCTTCTTGTGGTCGGAACCGGCGTCTAAAAAAACGCCGGCTCGCGCCACTCGCGCGATATTTCACCCTTCGCTCTTTTGGGCTTACTTAAAACTACTTACGAAACTTCTGAATGTGGTACACGTGAGATTTGAACCAGGGGCTCCAGATCAGCAGTCGCCGATCTCCTGACTAGGCCAGTCGTGAGTTATTATCATTCAGATTGATTGGTGGTGTCGAAAGGAGCCACCTGCGCTGGTCCTTTTTAATTTGATAAATTTGTGGACTGTAAGTAGCTGTGTTGTTTTTATCTGCGAGGGATATCTCTGTCACGATGGAAAGGGTAAGAAAGAAGGGAAACAGAAAGGGGCTCACCGTGCACCAGCTCGCGGCGTATCGGGAACTTGTCCCGACGTCTCGTCCTTAGTCCTTACGTCCACAGAAAACCTTCGCAGACACTTCACAACATATGGTTAAAGTTTTGGTTAGATTAATTAATTATTTTTGTATAAGACGGCATCCCGTGCGCACGATTGGATATTTGACTTGAGAGTGTTAATTTTACAATGCGGCGGTTACGACCGAATGAAGCATAAACGGTCAATCTTCCTTCTTGCTTAGGTGCGTTGCTTGAGCGGTGCGGGAGAAAGACAAAGGATAGGATTTGAAAGGAGTGACCAGAGACATCAACTCGAGCGGTATTTTTAAATTAACTATGAATATATTTTATTTTTAATTAGCGGCGCGAACATTGATTAAATCGTTACACAGAAACATAGGACCAAACATGCAAACTTACAAACACACTAACGTTCGCCTTTATTATATTAGTGTGATCGCCGTATTCTGCGTCGCACAGTTGGTTACAAAAGCAACTTTTGTAAGTTGCAAATCCATAATTTCGGCCATTCAGCAATTCCGTGACAATAAAGGTGACTTTGTATTTTAGGATCGCTCCAACTTCATCCGACCAGGTTTACTGCAAATGATGAGACTTCTGTCGACAGTAAATGTCATAAAGCTTGCCACAAACAATCACGCCACTTCTCTTAAATAAATAACAAATACTGTTGGTCATTTAAAAAAAAATGTAACTATAAAATTGAACGCGGTAAGTTTTACAAATCAAACTGAGGAATACGAAAATACTGGCTTAGCCGAGTTTGAGTTCCATTTTCCACTTAGAAAATTGTAAAAATGTGAACTTGTGAACCGAATAAAAATTTAAAAATTGTCCTACGGTTGGTCAAAGCTTCTTATTATTTAGTTGTTATGTATTAAACAGTAAAACAAAACGCAATCCTACTCGTTGTCGATCATAGTAGTATATACTTAATGTAATATTTGAGGCTTTTGAACATACCAATTCTTACCAGACCATAAGTCAATATAAGAACAGCCTAACCAACCACATCACTAAATTTTACCGCTGCTAGGACTCTGTATCTGTTCTTGCATGGAGAGAATCAAGGCCATACACTACCACATAGAGCCAGTGTGGGTTAACAAATAACACATACCTAATCTCGAAAATAGGTAAACTCTTTGATTCAATAATTAGAAGATAAAGAATAAAAACCTACGAAAGTCAGGTATCAAATTCTGAGTTATAAGTTCTATCGGCTGTCCCTATGACTGACATTTTGTTTTTCTTTTGTGTGTTTGGTGATTACCGTTCTCGGCTCTCCTAAGACCTTAATGGCGCCTCAACGGTAATCACCAACATTACATACTTGTGACCATAGCTTGTGACATAATGTAGGTACTATTAGTTATTGTTTAAGCCTATGGTCAAAGTGAGATAAGATTCATATTTTCATGTGGTCGAATATCGATCGACAAGGCGATCAGTAGATTTTGTAAAAAAGGAGGACAAAGTTTTTATACTTAATAAAACTGTAATGGGTCGAATCATGTAATGTACATTCAAAATATTTTGAAAAATAGCTATCGTGTGTGGTGTCCTTAAAGATGGTTGCAATGCCATCTTCTATAGAGAAAGACAATGTCGCTCGCTATCAAGTTATGAAGAGAAACGACGCATTTAATTGCGGTTTCTGTCCAAAGTAAGTACCTACCATTAATAAATGCGAATGTTTGTATGGGAGTTATGACTTAATTACATCTCACCAAGATACTTAAATTTGTTCAACGCTGCGATCATTATGTTTAAGCTAATAAGTAGCAAATATACTATGTAATCATTAAAGTGTAGTATAAAGTAAGTATAATTTTACAAAGAAGATTCACTCGCTTTGTAAATGTCATAAGTTCAATATTTGTGTCTTCAAATCGAGAGTGAATCGGTTTCTTCTAGGTAAACACGCTCCATCGCGGACCGCATCGTCGTTTAACATCAGGAGAGATGGCCATGGTCAAGTGTGAGCTTATAAAAGGTTAAAAAAAAAGGTAAACTTGGCGTATTTTAACGTAATTCTACTTATGTTAGGATGTTTAGGTGCGGATAAGAAAAAAACACATATCCTACTTATATATTATAAATACAAAAGATGGGATGTTTATTGCTCAATTACGTAGAAACGGCTTAACGGATCGGGTTGAAATTTGGAATATAGATTATAGTCTGGGGCAGAACATAGGGGCTAATAGCATCTATATTTTATATTATATGGTAAAACCGCGGGGCACTGCTAGTGTTACCTACTTATTGAATATCCCACTGAAATTCTCCTCCTTAGATCCGAGTCCAGAGCTTCAAAATGATAAATAATTGATTGATGTTGATTGATTGATTGGTGGTGTGTGTGAATTGTCCACCAATATTTATTCATTTTATTTATTAATTAAAAGTCCCGCCCCACAAATGGCTCTAATCGTGACAACAGCTGTAGTAAAAAGCAAGGTAATAGAAGAAATCCTGTCAAAGTCAAGTTACGGCTGACATAGTTGGGAGAAAGCCAACTGCGGAACCTGAGCGTTTGGTTCGGATCTCATGCGCACCTGTCTTTTCGAAGTCATGTGCATAATGCCGCTAATTTAAAAATGGCGAAGAAAAGCATCGTAAAGCAACGGCACGTTCCTAGAATTTTTAGAGGTCATGTTTTATCATGTTTTATCCACCAACTCGCACTGAGCCAGCGTGGTAGATTATATCCTTGAGTCTCAGCTGTTGGAACATTTAGTGTGTTGCTCATACTAAGAGTATATTATGTCAATTTATGTGGACTAAGTCGATGTTGATGATATAGATGATATTAAATTCGTAGCAGTTGTATTGACTCATATCAAAGGCTTTTAATGTAAAACCCAGTTCATAGCAGCACTAAAACGCGACCTGGAAACTTTCAGTCATATAGAAAAGAGATATTCAGTATTAAATGGAACGTACATGCGATAGTGCTCTCCGTTTATCTCCTACATTTACGGCTAACACAGGGGCAAAACTAGGACAACGGCAATGTGCTTAAAAGTAAATTTTTTTTGAAGTGAAAAATTTTCACTCACCACACATAAAAAAACATTGTAGGCTGAGAATGAAGGTCAGCGTCACATCCGGAAGTGCATAATTCGTTCGGGTGAACTCGAAAGCTCCGAGTTCGCTAGAGCGAGAAGGACAGTCTGATGCTGCCTCAGATTGAAAACCTCGATGCTGCTGTCGCTGTCTTTTTTTTAATTTTGGGCATGGATACAAGTCCTTTAGCTGCATCTGTCACTGTCGTGTCGCTGTTTTTAGTATTCTCAATTTATAAGCAATAATTTTTATATTCAATGATTAAAATTATACAATAGTTTGAATAATTATTTCTATTATTCTTAGTTTTCAACTATGACGTGGTTGGTGCCTTAAGCACGCACATTTTTTATTAAAATAATGTCACATCTTATTAGCATGAGCTGAACTATAGTACCTACTAGTGGCCCGTTCCGGCTTCACTCGGATATTGTCATATAAAGACAAATAATCGGAATAAAAACTCCTTTCTTTCACGTTGGATCAAACTGCACATGGTGTGTAAGTTTTATTGAAATCGGTTCAGTGGTTTAGGAGTCCATTGAGGACAAACAATTGGCACGAGATTTATATATATTAAGATTTAGTGACTCACTAAAAAATGACACTGTAACACTGTTTATTTAGTTTGTAAGTTGAGGTCAGTGGCGTCTTGCGCCTTCTGCTCTGGTTCAAAGTTCGGTAGATAGTACAGACTACCGTAGACCATAATACAAGCTTTGCTTAGTTTGGGGCTTTATAATGTTCTGTTATGTATCCTCAATATTTTTTTATTCATTAAATGACCCGGAAAATTTAATACCGCCATAATATTTTCATTTCTTTTAATTTGCAACGATTAAACGTCCAATATAAGGTTTCCTTCACAATTTCATGGTTAAAAGTCTGTCATAGTCTCCCTGTCTGATTCATTTTTTCAATTTCCAATTATCGTATTTATTAAAAACTCGTTTTTTTTTAAATTAAATTTAAAACAATTAAACCTTATCCTGAAATAATTAACTTAAAAAACATCTATCCAATTTGGTGTATTCATAAGGAAGTTATATTGACTTTACTGCATGACTTATATTTTATTTATTCCTACTATCCCACTAATTTAACAAAAATGTAAATATGTGGATGTTTTGATGTTCGTCACTCGATCATGTCATAACGCATTAACCGATCGATTCAACATTTGGAACACAGTCAGATTAGAATCGCACATTAGCTACTTTTCATCGCGAGAAAATAACAGTAGCAGGAACTATACGGGTAAACTTGTGGGATGGATATAATCCCGTACTTCCCTTTCCCGTTATATCTCCGTGATTTCAATCCTATGCGTTCCGACGTGATGGAGCAACAAACGTCAAAACATCAAAACTTTCGCATGTATCACCTCTTTAGCTTTTGTAATATTAGTATATTATAAAAGCTAAAGAGGTTTTTTATTTGAACGCGCTAATCTCAGGAACTACTGGACCAATTTCAAAAACTCTTTCACCCTTTGGATATATCCGTGATCCTTGAGTTTATCTCTGAGCTATATATTGTGTATCACGGGCAAATCCGGGACGGACCGCTAGTTTGTAATATTAGTCAACCTTCCGACGTGATGGAGCAACAAACTTTTATAATATTAGTAGAAAACATGGACGTATAGAAAAAGTCGGACGTAGTCTCGCTAAAATAAAAACTGTGTCCATCGAGTCGGCCACATAATATGCACGTGTGCGCTGTCACATACAGGCTGACACGCACACTTCAGTGGGTCATTACACGCGCTACTTGTGTATATGTGTGCGTGTCAGCCTATCAGTGACAACCTGGCGACGCACACGTGGAAATGTGCCCGACTCTAGTGACACAGTATTTGTTTTAGCGAGACTACGTCCGACATTTTTATACTCCATGGTAGAAAATAGGATTTTATTTTCTGCTGGTCCAATCCAATAGGCTATATTTTATAAAATCTGTTTATGATACCGTGAGGCATTACAAGTTAGTTTTATCATAATATAACTCAGTTTAAATCCATGCCCTTCTTGCATGGCCCTTATTCCGCCCATGTCCAGATCGTAAAATTTTTACGGGGATGTGGTCATGCCTTTTCATATTGGACAGGGAGTAGGTACATGCATTGGAGTGTTAAAGTTAATAATATTGACATTCCCATAGGTATATTAGCAGATCACGTAGATAAATATTTTTTGACTGGTCATTGTTTACTTTTACAATTATCATTCTTTTGTATGTTACTTTTGACCTACCTCTCATTCTACCGCTAAACAGTAATGTGCATATACTGTGTTCCGGTTTTAAGGGATTCCAGAAAAATACAGGGCAAATAGATAAATCATATTAATTATCTGGATCCCAGATGATGAGCGTAGTACACTAAGCAGTGATTTGGACTCTTCATGTTCAAACAATTACGTGGTACTGCGCTGTTATGGCCAATGTAGGTGGATGGATGACGATAGTAAGCAGTCCACTAAATGTTCCCACTCCTGGGAGTCGGGGCCTTCTCAAACGTAAGGAGATAATTCACAACGCTGGCCCAGTGCGGGTTTGTGGATAACACATCCTGGAAAGATTGCAGAAAGATCTCGGTTTCCTCGTGATGTTTTCTTTCCCTGTTTTTAAGTTAGCGGTATTACGCACGTGACTTTCATAAAAAAAAGTGCTGAGAGCGTGGAACTGCCGATCAGGAACACCTGATAAGGTCTATTCGCAGTTCTGGTAGGACCAGCAGTAAGTAACTTATTACACTTCCCGGATGTTTGGTGCTCTTCTCTGTTATTATAAAATTTGCAGTAGGGTTGATTATAATGGTAATGGTTGATTATTCAATTTGACACATAAGCTACTTTTATAATGAAATATTTGCCTAAACTAACCCGAAACCGATGGGGTAAACACATCACAACGAATTACTTCTACTCTACAGACTCTACACCCATAGGCACAAAGAGTTTACATATACTACGTATAGAGTTGGCACAAACGATTTACACCGAAAGCACGGGTAGCATCTTTCTTGCCTTGTCGCTCTTGTGGAAGTGTCATACTTTTGTCGCAGCACATTACTCTGTTGCCGTAGAAAGTATGCACGTCATCTGCTTACGATTGACACAAAGGAACCGTGCGGAAAATCTAACTCTATACGTATATGTAAACTCTTTGCATAGGCATAAAACAAACGCCTGTAAGATATGAATTGGTTGCACAATTAGCCCTCAGTTTGAATTCCTTCTCTCGTAAGGAGAAAGTCAACGTTATTATTAACGTTATAAATCAACAATATGGCTTTGTTGTTTTTTTTTAGTTTTAACTTTTTCTGTACCTATCTGCCAAAGGTTTAAAAACTGTTGATCTTACAAGTTTACGTACCGCCAGCGCAAAAACTTCACCATAATCGACAAACATAGCCTTACTGATCTATTTTTTCTATGGCCCCATCTTATACCTACCTGCCAAAAGTTCATAACTGCTGACGTTACATGTTTTCTCACCGTCATATTACTTAATTTCACATTGTACAGAAAACAATCAGCTTGTTTACTGCAACACAAATACTGGACAAATGTACAATAATTGCTTTGTTCACTGCAAACTTAATATGTGTAAAAACTTAACATGAGTCATTCAAAATGAGCTCTTTTTCACACGCAAATAAGGTAGATTCGTTTTTGTTTTGAGTGCATTAAAGTTGTCGATAACCTTTCGGAAACTATGGTTGTTTAAACAGCCGTTGCATATTTGTTTCATTGTGGTAAATATGTATATATAGAAGTACTAAATAGACGTTTTCGTGTATAGTATATACCGTTTGGTCGTACATAGACCAGCAAAATGCTGCCCATTTTGGTGTTACTCGTCGCTTCCGTAAGTTTTATTATAGACAAAATCAATTTAGTTTTTAACGTGTTTGGTGATTTTGACTTCAGGGTTAATAACGAATTTAAAAAAAAACTTTGCTTCCACCGTTCCAACTTATTGACGTAATTAGCTAGCCAGTGAATTATTTTAAACCATTAATTTGAAAGTACACCAACGACTTTGGTGGATACTATAAATGCAAAGATGAAAAAAAAAGAAAGAACGCGACACTTTAAGCTCACAGTTACGTAGAACTTTACTATGTTAGCTGAATAGCCAAACTTTTTATTATAAATCTTAACTCTCTTAAATCTTAATAAACTTTATGTTATAATGGTTTCTGCGAAGCCTGGTTGCAAAGGTCCCTATTGTACTAAGGCTTAGATAAATGTTCCCACACTCATGTGTGTCAAATTTAAAACATTTCTTCTTAAGAAACTGATTATTACGCATTGCGTATCTCTTAGTAAAAAACGTATAGTCGTGGTGAAGAAACGCGTCCAATTCAAAAAAGTTATTATTAATAATATAAATAAATAAAATATATTACGCGTAAAACTCCCAAAAAATATTCACGGTGAAACAGTGATGCATGGTGCATTACCAAGGACGATATCCATTTTATTGTGAGACCCATTTCTTGTGCCTGTAGAATTTTGAACTCAAATCGTTTTTTTTCAATCAAACTCAAATTTTGAAATAAGCAGTTTCTCCCTTGAATAGAATGTCAAAGAGACACATTTGAGATTGATGGTTTAAAATGCGTAAGTTTAACTCATGGAAATGGTTTTAAAACGAACATAAATTCCTTTTTAAACTAGCTTAAGATCAAAAAACACTTTGCAAAGACAAGTTTTTACCTCCACAATTTGCTTAAAGAGTCACCAGGGTATCTTTAATCCTCGAGTAATAGCGGGGCTTTTTATGTTCCCAACACTAATTACAGACAGACCCTGTTGGATAATTCCGTCGATTATGTAGCTAAGGGTAAATTGTTATTTTTACAAGTTAAGTACTATTCTAGAAAATGTTATGGTTTGTCCAACTATTTACATGTTTAGATAGCTGTTTTACTAACTTGTTACCTGATTACTTCAAATCATTGAGACATTTATAAAGAAAAAGGACAAGGAATATTTGTTTTAATTTAATTTGTTAAAATTGGAAGTGTGTAATGTAGTGTAGTGTTGCACATATTTTATTAATTAAGTGTAAATTTATTTATTGTTACTAACTCTGATGTTAATTAATTGGTATAATAATCAAAAATGTTGTTAACATACGAGTATCATAATTTATGAACACAATAACTAACTTAATTGGTCTCCATTTTTATTATTACCAAGCTACAGTAATTAAAATAACAATCTGAAAATATGGATTGTATATACTCCCATATTTGGCTATATATGTTTATTTTATGACGATGCAAAATCTAAACGAATTTTAGGGTTATCCCCACAATAAAAATATTTAATAGATTTTATTGTATTTTTTTCAAGTTTCTGGAAGCTATGCATTAATTATAGTTTGACTCACAATTTGCCTTTATACCCTGAAATTAACTTTTCACAGAGCGCCGTCGCCTTTCCCGGAATCCAACAGGTGAACCTGGTGTCTTCAAATGACATCAGATACAATGAAAAGTAAGAAACTGACAATTTATTCATAAAACATTATTTTAAAAAATTACACCAGTCAATCACACAATTAAAAATAACCTGAACAATAAATTAATAGTTCACACAGTCACATAACCCACCCCTAACAGTACCCGGCACAAAGTACCCGGTCCGGTGGCAGCATTACCCTGCTGAATAGCGATGGACATTCTTTGTGCCAAGTACAATCCGGAGTGGGAGTCACCGCCTTTTTCCATTATTCGATGTCCTAACTAGCTCACGCACCTCAGTCCCCCAACTTAACTTTTATATTATAGCTTATTTATAGTTATCAAATTTTACTATTTTTTAAAGGATTTTAAAAACAATTTATAGCTGCATGTTAAAAATAATAAAAAGTCGTGTTTGAAAAAGTAAAGAATCTACTTTTTTTTAAACAATTTGATTGTGCATAACGGTATCCAATCCAAAACTAAGCAAATCTAGTACTGTAGGAACTAGAAAAATTACATAGTATAAAATTATTAGTGAATTTTTCTTATGACACTCGGTAAAACCCAGGCAATAAAGAAATATTGGTATTAGAAATAAAAAAGTTGTAATAAAAATTGTTTCGGTGTAACAATTTATAGTTAAGGTCCTTAGAAAATCCCCTTCCTTCCACTCGACACCACCAAAACGACACCATCGGTGGTGTCGTATGGAATCACTAGTCCATACGACACCACCGACTAAAAGTGAGGTTACCTACATACAAAGTTGTTTTTATGAAAACTCCAATTAAGTTCAAGCAGTTTCATTAATGAGGTATGTCATTTGATAAAGTTTATATTTATCTGTCACTCAAATGGTCATCTTGACATTGTTCATTGCAATTTGCATATTATTGTCTTTCCGTCCGAATATTTTAATCTTTCACAATGGACATGGATACTAATACTGACGACATAAAATACATAAAAACTAATGGCGGAACAGCACATCACTAGGGTGGTGTCGTACGGACTTGTGATTCCATAATACACCACCGATGGTGTCGTTTTGGTGGTGTCGAGTGGAAGGAAGGAGAAAATCTACGTGCCGCTTCTATAAATTCCAAGCATTTATAGCACCCACAGATTACACGATAGCCCCATTATATTTTTGAGGTATGACATGTCACTTTACTGACTATGGTATGACTTATGATAATTTTGCAAAGTTTCGTTGTATATCAAATTAATAAATATATTAATAAAAATATAACAGATCGCTGTCTGCGCGTGGTAGATATACATACATATTATGAGAAATAAAAGTGGTCAAGTGCGAGTCGGGCACGCCCATGAAGGCTTCTGTAGCAGCAAGTAATATAATACAAAAGTTCTTGTACTTCGTTGTTCCTTTAATCAGTGTTTTAACAATAGTTAATTTATGACGTATTAAAATGAAACTACTTACTAGATATCATTCAAACCAATTTTCGTTGATAGTTTACATGGTAACGTATGTCATACACTTTTTTATTTTTGTCATTCTCTTATTTTAGAACTTACAGGGGGGGGACACTTTACCACTTTGGAAGAATCCCTTGCTCAAACTATTCAGTTTAGAAAAAAAAGATATGTTGGAAACCTCAATATCATTTTTGATGACCTATCCATAGATACCCCACAGGTATGGTATTGATGAAAAAAAATGATTTTAAGTTCTATGTATGGGACACACCCCTAAAATTTTTTGTTATTTGTTTCTATTTTTTGTATCCAAATCTTAATGCGGGTAACAGATTACATTTACTTACATGACAGACAGACATGACGAATCTATAAGGGTCCCGTATATTGCCATTTGGCTACGGAACCCTAAAAATATATACCATAGCATACCACCCAAAATAATGGTTTTTGGTATTTCTGTCTGTGTAATGTATCACGCTAATCTCGGAAATGGCTTATCGGATATCGGTGTAGTTTTCACTTATGTATTTTAGTAAGGTTTACTTAATATTTACTGTTTGTTTCATGTCAATCGGTTCAAATTTATGTCAATTTCTATAGTGTTTATAAACTAAACATTTTATGTTCAAAAATGCAGGCCAAACTCAATTTTCCACGTGGACGAAATCACGGACACAGCTAGTCTCTAATATACTTCTGGCAAGCAAATTCTTGTCGAACTAATTAGCAGTAGGTACGGCAAGTGCCCTACCGTAACTACTACTCGTACTATTATTATTATCATTGCATAAATTCAGACCAATAGCAACTGTGTTGCCAGACATATTGCATGCCTCTAGAAGAAGAGGCCAGTTTGTATGGGTCAAATTTTAAAATGTTTTGTATCACTTTGTCTTACTTGCAAACAGCAATAATGATTTTTGTATTTGTATTTGTAAGCACACGGCTTGCTAAATGTTCTGAGTTCCCCAGAACACTCCAGGCGGAGTAGGATACGAGTAGTCGTGGGGGATATGCAACATGACTCTAAAGCAAGCTTAAAAGTAGCCTGTTTCAGCTATTCTGGACCACTATTTAACTGTGCCCAAAGTTCCATCCGGTCCGTTCAGCCATTCCGATATGATTGAGAAATAAAGGTAGGTTGTACAAAATAATAGGTTCGCACTTGACCGCCATCTCGCCTGATGTAAAGCGATGATGCGAACTACGATGGAGCGTGCTTACCTAGCAGAAACCGATTCACTCTCGATTTGAAGATACCAAGATTATAACTTTTATAATATCTAATATTAATATGCGACGAGTTAAACCCTCTACACACGAGCCCTAAAATCAGAGGAAATTACGTAAAACTAGTGGGGAGGACCCTACATCGCACCATAAATCACCAATCACAAGTTGTAGATTTGAATGTATCAATAAAAAATCGTTGTACTGGGGACTATTATGTAAGTACTTGTATTGGATATATTTTTTCCAGATGATTATATTGCTATTCTAAGGAAATAAGTGTCGAATGGTTTAAAAAATTTGCAAAAATGTACGGATGGTGATGGTATGCATTAGTTTTTATCTATTATAGGTCTTATTAGTTTCGGACTGTGGCTAGTTGACCATCCAAATAATTTGGTTTCACGATTTTTATTACAATTGGCTGTTTATTTGAGTTATTGTTTTAGAATAGAATTTGGTTATTTGGTATTATTTCAGAGAAAAATAATCAAAGTAGGTAGTTTACGAAATGTAGAGGAACTACGGTTAAACTTGTGGCGAGTATTTTTAATACTTGTGTTGCCAATGTTGTCAACTGATTGGTGCTTTTGATTTTTAATATGGGCAAAAATGTATTTTTATTTTATTTAACTAGTATTTCTTTTTGATTACGCTAAGTTTACGTTAGCCAAGAACCAGTAAAATAGGTGGAGAAATTTTGAAAGTTTATGACGTCTAAGACAAATCGTTTCTCTGGCTATACAGCGCGGAAATGCGGCAAGCCTGATGGGAACATTTGGTCGCGGAGATGACGATCGCGGGATTATTTAATCATATATAAATGTTTTTAATATTAATGTATAAATATATTTTTTTTATTAGCTTGTAACTTTTTACTAAATAAAAACATTATTTAGAAACAAAATTAAAAAAAAAGTTGTAAATTATAAATCATAGCAATGGTTGGATGCAGAAAAAAAATTGTGCTTAATATTTTTAATGACGTTAGGAATTTAATTGAAGTAAGAAGTAGTAGAGTAAGATCCCAGGGCCGCCAGACGTCACGTATTTTCTGATGAACGAAATGTGCACCATTGAGTAGAATTAGTACGTACTAAGAACACATGCTTACCGATCTAACGGACCAGTCATCCCCTAAACTCATAATCTTGTACATTTATTTTATTTTATTTATTTATTACAATCAATTAGTACCGACTTATCGAATTACACTAATGAGAATAATAATTGAAATGTATGAAAGTACAGTGATTAAACTTTGAACAATTACTAAATTCAATACCAATTACAAAAAATAACAAAAATTAGAATATATGTCAAAAATTATCTACTTAAATATTAATATCAAAAACAAAATTCTGATGTCAAAAATAATAATGTTAAATTGTAATGATAAACACTAATGTCAAGTTATAACAGTAATACTAATGTCAAATAATAATAATGTCTCTACAAAAAGAAATTAAAATTACCAAAACAATACATATAATGTCATTTAAGTGCAAGAGTCAAGGCAAATAAAAAAATAATATGTATAAATTTTGGACCCCATATCTCAAAATTGGCCGTCTAAGCAAGTTAACGGGTAAGCATGTGTTCTTAGTACTTTCTAACTCTACTTAATCGTTCACATTTCGTTCATCAGAAAATACTCGTACATGACGTCTGGCGGCTCTGGGACCTTGGACTATAAGGAAATGCGTAAGTTCAGACAGGTGAACCGGAAAGAATTAGATTTAGTTTTTAATTGGCTCAAACTACGATAAAATTGGCGGGAAACAAAATGCCAATAGATTTCTTTATAGTATGTAATGTAACGTGTGATATATATACATTACTAGCGGTGCGTTCCAAATTCAATTTTATTGAATATCTCGCGAACCGCGTATCGTACGATAACAATGTTGAGATCATTATTGTAGATAATAATATTTATCATCTGTTTTATTTGAAACTTTTATTGTATAACGCATAGGTTTTTTAATTATAGCGCTCCAAACTTTATACAATACGGTTTTTACTGAATGTTTAGTTTATAAATTAAAAATAATGGTAACTGAATTGTAGAACATCAAATTACCTATAAATTTTATTAGCAACTTTTTCCCAACAATTAATTGTTATGTATTTAGAATGCATTGTTTTCACCCAATTTGCCTTTTACAAATATAGGTTTCCATTCCTACCATTAAAAATGTTTTCTTGGGGACCACAAACTACGGACAGGCTGTACTTTGGTGCTCCCAACGCTAAGATGCAGTGTAGGTAATTAAGAAAAACTAATTTAAATGGAAAATGTAATAATAGTTATAGTAGTAGGTACATAGAAACTAAAAATTACATGATATTTCAGCCAATACACAAAAATAGAAGATTCTCACTTCTTCGCAATCTTGTTCATCAACTTGAAGACACTTAATACCGATTTGATGCCACACCACTGCCCTTATCTGTAACCTTGTTCTATTTACCAGATAAGATCTTCTTTCCTGTGTTTCATGTTAAGTTTAATTGTTTTTTATCATATATATATATATTTCATCATATAATCAATATTTTTGTGGTGTAATAAAATGTTTTGTATTGTATTATTCTATTTGAGAAACACTTTCCAGGTCCCATTTGTATTTTATCGAATTCAGTTGACGTTTTTTGTATAATTTACAAAAATCTAGAAATTAAACATCTTTATACATCGACGATACTTAATCTCTTTTACTCCAAAACCTCTGTCTCAGTGGAGCAATACGTGGGATTGACTTAGCCACTTACTTAAAACATTACTTGGTTTCGCAATTTTTGTGTGATGTTTTGAGTGAGTTTTGTTTTTAATTTGAAGTATTTTGTTTGGTTTACTGTTTTTATATCCGAACTATTTTAGCTAAGCTTTTTTTTAATAAAGAGTGACGAGACGAACAGGCCATGTGCCTGATGGTAAGCAACACGCCTATTAACAGTACAGTGACACTCGGCTATTAGAACATGATGAGTCCAAATCATTACCTAGCACTGCACTGCGCTCGTGACTCAGAGGTCTAAGATGTTATATCTCTAAGCCCTGTAATTTATCTGGAAACATTGCCATTCATACCGGAACACAGTAAGGTTTGCACATTACTGTTTGACGGTAGAATAACTGGCAAAAGTGTGGTACTTCCCCAGGTGGACTCTGCCAAGAGTCCTACCACTACTAAAATTTTAGTCTGTCTACTATTTAGGTACAAAGTATTTTAAATCTATTCACTTGCCTACATACATACATTACATTACTTACATACGTTACATTACTTACATACAGTACATTATTTTTTTTTTTTAATATTGGTGGTCAATTCACACACAACACCATCTGACTCCAAACTAAGCAAAGCTTCTAATATGGCGGCCAGATAACTGATATAATACTTATATAGTTGTAAATACATACTTATTATGCATAGAAACACCCAGACGCAATACAAATATTTGAATTCATCACACAAATATTTGCACTTGGTGGAAATCGAACCCACGACCTTTGGCTTCGCAGGCAGAGTTACCTACTACCCACTAAGCTACGAGACCAGCCATTACTTACATACATTAGTGAAGGTTTTTGGGCTGTCCTTGACAAAATTTTAGTACTTTACAAAATTTACGAAATGCGAAAGCATTAAAAAGCTTACATAACATTTCCAAATTTATTTCATACTTTCCTGCTATTTTGTACTCTTTTGAATCGAATGATTTTAAAATACATTTCTGTTTTATTAATATACGTGAACTTGTTCAAAAATGTGCGAACCTAACAGCTGTATGCGTCGAGGCTTGCGTTTGAAATTTGAATCCATTAATTTTATTCATAGACATTTACATATAGCACTGAGGCGTTTTGTAATGGAATCCGATAAATGCAAAAGTCCGTCAAAAAGTCATAAAAATAGGGTTGCGGTCTATTTGGACTGAATGTTATATTGTACTTAAACCGTAATGAACAAATCTTAAAATGACCTTTTCCCATAATAGCTGATTTTCGAAATGTCTTTGATGTGTAATGTCCGATAATCATTATGTCTGACGGGACATGTACAATCAGGCGCAACATCACTACTTCATGCTAGAGTATGTTATACTCTGGTCAATACACTGACAAGAAAACTATCATTGTTTCATCAAAGTACCATCACCAAAAATGTCCTGCTCGTGTTCTCAACATATTTTCTACCAGTTAGTGTCGCAGTATCTTCTCTTCTTCGCCATATTATTTCTGATCTTAGATCTTTGAGTGGCGACTGCACTGGAGTTCTAGGTACGAGTAATGATTTGAACTTAATGTTCCAATAGCTGCGTGACGTCGTGCTGTTATGTGGCAGGCATGTTGCATACCATCAGGCACATGTCCTGCCGTCTTGTCTCTCTATACCAGGGGTCCCCAAACATATTTTGGTTAGCTATCAATATCAAACAAAAATATGGTTGTCGAACTGCTTTGAAAGTCAGTTAATAAAGACGTTAATTAATTGTAGATTTAAATGTTAATCGCGTTTATAACTGCAAATAAACCATAATGGTATAACGACAAATCTAAGTTCTTGAAAGATACTATTTTCACTAGCTCTAAGCGGACAAAGACATAATTAGATGCTATATTATAAAATTAGATAAGGTAACAAAACATATTGTTCTGCGTCTGTATATTTCTATGTTTTTGATGACATTTAAATCCTAGGAATTTATAAATTACCAAAGATTATTACTTATTTCTATGTAAATTACACTTCGTTTCAAATAACGGTGAATAAAATGTAAGCAAATCAATGTCACACTCAATATGACAGGCCAGCATTTCTCAAAAATGTTACATAGATAGCATAGTGATAGAAGATAGTTCGTAGTACGCTTAATTGCTTGCTTTGAAAATTTCGTCGCATAACAAGGCTAAATATAGTAGCATACACCCAACTAAATGTTACCACTGCTGGGACTCGGAACAATGAACACAACGCCGCCGATTGCTAGCCGATACATATCCGATAGAAAGCCGAAAAAAAAATCTGCAATTGGTGAACATTTCATTGGTGCTAGAACTGGTTTTAGGATCAAGTTCCACGACCGCGACCCAAAGGTTCTCGCTACCGAATGTCATTACTACGCGAGAATGATTTCAAGTCGTTTGTCAAATGTCATTTCAAGCACGACGTGATGATCACGACGCTAATAACCTAAAACCACCCGGTTTCAAACCACCTGATCCACCAAAATTCCGAAATTTAAATCCAATAGTGAAACAAGGATGCCGCCATTGCACTAGCACCCAGTGCCGGATTAAGCCAGCGCGGGGCCTGTAGCAATTTCAGTCAAGGGGCCCTTGGTTTGCTTAGGTTAAGGTAGGGGCAAGTTATGCAAGATAATTTCGCTACATATTTACAGTCAGACAGACGTCGGAGCGCGGGCCCCCAGTTCGTGCGGGGCCCGTAGCATTCGCTACTCTTGCTATATGGCTAATCCGCCACTGCTAGCACCATAGATTAAGCACCCTTGATCGCGCACGAAACGAATCTGCTTTAATTCATAAATCACCAGCGGGGGCGCAGGACGAGGTAAAAAATCGCGCTGTGATAAGCCGAATATCCATATCACGTGGCACTAGTTCCACCAATGATTAGACAAAACGAGATAGAGTTATGCAAACTTCTAAGGACAGAGCAGGATGCAAAGAAAGACATAAACGGGTTCAACGGTAGGTTAGATGTGCAATTATGCTTATAAAACGTGCGAAGGGGGAATCGTACGATCAGTCAAATGGGTAATTGTCTTTGACTCGCACACTATAAATATATATTATAGGCACGCGCCGCGGATACCGCCTCAGTCCTCAGTGGTGTCCGGCGCGTCGTTGTAGATGCGCGTGCGATGCATGCATGTTACTCCCGCAGCTCATTACGAAGGTAGTGTGCATGGGTTATTTCATGAGTACAACTTCTTTTATCTAGCTCACATAACATAAGCTGTATTTAGTTTGGGATTAGGTAGGTACTTAGTTTTATGTGCGGAATTTCCAAACATTAATCAATTTATTTAAATAGTTTCAATACAACTTTAAACTACTAGACGTAAATTGGTGACCTTATCGCTTCAAACTAACTCTCCTAGACAACTGGACACTGGTTGGATATTAAAGATAATAAATTTTTATGCTTTTAAGATATTGGTGTTTTCAGTTGATAATTTCAATGAAAATTATGTAGGACTATCTTTATCTCTGAACTAAGTAGGACCTATCAAACAAGAAAAGAACCATGAAAATTGATTCACAAATGACGGTCCGTCAAAAATTATGAAAATTAGTCGATGGAATCAAATTTTAAATTTACATAAAATGAAGTAGGTTTTTGTTTTTCGGAACAAATTAAATGATTATATACTAATAACGCCCGGTATTGTTACCCGCTTACTTCCCGATCCTGTTATTTCCCTGGGATAACTGGGATAGAAATGTCTCTGTGTTAATCCTGACTATTATCTATCTGTGTATCAAAGTTTATACAAATCCCCTCAGTAGTTTTTTCGTTAAACAGTAACAAACATGCATCCATACATCATCACAAACTTTCATGTTTCTAATATTAATAGGATTAAGATTAATGACTTTGTTTCAGTACTCCAGTAGGAAGCCTCCTCAGTCTTTACAATGACGACGATGCCAACATAAACGAGCTGACCATGGGTGCCGTGCTCAGCGACCTCTCCAAGAGCAGCGGCAACCAGGCCCGCAGCAGCGGCCAGGCACTCGCTGTGCTTGGAGAAGTCGCCACCGGCAGACCCGGTGATGCTTGCGCTGCCGCCAACGTAAGGAATTCATCTATCTATAATAATAAAATAATTTATTGTTCCCAAATAAAGTACAGTTATATTTACAAATTGACATGACAAGTTATACAGTAAGTTATCTGGTTCTGTAATTACGATTCGACTTTTACAATAATAACGATGCCAACCTAAATCTGCGCTACTGCCAACGTAAGGACTGCGTTTAAGTGGTTTGTAATAACGAAACATTTCATACGATGAAGACCCCAACATTGTGATGAAGTTTTCTCGCTGCTAGAAAAAGCTACCTTGGATGGGCTCGAAGGTCTTGTTTTTAGCTAGTTTTGTAATTACGAAACATTTTACACGATGATGATGGCAAACTGAACGAGCTAAACATGGGTTCCGTGCTCCGCGACCTCTCCAATAGCAGCGGCAACCAGGGACGCAGCAGCGATTAGGTGTTCGCTGTGCTCGCTGGCCCGCCCTTCTACCGCCTACTGTAACGGCTTTAGCTTTGCTATTGCTGTCTCTATCTATTCAAGCGAAAAGAAAAGAGAGGGCGACGTCAAAGCTAAGACAGTTTTCGATAGGCGGTAAACCCCCCGGTGATGCTTGCTCTGCAGACAATGTAAGAACTTTAACTAGTTTCAAAGTTCTTCATTCACAAATGAACAGCTCCCCAAGGCTTTACTCGTGTAGTTCCCGTTTCCGTTATTTTTTCGGAATAAAAAGTAGCCTGTCTTCTTTCAGTATTGTCGAAGCGAAGGTCAGAATTGATGATAAGTTCGATGTAGTGTTTATCTGAAATTTACTAAGTTTTTTAATAGTGCCTTTAGTGGCTCTTTGCAGAGTCCGGCTTGGGAAGTACCACAATTTTGTGAGTTATTCTACCGCCACGCAGTAGTGTGAAAATAATACTGTGTCCCGGTTTAACGGGTATTGTTGTCAGATCAATTACAGGGCATAGAGATAAATCAACGTACACCTCTGGTTGACGAGTCCAGTGCTAGATAATGCTTTGGCCTCTTCATAATCCAATAGCTGCGTGTCACTGTGCTGTTACGGTCAGGCGTATTGATTACCATCAGGCACATGTCCGGCTCGTCTCATCATTGTATATTATAAACAACCCGAGTAGTACCCGTATAAGCAAGATCATGAATGATGTTATTTAAGTCGTTTAAGTATCTACAACATAGAGTGCATTATCGTCTGAAATTTCTTAAGCTTCCATAGCTAATCTTTTTTTTTGTTGCAGTACATAAACGCGTACACCCGGTACGTAGAGTCTGGCAACACCAACGGCGTCCGCGACGCTCTCGCTAACTACGTGCAGGTCCTCAACGGAAACATTGACAACATCGTCAGATTGGCCACCAACAGGGACTCAGTCAGATACGCCGTATGTATGAATTAGATAGTTTAAACACTTAGAAAAACACTTTATTTTGTAGGGAAAAAAATACATAAAATGATGCATTTATACAATGGGGGACACTAGGCTCTGAGCCTGTGTCTTGGGTACCTTATCAGACATGTCAGAACGCGTATTATAGCGGGGTTTGGAGAAGAATGGAGAGAATCAGCCGGAAGGAAATGAAGAGCTTGAAGAAGTTTTGAAAATGGTACAGGAGAAAAGAACAGGTAGGTAGTCGTGCTGACCCTGTCAACTACAGGCCCATCTCAGTCACGTCCATACTCTGCAAGACTATGGAACGTGTCTTAAACCACAGGCTCCTGACATACCTAGAATCGAACGACCTGCTCAGTGACCGGCAATACGGGTTTCGCCGGAACCGGTCCACCGGAGATATTCTAGCGTATGTCACCCACATCTGGAGTGAAGCTATCGAGAAACACGGGGAAGCACTTGCAGTCTCCCTGGATATCTCGAAGGCTTTCGACAGGGTATGGCATGATGGCCTTATAAGCAAGCTTTCTGGCTATGGTTTGTCTCCTGGGTTTATTGCGTAGATATCGGACTTCTTGAGGGATCGATCCATACGAGTCGTCATTGATGGCTGCTCGTCGGATCAAATGGCTATCAATGCCAAAGTCCCTCAAGGGTCGGTACTCTCTGCGACGCTCTTCCTGCTACATATCAACGATCTGTTGAAGCCCGGTATTTTTGGGTACGCAGATGATAGCACAGTCGTAGAGAGTTATATATCTAGCGCAAGAGCCAGTGGCAACAAACTCAGCTATTGAGAGAGAATATGATCGAGCGGTTGAACTTGGCCCTTGAGGCAGTCTCTAAATGGGGCGATGCCAATTTGGCCAGGTTTAACGAAGGAAAGACACAGGCGTGTTTGTTCTCCGCTAAAAGGAGTCCGTTCCAACTGGCTCCTACTTTTCGAGGCGTGTCCGTGCCGGTTACTGACCGTCTCGAGCTTTTGGGCGTTTATCTGTCATCGACGCTCAACTTTGGCACATATATTGAGTCTAAGGCTAAATTAGCCGCCAAAAAACTAGGTGTCTTCTCAAAGGTGCGAAGACACTTCAACTCTAAACAGTTGCTCACGTTATACAAAGCACAGATTCGCTCCTGTATGGAGTACTGTTCGCACCTTTGGGATGGATCGGCTAAGTATCAGCTGGGGACTCTGGAATCGATTGAGAGACGTGCCAAAAGACTCATAGGCAATGACGCTCTTGTGCGTAAAAGACTTCAAAGTCTTGATCATCGCCGCAAAATCGCTAGCTTATCGGTTTTTTATCGGATACACTTCGGAGAGTGTGCAACTGATCTACATGATCTAATACCACCTTGCCCTTTCTTCTATCGGAATTCTCGTTCCACAAAAGGGCGGCATCGTTTCATGGTTGATGTTCCAAAAACGCGAACGAAGAGATTTGACTCCACGTTTGTGATAAGAACGTCTAGGTTGTGGAATGCGTTGCCTGAGTGGGTTTTCCCTGATGGTTGCAATCTTGGTGTCTTCAAATCGAGAGTGAATCGGTTTTTTCTAGGTAAGCACGCTCCATCGTAGATCTCATCATCGCTTAACATCAGGCGAGATGGTGGTCAAGTGCGAACCTATTATAGTTAAAAAAAAAAAAAAAAGAACACTAATGGAAACAATAGAAAACAGAAGAGGGAAGATGTTGGGACATCTGATACGACACGACAACTTTATTGGAACAATAATGGAATGTAAATTAGAAGGGAGGAGGAAGAGAGGTAGTAGACCTAGGAGAAGTTACATGAAGTGAAGGAGAAGACACAAATGTAGTGTCTTATCAGGAAGTCAAGGAGAAGGCGGAGTGTAAAAGTACATGGAAGGAACTGCACCAACAAGAGTCGGTTTCTGTTCTTTTCGGGGATAATTAAATTATACTATTTGAAGAGCACAAACAAAGCAGTAAAATGAGCTTAGTAAGATTTATAGATAAAATTAACATGGGTTTTAAGTATTTCTCCTTAGAAACAGAATTTTCTAAGTGCATAAAATTAAACTTAGAGTTTTCGAATATTATAGGTTTACACTTGACCACCATCTCGCCTAATGTTAAGCGACGAATAGGGCACGCCTACAAAATAAAACATGTGATAAATTACTTCAATAATTAAAATAAGTAGATGATTTTTATTTTTTCAAGTAAGATTGTACTTAGGTCTAATCTAACTTCACAATAGTAATATCATAATTCTTTATTACACCCACATTTATGTACACAGTAAAATCTTAACGTAGTTATACTCTGGTAATAGACTTAGTCTAAACTTCAATCAAGCGTCTATGACGATTGTTCGTAACAATGCAATAACAGTATTCCACGGCATTGGTCATTTATCAACGCCAAAGCGATGATCCATCACCGTACCTAATTCTCAATAACTGGCCGCCAATATGAACGATACTCGCTGCAACTACAGTACTTGCAATTTATTGATGACCTTAGTGACTATGACAAATCGAAAAAAAACATGCTAATTATGACAGTTATGGCCTTAATACTGTTTACATTTCGACAAAATTTACTGGTACTATTTGCAAATGCTGCCTAAGACCACCACACCACCACACTTTTGCCAGTTTATTAGGCGTGTAGACATTACCGTGTTCTGGTTTGAAGGACAATGTTTCTAGAAAAGTTACAGGGCAATGAGTTAACTCTTTGCCTGTGACTTGTACTCATTAACGTACGTCTTTCGCTACTCGTTCATAAACCTTTTTGAAGTGAAAACTTGTTTTGTCGCGCCACAGACAGATTTTTCGTCGGCTGTGAATTGAATTCTAGCGTCACACTCGGGAATGATAACAAATCTTCCTTCTATGGCCATTGGTCTAGAAATGCGTTATCATTTCTAGATGGCCATGCTCAAGGCCACGCCCTCCGGTTTCACGTTCCGGTTTCCGTAGTTTCCGAAGTAAGCTATCAAATTCTGAGTTTATAAGTATTCATTTCTATCTGCAGTTCCTATGACTGCCAATTTTAAGCTATTGCATAGCTTTTATCGCGGGCCTGGGGACCGAATTTTTAGTGATCGTGCATCTCTTTCTTATGTTCACAAGAAAGAGGGATGGAAGACCGTAACGCCGTCCTCCCCACTCGGTCATTCGACTTTGAATCTTATTTGTATTAGCTTTACAGACTAAATGCTCTTAGCTGTCGAAGACTGACTAGATTGTATACTTCTCTGCATATTTTTTATGGTAAACAAATGTCACACTTCAAAATAAAAGCAATTCCGAAAGATTGTTACATCCCTATTGCTTATGTTGATAAAAATGCATGCAACATGCAATAGTTTTAGGTACAGCGGCAGACCCCGAGTGCCACACTTCTTTTTTTTTATTAAATAACTAGCTGTTCCCTGCCACGCTTCGCTGTGGCACATTGTAATGCAAAAATTAGAAAAAAACAATCCTTGATGCGGATTATATATCATTCTAAAATTTTAGCTCAATCGGTGCAGAACTTTTTGAGTTTTTGAAGCGTACACAAACCAACATAACATTTTTATAAATAGAGATTGTATGTTTTTAGAGCGGCTCCCGAGGCGGTTGCCCCGGAGAAGGCAGAACTTACCAGTTCGACGCTGCCTGGGACATCATCATCGGAAGCGCTGCACCCAACCAGCAGAGGTGAGAACAAACGCTGCAGACTCGTGATTCCATCGTGCTAAAGTCCCTCGTTCAAAAAATACTTCATAGTCTTGAATATCTCCGCAAAACTGCTGGCCTATAATCAGTTTTTGAAGTGAAAATTTATTTTGGCGAGCCACAGACAGATTTTTCGTGGGCTGTGAATATACTAGCGTCACTTAGTAAACTTGGGACCATGGGCATTGGTCATCTAGAAATGCGTTAGCACTTCCCATTGGGCTATAGAAATGCTGACGCATTTGTAGATGGTTATGCTAATGGCCACCCCTCCGGCTTTACTCGTGTAGTTTACAAAGTAAGCTATCAAATTCTGAGTTATACGTTTTCACTTCTATGGGCAGTTCCTATGACTGCCAATTTTTTTTATTGGATGTATTTTGGAGAATACGTCATCATGATCTACATGATCTGGTGCACACTCTTTAACGTGACGAAGCTGCACACTCTTCGGCTTGAAAAAGCGGCATAGCTTCATGGTTGACGTTCCAAAGACCCGAACGAGGAGATTTGGCTCCACTTTCGTAATAAGATCGTCTAGGCTGTAGAAGCGTCGCTAGATTGGATTTTCTTCGATGGATAAAATCTTGGTGTCTTCAAGTCGAGATTGAATCGGTTTCTTCCCTTCAACTTCAACTTTTTCTTTTCGCTTCCATTCGGCAATGTCACCATAATTTCGCCAATTTCCAACGTTTGAGGCCAAGGCCAGATGGCCGTCAAGTCCAAAAAGTGTGTTGTTCAAAAAAGTTCTGTAGTGCTAGGACTCTTTGCAGCCCATCTGGGGAAGTTCCACACTTTCGCCAGTTATTCTACCCCCAAGCAGTAATTTGATGACTTCACTGTGTTTCGATTTGAAGGGCAATGCTTCTAGTGAAATTACAGGGCATAGAGATAAAACATTTTATTACTCTGGGGGGATGAGCGCAGTGCAGTTCTAGGTACTTTATCGTATTATGTAATTTCACTGGAGCCACTAAAAACTTAATATAAAAAAAAAAATAAGCATCAAAAGAAAAAACAAACATTTCTTTGGAAATTGTGTTTCTTATTAACTAATAAACACTTAAAATAATGAAAATACCAGTTACGCAATAGATTTTAGTTGTGATTTAGTGTGACCCCTGTGAAATTTTCTACAATGGAGTTATTCGTTTTGCAAATTAAGGTATCGATTTGGACTTTTCATGTTCTAATAGCTGCGTGTCACTATGCTGTTATGGTCAGGCATTGGCTACCATAAGACACATATTCTGCTCGTCTCATTACTCGATGCTACAACAAAGTTTTTGAATTCTGTTCTTCTTACTCCCAGCATCGTGAACGAGGAGTACAGCGTCGCCAAGCGTCTCTACTGCGCCTTCAATGCTGTGAGCAACAACGTGGGTGCTCAGGTCACCGCCGCTTCCCTCCCCGCATCTGCTCAGCTCTTCGAGATCGTCGGCGGACCCCTTGCAGACGTGAGTACTTATATCTAGTTAAATAGGAACAAGACAGGCTCGTGACAACTTAAAAAGTATACGTAGACAATGAAAAATTGTTACATTAACATTGGAATGCGACGGTAAGTTTCGCAACGTTGCGCGACAGTATAATAGCTCAGGAGGCCCAGCCAAACAGGTCGTGATCGTAGATCCGGGTTCGAATCCAGACGGCTACTGAGAAAATTTATTACTTTTATCTGTAGGTATCTAAGTAGACGTATTCAGAGTTTAACCCGAGCAAAGCTGGGTCACGCAGCTACTGTTTTTAAAACGGCATCGCTTCGTAGTTGATGATTTAAAGACAAGACTCGAGACTGAATCGTTTTCTATATAAGCTCACGCGCCATTTTAAACTCTCTACACACGAGCCTTAAAATTGGAGGAAATTACGTAAAACTAATGGGAGGACCCTACATCGCACCATAAATCACCAATCATATGGTGCGATGTAGGCTCCTCCCCACTATTTTTACGTCATTTCCTCTGATTTTAGGACTCGTGTGTGGAGCTCTTTAGCCTGCATCGTCGCTTAACATCAGACGAGATGGCGTTTAAGTGTAAACATATGAAAGTTAAAAAGAAACGAAGTGCTTGTCTCTACTTTTGTGATAAAAACGACTAGGTTGTGGAATGCGTAGCCCGAGTGGGTTTTTTATCATTGGTTACAATCTTAGTGTCTTCAAAACGAAACTAATCGGTTTCTTCTATGTAACCACACTCCATCGTAGACCGCGTCGTCGTTTAACATCAGGCCATCCCAATTTGCGGCACTAACCTCAACCGGCAGCTCCTCATTTTACTCTCTACTCTACACAAAGAGTTTACATATACTACGTATAGAGTTACATTTTCCGCACGGTTCCTTTGTGTCAATCGTAAGCAGATGACGTGCATACTTTCTATGGCACCAGAGTGATGTGTCGCGACAATAGTATGACACTTGCACAAGAGCGACAAGGCAAGAAAGATGCTACCCGTGCTTTCGATGTAAAGCTTTTATTTAAATTTCACTCATTAGCATTCCTGTTGTTTATGAACTAGAGTGAAAGGATGAGCAGGGTATATGCCTACTGGTAACCAACACGCTTAACCATAACAAAACAAACAAACTTTTTATTGAAACAAAAACT
This sequence comes from Ectropis grisescens, assembly GCA_017562165.1. NCBI lineage: Eukaryota > Metazoa > Arthropoda > Insecta > Lepidoptera > Geometridae > Ectropis > Ectropis grisescens. The sequence goes on along the minus strand of CM029780.1, from coordinate 9,503,263 downwards.
TAATCTAGTATTAAAATTATTGTGGTAATAAAAAACAGTGTCACACAGCTATTAGAACATGAAGAGCAGATTTCCTACGAGCATACCTCACTATATAGGTAGGAGTCTTGCCAGAGTATATAGAGACAGTAATAGTAAAGCCATAGCCGATTTAGCTAGGCGGTAGAGCGGGCGAATACATCAACATATCACTAAAATGTTTTATTTCTCTATTTCAGTTCGTCTCAAGAGTAAGCAGCAAGCAGAACCTCGAGCAGTCTGCAGCCAACCTCAAGAGAGCACTTTCTGGAGGTGTTAGACAAGTCAGCTTGTAAATAAAACCTTAGTAAAAATATATATAAAACATATATATAAATACTACAACTAAACACCAAGACGGGAGCATAAAAACTCCTCAAGTATAATATTACCATATATTATCGTGTATATACTTTCTATATAGACATCTCAACACATACATACCATCTTGATGTGAGAAGACGGCGAAATAGTAGATATTTATCATTATTATGTAAATATACGTTTTATACGAAAAACAAACGACGTGGCTTTTTATTTCGGTAACGATTTCTTACTTTTTTGAATAAAGATGTATCCTAAATTCTAGATTCAGGTTTTATTTCATTCCTTGAAAGTATTCTTTGTTTTAGTACAGAAGTGAATGTCACCGCTGTAGATCTGAATATGGGATATTTGAAACCATATCTATCCTGAGTACCTACCTACTAATATTATAATTGCAGTAAGGCTAGTTGTTTCATTGCTCTTACTGGTTTTGTATTAGTAGGGCTCTTTGTAGAGTCCGCCTGGATCAGTATCAGACATTTGCCTTATGCATTATGCCTTATGAGCCTATGGAATATTTTTATACCTCTTTTTTAAGGCTCTTGACATCCAGACGTACTTAGTACCTAATAGTCTAAGATCCCGCTATACAACGACCCTCACCGAGCTGTTTATTGGATGAAAAGTGTGTTATATGTAATTTAATATGTCAACAAATATATTGCAAATGGGTTGCCTAAGAAAATTCAGTCCAGAATATGATTAATTAACAATTTTTTTTTAAATATTTCACTTAAATTGATTGAATTTATAAGCCCTTTGATAAGAAAAACATTGATAAAAATAAAACTAATTATATTATGAATTATTTTTTTAATTGCAAATAAAGCTAAAAAAATAACGTCTTCTAAACGTAATCCATTACGATCACGGCTTTAAAATGGTTTCTTTTAGTGCATCAATTGACCGCGGGTTAGTGTCGTAAATAGCCCCACAAAAAAATTCATCGGAGTCAGATCCGGACTACGTGGTGGCCAGGAAATGTCTCCTCTCTTAGAGATCACTTTCCTAGGGAAAAGCGTGGCCCGATAACGTGCATAGCAGTGTTAAAAGCACGATATCCGTGGTTAGAAGTATGGGAAGTTGCTCCATCCTGTGGAAACCATGTCCGGGCATTAAACCCTGGAAAGTTTTGCAATTCTGGTGTGAAAAACTTCTCGAACATAGCAACATATTATTCAAATTTTACTTTTCAAAAGACTTATGGACCACCTTGTATCATGTACATCATTGAGATGGATCTCCCCAATACCAGCTACAGGCCTTAGATCCAATTGAGAGACGTGCCAAGACGACAAGAAAAGACAGTACATTAAAAAAATCCTTTATTTAGAAGACAACGTACTGATCTAGTGAAGCAAAATAGAAAAAGAACCAGAACAGAATTCTAATATATTATATAGACAACTTTGAGGATAGTTAGTTGGTCTGAGCTACACAAATGACATTAGTGTTTTGTCGTACTGGCCGCTCTGATCTCAAATTTAGTTCTCTTTGGGACTACCAAATCAGAGAAGGTTCAATTGGAATGTTTAAGACATCCACCGTACTCCCCGGACTTTGCTCCAAAAGAATACCTTTTTTTTTAAATCTTGATTACTTCTTTCAAGGAAAAAAATTCAACTCCGATGGTCCACAGTCAGAACAGTCCACAGAGCCTTTAAAGATTTTATTGATTCCCGTCCGAATTGTTTTTTTTAGTAAAGGGATTGGTGAACTACCTATGAGATGGCAAAAGTGCATAGATAGCAATAGTACATATTTTGATTGATCGAGTTTAAGTTCCTCCAAAACACTAATTTCATATGGCTAGAAGTATATGTTATAAATCGGTTTCTTCTTTATCAACACCCACCATTGTAGACCGTACCAAGCGAAATTGTAGTCAGATGTAAGCTTATCAACACCAAAAAATACAGGATGTTTATAGATCAACAACTTTGCTCGAAGACAGCATCTAAAAACTAAAAACACAAAACTGAATATAGATGAGATATGAAACCACATTTAACTATATTACATACAGAGGCCGTTGCTATGGTAAGTATATAAGAGGATAAACAATAAATTAAGTCATTTAGTCAATACTACATAATTGAAATGATACATTTTAGCATAGATATTCCTTTGAGGAAAACCAACACGACAATACATAATATTCTCCACTCAGTACTAATTTGTTGCGGTTACAATGTAACTGTGATACAAAATTTAGTAGAAATTAAAAAATGAAGGTAACAATAGCGGTTGTGATGCTGTGCATGTTGAGTGAAATTTCATGTGATGACGTAGATCCCTGTTCTGAGCCACGTAAAACCTGTACGTAAGTTTTTATTTAAATGTGTTTTGACTATGGGGACTCAAATCATATTTAAATTATTAAAAAAAGTATCCACGAAGAAAACAGTGTTGTTGATTATAGTTGCTATGAGCAGTTATTAAACAATTCATTACACTGACGTTTTGTCAAACGTGATGCCGTGGTCACGAAAAGATACTTCAATGATACTTCAATGATGATACTTCAATGATACTTTTATTCGTCTGTGAAACTAGGTTTTTTACAAAAATGTGTTGTTGTGTCAGAGACCAGAGAAACGTTCGCTAGTTTCCACCACAGTTTGGTATACAGACATTTCGTGTTGTTTTGTGTTTTGATAAACATAATATGTGCACAATAAGTATTTAGAAAAGTGTTACCTTTTTACATCATCTCACAGCAAACCAGAAACATCAATCACATCGCATACATAACAATATTGCATAGGTAGTCCATATTAAAAAATAATTGGCAATTCCTTGTCAAACGTGACGCCGTGGTCACGAGAAGATTCCTTGTCACATGTGACGCCATGGTCATCAGAAGATTCCTTGTCACACGTGACGCCGTTGTCACTCGAGACTTCTCGATCTTCTGTAAAATACTGTATTGTTTACACTAATAAATAAACATTTTCTCATAGCTTATTTGGTAGTAAGTCTGCCTGCAAAGCCAAGGGTCGTGGGTTCGATTCCCACCCAGTGCAAATATTTGTCGGGATTTTTTTTGTATATTCTAGTCGGAAGAAAGGCAACTGCCGATCCGGAGTTCAAATCCCACGCGCACCACTGTCTTTTCAAAGTCATGTGCGTAATGCCTCTAACTTAAACGATAAAGAAAAACATCGTGAGGAAACCGACATGTAGGTAAAATCTTTCGAAATCATGCGTCATCCACCAACCCGCGCTAGGCCAGCGCGGGTGTGGTGGATTATGGCATTGACTCTCTCCTTGCGAGAGAAGACCCCGGATCCCAGTAGAGGGAACATTTATTGGGACTGTTTATGCTTACGCAAATATTTGTATGATGGATAAAAGTATTTGTTTTGTGGGGTTTTACCACAGAACATATATCTGTTCTGTGGGTGTTACTATGAGAATAATATAGTATTTTATACCAAATATATGCAATTCGGAAGCCGTAAAAAATTGCCATTAAATTTAAATATTATATAAAAATGTCAGTATAAATGAGGTAAATGAGGCAAACTTCTTGGGGATCACGATAGATCATTATCTAAACTGGAAAGCTCATCTCAGCAAAATTAGATGCAAATTAAGTAGTTCATGTTACGCACTATCTGTTTTAAGTGGTATTGCATCAAAAGCTGTAGCAATAAACGCTTATTATGGGTATGTTTATCCGATATTAAGTTATGGGATAATCTTTTGGGGTAACTCTGTGGAAGTACAGTCCATATTTGTGCTCCAAAAAAGGTGTCTACGCAACATATTTCGGATGAAAAACACTGATACACTACGTGAGGTATTTAGATGCAATAACTTTTTAACTTTGACTAGTATTTACATTCTAGAATTGTGCATGTTTGTTCAAAATAACAGACAATCATATTTTATGGACAAATCGACTCGTTCAGATAATCTACGAACAAAACACAGATATAATTTGTGTGTACATCAAATAAACAATACAATGTACGAAAAAAGTACATTAAAAAGCGCAATTAAGGTCTTCAACCACTTGCTACTGAATCTGAAAACTTTAACTGGAAATACATTTAAATATAGTCTAAAGAAGTGGCTGATCTCTAAAGGATATTATGATCTCAAAGAATATTTTAGTAGTGAAAATGTATAATAGTAATTATCCACCACTCTTTGTGCCATTCTATTTAAATTTGTGTATATAATGTCAAAAATGTGAAATTGTACAATTATTGAGAACTATTGTGTCTTTAATCCACAAAAACATTGTATATTCGTATTGTGCCATTCTATTTTAATTTGTGTATATAATGTCAAAAATGTGAAATTGTACAATTATTGAAAACTATTGTGTTTTTAATGCACAAAAACATTGTATATTCGTAATGGATAAAACTGTTGGAACTAAGTGTTTAAAAATTGTAACATCATTTACCTGTACACAGTTTATACAATAAAGCATATTCTATTCTATTCTATTCTATTACTGTAATATAAGTATGTATTTACCATAATATGAGCATTATATCTATCTAGCTGCCATAGTACAAGCTTTGTTAAGTTTGGGGTCAGATGGTGTTGTGTGTGAAATGTCTACCAATATATTTTATTTGACACGTTCGAAACTAATCTGACTAATTATTATTTTTACAGGGAAAGTGGTACTAATAAAATCTTCCGATGAAGCCCATAATACCATAAATGAAAACTTCAGAAACTCCCTGAACAACAAAGGGATTGTTAGTGTTAAAGAAAACTCTGATATGGAAGAAGTACACGATCTAAAGAAAATGTTGAGATATTATTCAGACGAACGGTTTAAAAGGTTTGAAGTTTAGAATATTGATATTATTAGTATTGATTACAACGTGCATGAAGTTTGGGAAGACTTTTAAAATATAACAAAACATTCGCAAAATCGTGTCAGGTAGCGCAGAAACAATATACTCAACCGAAAGAATAGCGTTACGATACTGGGTGCCTACTGCGTGCGACTTTTATAACTAACTGTCGACTCGCCCCAGCTTTGCCCGGGTACATATATGGCCTATAGCACTTCTCAGGAATCACGTATCTTACGAGTATATCAAACGGTGAAAGAATTTTTGAAGTCGGACCAGGAGTTCCTGCAATTATTCCGTTCAAACAGATGACTGTCTTCATCTTTATAATATTAGTATTGACCATAAATATCAGGTTCAGTTTTTATATGTCTCCCTCACTTTTTTAAAAGTTTTGAGAACCATCAGTCTAGACAAACCATGTCTATTTAATTTCACCGCTCATCATCATCACTCAATCATCCGACCCAAACTCTTTTTCCGCTCGTTATTGGCAGGTGGTCCACGGACCCCAAGTTGTATAGTATACTCAACACTTCAGGTAGTCAACCAGGGGAATTCGTGGGGTCTACGTATAACTATTTCTTATTTAATTTTGAAAGCAAAAGCCATATTATATTAGAGAAGAAACGCTGGCAATGACAAGGAGAACAAAGGTTGGAGAGCGGTGATTCGCCGACGCATTGTCCTCGCATGAATAAATCGCGGGCCATGGGTGGTCCTCTCGGTGGTAACTTGCGATTTAAGATAATTTTAACTTTTTTAATGGACTTGTGGCAGCTAGCTGCGAGATGCCTCCACTACCTATCTGATTTATTGGGTTAGCGCAGCGGGTGCAGGATCCAAAGAGAACCTAATACTAGAAATAGCTATATAGTATATACCTATATCATAGGCTTATTCCTTTGGCATAGGCCTTCCATAAGGTTTTTCGAGTTATTCTGTCTTCAGTATATCTTTGCCATGTTATTCCAGCTACATTATGGATTGTCATCTTTGTTCATCTCGAGGACACCACAATGTGGTAATAATCATACATATAGAGTCAGCCAGTGCGCGTAGCAAAAAAAATCGAAATATATGCCCAGTGCGCTGTCGCATACAGGCTGACACGCACACATACACACATCAGTCGGTCATTACACGCGCAAACTTGCGTGTATGTGTGCATGATAGCCTGTTTGTCTGTCTGTCAGGTTAACAAGCACACATACACATCACTGTGGCCGACTCTATAGACACAGTTTTTGTTTTAGTGAGACTACGTCCGACTTTTTTATACGTCCATGCTTCTAATGTGACATAACTTTTTTCACAGAGAATTTTGCAACTATGAATATGATGCGTGTGATGAAAAAAGAGTTATTATAATACATTTGTTCGCAAAAAACTTTTACTCGGAAAACTATAACGACATTTTAGAATTAAATTTTATGTATGCTGGAAATGGTAAGACGGAAATAAAAAAATACAGAGTAAACAAATGCAGCAACAGAAATGATTTAAGCATTCCTAGAAACTATGAATTCAGCACTGACAATAAAACAGAAAGCGAAAACAAAAACAAAGAATGGCTTAATGAGAGCTGTGAAACACAAGACGTTGTTCAATATAACGCAAAGCTTGTTTCAAATAACATCTTGGAATTTCCAGCTCTTTTAGACTTCCTAAGAAATTTTACTGGTAATAAAACTAATAATAAAATCAACCTATGTAAAAAACCGGTAAATATAATAATTTGTGGAGAAAATAACCGGTTCGCCGACAATGACTCCGAAACAAGCTACGAGTTGATATTCAAAGATAATTGTAACTATTTAGAAACCAGCTCAACAACGATTGCTCTAATATCAGCGGAACCTTTTATCGTGTCAAAAAAAGTGAAGGTTGCGACAATATTTTACGGTACTAACAACTTATTATCAGAAACACATGAAATGTTTTACAATCCAATATTTTGGCCGCCGATATCAAAAATTAAATTTGCAATTCAAGCATTCATGGAAAGCAACATGTGGACGAGAGTTGCTATTATATCTGATGATTCATCAACGAGTAAAGGATTCGAAAAAGAACTCACGGATATATTTATCGAAAAAGATATTATTTTCACTTCATTACACGATGTACTAAGTGATTTTGTCGAGGTAAGATACATTGCTATTTAAGGGCTACCTATATTTAATAAAAGTGGTCAAGTGCGAATCGGACTCGCTCATGAAGGCTTCCGTAGCAGCAAGTAACATAATATAAAAGTTCTTGTAGTTCGTTGTTACTTTGATCAGTGTTTTAACAATAGTGAATTTATGACGTATTAAAATAAAACTACTTACTAGATCTCATTCAAACCAATTTTCGTTGAAAGTTTACATGGTAATACATCATACATTTTTGTTTAGTTTTGTCATTCTCTTATTTTAGAAGTTACACAGGGGGGGGCACATTTTACCACTTTGGAAGAGTATCTCGCGCAAACTATTCAGTTTAGAAAAAAAAATGTTCGAAACCTCAATATCATGTTAGAAGACCGATCCATAGATAGTCCACACCATGGGTCCACACGTATGGTTTTGAAGAAAAAACAAAAAAATGAGTTTCAGTTCTTAGTATGGGACAACCCAAAAATTTATTGTTTTTTTTCTATTTTTTGTATGAAAATCTTAATGCGGTTCACAGAATACATCTAGGTACTTACAAAGTTTCAATAGTATAGTTTTTAGTATAGTTCTTATAGTTTCGAAGAAAAGTGGCTGTGGCATACAGAAAGACAGACATGACGAATCTATAAGTGTCCCGTATTTTGCCATTTGGCTACGGAACCCTAAAAATCATGATGTTTCATTTGAGATGAACAATTGATTATTTTTTAACAATAATGCAATTCCAATATTTCAGGTTACTAGACCTCTGTTCATGGCTAGACCAAGTTTAATAATAGCTAACATTGGTGAAGAGTATGCAACGGAATTTTTGGAGCACTTAAGAACAACACAGCTACCTCCAAACTTAGCTTGGATCTTTAGGGGATGGTCTGATAAGGCAGCTGAACAAGCAGCCTATGAGGTGAGAATAAACTGACTTAGAATATAATCACGAACGAAATCATTGTAGACACGCAGATTTTTTCGTAGGCTGTGAATGTAGCTGATCGTCACGATCGGAAGTGAAAAATTCGTTCGGGTGAACTCAATACCGCCGAGTGTGTCCGAGCGAGAAAGATACAGTCAGCTGTTGCTGTCTGCCTGCTGTCGATGTGTTTACTATATTCAATTTATTTGTATTCATTTTTAAACATTAGGTATCCAATAGTTTTTAATAGTTATTTCTTATTTTAGTATTCACTGCTGCCGTGCGATCTGCTAGCACACCCATTTTTATGTTTAACTAGCGGCCCGTTCCGGCTTCGCTCGGATAATAACCTAGATACCAACTGCAGCGCCATCTGCCGGGCTTATTTGTGAATCTAAACCATCCAGGGCCCTACAAAACGTATACAAAAAAAAACATGAGAGGTGTCAAGGGACACCCGGATGGAACGAAGTTCCTTTCGATTAATTAGTGAAGGAATTATTATTATTTACAAAAAACCTGTATACACTCAACAAAAATAATCGCCGCGACACCACACTGTTCAATGCGAAATAGAATTGAAAATATCTGGCTTGATTTCTATAAGAGAGAGAGAGACAGACAGAAAAACATGCGACGTCGCACAGCTTACAATAGCAAAAAGTGTCGTGACAACTTTTCGTAAGAATTTTTTCCGTCTAGCCCCCTTTCACAACGCGCGATAAGGAACTTCGTTTCAAAAACATTCAAATCAGTCGAGCCGTTTAGGAGGAGTTCACTTACAACGAAAAGTGGCATTGATTTTTATATATTTAGATTAGGTACCTCGACCTTTCAAAATGTTTTGAACGATTCAAAATTCTTTAAACCTGTTATTTTAGAAGTCAACCACTACTTTTTTGTACTTTCCCTCCTTCTTATTCTCAAATAGGTATCTCATTCCATCCTATAGGTACTACATGAAAGAGATCGCTTTTAGTGAGGTCGTCAATTTCTACTCAATTTTGTTTTGTTTCAAGTACCTACTCAACTCAACTTTTGTTTATTTTTTAATTTAGAGCTATATGAAGTTAATCTATCTTTCTATTAAGGCTATCACGGCTGTTATGTTCACTGCATTAATATTATTGTAGTACATATCGGCGACCCACTAATTAAATTAATAAAGTATACTTAAATACGTATAATATTCCTATACTCGTGCCTGTATGATGGCACAAATCATGAAGACATATTTCATATGTGGAATTTGAGTTGGAATAGTCAGGGCTTCTTTAAGATTATTAATTCGTTTATAAATTAGAACATCCACGATGTCTAATTTGAGATGGTCAAATTTATTTATTTTTATAAAGAAACACCAACAGTAGGTATACGTCTTAGAAAATACAAAGGTGAATTTATAATTATACAATGTTTGATATGTATACCCTTAACAAGTGCATACAGCAATTTATGTACCATCTTTATTTCTTTCTCTTCTAATTTCTATGGTTCTATTAAGGACTCTTTTAGTATAAAAACTAACGTAACTAACACATTTTAAATAGTCGGACTAGGCTAACTATACATGTATTACGTGAGTTACCCGTGTATTCATTTAAAATTTATATATATTTTTATTACTTTTCACAGAACATCGGTACTGTATTTTCCATCACAACCGAGAAAAATATAGACTGGAAGGGCGTCGAAAGCTTTGTTAGAACTGCAATCAAGAAATTGTACCACAAATATAAGTTTTTTGGAGACAATGTAATTTTGAAGCAACTAAAATCAGAATCAGGGTAAGATTTTAAATGTTGGTTTATGTAATGGTTTGCCAACGAGCTATGCTAACGAGTATAGTCGGCGTAAAGCTAATCGATCGTAAAAAGACCAAGAATACTGCATTCTAGATCCAAAATAAAAGTGGTCAAGTGCGAGTCGGGCTCGCCCATGAAGGCCTCCGAAGCAGCAAGTAACATAATACAAAAGTTCTTGTACTTCGTTGTTACTTTTAACAGTGTTAAAAAAATAGTCAATTTATGGCGTATTAAAATAAAACTACTAACTAGATATCATTAAAACCAATTTTCGTTGATAGTTTACATAGTAACGTACATCATACATTTTTTTTTATTTTTGTCATTCTCTGATTTTAGAAGTTACACACTTTTTACCACTTTGGAAGAGTCCCTCGCGCAAATTGTTCAGTTTAGAAAAACAATATGTTATAAACCTCAATATCATTTTTGATAACCTATCCATAGATATCTTACACGTATGGTATTGATAATTTTTTTTTGAGTTTCATTTCTATGTATGGGACACCCCTAAAATTTTTTGTTTTTTTCTATTTTTCGTAACAAAATCTTAATGCGGTTTACAGATTACATCTACTTACCAAGTTTCAATAGTGTAGCTTTTATAGTTTCGGAGAAAAATGGCTGTGACATACGGACGGACAGACGGACAGACAGACAGACAGACATGATGAATCTATAAAGGTCAAGGGTTCCGTATTTTGCCATTTAGCTACGAAACCCTAAAAATAGCTAATTTGAAATGAGACTGGGCTGGACATGTCACACTGTGTACAGTTTTAGCAAGCATTTTATGTTGTGAATTAAAGCGAGTCCTATGAGGACGTACGTGTGTGTTTCAATTTTATTATTATCATTCCAGAATAATTGCAGAACAGATCGAACAAACGATGAACAATATAGATATTAACGCCACCATCAAACAATATAATTTCGTACCAAACTTTGCACATGTCGATATTATTTCGACAATTACTATATCTCCTTCTAACGACGCGAAACAGCATTTTAGCAAACGCGCAAAACACATTAACACAGATATCAGCGACTGTATTTTCACGTCTCAAATCTACATGAAGCCGTGCTACGATGAAGAAATTATTTTTATCACTTTCGTTATAGCCGTTACCGTTCTTATGGCAGTCGTGATCGTGCATTTCTTCCAAAAATCTGAGCTGACTTATTCCAGAATGGACCATTAAAGACAGAGTCTCGAACTCTCGATTCCTAATATCCAAAGAACTCTTTTTTACCGCAAGTATTGGCTCACCGACTAAAATCTCAAGTGTTTTCGTCTTTGCCGAAGGCTTGTAGCTCGAAAGAGTGACATCGTTTCATGGTTTCGTTCCAAAGACTGACGAATGAAGATGTTTGGCTCCACTTTTGCGATAATAACGTCGAGGCTGTGGAATGCGTTGCCTGAGTGGGTTTTCCCATTGCTATAATCTTGATGTATAGAGTAAAATCGATTTCTTGTTGGTAAGTATGGTTTATTGTAGACCGCATCGTCGCTTAACATCAGGCAAGAGATTAGATAAGCGTAAAACATTAGTTGTTAAAAAAAAGTTGATGTAATGATTGCTATAATAGGTGACTTTTTAAAAATATACTAATTTATTTCCTTCTCGAGTGAGTTTTATTCTTATCGCTTAACTGTCTCTATCCCTGTTAAACGCACGAACAATGACAAATTTTCTCCGACACTCGACAAAATTTTATTTTGTCATCCAGATTTCAAATTTTCTTAGGAACATGATCAAAAGAAAAATCGTATCTTTTCCCTGCGACACATTTTGCAACTTTGATTTTGTAAGAATAGGTCATCAATTCCAAACCAATTTAATATAAAATTATAGACAGCAGGACCGTGAACAAAATTTATGGATCAACAAACAAATGCAGTTGAAGGGGGGGGGGGGTGTTGCAAACCTCGATCATTCCTTGTCGCATGATTTTAGTACGGCATTGCGAAATAATAGATTAGATGAGGTATTGAGACGGTATGGGGCCTATGCCGTACATAATAATCAAATGACCAAATTTACTCTGTATATCGTCGGAAAATCATGAAATTTTTCGACAAACTAATAATTAAAAAATTAAAATGTATGATTTTTATAGTTTCACTACCTCTTCTAATCTATTATTCCGCAACGCCAGGTTGTCCTGTAACGCAACGCAAACCTGTCGGAATTTTTTTTACAGATTTAGAAACAAATTTGATTAGCAAACTTAGCAAAGGTTTTTTTTTATTATTTAAATTAGCCACTCCACAGACTCCGGGGTCCGTGATCTTTGTCATTACAGTTATCGTTTTTTACACATATCTTAGATAAGGAGAAGAAGAGGAAAATAGGAGGGAGTTGGGTACATTTAAAATCTTATTCTAGTGCTCGTCTGTAGAGCCGATCACTACCGGTTGGGATTCCGCTAGTAATCGACTCGATATCGAGTGTTTGCCTAATTGCCTTTTGCCATTTGCCTAAGCTGCCTCCTCCCGGCCCAGCTCCTCCACAACGGCCGCATTTCTGTCCCTGATGGCCATCTGTAGGTTAGCAAAGGTTTATATTCAGTGACGCAATCTTAGACACATGATGTCATGTCAAAGCACGCTACGAAAACTCTCATAAAGGAATATTTTTCCACCGTTTTTGTTACATTCTTGATTCATGCTCCGCTTCTATTGATAGTAGCCAAAGAAGTTGGAAAATAGTAGCAGTATGTTTTATAACTATAGCCTTTCTCGATAAACAGACTATCCAATAGAAAAAGAATCATTTAATTCGGGATAGTATTTCCCGAGATCATAGCGTTCAAACAAACAAACAAACTCTTCAACTTTATAATATTAGTATAGAGTATAGATGTCAATTCTTACATTTTTTATATATATAATATATATCTTCATGTATACTTTACCGATCATAAAATTAATTTAAATAAAATTTTATATTTTAAATGAATGTAGTTAGTTTATTTGAGCGTCAGAATCGACACAACTGTGGATTTATGGAGCAAAATAAAACACCATACGGTCAACCGAGATTTTTAATGAGTTCCTTCAAGTACCTAATGTCCTTTTTATCGTGTAATTCTTCCTCCTCTTCTTCCTGGTGTGAAGTAGTGCGCGACGGGATATGTGGCCCTGGCATGCCAGATACGAACGATCGAATCTGTAATAAAATTTTTTTAAGAATACCCAACAACAGCTTAGTTGTATTTGTTGTAGATTCTGCATGATCTAATACCACCTTGCCTTCTATCTAATATCACCTTCTATCGGACTTCTCGTTCCACAAAAGGGTGACATCGTTTCATGGTTGATGTTCCAAAAACGCGATCGAAGAGATTTTACTCCACGTTTGTGATAAGAACGTCTAGGTTGTGGAATGCGTTGCCTGTGTGGGTTTTCCCCGATGGTTACAATCTTGGTGTCTTCAAATCGAGAGTGAATCGGTTTCTTCTAGGTAAGCACGCTCAATCGTAGCCTGCAATTGGCCAAATCGGTCCAGGCCTTGTTGAGTTATGCGCTTATCAACACATACAACTCAATAACGCCTGGACCGATTTGGCCAATTCTTTTTCTAAATGTTCGTTGAAGTCCAATGATGGTTTTTACAGAGAGAAAAATTCGAATAATTGCCGGGAATAATAATGTACCACGGGTGACGCCGGGGCGGACCACTAGTCCGAATATAAAATTACCTTCTTATTAACAGCTCTAAGATTTTGAAGCAGCTTTAATGCTGACCTCTTCTCGGTCGGATGTGATATTTGATAGAGTCGTATTGATCTGTGAAACTGGAAATATTACAATTATAAAACCTTTTGGAATGTTGTTTCAAGTTTAGGTAAATGTTGGACGTTAAACTTATCGAGAAAAGTTTTGTGCTACTATCACCTTGAACAATACCTAAAGTATCTCTAGAAGCTCTGTGAGGCTTAAAGAAAGTCCTTTCAATCCGCAATCGGCTAATTTGATAGGCTACAATCCGAGACCATTGGGCAAACGTAGCGTTGGACACCTTGAACTCCGATGAAGTGACGACATACGTAAGGCTGCAGGCAGTGGTTGGAGATGAAAACCCGAGGATAGAGCTGAGTGGCGTATCATTGGAGAGGCCTATGTCCAGCAGTGAACTAGGATGGGCTGATGATGATGATAGGCTACAATCAATAAAAGAAAGAACATAACGAAGAAGAAGAATATCCCCGAAAGTCCTCAGCTACAACAGCATATCGGTTGATATACTGACCCTCTCCAAAAGACACCAAAGGTCCTTGTGATGTTGCAAGAAGACCAAAGGCGTGATAACGGAGGCATAGTACGCTACTTCTCTGTCCAGCATATCAGGTGCTTCGGACATGCCGTATATGGTCGTTCGGTACTTGTGTAAGAACGCTGTGTTGGCGTGATCTTTGTCGAAACTGAAAAAGAATAAAATCTCAATTTTAGAACTAACTTTAATCATCTGAAAAAAATAACATACTTAGCTTGATGCTAAGACGCAAGACGTATTATAAATTCCAAAAATATTTCCAATTTCCTTGAAAACTTCTTCATTCGTTTTCAAATTTGTTGCATAATCTTAAGTATTTATAAACTGCTGGGATTTAGGACCTTCTCTTACAAGGAGAGCTTCAAAGTCATAATCCAAGTGCGTTTTGGTGGATGACGTCATGTGTCCTCGAAAGATTTTCTTGGAACACATCGGTTTCTTTACAATATTTTCCCTTATTGTTAAAGCCAGGAGTAATGACAAACTAGTACATCTGCACTTGGAAAAATATTCAAATTTGTGTACTCGTAGACGGGATTCAAATCTACGACCTTACGATTGAGAAAACCCCTGATTTTTTCCTATCAAATTTGTAACAAAATTTAAACAATGTTACGTAAAAAATATGGTTAGCGTGGTGGCCTATGGCTTCAACCTTCCGCTTGTTTAGGAAGAAACCTTTACCTCAGCAGTGAGTTGCCAGCCCCATAAGCTGATACGATGTTTACATTTTAGGTTTATAAATCTTTCATTGACATTAGGCAAGCTACTTTCTATTAGTTTTAGATCAAAAACTTTTAAGCCCTATCGTTTCTGTCCGTGAATGTAGTAGCTTTACGTCAATATTTTATCGCTACTAATTATATGGTGACGGCTTAACTTACTACGGCAGTATGGCGTAAAACCTCCGAATCACGTCTTTGGGTGAAGGTTGTATAGTTGAGCAATGTAAATCTTCACTCATTCTTCGTTTTGAATGTTTGAAGGCCCAGCGGTCTTCTGAGAGATCATCCAGTCCATCGTAAGAGCAAATTGGTGGGTACTAGAAAATAGACAGGCGTGAAAAAGGCCGTAGATAAAGAAATTGTAGTAGAAGACCTGTTTGAAGGTTAGGTAGGGAAGTACACACTTGTACATTAGATCACAATATTACCTACACAAAAATCTAAAATCATGACTGTGATGTGTACAGCGTTGGGATTGGTATCTGTTTACTTTGTAATTATGCTGGGAACACTTATGGCCTTTCTTTGACCACTGTAAATGTTGCATGACCGTATGATGTAAAGTAACTGCCAGCTTGCAACAGTGGGACACTTCACCAAACGGATGACTACTAAAATGACCTTCCAGGACTCTTCAAATACAACATAAATAAGTAGCCTACCATAACACCTAACCAAAACAACACATGACATAATTTTGTCTCCATCTTTCTTCACCTGGACCACTCATGTTAATTTCTCTGTTGTAGTCAATGGATTAGGAAATATCAGAATCCAGAAAACATAATTTGAGAATCATGGAAAGTCTACGATGCAATAAATTCAAACCTAAAATATACCAAACAATCTCGTCAGAGTTAAATACTTTTGACATGTCTGTATTTATTCTGACAGCACAGTCGTCTAAAGTTTGTCATCTGTGTTATCAGGTAAGTAGGTAGCTCAGACAAATTATTTATTTATGGCTAAATGCTTCAAGGTTAGTAAGGACTACAGTTGTGTCACAAGGACTTATTCTCAACCAAAAGCTGCTTCTTGATGAGTCGTTGTGTGGCGGATCTTACTATTCTCTCGCATATAGTCGAAGAGAGTGATGGATAGCATAAACGTCATATTCGGTGTTGCTTTGAGAAGTAGGACTATTCATAGTACCTAAGCTACATAAAATACTAGAACTAAAGTTTAACTTATTTCACGTTTTGGAGGAATCCAAAACGTAATTCGAACGCGTAGAATTCAGAATACGATTCCATCAGAATTTCTGTATTTTTCCGGGTTAAAAGTAGCCATTGATTATCTGTCTTTATAAGTATGTATTATTTACAATATGTATACAAACAAAATAAAATTATTATACCATACAATAAAAAATAAAAATAAACAAATTTACAAATTAAACACGCCGTCGAGATCACTACTGCGCGGCAGGGTACCCAGAATGCTGGCAGCGTTGCCTCTTTGAATAGCTAAACTCAGCTTTTGGGCAAAGTAGGCGCCAGCTCTGGGATCCCCTGAAGCGAGGACCAAACGTTTCGAAAGATCTTTCACAAAATTTATCGGACATGGTATCGGATGGTATCGGACGACCACGGGCCCATTGTCTCCACTGCCAGCGCAAAGAATATATAATGTGCGCTAAGCTGGGAGTATTTATTAAATTTATTTATTTGTGCCTGTTCGGCTGTAACTCCGACATTGCGAGCGGATTGACTGACATGAGACGGTGCCAAGGTGTCTTGACAAAAATGGGCAAGTACTAAGATCTTATAAATTGAGAATTTCATAATCAACCTTCCAGGTTGCAATTTTAAAGTTGTCTATGATAATGTGCAAAGTGTAGAACAAAACTAATTTAAAACCGCCTATTCAAGAGCTGGCTACTTTACACAATCTTGCAAACAAGTTGAATATCGATCATTTTAAAATGTTATTTCATAGAAAAATTTTGGATAAAGTCGTAGTAATTTCGTAGTAAATTCCCGAAGTGCAATAGAACCTTGCCTTCATATGATAACGATACTGATAGGGACGGCATTATGAGGTCAGTGTGTTTTTTATAAAGAGCAGAGCCTTTATTTGCACGACTAAAATACAATGAGAACTACGCTATACACCTAACTATCTATGTACTAACCAGACAGTAACCAAAAGGTAGCCAAAGATAAAAGTAGAAGTTGAAGTGTGGTTGAAGTAAATAAAAATGTTTCTTGACAGAATTCGTCAGTAATATTTGTCTAACATAAAAAGAGTACCACAAAATATAAGTAAATATAATGAATAATCTTAGCTTATTCCATGAAATTTAACAAGTTGAATTCTAACAAAATGAGAATAACTCAAGTTCTAATATCTAGATTTTAGTACAGATAATAACACCGCTGAAGAATGGTGTTGCTGACAAAATGCAGAGAATAATGATAATATTTTCAGTTTTATTGACGGTGAGTAATTCAGATCTAACCAGAAGCATAGCAGGACTGACCGACCTTCCAATTTGGAGGAGTGGCTTCGAGTTTTAACCAAACCTTTACTCGTATAATGTACGGGACAAGTTTCATAACTATTATCATAAATTCTGAATGGGCTAAAAACTAGAACGACCTAAATTCTAACGGACTGGTCGTAGTTCGAAAAAGCGACATAATTTCAAGGTTGACGGTCCGAACTAGGAGGTTTGACTACAATTTTGGTGTTTTCAAGGCGAGAGTGAATCGGTTACTTCTAGGTAAATACGCTCTATCGTAGACCACATCGTCCACATCATACGCTTAACATCGAGCAAGAAGGTGGTCAACTGTACACCATTTTTTTTTAAACTGGCATCCATAGATAGGGACTGCCTGTGCTTATAACTCACAATTTGATAACTTTGGAAACTGCGCGGGTGAAACTGGAGGATGCTGTTATTCTAGAATAAATCTTCAAAATCTAAATAAATGTTCTAAGCATGGCCATCTAGATTAGTCTTCTAAATGATAACGCATTTCTAGATGGCCATGGTCCCGAATTCATCCGAAGATTTCTATGAGAACTGTTTGTCCTAGACAAACCTTGTTGAGGTTTTAAGGGCGAATTTATTTTTATGTGTAAAAAGTATTTATTTCGAAAAAAAAAATTGCGTGACGCTTGATCTTAATTCACAGCGCAAGAAAAATCTGTGTGCGGTGCGCCTAAAAGAAGTTTTCACTTCAAAAATAAGATTTCTCGCTAACCTTACGTTTCAAGACATACAAAATGATCTATTCGTATAGGTACTACGATGCCTCACAGACAGACACATCAAGTCACGAAAGTCGAGCCCTAAATATTCCAACCCACGCTACGTAATTAGGTTCCTATTTCAATCTCCGTGCCTTCCATCATTTGTCTCATAAAGGAATTCACTTAGCTTCCGGAACAAGGCCGCCGGAGGTCTAAGGAGCCCAAAATTTATACCAGTAATAAAGTCTCGCACCTAACACCCTATTCTGGTGATGGCCTATTAACCATTTTTACGATGCAAATTTGTTTAGCCGAAACACTTAACCTTTTGGCTGCTGTGGTGCATTTATACGTTGCGGAAGACTTATAATATTTTTCGTAGGTAATCTTCATATGTTTTATAGGTACCTAAGTTCTTATATAATATTAAACTACTTTTCAAAAAGTAACAAGTGCTAGTCTGTAAGCAGTCGTATGGTGGTCGTCTGTTACCATCTTCCATATCTTCGTCAGTCCAGTCCGACTTAAGTTTGTCACTCACTCGACTCGTTTATTAATTTAAAATGTGTAATAACAACGCTAATTGTCAATAAAATAATTGTTTCTATTAAAATTAGACAACTACAATTTAAAAATAAACTTACAGTCTTATCTCTTTGAACAAAGAAACTCATAATCGGTTCACCTTATTAGATAAAAAAATGTTACCGTCGGCCAATTTACTAAACTGGATTAATTCACCTTAAATTATATACCTAAATACATATACTTAACATCGCTAATCGTTTCATTTGTTATTACATGTAATTAGAGATTATACAAGTACATGAGCAAAAATATGTCCGTTTCCGGCCGAGAGAAACCGTTGCAGTTATCGTACGTTCTAAAGAAGACAAGATAAAACCGCCTCTAGCAAAACAGAGTCTATTCCAGAGACGGAGTAAGGCAGGAAAGGTTCAAAGGTGGACTGCTGCCCGGAAAACTCAGCTCAATATATTAAACTTAATTTGAATAAAAGTGGGTTTCAAATCCAGTAATACCATAAGCATAAGCACACTAAATCTTCCCACATCTGGGACTAGGCTGGCCTTCTCTTGCAAGGAGAGAGTCACGGCCATAATCCACCTCGCTGGGCCTCACGATGTTGTTGTTCACCGTTTTAAGTTAGCGGCATTACGCACATGACTTCGAAAATACTATGATGCGCGTGGGATTTGAACCCGGGGCTCCGGATCGGCAGTCCCCGTTCACCCAAATAAATCAGCCGTAACTAAATCCAGTAAAAAGTAAATCTTCTTCGTAGTATTTCCAAAATGTGCCAAATATTCTTGTAGTCAATTATTTCCATTTTGTCGTTTATTTTTTAACACGTAAGTCCTACTCGGACGCTAAGCCGCTATATTTAGCGTGTCAGTGACGCGTAACCATTAGATTTTCGCCTACCTAAAAGTGCCAAACACGGTTTAAGAAGATTTTACTTCACTAATATGACATATTTCTTCACCCATCTGACACATTTCTTTTTCTGTAAACCCCTTATTAGCTTCGTCGCCCCCAAGCGAACCTTTGACGCAGCCCTGATCTTTTCTCGAAGAACCGCAAATATAATTTTGATGTCATTTTCTGTAAGGTAATTTGGTATAAGTGGCTATGCATACCCTACTCTGCTGTAAATACCTGTATAAAGCTTTACGATATCTATGTTGTTCTTATAAAGTTTTATGCTGAAAATCGTTTGCTTCGTGTTTTGCTTTATTTGGGTTCTGTAGAGTTTTTTCTGGATACAGATTAAGAAAGAAAGAAAAGCAAATTAAATGATACACTGTGTTGGTGTGCACTGAACTGAATACATTTATTTTATTTCTAGCATTCATTATCAAGCTGTCTATTGCAGCTTTGGTATCTGTTTTAGAAGAACTATTAATATACTGCCTTAGAGCGACGGGTATTGAAATAAAAACATAAAATAAAAATAGGATAAATATCATACCAGAATATTGTGAGTTTAAAATTCAATAGTTTCATCAGCCATCTCGAAATTATTCAATTTACTGCGTAATGCTGAATTTCCATAAAATACTCATTTATAGAAATACGTTCGAGCCTCGCAAAGTAAAAATAAAGCCAGAATTGAAAAAGTTTCGCCAGATATCTAATTCGAGTTTGTAACGACTTCTGGTTCTTTGTTTGATGCTTATTCCTTGTTTACATACTTTGTATCTTAAATTTGGTAATTAATTTCGGACTTCAAAGAATTTGGGCCAATTTAAGTGGCCCAGGGACCTCTAGTGTTTGAGCTTTGAAGATAGGGGCCGTTTTAATATTGCTAAGTTGAAAATTGGTTCCAAGGGCGCGTTCATTTGGCAATTTGGTATTGGTTTATATTGAAATGACTCAACGTGGTCACAGGGATTTTTAAATGATGGAAGTAAACATTCGAAAACTTCACCTTTGATATTTATTACTATTTTAAATACAAGTTGCTTCAAGGTCTCTTTATTCAATTTTCATAAAAAATTTGATAGGTACTTCCATACCACGCTACCGAATTTCGGTTTGGAGGTCTTTCAAACTTTTGCAACAAACATTCCTCGCCAGATTAAAGCAAATTATAATAACATTCTTGTATAACTGGACTGGAAAATATTGGAGAACATTTTTCACCGTTTTTAAGTTAACGGTATAACGCACATGACTTCGAAAAGACTACAGTGGGCTTCGAACCATAGCCTTCGTTGTTGCCGTTCTCCGCACTAGACTAGCCAAGATATGATAATAGCAATTATTGTTCACTCGTTTTCAGTACGTAAGTGCAATAGAAGAGATCTTCTACCCGAGCAATGCATCCCGAAGTCGCACCACGCTGTCGGGTATCGCGGAGTACCGCGCTGCGCTGACGTTAGACTGGCTAGCAGCTGAGGACACTCGCCAGCGCGAACTAGCCCTAGCCTTCGAAACAGAATCAGCGCCAATAGTTAGGGCAAGTATCGCCTTATATTAATTTAGTGAAGAGGACTTTAGTTTTGTCAGAGGCGTCACTAGTGTATGTATATTTTGCAGCCCACTAAATGTGCCCACTGCCTCATGAATGTTTGTCTGTTTCTTGAAATGGCTGGCCCAACATACCGGGGACAAATTTGAAACACAGATAGGAATAGTTTCGAAAAACAAACGTAATCATATTTTTTTCTCTTATACGTGAGAAACCCCCTAATCTAAAGAGTACTTACTAAAGTATTATTTACCTTCCAGGTAATAACATCAGATTGCATCAACTACCCGAGGCCCGCTACAGGGAAAATAGGCAGGCTAATGCTGGAATTACTGAAGTAGGTGATTCCCTTATCATAAAGATGTAGTCCACTTTAATAATACTGAAAGAAATTGCTATTATTTTCTCGAATCCGCTACACGTTTTTGTGAAGTTTTTATTTTCATAAAGATACTACTTTCTGCGTCAGTTTTCGTACTGTCGTATAAAACGTATCCAGTGACTTTAATTAAAAAAAAAATGGCAGTCATAGGAACTGCCGATAGAAGTGAAAACTAATAACTCAGAATTTGATAGGTATTTTGGAAACTACACGGGTGAAACCGGAGGGCATGGCCATGAGCATGGCCATCTAGAAATGCAGACGCATTGCTATCTATTCATGGTCACCTACAAATGCGTCAGCTTTTCTAGATGGCCAATAGCCATGGTCCTGAGTTTACCCGAAGATTTCTTATCATTCCCGAGCGCGACGCCAGAATTCAATTCACAGCCTACGAAAAATCTGTCTGTGGCGCCCCAAAAGAAGTTTTCACTTCAATAATAGTAGCGTAAGCAGCCCACTAAATGTTCCCACTGCTGGACTCGGGACCTTCTGTCGCAAGAAGAGAGTCAAGGCCATAATCCACCACACTGACCTAGAGCAGAGTCTACCGGCTAACTAAAACTGTCAAAAGCTTTTATACTCGTATTGCGCTCTTTTGTTTTCGCTTGAAATTATAGAGACAGCAATAACAACGCCAACGCCGATTTAGTTAGGGAATAGAAGAGTTGGCAGATGACGCATGACCTCACAAAATTCTTCGAACATGCCTTTTTCTCATAATGTGCCATTTAATTTTTAATTTTAATGTAGCACAGCACAGCACAGCAATGTAACAGTATACCTGGTATACATTTATGTCATTTCATCCAATTTACACATTTTGTTTAGTGAGTGGGACTTGATATTTTGCTCTTGTCGGTTGTTTTGTGTATTAGTTAATTTATAAAAATGCTTAACAACATTTGTATTTCGATTATTCATTTTCTTTTCTCGTTATTTGTAATTTAACTGTGTAATCTTGCTGTGTTCACATGCTTAGGGATATTTACCTGCTCAGAACAATTATGTTTTCTCTCTTTGTATTATTCTGTAAACGTCCTGTTTTGTTAGTAGCAATTGTCAAAATCACAAATATTTTTTATGGTCCTTTACGATCAATTTAATTTTAGTAAATAAATTAATTTTCCGTAAATGTATTTTACATATGACAACTAAAAAATTTAATAGATTACGAAAAACACACCCAATTATTAAAATGATTAATGGCCGTAAATAAATTAAATAATTAATTTTAGGAAATACCTATAATGCAAATAGTACAATAGATCCCTAGAAACTTAATGTTCATAATGACGGATATTAGTGATATAGGAGGTTAAAGACAAGGTTATTAGCCCCCGCCCCGGAGCCTCCACAACTCTAAATCCGGCCCAGGTAGACCACATCGTCGCTTAACACCAAGCAAGATGGCGGTCAAGTGTAAACCTATAAAAGTTAAAAAAACATGTCAACTATGTTTAGGTCCTGGTAAGCATCTTTCATTTTGCTTTCGAAGGAATCTGGAAGGTGACGAAGGTCATCTCATCCCGGAACTGGTCCAAGCCTTGCTCCGCGCCAAGCTGCTGATAGAAACGTCTATGCTCGAAACGGAGCCAGACCTGGAGTCGCTGGTGAAAACCCCTGACGTCATGATGGGGGAGCCTCACACCACCTTCCCACGTTTACTGGCATTGGTCTGGATGACCTCTACGGACCCTACGGCGGTTAATTCTAACGGCTGGTGTTCTATCAACAAGGTAAGATGTTTGTTAATAATAAATGTAGTTCAGGTATGGATGGTCAAATTGTGGAAAACTAAAGCTTATTTTTGTAGTGAAAAGTTTTTTAGCCGTATTAAACACTTTTTGATAGGGTAAATTCTATCGCATCACCAAAATGATGGTAAACAACAAGCCTAGATATGGCAGTCAAGTGCCACGCAACTGTTTGAACATGAAAAGTACAAATCACACTGCAAACAACAAAAAGCATTGCATTACGCTCGTCAATGGAGATATAAGATCTTAGTCCAGTAGCTGCCGTCGGCATTCCGTATACTGTCTAAGAATTCACGGAGTGGATTTTCAACCGCGCCCGCCATGGTTGCGGTTTTATTTCGAAACTCACGAGACCGCTTATTTTCGCGATTGATTATTATTGCGGGCGACCGCGGGCCCGCGCGTTTCTACTAGTGTCCCGTCGTCGGTACAACGGGAGCCGCAAGCACACCCCGGACACTCCACTAAAACTCCATACAACCGCCGCTGTGGAGTTGCCTACTCTTCACACAACTACGCAGATGTCGTTCGTACACACGCGTGAATGTGTGCGTTAGCGCTAGGGCTACTGAATTGTTTTATTGAATAGTTAGCCCCTTGAGTTCACCTGGTGACGTAGTCTATAAACTTGCTATAATGTTGAGTTACATAAATAGAATGGAGCCAAATTATACTATTCTAATTAAAAGGGTGTTTGCACAGATTTCTAAATTGTTTCAGAAACCTGTGGGTGTTTGTATTGCCGCGTAAAATGAAACGAAACCGATGATAGATTAGATCAGGTACCTAGTACCTAGATATCTATTTCTGTTAGTAGGTACACATTCGCATTTTATTTTACACTTACCCATGAAGGAAACTTTATTCTGTCACTACAATTATTCCTCCAGGCATTATCAACCCGTGCTTGGGCACATAAGTTACTGGCTGTGTGAGTTACGAACTTTGAGTTAAAAACGACTTCGTTATTATAAATAAATAAATATTGGTAGACAATTCACACACAACACCATCTGACCCCAAACTAAGCAAAGCTTGTAATATTATAAAGCAACGTTATTGAAAAGTTTCTAATCTTACGTTATTATAAAGCTTTTAATCTTGTCCCGTTTAGTTGACGGACAGCCGTAAACAGCACAACAACCCACCATGATGATATTTCGTTAGGAATAAGATGTTCGATACCAGCCCTTCGTTGAGTGCTCCTAGCGTATCCGAAACAGCCTGAGGGGTGAGGAAGCTTGAAATTGGCGAGGGGTAGGGAGTGTCCGTTCTATCTATATTATATATTCTATGCCGCAAGCAAACGCGCGCAGCGTGGGTGTTAAACGTATCGTAAGTTATGTTTTTTACACATCGAGCAACTCGATCTTCCGCGCAAGCACGGAAGGGGGGAGCCTTAGCTAAAACATATTGTTCAAATCTTTCTGTCATTTCTTGCGGAAGGGGTCATTTCGTGCACACTAGCGCAAAGCCGCACTATTACATACAAAACATACCTGTACCGATCCATTGCCGATCATACTCATACAGCCAAATAAATCACTAACACATAAAAAATAAAGCACCATTCACAAATCTAGCCCCGCCCTCACGCCACTGTATATTATCAAACTCTATGGTTCACGCGGACTTGTACTTTGACAGAGAGGAAACGCTGTGTATGCCTACCTTCCGTGTTGCTCGCTGTTTTTGCATATTAAATATCTTCATTCTACAGAAGCTGCGGGCCCGCAACCGCGGCGGTCGCATGTAAAAATAGCTCCATGAGTTCTTAGCCTTAATTTCGTGTAATAAAACTAATTCATGTTGGAACTTTTTATGCTTAGGTAACGAAATACCTAGGGATGTCCAGTCCGTCGCATACGGCGCGTTACATGCGCGATCTAGATCCGATTATCGCGCGCGCGCGGTTTGTCATGGAGGAGTTCATACAACACGTCACACCTAGCATGTACACCAAAACGGGAGTGCTTGAACATGGGGTTTGTGTAATTTTATTTTGTTGCATTTAAGTCTACTAAGACTTATCGATGTTTCATCAAGTAATCCTACAATCTAATATTATAAATGTCAAAGTTTGTTTATATCTAAATGTTTGTACCATAACGCCCCTGTAGTAGGTATTTATCTTAAGACAGAATTAACAAAACCATAACATAAGAGAATCATTAAAAAAAACATATTTTATACACTTTTATACTTATATGATAAATTGATAAGTGTACATATTGCGTACGCATATACATATATATTTATGGTAAAGTAATAACTATGCTACTGAATTTTTTTTTAATAATTATTAAGTAATACTTCAAAAACGTTACTCGTTTATATTACGTGAAAGTCGCTGAGCCGCTTCCAGATGCACATACTCGTATATCCGTGGTTATTTTACCTGCTCCGAGTCTTTTGTTCCGCCGGCGGCCGGCGAGCGGCGCCCGCACCGGCTTCGACATACAATTACTTATTTCTAACTACCCTCTGATTTTGTAGTAGACAGAATTTGCACGTACGATGTAAAATAAAATATTATACTTTTTTTTTAAATAGCTATTTCTCATGTAAGTGAAAATGTAATTTTTTTTATGAGAAATAAATTGTCTTAAACCCGAAAGTTTGCATGTTGGTTGCTCAATCTGTTGGGGGTGTGTAGTTTCATTTTGTAGTAGCTTCGTCTGTAGTAGACATATCGGTTTTACATAAAGTATGTAGATAAACCATTACATATTTTCCTATGTAATGGTTTTTTGACAGCTCATGCCCATGAAATTTCTTATTGTTTATGTTAGGTACTTACAATGTCTGTTATACAAAAGATGATGAAGGGTGCATGATCTAACACCACTTTGCCATCTAATTTAATTACACGTTTAATTTGTATGACAATTTGACAATAATACGATAAGAGATAGACAATATGGCGGACCATCCAAAATGGCGGGCCAAGTAGTTATTTTTAATGCATTTCTACAACATGGGTAAGTATCAAATGAATCAATGTAACGGCTTGCCGAGAATAATTAGAAAAATATCTGACATTATCTTCGTTTTAAAACTTTTAAATTTAAATGAAAGCTTTTTTAAAGTTTTATTCTGATTTTATTTCTATCTGAATGCTCATAGATACCTCGAAATAGCGACATAGTTTCATGGTTGATGTTCCAAAGACACGAACGAAGAGGTTTGACTCTAGTTTTCTGATAAGAACGTCTAGTTGAATGCGTTGAGTAGGTTTTTCCCGATTGTATGATATTGATTGTACAATCTTTGCGTCTTCAAATCGAAAGTTATTTCTTCTAGGTAAACACGCTCCATCGTAGACCGCATCGTCGCTTAACATCAGCCGAGATGGCGGTTAAGAGTAAACCTATAAAAGTTAAAAAGAAATAGCAAATATTGATTGCAGTAATAATACTATCAACTGAGTATGTTTTCATAACTCTACTTCATTTGCAGGTCACGTTTGCAAATAAACATCCAGCCACACGCACTAACTATCGCGACAGAGTCAAGGTTAGTCATTTTTCTTTTTAACAAACACAAAACAGTTAATCGGGACAACATTTTTATAAGATAAATAAAAAAAATATCTAAACTAAAAATGTTGTTAGTGTAATTTAACGTTTCGGCAGCGTAAAGACAGCGGTTCACGCGGAGACCGCGACAGGAGACCGAGACACGTGTCGCGGTCTCGGCGCGAACTGACGCACATACAATTCTATAGAGTCAAGTGCCCGTCGCGGTCTCCTGTCGTGGTCTCCTGTCGCGGTCTCAGCGCGAACTTGTGCCTTTACAGCCTTGAGGTAACGGTTCGCCTGGAGACCGCAACAGGCACTTGACATTATAGAATCGTATGGGCGCCAGTTTGCGCCGAGACCGCGACACGTGTCGCAAAACATGTGAGAACTAATTATGTCTTTTTTCAGATGCGTCAAAATTGGCCAACGAGTCTCAACATAACACCCCAAAGAACTACAACAACTAGGAGAGGTCCGCCATACGTGCAGAAGGACTATGAGGAACATCTCAGGATGGTCGGTAGCCCTATAGAAGACGATGAAAAAGACAGCTCATCAGTTAAGGTGTCAAGATCTGTAACGCTTTCTGAGTGGGCTGTGATAGCATTGTGTTTAGTGGTCGTGATGTGATAAAGCTTAGAAACTTAGGACATCGCGCCTTCTCGACTAACCCACAGGTTGGTAGGTAGTAGGAGTCATCTGGGTACTGATGTCCAACGTAATCCAAACGATTCAAATTCGGAATCGCTATCCTTGTCTCTGTCATTTTAAACAGATAAGACAAAGACCAAGAGGTTTGCTTCGGTGTCGAGATCAATCCGATTGCGTATTGAATCAGCCTGAAGCCAATTGCTTATTTCAATCAAAACAAAGGTACCTATAGGAGTGGGCTCAGGTGGCCTCTAATGCCTAGCGAACTGTGGGCTGGTGTGGAACTTGTAAGTCAAAATTTTGAATCTTACTAATCCTATTTACGCAAATACGTTGAGCAAACTTGAACGCTTAAAAATATCTTTATTTTCCTCACGATGTTTTGAAGTCGAATAAAAATTATTTGGAAGCAGGTTCAGTGGTTAGATTATCGCAAGCATTTAAACAAACTTACCGCACCACTATAATATTGTTCAAGATATGAGACTTTGATGCCGCAGTTTTCATTTTGACTGTGTAATGACAAGAGCAACAAAGTTGTTACAATTCTCCTATAGAGAACTCTCTGAAGTTAGTTCTAGGAATTCCATCGCGCGTATAGCGGGGGCTTTGTTCCTCCCTTTCCTCTACTGAGTAGCCACTTGGGCTCAATTCAGAAATTCTTTCGAAGATGTGATTGTGGTCCCCGCAACATTTGAGTGCAAACAGAAATGTTAGTTTCTATTTGGAGAGCTGGTAGCAAATTTTGGTATTTGAGGTAAGTTTGTCACTTAAGCCCAAAGAGTTTACATATACTATGTATAGAGTTACATTTTCCGCACGATTCCTTTGTGTCCATCGTAAGCAGAGGACGTGCATACTTTCTACGGCAACAGAGTGATGTGCCACAACAAAAGTATGACACTTCCACAAGAGCGACAAGGCAAGAAAGATGCCACCCGTGCTTTCGGTGTAAAGCGTTTGTGCCATCTCTATACGTAGGATATGTAAACTTTTTTCTTGAGCCCCACTACTTACTCGCCAGGTCTACATCTCTGTGTTGGGGTATAATAGGATAAGTATGTCACAAGTCACAAGTTGTCAGCTGGCCTGAAATACCTACCAAAAATTTGCTACTATCTCTCGGAATCTAGATTTCGTATTTTGTCCTTTTTTTTGACAGACCTTCATACTTACTTAAACGTATTTCGATATTTATTATTTTATCGTCATCATAATAAATCCAATGTGATCCGTTGCTGTAGTTAATTTTATACATATGTATGTGTAAATTGTTTTTAGTAATTGTTTAAATTGTTAATACTCTGTGTATGTAAAAGTTTTGAGCATTGTGGCCATTTTTACCAAAAATGAAAGCTTATGTGATTTTGCATATTGTTTTATTTTAAGTTAACGCTTATTCTAAAGGAAGGTAACACTCTCACAGTTTCACCAATAACGTGGTATTTTATAAACATTCATCCATTATTCTCTATAACTCGATTACATATAAATATATCAAAATACAACTTATTTGTATATGTACTTACAAAAAAATTATTTATCAATGATACTATACAAGTTATACATTACTTATACAAACCAGTCTAGAAATATACAAAAATTGATTTAAAAAAACTTAGAATAACTTTAAAATGGTATTAAACTCTACATCAATGAGAGATTAAGGATTTAAGGTTTTTTTCTGAATGCAAAACCCTGCAAAAATGGTTTTAAAGGTTTTTTTTATAAGTGACAGAACGAGCAGGACATGTGGCTGATGGTAAGCAACATGCCTGCCCATAACAGCACAGTGACACAGCTATTGCAACAAAGAGACCAAATCAATAACACAGCACTGCACTGTAAGTTGATTTATTTCTATAACCTGTAATTTCTCTGGATACATAACCTTTAGGTTTAGGATTTAGGACCTTAAGTAGAGTTAATTTACATGCCGTTATACGCTGGGCCGCCGCCGCCTTCTGGGACTACCCAGTTGATGTTCTGTGAGGGATCTTTGATGTCGCATGTTTTACCTGTAAACAGAACATATTTAAAAATAAATAATGAATGTGTTCGAGTTTGTCGATTAATTGTATTCTTTTAATTGAGTAATTGATATTGGATTTTATTTGTAGTATTATATTTTGATTTAAATATGACAAGTTATTTGAAATTATTATTTATAGACTACAGGCCCGTGAACAAAATTTATGGGTCATATGATACAGCAGGAGACCTATGTAGGATGATAGAAGGGTATAAAGTAATAGGATTCAGCACTATTTACATACAGTTTCATTTCCATACAGTTTCAATACCTGTTCTAATCCATTATTTCGCAATGCCGTACAAAAATCATGCGACAAAAAGGAAAGAGCGAGGTTTGGAACCCCCCCTCTTCAATTTGCACTCAGTTGGACAGCTTTCAAATGCCGACATAGTGCTGAATATTACTACTTTATACCCTTGTATCATCCAACATAGGTCTCCTGCTGTATCAGATGACCCATAAATTTTGTTCACGGGCCTGTGCTCTATAACTTATAGTTGGAATGATTACGATTAATTAGTCCTTGATAATTATCACTCATAATTATTTTTCCATGGATTTGTGTTGTCATCAGAACTCGTGAGCGGCAAAATTTCATCCTAATCAAAGACCGGGAAGTGGCTCAAACTAAGATTCCAAGATTCCAATAGCTGCGTGTCACTGTGCTGTTATGTGTCAGGCATGTTGCTTACCATCAGGCACATGTCCGGATCGACTCGTCACCATTTATTTAAAAAAAAAACATACATAGTTACAAGTGAAGCTAATAAAAGCGTGTTAAGCAATATGGAATATTGTACACGTATTTTTCCTTTTGTTTCACAAACAAAAGACGACGAAGATTAGAAGCGTAAATTTTTCGACTGACGTCACTTCATTGTACGATTTTTGCGAAGATGTGCTGTGGGGGGATCCTCTCCGGAATATTGATGATGTTATAATCTTTGCCGATTTTCGTTAATTTTATAAAACAAAAAATATGTCTCATAATTATTTTTCCATGATCAACCGATCATGGTGGACATGATGACCTCCCCAAGATGGCGGACTGGGTGTTTGAAATCCACCCCCATGATATGGGTATCAAATGAAAGGGTTTGCTGTCAGGAATACGAAAAAAATAGTCACGTCACTTGAATCCAACGTGGCTGACATCCAAGATGGCGGATTGGAAGCGTGTTTTTGAAACTAATTATTTTTAATTTATTAATTATCTGACTGACGGACTAATTCGTTTTTTTTAACCATATGTTGGTTACTACTGTTAAATTTTATGTAAACCCCATGAAGCCATGAATGAAGACTTAGTAGTGAGAACGCCCCATTCCACAAAACATTATGTTGTAGGTTTGAATCTGCCTAGGCTAGGTTATGCAGTTCATTGGGATTTAAATAAATAATTTTGTTATGTACAGAGATTATTTATGTATAATTTTATTGTATGTGACGTTACCAAGTGTTCGTTTGAATTAATGGTTCGAATAAATAAATTGAATACATAAATATTGGTGGACGATTCGAACACAACACCATCTGGCCCCAAACTAAGTAAAGCTTGTACTATGGCGGCCAGATAGCTGATATAATACTTATATAGTTGTAAATGTGTACTTACAATGTATGCAGTTTTGAGCATTGATTTGCAGTCTCTCGCCATCTCCAGTCTCCAATGGTACGTATTCGTATACACCTGAAAATATATTAATCATAATTATATACATTTTCAAAGTAAAATTTTTTTGGAGCTTGAGGAAAATTTATGAGTACATTTTTACCATGCGCTCGCGCACCGTCACCAAAAACAGACACCCTGAAATTAGCCAACCACATTTTCAACATTTTGGTTAATATTGTAACTAACTTCAGGTTATTACTTCCTTCCGTTGAAGATATTATCTATTCTATGGTTAAACATATTTCTTAGCACGAGGAATAATGAAAAGTAGTTTTAACTTCTTGCGGTGCGTACATTATAAAACTACGAGCGTATTTTTTATAGATAACATAGATGAGTCCAAAAGAGGTATTGACCTAGCACTGAACTACACTCGTCATCCAGATGTATATGTATATAGATGTAGATGATATATCTCTATGCCCCATAATTTTTCTGGAAGCATTTCCCTTCAAACCGGAACTCAGGAATGTTTGTACATTAGTAAAGAGTAGTGGTAGAACAACCGGCAAAGGTGTATACATTTAGTGTGTAGTTAGTCAAGGAGCGCATCGGGCGCGTCGAACGTTTATAAAAATAGATTATGATACAGACTAGTAGTAGTGTAGTGGTTGGACTCGTTGTAGAGTCCGCCTGGGAACGAACTGTAGTATCACACCTTTGCCAGTAATTCTACCGCCAAGCAGTAATGTGCAAACATTACTGTGTTCCGGTTTGAAGGGCAATGTTTCCAGAGAAATTACAGGGCTTAGAGATATAACATCTTAGATCTCTGGGTGACGAGCGCTGTGCAGTGCTAGGTTATGATTTGGACTCTTCATGATCCAATAGCTGGGTGTCACTGTGGTGTTATGTGGCAGGCATTTTGCTTACCATCAGGCACACGTCTTGCTCGTCTCGTCGCTCTTTATTTAAACAAAAAAAAGTTAACTACACGCAGTTGTATGCGCGCAATCCCGCGATGCAGTCCGTCCGATGGGAGCTTAAACATATTATAACAGTTAAAAAAAGCTTACCCGCAGGACAGAACCTGGCCTCAGGGCCATCGAAGACAGCGAGGTTCCTTGTAACGGGTACGGTGTCATCTTTGAGCGTCAAGTGCGGAGGCTGGTCCGCTTCGTGGTTCGTACCTGTAATACGAATGATTCGGGATTATTACTGCGAAAATATATTTTGAGAAATAATGAAATTGGTCCTGGACATTGCTCACTTGACAGATTCTACGCCAAAACTAAGGAAAACTTGTAGAAAGAAGGAAACTAAGGGCCCATATAACTGACGTAATACTAATTTCAGCTATTATAATTATTATGATGCATAGAAACACCCAGACACAGATCAAATATTTGTGTTCATTACAAAAATATCTGGGCATTTCCACAAAAATGTATACCTCTCTTGGCACTTGGTGCTTTTCGAAACATTCCATTTTGTGAACGGATTTTATACCAAATTTGTTTTAGAGTAGTAATATTTGTTTCCACAAAATCCGGTCACAAAATGGAACGTTCCGGAAAGTGCCAAGTGTCAAAATTCCAATTTTGCATTAGGTGGGAATCGAACTCACAGCCTACGGCTTTGCAGGCAGACCTACTACCAAGCCACTAGGCCAGTTTCCGACGTGTCACCGCCTCGGAATATGATCAAAATGGTCAGCGCTTACCAGTCAAAGCGACGGATGATAGCAGATCAAACGTGATGACACCGTCTGGTTTTGGGTACTCGATGGGCGTAGCTTCTTTAGCTGGCTTCAACCTTGCGTGATCGGCACCTAGAACAAACATATTGCACCTAGAATAAAGTCAAAGTAAAGTAACATATTTAGCAAAAAAGTAAAATCGCTGATATGCTCGCGAACAATCTGGCAAGTGGAAAACAAGTGACTGATGAATAACAAAAAAATGACTGCTGAAAAACAAGTAACAGGTGAAAATCAAGTGACTGGTGAAAAACATGCTTATTCCAAAAATCGTCCACAAATCCAGAAATCGGAAGGGATTTGTGGGCAAAAATTCCACAAATCACCTTTCGTATTTCACGTGCAGGGGATTTTTGGTCTATCACTGAAATTATACTCCGGGTGGGCTCCCGCCATAAACTCTGTGATCACACTTGAGTGACGCTTCCACTCAGGTCAGAACTTCTGACCCTCCATTTTTACATACACTCTAGGTGTAGTAGCGATAAGCCTAGGTGGAGCCGGGATGCTCCGAGCTGGATCTGGGTCCTAAGTAACCTAACCGGTTCGATTTGACACGTCGTAACCATATAATAATAACCGGGAACGATGATAATTATTACTTTGACTAACTTCAGAGACGATCTTCTTAGCATTCCATGGATTCACCGTGCGGGTGCCGGGTCCATCGTGTGGCAGAGAGAGAAAAACACGAGTAGTTCCCGAGACTTGTGACTCGGGCGTAGGTTTAAGGGCCCCTTTCTGACGTACATCAACACTCACCTTCACCACTCGTTTTCTCTCCTGCCCAGCCAAATCTGATATGAGCCTACTAGTGCAGCTTTAGATACACGTTCTAGTATAGAACTTACAGCACTTCTGGATAAGCCAAGGTCTTTCAGTAGGTTATAGAGAGATTTTGCTGGTATACCTCTCGCTCCCACTTCTACAGCGTATAAACTAACTACATAGCCGTTTTTTGTTAATTCGTTTAGGAGGTCGTAATACTTATTTTGTTTCATCGCGTGGTCTTTAGGTATATTAGTTTCCCACGGTACGGTAAGTTCTACAAGGACTATGCGTTTCGTAGCTCTAGAAAAAAGGAAAATGTCCGGTCTGGATGACGAAACACCCACATCCTCTGGGATTTTGTAGTGCTTTTCATACGTGTCCATTAAAATAGTCCAATCAGGTGCTGTACCCAGGATTGAGTAAGGCTTGTTCCTGGAGTTTGAAGTTGAGCCTTCTTTTACAAAGTTAATTTGTCTGTTGTTTGTCGTCAATCCCTTTTGGGCTCTAGCTACCGAAAGGCTCATGGCTTCACGTATGATTTCAAGTACTCTGTCATGACGCCGTGAGTAATGACCCCCCATTAAGAGCACCTTGCATCCCACCAATATGTGCCTTGCTGTACATATCGCCTCTCCACAAGTATAGGAACATTTTTCAGAGGCTTTTCCCCACCTTACCAAGTTACTCTGGTCAGGAGGGTCATTTGGAATGCATTTAGATAAAATTTTAATAAGGCAGGGGACCAGTCATAGATCAAGGTGCGCCATTTTAGAGCTAATGGGATACAGAACTCACCTATGGTTAACCACTCACTTTGCATTTCTAAATTCATAGCGTGCACTTTGTAACCGTCATTTTCGTCTTGTTGTAGAAAGGTTTTTACCATGTCTCGGTCTTCCCTTTTTTCTCTCACCCAACCCAGCAGTATTTACTTGTGCACCTGCCATAAATTGTTTATGGAATTGAAGTCTAGATTCCAGGTCTGAAGCAGTTTTGTCTTTTGGGAGAGATGTAATTAATTCGTCTTGCGACTTTCCCAAAACATGCGTTTTTGTAACTCTTAGGTGTTTGTAAAGTTCAGACGGTTTCTTTAGTTTCAGCCCAAAACTATTGTGATCCCTAAAAAGAGTAGAGGGATCAGCCGGATGTGCCAATCCGAACCATGACTTCAATATCTTTATGACATTGGCATCTAGCTTTGCCAGGAGAGTTTTACCGATGTCATATACTAGGAAAGGCCAAGTGAGACGTGATGCGAGGTAGTTGTCATATATCCATGCTTTTTTGATATTGCTGATAGGCTGCTGGTCTACCTTATTGAGGTTGTTCATGAAATTTTCAACAACCACCTCTAATGATGGTGTACGTCCTTTGTGATCTATCTTTCTACCAAGAAATTTGAAAGGCACTGCCTCTGCAATTGTGGCAACTCCTTGGCCACTTATGGAGAGTCCCGGATCGTAAGACGTATTATTACTATTACTATTATTACTACTATTATTTAAAATCTCCGGATAAAAGTTATTAATTTATCACATAGTTTATACAGTTTAGTCATTGTATATAATGACCAGTAATTATGTATAATAACTATTTAATGACTATATGACTGTAACATAATATAATATATATATTGATTTCTATATGTTTAGTTAAAAAATCTCTTGCTAGTGAAATACGAAATGGGATTTATGAAATTTTCGTCCACAAATCCCATTCCGAAATATCACAGGGGATTTATGGAATGACTGTTTTGAAGTGTCGGTGAAAAATAAGGGACTCGTGAAAAACAAAGGACGAGTGAAAAACAAAGGACTGGTGGAAAACAAGGGACTGATTACAAACAATTAATGGAACTAAACTATAAAGGAAGACTTTAATTAGTTAATAAACATAAATATACAAATATTGAACTCACCGCCATGACTGAAGGTCCAAGGCTCCTTTCCTCGCACGATCGTACTGAATCCGGAGTACATGACGCCCCCGTACAACCCTAGCGTCGTGTGGAACGAGGGGCGGCAGTTACGGACTTCCTGGTAACACACAAACATGATCGATTTCACATTATGTTTATTACATATAATTAAGACAAATAAACCCATTGTAAAAGAAGTAAGTCATAGGGACTGCCGACAGAAGTGAAAACTAATAACTCAGAATTTGATAGCTCACTTTGGAAACTACGATTTTCCAACTTCTTTGTACGCTGGTGAAACCGGAGGGCGTGGCCACGACCATGGATATCTAGATCATCCGAGGTTACCCGAAGATTTCTTTCATTTACGAACGTGACGCTTGAGCTCAATTCACAGCCCACGGAAAACCTGTATGATGTGGTGTTGTGGTGGTTTCATGGAACACCAGGTAGGAACGAAGTTTCTTTGGACAATATAGAAGCAACACAATTTAAAAAAAACTCATTTATTATTATAATGGTATGATCATCTGAAAAAGAAAGATAATGGCAACACTGATCACTGTTAAGTTTTTACACGTCACTTCCTTTATAAACTTTTCTTACTCTTCTGTCTCACATTTCTTTCAGTTTGGTTGTGCACACAGACTAAGTAGAGAGGTTGTGCAGCAAAATCCCTATCTCTCCAAGCCTGCCAAAAGGAACTTCGTTTCAAACTATTAAGTCATAGGGACTGCCGTTAGAAATGAGAACTTATTAGTTGTCTGTAGAAGTGTAGAATTACTAACAAAGGTACGATACTTCCCACGTAGACTGCAAAGGGTCCTACCCAAAGAGTTTACATATACTACGTATAGAGTTAGAACGAACGAAACACCGAGAGCACGGGTCTGATCGCTATTGTTTTGTCGCTCTCGTGGAAGTATCATACTTTTGTCGCGGCACATCAATGTTGCCATAGCTAAACACATCACCTGCTTACGATTGGTACAAAGGACCCATGCGGTAACCCCTGATCTATTTACTTATTCTCTATCTAAGGTCCTGCCACTACAACAATGAATATAATAATGACGAACTGCAAAACTTACCTTAAGCTCTTTATATACGTATGAGTTGTTGAGTTTATCTTCGTATAGAGTTGGCGTGACTCCCGAGTCGTGAGTCGCCTCTCCAGATATGATGTATTCCATAGCTGCTTCAGCCGCCAACATACCTGGAAATAGGCAAGTAATAAAAAAAACGAATCTTTATAATGTACTAGCTGTACCCTGCCACGCTTCGCTGTGCCACATTATGATGCAAAAATTAGATAAAAACAATCCTTGATGTGGATTATATATCATTATAAAATTTCAGTTCGATCGGAGCAGAACTTTTTGAGTTTTTGAAGCGTACACAAACCAACATAACATTTTTATATATAGAGATTCGCCTAACGTAGTTTAGGACGCCCTAGATAAATACCACGCCTAGCCTCGCCTAGCCTAGTTCACGCTAGTTGAACATGAAAATTTCAAATCATTGCCGCTGCTCTGCGCTTGTTATATAATTTTAGATTTATATTTCAGCTACCAAAGTCTTGTTGTTAACTTTTTTCTTTAAGCTTTCGTGGCGATAACAACAAAATTCATTTGATCATTGCACTTTTCGCCACGACTGTCCTGAGTTCCGTGACTCGCGCCTTACTGACTCATCCCTTTGTTTCGCTCGCCCGCCGCGGCGTGTGATTCGTTCGGTACATTTCGCCGGCCGCCATTGGGCGTGGTTTGATAAATAAATAAATCAATATTGGTGGACAATTCACACACAACACCATCTGACCCGAAACTAAGCAAAGCTTGTAATATGGCGGCCAGATAGCTGATATAATACTTATATACTTGTAAATACATACTTATTATACATAGAAACACCCAGAAACACAGTGCAAATATTTAAATGCATCACACAAATATTTGCACTGGGTGGGAATCGAACCCACGACCCTCGGCTTCGCAGGCAGAGTTACTACCCACTAAGCCACGAGGTCAGTCAATACATTGCGTTTGTTTCAGTCGTTAGACGCTTCGCCATTCGCACCGCGCGAATATTCGCATCGGTGAAAGTCCCGTGGCCAGGCACTCAAAGGCGCGTAGTATTCGTTGGAGGTCGTTCGACCAGATACTGACCGCTCTTCATAGCGTTGTGCGTGCCCTTGATCCGGGGTACGTTGAGGAAGCCCGCGGTGTCTCCAACCAGGACACCCCCGGGGAACGCCACTTTGGGCAAGCACTGCCATCCGCCTTCCACTAAAGCACGCGCACCGTACGCGATACGAGTGCCTCCTGCAAAGAAAAAACCTTTTTTGAAATCTGGTGATAATTAAATGTGCGTATTTATTAATTTAAGT
The DNA here is from genome assembly GCA_017562165.1 of Ectropis grisescens. Taxonomy (NCBI): domain Eukaryota; kingdom Metazoa; phylum Arthropoda; class Insecta; order Lepidoptera; family Geometridae; genus Ectropis; species Ectropis grisescens. The sequence continues at coordinate 9,465,216 of CM029780.1, read as the reverse complement.
TAGGTTAAGGATTAGCAAGTTACCGCTGGAGAAATATATTTAAAAAAATTAAAACTATTCTTCTTCTTCTTCTTTTTCAAGTGCCTCTTCAAGGTTGGTTTTGGTTTTTTCCGTGAAAATAAATTACTTCCATGATAGACCATAACGTTTTTACAATACAATATTGTGTTATGTAATACTTGAACACCTTTATTAACTTTATTACTACAAATCTATATTGTAAAGCTGATGAGTTAATTTGTTTGAACGTGCTAATCATAAGAACTATTGGACCAAATTCAAAGATTCTTTCACAGTTGGCAATGTACATGGATCTCTGAGTGTTATAGGCTATACATAGCATGACAAAGCCGGGACAGACTGCTAGTAAATATATAAATAAGTATGTTTTTTTTCCCCTTTTTATCCATTTGCTATCAGCCCCGAGGCTATAATCAAGTTTATTTATTTATTTAAAGAAACACCAACAGTACACATATTAAATAAGCCAAAGGTGAATTTACAATTTTACAATGTTTCCTGATATGTATACCCTTAACAGGTGTTTACAGCATTCTCTACAACATTAGACGATTAACTAAACAAAAAAAAAACAATTACAAGAAAAAACAAATGTTACAATAATCTTGAACGAGGTCCGGGAGGAAGGGACTACTAACTAAGTTTTATATTATATATAATAAGTATGGTGAAACCCATCAATTTTGAGAATTATTGAGATGAAAAACAATAATTAAGTTTTGTAGGTATATCATACCTTCAAACAGCGGCTTGACATAAGGATGCAATTTAAACCGTTGGAACTCCCTGAAGGGGCTCATGTAGGGGTTGGTGTAGTCGAGTCCCACGACGAAGCCCGCGGCCACGAGCGGCGCTTCGCCCTCGGCCTGAGCCAGGTGGTACATGAACGAGCCGCCATACGTGTTTCTGTCCAAGGGCCAGCCGATCGTATGCTCTACGAGACCGGGTTTGTGGTTCTGGAAAAATAAAACTATAATATTTTAATCTATGCTAATAAAAACTGTATGTCTGTCTGTATGACTTTTATAGAATTGTAAACTATGCATTTGATCAAGGAATAATCTTTGGCAAAGTTGTTGCGGATAAGCCAAAGAAGGTTTCTGAGTTTTTTTAAGAATTTTTAATTTTTTCTGAGAAAATGTCCGATAGGTGGCGTAGCAACACGTGCAGGGTACAGCTAATCTATACTAGTATTATGTATAAAGTTTGTGAGGTCGTAGGGAATAATCTCTGGATCTACTGAACGGATTTTGAGAACCATACCATATACTATACCAATAGAAAGGCTTATTGTCTGTGAGTGTCATGGTTCATGTCATTCTACTGACAAATTATCTGTGAGTGTCATAGCCCATGTCATTCTACTGACTTATTATCTGTGAGTGTCATGGCCCATGTCATTCTACTGACTTATTATCTGTGAGTCTCATGGCCCATATCATCCTATTGACTTATTATATGTGAGTGTTATGGCCCATGTCATTCTACTAACTTATTTATTATCTGTGAGTGTCATGACCCATGTCATTCTACTGAGTTATATCTGTGAGTCTCATGGCCCGTGTCATTCTAGTAACTTATTATCTGTGAGTGTTGTGACCCATGTCATTCTACTGACTTATTTACTATCTGTGAGTGTCGTTACCCATGTCATTCTACTGACTTATTTATTATCTGTGGGTGTCATGACCCATGTCATTCTACTGACTTATTTATTATCTGTGAGTGTCATGGCCCACGACATTCTACTGACTTATATCTGTGAGTTTTATGGCCCGTGTCATTCTAGTAACTTATTAACTGTGAGTGTCGTGACCCATGTCATTCTACTGATTTATTTATTATCTGTGAGTGAATTAATAAATATAGAATTCTATTTGTAAAACTTAATGCTAAAACTATGTGGTATTTATGCCTTTACCGGCGCATTAATGCAGCGGCGTAGCGTCGGAGCGGTGGCGGACTAGCGCGACGCGGCGTGTGCGTTAAACGCTTTTGGAATGGTAAAATCTTGTGGGTTCAAAAATAGTAGTACACATATATGTAGTATATATAGCTATACAGTATACAGGTGACTACCGTGCATCTGTATTTTTGCTTGACTTGGTTATATCAAAAGCTATCGCCAATGGTCCTATAGCTCACTATTTCTTTCGTCTTTGTACAGGAGTCGTGCTTACCTATATTTATTACTGCGGCGCCCCGCGTTGTGACCTGCGTAGTTCCTGTTCCCGTTATTTTCCCGGGATAAATAGTAGCCTATGTATTCTCACCTACAGCTTACAATCTATATATCTATGTTCCAAATTTCATGCCGATCGGTTCAGACGTCACAACATGATTGAGCAACAAACGTCCATACATTGACATTTATAATATCTGTAAGAAATAGGATAGTTGGATTACAATATGATATTCTTACCTCAGGCTTGACTTCCCACAGTTCTTTGATTCCAATACCATAGGACTGTGGTTCGCTCTTTTCTCTCAAATTGTATTTGCCCGAAACCATCTTAGTCAGATGCCCATGACACCCTGGAAACAAAGGTTAGAAAGATCGCAGTTGGAGTGATTATCCGTAAGGTCAGACATTATTTTTTGCATAATCTAATAATGCATTTTTTGTAACGGGCAAAATCTTTATTAACAAAACTAAATTACAATGAGAATACGCTACGCTACACTATAACTACTTAACATTTAGCAAGTACTTACACTAAGCAAGTAAAACTTCTAAGTACTACTGTATCTTCGACATTTTTTGTTAGTGAAACAAAAAAAATTAAATGTGTAAATGTTTTAAATACTAACGTAGTAATTAGTTTTTTTTTATAGTCAACACTTCTATTGCTGTCTATTTGTTTGAATTTACGAACCTTCAGCGAAGATAGTAATCTTGGAATGGAATTCCATGCCCCGTTCGAACATGTCCTTAGGGCTCCCGTCCTTGGCAATGCCCACGTCGCCGGTCGCCACGCCCTTGAGCGAGCCATCGTCGCGGTATATCAGGTCGGCGCCTGCGCAGCCTGGCCACACCTACAAACATTTTATTTAGGACTAGCGACCCGCCCCAGCTCACACGGGTGCAATGCTTATACTAATTAAACTAATAAAAATGGTTATTGTAAATTATTCCTAAGAGATAAGCATATACTATGACATACTTTTTACGCGGAAAAAATGTGTTTATTTATTACATTAACATTAGAAACCTTTATATTTGTCAGTGTTTCTCTGCATGTATAGTGGACTATCTATTAAAATATCCAACATGAAAATCTGTCTAGTAGTTTTAAAGATGTGAGCATATAATATAGGGATGGACAGACGCGGGGAGTGACTTTGTTTTATACTATGTAGTGACACAACACAATACAAAAACACTTTCTTGGATGGTGCCAAGAAAAGTTGTTATTAAAGTTGCGAATATTATTATTTGAGCCATTTGAGTCATGGGCCAATATCAAAACCATGTCAAAATTATCCTGTGCTCGCGCCGCCTTTGCGAATTTTAGAAAATGCATATTTGTAATTGCAGTTTCAAATGACCAATAAAAAAGCAGAAACCAGTACAGGATAACATGGTAGCGAAATCATTTGTGGTGCCGAGTCTGACATAACCTAACTGTTTCCCTCATGCGGAACGGTATACATAAATTTCTTCTACGTAAAAAAGAAGAAAACAATGAACGCCAGATGGCTAATATAATACACAATTTCAAATACATACTTCTAAGTTAAAGGACCTTGGCCTATGCGACTTTAAACTGGCTTGGTGGGGAAATAAAAAAAACTCAAGTAATGCTAAAGACAGTTTTACGCAGTAGGTCACATGCTTGTTACTTGTCATGTGTAAAATTGTCTTTATATGCGTTCTATGTTTAAATAAGAAAATAAAACAAACACACGCTGCCATACCTCGGCCCCAGCTGCCTCTGCCTGCTCTGACAACCAACGCACCAGATGTCCTAATCTCACTACATAGTTCCCGTGATTGTAGTTTGGTAAACCTGGAAAGGGGTTAATTATAAATACCTTTGTAGCACAAAGGCTTTAGCTTTTTACACATTTTAATAAATAGTTTCCTCATTTTTCAAATCTTTGGTACAAGTTACGAGACCAATCATACCCCATATAATATTAGTAACACATGTTTTTATATTATGTTCCGAGATTTATCATGTTCATTAATAAACTTACTACCATCTTCATCTTGGTTGAATTATAATAATTACTCAAATATAAAAATTGGTAAACACAAAACAACAAACAACAGACATCAGATAACTGATATAACAAATATCTTCTCTATACATAAAAACGTTATGTTGGTTTGTGTACGCTTCAAAAACTCAAAAAGTTCTGCACCGATCAAGGTGAAATTTTAGAATGATATATAATATGCATCAACGATTGTTTTTATCTATTTTTTGCATTACAATGTGCCACAGCGAAGCGTGGCAGGGTACAGCTAGTATAACATAATTTTAAAGCCATACATCCTTATAAGATTAGATTGTTTATGTGACTTTTTACTGACATGGTGGACAAATGTCATCATAATTTTGCAGTACTTAAAATACCAATTTTTTATTTTTTTTAAATAAAGAGTGACGAGACGAGCAGGACATGTACTTGATGGTAAGCCACATGCCTGCCCCATAACAGCACAGTGAAACGCAGATTTTGGAACAGGAACAGTCCAAATCATTACCTAGCACTGCACTGCGCTTGTCACCCAGAGATCTAGGATATTATAGAGACGATCTTCTTAGCATTCCATGGATTCACCGTGCGGGTGCCGGGTCCATCGTGTGGCAGAGAGAGAAAAACTCGAGTAGTTCCCGAGACTTGTGACTCAGGCGTAGGTTTAAGGGGCCCCTTTCTGACGTACATCAACACTCACCTTCACCACTCGTTTTTCTCTCCCTGCCCAGCCAAATCTGATATGAGCCTACTAGTGCAGCTTTAGATACTCGTTCTAGTATAGAACTTACTGCACTTCTGGATAAGCCAAGGTCTTTCAGTAGGTTATAGAGAGATTTTGCTGGTATACCTCTCGCTCCCACTTCTACAGCGTATAAACTAACTACATAGCCGTTTTTTGTTAATTCTAAGCCCTGTAATTTCCCTGGAAACATTGCCTTTCAACCGGAACACAATAATGTTTTCACATTACTGCTTGGACAAAGGTGTGGTACTTCCCCCAGGAGGACTCTGCTAAGAGTCCTACTACTACAAGACTATATCATATACAATAAAATGTATATAGACTTTAGCAATCTGGAAAGTTTCCCACAAATTGAAATCGGGAAAACTTTCTTCACTCTTTTCACTCTTTCACTCTTAAATTTTCACTCTTATGCTAATGCTGCCTATCAATAAAACAATCTACATTTGTAACTAACCTTTAAATGCTGGCAATGGAATCCGTCCACTCTTTGTGAGAAATCCAAACTTATCGCTAGTAACTTCTGTGTTCATTGGAGCACCCTTCTCCTTCCAGTCCGGTATCAGCTCATTCAGAGCGATGGGGTCAACGCAGGCACCAGATAAGATGTGACCACCAGCTTCAGCTGCTTTTTCTAGTAAAGTCACTCTCACCTCCTGAAAATAAAGATTTTGACTTTGATTTGAAATTTTACGATGAACACAGCTTTAATAAAAATATTACAGCTCTGATATTGTCAGAGTTTAGGAATATTTATGGATCTGATGTACTCCAATAATACTTTTAGTTGTCTGCCAAAATCAGGTAAGTCAAAGTGTGTTTTTGTCAGATACAAGGGAATTATTTGCTGGTTTCCATGAAAGTGTGGTATACCTTATTATACAGAGAATTAGTAAACAGATCAGGTTTTTCCACACGGTTCCTTTGTACCAATCGTAAGCAGATTACGTGCATACTTGCTATGCCAACAGAGTGATTTGACGCGACTTGGCAGCGACAAAAGAATGACACTTCCACAAGAGCAACGAAGAAACAACTGTTGTTCTACAACTTTCATAAAACTCAATACTTATCCCAAAATAACATATTTTAGTTTTTGTTGTCTTCTCTAGCACTGTTCTATTAAGTCAGTATTTCTTTTATTGAGAGATATTGAGTAAACCCGTGCGGGGATGCTCAATATCATAATGCTGGGCAAGGCTGGGCAAACACACTTTTGTTATTATGTATGGGAAAAGAATATGAATTTTAAGAACTGTAGAAAGAAAGTTGACATATTTTATGTAATTCCAATGTATAAAAGGTTGCAGGCTGATTACGAATAAACCTGTATAACAATAATACAATAATAACAAGATATGTAACTCACAGCTCCTTTCTCCTCAGCGATCTGGCGGGCTCTGATGGCAGCAGACATACCGGCTGGCCCTCCACCAATGATTAGAATGTCTGTCTCCTCTGCCACTCTCTCCATGCTTATTTCTGGTGAGAAAAGGACACAATATTGTGTAAGTTACGGTTGAACCGCCCCGCTATGTCACGGCTTCGGAGCCGCGGAGCCATGCACGCAACGCCTTCATCGAATTCATAGCCACACTGAGCGCGTCACGACAAGTCAACCTCAAGACCTGCGAAAACATCATGCAGTCCTATAGGCTAGGAAGTGAAAGCCTTTTAAAGGCGAAACTCGAGGAGGCCGAAGCAGCCATTTACAATAATGTCACTTCCCGGGTCATCAAGGGAACCATGACAGGACAGTATATGGCAGCTTACAGTGCAGAAAATGGCTTCAGAGCAGAGACAGAGCGCGCGGGAGTGCCTGTTTATGCGACACCACCAAACGACCCAATTGTAGTTACTGCCCGATGCACCAAGATTATGCTGGACGATAAGATCCTAGAGATGGCCAAGACCATCGAAGGGAACGGAAACGTCAAAGCAGATTGGGAAAATTGGGAGGTACCGAGAATACAGTGGGTCAACGGAGTTCCAGGATGTGGAAAAACAACATGGGTGATTAGACACTTCGACGTGGACAAGGACGCCATCATCACTACAACAACTGAGGCAGCAAAAGATCTAAGAGAAAGCTATCGCACCGAATCGAAACCTGGTCAAAACCAGAGTGCGAACCATGGCTTCTGCTCTGGTAAATGGTTTCGGTAGAGAAAGTTTCAGTCGCCTCATGGTGGACGAAGCTCTCATGAACCATTTTGGAGCCATTGTGATGGCTTCAAGGCTGTCTGGTGTTGGTGAAATTGTCCTCATTGGAGACGTCAATCAGTTGCCTTATATCGACAGGGAAAATCTCTTCGAAATGAGGTATCATCGCCCGAACCTGGTAACAAAGATCAGCCAGGAGTTGCTCTGCACACATCGAAACCCAATGGACGTCGCATATGCACTGAGGGAAATATACTCCGGTATGTACTCTTCAGCGTCCCGTATAAAGTCCCTAGAACAGAGAAGATATAAGGGAGCGCAAATACCCAACACCCTACCAAATACCCTCTTCTTAGTTCACACTCAAGAGGAGAAGGAGACCCTGACAAACCAGGGTTATGGATCAGGCACCGGGTCACGCATCCTTACTATCCATGAAGCTCAAGGACTAACATACGAGTCGGTAATCGTAATCAAAACCAAGGCAAACATGAAGCTGCACGAGAGCGTGCCCCATGCGGTAGTGGCAATCTCACGGCACACGGGGACCTTCACATATTACGCTGACGACACCGACGACGCCATCGGTCGGTTCGTGCGGCGAGCGTGGGCTGCATCACCGAAGACCATCCGCGATTTTAACCTACAGATGGCCATCAGGGACAGAAATGCGGCCGTTGTGAAGGCTCTGGGCCGGGAGGAGGCAGCTTAGGCAAATGACAAGGCAAACACTCGATGTCGAGTCGATTACTAGCGGAATCCCAACCGGTAGTGATCGGCTCTACAGACGAGCACTAGAATTAGATTTTAAATGTACCCAACTCCCTCCTATTTTCCTCTTCTTCTCCTTATCCAAGATATGTGTAAAAAAACGATAATTGTAATGACAAAGATCACGGACCCCGGAGTCTGTGGAGTGGCTAATTTAAATAAAAAAAAAGTTACGGTCACTGTAACTTTGTCAATTTACACTACCTTTTCAATGACCTATACATTTATTTCCATATTGTTGTACTTTGATATTTTTTTGCATGTTTACTTTTGTCATTGTGTACAATTATTTGAATATTCTATTATTCAACTTCACCTCTTAGTTTATGGCGTTTTTGTAGTTTAGCCTCACAATGTCCTATTATTATTCTTATGCTAGCATTTGAAGTGTTATAAACCTCACCTTAGGAATTTCAGAGCTGGCATGAACTTTGCTACCGAAAAGTTGTCTAGCATTCCTGATTGCAAAGCTACCAGCATTCTAAGTACTTTGTTACACTGTGACAATCTTGATGGCATATTTGTCTGACGAATTTGTACGATTCAACAATTTCTAATTGCTTTCATTTTCATACTAAGGTTGCAAAGAAGCGATTTCTATGATAGAGGTTTCAATGATAAGATCAGTTGTGTATATTTTTATTTAATGAAGAGACCTACAGCATTTAGTCTCCAGCGGCGTCTACTGCCTACATTAAAGTATCTATCAGTGTATGTATTATGAGCTCAGTGAATTTTAGGAGAAAAATACTATTCATGTTATAAATAAAACTGTTTTGGAACACATTTTGTTGCCATGTATGGTGGATACTTTGCATGACTTTGGGATGTTTGATAAATTATATACCTATTATTTTCAGATAACAAACTGTTACTAATAACACTGTGACGTAAATATTTGGTAATGATACCGTCAATGCAAACACAAGGTTATCAAAAATTACCTTTCCATCTCGGATCCTTATCTCTAGGGTGTATCGTGTAATGAGTTGTTATTTTAGGAAAATCCGAGTACAGCCTTCTGGTAGCATTTGTTAGCCTCCCCACTGAAAAAATACAGTCAACATTTATATTAAACACGTCAAAACAAAACCAAAACAAATGAACTTTGAACCTTTATAATTAATCTTCATTGCGTAACACAACAACGAAATAAAGTTACTGGGACACTTGAACACAATGTTTGGAGACTGAATTTACGAAAATAATACTGTTTCTTGTATAAATATTGAATATTATTTAAAATGTTGTCTTACAAACAGCTGATGTGCTACGTCACACAAATGAACTTTTCTAGCATAAAAACTTTAGTAACTAACACTCACACTATATTTTAATATGTTTCGTTACTATATTTTCATACTAAGTTTGATTCATAAAAGTTAATAAAACTAATAAAAACATTTATTTACCCTGACGAGCCGAACTAACAAGTGCCACCGCCATTTTTTAAAAACTTACGTTTCAATCTACGAAAACGAAATTACAATTAGTGTGACCAACTGTAACACAGGAATTCTGCCAAATTCTGCCAATGCTCGGAGCAAAATATGTCAAAATATTGCCAACCACAATGGTAACAACCATTACAACATTTTAATCCAAGAAAATCAATAAATACACATAATTATCTCATAATAGCAGAGCCTCGAGTGTTTACTCGCGCAGTTGCCATTCTCATTATTGTCCCGGGGTGAATAATTGCCTTTGGGTTGATTTTTACGAAACTTTTTTCAATTCATTGTGTACCTTCATTTCTTCATTTTAAATCAGACATTGATTTATTCATTCTATTTAACTTTTATTTGGGTGGTTGCAATCGAATCAATCAATCACAATGTAAAGAAGTACTAGTAGTGGTTCATCGCCTTTCATCTTCGGAGAAACGCCGTTAATATCTAGACACGGGTAGGGTTGACGCAAATAAAAATGCTTGTTAAATATTTTATTGTTCATTTATGATCAACATTTCATAGACTCCAAATTATTGTACACATAATATATTAATTACTAATATTATGATGACACGGTGCTGATCTGACGATGAAGCTGGAAGGTGGTCATAAAAACTCAGTAATAAAACGACATAACCCCTTAGAGTTTGGACTCGTTTTATTTGTCTAGATGGGTACTTTATCGCTAAATAATGGCGACTAGGGTCTGATGATGAAACTTAAAGATGGCCATAGGAACTCAATTATTAAACGACATAACCCTATCCAGTTTGTCGTTTAATTATTGAGTTCCTATAGCCATTTTCCAGGTTCATCATTAGACCAAATAGTACCAAAATACTCATCAAGACGTATAAAACGAGCCCAAACTAGACGGTGTTATGTCGTTTAATTACTGATTTCCTGTGGCCATCTTCAAGCTTCATAATCAGACCTTGGTAATCATCTGGAACCAAAGAACTCATCATGACGAATACAACGAGCCCAAACTTGATGGTATTATGTCATTTAATTACCGAGTTCCTATGGCCATCTTCAAGCTTCATCATCTGATCAGCAACATGTCATCATAAATAATACATGGTCTGATTTACACAATAAATGTACCTACGCAATTTTTCAGCTCAATCGAATATCAAATAAATAGATCAAATTTAATTTGCATGAATTGATGACAAACATCAGGGCAGGTAAAACTACATAAAATCTGGTAACTAGAAAACCTGTTGACAATCATTTGAATAGACTGTTGAAGATCAAAATGTAGGACAAAAGTCACATAATATTGAAAAAACTTACCTTTCTTCCGCACGCAGTATACATATTTATAAAATCACAGATCTTTGTTTATGATGACGACTTACAATCTCTTACAGCACAAGTCGTATGCACAATGTAAAATGTATATGGCAGCCAAAATAAAATTAAAACATTCAAAAAATGTCAGCCCTGAACCGCGCTTCCGATATACTAACGTTGTAATGTTGGCAACATCGGGAACGCGCTTCCTGCATCTCACCCCGCACGCCCCGCACAATTGCCCGTCTCGACGGTTTTGTCGAATGACTGTATGGTTTAATAGACTGTGGCTGAATGCTGCATAATAACTGCGAAAGTTACAGACAAACAAAAGAAATGAAGGAGTATGTATGGGGATTTACCGGGGAATTCCCCATTAGTGATTACTATATACTAGCTTGAGAAGTGTGAGAAAAAAACAACTACAATTTTAACGTTACTTAATTTTGTCTGTCTATGCTCGAATTTTCTATCAAAAATAACAGGTAGACATTTTCGGGAATATGAGCTGCGATAACGAAAATTGTTTTCGGTACACTAACACTGCCAAAAACTGCTGTTTTTCTAAAACGTCAACCGATCATGCCAAAGGCTAAAATAACGTCCCAATCCTGCCAAACTGGCAGAAACCTACCACATATGATCACACTGATTACAAAGCGTCATACAACATACAAAATGCTTTTGCTATTATCATACTATGGATAACGAAACGTTGTCAGACTAAAAAAATAGCGCGAAGTACGAATTAAACGGGGAAATCAGGAAATAATATATTTATACATGTATTAATATTGTTTTATTATTATGATAAAATATTATGTACAACTGTACAGAGTTTATAGTCCATTCAAATGTTACATCTTTTAGGCATTATTTTATTGGTGTGTAGGGGGTTACATTTGTACCAGTTAAAGTTTTCAAAATAATAATAGTGTCAAGAATGACCATTTATAATATTATTAGGATAGTAGGATTGAGATTTGGCTTTAACACGGAATTATTAAAAGGTTTATTATACTTAATATATTCAATTTATTAATAAAAACTTAAAATAAATTATAATAAAACAAAATGCGTTTCTTCAGAGTTTCAATTCACTTCACGGGTTTCATCTGCCACAGCCCATCGTTGAGGTAGTGACAGTTTTCTATACCGACGCCTTTGTTCACTTTAGCTCTGAAAATAATGTTTATATTAGTACTATCGGCCTGTACAGACTTCGCTCGGAACTAATATTTTGCAAACAAATCCTATAAGGCTTCTTACATTTTGCTAAATTTAGTCAACTGAATTAAGTCGTTACTGAATTAAGTTGTTAATTAATTGCTTACTTCTAAAGACGAAAGTCTTTTTTTTTTTTTTAATTTATTATATACATGGCTTGGATGCTTGTCCATGAGCCGACGAAAGTCTTTAACCAGTGCGTGTTGCCAGTGATGGAACTGAGACGTGGTCCTTAACTGTGGGGCTCATAACGAAGCTCAAAGTCACACAGCGAGTTATGGAGAGGGCTATGCTCGGAGTCTCTTTGCGCAACAGAATCCGTAATGAGGATATTCGCAAAAGAACGAAAGTGGCCGACATAGCTCAAACAGTAAGCAAGCTGACGTGGCAATGGGCAGGCCACATCGCTCGCAGAACTGACAACCGATGGGGAAGAAATTTTGCAAAATAAATGCGTTCATAAATCGTGCTATTAACTATCCTATAAGGCTTCTTACATTTGGCTAAATTTAGTCGAACGAATTAAGTCGCTACTGAATTCAGTGAAATGTTGGTCAGTAAGCTGCCAAACTAAATTTAGAAGCGGAGATTGCTTGATTTTAAACTCGCTACTGAATTCAGTGGACTAACCTTGCTTTTAAGTCACTAATCTTAGCCAACTGTAAAAAGCCTTCATCGCTCAATTAGGACGAAATTACACATAAATGGCAATATAATAATTATTTTTTTTAAATAAAGAGTGACGAGACGATCAGGACATGTGCCTGACAGTAAGCAACATGTCTGACATATAACAGCACAGTGACACGCAGCTATTGGAACATGAAGAGTCCAAATCATTACCTAGCAATGCACTGCGCTCGTCACCCAGAGATCTAAGATCTTATATCTCTAAGCCCTGTAATTTCGAGAATGTCGGTTTACTTGTTGAAGAGTGGACTGAGAATAAACACTGGAATTTTTTAATGTATTAAGATTATATTTAGTCAGCGAGCAACACGGAAGGGAGTAGGCAAACACAGCGTTTCCCCTCTGTCAAAGTACAAGTCCGCGTGGACCATGGAGTTTGATAATATACTGTGGGGTGAGGGCGGGGCTAGATTTGTGAATAGTGCTTTATTTTTCATGTGTTAGTGATTTGGCTGTGTGAGTATATCGGCAATGGATCGGTACAGGTATGTTTTGTATGTAATAGTGCGGGTTTGCGCTAGTGTGCAACTTTTCCTTCCCGCAAGAAATGACAGAAAGATTTGAACAATATTTTTTAGCTAAGGCTACTCCCTTCCGTGCTTGCGCGGAAGATCGAGGTGCTCAATGATTTAGTAGTAGTAAAACTACTCGTATTTGCAGTGTCAGATTCCCTACCGAGTGTGGCAACCCAAGCTGAGGTCGTACCGTCAGAGGTGCCCTTGCGTGAGATTAGGTTCGTAGGGCCAGTTATTCTATATCAAGCGTTTCAGACAGCCAGGCTCCAACTATTTTCGTGTATGTTAGTATGCATAAGGTTTCGGGGCCGTTAAATCGGTCTAGATGCCATATTTAGGAAATGTTTTATTCGTGTTTAAGCCGACCAGCCCCTGTACCGCCTAAATCGGCTATGGCTTTGCTATTTCTGTCTCTATCATTTCAAGCGAGAAGAAAAGAGCGAGCAATATCAAAGCTTGCTTGATTTTAAACTTTTAAAAGCTAAGACATTTTTAGTTAGGCGGTAGACCCCCATCGCTCATCCAGGTACACTCCGCGAGGTATAAGCTGAGCTTTGCATTAGTGTGAGTGATCACCAATCAGGCAGGAGCTTGAAATTTTGTCCGCGAGGTATAGGCTGAGCTTTGCATTAGTGTGAGTGATCACCAATCAGGCAGGAGCGCGGCGAGACAGAATGGCGCCGCGCCTAAGGCCGGTTGTCACACCTACACTATCCATGTACACTCACACAAATGCAAAGCTCAGCTTATGCCTCGCGGAGTGTACTAAGAATTAAATCATACATATCGTCGGTAGACAGAGCAGTCATGCCCACAGCCAGCGCGTGTTCCTTGCCCTCGGCCATGACGGCGACGACGTGGCCCTTGTCTATGGGCGACATCCTGGCCCCGGGCGACGTCAGCCCGGGGCACATGATGTTGGCGCCGCTGAGAACGAACCGGATGGCGCCCTTGTCCACTTGCTGCATCGGGACAAAGAACGGATCTGGAAAAAATAATATTTGTTCTAAAATATTACTTATTCTTCTCCATTTTTAGTTAAAATAAATATTTTTGTTTAAAAACGAAACAACCAACTTTAATTTACCATCGACATCTAATTCATGTTTTTTTATAAAGAAGATTGACGGAGTCGAGCAGGTCATGTGCCTGATAGCAACACGCCTGCCTATAACAGCACAGTTACACGCAGCTAATGGAAAATGAAGCGTCCAAATCATTTCCTAGCACTGAAATGCGCTAGTCACAGACACAAGACGTTTTAGTTTTATCTCTATGCTGTATAATTTCAATGGAAACATTGCCCTTCGAACCGGAACACATTGAAATTTTTACATTACTTCTTGGCGGTAGAATAACTGGCAAAGGTGAGGTACTTCCTCAGGCGGACTCCGCGAAGAGTCGTACCACTACTATATCAATTAAATATGTGTATCAAGTAGGTACGTTAGGTTAGATAAGGGCAGCTGGTGGCGGTTGGAAACGTAAGACAGAGGATCGGGCTCAGTCGCTCAGTGGCGTATTATGGTAAAGGCTTATAGATGGCCAGTAGCGAACAAATACAAACTGATGATGATGATCAGCTACGTTGGTTGAAATTTTGATTTGTCTTACATTTATGCAGCAAGCGGAGAGTGGGCATCCAGGGTCCCTCCCTGTGACGGAAGAAAAGCAGCTCGCCCGCGCTGTTCACCATTATCTCGATGTGATCGTGGCTGAAACAGGGAAAGGGACATATTTCAATTAATATTATAAAGCTGAAGAGTTTGTTTGTTTGTCTAGTAGTTTGGTAGCCTCGTGACCTAAGTCAAGGTCCTGGCCGAGGTGTTTATTTAAAAGTTATTTTAATGTTCGCATACGAAATAAGCAGTTCCAATGAAGCCCTTGAACAGTTCAATGTTACTTATATTCATTTCCTACTTTTAATGATTTTAATAAATTATAACCGGAATTGTGCTTAAGTTTCCGGAACATGTTTGCGACATTGCAAATGACATTGCCTTATTTTCGCGATTCGATCAATTCGATTTAACCTTATTGCAGGTTGTAACCTTATAGCTTTATATAGCCGTGATGGCCCAGTGGCTAGAACGTTCGATCGCAATAGTGCCGTAGGTTCAAATCCCGCCTGCACCTCTGAATACTTCCTAGTGCTATCCCAAATTTACGAGTTTGTCAAAATCATGGACTTCAACGGTAAAAGAAATCATCGTCTTCGAAAAAAAACATATTTTTTGAGGACAATAATATGGAGTATGGCTTCTTGTAAAAGAAGGCTTATAGCCCCAGCAGTGTAGCCTACACACTTTGTGTGCTGCTAATGATTGTTTGTTATAGCTTTAGATATGTAGAACTAAAGTTCGAAATAATTACCATTTGAATAGAAACCCAGAACAGTATGTATCAGCACTAAAGGCTTGTTCGCATTAGGCTAGTAATTTAGCCTAGTGGCAAGTAATTTAGCAACTAAACGTGTATGAACAGTGAAAATTTAGTCGAGTAGTTAAAGAAGTGATTTAGTCGAGTCAATCCATTTTGTTCTATTTTCAACGGGCGAGTAGCAACCCCCACAACGCGTTCGTTGCGAGCGGTGCGCTCATTGGCTCGCCGACTAAACAGGTTCGAACTTATCAAATTCGTCTGGAGAGAAAAAATAACTTCAAACAATTTTCCAAATACGAAATTGTCTGTGGAATAACTTATTTTATTGATCACACAATTTTCCTAATTCACCTCTTCTAAAATAGCCATTACGATTCGATAAGATTAGCTTATTCATTCATTTATTTTATTGCGTTGTAGGATCTTCATGTCGCGAAACGCTACTCACTTGTGAACTGTACTAAAGCACGGTGCGAACGATTTTTGAATAGTAGCGAGTACTTTAGCTACTAAATTACTCTCTACTAGACTAATTTACTAGCCTAATGCCATTTCATGTTGCTGTCCGAAATGGTTATTTTGTCAATAGGGATGTTAAAACACTAATCACAAATTAAAGTTTAATGGTAATTTTATTATAGTTTGTTAGAAAATCACATTATTATTATAATTTAATATTACGTAGTAAACTACGTAATATTAAATTATAATAATAGTAAATTTTATTATAAATGATTTTAAATGCTATCTTTTTAATCTGTTGGCACGTGATTGGAAACGCCAATATGATTTATAACGTCACTAGTCGCAAAAGTTTAGTCTTCTGCATTTTTATTATATTTTGCGATCTTAGAGACGACGATTTTGATTGTTTGTATTCAAGTAATGATAAGAAAACACATAAACTGGACATAAAGTCATGAATCACGACCAATGTTTTGCGACTAGTGACGTCATGTCAATTATTAGTGTTTTAGCGGGAAAATTAAAAATTAGTCTAATACTGTATATTTACTCATCGAATATACTAATATTTTGAAATAAAACGTTATTTTTTTAAGGTAAACATGCGTCACTCTTCAAACTAAAAAGTGTTCCGAAAAATTGTTAACATCCCTATTGCGAGTATTTAGAAGAAACTCTTATTATAAGTAAAAGCTCCGCATAATTGTTAATCACCAGTACAGTACAGTAAACGCAATTTACCACGAATAAGGTAATACAGCACGACCTATTTACATATAATTGGCAGGAGGAGTCACTGACGTAATTCCTATCAAAATAATAGCAATAGTTAGTTTTAACAGTTGTGCTGTAACGGTAAGAGCAATTACTGTGGAAATTTACTTAGCCTACTTTCTTGTGATGCAAGCGTGGTGGACTAATGTCAATGACTTTAGTCACCTTCATAAAGAGCTAACTTTTAACGATTTTGCGCGTTTGGAAAGGGTTGCCAATTGAAATCTCGTTAGGTCAAAAACAGTCTATAACAGTAACTATATAAAACGCAAAGAGCGGCGTCCTCTTAAGAAAAACAAACCGGGCGTCTGGGTGGTAAAGACGTTAGAAACCTCAGCATCATTTTTGAAGACCTATCCATAGATACCACACACGTATTGGTTTTGATGGAATTTTTTTTTTGAGTTCAGTTCTATGAGATACCCAAAATTTTTTTTTTCAATTGCTAACAGAAGAATTCGATTTACAGAATACATCTACTTAGCAAGTTTCAATAGTATATATAGTTCTTATAGTTTTGATTAAAAGTGGCTGTGACATACGGACGGACGGACGGACGGACGTACAGACAGACAGACAGACATGACGAATCTATAAGGGTCCCGTATTTTGCCATTTGGCTACGGAACCCTAATAAGCTGTTTTTTGTACTATACCAAGAATTATTTTCTCCTTAATTCATACTCCTCATTTCGGAGGGTCGTTAGCAGGACTTTTAAGTAAATTTCCCTTGATCCCGTTACACAATATCTACCCGAGTGTCACAGACTAATTGGGAATTAGTGTCCAATGTAGTGTGTATCAGCAAATGAAGCCATACGTTGACATACCATTTCACAATCCTAAAGGTATCTTTCTTGGGCAGCACCTGGTCGATATAGTTGTCCAGATGAGGGTACAGTTCCAGCAGGCGCGCTCGGATGCCCTTCTGCACCGAGGACTTGAGCTGCTGGACTCCGGAGATGCTCTCCTTCTCGTCGAACCTGGAATGATGAGAGGTTTATCAGTTTAGTGGAGATAGGAATATCTTATTCTTATACGATGGCTGGCTGCTGTATGGCCGAGATTGTTCATTGTTTAAAGGAAATATTATAGAAATGAAATGTGATCTCTGAACTGACGGATATGTGTGATACCTATGGTAACTAGGACACGGGTTGATTGTGTGGGTCCCAGTTACCGTACCATAGTTGTTCAGGTACTTTTGTGTCTCTGTATTAGGATTCACACTCACGGAAAAATGTGTGGAACAAAGAAGAAAGCCGTCCCATCCTTTTGTTCCGCCAAGATAGAGAGAGGGCGAAACGGCATCGCAGAGAGTTTAACAAGAGTTTGTCTCGCCTGGAGTACCATCGCTTGAAGGTCCTGATTGTTGGTGCTACAGTATCAATGGTTACTGCATTTTTTTAATATAAATGGACCCAAGGCAGTTTGTCAACTACCGACAAACATTACTGCTCTCTGTACTTGACCCTGGCCTTGATGGATCAATCTAAGGAGAGCTTCCATAGATGATTGTTGTTCTGTTCCTTTTAAGGTTGTTCACCGAAATGGCTATCGTGCAATACCCGACAAAAGGCAGTGCTACCAAAAGCTATTCAACGAGCTCCGTAAGGGATCGGCTGATTTAGACCACATCACACATGAGTGACCCGTTGACCGTTGACTTGTATAAGATATTATTCAAGGAGTTTTAAAATGTAACTCTAGCACAGTGTCCTTTAATCGGCCTTCTTTATCGATCGATTGCCGAATCAGGAAAAATTAGCAATTAAGCAGGAAGTGAAGATTTACATTTTATGATATGTCAAGGTTAATAAAGAGCCTTGGTAATGACATAATAATATGCATATAAGTTTGTAGGTAGGTGTGTTATGTTATTATGACAACAAATAATAGAAACGTGTCAAGAGGCAAGGATGAAGTGTGTTTTTTATTAGACACTGAGTCAACTGATCGTTTATTATTAACGAACGGCGGTTATAATCACGTGATTTACTCGAGGTATATATTGGAAAAAACTATGTCCTATACCGACCTATCGAAACTTCACCGCTATCTCACCCGATGTTAAGTGACGATGCGGTTCATATCGGAGCCCGCTAACCTAAAAGAAACCGGTCCACTCCAGACTTAAAGACTAGAATATCTATATATTTTATAGAAAAAAAAACCGGTTAGTTCAAGCTTTCCGTCACATGCCACTAATGTGGCGCAAATATTACCACACACGTATCGTCGCCTGCGCAACCGCGACGTAATGTTACGGCACAGATAAACCGTGCCTTTCCATTGTTTGTAAAGGCTATAAATAATAGTATGATGTCTACATACATAAATATACAATATTGCAACTGCGGTGGTAAGTTGAAATTGAAGACATAAGATATATTTTTATTCAATTTACGTAATCCACAGAGAAGTGCAACTTCGAAAGAACTCGCTACACTGAAAGAGAGAAATAGGAAAACAAATAGAAAGACTGAGGAAAGAAGACTTGCATTGTACCTAACCATCATTTATATTTTTAAAGGGCTCCAAGATACATCTTTAAAAGTACTTATTGGGTATAAGAGAGGTTTCTCTCAATATAATTATGCAAAAAAGTGTTCAGTAGAGACGAAATAGTACAATAAATACTACCTAATGAGGTAGTGAGTTTTGTAGTACAATATCATCACAACCATCATTTGCTTAATTCATTTTATGTAAAGACACATACGTTTTGTAGTATAAAGTACATATAAATAAATTTGTAAAAAAAAAATACATGTTTAAATGTTGATGATGGAATTAAAATAAATGGAGAATCAACGATGGCTGGCGGTAGCCATGACAAATTTGTAAGTGTATCTGCATTTGGAAAAATACTCAGAGGCAAGATACGAACATACGACTTTCCAATTGTGAAACGCACACGCTAATCACTAGGCCATCAAGGTTCCAAATTGAAAAGCTAAAACGGCCTAGTTCTCTACATCTGAACAAAGTCAAAGGTGGCTACAAGTGGCTGGCCAAAATTGTACAAATAATAAATGATTATGCCAGAAATAATAAATACTGTTCTACAAATACAACAAATGAAATATCCATATTGTGATAAAGCAATTCCATTTAATTCGTATTTCAAGTTGACGCAGATGGAATTCTTTTAAATATTTATGAGCCTTTCAAAATTAAATACTTACAATTGTTTCGTAATGTTAATTAAACATCATTATCGCGTTATGTGTACCTACGTTACAAACGCTATATTCTTCGCGTGGAAAAATATTTATTTATGTAAATATTGCCAAATTGTAGTCTGGTTTTATATCTTAGTTCAAAATGGGGTTGGTTATCAGTGCAAAAACCGGGACAAATATATCAATAACTTTTTTTTTCGTTGTTTTTTCTAGATTAGATGTTCAACATATACAAAATACAATACAAAAACACTTTATTATACCACAAAACAATACAGAAATACAGTGATTATACTTAAAATTTAGACATTTTGGGCACAAAAGCCGTTCTTATCGCTTATAGCGATCTCTTCCAGATAACCTTTTGAGTACTAGGACAGGGTAATAAGTAAGGGCAGTGGTGTGGTTTCCTTGATACATGTACATAGATAATCGCACAAATATAATAAATACCATTTAAAAGTACATATTAGATATAAATTTGTGATACATACGGTACATTTAATAATTCAATGCGTAAACATAAATATACATAGCAAGATGATTACAAAAATAAAATAATACAAAATAGACGTACATAAATACATTTACTAAAATACACAAAGAGTAAAGAACATATATACAGATTTACACAACAAGATAGATAGCTCGAGTAATGCTGCCAAATCTGAGCCTTAAACGAGTCAACGCTCTGAGTACGCCTGATGGTCACCGGAAGAGCATTCCAGAGTACAACAGTCCGTACGCAAAACGAAGAGCCAAAAAAGGAGCTCGAGTGAGATGGAGTAGACAGAAGAAGATTTGTAGATGACCTAAAATTGACAGAATGAGTGTCGCAAAGGAAAGTGAAACAACAACTTAAGTACAAGGGCGAGGAAGGGGTAAAAATAATTTTATATAAGAGAGAGAATGCGTGTATCTCGACGTTGACGAATTGGGAGCCACTTGAGCTTTATATGTGGAATGCTATTTTGATACTGTCATTTAATTATGTTTCTTCAGTTAGGCGGTAGGACGGCTGGCCGGACCGGCCCTCTACCACCTAATTAAATCGGCTATGGCTTTGATAGCAAAGCGGTTTAGGCGGTTTGTGCTGTCTCTATCATTCCAAGCGAAAAGAAAAGAGAGAGAGAGCTATATCAAAGCTAAGACAGTCTTAGTTAGGCGGTAGACCCTAAGGCAGGATAGTATTGCAATACTCGCATCTCGCATTTACTGTAAGTGATACCTTGTTGTGAGTATGTGAGTGGTGGGGTCAATGACAACATCCAGCCTTAGCA